>JAQQTP010000063.1:6975000-8236666 GCA_029884605.1 Ormosia emarginata | reverse complement strand
TGATTATTGAACTATCTGCTTTTGATATTGCAATAATTGTCTTATGGTTAAACTGTTGACTGCATGAGATATCAATACTGTTAAACTGTTGACTGCATGAGATATCAATACTGTTAAACTTTTATTGCCTATTTTATTATAACTTACGGTTGTCCTTCTTTTATTGCTTATCTTATTTATTACTATTGATGAATATATGTGTTGTAATGCTACGTGGGTGCCATTTTGTTTTCTTGCTACTGTATTGGTATTGAATGCTGGGTGTCTCACCTCTTTCTGTATACCTGTACTTCTATTTTAAATTATGTACTTCTGAAAAGATGTACGCGAAGAAGAGGAAACACCTGAGTTTCCTGGCTTTTGGCCCGATTACGATTAGTGCTGATTGAAGATGTCTTCACGTCCACGCCAATTTTTGGGTTACGCAAGGATGACCTTTCACGGTGGTCTAGACTGCTGGCACATAAACTTGAGCACGGATCGTTGCATCTATCACGGGGAGCTGACTGTGTCTTTAGCTTGGGGTCGCTATGACCCGCCTGTCTTTGATTTTACTACTTTTGTCCATTTGGAATTTTACCTACCTGTTAGGATTTGTGGGATGACCTTTATTACACCCCATGAGATTATTCATTTCTCTCCACTGCTCGAGCTTCTGCTCGAAATTCGATCGCTCCGATGGTGATTTCATCGAATGAGGAGGACTCTGAGGAGGATCCTGCTACGGTTCCTTCTCATCAGTCAAAGGGGCTGATACTGTCGGTGTCTACTGATAGCTAACCGTATATCTTTTTGGGAAGCCTGATGTTTTGCTATTTTGATGGGATGTAAATTTGTAAACATCTTGGGGGTGGGTAAAGCCTTTACTTTTTGTAAATTTGATGATGTAACTAAACAGGCTCCGCACACACATACACACACACACACACACACACACACACACACACACACACACATATATATATATATATATATATATATATATATATAATATATATATATATATATATATATATATATATATATATATATATATAAATGAATGTATGGTTCCATTTCTTGTCGATTTTTATTGTATCCATATTTATCATTACCTCTTCAAAAAAAAATGTACTCATATTTCGATACTCAATTATTACGCTATTAAAAGGGAGATTGTTTATTCAAATAACAATTATGAACCAGGTCTTAATTAATCAATGAATTTGTATTTTTTACATTTTTGTTTCATTTTTGTTTTACTTTACTATGGTGTGACGTTCCTTCTTCTAACTGAAAAAGGGGTGTTACACTGTCTTGGTATCAGAGCCCCGGTTTAAGTTTTCTTTTGGGTCTTATGGTTTTGGATTATCTTGTTTGTGCTGTGTGATTCTCTGTGTTTGGTATTCCGAAAGGATACATCTGACTTTTCCCTGTGTTTTCTATAGTTTGACTTGAAAGAGAATTATGGCTCGTAGAGGGGACATGACTGCAGCAATTAAGGCGATTCAGAAGATGGCTGAGGCCATGTTATAATAGAACCAGCAGACTGCTTAACAATAAGAGAGGAATGCACAACAATTAGAAACTATTGCAGATGCTCAAAACTTAGCTAAATTTAGTCGCACTAACCCTCCACAATTCAAGGGAGAATTTGACCCAGAGAAGGCTAGTCTGTGGATCAAGGAGCTGGAGAAGATATTTACAGGTATGAACTGTGCTAATGACAAGAGGGTGACTTATGTTGTATTCATGTTAGTTGGAGACACGGAAGATTGGTGGACAGGAGCCCAGAGATTGCTGGAGACTGAGGGCCGAGCAATTACTTGGGAGGTGTTCAAGGAGAAATTCTTATATAAATATTTCCCAGAAAGCACTAGACATGTTAAGGAGATGGAGTTTCTCGGTCTGCGATAAGGGAATATGACTGTAAGTGAGTATGCTGCAAAATTTGAGAGCTTGTCAAGGTTCTCCACTTATTTTCAACACCAACTGAACAAAGCATGGAAATGTCGGAAGTTTGAGGAAAGTTTAAGGCATGATGTGAAAAGAGCTATTATAACATTGAAGATCAACCAATTTTCGGAATTGCTTGATACGTATTGCTGGGTGGAAGACTTAGACCAAGCGCGGAACATGAGGAACTGCAACTTTGGACCTTTTCGGTTTGAAAGAAGAGGAAGCAGTAATGCTAATCGCTACCAAAAGAGGCTTTATTCAAGACCACCTGAAAATCAGCAACAACGACCGCAAGGTAAAAGTCCTAGTGGAAGTCTAGATAGGACTGGTCAAACTACAACGTTTACGCCAAGATATATGAAGTGCGGAAAGGAGCACTACATGAGGGATTGCACAATCAAAGGGATTATTTGCTTTAGATGTGGGAAGGCTAGACATGTTTCTCACGACTGCAATCAGACTAAGGCTGAACCTATAGTCAATGCTGCAAGGACTACGAAACCACAGGCAGAAGGGAGAGTTTACACCTTGAGTGGTGCTGAAGCCTCTAAATCCGAAGATCTTATACAAGGAGAAGGTCTCATAGAGGGTAATCTTTTAACTGTGCTGTATGACTCTGGGGCAACCCATTCTTTTATTTCCTATGACTGTATGAAAAGACTTGGTTTGCCTGTGTTTTCTTTGCCTTTTGACTTAATTGTCTCAACCCCTACTGCTAAACCTATTGTTACTATCAAAGTCTGTTTAGAGTGTCCATTGATTGTTGAAGGTCAAATCTTTTTTGTTGATTTGATTTGTTTACCTCTTTCCTAGTTAGACATAATCTTAGGAATGGATTGGTTATCTTCTAACCATGTCCTGTTAGATTGTTCTAGTAAAACCATAGTTTTCCCTTTGGATAAGAATTCTAGATTTTTAACGACTAACCATGTGAAAGCTTTCTTGAAAGAAGGAGCTCAAGGATACATGTTGTTGTCTTCTTTAAAAGTCGAGAATGAGGCAGATGTGGACTCAATTCCAGTGGTTAGAGAATTTCCCGAAGTCTTTCCTGAAGATGTACCTGGTTTACCGCCGGAGTGGGAGTTAGAGTTTGCCATTGACCTTGTGCCTAGAGCTGGTCCTATTTCTATAGCACCCTATAGAATGTCACTAGCAGAACTAGTTGAACTCAAGGAGCAATTGAAGGAACTCTCAGAGAAGCAATTTGTTAGACCTAGCGTATCGCCTTGGGGAGCGCCTATACTGCTAGTCAAGAAGAAGGATGGTACTTCATGATTATGTGTGGATTATCGCCAGTTAAATAAAGTCACAGTCAAGAATAAGTATCCACTTCCGAGGATAGATGACTTGATGGATCAATTGAAGGGAGCAGCTATGTTTTCTAAGATCGATCTGCGATCGGGCTACCATCAGATCAGAGTAAAGGTGGAAGATATTCCCAAATAGCTTTTCATACTCGTTATGGACACTACGAGTACCTGGTAATGCCTTTTGGTGTGAGGAATGCACTTGCGATATTCATGGACTATATGAATAGAATCTTTCACCCTTATTTGGACAGATTCGTTGTTGTCTTTATTGACGATATCCTGATCTACTCTTAAAATTAGGAGGATCATGCTGAACACCTCAGCATAGTTCTTCAGATTATGAAGAAGAAAAAATTGTATGTCAAGTTATCCAAGTGTGAATTTTGGCTGGATGAAGTTAAGTTCTTAGGTCATGTGATCTCAAATGAAGGAATTGTTGTAGACCCATCGAAGGTAGAAGTTGTTCTACAATGGGAAAGGCCGAAGACGGTGACGGAAATTCGAAGCTTTGTCAGATTAGTTGGCTATTACCAAAAATTCATAGAAGGATTCTCTAAGATAGCTAGACCTCTCACTCAACTCACAAGGAAGAATTAAGCTTTTGAGTGGACGGATGCTTGTGAAGAGAGTTTTCAAGAGATAAAAAGGAGACTAACTACTTCACCAGTGTTAGTTCTGCCTAACCCAAATGAACCTTTCGAAGTGTATAGTGATGCTTCATACCAAGGACTAGGGTGTGTCCTTATGCAAAGCAGAAGAGTGGTAGCTTATGCTTCGAGACAATTACGTGTACATGAGAAGAATTACCCAACTCATGATTTGAAGCTAGCAGCAGTTGTATTTGCTTTGAAGATATGGAGACATTTCCTTTATGGAGCAACATTCAACGTCTTTCGTGATCACAAGAGCTTGAGGTATTTGTATGATCAGAAAGAGTTGAACATGAGACAATGAAGGTGGTTGGAATTCCTAAAAGATTACGATTTTCAACTGCAATATCATCCCGAAAAGGCAAATATGGTGGCAGATGCCTTAAGTAAGAAGACGATCAGTGTTTCTGCTATGATGATCATAGAAAAGGATTTGATAGAACAATTCAGAGATGTATGGTCTTTTGTGGAGTTGAAGCCTGGAAAAATTTGTATGAACATGGTCACAATCTCAAATGACTTGATGGAGGATATTTGAGAAAAATAGAAAGTTGACAAGTTCGTACAAGAAGAAAGGGAATTAATAAAGCAAGGTGGTGCAACAACACTAGAGGAAGGGAACGATGGAATTCTAAGGTTCCGAGGTAGAGTCTGTATACCTAAGGATCAAGAGCTTAGGAAGTACATTCTTTAACATGCTCACACGAGTCAATTGAGTATGCACCCAGGAATAATGAAGATGTACCAAGATTTGAAGAAGTTATTTTGGTGGCATGGAATGAAAAGAGATATTGCTAGATGTGTGTCTTCTTGTCTAATCTGTCAGAAAGCGAAGGTTGAACATCATAGACCATCAAGATTGTTACAACCCTTAACTATTCCCGAGTGGAAGTGGGATAGTATTGCAATGGACTTTGTTGTTGGATTGCCAAGGACAAAAAAGGGTCGTGACTCGATATGGGTAATTGTGGATCGACTTACGAAATCAACACATTTCTTACCTATCAATATAAGGTATTCATTGGAGAAGTTGACTCAGTTGTATATTGGTGAAATTGTCAGACTACATGGTGTGCCTACAAGTATTATTTCTAATAGAGATCCAAGATTTACATCAAAGTTTTGGCAGAGTCTTCAAGAAGCAATGGGAATGAAGTTACGTTTGAGTTCTGCATATCATCCACAAACCGATGGTCAATCAGAGAGGACAATTCAATCATTGGAAGATTTGCTTAGAGCTTGCGCTTTAGAGCAAACTGGAAGCTGGGATGAAGTCTTACCATTGGTAGAGTTCACCTACGATAATAGTTATCAATCGAGTATAGGGATGGCACCCTATGAGGCTCTATATGGATGAAGGTGCAGAACACCTTTATGTTGGTATCAAGATAGAGAGCGACTTACCATTGGACCTAATCTTATACAATAGACAATTGAGAAAGTTAAGATGATTCAGGAGAAGATGCGGATGACTCAAAGTTGACAAAAGAGCTATACAGACAAAAGAAGAAAACCTCTTGAATTTGAAGAAGGAGAGCATGTGTTTTTGAAAGTCACGCTTACGACTGGGGTCGGTCGAGTTCTCAAGTCTAGAAAGCTTACTCCAAAATTTCTTGGACCTTATCAAATTCTTCGTCGGGTAGGTCCAGTTGCTTACCAAATAGCTTTACTAACTTTTCTTTCAAATCTCCACAATGTCTTTCATGTGTCACAACTTCGAAAATATATTCCTAGCCCTGATCATGTCATTGCACCTGATACGGTGCAATTAAAGGAAAACTTATGAGACGTCACCTATAAGGATTGAGGATAGAAGGATGAAGCAACTCAGAGGAAAAGATATTTCATTGGTGAAAGTGATTTGGAATGAGACAACCAGAGATGCAACTTAGCAGCTTGAAGACAAGATGAAGGAGCAATACCCACAACTTTTCTAAGGTATAAAAATTTCGAGGACGAAATTTCTATTTGAAGGAGAGAGTTGTAACACCCTGACAATTTATAATTTTATGATAAATAGTCATTTTCTAATATTTGTGATTTTTGTGAATTTTTTTTTATTTTTCCGAGAACGTGAAATATTTTAATATTATTTTTCGTTTTACGTGCAAATTGAGCGAAGCCAAGGAAATGCAATATTTTTTTTGAGAACCTTGATTTGTGGAAACGTCGACGAGGGATCTTACTAAACTTGAGGTTGGATACGGTTTACGAGGTTTCATGTTTTTCGAGAATTTTATCAGATAAAATAAATCACTGTGTAATTTTTATTATCCGCTGGATATAACGTCCTGGGACTGCCTGCAGGATTGACGAGTGTCTCCACAAACCAACACGAGTCTTTTCAGCATGCTTTGTCCTCACTCACACGCATCCTAGGCAACTTCCTAGAAGGTCACCCATCCCACAATTGCTCCAGGTCAAGCACGCTTAACCACAGAGTTCTTATGTTCTAGGCTTCCGAAAAGAAATTACAACTTGTTGATATGGCTACGCCTAATCAATTCCTTTAAGCCATCCTCAACTATGCAGTCCCATACCTGCACAGTCTCTGAATCCCTCTCATTCCGGCGCGTATTCAGTTCATTCACGGGACCCTTCACCTAGAAGCCTGTCAGGAGCCGCTCCTTGTACGTGTTTCTCTTACACTGGCGTACACTCCCTGCACTTATCGGCCCTGGGACACCACATGCCCATCAACTTCCGCTTGGTTCGTCCCCGAACCACACCGTACTGGAGAGGTCCCATCTCTGATATCATTTGTAACATTCCGGGACTGCCTGCAGGATTGATGAGTGTCTCCACAAACCAACACGAGTCTTTTCAGCGTGCTTTGTCCTCACTCACACGCATCCTAGGAAACTTCCCAAGAGGTCACCCATCTCACAATTGCTCCAGGTCAAGCATGCTTAACCATGGAGTTCTTATGTTCCAGGCTCCTAAAAAAAATTGCAACTTGTTGATATGACTACGCCTAATCAATTCCTTTAAGCCATCCTCAACGATGCAGTCCCATACCTGCATAGTCTCTGAATCCCTCTCATTCTAGTGCGTATTCAGTTCATTCATGGGACCCTTCGCCTAGAAGCCTGCCAGGAGCCGCTCCTTGTACGTGCTTCTCTTACACCGGCGTCCACTCCCTGCCCTCGTCGGCCCCGGGACACCACATGCCCACCAACTTTCGCTTGGTTCGTCCCCGAACCACACCGTATTGGGAGAGGTCTCGTCTCTGATACCATTTGTAACATCCCGAGACTGCATGCAGGATTGACGAGTGTCTCGACAAACTAACACGAGTCTTTTCAGCGTGCTCTGTCCTCACTCACACGCATCTTAGGAAACTTCCCAAGAGGTCACCCATCCCACAATTGCTCTAGGTCAAGCATGCTTAACCACGGAGTTCTTATGTTCTAGGCTCCCGAAAATAAGTTGTAACTTGTTTATATGGCTACGTCTAATCAATTCTTTTAAGCCATCCTCAACTATGCAGTCCCATACCTGCACAGTCTCTGAATCCCTCTCATTCCGGTGCGTATTCAGTTCATTCATGGGACCCTTTGCCTAGTAGCCTGCCAGGAGCCCTCCTTGTACGTGCTTCTCTTACACCGGCATCCATTCCTCGCCCTCGTTGGTCCCGGGACACCACATGCCCACCAACTTCTACTTGGTTCATCCCCGAACCACACCGTACTTGGAGAGGTCCCATCTCTAATACCATTTGTAACATCCTAAGACTGCCTGCAGGATTGACGAGTGTCTCCACAAACTAACACGAGTCTTTTCAGCGTGCTTTGTCCTCACTCACACGCATCCTAGGAAACTTCCCAGGAGGTCACCCATCCCACAATTGCTCAAGGTCAAGCACGTTCAACCACGGAGTTCTTATGTTCTAGGTTTCCGAAAAGAAGTTGCAACTTGTTGATATGACTATGTCTAATCAATTCATTTAAGTCATCCTCAACTATGCAGTCCCATACCTGCACAATCCCTGAATCCCTTTCATTCTGGTGCGTATTCAGCTCATTCATGGCACCCTTTGTAACACCCCAATTTTTAGAAAATGTCCCGAATGTTCTGTTTGCTGTTTTTCAAGCTTTTGTGTAAATGACTGTTGTGTCCTTATTTACTGTTTCTTGTTTTTCTGTATGAAATACAAATATGTTTTACAGGTTAAAATTTTATTTGATCGTTTTACGTAATTTGCTTCGATACAGTAAAATAAAAATTTTCTCGAGCTACTGTTTTAATTTTTCTGGGAGATATACAGACAATTAATACTGTCTGTAATTTTATTTGAACGTTTTGGATGATTTGCTTCGTCGTGGGAAAAAATGGAAAAATGACCGTTATGTCCCGATTGTACTGTTTTTAATTTTTCTATATGTTACAGTGCTTAATATTACTGTCTGTGAATTTATTTGGACTTTTTGTGTGATTTGCTCCGGGACAGGAAAATATTATTTTTCGGGCCGGGGAAATCTTGTTTTTAATTATTCAGAGCTGGGGAATCTTACTAAACCCAATTCTGAATGATACTATAGTTAATCTTTTAATTTTTAGGATTTAACTGTCAAATAAAATAATTTTATATTATTATAATATTATTTTATTAGTCAGTACAAATAAGTGACAGCGGACCCGGAAATGTTTGCGGGACCCACGTTTAGTCATCAAGTGCTTTACACGTGGACTAATGAGGAGCTGGTCAAAATTGGTGGCTGTGACTCATCGCAACGGGCCAATAGAAATTCGACATGTGGCGTGACACCTCAGCTCCATGACTCAAAGATTCGGAAGGTTCTAGAAGCGGTGACTCGCCCCAGTGACTCATCGTAGTGAGTCACCTGTTCCAGAAGCTTCTATGATGACTCAGCTGATGACTCAACGCTGTGACTCATCATTGATGACACAACCAGTGATGCAGTTATGACACAGTCAGTGACTCAGCATGCTGACTCGCCATGCTGACTCACTCGTGATAGACAGTTCCACGATGACTCATCATACTGACTCATCGTAGTGAGTCACATATTCTAGAAATTTCTCTTTGATGACTCGCTTTATGACTCATCAAGGGCAATCAGTAGAAAAATGATCAATAATAATTACTACTCTGTTAGTACAAGAAAAAATCTATGTATATTTTATTATCCATTAGACAATAGACACCTTTTTTTTATAAATAATAATTATTGTTCATTGGTTAAAGTATACTAGAAAATATACAGTGTGCACCAATAGAAATTGGTCAACAAAAATATTAACCCATAGGAATCAAGTTAGTAAATATTCAACCAATAGAAATTGGTCAAGAAAAATGGCTTGACTCTTTAAGGATCAATAGGAAGCAAGCTATCAAATGAGTTTGGACTTCTTGAAATTGGATGGTTCTACGTAAAGGAGGAAAGCCAATTTGCTCTAGTAGCAAATTCACAAAGTGAATTCACGTAGAAGGCTTTGTGAAATGCATGTAGAAAGCCAAATTGAATAAAAGGAAGACTAGTCAATATTGATGGCTTTTCTTTGTTGCTTTCTACGGCAAAGCAAGCTTTTGGTGAAGCAAATATTACCATTCAATTTTTGCTATCTTACATTTAATTACCCAAGTAAAACAAAGTCAATTTTAGTGGCTTCTTTTCATATGCATTTACGACAATGCATGTTTGAAGAAAACAATTTCAATACTTCAATTCATTCTTGCTCTCCAAGCATCTACGGTCATGCATTTCAAAAAGGAAATAAAGCTAATTTCAATTTCCTAAAATTAGTCAATTTTGGTGGCTCCCCTTTTTGGCTTCTACGGCAATTCACCTTTGGTGAATCCTACAATTAGCTATATCACTTTATATTCTTTCTTTCTCTCAAAGTGATTCACGGCCATGTATAGTAAAAAGGAGACTTTGTTTTCATTTAATCAAAGTCTTCACTTTTCTTCAAAGCTATCAAACAAGAAAAGCTCTCAAATTTTTCTTCTCCCTTTCTTCTCCAACCTCACGGCCTACCCATCCATTTCTATCATTTACTCTTCTATAATTTTAAACTACCTTATTTCTTGCTTCTTTACTTCATCTCAAGACACTTTGTAGTTGAAACCTAAGCCTAAATCATCCATTTTCTATCTTGTTCTTCAAAGCTCAAGTTTGAAGCCTTGAAGGTAGGGTTCTTTAATCTTCATATTTCTATCCATTTCAAAGTTCTAGTCATGATTTTGATCCATGATTATTTTAGTTTAGAGCCTTAGGTATTAATATTGTATGTTTTCTTTGATTTTCAAGAAGCTCTTGGTGGAGAAAGTTTGCTTGAAGGAGACATACAAGGAACTTTGGAGGTTCTTCAAGAGGTAAGAGGGAGATTACCCTCATCAACCATGTGTTGGTGGTGAGGAATGTTTGTATTTGTGGTGAAGAATCCATAAGGATTCATTCACTTGATTGTTTATAGCCTTTCCTAATTGTGATTGATTATGTGTGAAAGCATGTCTAATAGCTTTAATATTTTGTATGTGTTTTATGGTTGTTTTAGTATATGGTATGTATATATATATGTATGATAATTATTATAACATGTAAATAACATACAAGGATTTGCATGAGTGTTCCAAAGAGCACAAACCCAAGCTCATGGCCTCAAGGCAAAGAGGAGAACCAAAATGTTCTCTTAAATTTTCTAAAAGTGTGATTTAATTAACCTAGGAAAATTGACAAGTTACCAATTTGTTTAGAGTAAGAAAAATGAATTTATGGATCCAAGAATGAAATTAGGTATTTCAGCCAACATGCCTAAGTTGAATGTTTTGATTTCTAAAACCATTTTCTAAAACAATGATTTAATGAATTTAGGTAATACAATGAATTGGACATTGATTTAGAAGATGAAAAATAATTTAAAGATCAAATGCAAAGACTTTGTTAAATTTGGCCAACATGCCACATGCTTTTGATCCAAATTTATTTTCTAACTATTAACTAGATAATTTAATTAGATTAAGAGTTTTATAAGAGATTAAATGCATGGAAATAATTAGGAATGAATTATAAAGCATAGAATGATTTTCGGCCAATATGCCAATTTTAAATGTTTTTGATTTATAGAATTGTTTTCAACTAAGGTTAAGTAATAAATGCTAAAAAGAATTTTTCTACAATGAATTTTGAAGAAAGAAATTGATTAGAATTAAGTTTAAGAAGCTAAAAATTGATAATTTTACTGTTAGAAGAAAATACAGTAACTTTTGTAAAATTTCTAACATATAGCTCATATTATATTTTGAAGCATGTTAGTGATTTTCATAAAGTTAAATTATACGGTTAAAAATTAAGTAAACAGAAATTTTTACAGAAAAGTTAGGAAACCATTATTATAAGTTTTCTAAAACATAATACTGTCAATTTTTATTAAAAACGGACAAATAAGATAGAAGAGATATCCAAAAGACAGTATGCGGTATGAAAAATATTTTACGTAGTTTAAACGTATTAAATATTATTTCTGTTTGTTTTAAACAGTAATTTTTAAGGAATTCAGACAAGAAAATGATTTAAAAATCTTACGCGATTGAGAAAACGTATTAAAAACTCTACGCGATTTTAAAAACAGAAAAATAAATTTACGCGATTTAAAAACGTTTATAAAAACGACGAGATTGTGAAAACGCGATAAAATTTCTACGCGATTGACCGAAACGGTATTTTCTATATTCTTTCTAGATTTTCTGTATTTTTCTGCTGTCGGGCTATGAGGTGAACCCGTACAGGCTTTGGAACAGTATTTGTCCAGTGGGACTTACTGTATCTTTTTATCTTGAGAATATCCTGGTAACTTGAGGATATGCCAATTTTTGGTGGATTGGTTGACGAGGTGAATCACATCGTGTTGTCGATGCGATAAACGTAGTGTGGTTCATTGTCTTTATGAACTTGGAGACGTTAGTGTACGGGATCCCATATATGGACATGATCACACTCCATTGGGCCGTGGTAACCGATAGCACACTAATGAACTCGACACGCACTATTTTTAATCGAGATTTCGTAAAATCGAATAGTATATTGCCTGTAGTGCCACAATGTAAGACCGTGAACTACACCATGCTTTGGATGATGGATTCCATATGACATGGGGCTATAGACGCAAAGTGTGACAGCGCAATAGTTTGGTTGGGCAGCCGTGATACTAATAGATTTTGCGAGTCATTCTCTCTCTGATATCTGTTTGTTTTTAGCTCCATGGAGTAGGATTGGGTCATATTGCACATGTATCTGTGTTGTTATTGATTATATTTTTATCTGTGATATTTTTATTTGTGTTGTTATTTAGTATATTTTCATCTGTGATATATTTTTTATCTGTGTTGTTATTTATTATATTTTTTTTATCTGTGATGTTATATGTTGTTATTGTTTTTAATTTTTATATTATATCATTATCTACACTGTTATGGCATTTTATATTGTATGAATTGTTATATCTATCTTAGAAATGTTATAGTTGTTCATTATATTATGATATATGCTTATTTGATTTATTCGTAAATTGACAACATGATTGTATTTGTGATATCTGTGTGTATGGAATGACTTTGTCATTCGTATCATTCTTTGCTACCTTACTGGTACTGGTGAAAGGGGATCTCACCTCTTTACTGTATTGTTTGTTGTGTTGTATTTGTTAAATTCGTATAGTAGACAAAGGAAGTTTTTCAAACTTGTTGGAGGCAATATTCGGAAGTTGGTGACTACGTCAAGGTGTAATCTTCCAAGTTTCAACGGATGCAATTTGGTGGAGAAATGGAACATATAGGTTGGGTTTTCTCGTTAGTGTTGTTACTGTGTGCCATTAATAGTACCCATCTTTGGATTTGCTATCTTTTTCTCGAGTCTCAAATGTTATGTTTTAAATTGTTGTTGAATATTTTGTGGAATATATATATGTGTATTAATTAATTCAATTTAATTTCTGTTTTCTTATAATTTTTGGTAAGTTTATATTTCCGCGAAATGAAATTTTAAAATTCATCCTTTAGAATTCAAAGTTTTTATAAAATGAGTTTATTTGGTTTTATGTTTTATTTAAAAATGTGACACCCTACGGAGGGTGTTACACCCTTCGCCTAGAAACCTGCCAGGAGCCGCTCATTGTACGTGCTTCTCTTACACTGGCGTCCACTCCCCGCCCTCGTCGGCCCCGGGACACCACATGCAAACTAATGTAACACCCTCCATAAGGCATCACATTTTTGACTAAAAACTTAAAACCTGAAAATCATTTCATAAAAGCCTTGAGTTCTAAAAGATGGATTTTAAAATTTCTTTTCGCGAAAACATAAACTTACCGAAAATTATAAGTAAAACAAAAATTAAACTGAACTGATTAACACACATATTACTTATATCACATAATATTCAATAACATTTTAAAACATAAAATTTACAGACTCAAGCGACAGTAGCAAACCCAATAATGAGTCCTACTTAATAGCACGGTAACAACACTAACAATAAAACTCAACATACTTGTTCCATTTCTCCACCAAACTGCATGCTGTTGAATCTTAGAAGATCACTCCTCGACGCTATCACCAATCACAAAACATCGCCTCCAGTAAGTCTAAGAAACTCGTTTCACCTACTATACGAATTCAACAATACAAACACAACAAAGCAATACAACAAAGAGGTGAGATCCCCTTTCACCAATACCAGTACGACAACAAAGAATGATACGAATGACAAAGTCATTCCATACACACAGATATCACAAATATAATCATGTTTTCAATTTACAAATAATTTCAAGCAAACATATATTGTAATAAAATGAATAGCAATAATATTACCATAACAGATATAATAGTTTAATACAATAAAGCATACCATACCATCATAAATAATAACACAATTTGTCACAATAATGCATACCACAGTATCATAAATAAATACACAGTTTAACACATCATATAATATCACAAATAATAATGTTATGATGCATGACACAAATGCAGATGCATATGACTCATTCTTACTCCATGGAGCTAGACACAGACATCAGAGAGAGTGACCCGAAGAGAACTATCAGTACCTCAGGCTGCCCAACCAAACTATTACACTGTCAAATGTTGTGTCTATAGCCCACAGTCCAACATTGTGTAGTAGTACACAATCCAAACACGTCGTGCACTACAGGCATTGTACTAAACAATCTCCCCAAGATCTTGATTAAGAATAGTTCTTGTCAAGATCATTAGTGTGTTGCCAGTTACCACAGCCCAGAAGAGCTACGAACTGTCCACATGTGGAATACTCCGCACACTAATGCCTCCAAGTCCACTCGATGAACCACACTACGCTTATCACACCGACAATATAGTATAATTCATCTCATCAATCAATCGCCAATATCAACCAAATTGACACGACTCTCAATGCATGAATAGGAACCATAATTACAGAATTACCCTTAGTCTCAAAATGTCACCATATTTATAAAAACGCCCTCAATCTCAATATTCTCAAATATAGTACGTCTCCACCTGACAGTACCATATCTCAACACGTCTGGGTCCACCACTTTGGCCCGACAGCAAAACTCACTATTCCAATTAATCGCATAGAAATTTTATCGCGTTTTCACAATCGTGTCGCTTTTACAAACGTTTTTAAATCACGTAAATATATTTTTCTATTTTTAAAATCGCGTAGCATTTTTAAATCGTTTTCTCAATCGCGTAAATATTTTTAAATCATTTTCTTAATTGTAAAGCTTTAAAATCATTATTTAAAACTACGTAAGCTATTTTTAATACTTTTAAACTATGTAGAATATTTTCCTTACGTTCAAATTTTATATTGAAACTTTCTCTATTATTAGCCCATTTTTAGTTAATTTTGGCGATATTTTATCTAGAAAATTCATTAAGTGATATTTTCTACGTTTCCATCAAAAATTTACTTTTCTTAATCATAACTAACAATTACATCTCAAAACTTGCTAACGTGCTTCAAAACTCAATGAGTGAGCTATACGTTAGTACTTTTCAAGTGTTCAATTTATTTCTCCTCCATACTTAATTTCTCTAATTAAATTCTAAGAATTAAATTACTTTCCATTGTTTATCCAAAAATCCATTTAATTGAGTTCTCATTAAATTAATTACATAAGTCCACACTTTTAAAATAGTTTTGTATTAAAAACATCAGAAGTAGGCATGTTGGCCCAAAATCATTCTATGCTTTATAATTCATCCCTAATTATGTCCATGCATTTAATCTCTTATAAAACTCTTAATCTAATTTATTTTTATTAGATCAAGTGTGAGACTAAGTACTCGTTGATGTGTACTTGATTAAATTGAGGCATGATGTTGTTGAGGATTGACTATATGCCATTGTGACATGTTCCATGAGAAAATATATTGTTGATGAATATGCTTGATATGTATTGCATTATGAGGAACATGCAATTGATACACATACATGATGTAAATTGAGTCGTCATGCATTGTGATGTTCGTTGGACTTTGTTGAGAAGGCGATGTATACCTAGGAGATTGAATTACATCTTTGTGCGGGTGCGAGTAGACTAAGCGTAGGGTCATAGAGGTTGACCCTGGGGGCGTCAGGGTGCAGGTGTCTCACAATAGATAGTGGTAGCTCCACTAGGGCCGTAGGATAGACAGATGCAAACACACTAACAATCCGGACCGAGACGTTGTCCTATATCGCGATCAACTGTTGAGGTGCCATGTATAAGCCATATTACGTAAATATTTTTATGAGATGAAGCACTTTATTTTTTAGGCTAACGAGATACTGGCATGACTCCTTGATTATTCTCTCCGAAATGTTGATGTCTAGCTCCATGGAGTAGGATTTTTGGCACCATGTGCATTGCGCATTGTTAGTCTCATATTTCATTGAGCATGAGTATTTATGACTGTTGAACTATCTGCTTTTGATATTGCAATAACTATCTGATGGTTAAACTGTTGACTTCTTGAGATATCAATACTATTAAACTTTCATTGCCTATTTTATTATTGCTTACGGTTGTCCTTCTTTTACTGCTTATCTTATTTATTATTATTGATGAATATACGTATTATAATGCTACGTGGGCGCCTAGCGCCGTTTTGTTTTCTTGCTATCGTATTGGTATTGAATGCTGGGTATCTCACCTCTTTCTGTATATCTGTACTTCTATTTTAAATTATGTACTTCTGGGAAGACGTACGCGAAGAAGAGGAAGCACTTGAGTTTCCTGGCTTTTGGCCCGATTACGATTAGTGCTGATTGAAGATGTCTTCACATCCGCATCGATTTTTGGGTTACGCAAGGATGACCTTTCACAGTGGTCCAGATTGCTGACACATAAACTTGAACATGGACCATTGCATCTATCACGGGGAGCTGACTGTGTCTTTGGCTTGGGGTCGCTATGACCCGCCTGTCTTTGATTTTACTGCTTTTGTCTATTTGGAATTTTACCTACCCGTTAGGGATTTGTGGGTTGACCTTTATTACACCCCACGAGATGATTCATTTCTCTTCACTGCTCGAGCTTCTGCTCGAAATTCGGTCACTCCAATGGTGATGTCATTGGATGAGGAGGACCCTGAGGAGGACCCCACTACGGTTCCTTCTCGTCAGTCATAGGGGCTGATACTGTCAGTGGCTACTGATAGCTAACCGTATATCTTTTTGGGAAGCCTGACGTTTTGCTATTTTGATGGGATGTAAATTTGTAAACATTTTGGGGGTGGGAAAAGCCTTTACTTTTTATAAATTTGATGATGTAACTAAACAGGCTTGACATATATATATATATATATATATATATATATATATATATATATATATATAATGAATGTATAGTTCTATTTCTTGTCGATTTTTATTGTATCCATATTTATCATCACCTCTTCAAAAAAAAAAAATGTACTCCTATTTCGATACTCAATTATTATGCTATTAAAAGAGAGATTGTTTATTCAGATAACAATTATAAACTGGGTCTTAATTAATTAATGAATTTGCATTATATATATATATAATGAATGTATGGTTCCATTTCTTGTTGATTTTTATTGTATTCATATTTATCATTACCTCTTCAAAAAAAATGTACTCATATTTCGATACTCAATTATTACGCTATTAAAAGGTAGATTGTTTATTCAGATAACAATTATGAATCGAGTCTTAATTAATTAATGAATTTTCATTTTCTGCATTTTTGTTTCATTTTCATTTTACTTTACTATGGTGTGACGTTCCTTCTTCTAACGAAAAAAAGGCCGTTACAAGGTATCCCTAGGTGTTGAGTGCTCCAGTTTGTAAAGGTTGTTAAACACCTGTTGAAGCTTAAAGATATAGTGAAAAATCTCGAGTGGTTGCTTGAGGATTGGACGTAGGCTACAAGTGGATTGATGGCTGAACCAGGATAAATCTTATGTTTGATTTTCTTAACCCTACTCTTTTACCTTTGTGCATTGATTATATTTGCTTGCTTGAATACTATCATGTTTGGTTCTTTTGTGAGTGAAAGTGTTCAATCTTCATTAGTCATTCATCTCTTTCAATCATTAGCTTCAACGAAAATTAATAATGAAGTGTTTTGCGAAAGATTTGTGTACTTTTTTTATAAACTCAATTCACCCCTTCTTGAGTATTGAGGCCACTTAGTAACAAGAATTACTATGCACTAGTGATTGTGGATGATTTCTCTAGGTTTACATGGACATTATTCTTATCACACAAAAATGATGTTTTTCCATCTTTTAAAATACTTGTCAAAGTTATCCAAAATGTAAAAGGTTTTTCTATTGCATCCATAAGAAGTGATCATGGTGGTAAATTTGAAAATCATGATTTTGAAACCTTTTGTGAAGAATATGACATTGAGCATAATTTTTCTACCCTAGAACTGCTCAACAAAATGGAGTCGTAGAAAGAAAAATCAATCTGTAGAGGAAATGGCAAGAATTATGCTGAAAGAGGCTAACCTTCCTAAGTACTTTTAGGTGGATGTGGTAAGTTTTGCTTGTTATGTTATGAATAGGGTCTTAATGCAGCCAATTTAAAAAAAAAAACCCTTATGAATTGTACAGGGGAAGGAAACCAAATGTTTCTCACTTTCTTGTCTTTGGAAGTAAATGTTTTGTTTTAAATAATGGAAATGATAACTTGGGGAGGTTTGATGCTAATTGTAACGTAACCTGCAAGATTGATGAGTGTCCCCACAAACCAACATGAGTCTTTTTAGCGTGCTTTGTCCATACTCACACGCATCCTAGAAAACTTCCTAGGAGTTCACTCATCCCATAAGTGCTCCATATCAAGCATGCTTAACTATAGAGTACTTATGTTCTTGGCTCCTGAAATGAAGATGCATCTTATTTTCGAGAGCCAAAAACATAAGTACTCCATGGTTAAGTGTGCTTGACTTGGAGCACTTGTGGGATGAGTGACCTCCTGGGAAGTTTCCTAAGATGTGTGTGAGTGAGGACAAAGCACGTTGAAAAGACTCGTATTGGTTTATGGGGACACTCATCAATCCTGCAGACAGTCCTAGGGACGTTACAAATGGTATCAGAGCGGGACCTCTCCTAGTACGGTGTGGTTCGAGGACGAACCATGTGGAAGCTGGTAGGCATGTGACACCTGGGGCCGACGAGGGTGGGGAGTGATCGCCGGTGCAAAAAGATGAAGCATTGACAAGGAGCGGCTCCTGGCAGGCTTCTAAGCGAAGGGACACTTGAATGAACTAAATACACACCGGAATGAGAGGGATTTAGAGACTGTACAGGTATGGAACTGCATAGTTGAGGATGACTTAAAGGAATTGATTAGCACCACCCATATCAACAAGATGCATCTTCTTTTCGGGAGTCAAGAACATAAGTACTCCATGGTTAAGCGTGCTTGACTTAGAGCACTTGTGGTGTGGGTGACCTCCTGGGAAGTTTCTTAGGATGTGTGTGAGTGACGACAAAGCACGCTAAAAAGACCTATGTTGGTTTATGAGGACACTCATCAATCCTGCAAGCAGTCCCAAGACGTTACACTAATTCTGATGAAGGAATATTTCTTGGTTATTCAATGCATAGTAAGGCTTTTAGAATTTATAATAAAAGAACTACGACCATAGAAGAGTCCATTCATGTTACTTTTGATGAAACTATACCAAATGGTCCAAGAAAGGATTTAGTTAATGATGTTGTAGAAATCTTAGCAAAAATACACTGGAAGAATCAAGAAGCAAGAAGAGAGGTCCTTTGATCCCCCAAAGCAAAAGGATTCACAAATCATGGACCTTCCTAAGGAATAGAGAACATCAAGATATCATCCTCTTGACAAAGTAATAGGTGATATATAAAAAGGGGTAACTACTCATAACTTTCTTAGAGATGTATGTAATCGTATGGCTTTTGTCTCTCAAGTTGAACCTAAAGACTTAAATGAGGCTATTAATGATGAAAATTGGATCTTGGCCATACAAGATGAACTACACCAATTTGAGAGAAATCAAGTTTGGTAATTAGTTCCAAGGCCCAATGATCATCCCATAATTGGCATCAAATGGGCTTTTAGGAACAAACTTGATGAAACGAGCTTAATAATAAGAAACAAAGCTAAGCTTATTGCTAAAAGTTATAATCAAGAAGAAAGCATAGGTTATGAAGAAACATATGCCCCCGTAATTAGATTAGAAGTCATAAGAATGCTACTTGCATATACATGCAACATGGATTTCAAGCTTTACAAAATGGATGTCATAAGTGCTTTCTTAAATGATTTTATACAAGAAAAGGTGCATGTGGAACAACCTCGTCGTTTTGAAAACTTTGAACTGCCCAACCATGTTTTTAAATTGAAAAAGGCCTTGTATGGCTTAAAACAAGCTCCTAGAGCTTGGTATGAAAGGTTGAACAAGTTCTTTTTGAAAAAAAAAACTTTTCTAGAGAAAAGGTTGACACTACTCTCTTCATCAAGTATAAAAAGCATGACATACTTCTTGTTCAAATATATGCTGATGACATAAGCTTTGGTGCTACTAATGACTCTCTTTGTAAGGAATTTGCTAACATTATGCAAAATAAGTTTGAGATGTCTATGATGGGTGAACTCAACTTCTTCCTTGGACTTCAAATCAAGAAAGCAACGAATGAGGCTTTCATAAGTCAATCAAAATATTGCAAGGAGCTACTCAAAAAGTATGGAATGGACAATACCAAGCATATGGCTACACCAATGGACACTTCTTGTTACTTGGACAAGGATGAAGGAGGTAAACCTATAGAGATTACAAAGTATAGAGGTATGATTGGGTGATTCCTTTATCTTATAGAAAGTAGGCCAGATATTATGTTTAGTGTATACATGTGTGCTAGATTTCAAGTAAATCCCAAAGAATCAACCCAGGTGCTATAAAAAGAATTATGAAATATCTAATAGGCACTTCACAAATGGGTTTGTGGTATCCTAAGGGTACCTTATGTATCCTCATTTGTTATTCTGATTCTGATTTTGTTGGAAGCAAATTGGATAGGAAGAGCACTAATGGGACATGCCACTTGCTTAGAAGCTCACTAGTTTCTTGGCATAACAAAAAACAAAATAGTGTGACATTATCTACAATTGAAGCTGAATATGTTACAGCTAGGAGTTGTTGTGTTCAAATTCTTTGGATAAAGCAACAACTTCTAGGCTACAGCCTTGAGCTTGATCACATCCCTATAAGATATGATAATACAAGTGTAATCAATTTATCATAAAATCTCATTTTGCACTCAAGAATGAAGCACATAGAAATAAGACATTATTTTATTAGAGGTCATGTTCAAAAAGGTGATTGCATGCTTGAATTTGTAGAAATAACCAAACAACTAGTAGACATTTTCATTAAGCCTTTGGCAAAAGATGCATTCTTTCACATAAGAAGAGAATTAGGCATAATTGATCAATCATGCATATGAATGAATGCTTTCTTTTATCATTGATTTATTCCTCTTGAATATTTACCTACTTGAATGTTGGAGATATGCTAAAATTTGTTTTGCAGGTA
This sequence comes from Ormosia emarginata, assembly GCA_029884605.1. Taxonomy (NCBI): domain Eukaryota; kingdom Viridiplantae; phylum Streptophyta; class Magnoliopsida; order Fabales; family Fabaceae; genus Ormosia; species Ormosia emarginata. The sequence goes on along the minus strand of JAQQTP010000063.1, from coordinate 8,215,707 downwards.
CTCCATCAATTAGGTAAGAAATCTCTTCTCAATCTTGTGAATGGCAATGGTCTTGGTTTTGATTATCAACAAACAAGAAAGTAATGAAGTGCAAAAGATCAAGTCCCAAGGTTTTTCAAGATTAGCTAATAGGACTTAGATCACATGTAAAGGTATAATAGATCACACAAAAGCTCATTTCTTGTTTCTAAACTCATCTTTAAAATGACTTTGCATAATCATGTTTTCATCGTGTGAAAATTGTGTTAAAGATTGAGTAAAATGCTTTTAGAAAGTTTGGAATGATTTTGGATATCCTTGGTTGAGAATTTCTTTGAAAATCCTATGTTTCTAAGCAAGCCATAACATGTTATGGATTTCTCATAACAGGTTATGGATTTCCCATAACAGGTTATGGATTTCCTATAATAGGTTATGAGGCCAAAAATGAAGCACACCAATATGGTTTTTAAAGGGTCATAATAAATTATGAACAAACTTATAATAGGTTGTGAAATGTTCCCTAACCAATTACAACTATTTCATAATAGGTTCTATGTTGTTACAAAATGTGTGCTATTTGTTTTTAATGTTCCATAATCGATTAAGCCAAAATCATAATAGGTTGATAATCACATATTTCATACAATAGTAAACCCTCATGTTTAGTCATTTACACTCCACATGTACATAATTGATTGTGTTTGGTCATGTTTTGTAAGTTTGGGCTCAAATTGGGCTAATTGATTTTTTCCAGCATTAATGAGTTTTGACATTGTTTCTGTATTTTGGCCATAACTTGAGTTCTAGATATCTGAAAATTATGAATTTTACCTTATAGGAAAGCTAAGAAGAAGCTCTACAACTTTGATGAAGAGCTCAAGTCTCAATCGGATGTCTAGTGGACCTAATTGGGCCTGGAAGTCAGAACATGGGTTTTGTTACTGGAACCTGAGCAATGTGCACTAATAAGGGCATAACTTGGGCTATGGATCTGATTTGGGCCTAAACCCAGTGGCAAATGAAATCTAAGACATATATATCCATTTCATGTGAGGATCACTTTTCCAAACTATGACGTTTTGATGGAGTTTTTAGCCCTTAAAGTCAGCCAATGGAATCAGAGATCCTTGGAGAATGATTTGTCCATAACTTGAGTTGTAGACCTCCAAATTGAGTGGGGTTTAGGCCTAATTGCTCAAAATGGACCCAGTTTTGTAATTAATGGGTTTTTAATTATGTGAAGCCAAAATAGTGAGTAGTTTTAGGGGTTGGAAGGCAGAAAATCAAGGCACGTCATTTCTACACACACTTCTCACCTTTCATTTGACACTTTTCATCTTCTCTCTAGATCTTTCTTCTCTCCCTTCTCTCTAGTTTTTCTCTCCTTTTTTTGAGTTCTCCCCTTATCATGGAGGGGTATAGCCTTTAATCAATCCAAGGGATTGACATTCTTGATACTTAATCTTGAGATTTTGTTTTAATTATTATACATTTATCTATTAATCAAATTCCTCTTCTTCTTCTTCTCTTGTTTAAATTCTGATTTAATGTTTAATTTGATTGGGATTTGCATATGTTAATTGCGTAATTACCATATGCCAAGAGATGAATTTAGAGATTAAACAATGCATCAAAGGTGTTTGATGAAATGTTTAGCTTAGTTTGATCTTGGTTTTTAAGTTGATTTGGGTTTTGGATGAATGCTTAATTTGTCTAACCTTAATTAATTTAATTCTGGAAGCATTTCTAGTAGAAGATCCATGGATCATTGAGAGGCGTCTTAATGTGATCTAAGACTAAGGATTCGGTTGATAATTGAATGGATCTATAAAAATCAAGGATGGATTAAAATCAAGATTGGTTAATTCTCTTGGATTAGTTGCTTCTTAATTTTGTTTTCTCTTCTTTAATTGCTTTCTATTTTTGTTGTTAATTTCACAAACTCCTTCCCCCTTGTTTATTAACCTTTTAATCTGACTTCATAATTAGAGTAATCTATGAGCTGCAAATAGTTTTGGTAATTTAGTTATAAATTGATTTAAATTTGGTAAACTCGGCAGTTATTAAATTTTTGGCGTTGTTGTCGGGGATCACTCTGATTTTAATTATATTTGACTACTAATCCCTCACTAACCCCTGTGTTACTGTGTTTTGGTGGTTTTTAGGCGAAAATGAGTGATTACGGGTCACTTTACAAAATTTCGTACTGAGAACAAATGTGCCCAAAATGGGCTGAGACTTAGTCAATTAAAGGAAAACGGCCTAATAAACAAGGCTCACAATGTACTGTGAGGTCACCCCTGGTTTGCCAAAATTCCATCGTTTAGACCATGATTTTTTATTGCATTTTTTAGTTTTCATTTTGTGTAGTTTTTTATTCTGTGGTGGTCCCATGATTTTTAAAAATCATTAGATAGGATACCTATATTTATTTTGGTAGATTTTTAGTGTTATCTAATGTATTTTAGCTTGTTTGCTATTTTTTGTGCTATATGCGCTTTGGATGATGCATGACTAAGTCTTCTGCAAGCCAATTACTTGATATTGATCTTGAGATTGATAAGACCTTGCATAGGTTGATTAGAGCTCGTAGGCTAAGTGCAAAAATTGCTTCTAAATTTGATTTTGATCTTGAAATTGAAAGTGAACCTAAGATCTTAAGTAATTTTGCAACTGTGGGTGATAACACGCAGAATAGGACCCTTAAGGAACTTGCTGCTCCTGATGTAACTTACTAGTCTTTGTGCAATCAATACCCTAATCTTAATGCTGACTTTGAATTAAAATCTGGATTGATACACTTGTTGCATAAGTTTCATGGTTTTGCGCGTGAAGACCCTCATAAGCATCTTAAGGAGTTCCATGTGGTTTGCTCAACCATGAAGCCACAAAGGATCCCTGAGGAGCACATCAAGCTAAGGGCATTCCCTTTCTCACTTGCTGATGTGGCCAAGGATTGACTGTTCTACCTTTCACCAAGTTCTATCATGAGTTGGGATGATATGAAGTGACTATTCTTAGAGATATTCTTCCCTGCATCTAGAGCTGCTACCATAAAAAAAGACATCTGTGGCATAAGACAAATGACAGAAGAGACCTTGCATGAATATTGGGAGAGATTCAAGAAGCTATGCTCGAGCTGTCCCCACCACCAAATCAATGATCAGTTGTTGATCCAATACTTTTATGAGGGACTGATGCCAATGGACAGAAGCATGGTGGATGCTGCGAGTGGAGGTGCCTTAGTGGATAAAACTCTTGTTGAAGCAAGAGATTTGACAGCAAATATGGCCGCCAATGTCCAATAGTTTAGAACTTGAATGATCACTTCAACTAGAGGAGTCAATGAGCTTCATGTATCCAATGTCAATCAATAGAGAATGGAGCATAGACTTGATGAATTGACCTCTTTGGTGAGACAGTTAGCAGTACGACATCACCCACCTATGCAAATGGCTACAACTGTGTGTGGAATTTGCTCTTGTCCATCTCATCCTACATATGCTTATCCAATACTTCAGGATGGTGGATCTATTTTTCCAGCTCCATCTGTTGTAGCAGCTAGTGTGCTTCCTAACAAGACTTAATTCAAGCAGCAGCAATAGAGATATGATCCATTCTCCAACACATACAACCCTGGCTGGAGAGACCATATAAGATATGGCAATGCAGCATCACAACAGCAGCAGCAACCATTGCAATATCAGCAGCCATTGTAACATCCTCTTCAACATGTTAGACTTATAAATAGTTACAGAGGTAGCTTAATACTTGTTTAACATGTCTATTTAATTTTGTGACAATCTAAATTAGTTTAGGCATTTTGTTGCAAGTCGAAAGAAGAAAATAGCTTAAAATGAACCAGATATTAGCATAAATGGCTTAGCTAATGAAAATAGATGTGGATAATTTATTTCTAAGTCACAAATGTGTATTCTGTGATGTGGTTTAAGTTTGAGAATTTTTGGAGTCAATTTGGTATTTTTAGGCATACTGATTGTCTAATTAAAGCTGGAATAACTAGTTACAGATATGAAAAATGATAGTTTTGATGCAACAATAATTTTAATGAATCTTATGATTTATTTGAAAGTTGTTGGAACTTGGAAAACTTAGTTTAGCTAAAGTTGAGTGTTTTTAGCATATCGAGAATTATCTGTGTTATCCCTTGGCCCTTAACACTCCACGGTTTTAGCCCCTTTTCTTAACTCCTTTTATGTGATATTTCTATTACCATCTCATTCAGTTTTCACGGTTGAAAATAGAAGCCATGGAGAAGGAAGAGAAAGAAGCAAAGGAGGAAAGGAAGAAGAGGGAATCTAAGGGGAAAAGGAAGCTTGAGGACTTGTGATCATTCCTTCACCATCTCCACCATTTTTTGCAGCTTAAAGAGCTTGAAGGTAGGGGTTCTTGAACTTAGTTCATCTTTTTTCTCATTTCTTCATGTTGGATTTGATTGAGGTTAAACATGGCAAATTGAGTTCTTGTGGTGTGTTGTGTGATTTTCTTGCTTGGATGAGTTATAGATGTGGTTTGTGACTTGTTTATGCAAAGAGTTTAGATTAGAAACCAAAACTATCCATTTTGGACCTAAAATGCCCAATGTGTAGGTTTTAGGGGTTTTGATGGGTGATTTTGTATTTTGATCCATTTTCGATGAAATCAATTGATATTTTGAGTTTCCCTTATGTTTATGAACTTGTTTGGGACTTGAAATCACCAAGAGATTTGATTGGAGTGACCAAAATCCAAGGTTTTGGCCAATAGAATAGTACCATTTTCTGTAGAATTTTGCATATCGTGGGGCCATGCCTAGGAGCAAGAAATCCACACCTAAGCGTGAGTGGTTCATTTTCAGTCTGGGCAAGATAGAGAGTACCACACCTAGGCGTGAGTACTAGGATTTTTCAGGATGTTATTCTTAAGGTTTAGCATTCTCTAAGAGTGAGGATGATTCTTATATGCTTTCCTAAGTGTGTTGAGACACAAATGGGGGTAATTCTTGGAGAGAATAACCATATGGCTTATGCTTAAATGTGGTGAAACCTTAAGCAGATCTATGAGTTAGAATGCTTTAGGAAATATCTAAAACTTTGATCATTACGAGGTTGACTTAGAAATCAGTTGTGAAGTGATGGTGAGAGGTTTTAGGTAAGGAATTACTAGTAGTTCTTGTTATCTTGTGGATAAGTGATGCTAGGACCTATATGTATTAGTATTGGATAATCATTTGGTTATGGGAATCTTGTGATATGTCTTAATTGTGAATTGATATAGTTCTTGATACTTGGTTTTTAAACTTGGTATTTGATAGTTTCCTAATGTATTGTAACTTAATGTGGTGTGCATAACCATAGGGCCAGAGAACAAGGTGTTGATCTAGATTCTCGTAGCAGGTATGTTATTGCGGTCAGGGTTACCGGTATGGGGTTGACAAAAGTACTCTTACATTGGTGAAGGGAAGGTGTTTACCTACTACTAAGTGGGATTAGGCTTTTAGGCTTATTCTACTTCGTATATACAAGAAACAGAGGTTTTTGGGAAATTAATCAGGTAGCTTGTGTTTTCAAATCTTAAAATTGCATTAGCATTGCATAACCATTATATTAGTAATTGTTTGAGCATAATCATACTTCATCTCATAAAACATTGCATGGTTGACAATTGTATGGGCAATTGTCATTGCTTAATCGATTGATTGGTTGGTCGGTTGTTTGATAATATCTTAGGATTGTATGGGCAATCTTTTGATGTTATTGATTATCAGATATTTATATTGCTTATAATATTACTGTGTACAGTTATTTGTTTGTTGTAAATGATTAACTACTAGTCTTGGTATGTGAATACTGAGAAATAGTGATTTCTCACTCCTGTATACTTCATGTAATTCCAGGTGAAGACCTTCCAAAAGGAAAGAGCAAGAAAAAGAAGAAACAGAAGACTTAGTTTAGTAGTTGTACTTCTTTTTGATCTAGCTTGTATATTATTACTTTACTGGTTGTATATAAAGGTTTATGTATACAATATGACTTGTTAGCCAGAGATGTATGTATATATGATCTTTTTATCATTCGAGGCTTTCTATATTAACTATAAAGGTTATCATGGATTTTTAATTACTTGTATTCTTTGCAGTGACACGTTTAATGCAATTTATTATGATATTTTTTGCATATTATACAAAAAATTGTGTTAGGGTGTTACATTATAGTATCAGAGCAGTTCATCCTGTTGAGCCGGGGTATAGACTGACTATGCATTCCTTTGTGTGTTATGCATTTCTTTGTCTCTTGATTGAAGTATTGGATTGTTATTAGCTACTGTTACACGGGTACATGATATTGAGGACTAATCAACTCAATATGCATTGTTTTGTGTGTGCAGGAAACTATGGCACCAAAACGGAAAACCCATCAGATAGGGAACTCATCTAATGATGACCCTCGTATGGCTTGAGCCTTCATGGCGATGGTTGATGCTTTGAGGAACCAAACAACCGCTCATGTTGAAGCTATTAGAGAGCAAACTGCTACTACAAATAGGATATTTGAAAGAATATCGGCGACTCTGTAACACCCCAAAATTTATTTATTTTATTATAAATATTCATTTTATAATATTTGAAATTTTTGAAAATTTTTCTAGATTTTTCTGAGAACGTGAAATATTTTAATATTATTTTTCATTTTGCGTGTAAACTGAGCGGAGCTGGGAAAATAAGATATTTTTTCCAAGAACCTGAATCTGTGGAAACGTCGACGGGGGATCTTATTAAACCCGAGACTAGACATAGTTTACGAGGTTTCACATTTTTTTAGAAATTTTATCTTATAAAATAATAAATCACTGTGTAATTTTTATCCGTTGTACAATTAATACTAATTTCTGTCAACTGTAACAATTGTCCATTGGATAATAACATGTATTAAAAATGTTATCACATTATCCTAATGTAATCCACTTTATGTCTAATCAAATCCACTTTAATTCAAATCTATTGTATTTTAATCAAAGCTTCTTTAAGAAGCTTTGACCACCAAAAGACTAGTATGCCCTTGGCTTATTGGAGAAGCCTCTTCACCCCTCTCTCCCCTCTTTTTGCCGTGGCTTGTTGGTGTCCTTGGGGAAGCAATTTTGCTTCCCACACTTAACACATTTTACCCAAAAACATCACATTTTCATCTAACACTTTCTCTCTCTAGTTTCATCTTCATTTTTCTCTCCACCTTCTCTCTTCTTCTCCTCCTTCACCCACGGTTTGCAGCCCCATTAGTGACCACTTCCTTTCATTTTCTCTCTTCATTAACACCATTTCTACACTCCCCTCAACCTCCTCTACACTTCCTATTTAGAGAGTTTCTTCAAAATCCATCACCACCTCCATTGTCTTCCAAGACCAAGCTTCAAACTTCAAGGTAAAGTTTCCATTTTTCTTCTTTCTTCTCTTCATTTTCGTGTTCTATGGTTTCATTGGAGACTAAAGATCCATCTTTTTCTAAGCTTAATGTTGATTCTTTGTGGTTGAAATTTCTAGGGTTTTTGGACCCCAAAATCGAAACCATTAAGGAGGAAATAGGAGGCCATTTTTGTGTTATTCCTTTACGTAAGAGGGATATTTACTCACTTCAACCATTATTGGTGGTGAGGAGACCTTGTGTGATTGTTTGATGGAGAAATCCATATTTGTATGCTCACTTTGTTTGATGATTTTGTATGTTTATATGTTATTGATTGATGTTGATGATTGAATAATGATTTTGAATGCATTGGTGGTGTTGGAATGTTTGGAAATGTTAAAATTAAGGAATGGAAAATTTTGAGGATTTACTACCCCATTGGAGGCCACGGTTTTGGCTTGAAATTCCTAGGGTTGGAGTTGATTTGTGTAAAATAAAACTTGTGTGGTTAATTATAAGATGATTAAGGCATGCAATGAAAATTTTGAGGGTTTTCTGCCCTAATGTGAGGCCACGGTTTTGGCCTTGGAAGTTAAGGGATTGGATTGATTTTGTGTGAAATAAGATTTAAATGATTAGATACCAAGTGACTAATGCATAAAATGGATAGAAATTGGAACTTTGAAGACCTAGGGAGGCCACGGTTTCTAAGGGTTATTTAACTTAAAGTTTTCATAATTGATCAAAGCTTAAGATTTTGGAAATGTGGATCCATAATATGTACTTGTAATAATTGATGAGCCATATATAAATATATGTCGATGTTGAGAATTGACTCTATATTATTATGGGTTCCTATGTGGGACTAAGTACTTGATGAAATTATGACGTGATGATATTGAGAAATGATCATATGCCATTGTGGTATGCCTTATGATAAATGTATCATGTATAAACATACATGATGTACATTGTGTCATCATGCATATATGTTGTCCGTTGGACATTTTTGGAAGGACAATGTATGCCTAGGAGTTTGAATAACACCTATGTGTGGGTGAGAGTAGACTAAGCATAGGGTCATAGTGGTTGGCCCTGGGGACGTCGGGGTGCGGGTGTCTCACAATAGACAGTGGTAGCTCCACTGGGGCCGTGGGATAGACTGATGCAAACACACCGATGATCTGAACTGAGACATTGTCCTATATCACGATTAACTATTGAGGTGCAATGTATAAGCCAATTGCGCAAATATTTTTATGAGATGAGCACGTTATTTTTAAGGCTAACGAGATACTGGCATAACTCCTTGATCATTCACTCCGAAAATGTTGATGTCTAGCTCCATGGAGTAGGAACTTGGTACCATTTGCATTGTGAACTGTCAGTCTCATAATTCATTGAGCATGAGCACTTATAACTGTAGAAAAATATATGTTCTTATTACTGCAAAATTTATCTGATTGCTTGAACTGTTGACTGTTGGAAATATCAATGTTGTCTACCTATTATTGATGATTCTTACTGCTATTTACTATTGTTATGCTTTTACTATTAATTTTAACTATTACTGTGATTGGACATATGAACTGTGTTGATATGTGGGCATCCAGCGCCGTTCTATTTTCTTGCTACCGTATTAGTAATGAATGCTGGGTGTCTCACCTCTTTTCTATGTATCTGTACTTCCATTTTAAATTATGTACTTCCAAGAAGCCGTTCGCGAGGAAGAAAAGGAAGCGCTTGAGTTTCCTGGCTTTTGGCCTGACTATGATTAGTGCTGATCGGAGATGTCTTCGCGTCCGCCTCGATTTTTGGGGTATGCTAGGATGACCTTTCATGGAGGGCCCAACTACTGGCACATTAACTTGAGCATAGACCGATGCATCTATCACGGGGAGCTGATTGTGTCTTTAGCGTGGGGTCACTATGACCCGCCTGTTTTTTACTTTACCACTTTTGTTCACTTGGAATTTTACTTGCCTATTAGAGATTCGTGGGATGACCTTTACTATACCCTACAGGAGGAATCTTTCCTCTCCACTGCTCAGACTTCTGCCCGAAATTCGGTCGCTCCGATGGCGATATCATTGGATGAGGAGGACCCTACAATGGTCCCTTCTCCTTAGTCTTAGGGGTTGATACTGTCGGTAGCTACTGACGGCTAACTGTTTATCTTTTTGGGGAAGCCTGACGTTTTGCTATATTGATGGGTTTATATTTGTATCATCTTGGGTGGATACATCTTTTGTTTTTTGTATAAATTATGATGTAATTAAACAAGTTATTGCATATAAATATATATATATAAATATATATATATAAATATATATATATAAATATATATATATATAAATATAAATATATAAATATATATATATATAAATATAAATATATAAATATATATATATAAATATAAATATATAAATATAAATATATAAATATAAATATATAAATATAAATATATAAATATATATATAAATATAAATATATAAATATATAAATATAAATATATATATAAATATATAAATATATAAATAAATATATATATATAAATATAAATATATATATATAAATATAAATATATATATATATATATAAATATATAAATATATATATAAATATAAATATATATATATATATATAAATATATAAATATATATATATATAATATATATATATATATATATATATATATATATATATATATATATATATATATATATATATGTATGGATGTATGGTTTACTTTATGTCGATTTTCACTGCGATCGTTTTAATTATCTTCTCGCTATGAAAAGAACCTTTGAATTAACTCTTTTGACACTACTTGGCAATAATGCAAAAATAAAATAATATATATATATATATGTATATATATATATATAATGCAAATTAGAAAGGAACCTATACATTTATAAAATGAACTGGGTTTTTAATCTACAACGTAATTATTTTCCAAAATTAATTCCGTTTTATGTTTCAAATTATTGTTATGGTGTGACATTCCTTCTTCGTGAGATAAGAAAAAGGGCGTTACACTGTCTTGGTCTGTGTTTTGTATAGCTTAATCTAAAAGGAGGCATGGCTCGCATAGGAGATATGACTGCTACAATCGAAGTAATTCAGAAGATGGTTGAGGCTATGCTGCAGCAAAACCAGGAAACTGCTCAACAATAAGAGAGGACTGCACAACAATTGGAGGCTACTGTTGATGCCCAAAACTTGGCCAAATTTCGTCGCACTAATCCTCCACAATTTAAGGGAGAATATGATCCTGAGAAGGTTGCTCTGTGGATCAAGGAATTGGAAAAGATATTCACGGGCATGAGTTGTGCCAAAGACAAAAAGGTGACTTATGCTGCATTTATGCTGATTGGAGACGTAGAAGATTGGTGGACCGGAGAACAGAGGTTATTGGAGGCTAAAAATTGAGCAATTAATTGGGAAGTGTTCAAAGGGAGATTCTTGAATAAATATTTCTCAGAAAGTTCCAGACATGCTAAGGAGATGGAGTTTCTTGGTTTACAGCAAGGAAATATGACTATGAGTAAGTATGCTACTAAATTTGAGAGTTTATCCAAATTCTCAACCTACTTTCAACACCAGCTGAACGAAGCATGGAAATGTCGAAAGTTCGAGGAAGGCCTAAGACACGATGTAAAGAGGGCGGTTATCACTCTGAAGATTAACCAGTTTTCAGAACTGCTTAATACGTGTCGCTAGGTGGAAGACTTAGACCAGGCACGTGATACAAGAAACTATAACTTTGGACCTTTCGGTCTCAAAGAGGAGGAAGCAGTAATGCTAACCGTTACTAGAAGAAGCCTTATTCCAGACCACCTGGAAATCAACAACAAAGACCGCAAGGTGGAAGTCCTAGAGGAAGTCCAGGTAGAACGGGTCAAACAACGGCGTCTACGCCGAGATGCATGAAGTGCGGGAAAGAACACCACACAAGGGACTGCACTATTAAAGGAGTGATCTGCTTCAGATGCGGGAAACCCGAACATGTTTCTCGTGACTGCAATCAACCTAAGGTGAAGCCTTTCGTCAATGCTGCTAGAATTGCTAAACCACAGGCTGGAGGTAGAGTTTACACCCTGAGTGGTGCTGAAGCCTCTCAATCCGAAGATCTTATACAAGGGGAAGGTCTCATAGAAGGTAATCTTTTAACTGTACTGTATGACTCTGGTGCAAGTCATTCTTTCATTTCCTATGACTATGTGAAAAGGCTTAGTTTACCTGTGTCTTCTTTGCCTTTTGACTTAACTGTTTCAACTCCTACTGCTAAACCTCTTCTTACTACCAAAGCCTGTCTAAATTGTCCCTTGATTGTTGAAGGTCGAATCTTTTCTGTTGATTTGATCTGTTTGCCACTATCTTAGTTAGATGTGATCATAGGAATAGATTGGTTATCTACTAACCATGTCCTATTAGATTGTTCTAGAAAAACTATAGTTTTCCCTTTGGATGAGAATTCTAGATTTTTGACAGCCAACAAAGTAAAAGCTTTCTTGAAAGAAAGAGCTCAAGGATACATGCTATTATCTTCTTTGAAAGTCGAGAATGAGGTAGATGTGAACACACTTCCAGTGGTTAGAGAATTTCCTGAAGTTTTTCCTGAAGATGTACCTGGTTTACCACCGGAGCGGGAGATCGAATTTGTCATTGATCTTGTACCTGGAGCTGGTCTTATTTCTATAGCGCCCTATAGAATGTCGCCTATAGAGCTAGTAGAACTCAAGAAACAATTGGAAGAGCTTTTGGAGAAGCAATTCATTAGACCCAGTGTATCACCTTGGGGAGCACCGGTATTGCTAGTTAAGAAGAAAGATGGTATTTTAAGATTGTGTGTAGATTATCGTCAGTTAAACAAGGTCATGTTCAAGAACAAGTATCCATTGTCGAGGATAGATGACCTAATGGATCAATTGAAAGGAGTGACAGTGTTTTCTAAGATCGATCTGTGATCGGGCTACCATCAGATCAGAGTAAAAGTGGAAGACATTCCTAAAATGACTTTTCGTACTCGTTATGGACACTACGAGTACCTGGTGATGCCTTTCGGTGTGACTAATGCACCTGTTATTTTCATGGACTATATGAATAGAATCTTTCATCCTTATTTGGATAGATTCGTCGTTGTCTTCATCGACGATATCTTAATCTATTCGAAAAATCAGGAGGATCATGCTGAACATCTCAGTATAGTTCTTCAGATTTTGAAGAAGAAAGAGCTGTATGCCAAGTTATCGAAGTGTGAGTTTTGGTTGAACGACATTAAAATTTTAGGCCATGTGATTTCAAAGGAAGGGATTGTTGTAGACCCATCGAAAATGGAAGCTGTTCTGCAATGGGAAATGTTGAAGACGGTGATAGAAATTTGAAGCTTTGTCAGATTGGCTGGATATTATAGGAGATTCATTGAAGGATTTTCTAAAATTGCCAGACCTCTCACTTAACTCACAAGGAAGAATCAGGCTTTTGAGTGGACGGATGCTTGCGAAGGAAGTTTTCAAGAGCTGAAAAGGAGACTAACTACTTCACCAGTGTTAGTTCTGCCTGACCCAAATGAACCTTTCGAAGTGTACTGTGACGCTTCATATCAAGGATTGGGTTGTGTTCTTATGCAAGGCGGAAAAGTGGTGGCTTATGCCTTGAGACAATTGAGAGTACATAATAAGAACTACCCAACACACGACCTGAAGTTAGCTGCTGTCGTATTTGCTTTGAAGATATGGAGACATTATTTCTATGGAGCAACATTCAATGTCATCAGTGATCATAAGAGCTTAAGTATTTGTACGATCAAAAAGAGTTAAACATGAGATAGTGAAGATGGTTAGAGTTCCTAAAGGACTATGATTTCCAACTTCAGTATCACTCTAGAAAGGCCAATGTTGTGGCCGATGCCTTAAGTAGGAAAATGATAAGTGTTTCTACCATGATGATCAGAGAACAGGATTTGATAGAACAATTCAGGGACGTATGGTCTTTTGTTGTACTAATGCCAGGAAAAATCTGCATGAACATGGTCATTATTTCAAATGATTTAATGGAAGGTATCCGAGAAAAGCAGAAGGTTGACAAGTTCTTACAAGAGGAAAGAGAACTAATGAAGCAAGGCGGTATATCAATATTAGAAAAAGGAAGCGATGGAATTTTAAGATTCCAAGGTAGAGCCTGTGTGCCTAAGGATGAAGAACTCAGGAAGTATATACTCAAACATGCTTATACGAGTCAGTTGAGTATGCATCCTGGAATGACCAAAATGTACCAATATTTGAAGAAGTTGTTTTGGTTCCATGGAATGAAAAGAGATATCGCTAGATGTGTATCTTCTTGTTTAGTTTGTCAGAGAACAAAGATCGAACATCAAAGACCATCTGAGATGTTACAACCCTTGACTATCCCCGAATAGAAGTGGGATAGTATTGTCATGGACTTTGTTGTCGGGTTGCCAAAGACCAGAAAAGGATATGATTCAATATAGGTAATTATGTATCGACTTACGAAGTTAGCGCATTTCTTGTCGATCAACATAAGATATCCATTGGAGAAGTTGACTCAGTTGTATATCGGTGAAATTGTCAGACTACATGGTGTGCCTACAAGTATCATTTCTGACAGGGATCTGAGATTTATATCAACATTTTGGCAAAGTCTTCAAGAAGCAATGGGAATAAAGTTACACTTAAGTTTTGCTTATCATCTTCAGATGAACGGTTAATCAGAGAGGACAATTCAATTGTTGGAAGATTTGCTGAGAGCTTGTGTCATAGAGCAGACAAGAAGTTAGGATGATATTTTACCGTTGGTAGAATTTACCTACAACAACAGTTATCACTCAAATATAGGGATGGCTCCCTATGAGGCTCTGTATGGACGAAGATGTAGAACGCCTTTATGTTGGTATCAAGATGGAAAGCGGGTTACATTTGGACCTGATCTTATTCAATAGACAACTGAGAAGGTCAAGATGATTCAAGAGAAGATGAGAACAACTCAACGTCGACAAAAAAGTTATGCGAACAAAAGGAGGAAACCTCTTGAATTTGAGGAAGGAGAGCATGTGTTCTTGAAAGTCACGCCTATGACTGGGGTCGGTCAAGTTCTCAAATCTAGAAAACTTACTCCAAAATTCCTTGGACCTTACCAAATTCTTCGTCAAGTAGGTCCCGTTGCTTACCAAATAGCTTTACCACTTTTTCTTTCAAATCTTCATAATGTTTTTCATGTGTCACAACTTCGAAAATACATTCCTAGCCTTAATCATGTCATAGCACCTGATTCAGTACAATTAAAGAAAAACTTGACTTATGAAATAACTCTTGTAAGGATTGAGGATAGGAGAATGAAGCAACTAAGAGGGAAAGACATTCCATTGGTGAAAGTGATCTGGAACAAAGCAACCGGAGATGCGACTTAGGAACTGGAGGACAAAATGAAGGAGCAATACCCACAATTATTCTAAGGTATGAAAATTTCGAGGACGAAATTCTTATTTGATGGGGAGAGTTATTACACCCCAAAATTTGTTTATTTTATTATAAATATTCATTTTATAATATTTGTGATTTTTGAGAATTTTTCTGAGAACGCGAAATATTTTAATATTATTCTTTGTTTTATGTGTAAACTGAGCGGAGCTAGAAAAATGACATATTTTTCCCGAGAACCTTGACCTGTGGAAACGTCGACAAGGGATCTTACTAAACCAAAGACTGGACATGATTTACGAGGTTTCACGTCATTTGAAAAATTTTATCTGATAAAATAATAAATCATTGTGTAATTTGTATCCGCTGTACAATTAATACTGATTTCTATCAACTGTAACAATTGTCCATTGGATAATAACATGTATTAAAAATACTATCACATTATCCTAATGTAATCCACTTTATGTCTAATCAAATCCACTTTAATTCAAATCTATTGTATTTTAATCAAAGCTTCTTTGATAAGTTTTGACCACCAAAAAACTAGTATACCCTTGGCTTGTTGGAGAAGCCTCTCCACCCCTCTCTCCCCTCTCTTTGCCGCGGCTTGTTGGTGTCCTTGGGGAAGCAATTTTGCTTCCCACACTTAACACATTTTACCCAAAAACATCACATTTTCATCTAACACTTTCTCTCTCTAGTTTCATCTTCATTTTTCTCTCCACCTTCTCTCTTCTTCTCCTCCTTCACCCATGGTTTGTAGCCCCATTTGTGACCACTTCCTTTCATTTTCTCTCTTCATTAACACCATTTCTACACTCCCCTCAACCTCCTCTCCACTTCCTATTTGGAGAGTTTCTTCAAAATCCATCATCACCTCCATTGTCTTCCAAGACCAAGCTTCAAACTTTAAGGTAAAGTTTCCATTTTTCTTCTTTCTTCTCTTCATTTTCGTGTTCTATGGTTTCATTGGAGACCAAAGATCCATCTTTTTCTAAGCTTGATGTTAATTCTTTGTGGTTGAAATTTCTAGGGTTTTTGGGCCCCAAAACCGAAACCATCAAGGAGCAAATAAGAAGCCATTTTCGTGTTCTTCCTTTAGGTAAGAGGGAGATTTACTCACTTCAACCATTATTAGGGGTGAGCAGACCTTGTGTGATTGTTTGATGGAGAAATCCATATTTGTATGCTCACTTTGTTTGATGATTTTATATGTTTATGTGTTATTGATTGATGTTGATGATTGAATAATGATTTTGAATGCATTGGTGGTGTTGGAATGTTTGGAAATGTTAGAATTAAGGAATGGAAAATTTTGAGGATTTACTACCCTATTGGAGGCCATGGTTTTGGCTTGAAATTCCTAGGGTTGGAGTTGATTTGTGTAAAATAAAACTTGCGTGGTTAATTATAAGATGATTAAGGCATGAAATGAAAATTTTGAGGGTTTCCTACCCTAATGTGAGGCCACGGTTTTGGTCTTGGAAGTTAAGGGATTGGATTGATTTTGCGTGAAATAGGATTTAAGTGATTAGGTACCAAGTGACTAATGCATAAAAGGGAAAGAAATTAGAACTTTGAAGACCTAGGGAGGCCACGGTTTCTAAGGGTTATTTAACCTAAAGTTTTCATAATTGATCAAAGCTTAAGATTTTGGAAATGTGGATCCGTAATATGTACTTGTGATAATTGATGAGCCATATATTAATATATGTCGATGTTGAGAATTGACTCTATGTTATTGTGGGTTCCTTTGTGGGACTAAGTACTTGATGAAATTATGACGTGATGATATTGAGAAATGATCATATGCCATTGTGGTATGCCTTATGATAAATGTATCATGTATAAACATACATGATGTACATTGTGTTGTCATGCATATGTGTTGTCCGTTGGACATTTTTGGAAGGGCAATGTATGCCTAGGAGTTTGAATAACACCTATGTGCGGGTGAGACTAGACTAAGCATAGGGTCATAGTGGTTGGCCCTGGGGACGTCGGGGTGCGGGTGTCTCACAATAGACAATGGTAGCTCCACTGGGGCCGTGGGATAGACTGATGCAAACACACCGATGATCCGAACTGAGACATTGTCCTATATCGCGATCAACTATTGAGGTGCCATGTATAAGCCAATTGCGCAAATATTTTTATGAGATGAGCACGCTATTTTTAAGGCTAACGAGATGCTGGCATAACTCCTTGATCATTCACTCCGAAAATGTTGATGTCTAGCTCCATGGAGTAGGAACTTGGTACCATTTGCATTGTGAACTGTCAGTCTCATAATTCATTGAGCATGAGCACTTATAACTGTAGAAAAATATATGTTCTTATTACTGCAAAATTTATCTGATTGCTTGAACTGTTGACTGTTGGAAATATCAATGTTGTCTACCTATTATTGATGATTCTTACTGCTATTTACTATTGTTCTGCTTTTACTGTTAATTTTAACTGTTACTGTGATTGGACATATGAACTGTGTTGATATGTGGGCATCCAGCGCCGTTCTATTTTCTTGCTACCGTATTGGTAATGAAAGCTGGGTGTCTCACCTCTTTTCTATGTATCTGTACTTCCATTTTAAATTATGTACTTCTGAGAAGACGTTCGCGAGGAAGAAAAGGAAGCGCCTGAGTTTCCTGGCTTTTGGCTCGACTACGATTAGTGTTGATCGGAGATGTCTTCGCGTCCACCCCAATTTTTGGGGTATGCTAGGATGACCTTTCATGGAGGGCCCGACTGCTGACACATTAACTTAAGCACAGATCGATGCATCTATCACGGGGAGCTGACTGTGTCTTTGGCGTGGGGCCGTTACGACCCACCTATTTTTGACTTTACCACTTTTGTTCACTTGGAATTTTACCTGTTTGTTAGAGATCTGTAGGATGATCTTTACTATACCTCATAGGAGGATTCCTTCCTCTCCACTACTCGGGCTTCTGTCCGAAATTCGGTCACTCTGTGTTGGTGTATGCCCTAGTGGCCAATACATTTTGTTTGTATTTACATACATTATATTATGTTATTTTATATGAGGCATTTCATTTATTGTGTTCTTTTTGGTAGACATAATAAAGTCCTTAGAATAGTAAGTTTAATACCATAGGACATCAAGTGGATGACTTGATCGTGAGATCCTTTTGGATAAAATACTATTCTTAAATGTCCCTAGTCAAGTATTATTGTTAATTAGGACAACAATAATGCATTGAGACTAGTATGTGCGTAGACTGATGATCACATCTCACGGGTCATGGATATGAGATATCAAGTCTACACATGGATACATATTAGAGTAATGATGTATTGGACAGACCCGCCATGAGAACGCTACGTGGATCGTTACGTGAGTGTCATAAGCGATTCTCATAGTGATAATGGTGTATGTGGTCCTTTGACCTGAAATCACTACGATTCCTACATGAGGAGTTGTGTGTTTTAATACCATCAAACGTCATCTGTAACAAGATGATTATAAAGTTGGTTATTAGAGATACCGCGATACATGTGGAGGGATGTGAGTGACCTAGATGGGATTTGTCCCTCCTACATAACAGGAGTGATATCTTCGGGCCCCCTAATTGAGTGAGACTACGAAATGCATGGCCATGCTTAAATGAGTCAATATGAGATATTGATCTCATTTGTTATTACTACATCTACTCGGGAATCAGGAAACTGAAGATTGAACTAAACAAGGGTGACACATTCCATGCCTTGTGTTTAATCTGGATATCTGGACAAAGGGACTAAACTACACGGAAACATTTGTCATGGATAGGTTATGTCAAATCACTGACATTCTCATTACTTGGGTAGCAATGATGTGTTGCTAGATACGACTCACTGTTTGTAATATTAAAATGAGATTTTAATATTACTATCAACGTCATGAGAACCTGCAGGGTCGCACACTTAGAACAGATTAAATTGGAGTAATTAGAATCCAAGTTGGACTTGGATTCAATTGTGGGCCTAACTCATGACAGATGGGTTTAGGGTTGCACCACTTACCTTGCTACTGCTCACACTCACTTAAGGCAGCCTTTGTTATAAATAATACTGCTAAGGGGGCTGCTACTAGGTTACATCACAACCCTAGCCGCACCTACAGAAAGTGAGTGAGAGATAGTGAGGTCTTCTTCTCCTCTCTTCGCAGCTAGCACTACGAAACAGAGGCGTGACTCCTTTTTGCAAGTCTGTTCGTGTGGATACTGCAGAGACATCGTCACTATTACGGTGTTGGTGATTCACCTCGCTTGTGATTATCACGCTTCAAGAGATAAATTTTTAAAAACTCAGATTATGGACTTTTTCGCATGGATCCTGTGAGGGAATTCTATTATTCCGCTGTGAGACTTTTGATCCGCAATTCCCAACAGTGGTATCAGAGCCACTTGCGAAACCATGATTCGATTTTCTGATTTTCTTGTTATATGCGATAACATGATTCGTTGCTTTCTTTTGATAAAAGATATGATCTTTATATGTTATTTCTGAAATCGAAATAATGATGTATGAAACTGTGTTCTGTTTTATTTGTTGTTTACGAAACATGTTTATGTTTCTGAAACCATGAAGATGTTCATATGTTTTTGTGAAAACTATTTTGAAAGCTTTCTATTTTTGCATTTTTCTGGTATATACATATGTGATATGTATGATTCTGCGAAAACTGTTTTGAATGCTTTCTGTTTCTGCATATTTTCTGTATGAATGCGATATACACAGCAGCGCGACACAAGGTTTTGGAAACCTTGTTTCCGTTTTGTGGCGGCTATGAAGCTTCCTCATGACATGAAGTGTTCATGTCTTCACGCATTCTAGAAACCTTGTTTCTGGATAGGTGATGACGGCTGTGAGAAACCCCTGCAGCACATGAAGCGTTCATGTGTTTGCAGGCCTTCCCCGTTTTGTGGTGTGTGATATTCGAAAGTGCAATATTCAAATCTGTTTTTATAATTCACAAAATAATAATATGTTATTGCTTTGTGTTTATGTATTCTTAGAGATGCATGGTGCATGGTTATGCCCTTAGTCTTTATTTTATGCTACTTTGGTTATTTTAAATACGACCTGCGTGTCGTGCCTCTCTCTCTACATTCTGATTGTACATTCTCTTCTCATCTAACTCCCCTCGAATGTAAAAGAGGTTTCTATAATGTAATCTTCATGTGGAGACAAGAAGACGACATCAAGTGAGGACGTTGGTGGGAGACGCTTGGTGAAGCTGGCATTAATTAATGCCACTCTCTTAGAGGCCATAACCATGTCACGTTTATTATATGCTTTATATGTATGAGATGCATGGATGGTATTTATGGTATGTCAAACAAGTTTAATAAATGGTGAGATCTAATAATAAAATTCCCTCAAAGAAAATATTAAGTCATTATGTGATGTCTTCCAATGCGTGGCACTCATCAAGACTAATATCGATTAAGCGTAGGTCTGCCAAAGCAGGGTGCCTTTATCTATATTAGTAAGATGCGATGGGATAAGAGTAATATCCAAATGCCAATCATTAGGTCTGACTTAACTAGGCCATTTCAATAGGATTGAAAGCTTAGAGGCATGAAGTTGGGTTTTAGTCCATTAGATGGATTAGAATAAGTGTTATTCACCCAACTATCCAAGAGTTGCATGTGATGTAATTGGAAAGAGTTTCCTACCTAAATAACTAAATTTTGGGCGATCAGCCAAAGCTGACTCAAAACTAGGTGAAATATGGATCTTGGCCCACTAGAAAATCTTTCAATGGGATTTTCCGAGTCAATGCTGAGGGTCGTTGATTTGTATAAAATAGTGGGAGGCGTATTTAATTAAAAGACCTTGTTAAATATGTTTATAGTATAATACTTATATTTTGCATATTTCTGTTGATAGATTACCATGGCAACAAACACATCAAGTAACTTATCATTGTGATCGGTCTTTGAGAAGGACAAGTTGTCTGGGACAAATTTCCTAGACTGATACAGGAACTTGAGGATTGTCTTCAAGCAAGAGAAAAAGTTGTATGTTTTAGAACAACCTATTCCTGAGCCACCTGCTGCTAATGCCCCTAGAGTTGAAAGAGATGCTTATAAGAAGCATCAAGATGATGCCTTGGACATTAGATGTCTAATGCTAGCCACCATGAACTCTGAGCTCCAAAAGCAACACAAAAACATGGAAGCCTACGATATGATCGTACACCTCAAAAAGCTTTATCAAGAGCAGGCTAGACATGAGAGATATGAGGTCTCCAAAGCACTCTTTCAGTGTAAGCTGGTAGAGGGAAGCCCTGTTGGTGCTCATGTACTCAAGATGATTGGGTACATTAAAAACCTTGAGAGACTCGGTTTTCCTATGGGCCAAGAGTTGGCCACTGACTTAGTCCCGCAATCGTTGCTTGAGAGTTTTAGTCAATTTGTCATGAACTACAACATGAATGAAATTGACAAATCACTACCAGAGCTGCTAAGCATGTTGAGAACTGCCGAGCAGAACATAAACAAAGGCAAAGGAAAGGCCATAATGATGGTCCATAAGAATAAGGGCAAGAAACAACAGAAAAAGCCCCAGGACAAGTGGAAGGGTAAGGGCAAGGAAAAGTCCAAGCCTAGCACTTCTAGCTTGAAACCAGTGGGTGGAGTGGCTAAGGAAGGTACATGCTTCCACTGCGGTCAGACCGGACATTGGAAGAGGAACTGCCAAGTACCTAGAGGAGCTCAAGAAGAAGAAGGAAGTGAGACTTCCACTTCGGGTATTTTTGTTATAGAAGTCAATTTATCTACTTCGCATCATGGGTATTAGATACTTGGATGTGGATCTCACATTTGTGTAAATGTGCAGGATCTAAAGAGCAGTAGACCATTGACTAAGGGCGAAGTTGACCTACGAGTGGGAAATGGAGCAAAGGTTGCTGCACTAGCCGTAGGGACTTATTTATTAGCTTTGCCAACTGGGCTTGTAATTGAATTGGATAATTGTTATTTTGTGCCTCGCTATTAGCAGGGAATATCATTTCTGTTTCTTGTTTGGACAAGAAGGGTTTTACTTTTATAATTAAGAACAAAAGTTGTTCTCTTTATTTGAATGATATTTTCTATGGTAGTGCACATTTGAGTAATAGACTTTATGTCCTTGATCTCGAAATGCCCATTTATAACGTAAATACAAAGAGGTTCAAGTCAAATGATATGAACCCGACTTATCTCTGGCATTGTCGTTTGGGCCATATAAATGAGAAACGCATTTCCAAACTCCATAAAGATGGATTCTTGGACTCGTTTGATTACGAATCATATGAGACATGTGAATCTTGTTTATTGGGAAAGATGACTAAGGCCCCATTCACTGGACAAGGTGAAAGGGCTAGTGATCTTTTAGGCTTCATACATAGTGATGTATGTGGGCCACTAAACACACTAGCTAGAGGCGATTTTCAGTATTTCATTACATTTACTGATGATTTTAGTAGATATGGATTTGTATATCTTATGAAGCACAAATCAGAATCCTTTGAAAAGTTCAAAGAGTTCAAGAATGAAGTACAAAACCAACTTGGCAAGAGTATTAAAATCCTTCGATCAGATCGAGGAGGTGAATACTTAAGCCAACAGTTTGATGATCATCTGAAAGAGTGTGGGATAATATCTTAACTCACTCCTCCTGGAACACCACAATGGAATGGTGTTTCTGAAAGGAGGAACCGGACCTTGTTGGACATGGTTCGCTCTATGATGAGTCATGCAGACCTTCCAGGCTCCTTCTGGGGACATGCTCTGTTAACAGCAGCTTTCACACTTAACCGTGTTCCATCTAAGATGGTTCAACAGACACCATATGAGATGTGGACTGGGAGACGACCCAGTATGTCTTTTATAAAGATTTGGGGTTGCGA
This sequence comes from Ormosia emarginata, assembly GCA_029884605.1. NCBI lineage: Eukaryota > Viridiplantae > Streptophyta > Magnoliopsida > Fabales > Fabaceae > Ormosia > Ormosia emarginata. The sequence goes on along the minus strand of JAQQTP010000063.1, from coordinate 8,192,980 downwards.
AGCTTATGTGAAACGTCAAGTTTCTGACAAGCTTGGCCCAAAATCAGATAAATGCTTCTTTGTGGGGTATCCCAAGGAAACCAAGGGATACTATTTCTATAATCCTACCGAGGGCAAAGTGTTTGTCGCACGGACTGCTGTATTCTTAGAAAAGGAGTTTATCTCCAAAGGAATCAGTGGGAGGAAAGTAGAACTTGAAGAAATTCAATGTTCACAAAGTAGCAGCGAACCAATGGTGGAAATAGAGCAGCCTCCACAAGTCGTTGTGGAACCACAATCTGCTCTAGTAGCACAAGACCCGCGTAGGTCTAACAGATACGTCATCAACCAGGAGATATGGATTTCTCATGACTCAAAGAAGGTGACGTATTGCTCATGGATCAAGATGAGCCTGTGACTTACCAGGAAGCCATTATTGGCCCAGAATCTGAAAAATGGCTTGAGGCCATGAGATCTGAAATGGAATCCATGTATGCCAACCAGGTATAGACCTTGGTTGACCCACCTGAAGGGGTAAAACCCATTGGGTGCAAGTGAGTTTTTAAGAAGAAAACCGACATGGATGGTAATGTGCATACCTTTAAGGCGCGATTGGTGGCTAAAGGTTTCAAGCAAATTCATGGTGTAGAGTATGATGAGACTTTTTCCCCAGTTGCGATGCTTAAATCTGTTCGGATCTCGCTTGCTATTACAATATACTATGATTATGAAATCTGGCAAATGGATGTCAAAACTGCTTTCCTTAATGGAAATCTTCTCGAGGAAGTGTACATGACACAACCTAAGGGTTTTGCCACTTCACAGGATGCTACAAAGGTATGTAAGTTGCAACGATCTATTTATGGATTGAAGCAAGCTTCCAGAAGCTGGAATCTTCGTTTTGATGATACAATCAAACAGTTTGGTTTCATCAAAAATGAAGAAGAATCTTATGTCTACAAGAAGGTTAGTGGGAGCACAGTTGTCTTTCTAGTATTATATGTAGATGACATACTACTAATTGGAAATGACATCCCTACCCTACAGTCTATAAAGACTTGGTTAGGGAAGTGCTTTTCTATGAAGGACTTAGGCGAAGCCACCTATGTATTAGGTATCAGGATCTATAGAGATAGGTCGCAGAGATTGCTTGGCCTAAGTCAGAGTACATACATAGACAAAGTGTTAAGACGATTTAACATGCATGAATCCAAGAAAGGACTCTTGCCTATGTCGCATGGTATAAGCCTATCTAAGGCTCAATCCCCTTCCACCCAGGATGAGAGGGATCGCATGAGTAAGATTCCATATGCATCTGCAATTGGATCTATCATGTATGCCATGTTATGTACTCGACCGGACATCTCGTATGCTTTGAGCATGACGAAGCGTGTACCGATCGATCCCGTGAGAGTCACCGGAGTCTTGTCAAAGAACATCCTTAAGTACTTGAGAAGAACTAAGGATTCGTTTTTGGTATATGGAGCCGAGGAGGAACTAGTAGTAAAGGGTTACACCGATGCTAGCTTCCAAACCGATAAGGACGACTCCGATCACAATCGGGTTTTGTTTATTGCCCGAATGGTGGGGCCGTGAGTGGAAGAGTTCAAAGCGGAGACAAATCGCGATTCTACCATAGAGGCCGAGTATATTGCTTTGCCTCCAATACAAAGAAAGGAGGCCGTTTGGATTAGAAAGTTCATTATTGAGCTTGGTGTAGTTCCTAGCGTTGTGGACCCAGTGGACCTCTATTGTGATAATAATGGAGTCATTGCACAAGCTAAGGAGCCCAGATCTCACCAGCGATCCAAACATATACTTAGGCGCTTCCATCTCATTCGAGAAATCATCGATAGAGGAGATGTGAAGATATGCAGAGTACCAACAGATGATAACATTGCTGATCCACTGACGAAGCCTCTTGCGCAGTAGAAGCATGAGGGTCACACTAGGTCTTTAGGCATTAGAAGTATGCCTGATTGGCTCTAGTGCAAGTGGGAGATTGTTGGTGTATGCCCTAGTGGCCAATACATTTTGTTTGTATTTACATACATTATATTATGTTATTTTATATGAGGCATTTCATTTATTGTGTTCTTTTTGGTAGACATAATAAAGTCCTTAGAATAGTAAGTTTGATACCATAGGACATCAAGTGGATGACTTGATCGTGAGATCCTTTTGGATAAAATACTATTCTTAAATGTCCCTAGTCAAGTATTATTGTTAATTAGGATAACAATAATGCATTGAGACTAGTATGTGCGTAGACTGATGACCACATCTCACGGGTCATGGATATGAGATATCAAGTCTACACATGGATACATATTAGAGTAATGATGTATTGGACAGACCCGCCATGAGAACGCTACGTGGATCGTTACGTGAGTGTCATAAGCGATTCTCATAGTGATAATGGTGTATGTGGTCCTTTGACCTGAAATCACTACGATTCCTACATGAGGAGTTGTGTGTTTTAATGCCATCAAACGTCATCTGTAACAAGATGATTATAAAGTTGGTTATTAGACATACCGCGATACATGTGGAGGGATGTGAGTGACCTAGATGGGATTTGTCCCTCCTACATAACAGGAGTGATATCTTCGGGCCCCCTGATTGAGTGAGACTACGAAATGCATGGCCATGCTTAAATGAGTCAATATGAGATATTGATCTCATTTGTTATTACTATGTCTACTCGGGAATCAGGAAACTGAAGATTGAACTAAACAAGGGTGACACATTCCATGCCTTGTGTTCAATCTGGATATCTAGACAAAGGGACTAAACTACACGGAAACATTGGTCACGGATAGGTTATGTCAAATCACTGACATTCTCATTACTTGGGTAGCAGTGATGTGTTGCTAGATACCGCTCACTGTTTGTAATATTAAAATGAGATTTTAATATTACTACCAACGTCATGAGAACCTGCAGGGTCGCACACTTAGAACAGATTAAATTGGAGTAATCAGAATCCAAGTTGGACTTGGATTCAATTGTGGGCCTAACTCATGACAGATGGGTTTAGGGTTGCACCACTTGTAACACCCCTTGATGTAGCAACCAGAGCATAATCGTCATTACACCATAGTTACTAAATCCAAGTGTGTCACAGTCATGATAACAGTAATTTAAATTCTCAAGAGTCTATATATTTTTTTTTCACAATTTGCATAGGTAGAAAATATGAGCCTCGAATGAAATATAAATATATTCAAGCCATGATACAACCACTGAAATAAAATCATATCTCTTATATATATATATATATATATATATATATATATATATATATATATATATATATATATATGTATAGTCAATTTACACAAATCACGATGACATAGAATGTAATAATTACAGAGTCTAATAAAATACAGCGGGAATAAAACACGAAAGGGGGGGAAAAGTAGTGACCCAGGGATAGGTACTACTAGCAGACAAAGCCGCAACCCCATATACACATATGACGCCCGGAGTCCCAGTCAACAAGTCAGGCATCAATGCCTCCACGCAACTGCACTCGTACGTAGCCGAAGAAACCTTGTCCAAACGCCCAATCCAATCAACCAAAGTGTGGTCCCTCCTTATCTTCCTCACGATCTTTTATCAATATAAGTATAAAACAGACATACAAGGATATAGGAAAGAGGTGAGACACCCATCCTTCATTACCATTATGGCAGTAAGAAAATGATACGGCGCAGAGTGCCCATAAAGCAATACAGTTAATATATTTATCAATGGCAACGGCGAAATTTATAAAAAAAAGCAATGCAGTTGTAAGCAATAATAAGAATTAATAATAACAACGTTATTTATAGTAAAGTAGAACAACAACAGGCAATAGCAGACAGATCACAATAGTATTTCCAAGAATCAACACAACAATTAGACGATCATCACAGTAATAATAGTCCAATCAGTCACAATTACAGGAAATAAACATTAATAATGACAGAATATATCATAGTTCATATGCATGCTTTCCCAAAGTCCTACTCCATGGAGCTAAACCCAAACAGTCGGAGAGAAAGATCAGGAGACATGTCTATGACTCGGCTGCCGAGGCCAGTGCTATCAATAAATTTTCTCGTGTACAATCATGGCATTGCACAGACATTCTACACTAGATCGCGATATAGGACAGTGTCTCGGTCCGGATCGTCGGTGCGTTTGCATCGGTCTACCCCACGGGCAGGAGAGCAACCAACCTTCCATATGATGAGGAACCCGCACCCTGACGCCCCCAAGGTCAACCAATGACCTACACTAGTCTATTCGCACTCGCACTAAGGTGTGTTCAATCTCCTAGGCAACTTGACCTTACAACAGTCCACAAGGACAATCACAATGCATAAGACACTATGCATGAACATGTATGATTCACAATCTCATACAATTCCATAATATGCCACATTAGGCCAATATAAGCATCAATATACAAATGGTCACTCACATGGACCCATAACATCATAATACAAGGATTAAGTCAATTGATGCGTCCTTAGGTTCATTATGAATCCTAACTTAGAATTTGTTTCCCTTTTCAAGGTTCATGTTCAAAATCAATACTTGAAATCAATTTAATATTCCAAGGCAATCCGATTTCCTATAACTTGTAAATTAATTAAGCTATTAAGCCTCACACTCTCTTGTTCTTCACTCACTTAAAATCACCTTAAGTTTTACAATGGTCCCATTCTTAGTCTTCTAAAATTTATGAAGTCTTGACTACACTAAATTCTTCCATTAAATTCTACTTTGTCACTTGATTAATTCTAGTCTTATGCTTGTTACACATTAACCATAATTTATCCAATTTTCACCCTAAAAACCGTAGCCATCATTTAGGCTTCAATCTCAAACTTTTCTTCCATTAAATTCTACTTTGTCACTTGATTAATTCTAGTCTTATGCTTGTTACACATTAACCATAATTTATCCAATTTTCACCCTAAAACCGTAGCCCTCCAAGAGAGGTTCCCAAATGTTTTTCTTCCATTTCTAATTCACATAATCCAATCCAACATACCATTATATACAACAAATCAATCTAAGGTCACAATTATCACATTATATGTTACACTCTTGATTCACTAAAATTTAGATCATCAAAATTAATCCATTTGTCTTTTTACCAAGACCAAAACCGTGGCACCCATCTTGGGTATTAAACTCTCAAAGTCTTCCATTCATTAGTGTTAATACTATCAATTTAATTTTTGATTACATGAGTCTTATTTCACTTGTATACAAAATTAATTCTCATCCCTAACTTCTAGTCAAAACCGTAGCACCATGTTGAGGTAGGAAACTCCAAATTTTCCATTTAGCAACCCCAACATGATCAAGCACAATTAATACATCAAACATATTCAATAGCATAATCAAGTATCAATCAAATTCAAGAATACTAAATCATACAAAATTTAAAATTCAAGCAAGCATACAAAGAGCATACAAGGATGGATTTCTCCATCAACACACACACACACAAAGTCTTCTCACCACCATAAGTGGTTGAAGTGAGTAGTCTCCCTCTTACCTAAGTGAAGAAATCAAGAAGAACTCCAAGAATCCTCCTTGGAATTTTCGGATTTGGCCTCCAAAATCCCTAAAAATGGTAACTTGTTAGAATAAATACCAAGGCTTGGAAAAATGAAGCATGAGTGGTCATAGAAGAGACCATGAGCACAAAAATGAGAGGGAAAGAAGAGTGGTCTTGAACTTACCCAAAAATGTTCAAAGTTGGAGCTTGAAGGAAATGGTGGAGATGATGGAATCTCAAGAAGCTCCAAGAGGGAAAGGTGTTTGGAATGGTGAGGAGATTAAGAATATGTATTTAGATGAAGATTTTGAGAAGTTTGAGTGGAGGAGGGCTGCTGGACGTTGAGTGTGCAAGAGAGGAGAAAAAGAAATGTTGAAGAAGGAAGAAGAAGAAGAATAACATAAATGGAGAGAAAAAGGTGTTTTTGGTGATAAATGAATTAAGTGCAATATTTGGATAATTGAAATCAATTCATCCCCCTAGTGGCTGCTGCTGCGACGTGAAAGAGAGAGAGAGTGGGTGAGGAATTGGCTTCTAAAGGAAGCTAAAGCACATGGGTCAATGGTTGGGTCAAAGCTTCTTAAGGAAGCTTTGATTATTTAACCATTAAATTTGAATTAAAGTAGATAGATTTGACATAAAGTATATTATATTAGGATAATGTGATAGGATTTTTATTACACACTATTATCCAATGGATAATAGTTACAGATTGATGATCAGTCGGTATTTAATTAATCCGATGGATGAATTTTTCGCTGTATTGATTTATTTTTATCTGTTAGAATTTCTCGAAAATTATGAAACCTCGTATAACTGTGTCAAGTCTCGGGTTTAGTAAGATCCCCCGTCGACATGTCCATAGTCCAAGGTTCTCAGAGAAAACATCGCGTTTCTTTGGTTCTGGTTAGCGCGCACGTAAAACGAGGAATATATTAAAATATTCGACAGTTCCGGAAAATTCCCAGAAAATTCCCAAAAATTGCAAATATTATAAAACGACTATTCGTCAAATAATTTTCCAATTTTTGAAGCACTACAGTCGTTTTCACGACTCTGCTCAATATTCACGCAAAACGAGAAATATATTAAAATATTCGTCGTTCCCGAAAAATTTCAGAAAAATTCCCATAAATCACAAATATTAGAAAATAACTATTGGCGGTGAAATAATTAGTTTCCGGAGTGTTACACTGACCTCAGCAATTCTCAGCTCAGTGTGCACGTAAAACGAGGAATATATTAAAATATTCTGCGTTCTCGAAAAAATCCAGAAAAATTCCAGGAAATCCCAAATATTGTAAAATGATCAATTATCCTGAAATTATTAATTTTCAGGATGTTACACCACTTACCTTGCTACTGCTCACACTCACTTAAGGCAGCCTTTGTTATAAATAATACTGCTAAGGGGGCTGCTACTAGGTTACATCACAACCCTAGCCGCACCTACAGAAAGTGAGTGAGAGATAGTGAGGTCTTCTTCTCCTCTCTTCGCAGCTAGCACTACGAAACAGAGGCGTGACTCCTTTTTGCAAGTTTGTTCGTGTGGATACCGCAGAGACATCGTCACTATTACGGTGTTGGTGATTCACCTCGCTTGTGATTATCACGCTTCAAGAGGTAAATTTTTAAAAACTCGGATTATGGACTTTTTCGCATGGATCCTGTGAGGGAATTCCATTATTCCGCTGCGAGACTTTTGATCTGCAATTCCCAACACTCTGATGGCGATATCATCGGACGAGGAGGACCCTGAGGAGGACCCTACAACGGTCCCCTCTCGTCAGTCTTAGGGGCTGATACTGTCGGTAGCTACTGATGGCTAACCGTTTATCTTTTTGGGGATGCTTGACGTTTTGCTATATTGATGGGTGTATATTTGTATCATCTTGGGTGGATACATCTTTTGCTTTTTGTGTAAATCATGATGTAATTAAACAGTAATTGTTATATATATATATATATATATATATATATATATATATATATATATATATATATATATATATATATATATATATATTATGTATGGATGTATAGTTTACTTTATGTCGATTTTCACCGCGACATCAAAAGAGTTAATTCAAAAGTTCTTTTCGTAGCGAGAAGATAATTAAAATGGTCGCATGAAAATCGACATAAAGTGAACTATTCATCCCGAAAATCGACATAAAGTGAACTATTCATCCATACATAATATATATATATATATATATATATATATATATATATATATATATATATATATATATAATGCAAATTAGAAAGGAACCTATACATTTATAAAATGAACCGGGTTTTTAATCTACAACGTAATTATTTTTTGAAATTATTTCCATTTTATGTTTCAAAATTATTATTATGGTGTGACGTTCCTTCTTTGTGACATAAGAAAAAGGAGTGTTACAGACTCAACATCAACCACCTACACGACTACCACACCATCAGGGCAACCAGATCATGAGGTAGCTAGGAGGAACCAAACTTTCCAGAATCTCTCTGAGTTTAGGAAATCTAATCAGTCTTACTTTAAAGGGGAGTACGACCCAATCTGAGCTGAGGGTTGGCTCAAAGAGATGGAGAAAATTTTTATGGTCATGGCTTGTTCGGATGACCAAAAGGTGCTTTTTGCAACTTATATACTAGAGGGTGAGGCTAAGGATTGGTGGGTAGATGCCAAGAGAGCTCTGGTGGCAACAAGGACTCCTATTACATAGGACGTCTTTAAGAGATCCTTTTTGAGAAAGTTCTTTCCAAAAAACCTATAGAATGCCAAAGAGATGGAATTTCTTAGGTTGGAACAAGGGAGTTTATCTGTTGGTTAGTATATGGCTAAATTCAATGAATTGTCTAAGTTCTCATCTTGTATCAGACTTAACCCAGATAAATCTTGGAAGTGCATTAAATTTGAGGAAGGATTAAGAGAAGACATTCAACATGCTATAGTACCGCTTGAGATTTGAGACATTGAGACTTTTATTAACAAGTGTAGGATAATCGAAGGACGTTTGAAGAAGCTTTCTATGGAGCCTAAGTCACAAGACTTCCAAAAGAGGAAACAGGGTGACGATAAGTTCAAGAAAGGGATTTCAAAATCTAGCTTCCCTCAAGACAAGGGTAAGCAGATTCAGAAGCAGTTTGAGGGACCTAAGTGTCCTAAGTGTGAAAAGCAGCATGGAGACCGGTCTTGCTTAGTATGCTTTGTTTGTGGACAACCTGGGCATTATGCTAAGGGCTGTTCTTTAAAGAAAGAAGTTGTGCCTACCCAAAAACCATAAGCCAGAGGGAGAGTTTATACTCTAGGTGGTGAAATGGTGACTCACTCTTCCAATCTTATCGAAAGTAAATGCATTATTCACAATCATCTTTTAACTGTGATGTATGATTCGGGAGAATCCCACTCCTTTGTTTCTAGTGATTGTGTGAAGGTGTTAGATTTGCCTGTGTTTGAACTTTCTTATGACTTATCTATATCTACAGCCACTGGTAACCCAGTTACAACATCTAAAGTGTGTCTTGATTGTTGTGTAAATGTTGAAGATAGGATTTTTCGTGTAAACCTTATCTATTTGCCTTTAGTAGATATTGATGTCATCCTTGGCATGGATTGGTTGTCTGCTAACCATGTAGTGTTGAATTGTTCAAAAAAATCCCTGGTTTTCTTGTCAGATATAGCTACCAGAGTCGTTTTCTCTGATTCTATGTATCTCAATACGAATCAGGTCGATCTGTGTTTGAAGGAGGGATCTTTAGGATATATTCTCTTTTTATCACTAAGTGCCAGTGTTAAGCAGGGCATAAGTGATATATCTGTGGTGAGTGAATATCCCGAGGTTTTCCCAAGTGATATAATGGAGTTGCCACATGAAAGAGATATAGAGTTTACTATAGACTTAGGGCCTGGGATGGGACCTATCTCTATAGCACCCTATAGAATGGCACCACTAAACTCAAGAAACAAATTGAAGATTTGTTGGACAAGCATTTCATTAGGCCGAGTGTTTCTCTGTGGGGAGCATCTGTGTTGCTAGTGAAGAAAAAGGATGGTACCATGAGGCCCTATGTGGATTACAGACAGCTGAATAAGGTGATCGTTAAAAATAAGAATCCCTTGCCTAGAATAGATTATCTAATGGATCAGTTAAGAGGAGCTACAGTTTTCTCAAAAATTGATCTTAGGCTGATTATCATTAAATAAGGGTTAGGGAAAAGGATATCCCTAAGACTGCTTTCAGAACTAGGTATAGGCATTATGAGTACCTCGTGATGTCCTTTGGGTTAACTAATGCTCCGGTAGTGTTTACGGATTACATGAACAGGATCTTTAGGCCCTACCTGGATTAATTTGTTGTGGTGTTTATTGATGATATTTTAATCTATTCTAAGACCTTGGAAAAGCATGAGCAACATTTGAGGATAGTGATGGAAACTCTTAAGGAGAATAAGTTGTTTGCCAAACTATCGAAATGTGAGTTCTGGATTTCACAAGTTTTTGGGACACGTGATATCTTAGGAGGGATTTATGTGGACCTAAGCAAGATTGATGCAGTGTTGTAGTGGGAGAGACCCACCATTGTAACAGAGATCAAAAGCTTCATAGGCCTAGTAGGGTACTATAGAAGATTCATAAAAGGTTTTTCTCAGTTAGCACTACCCTTGACTAGTTTAACTAGGAAAGGTAGTTCTTTCGATTGGACTCAGGATTTTGAGGAAAGTTTCCAAGAGCTAAATGTGAGATTGACTACTACACTAATGTTGGTTATTCTGGATCCTCTGGTGAACTTTGAGGTGTACTGTGATGCTTCAAAGATAGGTTTGGGTTGTGTTTTGATGCAAAATAGGGGAGTTATTGCCTATGCATCAAGGCAGTTGAGACCTCATAAGGAGAAATACCCTACTCATGATCTGGAACTAGCTACAGTAGTATTTGCCTTGAAAACTTGGAGACAATACTTGTATGGAGTTCAATTTGAGGTGTTTAGTGATCATAAAAGCTTGACATATTTATTTGATTAAAAGGAGCTGAATATGAGGCAACGAAGATGGATGGAGTTTTTGAAAGACTACGACTTTGATTTAAAGTATCATCCTGGTAAAGCTAATGTAGTGGCTGATGCACTAAGTAGGAAATCCCTACATATGTCCCATATGATGATCCAAGAGAGTGAACTTCTAGAGAGTTTTAGAGACTTGAGCCTTTAAGTAACTGTACTATCACATAGTCTCAGTGTGAGTCGAATGGACATAATGTGTGACTTTAGGACTTAGATTTTAGAAGCTCAAAAGAAAGATGATACTCTTAGTGATCTTAGTGAGCAGATCTTTTTAGGTAATCCTAGAGAGTTTGATATAGTGGATGATGGGATGATTAAGTTTAGAGGTAGACTTTGTATTCCTTGTGAATCTGTGATCAAAGAAAGGATCCTTGAATAAGCTCACTGTAGTCAGTACTCTATTCATCTGGGGACCACAAAAATGTATCAAGACTTGAAGAAGTTGTTTTGGTGGTCTGGAATGAAGAGGGACATAGCTGAGTTTGTGTCTAGGTGCCTAACTTGTCAAAAGGTTAAGATAGAACACTAGAAACCCTCTGGATCTCTTCAATCTTTGGTAATTCCTGAGTAGAAATAGGATAACATCACTATGGATTTTGTGATGGGCTTGCCTAAGACTCAGTCAGGTTTTGATGCTATATAGGTTGTAGTGGATAGATTAACCAAATCTGTTCATTTTATACCCTATAAGGTTAACTACTCCTTGGATAGACTAGCTCAGTTATACCTTCAGGAGATAATTAAGTTGCACGGTATTCCTCTTTCTATAGTTTCTGATAGAGACCCTAGATTTATATCTAGATTTTGGGGAGCCTTGTAGAAAGCTTTTAGGATAAAGCTTAGTTTGAGTACCGCATACCATCCATAGACCAACGGTCAGTCAAAAAGGACTATTCAAACCCTAGAGGATATGCTAAGAGCATGTGTGCTAGAGCAAATAGGGAGTGGGATAAATTCTTACCTTTAGTGGAGTTTGCTTACAACAATAGTTTTCATACTAGCATAGGTATGGCACCGTATGAAGCACTTTATAGTAGAAAGTGTAGGTCCCCTTTGTGTTAGTATAAGGTTAGAGAAGGAACCATTCTAGGTCCTGAGTTGGTGCAGCAGACTGCTGATCAAATTAAAATGATTCGGGATAGATTGGTGAGAGCTCATAGTAGGTAGAAAAGCTATGCTAATAAGAGGAGAAGACCTTTAGAGTTTAATGAGGGAGATCATGTATTCTTGAGAGTCATTCCTACAACAGGGATTAGTAAAGCATTGAGAACACGGAAGTTGAACCCTCATTTCATTGGTCCCTACCGAATCCTAAAGAGAATTGGACCCGTAACTTACCAAATTGTCCTTCCACCCAGCTTGTCTAACCTTCATGATGTCTTCCATGTGTCACAACTTAGGAAGTACAATCTAGATCCTTCACATGTCATAAGGAATGAATTGTGATTGACCATTGACTAATGAAGAACTTAGTTTTGATGATAACAAATATGAAGATGTGTTAAGATCTTATCCAAGACCTTCAAGACTAGTTATAGGCCTTAGATCATTATGTAAAGGTATAAATGATTCACCTAAAGCTCAATAAATAAACTTTTCAAATAACTCAAATAGCTCACATATTCTTGAGACTTCAAATTGGTTTTTGGTTTTCAAAGAAACAAACACAAAGTTCCCAAAAGCTTACTAAACCATTTGAGATTAATTGGCAATATTCAAAAGCTATAAGAAATGATTTTTCTAAAGGCTTATTCGAATAATAACTTTTGTTATTCGAATAACCAATGTCAGAGAAGCCAAATAATCTCATCTGAGTAAGGGTTATTTGAATAATGCCCTGTGTTATTCGAATAATAGTTCAAAATTATCAAGGTGCTTAATGTATTATTCAAATAACATAAGTGTTATTCGAATAACACACTTTCTCAGAAGCATTTCTAAAATAGCTTATTCGAATAACTATAATGTTATTCGACTAGCAAGCTTTTCCAGAAACCAATCTATAAGTTGTTATTCGAATAACATAAGTGTTATTCGAATAACACGTTCTAGAGGCAAACTTGCCCCTGAGCTATTTGAAGCCTTATTCGAATAACAAAATTGTTATTCGAATAAGAACATGAACCAGAAGAGGAAATAACGGATAGTAAGCTGCCATTAATGCTCCCAACCACCCTCCAACGGCTCTATTCTTAAATGGGCTTTAAATACAAGTTGTTGGGCATTTATGGGGGTTAATCAATTAAGCTGAAAAACCTAGTTGAGCATTAATACAAGTTTCACTATCATCGTTCATAAATTCTTTGTTTTGATCATTATCAAGTGAATCATTAATACCCATAGGACTTCAAGTTGTATTATTCACTCTTGAGAGAGCTTCTATTCATTTATATCCTTGTTTAATCTGGAAAGAGAGGGTGAAGCATCCCTCAAAGTTGAAAGGGTGATGTATCCCTTGGAAATAGAGACTCAAGCACAGGGGTGAGGCATCCCAAGGTGTGTTAAGTGCTCCATCTTGTAAAGGTTATCAAGCACCTGTTTAAAGGTTGAAGATTTAGTGGAAATCTCGGGTGTTTACTTGAGGACTGGACGTAGACCACAAGTGGATTAGTGGTTGAACCAGGATAAAGCTTTGTGTTTGTTTTCCTAAACTCATCTCATTTACTTTGTGTACTATTTTATTAGTTATCTTGCATTCTATCTTGCTTGATTGATTTACTTGTATGTGTAAACCCTCAAATCTCTCTATTCATTCATTTCTATCAAATAATAACTTCAACGAAAATTGGTAATCAAGCTTTTCACAAGAGATTTGCGGAACAATTTTATAAACTCAATTCACCCCCCCTTTTGAGTATTGAAGCCACTTAGTAACAAGTGGTATCAAAGTTAGACTCTTATATAAAGAGCTTAGTCACTTCAAGAGAAAAAATGGCTTCAAATGGTTTTTCTAATGAAGGTTCTTCTATAAATAGGCCTCCCTTTTTCAATGGGGATGGTTATGCTTATTGGAAAGAAAGGATAAAGATTTTTATTGAAGCTATTGATATTGATATGTGGGATGCCGTTGAAAATAGTCCTTTTGTCCCCACACGTCTTGTTGACAGTGTTAGAACAAATACACCAAGAAATGATTGGACCAATGATGACAAGAAAAAGGTTCAATACAATTTGAGAGCCAAAAATATCATCACTACCTCCTTAGGGTATGATGAATTTTTTAGGGTGTCAAATTATAAGACCACTCAAGAAATGTGGGATATATTGCAAGTAACTCATGAAGGTACTAGTGAGGTAAAAAGATCTAGAATTAACACACTCATTCATGAATATGAATTATTTAGAATGAATCAAGGGGAAAACATTCAAGATATGCAAAAACGATTTACTCATATAGTTAATCATCTTGCTTCATTGGAAAAAACTTTTGCCAATGAAGATCTTATTAACAATTTTGAGATGCTTGAGCTGGAATTGGCAACCCAAAGTGACGGCCATATCAGAGTCAAGGAATCTTGCCACAATGACCTTAGCCACCCTCTTTGGAAAGCTTCAAGAGCATGAGTTAGAGCTAAATCAACTAAATCAAAATGAAGAACAAGATAAGAAGAAAAAGGGCATTGCTCTCAAAGCCACTTCTTTCTCAATTGAATATGAAGATGAAGATGATGGAAATGATCTTAATAATATTGAAATAAATGAAGAAAATTTTAGCCTCTTTGTGAAGAGGTTTGGAAGATTTCTCAAGAAGAAAGGAAATCAAAGAAGACCTTTTTTTCTCCTAAGAAGTCATTTCACAAAGGAGAAGGAACTCCATCTACTCCAACTTGCTATGAATGCGAAAAACTGGGACACATGAAGATGGAATGTCTGGTTTATCGAAAGAAGATGGAGAAATTTGAAAAGAAGCCCTTTAAGGAAGAAAAGGAAGGAGAGCATACATTGCATGGGAAGACAACGATATGGATTCCTCTGATGATTAGGAGGAGGAGGAAGCCCATCTTTGCCTTATGGCAAATGGAGAAGAAGAAGAAGAAAGTGAAACCAAGGTGTGCTTGAAGACCAAAAGTTCAAGTTGGTATCTTGATAGTGGATGCTCCAAGCACATGACCGGTGATAGCTCTAAGTTTTCCTTCATTGTACCCAAGAAGAGTGGTCATGTAACATATGGTGACAACAACGAAGGAAAGATCCTTGGAGTTAGAAAAGTTGGTAAGATCCCTTCCTCATCCATTGATAATGTTTTACTGGTTGAAGGACTCAAACATAACTTGCTTAGCATTAGTCAACTATGTGATAAAGGAAATAAAGTAATATTTGATTCAAATTGTTGCATAATTAAGGGTAAGGATGATAAGCATGTTAAGTTTATTAGTCATAGGGTCAATAATATATATATGATTAGCCTTGATGACATTTCCTCAAATGATGCAAAATGCTTTATGACTAAAGAAAATGATTCATGGTTATGACATAGAAGAATTGCTCACATTCACATAGATCACTTAAACAAATTAGTTCCTAAATAACTAGTAATTGGTCTTCCAAAGCTCAAATTCGAAAAAGATAAACTTTGTGATGCATGTCAAAAGGGAAAATAAGTAAAAGTCTCTTTTAAAGCTAAAAATATGGTTTCAACTTCTAGACCTCTATAACTTTTGCACATGGATCTTTTTGGTCCCTCTAGAACTATGAGCTTTGGAGGGAATTACTATGCTCTAGTGAATGTGGATGAGTTTTCTAGGTTTACATAGACATTATTCTTGTCTCACAAAAATGATGCTTTTCAATCATTCAAAAAACTTGCTAAAGTTATCCAAAACAAAAAAGGTTTTTGTATTGCATCCATTAGAAGTGACCATGGTGGTGAATTTGAAAACCATGAATTTGAAACCTTTTGTGATGAACATGGCATTGAGCATAATTTTTCAGCCCCTAGAACACCACAACAAAATGGTATTGTAGAAAGGAAAAATCGATCTTTAGAAGAAATGGTAAGAACTATGCTCAATGAGGCCAACCTTCCTAAGTACTTTTAGACGGATGCGGTTAACACTGCTTGTTATGTTATGAATAGGGCTCTAATAAGGCCAAATTTAAAGAAAACCCCCTATGAATTATACAAAGGAAAGAAACCAAATATCTCACATTTTCATGTCTTTGGATGTAAATACTTTGTTTTAAATAATGGAAATGATAACTTGGGGAAGTTTGATGCAAAATCTGATGAGGGAATATTTCTTAGTTATTCTATACATAGTAAGGCCTTTAGAGTTTATAACAAATGGACTATGACCATAGAAGAGTCCATACATGTTGCTTTTGATGAAACTAACCCAAACGAGCCAAGAAAGGAGCTTGTTGATGATGTTGTAGAAATCCTTGCAAGAACTCACCTAGAAAATCAAGAAAAAGAAGTCAAGAAGCAAGAAGAAAGCTCATATGATTTCCCTAGACAAGAGGACTCTCAAATCATAGATCTTCCTAAGGAATAAAGAACATCTAGATATCATCCTCTTGACAAAGTCATAGGTGATGTATCAAAAGGGGTAATCACTCGTAACTCAATTAGAAATGCATGTAACCATATGGCTTTTGTTTCTCAAGTTGAACCTAAAAACATAAATGAGGCCATTAATGATGAACATTGGATCTTGGCCATACAAGATGAACTAAACCAATTTGAGAGGAATCAAGTTTGGGAATTAGTTCCAAGGCCCAATGATAATCCCATAATTGGCACCAAATGGCTCTTTAAGTACAAACTTGATGAAACGGGCTTAATAATAAGAAACAAAGCTAAGCTAGTAGGTAAGGGTTATAATTAAGAAGAAGGCATAGATTATGAAGAAACTTATGCTCCCGTAGCTAGATTAGAAGCCATTAGACTGCTACTGGCATATGCATGCATCATGGATTTTAAACTTTTCAAATGGATGTCAAAAGTGCCTTTTTAAATGGTTTTATCCAAGAGGAAGTGTATGTGGATCAATCTCTCGATTTTGAAAACTCTGAACTGTCCAACCATGTTTTTAAACTTAAAAAGGCATTGTATGGCTTGAAACAAGCTCCTAGAGCTTGGTATGAAAGGTTAAGCAAGTTCCTTTTGGAAAATGGCTTCTCTATGGGAAAGGTTGACACTACTCTTTTCATCAAACATAAAAAGCATGACATTCTACTTGTTCAAATATATGTTGATGATATTATATTTGGTGCTACTAATGACTCTCTTTGTAAAGAATTTGCTAATATCATGCAAAGTGAATTTGATATGTCCATGATGGGTCAGCTCAACTTCTTCCTTAGTCTTCAAATCAAGCAAACAAAGGATGAGACTTTCATAAGTCAATCCAAATATTGCAAGGAGTTACTCAAGAAGTTTAGAATGGAAGGTGCTAAGCAAATGGCTACACCAATGGGCACTTCTTGTTACTTGGACAAGGATGAAGGAGGTAAATCTATAGAAATTACTAAATATAGAGGTATGATTGGCTTACTCCTTTATCTTACCGCAAGTAAGCCGAATATCAAGTTTAGTGTATGCATGTGTGCCTATTTGAAGCCTTATTCGAATAACAAAATTGTTATTCGAATAAGAACACGAACCAGAAGAGGAAATAACGGATAGTAAGCTGTCATTAATGCTCCTAACCACCCTCCAACGGCTTTATTCTTAAATGGGATTTAAATACAAGTTGTTGGGCATTTATGGGGGTTGATGAATCAAGATGAAAAACCTAGTTGAGCATTAATACGAGTTTCACTATCATTGTTCATAAATTCTCTGTTTTGATCATTATCAAGTGAATCATTAATACCCATAGGACTTCAAGTTGTATTATTCACTCTTGAGAGAGCTTTTATTCATCTATATCCTTGTTTAATCTATAAAGAGAGGGTGAGGCATCCCTCAAAGTTGTAAGGGTGAGGTATCCCTTGGAAATAGAGACTCAAGCACAAGGGTGAGGCATCCCAAGGTGTGTTGAGTGCTCTATCTTGTAAAGGTTATTAAGCACCTGTTTGAAGCTTGAAGATTTAATGGAAATCTCGGGTGTTTACTTGAGGACTGGACGTAGACCACAAGTGGATTAGTGGTTGAACACGGATAAAGCTTTATGTTTGTTTTCCTAAACTCATGTCATTTACTTTGTGTACTATTTTATTAGTTATCTTGCATTCTATCTTGCTTGATTGATTTACTTGTATGTGTAAACCCTCAAATCTCTCTATTCATTCATTTCTATCAAATAATAGCTTCAACAAAAATTGGTAATCAAGCTTTTTACAAGATATTTGCGAAAAGTTTTTAAAAACTCAATTCACCCCCCTCTTGAGTATTGAAGCCACTTGGTAACATGACTCTGTGCAGTTAAGAGAGGATTTGTCTTAGGCTATGCGACCAATAATGATCGTGGACAGAGGAGTCAAAGAGCTTAGAGGTAAACAAATTCCTCTGGTGAAGGTGCTTTGGGATGGTGCTGGTTTCGAGGAGGTGACTTGGGAGTTAGAGTCGCACATGCAGCAAGTTTGCCCACAGTTGTTTATTTGAGGTAAGTAATTTTGGGGGCAAAATTTTAAATAGGGGGAGAAATGTAACATCTTCTTTAACATGTTAGACTTGTAAATGGTTACAGAGGTAGCTTAACACTTGCTTAACATGCCTGTTTAATTTTGTGACAATCTGAGTTAGTTTAGGCATTTTGTTGTAAGCCGAAAGGTGGAAAATAGCTTAAAATGAACTAGATATTAGCATAAATGGCTTAACTAATGGAAATAGATGTGGATAATTTATTTCTAAGTCACAAATGTGCATTCTGTGATGTGGTTTAAGTTTGAGAATTTTCGGAGTGAGTTTAGTATTTTTAGGCATACTAGTTGTCTAATTAAAGCCAGAATGACTTGTCACAGATATGGAAAATGATAGTTTTGATGCAACAATAATTTTAATGAATCTTATGATTTATTTGAAAGTTGTTGGAACTTGAAAAACTTGGTTTAGCTAAAGTTGAGTGTTTTTAGCAGATCGAGAATTATCTGTGTGGTATCCCTTGGCCCTTAACACTCCATAGTTTTAGCCCCTTTTCTTAACTCCTTTTATGTGATATTTCTATCAGCATCTCATTCAGTTTTCACAGTTGAAAACAGAAGCCAAGGAGAAGGAAGAGGAAGAAGCAAAGGAGGAAAGGAAGAAGAGGGAATCCAAGGGGAAAAGGAAGCTTGAGGACTTGTGATCATTCTTTCACCATCTTCACCATTTTCTGCAGCTTAAAGAACTTGAAGGTAGGGGTTCTTGAACTTAGTTCATCTTTTTTCTCATTTCTTCATGTTGGATTTAATTGAGGTTAAACATGCCAAATTGAGTTCTTGTGGTGTGTTGTGTGATTTTCTTGCTTGGATGAGTTATAGATGTGGTTTATGGCTTGTTTATGCAAAGAGTTTGGATTAGAAACCAAAACTATCCATTTTGGACCGAAAATGCTCAATGTGTAGGTTTTGAGGGTTTTGATGGATGATTTTGTGTTTTGATCCATTTTCGATGAAATTAATTGGTATTTTGAGTTTCCCTTATGTTTATGAACTTGTTTGGGACTTGAAATCACCAAGAGATTGGATTGGAGTGGCCAAAATCTAATAGTACCATTTCTATAGAATTCTACAGATCGCGGTGCCATGCCTAGGCGCAAGAAATCCACGCCTAAGCGTGAGTGGTTCGGTTTTAGTCTGGGCAAGATAGAGAGTACCACGCCTAGGCGTGGGAATGTCACGCTTCGGCGTGAGTACCAGGATTTTTCAGGATGTTATCCTTAAGGTTTAGCATTCTCTAAGAGTGAGGATCATTCTTATATGCTTTCCTAAGTGTTTTGAGACACAAATTAGGGCAATTCTTGGAGAGAATAACTATATGACTTATGCTTAAATGTGGTGAAACCAGAGGCAGATCAATGAGTTAGAATGCTTTAGGAAATATCTAAAACTTTGATCAACACGAGGTTGACTTGGAAATCACTTGAGAAGTGATGGTGAGAGGTTTTAGGTAAGGAATTACTAGTTACATAGTTCTTGTAACACCCCAACTTTTAATTAAATTATGGTATTGTCTACAATGTTTTGTTTTACGTTTTCTGTATGTTATAAAATTAATGTGATTGTTTCATGACTGTATTTGATCATTGTGTGTGATTTACTCTGAGTCAAGAAAATAATAATTTTCGGGCCGGGGAAATCTTAATTTGATTATTCGGAGCTGGGGGATCTTACTAAACCCAATTCCAAGTAATACGTGTATCAACCTTTTAATTTTTAGAATTTAACTATGCAATAAAAATATTTTATATTTTTATAATATTATTTTATTGGATAGTGCCTATTGTCATAAAAATAGTAGATTTTGCTCCAATGGACCATGGACCTGGAAAAGTCTGTGGGACCCATATTTGGTAAATCAGTCAACAAATTGGCTTGAACTATTTTAAGCCAATGAGAGTTAGTCAACATAAAAGGCTTGAAAGTTTCTAAGCCAATAGGAGGTAGTCAACAAAAGTGGTTGGACTAGTTAGTAAGTAACTAGAAAAACCTAACTAAGTTAGCTTAAATTTAACTAAGTTAATGTAAAGTGTCTAAATAGTAACTAAATGAAGCAAACCTAGTTAGCTACTCATTAGAGTCCTAGTTAGATAAGGTTCTAGTAAAGTCAAGAAGATGGCTAGTTGTCTTAAGTAACTAAATAGTTAGACAAGTAACTAAGAAACCTAACTAAATGCACCTAAGTCTAACTAGATTGCCTAAGTGAACTAAAACTTAGTTTGCTCTTCTTTAGGCCATTCGGTTATGGCATCTTCAAGAAGGTCCAAGTCACTTGGTGACTTGATTTTCTACACTAATGAGAAGCAAGCTTGGAGACAAAGCCTTGGATATCAACCCTTGATCACATCTAAGGCCATTAGGAGTCCTTGGATGGTCAACAAAGGTGACCCCCTCCATTGACCTCCATGGCTATGCATAGGATTAAGAGGCCATTTTCATCTTCATCTTCATCTTTACTATCACCCAAAACCTCTCTTCTCTTTCTTCCAAGAACCAAAAGCACCACTGTTGCTCCTTGAGAGGCTCACGACCAACACCCTTTTCTCATACCTCCACTCTTCTAAATTTTCATCTAACACCACTTCTCAAATCCAAACACCATTCTAAGCATCTTTCATGTTGAGAGTTTCTTCAAAATAATTCATTTGAAGCTTGGAAAACCACCTTGAAGTTTCTTTCCTACAAGGTAAAAATCCTTGTTTCTTATTTCTAACTTGATTTTTGAAGTCTTAAGCCATGATTGATCCATGGTTTGTATTTTTTTCAACCATAGTTATGACTTATTAAAATTGTTTGAGTTTGTTAGGGCTTTTCTTGAAGTCACACGAAAATCACTAGGAGGAGTTTAGAAGGAGTTTGTCTTCCCTTAAGGTAAGAGGGAGATTTAATCTCATCAACCTTGTGTGGTGGTGAGAAAATGGATGTATTTGTGGTGAAGAATCCATAAGGATTCATTCACTTAGTTGTTTAATGTTTTTGCTTATTTGTGATTGATTTTGTTTGCAAGCATGTCCTTTGCTTTAAAATATATGGTATGTGTTCATAGATATATGATAGTTAGTGTAGGATGTGAATAACATGTGAGAATTTGCATGAGTGTTCCAAAGAACACAAGGAAGCTCAAGGCTTCACCAACAATCAAGAGAACCAAAATGTTCTCAACCATTTTCTAAAAGAATGATTTAATGGATTTAATTGGATTAATGAATTTTACAATGACTTAGAGATTGGAAAATAATTTAAAAGTGATTTACAAAAGATATATTGAATTTTGGCCAACATGCTGTTTGTTATACCTTGATCCAAAATTATTTTTTTAAGTGTAGACTAAGGAATCAATCTAAAGAGAACTCAATTTCAATGAATTTTGGAAAACAAAATAAATGAACATTTTGTTAGAAACTTAATTAGAGAAATTAAGTATGGATGAGAAATAAATTGAACACTTCAGAAATACTAACGTAGAGCTTACCCTTTGGGTTTTGAAGCGTGTTAGCAAGTTTCAAGGTGTAAATATTGGTTATGAATAAGAAAGGTAATTTTTGAAGGAAAACGTAGAAAATATCAATTGATGGATTTTCTAGACAAAATGCTGTCAAAATTAATTAAAACCAAATAATGGAGAAAGTTTCAAAATATAATTTAGAACGTAAAGAAAATATTATATGTAGTTGAAAAATATTAAAAATATCCTACGCGTATTTAAAATAATGATTTTTAAGCTATGCGGTTGAGAAAATGATTTAGAAACGTTACGCGACTGAGAAAATGATTTAAAAACACTACGCAATTTTAAAAACGTTGAAAAATACTTGTGCAATTTGAAAATGTTTGAAAAAGATGACACGATTGTGAAAACACGATAAAATATTTACGCGACTAAAAGGAACAGTAAGTTTACTTGTGGGCCAAAGTGGTGGACCCGGACAAGTTGAGAAATAGTACAGTTAAGTGGAGACATACTATATTTGGAAATATTGATAGTAAGGGTATTTGTGTAATAATGGTTCATATTGATAGTAAGGGTAGGGTGAGGTAAATCCACATGTTGTAAAGAATCGAGGTATCCTTGAAAGCGGTGATATAATTTGTGTGCGGTGACAGTTCATATACATTACATTGAGAGATGTGTCAATTTGTTGAAAAATTATATAATTATGGTTCATATACATGCATTGAGAGATGTGTCAATTTGTCTAAAATTGGCGATTGGCTGACGAGATGAATTACACTGTGTTATGGGTGTGATAGGTGTAGTGCGATTCATTTGAATGAACTTGGAGGCGTTAATGTGTGAAGGATTCCACATATGGACAGTTGATAGCTCCTCTAGGCCGTGGTAACGAGCAACACACTAACGATCTCGATAAGCACTATTCTTAATCAAGATCTTATGGAGACTGTCTAGTACAATGCCTGTTGTGCATGACGTTTTGACTATGTACTACTTATATGACGATTTGACTGTATACTATTTACACAACGTTTGACCGTAATAGTTTTTTGGAATTCCAGAAATGAAGAAGTTATCCAGATTTAAAGTTGGATTTCAAAATCGTGAATATATTTTTATTGGTTGCATATCTCAAATATATATAGCCAAAATATGTTTGAGTCGAGAGGCTATTTACTTGAGTTTCGAAAATAAAGTATAGCCTGAGGTACGAATAGGTCTTCCGGATCATTCTCTCTGATGTTTTTGCGTTTAACTCCATGGAGTAGGAACGAGTCTGTGTACATTTACATATGTGGTCTACATCATAATATAATTATTTGTGATTATTTATATTTAATTTGAGATATTATGTATGATGTGTTAATGTGAGATATTATGCATAATGTGATAACATGGATTTTTGAATCAACTGTGATATCTGTATGTACTGTCATTTCTATACTGCTATGCTGGTAATAATATAGATTGTCTCACCTCTTTGTATGTATTTTCTGTATTATTATTTATGTTCTGTAAAGAGTTTGAGGAAGAGGAAGAGGAAGAGGAGCAGCCTCTAGATTGTCAGTATCCGGAGGAACAGCATCCGAGCAATCAGTTTGAGGAAGGCGAGCCTCTAGATCATCCTTACCATTTGGATTGATTTAGTGGTTATGGCATCTAGGAAAGAATTTTACTAACGAGTTTGATTAACAAATGTCCCAATACCCCTGTTTCAATCACGTAGATTCTTAGCACGATTTGGCAACCCAAAGTAACGGCTATTGCGGAATCAAGAGACTTTCAACACGAGTTTTGGGATTCGTGAGACTTGAGTTTCATGGAGGCTCTGAGGCCTGGCGTCTATGAGAAGATAGAGGGTCGATTGTTTATGTGGGACGTCTGACTGTGTCCCTTCGGGGAGAGTTTGATGGAGCACCGATGTTTACTACTACTTTTTATTTACATCTTGATATGCCTTTGACTATTAGGCGTTATTGGGGAGGACGTTTTCATGCCCCCAGTGAGATTAGTAGTGTATCGACAGCACAGACTCCTGTCCGTAGAGTTACGAGACATCCGGGATTTTTGTCATCCGACGATCCATTGGAGGAGGATTAGAATTCCAAGATGTGTGCTTGGGCTAGTTTGTATTTAGAGTGGTATCAAACTTTTTACTGCTTTGTTAAATATTCGTAGTGTGTAAATTATTTGTATACTTAAGACAAAATCATATGTGCATTATGGTGTGTATTTATTAGTTTATTTTATTTCATGTATTGTTTATTTTATTTAATGATATAATGTATAAAAAGAAGAATTTTACAACTCATATTATTATATATGTGCTAAGCGTTTTATAACTTGGGCAATATTTATTATAATAATTCAGAAATGTGACATCCCTAGTAGGGTGTTACAGTTCTTGCTACCTTGTGGATAGGTGATGCTAGGACCTATATGTATTAGTATTAGATAATCACTTAGTTATAGGAATCTTGTGATATGTCTTAATTGTGAATTGAGATAGTTCTTGATACTTGGTTTTCAAACTTGGCATTTGATAGTTTCCTAATGTATTGTAACTTAATGTGGTGTGCATAACCATATGGCCAGGGAACAAGGTGTTGATCTAGATTCTCATAGCAGGTATGCTATTACGGTCAGAGTTACCGGTATGAGGGTGATAATAGTACTCTTACAATGGTAAAGGGAAGGTGTTTACCTACTACCAAGTGGGATTAGGCTTTTAGGCTTATTCTACTTCGTATATACAAGAAATAGAGGTTTCTGGAAAATTAATCAGGTAGCTTATGTTTTCAAATCTTAAAATTGCATTAGCATTGCATAATCATTATATTAGTAATTGTTTGAGCATAATCACACCTCATCTCATAAAACATTGCATGGTTGACAATTGTATGGGCAATTGTCATTGCTTAATCAATTGATTGGTTGGTCGGTTGTTTGATAATATCTTAAGATTGTATGGGCGATCTTTTGATGTTATTGATTGTTGGATATTTATATTGCTTATAATATTACTATGTTTAGTTATTTGTTTGTTGTAAATGATTAACTACTGGTCTTGGTATGCGAATACTGAGAAATAGTGATTTCTCACCCCTGTATACTTCATGTAATTCTAGGTGAAGACCCTCCAAAAGGAAAGGGCAAGAAAAAGAAGAAATAGAAGACTTAGTTTAGTAGTTGTACTTCTTTTTCATCCAGTTTGTATATTATTACTTTACTGGTTGTATATAAAAGTTTATGTATACAATATGGCTTGTTAGCCAAAGATGCATGTATATATGATCTTTTTATCATTCGAGGCTTTCTATATTAACTATAAAGGTTATTATGGATTTTTAATTACTTGCATTCTTTGCAGTGACATGTTTAATGCAATTTATTATGATATTTTCCGCATATTATATGAAAAATTGTATTAGGGTGTTATAGCCATTCCAGCAACCTATGCTGCTACAGCCAAGTCTAACAGCCACAAAATTTGAGCCTTCCTTTGAGGACTTGATGAAACAGATGGCCATAAACAACATTCAGTTCTAGGAGAATGTCAATGCCATCATTCAGAATCTACAGACTCAGATTGGGCAGTTGGCAACCACTGTGAGTGAGCTAAAAAGTTAAGGGTCGAGCCAACTTCCTTCCCAAACCTCACCCAATTCAAATGTGAGTGCCATTATGCTGAGGTTTGGCAAGTCTGTACAAGTACCAATTGAACCTCAACCTGCAAGTAAGCAATAACCAGCAAATAAATTAGTTTCTGAGGGTAAGAAGAAATCAGCAGTTGTTGATGTGCCGCAGCAGCCTGCCGTAGCTCTTCTCTTCCCACAAAGAGCCATTCAAACCAGAAAGATAGATGAGGCTAAGAAGGATAGAAAGCTTCTTGAGACGTTCAGGAAAGTGGAAGTCAATATTCCATTGCTGGATGTAATCAAGCAAATCCCAAAATATGCCAAGTTTCTTAAGGAATTATGCACCTAGAGGAGGAGGCTGAAGGGTAACAAGAGAATCAATATGAGACAAAATATTTCAGCCCTCATTCAACCTATGCCTTAGAAATGCAAGGATCTAGGGACTTTTACAATTCCATGTGTTACAGACAATTACAAATTTGAGCATATCATGTTAGATTTAGGTGCTTTTATTAATGTAATGCCTATGTCTGTTTTTAATCCTCTTGGACTTGGCCCTTTGCATTCTATAGGTGTTATGATTCAGTTGGCTAATAAAAGTACTATGCAACCAGCCAGGTTGATTGAAGATGTGTTGGTTAAGGTTGATGAACTGATTTTTCCTACAGACTTTCATATTCTGGAGATGGAAGGGGAGTCATCATCCAGCAAGGCTCCATTCATTCTAGGGAGAGCTTTCCTCAAAATAGCAAGGACCAAAATAGATGTGCATGCAGGAACTCTATCCATGGAGTTTGGAGACTTTATTGTTCAGTTTAACATTTTTGATGCTATAAAGCATCCCATGGAGGAGCATTCTATTTTTCATATTGATACACTTGCTGATTTAGTTGAGTTTGAGGAAACTTCTGATGAGTTATGTGATGAATTTCCTGATTTTATTAGTTTTAATAATTCTATCCATTGCCACTCATGTATTGATTGTGATGGCGATATGATGTGTGCTATTTGTGCTGAAATTTATACATTCCTACGAGCTGATGATTTTGTTTATGCAGGGACTGATCTTAATAGTTCTATCAACAATGTTCTTAATGCGGTTGTAGAACTAAAACACAAGAGGAGATGGGCCATTGAAGAATTTTTAGAGAAGTCAAAAGAGCACCAGATGGCGATCACTATTGTAGGGGATTTTGTTTTTGGGCCATGGTCCAACATAAACAAGGAAAATGAAGTTAATGAAGTAAACACATTGCATTCTAGTGGTGAAGCCAAGAAAATTAAAGAAAATCAATGGGACCCCGGTGGATTCTCTCATGATGCTTCAAGCATAAGTTGGTTAGTCCACTTCAAGCAATGGGACCCTGGTGAAAGCCTCCCCACTTGATAAGGATGTTTCTTTTCCCTCTCTCTTTTTTTTTGCTTGTCTCATATTTGTTGATGCTATTGATGTTTTGCTAATGAATTTTTATCTTTACATTGAGGGAAATGCAAAATTTAAGTGTGGGGGAGATATTTTAGCATGATGATGTTTCTGTTGTTTTTGCATAATTTGTTGTGTTTCTATTGTTTGCTATTTTGCTAAATAATCTGGTGTTTTTGTTTCTGTTTTCCCGATTCTATTTTTAATTTTTTATTGTTCTGATTTTTTGTTATTTTCTGTTTTCTATTTCTAATTTTTTATTTTTACTGTTTTTTAATTTTTTTTTC
Source organism: Ormosia emarginata (assembly GCA_029884605.1). Taxonomy (NCBI): domain Eukaryota; kingdom Viridiplantae; phylum Streptophyta; class Magnoliopsida; order Fabales; family Fabaceae; genus Ormosia; species Ormosia emarginata. Next base: position 8,165,995 of record JAQQTP010000063.1, on the reverse strand, counting down.
TATTTTTTTTAAATGTGTTTCTATTTTTAATTGCTTTCCAATGATGTCTTGGGATTTATGAAGTTTATGAGTTTGAAGCAATTGAAATTCAAGGTTCCATAGCATGATTGAATGAATTTTCTTCCTTCTTGAATTTGACATGCTTAGTGGTGGATGTTTGAATTGGTGGATTGAGTTTGATGGATGGATACTTTGTGAGATTTTGAGCCTATTGGTAGATTTAACATTGCACCATTCTCTTCTTTCTTGTGTGATTTTCACTCATGTCAATTTGTCACTCTAGAACTTGCTTTGATTCTTTTTTAGGCTACATTTCATTTGCATGCATAACATGATTGGGGCATTCTTTCTTGAATTAGCTACTTGGGCCAAATAGCCAACCTTGCATTATTTCCCTTTTATTAACCCCTTTGAGCCTATTTGTCTATTCATTGTCTTAGCTCATTATATGCCTTAGATGAAAAACCATTTTTTATCTTACCTTAGGGAATGGGAGAGCATTGGTTTATTTTCATTTGAGAAGCTCTTTTGCTTGCTTGTGGGCAATTAATAGTTCAAGTGTGGGGGTTGTGCAAATTGATGTGTAATATGAAAGGTGATTGAAAAAAAATGAAAAGAAAAAGAATAAATGCAAGAAAGGTTGTGAAAGAAAAAAAAATATATAAATAAATAAATAAATAAGAGAAGGAATATGTAAAGATAATGTGCATCATATGGATTTTGGGGGGGCTAAATTTTATGCTTGTTACTTGTCATTTGAGTTACTTTCCATTGCTCTTTTATTCACTTAGGTGTTTAGTGTAACACCCCGAAATTTCCTATTTTTCAGTAAAATGTGATTTTTTTATTTTGTGATTTTTTGTGCGCTGTAAATTTATTTTGACTGTTTTGTGACTGTTTTTGATATTTTCGTGTGATTTGCTCCAAGTCGGGAAAATAAAAATTTTCAGGCCGGGGAAAATCTTTGACGATTTATTCGGAGCCGGGGGAGCTTACTAAACCCGAATCCGAGAGATACGTTACCCAATCTTTTAATTTTTAGAATTTATTTGGCTAATAAATTTTTTTGTATTTTATTATCCCTTGGACAGTAACCGCTGGTATTTCAGCAGTATACTCTATCCATTGGATAGAGCTTTCAAAAATATCTAGTGGATGGTTATCCATAAACCAAAATATCTTGGAGCTCATCATGAGTAACCATGATAAGTTTTTGTGTTGCACCAATAGAAGAGCTTGCTTGCTTAGCAAGTTGTTTGAAAAGTCAACAAAGGTGGCTTGCTAAAAGGTGGACCAGTGGAGAGGTTGCTTGGTGGCTAAGCTGGGAGGCGATGGTGGAGAAGTTGGATACTCCTTCTTTGGAAAATATCTTTTTGAAAATATCTTTTTGAAAATATTTCTTTGTAAATATCTCTTTGTAAATATCTGGTGTGATAGTTCTAGACGCTAGTCAGTCACTCACTCTAGAATGTTCTAGAATGATGACTCATCGTGTAATGACTCACCTTGTATGCACCAATAAGGAGCTGGTCAAACTTGGCAGTTGTGACTCATCATGGAGGACCAATAGAAGCTGGACACCTTGCGTGACACCTCAACACCTGTGACTCAGTACATTTTGGAAGCTTGTAGAAACGATGACTCGCCATGTTCTAGAATGGTGACTTGTCATATTCTAGGAGAATGTAGAATGCTGACTTACCCTGTGACTCGCCACAGTGAGTCATACGTTCTAGGAGCTTCTCTTGATGACTCAGCTGGTGACTTAGCGTTATGACTACTATGCTGACTCAGCTGTTCTAGAAATTTATCTCTGAAGACTCGTTTTGTGACTCATCAAGGGTAACTAGTAGAAAATGATCAATAATAGTTGCTACCCAAATATGAACAAGTCAATAATACTGACTAGTCTCACTTTGTGTGAACCAATTAGGAAGTAATTATCTAAGGAAAATATTTAAGCTAAATATCTAGTGTAATGATGAATCATCATTACATAGCTTTATGACCAACCTATTAGAATCAAGCTTATTTGTTGAAAAGTCAATAATAATGGCTAGACTAGTTAACTATGAAACTAGATGACCTAAATAAGTTAGCCTAAAACCTAAATAGTAACTAAATGGAACTAACTTAGTTTGCCACTCCATTTTGCTCCACGGTTTCAAGGAGTTCTTGAACCTTCTAGAATGCATGACTCACCTAAGTAACTAAATGGTTAGCTATGAAACTAATTGAACAAACTAAGTTAACTTAAGTCTAACTAGAAGCTAATTGAAACAAACTTAGTTAGCTTAATCCTTTGCACCTCACGGCCACATGGTGGTTCTAGGATGTTCATGAATAAATGATTCATCAAGGGTGACCAAAGTATGATCACTTGATGACCTTAACCATGTACTTGTTCACAAAGCATGAAAGCTAAGTTTTGATCTCTTTTGAGAGTAGTTCCACGACCAACACTCATTTGGAGAGTATTCTTTCATACTTCATTTCATAAACAATATCACAAAGTATTCTATCCTTTTCTCTTGGAACCTCATGATTAGCACATGATTCTAGCATACTTTCACTTAAATTTTCATAACACTATGTATCCATCAACTTTTTCTCTCTTCTCTCTCTTCTTTGAACAAGAAAGCTTCACCTTTCCTCCATGGAAGGCTCTTGGCCATCATCACCCAAACCATCATCCAATCACTCATAATTTCATCTAGCCTTGTTTGCTTAATCTACACACCATACCAAATCACTTCTATGTTGTGGCTTTCTTTAAATCTTTATCCTATCTCATAGAAATCAAAAAGTTCTCACCTTGTTCTACCAAGGAAGCCCACGGCCAAAACCCATTGAAGCACCTTCCAAGCTTCAGTAATCCTAAACAACCTTAGATCTAGAATCTACACACAATTCTAAGACTTTTTCATGTTGATATCTTTTCCAAGATCATCCATTTTCAACCTTGTTCTTCAAACTAAAGATTGAAGCTTTATAGGTGAAGTCTCTAGTATTTACTTCTAAATTCATTTTAAAAGTTCTAAACCATGTTTTGATCCATGGTTTTCTAGTTTCAAGTTTTATTTATGATGTTTGTGTAATTGAAGTTTTTATAGGATTTTGTGTGATGGAGGATGAATTCATCAAGAAGGCAACCAAGAGGAGTCTTGATCTTCCTTTGAGGTAAGAGAGAGATTAACCTCATCGACCATCCATGGTGGTGAGGAACGAATTGTGTGTGTATGTGTGAATAATTCATGTGAGGATTTATTCACTTATTGTATAATTTCACTTGTTTGTGTTTGATTGCTTTATGTGATTTATAGTTTTAATAGTATACATGATCTTTATTATGGTTGCTTATTAGCTATATGTGATGTGTGATTTTGATAGTATGATGTTGATGTTGTGATTGATTATTGGATGTTTATTGTGATGTTCATAGTATGGATGAAATTGTTATGATAGGACTAGGATAATTGATATATGTTGTATATGTGAATCACATGGAAAAGAAATGATTTTTGGTTCCAAAGACCACTTGAGTCTCACAGCCTCTAAACCCAAAATAAGGATATTCAAGATAGAAATATTTTACTAATGGTGAACTTAATGGATTTTGTAACAAGAGTACGAATTAAGGATTTTTCAAGTTTGGAAAGGAAAAATAATTTTTGGTCCCAATTATCTAAGAGGCTCACGGCCTTCATGTTTTTTTTTTGGGTAAACCAAGTGAAAATATTCTATTTAAATATGAACTTAGTTGATTTTATAACAAGGTTATGGATTAAGATTTTACAAGTTAAGGAAGAAGGTTGAATAGAGTTTTAATTTTGGAAAAGGATTGATTTTCAGTTAAAAGGAAAGGAAATGAATAAGATTTTTATTATTGAGAAAAGAATGGATTTTTGATCATGAGAAAGGAAATAAGTTTAAAGGATATTTTTGAAATATTAGTTGATATGGAATTTGATTAAATTGAGGATTTTTAGATGAATATGGAAATGTATAGTTTTTATTGGATAAAGGATGATTTTAGGGAAACAGAAATGGAAAAGGAGTTTTAAAGGTTGATGTTGAGATTTAAGTATTTTATTTAAGAAAGACATGAAATAAAGTTTTATTATGGAACATCAAGCAAATTTTAGTTATATTGTTGGAAATCAATTCTGAAAGTGATTTAGAACTTAAAGTATTTTATTTAAAAGGATTTTAGTAAATGAAGTAAAAGGAATTTTTAGTAGATTAATAATAATGCAGTTTTTATGGAAAACGTCAGAAAATATTACGTAAAGGAATTTTAATAGGAGAAATTGGATTTAAGGTCCAAATTATATTTTAAACTTAGAAAGTTTCAAAATGGAATTTAAAACATCAAGAAATATTTTATACAATGAAAAATAGTGGAAATGTAACACCCCAAACTTCCTAACTAGTTGACAGTAATTTTGACAGTTAACAGAATTCTACTATTTAGTGATTTATTTGTACTGTAAAATTATGTTGAGTATTCTGTGAATACATTTGATCGTTTTGTGTGATTTACTCCGTGTCAAGAAAATAATAATTTTCGAGCAAGGGAAAATCTTACGTAATTTAATTATTACTATTAAGTCTTAATTATTTTACGTAATCTGATTTGATTTTCATAAGTTTTCTAATTTTTGTGATTTTGTGGATGATTATGAAATTTTTATATTACTCTGATTATTTTAATGTTATCCGTGGGCCGTCTATGGGCCCAAGGGGGCTATGAATGGGCCCAGGTGGGTCTCGAAAAGTGAAAATTTTTCTACAGCTCAAAAATTTTGTACTGTTGAGATGGAGACGGGGGATCTTACTAAACCTGTATCTGAAAACAATTTTTAAATTTTCTTTTACTGTGTTTTGTACTGTAAATAATTATCGGGCGATAAAAATACAGTAAAAATATTATTCGTAGGGTTATAGCAGATAAAAAAATAAATATTGTACTGTGTAGTCAACATTAGTGGCTTGGACATCCACCATTAATTCAATCAACGGTGGAGATTGGTCTTATAAAATGGCTAGGACTATTTATGACCATTGGATGTAAAGTTTGAAGGAGTATTCTTGACCCTTCATTTTGGAGATACATCTAATGGCTAGGATTTCAAGGAGAAAAGATCCAATGACCTAGATTAAGTCTTCTATCTAAGGCTAAACCTAGAATCTACATCAATCCTAACCATTGATCTAATCAATGGTTAGGAATGCCTAAAATGGTGGCTAGTGAGATTGGTCACATTTTGAGAAGCAAGAAAGAGGGGGACGGTTTTGAGATGGTGTAGGAGATTAGCAAAGTTTCAAGACACCAATTATTAGTCATCTTGGTCATTATTGATCATTTTCAAGAAGCTAAGCTTATCAAACTTTCTCTCCATTTCTCTTCTCCTCTAGTTTCGGCCAAGCACCCTAAACCTACCTTCCATCACTCTTTAATTTCAAACAACCATACTTCTTGAATCTATACCTCATTCTAAAACACTTTGTAGTTTGGAGCAAGTTCTAAATCCATCATCTTCAAGGACTTTTTCCAAGAGCAAGTTCTAGGGTTTTTGAGGTGAAGTGCAAGGAAACCTCATTTCTTATCTCTTTTTCATGTTCTAAGCCATGTTTGATCCATGGTTCTTCTTGTTCAAGCTTGATATGCTAATAAACTTGTGTTTTGTTTTGTATTTGAGAAGCTTTTTGTGGTGAAGGACTTGGAAAAAGAAGCAAAACAAGGAGTCTTTGAGGTTCTTCAAGAGGTAAGAGGGAGATCCATCTCACCAACCAAGTATGGTGGTGAGAGATGGTTTTGTATTTGATGGATGGTGAATCTATGTGAGGATTCATATCCATGGTTATGTAATTATTTATGGGTGTTTATGTGTTTATGTGGTTTATATGCTTAGCATGGTTTATTTGTGCTTGCATGCTTAGTATGATTTTTATTTGCTTTTATGGTATGCTTGAAATATAATATGTTGATTATATGTGATGTATGCTATAAAAATTGTTGGAAAGGAAAACAATTTTGGTTCCAACGACCATGAGGATTTCGGCCTCTACACCTCAAAATAAGTGTTCACAAATTAATATTTTCATGAATGGTAAAATTGGATGTTTAGAAAAGTAAGGAAAATGAACAAATGATTCGATTTCAAAGACCAAGTGTTTCACGGTTTTGATGAGGAATTTTAATGGTTTTGTTTGTGTAAAACCATGAATGGAACTTAGATGATTTAGAAGGAAAAATATTTTGAAGCTTTCAATGGCCATGTCCATGGTTCTGAAGGCTTGTAGATGCCTTGATTTTATGAAACAAAGTGATTTTCAAAGTAGAAATATAATTTGATTTAGTACAAGGATTTTGGAAAGGGAATCAGAGTGTTTTATCACTTGAGAAACAGAAATTTCGGTTATGAAAGGAAAATAGAGGTTGTAAGGGTTTGAACCTCAAATTATTTTAGAAGAGGATTGAATTTGAGAATTTATTTTGAATTATAAAGGAAACGTTGATGATTTAAAATTTACTAATGTAAAACTCATCCTTTGGGTTTTGGAGCGTGTTAGGAAATTTTAAGTGAGAAATATTGATTTAATTCAATGAAATGGTGAATTTGTGGAATATATTGCAAAAAGGATTTTCTTGAGTAAGAAAATGTGAAAAATAATGTGAGAAGTCATATTATTTTGAAAAAGGTTGAAATGGAATTTTTGAAGGTTGTGAAATATTTTACGAAGTTAAAAAATGGTGAAAAATGATTTACGTAACTTTAAAACGTGATTTTTAAGCTACGCGATTTGAAAAACGTTTAAATATTTCTACACGATTTGGAAAGCATTTAAATATTTTTATGCGATTAAAATATTGTTGAAAAATCACTACGTGATTGCAAAATGATGAAATATTTTTTCGTGATTAAGAAAATGATGAAAAATCGCTACGTGATTTGAAAACGTAATGGAATGGTTGCAAAATTGTGAAAACGTAACAGAAATGTTACGTGATTGTGAAAACACAACGAAAGTGTTGCACGACTATGAAAACGCGATAATATGATTTCACAACTGAATAAATAGTAGGATTACTGTTGAACTAGTGTATGAACACTGTATGAGAAAATGATGAATTTTGCTTGTGATTGGCATTGGTGCATTGAACATGCATTGAAAAGGTCCGATGGACTGGATATGGTTATTTGCCTAGGAGAGACGTACACCTCTTGAGTGGGTGCGATATGCGTAGTGTAAGTCATTTATTGACCTTGGGGGCATCGGGGTGCGGGTTGCCTACAGTGGGCAGTTAGTAGCTCTGTTGTACCATAGGTTAGACCAATGCAACGCACCGATGATCTTGACCGAGACACTATTCTTAATCGAGATCTAGTAAAGACTGTCGTGTATATGCTAGATGTACAAACACATATGAAAAATGTGGCATGTGGTCTGAGGCATGTTGGTACAGACAGATCTTTCAGATCAATTTCTCCGAACTGAGTATTAGCTTCATGGAGTAAGAAATTGAGTCTATGTACACATGCATAAATTTGAGTATTTATATCTGTATGATATAATAATTGGAGAATATTAGCTATGACAATTGAACTGTTGAGGAATATTGGATGATAATGATGATAATAATGTGATGGCATTATTGTAATTATTGTGTGATTTGAATAATGTTAATGGCATGATGGTAATTATTATTTATTGTATCTATTATGATAAATAATGTTGATGGCATTATTGTGATTATGGTATGATATATCTGTATGGTATGCTGGTTGTGTTATCTCTGTGCTACCATATTGGTATTGGCATAGGTGATCTCACCTCTTTGTATATTATTTTGTATTGTATTTATATTTGGTAAAGACGTTGAGCAAGGCATAGAACAAGAGGGTGAAAAAGAGCAGGTTCTTGTGGAGGAAGCGGAGTTTTGATAGGATGACATCAAGACCTAGTTTCTTCGGTTACGTGAGATTACAGTTCCATGGTGGAGCTGGAGCATGGAGGACTAGTCCCAATGAGAGGGGACTTATATATCAAGAAAATCTGATGGTCAACATGAGCAGGGAATTCCACGGAGATCCGTTTCTTTCTGTAACTATATATGTATATGTCGAATTTCCACTGTCAATCAGGCAGCATTGGGATACTAGGTATTATGTCCCAATGGAAATAAGTATCTTGTCGTCTGCTCGGACACCTGTCTGTAGGACCTCGAGTCGAGCTAGATTCCTACCTGCTGAGGAATCTGAGGAGGACCCGTCTGAGGGTTCTGCTATATAGTTATGCTTGGGCAAGCAAGTCAATTTTAAATTATGTTTAACTATTTTGAGAACTTGATCTGTATATAAATAATGTCGATAGTACTTCTGTAATATACATGATGTAAATTATATGTGATGATGTATAATATTTTTATTTACTGCTAAGTTTATTTTATCGACGTCAAAGAGAAAAAAAAAGAAATTTTACAACTTGTATTTTTATAACATCATTATTTATGAACTTGGGAGTAATTCGGTAATTAAGTAACATAAATGTGGCACCCTACGGTGGGTGTTACAGGAAAAACTTTACGCGTTCCAAAAATAATGATTTTTGAGCTACGTGATTTAGAAAATGTTTAAATATTTTTACGTGATTGAGAAAATGTTGGAAAATGGTTACGCGATTGGAAAACGTAAAAAAAGCATTACGCGATTGTGAAAATGCGACAAAAATATTATGTCATTGAGAATGACATCAGTTGCTGTAGAACTGATGTACTGGACTCGGATGGATCAATGGTATTATGTGATTGTATGGGCAGTTATATAATACCATTGATACTAATGACATTAGACAATTGTATGGGCGATTGTTTTAATATCATTAGGAACAGTGAAATGGTGATTTGTGTTATGCATTGAGTTATCATGCATTGAATATGACTTTTATTGCCAAGGAGTGAAGGAGAATTGAGTAGCGTGATCTATGATGGATCTCGGGGGAACGTCAGGCGTGGTGATTCATTTAGTGATCTTGTTATCACATTATATGACTCTGGCCATGATAAGCTGTTGCGATGCATCATGAGCCCGACAAACATTATTTTTTTCGCGGTTCGGCATAGATTGTCATTGAGGCTGGTAGATCTTCTGGAACGTTCATCTCTGAAATTGTTTTTAGCTCCATGGAGTAGGAACTGGTTCATTGTGCATATGCATGGTCAGTATGCATATTGTTGTGACATAGTCAATGTACATATTGCGGTAGCATAATCATTATATATATTGTTGATATATGTTGTTATAGTATGGTTAAAGTTTATGTTATTGTGAGATATGTTTATTGAAGATATTTGTGAATTGATAACATGAATATACTTGTGATATCTGTATGTATGGAATGACTTTGTCATTTGTATTGTTTCTCCACTGCCATGCTGGTATGTGATGTAGGGGATCTCACCTCTTCTTTGTTTTGTTATGTTTTATGTTTATGTTCTATCAAGATCATGGTGGATGCGAAGCGGAGATCTTCTTGGTTTTCGTTAGGAAGTAGTGCTGTGAAAGTTTCATTGTTTGGTGTATCCGTCTGGATGTGGATGTTTAGAGTTGTGTCAAGTCTGTTATCGTGCTATTGAGTGAGACCCGTCATAGGGTTACTACTGTTTTCTTCTTGAGTATGTAAGTTTGAAATTATGTTTTGTCAAGAACAACAATGATATAGTTATTTTAATGTTGTTAGATATTATGCGTCAAAAGTAATATGTTTTAATCAGTTCAAAGTATTTCATTATTTTCTATATCTTTAGTAACTGTAAGTTATCGATGAAAGAAATTTTATAACTCATATTTAATAACATTAAATATTTTACAATTTAATTATAGTTTGGTAAGTTTATAGTATAAAATGTAATGTCTTACGGAGGGTGTTACATTTAGCTTGTCATATCCATATTGTTTCATTCCCTTACCTTACCCCAATTACAACCTTCAATAAAGTCCTCTTGATTTTTGTGTGCATGTGTTTGATAGTGGAGAAGTAGAAGATAAGCAAGCTTATGGTAGTACAATTTTCATTGGTTGAATTGAGTGAAATACTTACCATGTAAACACTTGAGGGATTGAGAGTGTATCTTGTGAGGATCTATCATTCTTGATTCATGCTTTTCAATTTGAAGCTACCTTGCTTGTTAGTTTGAGAAGTGAAGAAATGTTAACTCATGAATGTTATGATCCTTTGAACCTTTTCTTCTTCTTCTTACTTGTAAACTTTTGCATTCTTAAATGTTATTGGAATTTGAGTCTTTTTGTTGATCCCTTATGCCCTTGTTTTAGTCTTATATGTTTTGTCCAAGAGTGTAAAAAGCTAAGTATGGAGGAATTTGATAATAACATATTTTATACAATAATAAACCCTTATGTTTAGTCATTTGCACTTCCTATGTACTTAATTGATTGAGCTTGGTCATGTTTTGTAAGTTTGGGCTCAAATTGGGCCTAATTGATTTTTTTCAGCATTAATGAGTTTTGACGTTATTTTTTATATTTCGATCATAACTTGAGTTCTAGATATCTGAAAATTATGAATTTTACCTTGTAGGAAAGCTAAGAGGAAGCTCTACAACTTTGATGAGATCTTTAAGTCTTAATCGGATGTCTAGTGGACCAAATTGGATCTGGAAGTCAGAACATGGGTTCTGTTACTAGAACTCGAGCAGTGTGAACTAATAAAGGCATAACTTGGGCTGTGGATGTGATTTGGGCCTGAAACTAGTGGCAAATGAAAGCTAAGACATATATATCCATTTCATATGAGACCACTTTTCCAAAGTATGACGTTTTGATGGAGTTTTCAGCCCTGAAGTCAGCCAAAGGAATCAGAGACCCTTGGAAAATGATTTGTCCATAACTTGAGTTGTAAACCTCCAAATTGCATGGGGTTTGGGCCCAATTTCTCATAATGAATCCAGCTTTGTAATTAATGAGTTTTTAATTATGTGAAGCCAAAATAGGAAGTAGTTTTAGGGGTTGGACGGCAAAAAACCGAGGCACCTCATTTTTGCACACACTTCTCACCTTTCATTTGACACTTTTCATCTTCTCTCTAGATCTTTCTTCTCTCCCTTCTCTCTAGTTTTTCTCTTCTTTTTATAAGTTCTTCCCTTCTCATAGAGGGGTGGAGCCTTTAATCAATCCAAGGGATTGACATTCCTGATGCTTAATCTTGAGATTCTATTTTAATTGCTATACATTCATCTATTAATCAAATTCCTTTTATTCTTCTTCTCTTATTTAAATTCTGATTTAATGCTTAATTTGATTGAGATTTGTATATGTTAATTACGTAATTACCATGTGCTAATAGATGAATTCAGAGGTTAAACAATGCATCAAAGGTGTTTGATGAAATGTTTAGCTTGGTTGGATCTTGGTTTTTAAGTTGATTTGGGTTTTGGATGAATGCTTAATTTGACTAACCTTAATTAATTGAATTCTGCAAGCATTTCTAGTAGAAGATCCATAGATCATTGAGAGGCGTCTTGATGTGATCTAAGACCAAGGATTCAGTTGATAATTGAATGGATCTATAAAAATCAAGGATTGATTAAAATCAAGATTGGTTAATTCTCTTAGATTGCTTCTTCTTAATTTTGTTTTCTCTTCTTTAATTACTTTTTATTTGTTGCTAATTTCACAAACTCCTTCCCCCTTGTTTATTAACCTCTTAATCTGACTTCATAATTAGAGTGATCTGCGGGCTCGACTCGATGTTACCTTATGCAGCAAGTAGTTTTGGTAATTCAGTTATAAATTGATTTAAATTTGGTAAACTTGGCAGTTATCAAAGGTTATGAAATGTTTCATAACCGATTATACAAAAACTTATAATAGGTTATGACATTTTATAACAGGTTATGATAAGCTCCATAACTAATTATGAAAAACTCATAATAGGTTATGAAGTTAAATAAAGCCCAGGATGTTGTCTTTGCAAGCCATAACTAATTATGGTTATGCCATAACAGGTTATGGTCAATTACAGAACACTTTCCCAACGGCTTTTTTGAGAGCATTTAATGTCCCTAATGTAACACCCCAAACTTCCAAAATAGTTGACAGTAATTTTGACAGTTAACAGAATTCTACTGTTTAGTGATTTTTGTGTACTGTAAAATTATTTTGAGTATTTCGTCAGTGTATTTGATCGTTTTGAGTGATTTACTCTGTGTCAAGAAAATAATAATTTTCGGGCCGGGAAAAATCTTTATGTATTTATTTCTCTTGATTGATAATCATTTTTAACAATCTGACTTGATTTTCATACGTTTTCTAATATTTGTGATTTTTGTGGATGATTATAAATTTTTATATTTCTCTGATTGTTTTTGGGCTGTTTGTGGGCCCCAATGGTCCTACGTGGGCCCGGGGTGAGTCCCAAAACATGAAAATTTTTCTACGCATAGAAAAATTTGTACTGTTTAGATGGAGACAAGGGATCTTACTAAACCTGAATCCAAAAAATAGTTTTTAAAATTTTATTGTACTGTGTTTTGTACTGTATTTAATTATCAGGCAATAAAAATATAGCAAATATATTCTTTCGTAGGGTTTTAGCAGATAAAAATAAATATTAGACTGTTAAGTCAACATTAGTGGGTATGACAACTTTTAGACGGACCAATAGGAAGCAAGCTTAGTATTTAAGACTTTGAATATCAACCGTCGATTTAATCAACGGTGTAGAATCGGTCTAATAAAATGGCTATGAACATTTATAACCATTGGATGAAGAATTAATCAAGGGTGGAGATTTGATCTTACAAAGTGGCTAGGACCATTTGTGACTGTTGGATTTGGATTTAATCAACGATGGAGATGGATCATTTATAACCATTGGATTTGGATTTAATCAATGGTGGAGATTTGGTCTTCTAAAATGGCTATGACTAATTATGACCCTTGGATTGAAAGTAAGGAGTAATCTTGACCCTTCATTTTTGGAGATGCATCTAATGGCTAAAATTTCAAGGAGAAAGATCTAATGACCTAGATTAAGTCTTCTAATCAAAAGTCTACCTAAATCCTAACCATTGATCTAATCAATGGCTTAAATGGCTCTAAATGGTAGCTTGAAAAAGATGACAACTTTGTTGAATGCATGGATGGATGGGGGATGATTTTTGGTGGCTTAAGTGTGTAGGAAAATTTGAAGACCATATTATTGTCATTATGGATCATTATTGATCATTTTCCTAAAGCAAAAATATTCTTTTCTTTCTCTCCAAGCATAGCTACGGCCATGCACTCTAAAGGGGGGCCAAAATTGTTGGTTTCTATTATTTGTATCATAATTGTCTTTCTATTCATCATCTTCTCCAAAACAAAACACAAAAACTTCATTCTCTTCTCCAAGAAACACCATTTGGCCAACACCTAGAAGCCATGTCTTCAAGCTTCTAAAATTTCATCTAAACACCTATCCTAAACCTAAATACTATTCTAAGAACATCTCTAGTTAAGTGTTTTCACAAAATCATTCATCTTGAGCTTCAAATCCAAGCTTCAAGTTTCTACCAAAAATGGTAAAGTCCATATTTCTTCACCTAAGCTTTTAGTTTTGATTTTCTAAGCCATGCTTGAATCATGGTTTACCTATTCTTTTACTTGTTATTGATTTTAAGATTTGTTTATGATTTTTAGGGATTTTTCCAAGGAGCTCCACGAAATTGATAGGAAAGAAAACCAAGTGTTTTCACTTCATTCTTTACCTTAACCAAGTTTAAGAAACCTTTTCCTCACAAAAATCAAAAATTCCATCTTTGTTCTTCAAGAGGAACCATTCGGCCAAGACATCCAAAATCACTCCTCAATCTCTTTTAATTTCATCCAACCATAGATCTTGAATCTACATGATATTCTAAGCAACTTTCATGTTGGAGACTTTCTCTAAATCATTCATCTTCAACCTTGTTCTTCAAGCTAAAGATTGAAGCTTTATTGATGAAGTTTGTTAATCTTCACTTTTCTTTTGATTTTCAAGGTTCTAAGCCATGTTTGATCCATGGTTTATCTTGTTTAAGCTTGATTTACTAATAAATATATGTTTTGTTTTGTATTTGAGAAGCCCTTGGTGGTAAAGGACTTGGAAAGCAAAATAAGGAGCTTTTGAGGATCTTCAAGAGGTAAGAGGGAGATTCATCTCACCAACCAAGTATGGTGGTGAGAGATGGTTGTGTATTTGATGGATGGTGAATCCATGTGAGGATTCATATCCATGGTCATGTAATAATTTGTGTATGTTTATGTGCTTTAATTATTTGCCTATGCTTGGTATGATTTGCATGATTTATTGCTTTGATTATGGCATGTTTGTGATATATATTTGAATATGTATATATATGCCATGATTTGATGATGGAAAGGAAATTGATTTTTGGTTCCAAAGACCAAGAGGAATTTTGGCCAAGACACCTCAAAATAGTTGTTCATAAATTAATATTTTCATGAATGATAAAATTGGATGATTAGAAAAGCAAGGAAAATAAACAAAGGGTTTGTTTTTCAAGAAGTATTGTTCACTGTTTTAAGAAGGATTTTTATTGATTTATTTTGTTTAAAAAGTTTCTAAGCATTTTACTAAACATGGGCAATGTTGATTTTAAGGATTTGCAAAGAAAGTGAAAATAGATTTACAAAGAAAGTGAAAAATGAAAAAGAATAAATGATTTGATTTCAAAGACCAAATGCTCACGGTTTTTGTAAAGAATTTTTAATGGTTTTGTTTGTGTAAAACCATATTGACTTAGAAGGAAAAATATTTGATGGTTTAAATAATCATGTACCACGATTTTGGAAGGTTTGTAATACCTTGATTTTGATGAAACAAAGTGATTTTCCAAGTGGAAATATAATTGATTTAGTACAAGGATTTTTGGAAAGGGAATCAGAGTGTTTTATCACTTGAGAAATGAAATTTTCATATATAAATGGACAAGAGAGGTTGAAAGTGTTTGAACATCAATTTATTTTGAAGAGAATTGATTTTAGAATTTATTTGAGAAAAATGGAGAATATAATAGTGATTTGATATTTTCTAACGTGTAACTCATCCTTTGGGTTTTGGAGAGCGTTAGTAATTTTTAAAGTTAGAAGCATTGATTTAAATTCAATGGAATTGTGAATTTGTGGATTATATATTGTGAAAAAGATTTTCTTGAGTAAGAAAATGTGAAAAATAATGTGAAAAGTCATATTATTTTGAGTAAAGAATTTCTGAAAGGTGAAATATGAAAAATGATGTTGGAAATGATATTGATTTGTTTGAAAGTCCAAAATAATGTTTGGAATATTGAGGAATATTTTACGTGATTGTAAAATGGTGAAAAACGTTTTACGTATCTTAAAAACGTGATTTTTAAGTTACGCGATTTGAAAAATGTTAAAATATTTCTACGCGATTTGGAAAGCGTTTGAATATTTCAAAAATGATGGAAAATGGTTTACGCGACTTAAAAGAATGATTTTTAAGTTACGCGATTGTAAAAATGGTGGAAAATCGCTACGCGATTTGAGTAATGTGTAAATATTTTTACGTGATTGAGAAAACGTTGAAAAATCAATATGTGATTTGAAAACGCAACGGAAATGTTGCAAAATTGTGAAAACGTAACAAAAATGTTGCGCGAATATGAAAAATGTGACAAAAGTGTTGCACGACTATGAAAACGCGATAATATGATTTTGCAATGGAAAAATACAGTAAGGATACTGTTGGGCCAGTATGTGGACCCTGATCATGAGATTATGAAAATTGAATTGAGAATGGGCCAGTGTGTGGACCCTGAATAATGAAATTATGAATTTTGCCTATGATTGGCATTGGTGCATTTTATATGCATGAACTGGTGTATGAACACTGTATATGAAATTTTGCCTATGATTGGCATTGGTGCATTGAACATGCATTGGAAAGGTCCGATGGACTGTATGAGGCTATTTGCCTAAGAGAGACATACACCTCTTGAGTGGGTGCGATATGCGTAGTGTAAGTCACTTGTTGACCTTGGGGACATTGGGGTGCGGGTTGCTTACATGGGTGGTTCGTCGCGCTTCTTCCCGTAGGTTAGACCGATGCAACGCACCAATGATCCTGACCGAGACATTATTCTTAATCGAGATCTCGTAAAGACTGTCGTGTATATGCTAGATGTGCAAAAATCAAAATGACACTTGGTCTGAGGCATTTTGGTACAGACAGATCTTTCAGATCAACTTCTCCGAATTGAGTATTAGCTCCATAGAGCAGGAACATTGAGTCTATATGCACATGCATAACATATGCATCATTATTGAGTATTGGTTATGATAATTGAACTGCTGAATACTTGAGGAATAATTAAACTGTTGAATAATATTGGATGATGATGATGATAAATAATGTTGAAGGCATTATCGTATATATTGAATGATATTTGAACTGATAAATAATTAGATGATGATAGTTGATTAATGTTGAGTGCATTATTGGAATTATGGTATGACATATCTGTATGGTATGCTATTTGTGTTATCTCTATACTACCATGTTGATATTGGCATAGGTGATCTCACCTCTTTGTTATATTGTTTTGCTATGTCTGTATTATTAAAAATTATATATAGATGGAACGAGTTGTCTTAGACATAACGGGTGACAAATATTCTGAAATTGGTGACAACATCAGAGAATGACCATTCCAGATTTGATAGCGTGCAGTGTTGACAAGGAACAGATGTCTGATGCATCCAGATGGATACAAGAAGGAATAAATATGCTAAGTTTTCTCGTTAGTGTTGTACCGTGCTATTAAGTAGGACCCATCATAGGGTTTGCTACTGTTAAAAATAGAGAGTTTTTTGTTAGTTTTATATTTCTCTTTAAATTGTTAAATATTAATTGGTGTCAATATTGTATATTAAATATATTTTCAGTAATATTTATGGATCTCAGTAAGTTTATGTTTCCGTCTCTGTAATAAGAAATTTTAAAACCCATCTTTTATAACTCAAACCTTATTTATGAACTTCTTTATAGATTATGAATTGGGAGTCGAAAATGTGATACCCTGAGAAAGGTGTTACACCCAACTACTTTCAACCTCTTTAAAATGCTATGGGCTATAAATGAAAATGTTTGTGCATTGATTATGGGTTGGAAAACATTCTAAACAACATCCTTCAACATTAAATACGAGTTTTCTCATCATTTAATTATATACCCTGTTTTGAGCTTCTAAGTGTGAATCCTTAATACCATAGAGCTTCAATTTGTATTATCTACTCTTTGAGAGAGTTTCTATCATTCAAATATTTTGTTTATTCTGTAAAAAAGGGTGAGGTATCCCTTGTTGAAAAGAAGGTAAGGTATCCTTCAAAGGTGTAAAGAGGGTGAGGTATCCCTCAAAGGTTGTAAAGGGTGAGGTATCCCTATTTTGAGGCTCAAAGCAAAAGGGTGAGGTATCCCAAGGTGTTGTTGAGTGCTCCAATCTGTAAAGGTTTTCAAGCACCCATTCAAACTTGAAGTTTAGTAGAAAATCTCGAGTGGTTTACTTGAGGACTAAATGTAGGTCACAAAGGGTGGCTGAACCAGGATAAATCTTTGTGTTTGATTCTCTCAACCCTATCTCTTTACTTTGTGCTTTAATTATATATGCTTGAGTTGAATTTGAAATCTAGCTTTGCTTGAATACTTTATATCTTGACTTGTTTATTTGTGAGTGACTTATTCGATCTTATTTATTTATTCACTTTAATTAAACAATAGCTTCAACAAAAATTAGTTTACAAGTGTTTTGCGAAAGATTTGTGAAAATATTTTATAAACTCAATTCACCCCTCCTCTTGAGTTTGAGGCCACTTGGTAACAAGTGGTATCAAAGTTAGACTCTTGTGTAAAGAGCTTAGCAGCTTCAAGAGAAGTGATGACTTCAAATGGTTTTTCAGAAAGTTCTTCTATCTTTAGACCTCCATTTTCAATGGGGATGGGTATGCTTATTGGAAAGAAAGAATGAAAAATTTTATTGAAGCTATTGACTTAGATGTGTGCCATGCTATTGAAAATGCTCCTTTTGTCCCTACACAAGTTGTAAATGGTGTAAGAGTTAATACACCAAGAAGTGAATGGACCGATGATGATAAGAAGAAGGTTCAATACAATTTGAGAGTCAAAAATATCATTACCACAACTTTGGGGTATGATGAGTTCTTTAGAGTCTCAAATTGTAAATCTGCCCAAGAAATGTGGGACACTTTGCAAGTAACCCATGAGGGTACTAGTGAAGTGAAAAGATCAAGGATTAATACTCTCACTTATGAATTTGAGCTCTTTAGAATGAACCAAGTTGAAAGTATTCAAGAAATGCAAAAACACTTTACACATATTGTTAATCATTTAGCTTCATTAGGAAAGACATTTTCTAATGAAGATTTTATTAACAAAGTTTTAAGATGTTTGAGCATGGATTAGCAGCCCAAAATGAAGGCCATATCGGAGTCAAGAAATTTAGCAACAATGACTTTGGCCACCTTCTTTGGAAAGCTCCAAGAGCATGAGTTGGAACTGAATAAGCTCAATCAAAATAAGGAGCATGACAAGAAGGAAAAGAAGGGAATTGCTCTAAAGGCCACCTCCTCCATGATTAATGATGATGATGATGAAGATGGCGTGGAAATTAATGAAAAAAATTTTAATCTTTTAGTAAAGAAATTTGGAAGATTCTTGAAGAAGAATTGAGCTCAAAGAAGACCTCCCTTTCCCTCAAAGAATATCTATCACAAAGGGAAAGAAACGTCATCCATTCCTAAATGCTATGAATGTGGAGAATCAGGATACATGAAGATGGAGTGTCCCATTTATCAAAGGAAAGTGGATAAATATGAAAGGAGGTCCTCAAAGGATAAAAATGGAAGAAAAGCTTATATAGCTTGGGATGAAAATGACATGGACTCATCTGATAGCTCATACAATGAGAAAGTCAACCTATGCCTCATGGCTAGAAGTGAAGAAGAAGAAGAAGATGACACATAGGTAACATCCTCAAACTTTGAATCAAATTCTTCCCTCTCCTATAATGAATTGCAAGATGCATTTGAAGAATTGCATAATGAATCTATGAGACTTGCAAAAATTGTTTCATCATCCAAGAAAGCAATTTCCTCTTTTGAAAACAAGATCTCTATTTTAAATAAGGAAATTGAGGAGCTTAAAATTAAAAATCAAACTCTTGGACTTATTGATGCAAATTCTTTATGCATGATATATTCTTATCTTGATAATGCATCTACATCCTTTTCTTGCTCATCATGCAAAACTTTTGAAAAAAGAAATTGAAGATTTGAAAAATACTTTTTCAAAATTTACCTTTGGAAGAGATAATTTGAACATATTGCTTGGGAAACAAAGATGTGCTTTTCAAAAGGCTAGTTTAGGGTACAATCCCAAAAACCAACAAAAGTTTTACAAGAATTTCTTTGTTCCCTCAAGCACATCAACAAGTCCTTTTATAAAATGTTTTCATTGTGGCAAGAAAGGACATAGTGCATCAACTTGCAATGTGAGGAAAAATATCAATTACAAGGTAGGGACCAAGATGGTTTGGGTCCCCAAA
This sequence comes from Ormosia emarginata, assembly GCA_029884605.1. Taxonomy (NCBI): domain Eukaryota; kingdom Viridiplantae; phylum Streptophyta; class Magnoliopsida; order Fabales; family Fabaceae; genus Ormosia; species Ormosia emarginata. The sequence continues at coordinate 8,146,347 of JAQQTP010000063.1, read as the reverse complement.
GGCATTATACCAACTACTAACTCATAAGGACCCAAGAAAATTTGGGTACCAAAAGTCAAAAATTGAAGTGTGTTGTAGGTGTACTTGAAGGCCAAAAGTTGACTATGGAATCTTGAGAATGGCTACTCCAAGCACCAGACTATAAAATATTTCAACTACTCTTCCTTGTCTCCATGAAACTTGGACCTGCAATCTTTGGATAAGTGGAGATTTGTTTTTATGCTTTTCTAGTTTAATATCATGAAAATATCTTTGTTCTTAGTTCTTTGATCAATCATGTCTTTAAAAGAATGTTTGTAGTAGATATATTTTATTTTGGCATATTGGATCAATCATGCATTTAACTCTTGGTAACAAAAATTCATTTTGCTGCATAATGTTATAATTTGCTGCATAAATTTGTCTTGGACTTTTATCTCTTGAATCCAATACTGACTTGAGAATCGAAGTTTCTCCTAAGTTTGTTTTGCAGGTACTTGATCCATGCTCAAGTCCCCTAAATTTCCAATCTCAAGTTCTTGCTGAAGAAATTGGATTCTAGCACTCTCAAAGAAGCAAAATCTATTTTGAGATACATTTAGGGTATTTAGAGTTAATGGAAATGAGGCCAAACTAAGAAAAAGATGGAATAAGTTGGTATATTAGGGGTTGATCTCTTGAAGAAATTTCTAGTTTTGGTGAGGAATAGCATGAGTTGATACTTTAAAGGATAAATTCTTGAAGATTGTTTCTGGTTTTGTTTGAGAAATAACAAGTTAGGGGATGGACATAACCTGTTATGGAAAGGTTATAACATGTTATGAGGGCTGTGGAAATGTCTGGCACGTTGGAAATATGCTTTGTCAAGCTAAAATAATTGATTATGCCAAGCTTATAATTAGTTATGACATAATTTTGGATATTTGTAGCTCTCTGCCAAGCCCCATATAACCGATTATGGACTTTATATAATCGGTTATGAGGTCATTTAGTCTTCTAGGGGCTCTCTGGAAGCCCACATAATCGGTTATGCCTCTTTTTATAATCAATTATACTATGTAACCCAAGACAAGGTTCTATTTTTAACCTCCACCATAATTATGGCTTGATCTCTAACCGATTATACAACTTGACAGTGAGCACCAAAATTCACCTCATAACTAATTATGTAATCTACATAATCAATTATGGCTTTCCATCAAAAACAAACCGAGGAGCTCACGAGTGCTCCCACTCCACCATTATCATCTTCTTCCTCTCACACCCACACACTCAAACACTCAAACACCTCTCTCACTTCAAATCCAACCAAAATCCACCATTAAATCTCACTTTCCATCCATTTCCACTGTTTAAAATCATCCATTTCCCCAAAAATCATTTATTTCCAAGTAAAGATGTATGGGTATATGGTAGGGGACGTGAAGCAGTAGCTGCACCAGCTAGAAATGCTGATGTTCCTATGGAGGATACCCCTACTCAAAACGAAGATAGGATCCTAGCTGCTATTGCAGCTATACAAGCTAGCTTACAAGCTCAAAATATGGATTTGAGGGTCTATCAAGAAAACACTAATGGGATTATGTATGATCATCTCAACTCCATGGATGCTCGCTTGGAAAGACTTGAGCGTCAACCTCAACAACCTGAAGATCACGGGACTTAAGCATGGATCTAGTTTTTCTTTTAGCTACTGTCTTTGATCTATATATTTCCTGTTTTGATCCAACATTATTATTAACTTCATCATGAACAAATTCATATATCATGATATGCTTTTGGTATTGGTATCAATGGTATCAAATGTGAATGACAATGCATGTTCTATTTTTTATTATCCTATTGCACCAATTATTGAATATCTATGTTATCAAATAACTATGAGTTTTGGTCCATATATATTAAATTTTTTGGTATATATTTTATAATTGGACCTGTTAAGATGTGTCTTCTCTTTTGTCAAACTTGGTATTTTTTATTGTATATCTTTTTTATCATGACAAAAAGGGGAGAAGAAAGTGTTTGAGAAAAGGTAAATAAAAGGTATAAATTCAATGATTCTGGGATTCTAATATCAAGAGGGAGCTGTGCAAAACTTTGAACTTGTCATCTCTTGAAAAATAAAGGGGGAGTTAGTTTTATTTAATACCTTGTGTGAATACCAACTTTATTGAACTAATGCTTTTCTCAAATGATTGTTTGTCATCATAAAAAAAGGGGGGAGAATGTGAATGGCAATGGTCTTGGTTTTGATGATCAACAAACAAGAAAGCAATGAAGTGCAAAAGATCAAGTCCCAAGGTTTTTCAAGATTAGCTAATAGGACTTAGATCATATGTAAAGGTATAATGGACTTACACAAAAGCTCATTTCTTGTTTCTAAACTCATCTTTAAAATGGCTTTGCATAATAATGTTTTCATCTTGTGAAAATTGTGCTTAAAATTGAGTAAAATGCTTTTAGAAAGTTTGAAAAGATTTTGAATATCCTTGGTTGAGAATTTCTTTGAAAATCCTATGTTTCTAAGCAAGCCATAATATGTTATGGATTTCTCATAACAGGTTATGGATTTCCCATAACAGGTTATGAGGCCAAAAATGAAGCCCGCCAATATGGTTTTCAAAGGGTCATAACCGATTATGAACAAACTTATAATAGGTTATGAAATATTCCATAATCGATTACAATTATTTCATAATAGGTCATACGTTGTTACAGAACATGTGCTATTTGTTTTTCATGTTCCATAATCGATTATGCCAAAATCATAATAGGTTATGAAATGTTTCATAACCAATTATGAGAAAACTCATAATAGGTTATGACATTTCATAACAGGTTAAGATAAGCTCCATAACTGATTATGAAAAACTCATAATAGGTTATGAAGTTAGATAAAAGCCCAGGATGTTGTCTTTGCAAGCCATAATCGATTATGGTTATGCTATAACAAGTTATGGTCAATTATAGAACACTTTCCCAATGGCTCTTTTGAGAGCATTTAATGCCCCCAACTACTTCTAACGTCTCTAAAATGCTATGGGTTATAAATGAAAGTGTTTGTGCATTGATTATAGGTTGGAAAACATTTTGAAAAACATTCTTGAGCATTAAATACGAGTTTTCTCATCATTTCATTATATTCCCTGTTTTGAGCTTCAAAGTGTGAATCCTTATACCATAGAGCTTCAATTTGTATTATCTACTCTTTGAGAGAGTTTCTATCATTCAAACACTTTGTTTATTCTGTAAAGAGGGTGAGGTATCCCTCTAGTGAAAAAAGGTGAGGTATTCCTTGTTAAAAAGAATGTGAGGTATCCTTCAAAGGTGTAAAGAGGGTGAGGTATCCCTCAAAGGTTGTAAAGGGTGAGGTATCCCTGTTTTGAGGCTCAAAGCACAAGGATGAGGTATCCCAAGGTGTTATTAAGTGCTCCAATCTGTAAAGATTTTCAAGCACCCATTCAAGCTTGAAGTTTAGTAGAAAATCTCGAGTGATTCACTTGAGGACTGGACGTAGGTCACAAGGGGTGGTTGAACCAGGATAAATCCTTGTGTTTGATTCTCTCAACCCTATTTCTTTACTTTGTGCTTTAATTATATATACTTGAGTTGAGTTTGATATCTAGCTTTGCTTGAATACTTTCTATCTTAGCTTGTTTATTTGTGAGTTACTTATTCGATCTCATTTATTTATTCACTTCAATTAAACAATAGCTTGAACCAAAATTGGTTTACAAGTGTTTTGCGAAAGATTTGCGAAAACATTTTATAAACTCAATTCACCCCCCTCTTGAGTTTGAGGCCACATGGTAACAAATCTGTTGTTTTAAATGTGCTTACTAATATATTTTCTTTAGTTTTATTCGAATAATGATGTTTTTATTCGAATAATGTAACCTAGAAAGCCCCCATAATGTGTTATTTCGTATGTATTATTCGAATAAGGAAAACCTTATTCGAATAACGCTTAACAGAAGCATTCCTAAAATTCTAGTGTTTTATATGTTATTTGAATAACCATTTGGTTATTCAAATAAAGCTTAGCAGAAAGCCAAGTATGGGTTCTTTGTTATTTGAATAACACTTGGTTGAGAGTCAAGACTTTTGACTTACAGCGTTGTTATTCGAATAACAGCACTATTATTCGAATAATGCTTGACAGTGAGCCATGACGTTTGAACAACCACATTTTTATTTGAATAACTCAGTTGTTATTCGAATAAAACGCAGGTTATAAAAGGGATCCTGTGCATCTTCACCCTCATTTCTCAGTTTTCTATTCTTCCTCCTCTGCTCTGCTCTGCTCTGCTCTACTCTCCTCTCCTCATGGCTCCATCACCCAAAGGTCACCCATCACCTAAAAATCTCCATTGCTGCTCATCTCTCTCCATGTCCCTCTGCTCATCTTCTTTCCTAAACCATTATCCTCACATCGTATCTCTCATCCCAAAGCGCCAACCATGGCTTCCTCCTCCAAATGCCCATGCACCAAAATTGCTCCCACTAACAACCCATTGGACCTCCAAAGACTCTCCTCCAACGAAGAAGATCTGGCCCGCTTCAGAACTCACTTCTAAGGACGAAAGATTATGAAACCCAAGCATATCAACTTGAGGTTCTATGAAGAAGAGGGAGGCTTTAAGTTTTTGGATCAGCTGACACACCAAGGAGTGTAGATCTATGCTACTACAAGGACACAATCTTCCCTAAACCTTGTGAAAATATTCTACTGTAACTTGTTGTTAGATCCCCCCAACATCATATCTGAGGTCAAAGATCAAGGCATTGTCATCACTTCTGCTGATTGGATAGAACTCTTCCACTTGAGTGCTCATGGCATGGCCATTAAAGAAGATAGCATACCACGTGTGAAGGAATACAAGAAGGATGAAGCTCTTCAAATGATTATGAAACCTAGCATGGAGCTTCCTAAGGTTGGATTGAAGAGCAAGATGCTCAAGAGTCAGGATAGGTTGCTACATTATGCGTACAAGCATATTCTTGCCCCGCGAGGTGGCAACTACGCCTATCTGACTGAAGATGACATTTTCATGGCTTGGGTCTTGTGTAAAAGCTATAGGATTAACTGGCCAAACTTCATTGCAAAACACATGATGAAGGCCAAGGGAAAAGAAAGATTTGAACTACCTTATGCGCTACTCTCACATTACGGGGACCGAGCGAGCAATCAAGCTTACTCACTTCAACATCTTTGGGTCCAACACCCTGATAAAGATGAAAATGGTTCGCGACGATGAGGGTGGCTAGGTGTACCCAGATGAGTTGGGAGCTGATGAGGAAGCTGAAGATGTTGATGCTGAAGATGATCCTGCTAATCCTTTACCTGTTGCTGCTGTTGACCCTACTGCTATTGATGGTGATGATGGTCAGGTCACCAATACACAAATAATGGCAACCCTGCTAGACAACCATGCATACGTGGAGAACACCTTCTCTGTTTTGTTTAACAGAATAGAAGGTGTAGAGCACAAGCTAGTGGCCTTCGGAGTGTTGCAACTAGATCTAGAAGCAAACTACCCACCTCTTCCACCGGATGCATATTTTTAGGATCTGTAGACCTTAGGATCTTTTTTTTTTAATGCATTGGCTATTTTTATTGTAATCTTACATGCATTTGGCCAACAAATTTCTTTTAATGAATGACATGAATATATTATTGCTTTATCTTATGTCTTTACAATTCTAGCATGTTATATTTGCATATATATTGCTAAAACTGACCTAAGTACAATGCTAAACTTAAATGCATATCCATTGCTTGCTTTACCTTTCTCTTGCCCCATCTTTTTGATTATGACAAAAAGGAGAGAAAGAAGTAAAGATCTCACATTGAGAATGTGTTTTGAGAAAAGATAGGATAATTTAAACCTGATCTTGGCATTCCAAAAGAAAGGGGGAGCTATATATATCTCTGATTAAATTCACCTTTTATGAAAAAAAAGGGGGAGTAAGTCTCTCAAATTGACTTTATGAATTCAAATTTATTTAACCTAACTCTTTTCTCAATGGTTATTTGTCATCATCAAAAAGGGAGAGAATGTAATTGGCTATTGACCTATGAAGAATTTGTTCTGATGATAACAAACACAAAGATGTTGCAAGATCAAGTCCAAGACTTTCAAGATTAGTTTTAGGACTTAGATTATTATGTAAAGGTATAAAGTGGTTCACACTAATGCTCCAAAAATGGTTTTTCATAGAACCCAAATAGCACAAATGTTTTCAAGAATTTAAAATGCTTTTTGGTTTCTAAAAGAACAACCACCAAGTGCCCAAAAGCTTATAAGATCATTTGCGATCAATTGGCAGTGTTTAAAAGGTATATGAAATGTTTTTCAAATGACTTATTTGAATAAGAGTTTCCTTATTCGAATAACAAAAGTCAGAGAAGCTAAGAATCCCATTTGATTAAACTTTATTCGAAAAAAGGTTCATAACAAAAACTGGGCATGCATGGTTTATTCGAATAACCAAAGTGTTATTCGAATAACACAGTTGTTATTCGAATAAGAGCTAATTCCAAAAATAGAAATAACAGCTAGTTTGTAGCTATTAATGCTCCCAACAACCCCCTCAATGGCTCTAATATTTAATGGGCTATAAATACAAGTTGTTGGACATTTATGAGGGTTAGAGAATCAATCTAAAAACCTTAGTTGAGCATTAATATGAGCTTTCACAGCCACCTCCATTAATACTCTATTTTTTGGGCTTTTAAAGTGTAAATCCATATACCCATTGAGCTTCAATTGTATTATCCACTATTGAGAGAGTTTCTTATCTTTCATACTTTGTATAATCTATAAAAGAGGGTGACATATCCCTCAAAGTTATAAAGGCTGAGGTATCCTAAGGTGTGGTGAGTGCTCTATTGTATAAAGGTTGCAAGCACATGTTGAAGCTTGAAGATATAGTGAAAAATCTCGAGTGATTGCTTGAGGACTAGACGTGGACCACAAGTGGATTGATTGTTGAACTAGGATAAATCTTGTGTTTGATTCTCTAAACTCAAACTCCTTTACATTTGTGTATTCATTTTACATTCTTGCTTGAACACTCTCTGTTTTGGTTTATTCATTTATGAGTGAAAGTATTCAATCTTCTCTATCCATTCATCTTTATCAATCAATAGCTTCAATGAAAATTGGTAATCAAGTGTTTTGCGAATGATTTGTGAAAATATTTTACCAACTCAATTCACCCCCTCTTGAGTATTGAGGCCACTTGGTAACAGGACCCAAAAAGGTTTGGGTACTTAAAACCAAAATTTGAACATGTTTTGTAGGTGTGTTTGAAAGCTAATAGCTCAAATTGGTACCTTGATAGTGGCTACTCCAAGCACATGACAAGTGATGGATCCAAGTTCTCATTTCTTGCTCCTAAGAGAAGCATGGTCATGTCACTTATTAGGACAACAATAAAGGAATGATTCTTGGAGTTAGAATAGTTTGTAAGAATCTTTCTACTTTAATTGATAATGTCTTGTATGTGGAAGGCGTCAAACATAACTTGCTAAGCATAAGTCAATTGTGTGACAAGGGAAATATAGTCATCTTTGACTCTAATTGTTGCATAATTGAAGATAAAGATAATAAGCAAGTTAAGTTTTTGGCCATAGAGTTGATAATATATATATATATATGATTAACCTTGATGATATTACCTTTCAAGATGCTACATGTCTTATGAGTAAGGAGAGTGATTCATGGTTATGACAAAGGAGAATTGCCCATATTCACATGGATCATATAAACAAACTAGTTTCTAAAGAATTGGTAATTGGTCTACCGAATCTCAATATTGAGAAAGATAAACTTTGTGACGCATGTCAAAAGAGAAAACAAGTAAAGGTCTCTTTCAAAGCTAAAAATGTTGTTTCTACTACTAGACCTTTACAACTTTTGCACATGGACCTTTTTGGACCTTCAAGAACTATGAGCTTTGGGAGTAATTACTATGTTTCTGTGATTGTGGATGATTACAATAGATATACATGGACACTATTTCTTACTCATAAGAATGATGCCTTTCATGCATTTTAAAAACTTGCAAAAGTTATTCAAAATAAGAAAAATTGTAGTATTGCATTCATAAGAAGTGATCATGGTGAGGAATTTGAAAACCAAGATTTTGAAATGTTTTGCAATGAAAATGTCATTGAGCATAATTTTTCTGCTCTTAGAACTCCACGACAAAATGGAGTGGTTGAAAAGAAAAATAGATCTTTAGAGGAGTTAGCAATAACTATGCTCAATGAAATAAACCTTCCTAAGTATTTTTGGACAGATGCGATAAGTACCACTTGTTATGTAATAAATAGGGCTTTAATATGGCCAATTTTAAAGAAAACCCCCTATGAACAATACAAAGGAAGGAAACCAAACATTTCTAATCTTCATGTCTTTGGGTGTAAATGCTTTGTTTTAAACAATAGTAAAGATAACTTAGGCAAGTTTGATGTTAAATCTGATGAGGGGATATTTCTTAGTTATTCTTTTAGTAGTAAAGCTTTTAGAATTTATAATAAAAGAACTATAACCACTGGGGAATCAATACATGTTGCATTTAATAAAACTAACCCAATTGGGTTGGGAAAGGATTATATTAATGATGTTGCAGAAATTTTATCTAACACTCACTTGAGAAGTAAAGAAGAAGAGTAAAAGAGATAAAGCCAAAGAGATAAAGCACCACCACAACAAGAGGAACAACAATCAAATGGTCTTCCAAGAGAATGGAGAGCTTCAAGACACCATCCTCTTGACAAGGTTATATGTGATGTTTCAAAAGGGGTAACTACTAGAAACTCTCTTAGAGATGCATGTAATCACATGACTTTTGTTTCTCAAGTTGAACCTAAGGACATAGATGAGGCCATTAGTGATGAACACTGAATCTTGGCTACGCAAGAGGAGCTAAACCAATTTGAAAGGAATCAAGTTTGGGAACTTGTTCCAAGACCCAATGATCATCCTATAATTGGCACCAAATAGGTTTTTAGGAACAAACTTGATGAAATAGGCTTAATAATAAGGAATAAATCTAGACTTGTAGCTAAAAGATATAATCAAGAAGAAGGCATACATTATGAAGAAACATATGCACCCGTAGCTAGATTAGAAGCAATTAGAATGCTACTTACATTTGCATGCATCATGGATTTCAAACTTTATTAAATGGATGTTAAAAGTACTTTTTTAAATGGTTTTATCCTTGAAGAGGTGTATGTGGAACAACCTTCTAGTTTTGAAGATTATGAACAGCCCAACCATGTTTTTAAGTTGAAAAATGTCTTATATGGCTTAAAAAAGCTCCTAGAGCTTGGTATGAAAGGTTGAGCAAGTTTTTTTTGGAAAAAGGTTTCACAAGAGGTAAGATTGACACAACCCTCTTCATAAAAAACAAAATACAGGACATTCTCCTTGTGCAAATATATGTTGATGACATAATTTTTGGTGCTACTAATGATCTCTATGTAAGGAGTTTGCTAACATTATGTAAAGTGAGTTTGAGATGTCAATGATGGGTTAGCTTAACTTCTTCCTTGGACTCCAAATTAAGTAAACAAGGGATGAGACTTTCATAAGTCAATCCAAGTATTGTAAGGAATTGCTCAAAAAGTTTGGAATAGAGTGTACCAAGCATATGAGTACACCAATGGGCACTTCCTGTTATTTGGACAAGGATGAAGGAGGTAAACCTGTAGAAATCTCAAAGTATAGAGGTATGATTGGCTCACTCCTTTATCTTACTGCTAGTAGGCTAGATATTATGTTTTGTGTATGCGTGTGTACTAGATATCAAACTAATCCTAGAGAAACACATCTCAGTGTTGTAAAAAGGATAATAAAATATCTAGTTGGCACTTCACAAATGGGATTGCAGTACCCCAAGGGTGCCTCATGTAATCTAATTGGTTATTCCAATTTCGATTTTGTTAGATGCAAAATGGATAAGAAGAGCACTAGTGAGACATACTACTTGCTTAGAAGATCTTTAGTTTCTTGGCATAGCAAGAAGCAAAATAGTGTGACATTACTTACTGCTGAAGCTGAGTATGTTATAGTTAAAAGTTGTTGTGCATAAATTCTTTAGATGAAGCAATAACTTCTAGACTATGGACTCCAACTTGATCACATTCTTATAAGATGTGATGACACTAGTGCAATCAATTTGTCTAAAAATTCCATCTTGCACTCTAAGACTAAGTACATGGAAATAAAGCACTACTTCATAAAAGATCACGTGCAAAAAGGAGATTCCATGCTTGAGTTTGTTAAAACTTCTAAACAACTTGTTGATATCTTTACTAAACCCTTGCCTAAAGAGAATTTATTTTATGTAAGAAGAGAACTAGGCATATTAGATCAATCATGCATTTAATTTGGTTGAACATATTTGCTGCATAATTTCTTGTTTTGTTTATTTTTTGAATCCTATACTAACTTTAGCGTCGGCGGTTCCCCTATATTTGTTTTTTAGGTGCCCCCATTATGACTAAGTTCTCCAACTTGCTCAAGGAATTGTTTGCACAAGTTTCTACTAAAATCTTTGGAAAATATGGTGAAAATGCAAGAAAAATTGTTTTTGGATCGAAACAAGTCTTTACAAGAAGGAAAAATGGTTTGCTAGGCTTTTAGAATTGGTTTGAAGTGTTTAAAAGTTGATCTTTTGCATAATGAAGTGGAAAAACTATTTTTGGAAGATTGGTAATCGATTATAAGAGCCTGGTAATCGATTACCAAGGCTCCATAAAGCAAAATTTGCAAAGTCAGAATGATGGTAATTGATTACCACCCCTTGGTAATCGATTACTAAGTACCAATATAGTGGTAATCAATTACAGTCTCATGGTAATTGATTACCACGGGCTTTTAAAGGGAAAACGATGTGTGTTGAGTCATTTAATTTCATACAGACCTTCAACTTTCTCTCTCTAGCAACATACAACCCTTTCCTAAAATCTCTCAATTTCTCTATTTTTTCTTACCCCAAATCACCTTTCTCCACCCCCAAATCATCCAAAAACATATTCTCTTCATTTCCCCACAACCTCTTACCTACCAAAAACTCCTCAAATCACCCAAAAATCAATAAAACCACCTGTCACTTTCTCTCTCTAAAAACCCATGACCTAAAACCCAAATTATATCCAAACTTCACTTTTTTCTGTTCTTTCTCAACACAAACCAACCCCAAACACCTTTCCCATCCTCCTTCATTCAACTTTTCACTAGATTTCTTGCTAAATGGTTGAATCTTCAAGTAGGGCAAAAAAGCCAAGAACAGGGGTTGCTACAGGGAAGGCACCCAAAGCTCCTCAGGCTCCAATTCCTAGTTTGGATCTTTCTCACCACTTTAGTAGCGCAAGGCTTGTAGAAAACTTTTTAGCAAACTTTCAAACCCGAAAAATCATTCAACCCAGGTATCTCACTGCCATTTGTTGCTCACAAGAACCACTGTAATGCTTTGGGCTAATAGAGCAACTTGGATTGATTGATTTTATGAGCATTAGAAGAGATAGCTACCCGGATTTGGTTCGCATGTTTTATGTAACACCCCTTTGGGGATGCCACACATATAAAGAAAAGAAAAGAAATAGAAATAAAATCTACCCAAGTTGTAAAACATTCGTTAAATAATAATATGGGTCATAAAGTAGTTCCTGATAGACAGATTATTAAAAATAGAATATTGCGGAAAACATAAAATAGACAGAACAACATTGCTCATAATATACATATGTTCTATGTTATAAGTTATACAAATAATTTACAACTACAATTACAAATATTTAAACAGAAACAGTAAATAAAAACAGTAAAAGTGTCAATATATACATCCATACGCAGACGCGCCCAAAAAAAACATCAAGCATATTTATTCCTCTGAAGGATCACTCTCAACCTGAAAATGATCATCAGGGGACAAATATCCTGGATGCCTCGACTCTCGGCGATAACGTGATCGCGCAGTCGATACGATACTTATCTCACTAGGCTCCGTGGTCATACCACCAAAATGACGCCTAATGGATAAGGGTAACTCTAAGTGTAGAAACACTGTCGTAGTCATGATCGGCTCTCCATCAAATCTATGGCGTAGGGTCACCGTCATCCGTCCAGCATATGTCACCGAGTCTCTATCTCCTCTAATGTTCCACGATAGAGATCCACCATGAAACTCCAGCGTCACGAACCCCAAAAATCCGGGTACCGCCATACCAAAACTAATCAATCCAATGGATATGGATGATCAGATGGTTCTTGATCGTAAAACTGGTCGTCGGTTTGCTGATCTTCCTCCTCCTCGGGGTACAAGACCTCAAGAGGCTGTTCCTCTTCTTCTTCCTCAAACTCTTTATCGCACAAAGTAAATATACAGAGTAAACACATACAATAAAGAGGTAAGACAATCTAAAATCACCACAAACATGGCCAATAAGAAGACGACAAATAACAATTATACACGGTTCATGCAATATACGAAAATAATATATAACAACCATCATAATAATAATGAAATAGAGTAAAACTTAGATATCATAATGTTACATAACATCACAGATATAACACAGATAAAAAAAAACACAGATAAAACAATATCACGGATAGAATAATATAAGAAATCGACAACCATCATAATAATCACTGGGAATCCACCATCCAGGCGTAGTATAGTTCACGGTCTTCCGTTGTGGCACTATAGGCAATGTACTACTAGACTTTACAAACCTCAATTAAATATAGTGCGTGTCGAGTCCATTAGTGTGCTATCGGTTTACTACGGCACCAATGAGCTACCAACTCATCCATATATGGGATCCCGTACACTAAAGTCTCCAAGTTCATTAGAACAATGAACCACACTACGTTTATCGCATCAACAACACGATGTGATTCGTCTCGTCAACCAAAACACCAAAAATTGGCATAAAGACAATACATAATTCCAAAAATATGAAATTACGAAAATGCCCTCAAGATAATAATATGCCCTCAATGGCAGAAAAATAGAAAGCCTGTACGGGTTCTCATTTTCCCGACAGCGAAAGCTTGCCCTCATTGGCAACAAATATATATATATATAGAAAAACCTGTACGGGTTCACATTTTCCCGATAGCGAAAAATACAGTAACGGTCAATCGCGTAGAAATTTTATCGCGTTTTCGAAATCTCATCGTTTTTATAATCGTTTTGAAATCGCGTAAATATATTTTTCTGTTTTCAAAATCGCGTAGGATTTTTAATACGTTTTCTCAATCGCGTAAAATTTTTAAATCATTTTCTTGACCGAATTCCTTAAAAATCACTGTTTAAATAAACAGAAATAATAAATAATACTTTTAAACTACGTATAATATTTTCCATACCGTATACTGTCTTTTGGACATCTTTTCTATCTTATTTGTCCTCTTTTACTAAAAATTGACAGTATTTTTTGTTTAGAAAATTATATTAATGGTTTCCTAATTTTACCATAAAAACTTATATTTATTAAATTTTTAAACCATGTAATTAATCCTTTTGAAAACTACTAACATGCTTCAAAATACAAAGCATGAGCTATATGTTAGAAATTTTCGAAAGTTACTTGTATTTCTCCTTACAAAAAAATCATTAGTATTAACCTCTTAAACTTAGTTCTAACCACTTTATTTCTTTAAAACTCATTGTAGAAAATTTACTTTAACTTGTATTGCTTCTTCTTGATTGAAAATAACTTGGAATTAATTTTAGAAATCATGAATTGTCTAATTAGGCATGTTGGCGAATTTGATAAAAACTTTGCATTTGATTTCCAAATTATTTTTCACCTTCTAAATGTATGTTAAATCTCTTGTATTGTCTACATTGATTAAATCCTTACCTTAGAAAATAATTTTAGAAATCAAAATGTTGAAGTTAGACTTGTTGGCCGAAAATGTAAGGTTATGCCATTTGATTTCCAAATTCATTTTTCTTGACTTAAACAACTTGAAACCTTCTTAATTCTCCTAGGTTAATTAAATCACCTTTTAAGAAAATTAAGAGAACATTTTGGTTCTCCATTTTTATTAGTGGCCGTGAGCCATCATGGAGTGTTCTTTGGAACACACATGCATTCCTTGACATGTTGTTCACATCCTATACATTATCATGCAATTCTATACTTTATCATACAATTCTAACACATGCAATATTATCAAAGCTTGTAGACATGCAACTTAAAGCTTGTAGACATGCAAATTATTACAAACAACAAATAGGAAAGCTATTAACAATTACACAACCACATCAAATAAGCTACTAACAAGCACAAACATGAATCCTTATGGATTCTACAATCACAAAATCAAAACTCCATCTTCTTACCACCATCCATAGGTGATAAGATTTGTCTTCCTCTTACCTTAAATGAAGACAAATGGTTTTTCTTTCACTCCTCCTAGTATTCGGTTTCCTCCACCAAGTACCTAGCAACTCAAACGAAATTCTACAAGTTACTAACCATGAAAAAGAACCTAAACCATGGATAGATCATGGCTTAGAACTTTGAAAAAGAAGAGAGAAAAGAAAAGCATGAGATTTCACCTTCTAGGTAAAATCTTCAAGGTTGGTTTCCAAGCTCCAAATGCAAGAATTTGCAAGAACTCTCAACTAGAGATGTTCTTAGGATGGTGTTTAGATTTATAAAAATTGGCTTGATTTAATTTTGGGTGGTTGGATGATCAAGAAGTAAGCTTGGCCGAAAATGGTGAAGAAAAGAAACAAGAATGGTGGCTAGGGTTTTTGATGAGAGAGAAGAGAGAATTTTTGCATGCAAGCAAAGTGAAGATTGACCTCCTAACTCCCTTGGCCGTAGCTCTCAAAGAGCATGCAAGGTGGGCACCTTGCTTGGCTTCATCCAAGCCCTTGGATGCATCAAAGGTTAGGATTAAAGCTTGCTTAACAAGCTTGTTTCCTATTGGTTGGTTAGTGATGACTCCCCAAGCCTAGTCACACTGCTCATTTTATTATACTGACTAATAAAATAATATTATAATATTATAAAATTATTTTATTTGACAGTAAAATCCTAAAAATTAAAAGATTATTTACTGTCTCATTTAGAATCGGGTTTAGTAAGATCCCCCAATTCTAAATAATAAAATAAGATTTCCTGCCCGAAAAAATATTATTTTCCTGCCTCGAGCAAATCACACAAAAAGTCCATATAAAATCACAGACAAGTAATATCGGACATTAAATCAAGTAGAAAACAATTAAAAACAAAAAAAAACAAAGACGTTCGGGACGTAATGGTCATTTTCTCATTTTTTCCCACAACGTAGCTAATCGTCCAAAAAGTTCAAATAAAATTACAGACAGTATTAATTGTCTGTATATCTTCCAGAAAAATTAAAACAGTAGCTCGAAAAAACTTTTATTTTACCGTCTCGAAACAAATTACGTAAAAAGACCAAATAAAATTTGAGCCTGTATAAACGTATTTGTATTTCATATAGAAATCGAGAAACAGTAAAATAAGGACACAACGGTCATTTACACAATAACTTGAAAAACAGCAAACAGTACATTCGAAATATTTTCTAAATATTGGGGCGTTACAACTCTCCCCAACAAATAAAAATTTCGTCCTCGAAATTTGCTGTTCCTCAAAATAAATGAGGATACTGATCCTTCATCTTATCTTCCAGCTCCTAGGTAGCTTCACCCGTCACATCATTCCATATGACTTTCACCAGTTCGATCATTTTCCCACGAAGCTGCTTTACCTTTCTGTCCTCAATTCTGACAGGTAAAGTTTCATAAGTCAAATTCTCCTTCAGCTGCACGTCATCTGGCTGTATAACATGCGTCGGATCTGGGATATACTTTCGCAACTGTGACACATGGAATACGTCATGCAGATTTGACAGAAACGGCGGCATAGCGATCTGATATGCTACAGGACCTACACGTCGGATAATCTGATACGGTCTAATGAATTTCGGAGTAAGTTTCTAAGACTTAATAACTCTTCCGACACCAGTCGTAGGAGTAACTCTCAGAAATACATGCTCACCCTCCTCAAACTCAAGAGGTCGTCTTCGTTTATCCGCATAACTCTTCTGTCTGCTTTGTGTCGTTCTCATCTTTTCTTGTATCATCTTTACTTTTTTCGTAGTTTGTTGTACAAGATCGGGTCCAACAGTCATACTTTCCCCATCTTGATACCAACACAACGGAGTTCGACATCGTCTTCCATACAATGCCTCATAAGGTGCCATTCCGATACTTGAATGAAAACTATTGTTGTAGGTGAATTCTATCAAAGATAAAAATTCATCCTAACTTCCTCGTTGTTCTAAAACACAAGCACGCAACAGATCTTCCAAAGACTGTATAGTTCTTTCTGTCTGACCGTCTGTCTGCGGATGATACGCTGAACTCAGTCGTAACTTAGTTCCCATAGCTTCTTGCAGACTTCGCCAAAACCTTGACGTAAACCTTGGATCACGATCAGAAACTATACTTGTAGGTACACCATGTAATCTGACAATTTCACTGATGTACAATTGGGTTAATCTTTCCAATGAATATTTGATATTAATTGGTAAGAAATGAGCCGATTTCGTAAGCCTATAGACTATAACCCATATTGAATCATGACCTTTCCTTGTCTTCGGCAAACCAGTAATGAAATCCATGGATATGCTATCCCATTTCCATTCTGGAATAGATAATGGTTGTAACATTCCAGCTGGTCTTTGATGCTCCACTTTCGCCTTTTGACAGATTAGACAAGTTGACACGCACCTAATCACATCACTCTTCAATCCATGCCACCAGAATAACTTCTTCAAGTCTTGGTACATCTTTGTTATACCTGGATGCATACTTAAGAGACTAGTATGGGCATGTTTCACAATATATCGCCTCAGTTCCCGGTTACGAGGAACACAGACTCTACCTCGAAACCTCAGAATTCCATCAGTTCCTTCTTTGAACTCTATTGTCTCGCCTTGCTTTATTTGTTCCCTTATTCCTTGCAAAAATTTATCAACATTCTGTTTTTCCCTTATGTCTTCCATCAGCTCGCTCGAGATAGTAACCATGTTAACACAGATCTTCCCCGGTTTTAACTCAACACATGACCACACATCTCTGAACTGTTCAATGAGCTCCTTTTCCTTGATCATCAGAGCAGAAGCACTGATAATCTTTCTACTTAAGGCATCAGCCACGACATTCGCCTTACCAGGGTGGTACAACAGTTGAAAATCATAATCTTTCAGGAATTCTAACCACCTTCGCTGCCTCATGTTCAGTTCTTTCTGATCATACAAGTATTTCAAGCTCTTGTGATCACTGAAAATGTTGAACGTTACTCCATAGAGAAAATGTCTCCGTATCTTTAGAGCAAAAACCACAGCGGCCAATTCCAAATCGTGCGTTGGATAATTCCTCTCATGAACCTTCAATTATCGAGAAGCATATGCCACAACGTTTCGATCTTGCATCATCACGCATCCTAGTCCTTGATAAGAAGCGTCGCAATACACCTCAAAAGATTTCGTCGAATCTGGTAGGATCAACACCGGTGCAATTGTTAATCTCTTCTTCAACTCTTGAAAACTGGCTTCACGTTCTTCCGTCCATTCAAAAGCTTGATTTTTCCTCGTAAGCTGCGTAAGTGGTCCAGCAATCTTGGAAAAACCCTCGATAAACCTCCGATAATATCCAGCAAGTCCAACAAAACTTCGAACTTCTGTTACCGTCTTAGGTCTTTCCCATTGTAAAATAGTCTCCACTTTCGATGGGTCCACCGCAATACCTTCTTTAGAAATTACGTGACCAAGAAATTGGACTTCTTCCAACCAGAACTCACACTTAGACAATTTCACGTACAGCTGCTTCTCCCTCAAAATCCGAAGAACAATATTCAGATGTTCAGCATGCTCTTCCTTCGATTGAGAATAGATCAGAATGTCATCGATAAAGACAACGACAAATCTGTCTAAATAAGGACGAAAAATCCTGTTCATATAATCCATAAATATAGCAGGAGCATTCGTCACCTTGAATGGCATTACTTGATACTCATAATGTCCATAACGAGTTCGAAAAGCAGTTTTCGGCACATCTTCCCCTTTTACACGAATCTGATGATAACCAGATCTCAGATCTATCTTGGAAAATATCACAGCTCCTTTCAACTGATCCATCAAATCGTCAATCCTTGGAAGCGGATATTTATTCTTGATAGTCACCTTATTCAGCTGACGATAATCCACACAAAGCCGAGACG
Source organism: Ormosia emarginata (assembly GCA_029884605.1). Lineage (NCBI taxonomy): Eukaryota > Viridiplantae > Streptophyta > Magnoliopsida > Fabales > Fabaceae > Ormosia > Ormosia emarginata. The sequence continues at coordinate 8,128,073 of JAQQTP010000063.1, read as the reverse complement.
TTCCGTCCTTCTTCTTGACTAAAAGCACTGGCGCACCCCATGGCGAAACACTAGGTCGCACAAACTCTTTCTCCAACAGCTCCACCAATTGCTTCTTCAGCTCCTCCAATTCCACTGGCGACATACGATACGGTGCAATTGAGATAGGACCTGTTCCAGGTATTAAATCAATTGAGAATTCGATCTCCTCTCAAAGCGGCAAACCAGTACGTCGTCAGAAAACATCGAAAACTCGTTGACAACAGGAATAGTATTCACATCTTTCTCATTCTTGACTTCTAGAGAAGACAATACCATATATCCCTGTGCTCCATCTCTTAACAAAGACTTGACCTTAACAAATAGCTTAAGAATCCAGACTCTCTTCCTTAGGAAAAACTATGGTTTTACTTGCACAAATCTATAAGGATATGGTTAGAACATAACCAGTCCATCCCTAATATTACATCTATCTCAACAAGAGGCAAACAAATCAAGTTGACCATAAACAAACGGCCCTTCACAACAATAGGACAATCTAAACAGATCTTAGATGTAACAACAGGTTTAGCAGTTGGCGTAGATACACTCAACTTAACATTCAGAGAAGACACAGGCAACTTCAATCTCTCCCCACAATCATATGCAATAAAGGAGTGTGTAGCACCAGAATCATACAATACAGTCAGAAGATTACCTCCAATGTCTCCTTCTCCCTGAATAAGATCATCAGACTTAGAAATCACATATCCCATCATTGTATATACTCGTCCTCCTGATCTTGGTTGAGTACTTCCAGATTTCTCGACCGACTAGCTTTAACATACCGAATGCAGGTTTCCTCTCCTACCGTGGACAATCCTTCGATATGTGCCCGTGTTGCTTACAGTTGAAACAAACTGTACCTTTAACTGTGCACTCGGGAGAGATATGACCTTTCTTCCCGCACTTAAAACACGTCGGCGTAAACGCCACTCTCTGTCCAGCTCCACTACCACTTGCACCTCCACTAACTGATGGTCGTTGAGATTGATTTCCTGTTGGCCTCGGAATACGCTTACGCTGAAACCGATTTGCATTACTACCTCCACCTCTCTGAAACCTTGCCGGCCCAAAGTTCCGATTCCTCTGATCTCTAGATGGCTCCAACTCCTCAAGTCGAGCACAAGCATCCACCAAAGCATGAAACTGGGTCATTCTTAAGGATACCACTCCTCGTTTCAGTTCCCACCCTTAAACCTGATTCAAACTTCCTACATCTCCACACATCATCTTGCCGTGTCTGAGCATAATCTGAGAATTGAGACAAATTCTCAAATTTTGTGGCATACTCATTCACCGTCATATTCCCCTGTCGCAAACCAAGAAATTCCATTTCTTTGGCATGCCTAGCACTAGCAGGAAAATATTTATCCGTAAAAAACATTTAAAAACAATTCCCATGTGATTTCAGTCCCTTCAGCTTGCAATAATCGGCGGGTTCCTCTCCACCAATGTTCTCGCATCACTTCTCAAAGATGAAGAAAGATAAGTCACCTTCTTATCGTCTCAGTGCATCTCATCCCTTCAAAAATCCTTTCCAAGTCTTGCATCCACCGACTTGCTTTCTCATGGATCAACCTCGCCTCTAAACCGTGGCGGATTGTGGCGCCTAAATTCGATAAATTCGGGGCATCGAAGTAGCATCTTGCTTTGTTGAGTCGCTTCTCGATTTTGTCGAGTAATCACTTCAGCCATACGATGCATAGCCTCAGCAGTCGCAATCATAGGGTCCACATCCCGATTCACATTAGCACGTCCTCTACCTCGTCCAGACATCTTCAAACAGAACCAAACAAAATTAGATACATCCTTTTAGATAAATCCGAAAGGATATAAATCACAGAGAAGCACACAGCACAAACAAAAACAGACCCAACCACAACCCCAAAAGACTTTAACTTGGGCTCTGATACCAACTAATGTAACAACCCTTTGGGGATGCCACACATATAAAGAAAAGAAAAGAAATAGAAATAAAATCTACCCAAGTTGTAAAACATTCTTTAAATAATAATATGGGTCATAAAGTAGTTCCTGATAGACAGATTATTAAAAATAGAATATTACGGAAAACATAAAATAGACAGAATAACATTGCTCATAATATACATATGTTCTATGTTATAAGTTATACAAATAATTTACAACTACAATTACAAATATTTAAACAGAAACAGTAAATAAAAACAGTAAAAGTGTCAATATATACATCCATACGCAGACGCGCCCAAAAAAAAACATCAAGCATATTTATTCCTCTGAAGGATCACTCTTAACCTGAAAATGATCATCAGGGGACAAATATCCTGGATGCCTCGACTCTCGGCGATAACGTGATCGCGCAGTCGATACGATACTTATCTCACTAGGCTCCGTGGTCATACAACCAAAATGACGCCTAATGGATAAGGGTAACTCTAAGTGTAGAAACACTGTCGTAGTCATGATCGGCTCTCCATCAAATCTATGGCGTAGGGTCACCGTCATCCGTCCAAAGATATGTCACCGAGTCTCTATCTCCTCTAATGTTCCACGATAGAGATCCACCATGAAACTCCAGCGTCACGAACCCCAAAAATCCGGCACCGCCATACCAAAACTAATCAATCCAATGGATATGGATGATCGATGGTTCTTGATCGTAAACCGGTCGTCGGTTTGTCGATCTTCCTCCTCCTCGGGTACAAGACCTCAAGAGGTGTTCCTCTTCTTCTTCCTCAAACTCTTTATCGCACAAAGTAAATATACAGAAACACATACAATAAAGAGGTAAGACAATCTAAAATCACCACAAACATGGCCAATAAGAAGACGACAAATAACAATTATACGGTTCATGCAATACGAAAAGCTATAACAAGAAATAACAATGAAATAGAGTAAAACTTAGATATCATAATGTTACATAACATCACGTATATAACACGTATAAAAAAAAAACACGATAAAACAATATCACGGATAGAATAATATAAGAAATCGACAACCATCATAATAGTTACCGATAAAGATAAATAGAGAAAATGGAATATCATCCAAGATATAACCAGATAAAGATAAATAGAGAAAATGGAATAACATCCAAGATATAATCATATACACTAAGACACAATCCTACTCCATGGAGTTAAACACAAACAGATATCAGAGAGAATGACTTGCAAAATCTATTAGTACCACGGCTGCCCAACCAACTATTACGTTGTCACACGTTGCGTCAATAGCCTACGACACTGGGAATCCACCATCCAGCGTAGTATAGTTCACGGTCTTCCGTTGTGGCACTATAGGCAATGTACTACTAGACTTTACAAATCTCGATTAAATATAGTGCGTGTCGAGTCCATTAGTGTGCTATCGGTTTACCACGGCCACGGGAGCTACCAACTGTCCATATATGGGATCCCGTACACTAAAGTCTCCAAGTTCATTAGAACAATGAACCACACTACGTTTATCGCATCGACAACACGATGTGATTCGTCTCGTCAACCAAAACACCAAAAATTGGCATAAAGACAATACATAATTCCAAAAATATGAAATTACGAAAATGCCCTCAAGATAATAATATGCCCTCAATGGCAGAAAAATAGAAAGCCTATACGGGTTCTCATTTTCCCGACAGCGAAAGCTTGCCCTCATTGGCAACAAATATATATATATAGAAAAACCTGTACGGGTTCAAATTTTCCCCACAGCGAAAAATACAGTAACGGTCAATCGCATAGAAATTTTATCGCGTTTTCGAAATCTCGTCGTTTTTATAATCGTTTTGAAATCGCGTAAATATATTTTTCTATTTTCAAAATCGCGTAGGATTTTTAATACATTTTCTCAATCGCGTAAAATTTTTAAATCATTTTGTTGACCGAATTCCTTAAAAATCACTGTTTAAATAAACAGAAATAATAAATAATACTTTTAAACTACGTATAATATTTTCCATACCGTATACTGTCTTTTGGACATCTTTTCTATCTTATTTGTCCTCTTTTACTAAAAATTGACAGTATTTTGTTTCGAAAATTATATTAATGGTTTCCTAATTTTACCATAAAAACTTTGTTTATTAAATTTTTAAACCATGTAATGAATCCTTTTGAAAACTACTAACATGCTTCAAAATACAGCATGAGCTATATGTTAGAAATTTTCGAAAGTTACTGTATTTCTCCTTACAGTAAAAATCATTAGTATTAACCTCTTAAACTTAGTTCTAACCACTTTATTTCTTTAAAACTCATTGTAGAAAATTTACTTTAACTTGTATTGCTTCTTCTTGATTGAAAATAACTTGGAATTAATTTTAGAAATCATGAATTGTCTAATTAGGCATGTTGGCCGAATTTGATAAAAACTTTGCATTTGATTTCCAAATTATTTTTCACCTTCTAAATGTATGTTAAATCTCTTGTATTGTCTACATTGATTAAATCCTTACCTTAGAAAATAATTTTAGAAATCAAAATGTTGAAGTTAGACTTGTTGGCCGAAAATGTAAGGTTATGCCATTTGATTTCCAAATTCATTTTTCTTGACTTAAACAACTTGAAACCTTCTTAATTCTCCTAGGTTAATTAAATCACCTTTTAAGAAAATTAAGAGAACATTTTGGTTCTCCATTTTTATTAGTGGCCGTGAGCCATCATGGAGTGTTCTTTGGAACACACATGCATTCCTTGACATGTTGTTCACATCCTATACATTATCATGCAATTCTATACTTTATCATACAATTCTAACACATGCAATATTATCAAAGCTTGTAGACATGCAACTTAAAGCTTGTAGACATGCAAATTATTACAAACAACAAATAGGAAAGCTATTAACAATTACACAACCACATCAAATAAGCTACTAACAAGCACAAACACGAATCCTTATGGATTCTACAATCACAAAATCAAAACTCCATCTTCTTACCACCATCCATAGGTGATAAGATTTGTCTTCCTCTTACCTTAAATGAAGACAAATGGTTTTTCTTTCACTCCTCCTAGTATTCGGTTTCCTCCACCAAGTACCTAGCAACTCAAACGAAATTCTACAAGTTACTAACCATGAAAAAGAACCTAAACCATGGATAGATCATGGCTTAGAACTTTGAAAAAGAAGAGAGAAAAGAAAAGCATGAGATTTCACCTTCTAGGTAAAATCTTCAAGGTTGGTTTCCAAGCTCCAAATGCAAGAATTTGCAAGAACTCTCAACTAGAGATGTTCTTAGGATGGTGTTTAGATTTATAAAAATTGGCTTGATTTAATTTTGGGTGGTTGGATGATCAAGAAGTAAGCTTGGCCGAAAATGGTGAAGAAAAGAAACAAGAATGGTGGCTAGGGTTTTTGATGAGAGAGAAGAGAGAATTTTTGCATGCAAGCAAAGTGAAGATTGACCTCCTAACTCCCTTGGCCGTAGCTCTCAAAGAGCATGCAAGGTGGGCACCTTGCTTGGCTTCATCCAAGCCCTTGGATGCATCAAAGGTTAGGATTAAAGCTTGCTTAACAAGCTTGTTTCCTATTGGTTGGTTAATGATGACTCCCCAAGCCTAGTCACATGCCATTTTATTATACTTGACTAATAAAATAATATTATAATATTATAAAATTATTTTATTTGACAAGAAAATCCTAAAAATTAAAAGATTATTTATCGTCTCATTTAGAATCGGGTTTAGTAAGATCCCCCAATTCTAAATAATAAAATAAGATTTCTCCTACCCGAAAAATATTATTTTCCCGCCTTTCTGAGCAAATCACACAAAAAGTCCATATAAAATCACAGACAAGAATATCGGACATTAAATCAAGTAGAAAACAATTAAAAACAAAGAAAAAAAAGACGTTCGGGACGTAATGGTCATTTTCCCATTTTTTCCCACAACGTAGCTAATCGTCCAAAAAGTTCAAATAAAATTACGACAAGTATTAATTGTCTCAGTATATCTTCCAGAAAAATTAAAACAAGAGTTCGAAAAACTTTTATTTTACCGTCTCGAAACAAATTACGTAAAAAGACCAAATAAAATTTGAGCCTCAGTATAAACGTATTTGTATTTCATATAGAAATTGAGAAACAAGAAATAAGGACACAACGGTCATTTACACAATAACTTGAAAAACAGAAACAGTACATTCGAAATATTTTCTAAAAATTGGGGCGTTACAACTCTCCCCAACAAATAAAAATTTCGTCCTCGAAATTTGCTGTTCCTCAAAATAAATGAGGATACTGATCCTTCATCTTATCTTCCAGCTCCTAGGTAGCTTCACCCGTCACATCATTCCATATGACTTTCACCAGTTCGATCATTTTCCCACGAAGCTGCTTTACCTTTCTGTCCTCAATTCTGACAGGTAAAGTTTCATAAGTCAAATTCTCCTTCACCGCACGTCATCCGTCAGATAACATGCGCGGCTCGATCTGGGATATACTTTCGCAACTGTGACACATGGAATACGTCATGCAGATTTGACAGAAACGGCGGCATAGCGATCTGATATGCTACAGGACCTACACGTCGGATAATCTGATACGGTCTAATGAATTTCGGAGTAAGTTTCTAAGACTTAATAACTCTTCCGACACCAGTCGTAGGAGTAACTCTCAAAAATACATGCTCACCCTCCTCAAACTCAAGAGGTCGTCTTCGTTTATCCGCATAACTCTTCTCGTCTCTGCTTTGTGTCGTTCTCATCTTTTCTTGTATCATCTTTACTTTTTTCGTAGTTTGTTGTACAAGATCGGGTCCAACAGCCATACTTTCCCCATCTTGATACCAACACAACGGAGTTCGACATCGTCTTCCATACAATGCCTCATAAGGTGCCATTCCGATACTTGAATGAAAACTATTGTTGTAGGTGAATTCTATCAAAGATAAAAATTCATCCTAACTTCCTCGTTGTTCTAAAACACAAGCACGCAATATATCTTCCAAAGATCTGTATAGTTCTTTTTGTCTCGACCGTCTGTCTCGCGGATGATACGCCGAACTCGCCGTAACTTAGTTCCCATAGCTTCTTGCAGACTTCGCCAAAACCTTGACGTAAACCTTGGATCACGATCAGAAACTATACTTGTCGGTACACCATGTAATCTGACAATTTCACTTATGTACAATTGGGTTAATCTTTCCAATGAATATTTGATATTAATTGGTAAGAAATGAGCCGATTTCGTAAGCCTATTGACTATAACCCATATTGAATCATGACCTTTCCTTGTCTTCGGCAAACCAGTAATGAAATCCATGGATATGCTATCCCATTTCCATTCTGGAATAGATAACGGTTGTAACATTCCAGCTGGTCTTTGATGCTCCACTTTCGCCTTTTGACAGACTAGACAAGTTGACACGCACCTAATCACATCACTCTTCAATCCATGCCACCAAAATAACTTCTTCAAGTCTTGGTACATCTTTGTTATACCTGGATGCATACTTAAGAGACTAGTATGGGCATGTTTCACAATATATCGCCTCAGTTCCCGGTCACGAGGAACACAGACTCTACCTCGAAACCTCAGAATTCCATCAGTTCCTTCTTTGAACTCTATTGTCTCGCCTTGCTTTATTTGTTCCCTTATTCCTTGCAAAAATTTATCAACATTCTGTTTTTCCCTTATGTCTTCCATCGCTCGCTCGAGATAGTAACCATGTTAACACGATCTTCCCTAGCTTTTAACTCAACACATGACCACACATCTCTCGAACCGTTCAATGAGCTCCTTTTCCTTGATCATCGAGCGTAAGCACTGATAATCTTTCTACTTAAGGCATCAGCCACGGCATTCGCCTTACCAGGGTGGTACAACAGTTGAAAATCATAATCTTTCAGGAATTCTAACCACCTTCGCTGCCTCATGTTCAGTTCTTTCGATCATACAAGTATTTCAAGCTCTTGTGATCACTGAAAATGTTGAACGTTGCTCCATAGAGAAAATGTCTCCATATCTTTAGAGCAAAAACCACAATGCCAATTCCAAATCGTGCGTTGGATAATTCCTCTCATGAACCTTCAATTGTCGAGAAGCATATGCCACAACGTTTCGATCTTGCATCAACACGCATCCTAGTCCTTGATAAGAAGCGTCGCAATACACCTCAAAAGATTTCGTCGAATCTGGTAGGATCAACACCTGCAGTTGTTAATCTCTTCTTCAACTCTTGAAAACTCGGCTTCACGTTCTTCCGTCCATTCAAAAGCTTGATTTTTCCTCGTAAGTGCGTAAGTGGTCCAAAGCAATCTTGGAAAACCTCGATAAACCTCCGATAATATCCAAGTCCAACAAAACTTCGAACTTCTGTTACCGTCTTAGGTCTTTCCCATTGTAAAATAGTCTCCACTTTCGATGGGTCCACCGCAATACCTTCTTTAGAAATTACGTGACCAACAAATTGACTTCTTCCAACCAGAACTCACACTTAGACAATTTCGCAGTACCGCTTCTCCCTCAAAATCCGAAGAACAATATTCAGATGTTCAGCATGCTCTTCCTTCGATTGAGAATAGATCGAATGTCATCGATAAAGACAACGACAAATCTGTCTAAATAAGGACGAAAAATCCTGTTCATATAATCCATAAATATAGCAGGAGCATTCGTCACCCCGAATGGCATTACCTGATACTCATAATGTCCATAACGAGTTCGAAAAGCAGTTTTCGGCACATCTTCCCCTTTTACACGAATCTGATGATAACCAGATCTCAGATCTATCTTGGAAAATATCACAGCTCCTTTCAACTGATCCATCAAATCATCAATCCTTGGAAGCGGATATTTATTCTTGATAGTCACCTTATTCAGTTGACGATAATCCACACAAAGCCGAGACGTTCCGTCCTTCTTCTTGACTAAAAGCACTGGCGCACCCCATGGCGAAACACTAGGTCGCACAAACTCTTTCTCCAACAAACACCACCAATTGCTTCTTCGCTCCTCCAATTCCACCGGCGACATACGATACGGTGCAATTGAGATAGCATTTCATTTTCCATTTTATTTTTCTACTGTTCCCAGGTACTAAATTAATTGAGAATTCAATCTCCCTCTCAGGCGGCAAACCAGGTACGTTGTCAGGAAAAACATCAGGAAACTCGTTGACAATAGGAATAGTATTCACATCTTTCTCATTCTTAACTTCTAGAGAAGATAACACCATATATCCCTGTGCTCCATCTCTTAACAAAGACTTGACCTTAACAGCAGTTAAGAATCCAGACTCCTCTTCCTTAGGAAAAACTATGGTTTTACTTGCACGCCTATAAGGATATGGTTAGAACATAACCAAATCCATCCCTAATATTACATCTATCTCAACAAGAGGCAAACAAATCAAGTTGACCATAAACAAACGGCCCTTCACAACAATAGGACAATCTAAACAGATCTTAGATGTAACAACAGTTTAGCAGTTGGCGTAGATACACTCAACTTAACATTCGTAGAAGACACAGTAACTTCAATCTCTCCACACAATCATATGCAATAAAGGAGTGTGTAGCACAGTAATCATACAATACGGTCGAAGATTACCTCCAATGTCTCCTTCTCCTCGAATAAGATCATCGACTTAGAAATCTCATATCCCATCATTGTATATACTCGTCCTCCCGATCTTGGTTGAGTACTTCCAGATTTCTCGCCGACTAGCTTTAACATACCGAATGAACAGGTTTCCTCTCCTCCTACTGTGGACAATCCTTCGATATGTGCCCGTGTTGCTTACGGCTGAAACAAGTCAGTACCTTTAACTCGTGCACTCGGGAGAGATATGACCTTTCTTCCCGCACTTAAACACGTCGGCGTAAACGCCACTCTCTGTCCGGCTCCACTACCACTTGCACCTCCACTAACCGATGGTCGTTGAGATTGATTTCCTGTTGGCCTGGAATACGGCTTACGCTGAAACCGATTTGCATTACTACCTCCACCTCTCTGAAACCTTGCCGGCCCAAAGTTCCGATTCCTCTGATCTCTAGATGGCTCCAACTCCTCAAGTCGAGCACAAGCATCCACCAAAGCATGAAACTGAGTCATTCTTAAGGATACCACTCCTCGTTTCAGTTCCACCCTTAAACCTGATTCAAACTTCCTACATCTCCACACATCATCTTGCCGTGTCTGAGCATAATCTGAGAATTGAGACAAATTCTCAAATTTTGTGGCATACTCATTCACCGTCATATTCCCCTGTCGCAAACCAAGAAATTCCATTTCTTTGGCATGCCTAGCACTAGCAGGAAAATATTTATCCAGAAAAACATTTGAAAACACTTCCCATGTGATTTCAGTCCCTTCAGCTTGCAATACTCGGCGGGTTCCTCTCCACCAATGTTCTGCATCACTTCTCAGCATGAAGACAGCATAAGTCACCTTCTTATCGTCTGTGCATCTCATCCCTTCAAAAATCCTTTCCAAGTCTTGCATCCACTGACTTGCTTTCTCCGGATCAACCTCGCCTCTAAACTGTGGCGGATTGTGGTGCCTAAATTCAGATAAATTCAGGGCATCGCAGTAGCATCTTCTTTGAGTCGCTTCTCGATTTTGTTGAGTAATCACTTCACCATACGCCGCATAGCCTCAAGAGCCGCAATCATAGGGTCCACATCCCGATTCACATTAGCACGTCCCTCTACCTCGTCCAAACATCTTCAAACAGAACCAAACAAAATTAGATACATCCTTTTAGATAAATCCGAAAGGATATAAATCACGAGAAAGCACACAAAGACAAACAAAAACAGACCCAACCACAACCCCAAAAGACTCTAACTTGGGCTCGATACCAACTAATGTAACACCCCTTTGGGGATGCCACACATATAAAGAAAAGAAAAGAAATAGAAATAAAATCTACCCAAGTTGTAAAACATTCTTTAAATAATAATATGGGTCATAAAGTAGTTCCTGATAGATAGATTATTAAAAATAGAATATTGCGGAAAACATAAAATAGACAGAACAACATTGCTCATAATATACATATGTTCTATGTTATAAGTTATACAAATAATTTGCAACAACAATTACAAATATTTAAACAGAAACAAGAAAAATAAAAATAGTAAAAGTGTCAATATATACATCCATACGCAGACGCGCTTTTTCAAAAAAATCAAGCATATTTATTCCTCGAAGGATCGCTCTCAACCCGAAATTGATCATCGGGGGACAAATATCTGATGCCTCGACTCTCGGCGATAACGTGATCGCGCGGTCGATATGATACTTATCTCACTAGGCTCCGTGGTCATACCACCAAAATGACGCCTAATGGATAAGGGTAACTCTAAGTGTAGAAACACCGTCGTAGTCATGATCGGCTCTCCATCAAATCTATGGCGTAGGGTCACCGTCATCCGTCCAAATATGTCACCGAGTCTCTATCTCCTCTAATGTTCCACGATAGAGATCCACCATGAAACTCCGCGTCACGAACCCCAAAAATCCGGTACCGCCATACCAAAACTAATCAATCCAATGGATATGGATGATCGATGGTTCTTGATCGTAAAACCGGTCGTCGGTTTGCTTGTCGATCTTCCTCCTCCTCGGTACAAGACCTCAAGAGGCTGTTCCTCTTCTTCTTCCTCAAACTCTTTATCGCACAAAGTAAATATACAGAAACACATACAATAAAGAGGTAAGACAATCTAAAATCACCACAAACATGGCCAATAAGAAGACGACAAATAACAATTATACGCTTCATGCAATACGAAAAGCTATAACAAGAATAATAATAATGAAATAGAGTAAAACTTAGATATCATAATGTTACATAACATCACGGATATAACACGTATAAAAAAAACACAGATAAAACAATATCACGTATAGAATTATATAAGAAATCGACAACCATCATAATAATTACCAGATAAAGATAAATAGAGAAAATGGAATATCATCCAAGATATAACCAGATAAAGATAAATAGAGAAAATGGAATAACATCCAAGATATAATCATATACACTAAGACACAATCCTACTCCATGGAGTTAAACACAAACAGATATCAGAGAGAATGACTTGCAAAATCTATTAGTACCACGGCTGCCCAACCAACTATTACGCTGTCACACGTTGCGTCAATAGCCTACGACACTGGGAATCCACCATCCAGGCGTAGTATAGTTCACGGTCTTCCGTTGTGGCACTATAGGCAATGTACTACTAGACTTTACAAACCTCGATTAAATATAGTGCGTGTCGAGTCCATTAGTGTGCTATCGGTTTACCACGGCCCAGCGGAGCTACCAACTGTCCATATATGGGATCCCGTACACTAAAGTCTCCAAGTTCATTAGAACAATGAACCACACTACGTTTATCGCATCGACAACACGATGTGATTCGTCTCGTCAACCAAAACACCAAAAATTGGCATAAAGACAATACATAATTCCAAAAATATAAAATTACGAAAATGCCCTCAAGATAATAATATGCCCTCAATGGCAGAAAAATAGAAAGCCTGTACGGGTTCTCATTTTCCCGACAGCGAAAGCTTGCCCTCATTGGCAACAAATATATATATATAGAAAAACCTGTACGGGTTCACATTTTCCCGACATCGCGTAGGATTTTTAATACGTTTTCTCAATCGCGTAAAATTTTTAAATCATTTTCTTGACTGAATTCCTTAAAAATCACTGTTTAAATAAACAGAAATAATAAATAATACTTTTAAACTACGTATAATATTTTCCATACCGTATACTGTCTTTTAGACATCTTTTCTATCTTATTTGTCCTCTTTTACTAAAAATTGACAGTATTTTGTTTAGAAAATTATATTAATGGTTTCCTAATTTTACCATAAAAACTTTGTTTATTAAATTTTTAAACCATGTAATTAATCCTTTTGAAAACTACTAACATGCTTCAAAATACAGCATGAGCTATATGTTAGAAATTTTTGAAAGTTACTGTATTTCTCCTTACAGTAAAAATCATTAGTATTAACCTCTTAAACTTAGTTCTAACCACTTTATTTCTTTAAAACTCATTGTAGAAAATTTACTTTAACTTGTATTGCTTCTTCTTGATTGAAAATAACTTGGAATTAATTTTAGAAATCATGAATTGTCTAATTAGGCATGTTGGCCGAATTTGATAAAAACTTTGCATTTGATTTCCAAATTATTTTTCACCTTCTAAATGTATGTTAAATCTCTTGTATTGTCTACATTGATTAAATCCTTACCTTAGAAAATAATTTTAGAAATCAAAATGTTGAAGTTAGACTTGTTGGCCGAAAATGTAAGGTTATGCCATTTGATTTCCAAATTCATTTTTCTTGACTTAAACAACTTGAAACCTTCTTAATTCTCCTAGGTTAATTAAATCACCTTTTAAGAAAATTAAGAGAACATTTTGGTTCTCCATTTTTATTAGTGGCCGTGAGCCATCATGGAGTGTTCTTTGGAACACACATGCATTCCTTGACATGTTGTTCACATCCTATACATTATCATGCAATTCTATACTTTATCATACAATTCTAACACATGCAATATTATCAAAGCTTGTAGACATGCAACTTAAAGCTTGTAGACATGCAAATTATTACAAACAACAAATAGGAAAGCTATTAACAATTACACAACCACATCAAATAAGCTACTAACAAGCACAAACATGAATCCTTATGGATTCTACAATCACAAAATCAAAACTCCATCTTCTTACCACCATCCATAGGTGATAAGATTTGTCTTCCTCTTACCTTAAATGAAGACAAATGGTTTTTCTTTCACTTCTCCTAGTATTCGGTTTCCTCCACCAAGTACCTAGCAACTCAAACGAAATTCTACAAGTTACTAACCATGAAAAAGAACCTAAACCATGGATAGATCATGGCTTAGAACTTTGAAAAAGAAGAGAGAAAAGAAAAGCATGAGATTTCACCTTCTAGGTAAAATCTTCAAGGTTGGTTTCCAAGCTCCAAATGCAAGAATTTGCAAGAACTCTCAACTAGAGATGTTCTTAGGATGGTGTTTAGGTTTAGAAAAATTGGCTTGATTTAATTTTGGGTGGTTGGATGATCAAGAAGTAAGCTTGGCCGAAAATGGTGAAGAAAAGAAACAAGAATGGTGGCTAGGGTTTTTGATGAGAGAGAAGAGAGAATTTTTGCATGCAAGCAAAGTGAAGATTGACCTCCTAATTCCCTTGGCCGTAGCTCTCAAAGAGCATGCAAGGTGGGCACCTTGCTTGGCTTCATCCAAGCCCTTGGATGCATCAAAGGTTAGGATTAAAGCTTGCTTAACAAGCTTGTTTCCTATTGGTTGGTTAGTGATGACTCCCCAAGCCTAGTCACACTGCTCATTTTATTATCTTGACTAATAAAATAATATTATAATATTATAAAATTATTTTATTTCACAGTAAAATCCTAAAAATTAAAAGATTATTTATTGTCTCATTTAGAATCGGGTTTAGTAAGATCCCCCAATTCTAAATAATAAAATAAGATTTCCCGGCCCGAAAAAAATATTATTTTCCTGCCTCGGAGCAAATCGCACAAAAAGTCCATATAAAATCACAGACAGTAATATCGGACATTAAATCAAGTAGAAAACAATTAAAAATAGCAAAAACAGCAAAAACAGCACGTTCGGGACGTAATGGTCATTTTCCCATTTTTTCCCACAACGTAGCTAATCGTCCAAAAAGTTCAAATAAATTACAGACAGTATTAATTGTCTGTATATCTTCCAAAAAAATTAAAACAGTAGCTCGGAAAAACTTTTATTTTACCGTCTCGGAACAAATTACGTAAAAAGACCAAATAAAATTTGAGCCTGTATAAACGTATTTGTATTTCATACAGAAATTGAGAAATAGTAAAATAAGGACACAACGGTCATTTACACAATAACTTGAAAAACAGCAAACAGTACATTCGAAATATTTTCTAAAAATTGGGGCGTTACATTTTATACTAACTTGAGATATGAGAATGCCTCCTTGATAAATGAAGTGAAGAAAGTAAAGATAGTCATTACACATGAAGATTGGACTCAAATAACTAGCTTAGGTTTTGATCGTGTAAATTTCTTTGGTTCGACTGATGTATAGGCTGATGATTATGAATATCAGACTGCTTTAAATTCCCTGTTGAGAATTGGATACAGACACACCAAGAGGATAATGGCTAGTGGCTTAACAATGGAAAATCGTGTGCTACACTACATTTTGGTTAGGGCCTTGATAGCTAGGGGAGGAAATTACTCCCAAGTACAGACTGATGATGCACTCACCTTATGGGTCTTGAACTCTAGGAAACCAATAAACTGGGGTTACTATGTGATACAACATATGTTGAAAGCCAGAAAAAACAACCATCTGTTTCCATCAGCAATGCTCATCACCAAAATACTCTACTCCTTCCATGTTCCTTTGGCTAGAGTGGTGAAGGACACAAGATTTGATGGATCGGAGTCCATTGAAGACCATACCTTGACAAAGCTAAAAATGAAGAAGATTGACGACTAATGGTATTATCTTTACCATGGGGTCGATGGGAACATTGTAACACCCCAAATTTTACTAATTTTACAGTAATGTCTGAAATGTACTATTTTATGTTTTCTGTGCCCTGTAAAATTATTTTGACTGTTTCATGACTATATTTGATTGTTGTGTGTGATTTACTCAGAGTCAAGAAAATAATAATTTTTGGGTAGGAAAAAATCTTTATCTGATTATTAGGAGCTGGGGGATCTTACTAAACCCAATTCCGAGTGATACGTGTATCTATCTTTTAATTTTTAGAATTTATCTGTAAAATAAAATTATTTTATATTTTAATATTATTTTATTATCCAGTGGACAGTGCCTACTGACTTAAGAGCAGTAGCTTTTGTCCAGTGGATAATAGGAACCGAAAAAGTCTTTGTGACTTACAATTTGGTGAACCAATAGAAATTGGTCAACGAAAATGGCTTGAATTTCTAAACCAATAGAAAGGTAGTTAACAATAATGGTTGGACTAGTTAGTTAGTAACTAGAAAACCTAACTAAGTTAGCTTAAACCTAACTAAGTTAATCTAAAGTGCTTAAGTAGTAACTAAATAGAACAAACCTAGTTTGCTACTCATTAAAGCCTTAGTTACAAGAATGTTCTACCATGTTCAAGAAATGGAGGAGTCATCCTAGGTAACTAGATGGTTAACTAAGTAACTAAGAAACCTAACTAGATTTACCTAAACCTAACTAGGAAACTAAATGGATCAAGACTTGGTTTGCTCTCCCATTGAGCAATTTGGCCAAGCACCTTCAAGAAGCATCAAGAAGCTTGATGACTTGATTCTCTAAGCCAATAGGAAACAAGCTTGGAGGCAAAGCTTTGAAGATCAACCATTGATCTCATCTAAGGCCATTAGGAGTCTTGAGTGGTCAACCAAAGTGGCCATCTCCTTTAGAGCTCCACAACAATGCATAAGGGGAGGAGACCATTTTCACATCATCATCATCCTTTCTATCACACAAATTTATTCTCTCCTTTCTCTTTCTTCCAAGAACACAAGAAACTCCATTCTTCCTTGTTTTTGGAGCTCATGGCCTCCACACCAAATCTATACCTCCACTCTTCTAAAATTTCATCCAATACCATTTCTAAAACCTAAACACCATTCTAAACACTTTTCATGTCGTGAGTTTTATCAAAATCATCCATTTGAAGCTTGGAAAACAACCTTGAAGTTTCTTTCCTACAAGGTAAAAATCCTTGTTTCTTGTTTCTAACTTGATTCATGAAGTTCTAAGCCATGATTGATCCATGGTTTTTCTTTTTCAACTATAGTTTATGACTTTACAAATTGTTTAAGTTTGTTAAGGTTTACTTGGAGATTCACGAAATCACTAGGATCAAGCTAGAAGGAGATTTGTCTTCCTTAGAGGTAAGAGGAAGATTTAATCTCATCAACCATGTATTGGTGGTGAGAAAATGGATGTGTTTGTGGTGAAGAATCCATAAGGATTCATTCATTTGGTTGTTTAAAGTTTTTCCTATTTGTGATTGATTTTGTTTGCAAGTATGTCTATAGCTTTAATATATTTTGGTATGTGTTTATGGATGCATGATAGTTATTACAGGATGTGAATAACATGTTGAGGATTTGCATGAGTGTTCCAAAGAACACATGAAGCTCACAGCTTCACCACTACAAAAGGGACAAAGATGTTCAAAATATTTTTCTAATCATGGATTAGGTGATTTAACAATAATAAATTGGATTAAGAATCTTTATAAGAGATTAGATGGTGGAAAATAAATAAATATGATTTATAAAGCATAGAATGATTTTTGGCCAACATGCCTACTTATGATGTTTTTAATTCAAAATTATTTCCTAAGCATAGATTTATGTAAATTAAAGAGAACTCAATTTTAATGAATTTTAGAGAATAAATGAATGAAGTTATTTTGGAAACTTAATTAGAGAAATTAAGTATGGATGAGAAATAAAATAAACACTTGAAAAGTACTAACGTATAGCTCACCCTTTGGGTTTTGAAGCGCGTTAGTAAGTTTCGAGATGTAAATATTGGTTATGACTAAGAAAGGTAAATTTTAATGAAAACAGTAAAAAATATTACTTAAAGGAATTTTCAAAAGGAAATGTTGTAAATAAAGCAAAAAATAAATATATAATGGAGAAAGTTTCAAAATTTAATTTAGAAAATAAAGAAATATTTTACGTAGTCAAAAAATATTAAAAATACTTTACGCGTATTTAAAATAATGATTTTTAAACTACGCGATTGAGAAAACGATTTAAAAATGTTACGCGATTGAGAAAATGATTTAAAAACACTACGCGATTTCAAAAACGTTAAAAAATATTTACGTGATTTGAAAATGTTGAAAAAAGGTGACACGATTGTGAAAATGCGATAAAATATTTACGTGACTGAAAGAAATAGTAGTTTACTGTCAGGTTAAAGTGGTGAACCCGGATATGTTGAAAAATGGTTACTATTATGGAAAATACTGATAATGTGGTTATTTATGTATTTTGGCTCATGCACATGCATAGAACAATGTGTCAATTTGGTTGAAATTGGGAATTAGCTGACGTGATGAATTACACTGTAGTGCAGGTGCGATAGGCGTACTGTGGTTCATTAAGCGAACTTGGAGGCGTTAGTGTGCGGAAGATTCCACATGTGGACATTTGGTAGCTCTTCTGCACCGTGGTAATGGGCAACGCACTAGCGATCTTGACAAGCACTATTCTTAATCACGATCTAGTGGAGACTGTCCGGTATAATGCCTGTTGTACACGACATTTTGACTATGTAATATTTGGCCGGGGCAGCTGGAACTACGGACAGGCTTTTCGGATCATTCTCTCTTATGTTTGTAGTTAGCTCCATGGAGTAGGAACGAGTCTGTGTACAACATAATGTGATTATGTATATTTGATCTGAGATATTATGTATGATGTGATAATATGAATTGTTGTATCAATTGTTATATATATATATGTACTGTCATTTTCTGTACTGCCATGCTGGTAGTGATGTAGATTGTCTCACCTCTTTTGTATACATTTTCTATATTATTATTTATGTTTCGTAAAGACTTTGAGGAAGAAGAAGAGGAGCAGCCTCTAGATTATCAGTACGAGGAGGAACAACATTCGAGCGATCAGTGCGAGGAGGGCGAGTGTCTGGATCATCCATATCATTTGGATTGATTGTGATGCGGTATGATGCTACCAAGTTTTCTGGGGTTCGTGAAACTGGAGTTTCACGGGAGTTTTGAAGCCTGGCGTCTGCAAATTGAAAGGGAGTCGGTGGTTTATGTGGGACGTTTGACTGTGTCCCTTAGTAGAGAATATAATGGTGTTCTAATGTTCTCTATTACTGTATATGTGCACCTAGAGTTGCCCTTGACTATTAGGCGCTATTGGGGTGGTCGTTTCCATGCCCCTAGTGAGCTTAGTAGTGTGTCGACAACACGGACTCCTATTCGTAGAGCTTCACAATATCCAGGACTTCTGTCATCCGATGATCCATCAGAGGAGGATCCTTCGGAGGATCAGAATTTCTAGATGTGCACTTAGGCTAGTTTATGTTTTGTATAACTCAAATAGTTTACTACTTTATTAAATAGTTTGTTATATGTAAATATTTGTATCTTTAAAGACAAAATCATATGTATAATTACGGTGTGTGTTTAATAGCTTATTTTATTTCATGTTCTGTTTATTTTATTTAATGATATAATGTACAAAAAAGAAAATTTTCACAACTTATATTATTATATGTTAATAAATGATTTACAACTTAGGTAAGGTCTATTATATTCATCATAAATGTGACATCCTAAGGAGGGTGTTACAAACATTCCCTGTAACATCCTAATACCGAGAACCCGATATATCTACTAAATATATGAGGCGCATAGTACTAGCCATGCTACTTCTAACCTCAACAACAAGCTGACCCATATCATTCATTCACATAAATAAATATGGAGAGCTTGAACAACAAAAGCGCTATATATATATACATATCATAAGCCTCTCAAAGGCAGACTGTAGTACATAACTTTTACAACCTCAAGGCAGCTGGAAATAAATATACAACATATTAATTTCAAGAAAACAAAATAAACTATGCTAGTTCTTCTACTTCTTCCGCTTCCCTTTACCTGTACTTGGATTTACATGAAAACACAAACGTGGTGAGAAATCATAATTTCTCAGTATAAGCATTCCAATACCAGTGTTCATCTATTCATAATGAACAAACCACACTATGAACATAAGATTAAGCTTGCAACTGATAAATGAGCCACTGCTCAACACTATCAGAACATACATACTACTCTATGTAACATTCATAAGGAAAGCAACAATCTTAACCCAAGGTGATCAAACAATAATCAATGATATCGAAGTCACCGCCCATACAATCGTAAGATATTATCGAACAACCAATAGCAAACATCAAGCAAGGCAACTGCCCATACAACTACCAACAAATGTAATGCTTTATGATATGATGTATAGTTATGCTCACACAAAGTCCTAATAATATGATGGTGCAGTGCAAATGCATGTTTTAGTTTTTTAAAACACATGCCATTTACTTATTTCCTAGAAACCACCATTTCTTGTATATACAAAGTAGGATAAGCCTAAAAGCCTAAATCCCACTTGGTAATAGGTAAACACCTTCCCCTCACCAACGTAAGAGTACTATTGTCACCCCTATATCGGTAACCCTGACCATAATAGCATACCCACTATGAGAATCTAGATCAACACCTTGTTCTCTGGCCATATGGTTGTGCACACCATATTAGGTTACAATACATAGGAAATAAGACATAGCAAGTTTGAAAAGAAGATATGTAATGTATTTAACAAATACATATTGTCATCACTAGGTCCCTCCTAACCAAGTGACTAAGGAAAACTAGCAAACAAACCAACCAAGCTCACTTATCATATAAGATGCAAGGTCACGTTTCTAGTCCTTCCTATATCTCCAACCTTGTCTTACAAGGGAGTAAAATGTCATCCATGCATCTCCGGCTCTACTTTCTACACAAAGCAGCAACCTATGCATGATAACAAATACTACTTTCTAAGCACACTTAGCATACAACACCTAATACCTCATTTTATCACTTCCCAAGTGAATCACAAGGCAACCTCACGTTGCTCAAGGTTCTAGGTATTGACCTATGGTATTCAACTTCTCAAAGGATGCCTAGGGTTTCTCAAATCCTATCATAAGGTTCACTCTAACCAAGTGAAAGAATCATAGCTAGAGAACATGCACTCTTGGCTCAACTTTAACACACAAAGGAACCAACCCATGTTTCTAGCATATCCTCAAGTTCAACCTTTAAGAACAAGAGAGCATACACCAACTATGCATCTTAAACTCAACTTTAACTCTAAAGGAGCAAACTATGCATATATGCCAAACAAACCCAACTAGTTGTTTCTAGTACCCCTTGTCTTTACTTCTCAAAGACCTTCTCATAAGGTAAATGATTATCCTCTCCAAGAAGTATCACTAATCCTCTTGTATCTAGAACCCTACACCATCACTTCACAAGTGATTTAGAAGCCCACCTCATGTTGAACAAGGTTCTAAACACTTCCTTATTGCAAACTAACTCACTTGGATGCTTAAAGGTTCTCAAGACTACCCTATGGCATACCATCATACCATGGAAGCCTAAAGTTTCCAAAGACATTACCCCTTGACACTCCACCTCACTATGGTTGTCTAGGGTCTCACGAGTCTATTATAAGGCATTTTCCACACTTTAGATGCCTAAAGGTTCTCTAACCTCATCCTAAGGCAAATCCCATCACTTTGGGTGCCTAAAGGTTTCCAAACTTCTCATATATACTAGGTGGTTATTCTCTCCAAGAAATTCCCCCATTAGCGCCTCAACACATTTAGAGAAGCATATATGAATAATCTTATCACTTAAGAAATCACAAAACCTCAGGAACACACATCCTGTAAGATTTTGGTAACCACGCCTAGGCGTGACATTCCCACGCCTAGGTGTGACTCTCTCTGTCTCACCTGGACTGAGAAAAATAGGACACCTACGCCTAGGCGTGGTTCAGTCACGCCTAGGCGTGACCCCGAGAATATAACTTCTGCAGAATTTCGCAGACGTGTGGTACTGTTCAATTGGTACCACACTCAAGATTTGATCACATCAAATCTATTTCTTGATGATTTTGAGTTCCAAACAAGTTTACAAACATGAGGAAACATAAATCACTAATTGATTTCATCAAAAATGGATCCCTGCTAGTCAAACCGGTGTTAAAACGCACAACCAGTATGCTTAAAAATACCAAACTAGCCCTGATTATCCTCAAATTTTAACTGTAGTATAGTTCACACATTTGTGACTTAGAAATAAAGTCTCCACACCTATTTCCATTAACTGAGTAGTTTAAGTCATTTATGGGGCTAATAACAGCTATATTTCACACAGTGTTACAACAAAGTGACTAAATGTGCTGAGAAGACCACAAAATTATACAGACATGTTAAGTAAGTATTAGGCTACCCCTGTATCCATATACAAGCCTAATATGTTTCCAGGGTGTTACATTCCCCGGGGCGATGAGGAAGATATTAAGGTAAAAGAAGTGTAACATCCTCTTTTTACACATCTTAGACTTGTATAAGGTTATAGAGATAGCTTAATACTTGTTTAGCATGTCTGTTAAATTTTGTGATGATTTAAGTTAATTTCGGCACTTTGTCGCAACACAGAACATGCAAAATAATTATTTTAACTCAAAAAAATAGCATAAACATGTAATTAAAATAAATAAATATGGAAAATTCATTTCTAGGTCACAAATGTATGGATTAGGATGTGGTTAAATTTTGAGGGCAAACAGAGTCAGTTTGGTATTTTTAAAGACACTGAGTGAGTATTTAAGTACTAGTTTAGGTCACAGTAGATATAGAAAATTGTGAAAATGATGAAACAAGAATTTTGATGGATCTTATAATTTATTCTGAGGTTGTTGGAAAGCAGGAAACTTGATTTAGTAAGATCAAAGTGTTCTTAAGAGGTATAAAGTATCAGATATCAGATAACTTTAATAGTTATCCTTTAAGAAGTCTTTTTGACTTCTTTCTCTCCATTTATTTCCTACGGCTACAAAGATAGAGAATAAAGAAAGAAAGAATAGATAGAAAGGTTAGAGAAAGGGACAAGATACAGAGAGAAGGGAGGAGTTTGAAGGCCTTGCATAGTCCACCTAGAAGTCTTGGATGCTTGAGAGCTGGAAGGAAAAATTGAAGAGGGAAGTGAGAGTTACACAATGCACTCTAGATCAAAGGGAATCAAACTTATTGCCTTGAAGGAAACTAGAGAGAAGACTAAGAGAGGTAAGGAGTTTTTGAAAGTTATTCAAATTTTGTACCTTCAAGTATGAGTTTTGTGATAATTTGTGAGATCTAAATTTTAGTAGGATTATTTGAATATTTCGGGTATAAAATGATTATGTTATAGGTAGAAATCTATTAGCTAAAATTTCATCTACCTTGCATGTGAATGGATTGTTGTGAAATGGGTTCAAGAGGGGTGGGGAGTTGCATATGAAGGATGAATTTTTCAACTTGAATTTGTTAGTTCCAACTTCTAAATTCACACAAAGTCCCCTATTTTTTTTATGGTTGAACTCATTAGTGTTGGGATTTCACTTATATGGTTGAACCATAGAGCTAAGGCAAGGATAGGTGGTGCAAGTGTTTGAAATCTAAACTAGTGTTTCAAGAGGAATCTAATATTTTGTAGGAGTTTTTACACTATGGTTTATATGTGCTTGAGATGATGATTTCATGAGATCCTTGATGAGGGTTGTTCTCAGGTTCAAGGGAAATGAGGTTGTTTATGTTCATTTTGCTTCTAAGCTTCTTGATTAATCATGCTTTAATGGGGATGATGTTAGTTTGATGTATATGATATTAAAGTTGTTGTTTTTGTGGTGATGGCCAAGAATGATGATGGGAAATTGATCTCAAATTTTGTTATTGAATTAGATAATTAGAGTATAATTGAAGGCAATGGTTTAAATTAGACATTGATTGTTCCTTATTTGTATAGTTTGCTTTATGGTAATTATGGTTTAGTTGAGGTATAATAGGTCAGAATGGGATTTTGAGGTATTTTGAGTGTTTTCTCACTTGAATGTGTTTTCAATGGGTGTTTATGACTTGTTCATGGTAGAAGTTTGAGTTAAAAACTTGTGACTCTTCATTAGGACCTTTGATGCACAAAGTGAAAAAAATGATATTTTTCTTGTTTAATTGAGTTTAAATTTATGATTGATGAGTTGAATTTAGTGTTTAATGATCCTAACATGATTAGATACCATAATTACTGTAACACCCCCCTCAGGGTATCACATTTCTGACTTTCAACTCATAATCTGTAAAGAAGTTCATAAACAAGGTTTGAGTTATAAAAGATGGGTTTTAAAATTTCTTTTCATCAAAGACGGAAACATAAACTTACTGAGATCCATAAATATTACTGAAAATATATTTAATATACAATATTGACACTAATTAATATTTAACAATTTAAAGAGAAATATAAAACTAACAAAAAACTCTCTTTTTAACAGTAGCAAACCCTATGACGGGTCCTACTTAATAGCACGGTACAACACTAACGAGAAAACTTAACATACTTATTCCTTCTTGTATCCATCTGGATGCATCAGACATTTGTTCCTTGTCAACACTGCACGCTATCAAATCTGGAATGGTCATTCTCTGATGTTGTCACCAATTTCAGAATATCTACCACCCGTCATGTCTAAGACAACTTGTTCCATCTATTATATAATTTTTACAATACAAGCCCAACCAAACAATATAACAAAGAGGTGAGATCACCTACGTCAATACCAACATGGTAGTATAGAGATAACACAAACAGCATACCATACAGATATGTCATACCATAATTCCAATAATGCACTCAACATTAATCAACTATCATCATCCAATTATTTATCAGTTCAAATATCATTCAATATTCACGATGAAGTCCTCAACAATATCCAAATATTCATCAATTCAAATCATACGATAATAACAATAATGGCATCAACATTATTTATCATCATCATCTAGTATTTCTTAACAAAACAATTGTCATAACCAATACTCCTCAATTAATATATCACATAGATATAAATGCTCAGTTTCATGCATGCGCACATAGACTCAATGTCCTACTCCATGGAGCTAATACTCAGTTCGGAGAAGTTGATCCGAAAGATCTGTCTGTACCAAAATGCCTCAGACCAAGTGCTATAATCCTCATTTTGATTTTGCACATCTAGCATATACACGACAGTCTTTACGAGATCTCGATTAAGAATAGTGTCTCGGTCAGGATCATCGGTGCGTTGCATCGGTCTAACCTACGGGAAGAAGCGCGACCAACCACCCATGTAAGCAACCCGCACCCCGATGCCCCCAGGTCAACAAGTGACTTACACTACGCATATCGCACCTACTCAAGAGGTGTACGTATCTCCTAGGCAAATAGCCTCATACAGTCCATCGGACCTTTCCAATGCATGTTCAATGCACCAATGCCAATCATAGGCAAAATTCATCATTTCCTCATATAGTGTTCATACACTAATTCATGCATATAAAATGCACTAATGCCAATCACAGGCAAAATTCACAATTTCATATTCAGGGTCCACACATTGGCCCATTCTCAGTTTAATTTCATAATCTCATAATCAGGGTCCACACACTGGCCCAACAGTAATCATACTGTATTTTCAATAGCAAAATCATATTATCGCATTTTTATAGTCACAAAACACTTTCGTCGTGTTTTCACAATCGCACAACATTTCTATCACATTTTCACAATTTTGCAATGTTTCTGTTGCGTTTTCAAATCACATATTGATTTTTCAATGTTTTCTCAATCACGTAAAAATATTCCACCATTTTTAAATCGCGTAGCGATTTTTCAACAATATCTCAAACGTGTAAAAATATTTAAATGCTTTCCAAATTGCGTAGAAATATTTCAACATTCCTCAAATCGTGCGGAAATATTTAAACATTTTTCAAATTGCATAGCTTAAAAATCACGTTTTTAAGTTACGTAAATCATTTTTCACCATAATTTCATTACGAAAAATATTTCTCAACCTTCAAAAATTCCATTTCAACCTTTCTCAAAATAATATGACTACTCATATTATTTTTCACATTTTCTTACTCAAGAAATCCTTTTCGCAATTTATTCCACAAATTCACAATTCCATTGAATTAAATCAATGTTTCTCACTTTAAAAATTACTAACGCTCTCCAAAACCCAAAGGATGAGTTACACGTTAGAAAACATCAAATCACTCTTATATTCTCCATTTTTCTCAAATCAATTCCAAAATCAATTTTCTTCAAAATAAATTGAGGTTCAAACACTTTCAACCTCTCTTTATCTTTCGTAAACGAAATTCCATTTTGCAAGTAACAAAACACCTTGTTTCCATTTTCTTTAATCCTTGTACTAAAACACTTTGTTCAAACACTTTGTTTCCACTTTGAAATCACTTTGTTTCATAAAACCAAAACTATTCCAATCTCCCAATAACTGTGGAGTCTTTGGCCATTGAAGCTATCAAATACTTTTCCTTTATAAAATTAAGGTATTCACAAACCTTCAAAATCGTGGTACTTGTTTTCAAATGGCCATCAAATATTTTTCTTTCTAAATTGATATGGTTTTACACAAACAAAATCATTAAAAATTCCTTAACAAAAACCGTGAGCACTTGGTCTTTGAAATCAAATCATTTGTTCATTTTCATTTTTCACTTTCTTTGCAAATCCTTAAAATCATCAACTCATTGCTCTTTTCATTTAAAACTCATGATTAATAAAATACTTAGAATCTTTTTACTCAAAAATCACCCTTGAGGTCGTGTGCCTCTATGGTTTTTGGAACCAAAAATTGTTTTCCTTTTCATCATCAAATCATGACATATATATACATATTTCATCATAAATACCACAAGCATGCCATAATTAAGACAATAAATCATACTGAGCATGCAAGCACAAATAAACCATGCTAAGCGTATAAACCACATAAACACATAAACACCCACAAATAATTACATGGCCATGGATATGAATCCTCACATGGATTCACCATCCATCAAATACACAACCATCTTTCACCACCATACTTGGTTGGTGAGATGAATCTCCCTCTTACCTCTTGAAGATCCTCAAAAGCTCCTTGTTTTGCTTCTTTTTCCAAGTCCTTCACCACCAAGGACAATAAAGCTTCAATCTTTAGCTTGAAGAACAAGGTTGAAGATGGATGATTTAGAGAAAGTCTCCAACATGAAAGTTGTTTAGAATATCATATAGATTCAAGATCTATGGTTGGATGAAATTAAAAGAGATTGCATGGTGATTTTAGGTGGTATGGCCCAAATTCCACTTGAAGAACAAGGATGAAGTTTTTGATTTTTGTGAAAGAAAGCTTCTTAGACTTGGTTAAGATAAAGAATGAAGTGAAAACACTTAGTTTTCCTTCCACCAATTTCGTAGAGCTCCATGGAAATATCCCTAAAAATCATAAACAAATCTTAAAATCAATAACAAGTAAAAGAATAGGTAAACCATGGTTCAAGCATGGCTTAGAAAATCAAAACTAAAAGATTGGGTGAAGAAATATGAACTTTACCCTTTTTGCTAGAAACTTGAAGCTTGGAATTGAAGCTCAAAATGAATGATTTGGTGAAAACTCATAACTAGATATGTTCTTAGAATGAGGTAAGGATTCAAGAAATAAGTTTAGATAAAATTTTTGAGTGATGGAGGGTAGATCTAGGGGTCTTGGCCGAAACCTCCATGAAAGGAAAGTGGAGAGAAAAGCTTGATAACTTAGCTTCTTGAAAATGAATCAATGATGACCAAGAATAGCAATAATGGTCATGAAACACTTTGTTATGGTCTTAAGCCTCCAAAAACTATCCCCCCTGTAGCACCCCAAATTTCCTAAATAGTTGACAGTAATTTTGACAGTTAACAGAATTCTACTATTTAGTGATTTTTGTGTACTGTAAAATTATTTTGAGTGTTTCGTCAACGCATTTGATCGTTTTGAGTGATTTACTCCGTGTCAAGAAAATAATAATTTTCGGGCTGAAAAAAATCTTTATGTATTTATTTCTCTTGATTGATAATCATTTTTAACAATCTGACTTGATTTTCATACGTTTTCTAATATTTATGATTTTTGTGGATGATTATAAATTTTTATATTTCGCTTATTGTTTTTGGGCTGTTTGTGGGCCCAGGGTGGCCTTACGTGGGTCCCGCAAAGTGAAAATTTTTCTACGTATAGAAAAATTTGTACTGTTTAGACAGAGACGGGGGATCTTACTAAACTTGAATCCGGAAACAATTTTTAAAATTTTCTTTTATTGTGTTTTGTACTATATTTAATTATTGGACAATAAAAATACAGCAAATATATTCTTTCATGGGGTTATAGCAGATAAAAATAGAAATTATATTGCTTAAGTCAACAATAGTGGTTATGACAACTTTTGACGGACCAATAGGAAACAAGTTTAATTCTTTTTGATGGACCAATAGGAAGCAAGCTTAGTATTTAAGACTTTGATATCAACCGTCGATTTAATCAACGGTGTAGAATCGGTCTAATAAAATGGCTATGAACATTTATAACCATTGGATGAAGAATTAATCAAGGGTGGAGATTTGATCTTATAAAGTGGCTAGGACCATTTGTGACCGTTGGATTTGGATTTAATCAACGGTGGAGATAGATCATTTATGACCATTGGATGTGGATTTAATCAATGGTGGAGATTTGGTCTTCTAAAATAGCTATGACTAATTATGACCCTTGGATTAAAAGTAAGAAGGAGTAATCTTGACCCTTCATTTTGGAGATGCATCTAATGGCTAGGATTTCAAGGAGAAAAAATCTAATGGCTTAGATTAAGTCTTCTAATCAAAAGTCTACCTAAATCCTAACCATTGAGCTAATCAATTGCTTAAATGGTGGCTAGAAAAGATGACAACATTATGGAATGCATGGATGGAGGGGGGGATGGTTTTTGTGTTGTTTAGGAGCTTAAGGAAAAAGTTTGAAGACATTATTAGATGTCTTGGTCAATTATGCATCATTACTGATTATTTGCACTCTTAGGAGAATGCATGGAGGGGGGGATGGTTTTGGTGCATGCTTAAGGGCTTAGATAGCTTTCAAGACCATTGTTAGTTGTCTTGGTCACTTATTGATCATTATTGATCATTTCCTAAAGCAAAGCTCTTCAAAAAAATTTCTCTCCTTCTCCTTCAAGCTAGCTCACGGTCATGACCTCTAATTCTACCCTCCATCACTCAAAAATTTCATACAACCTAGTTTTTTAAATCTTTACCTTATTCTAAGAACATCTCTAGTTATGAGTTTTCGCAAAATCATTCATCTTGAGCTTTAAATCCAAGCTTCAAGTTTCTAGCAAAAAGGGTAAAGTTCATATTTCTTCACCCAATCTTTTAGTTTTGATTTTCTAAGCCATGTTTGAACCATGGTTTACCTATTCCTACACTTATTATTGATTGTAACATTTGTTTATGATTTTTAGGGATTTTTCCAAGGAGCTCTACGAAATTGGTGGAAGGAAAACTAAGTGTTTTCACTTCATTCTTTATCTTAATCAAGTCTAAGAAGCCTTTCTCTCACAAAAATCAAAAACTTCATCCTTGTTCTTCAAGAGGAATTTCGGCCATACCACCTAAAATCACCATCCAATCTCTTTTAATTTCATCCAACCATAGATCTTGAATCTACATGATATTCTAGGCAACTTTCATGTTGGAGACTTTCTCTAAATCATCCATCTTCAACCTTGTTCTTCAAAAGATTGAAGCTTTATTGGTGAAGTTTGTTAATCTTCACTTTTCTTTTGATTTCCAAGGTTCTAAGCCATGTTTGATCCATGGTTTATCTTGTTTAAGCTTGATTTACTAATAAATATATGTTTTGTTTTGTATTTGAGAAGCCCTTGGTAGTGAAGGACTTGGAAAAAGAAGCAAAACAAGGAGCTTTTGAGATTCTTCAAGAGGTAAGAGGGAGATTCATCTCACCAACCAAGTATGGTGGTGAGAGATGGTTGTGTATTTGATGGATGGTGAATCCATGTGAGGATTCATATCCATGGTCATGTAATTATTTATGGGTGTTTATGTGTTTATGTGGTTTATATGCTTAGCATGGTTTATTTGTGCTTGCATGCTTAGTATGATGTTTATTTGCTTTTATGGTATGCTTGTGATATATATATTGATTATATGTGTTGTATGCCATAAAAATTGTTGGAAAGGAAAACAAATTTTGGTTTCAAAGACCATGAGGATTTCGGCCTCAACACCTCAAAATAGGTGTTTACAAATTAATATTTTCATGAATGGTAAAATTGGATGTTTAGAAAAGCAAGGAAAATAAACATAGGGTTTGTTTTCAAAGAATAAGTGTTCACGGTTTTTGAAGGATGTTTTTGAATCAAAAGTTTCTAAGTATTTTATTAATCATGAGTTTTAAATGAAAAGAGCAATGAGTTGATGATTTTAAGGATTTGCAAAGAAAGTAAACAATGAAAATGAACAAATGATTTGATTTTTAAGACTATGAGTCTCACGATTTTGTTAAAGAATTTTTAATGGTTTTGTTTGTGTAAAACCATATCGATTTAGAAGGAAAAATATTTGATGGTTTCAATAGTCAAGTACCACAGTTTTGAAGGCTTGTGAAAGCCTTGATTTTAAGAAACAAAGTGATTTTCAAAGTAGAAATACAATTTGGTTTAGTACAAGGAATTTGGAAAGGAAATCAGAGTGTTTTATCACTTGAGAAATGAAATTTTCATATGGGAATGGAAAAGAGAGGTTGAAAGTGTTTGAACCTCAATTTATTTTGAAGAGAATTGATTTTAGAATTGATTTGAGAAAAATGGAGAATATAATAGCGATTTGATATTTTCTAACGTGTAACTCTTCCTTTGGGTTTTGGAGAGCGTTAGTAATTTTTAAAGTGAGAAACATTGATTTAATTCAATAGAATTGTGAATTTCTGGAATTTGTTGCAAAAAGGATTTTCTTGAGTAAGAAAATGTGGGAAATAATGTGAGTAGTCATATTATTTTGAGAAGGTTGAAATGGAATTTTTGAAGGTTGAGAAATATTTTTCATAATGGAATTATGGTGAAAAATGATTTACGTAACTTAAAAACGTGAATTTTTAAGCTATGCGATTTGAAAAATGTTGAAATATTTCTACGCAATTTGGAAAGCATTTAAATATTTTTACACGTTTGAGATATTGTTGAAAAATCGTTACGCGTTTTAAAAATGGTGGAATATTTTTACGTGATTGAGAAAACATTGAAAAATCGATATGTGATTTGAAAACGCAACAGAAACGTTGCAAAATTGTGAAAAAGTAACAGAAATGTTGCGCGATTGTGAAAACACGACGAAAGTGTTTTGTGACTATAGAAACGCGATAATATGATTTCACCATTGAAAATACAGTATGATTACTGTTGGGCCAATGTGTGGACCCTGATTATGAGATTATGAAATTAAACTGAGAATGGGTCAATGTGTGGACCCTGAATATGAAATTGTGAATTTTGCCTGTGATTGGCATTGGTGCATTGAATATGCATTGGAAAAATATGCATTGTGGCATATGAGGAAATTGAACAAAATTGCATTGAGATATTCGTGCATTGAACAAAAATTTGATAGCTGATGCTATTGTGACCCTTGTGGTTGAAGAGAGAATGTGAATTGATAGTAAGGTCTGTGATGGATCTTGGGGGCGTCAAGGCGCGGCGGTCGACCAGTGGATATCTGTCTGTGGGCTAAGGCTGGACCATATGCCACTTGGCGATGCGGTCCGTTGCAACGCATTGACGATACCCGACAATAACGATTCTTTTCAAAAGCTGGACATTTGTCTGTGGGCTAAGGCTGGGCATTGTCTGTGGGCTAATCTGGAAGATTGTCTTTGGGCTAAGGCTGACAATTAACAGAGCATTCTTCTCGAAATTGTGAAAACCTCCATGGAGTAGGACATTGAGTCTACATGCATAACATATGCATAAATCTGAGTATCTATATCTGCATGATATGATAATTGAGGAATATTGGATGATGATGATGATAATCATGATAGCATTATTGTGATTATTGTGTGACGATAATAATGTTAATGGCATGATGATAGTTATTATTTATTGTATCTGTTACGATAAATAATGTTGGTAGTATGATATATCTGTATAATATGTTGTTTGTATTATCTCTGTGCTACCATGTTGGTATTGGCGTAGGTGATCTCACCTCTTTGTTATGTTGTTTTGCTATGTTTATGTTATTAAAAACATTTATAGTAGAAGGAACAAGTTGTCTTAGACATAATGGGTGGTAGATATTCTGAGATTGGTAACAATATTGAGGAGTGGTTATTCAGGATTTAACAGTGTGCAGTGTGAACGAGGAACAGATATATGGTACATTAAGATGGATACAAGAAGAAATAAGTATGTTGAGTTTTTACCGTTAGAGTTTTACCATGCTAATGAGTAGGACCCATCATGGGGTTTGCTACTGTAAAAAAAAAGGAGAGTCTGTTAGTTTTATATTTCTCTTTAAATTGTTAAATATTAATTGGTGTCAATATTGTATATTAATTAGTTTAAATATATTTTCAGTAATACTTATGGATTTCAGTAAGTTTATGTTTCTGTAATAAGAAATTTTAAAACTCACATTTTATAACTCAAACCTTTTATGAACTTCTTCTAAGATTATGAGTTGGGAGTCGGAAATATGATACCCTGAGGAGGGTGTTACACCCCCCTTCATGCATTCTCCTAAGAGTGCAAATAATTAATAATGATGCATAATTGACTAAAACAACTAATAATGTCTTCAAACTTTTTCCTTTAGCTCCTAAACAACACAAAAACTGTCCCCCCTCCATCCATGCATTCCATAATGTCGTCATCTTTTCTAGCCACCATTTAGAGCCATTTAAGCCATTGATTAGATCAATGGTTAGGATTAAGGTAGACTTTTGATTAGAAGACTTAATCTAGGCCATTAGATCTTTCCTCCTTGAAATCCTAGCCATTAGATGCATCTCCAAAAATGAAGGGTCAAGATTACTCCTTCTTACTTTTAATCCAAGGGTCATAATTAGTCATTGCCATTTTAGAAGACCAAATCTCCACCATTGATTAAATCCAAATCCAATGGTCATAATTGATCCATCTCCACTATTGATTAAATCCAAATCCAATGGTCACAAATAGTCCTAGCCACTTTATAAGATTAAATCTCCACCCTTGATTTAAATCTAAATCCAACGGTTATAAATGGTCATAGCCATTTTATTAGACTAATCCTACACCGTTGATTAAATCGACGGTTGATATCAAAGTCTTCAATATTAGACTTGCTTCCTATTGGTCCGACAAAAGAATTAAACTTGTTTCCTATTGGTCCGTCAAAAGTTGTCATAACCACTATTGTTGACTTAAGCAGTATAATTTCTATTTTTATTTGCTATAACCCCATGAAAGAATATAT
Source organism: Ormosia emarginata (assembly GCA_029884605.1). NCBI lineage: Eukaryota > Viridiplantae > Streptophyta > Magnoliopsida > Fabales > Fabaceae > Ormosia > Ormosia emarginata. The sequence continues at coordinate 8,094,829 of JAQQTP010000063.1, read as the reverse complement.
TTGTTGTATTTTTATCGCCCGATAATTAAATACAGTACAAAACATAGTAAAAGAAATTTTCAAAAAATTGTTTCCAGATTCAGGTTTGGTAAGATCCCCTGTCTCCGTCTAAACAGCACAAATTTTTCTATGCATAGAAAAATTTTCACTTTATGGGACACAACTGGGCCCACGTAAGGCCACTTGGGCCCACAGACAGCCCAAAAACAATCAAAGAAATATAAAAATTTATAATCATCCACAAAAATCAGAAATATTAGAAAACGTATGAAAATCTAGTCAGATTGTTAAAAATGATTATCAATCAAGAGAAATAAATATATAAAGATTTTCCCTGGCCCAAAAATTATTATTTTCTTGACACGGAGTAAATCACTCAAAACGATCAAAAGTACTGACGGAACACTCAAAATAATTTTACAGCACACAAAAATCACTAAATAGTAGGATTCTGTTAACTATTAAAATTACCGTCAACTAGTTAGAAAATTTGGGGTGTTACAATTAGGGTTGAGAGATACTTAGAATTCATGAGTTGAGGATTAAAACTTGGTTAGAAACCAAGTTCATGAAGAGCCTGAATTATGCAAAAATAGTGTAGCATCCGAGTAGTCTGTGATATTTGTTGCATAACTTGAGCTACAGACATCGGATTGACTTGATTCTAGTGACATTTGAAACCTAAGACATAAGGATTCATGTAGTAAAAATATAAGAATTTTAAATCAAGCCAATCAGTACCCGAATCTGTTTGAACTCGAGGCAGATTCTGTAAAAAATGCATTCTAGCAACCAATAAACCAGATTGCATAATTTCTTTCTCTGATGTTGTATTTGCATGAAACTAGTGGCATTTGAAAGCTAACATGTAAGGCTAGTTGACAGTTAAATTTTAGAATTTTTGAGTTTTTATTTTGTTCCCAGTTTCATTTCAAATTCAAGTCATTTTCGGGTAAAACAGAGAATGCCCTGTTTTAGCTTCTGCATAATGTCGCATAACTTTGGCTACATTTATCCAAATGAGTTGAGGTTTGTAGCATTTGAAAGATATGAGGGAAGCTATTTGACTGTAAATTCTCAGAATTTTTGAAGTTAGTATGTACATTTGGTGCACTCATGAAAAGTAGCCTTTTTAGGCAAAAATTGAGATGTTTTTGAGAAAGTTTGGACCCTAGAAACTTTAGTAGCTTCTTTAACAGTTAAAGTTGAATTATGAAAATGTAGTATAAATGTATTTACTCCTTTATGGGTTAAACTTGAATTAAATGCTCCTTTATTGAGCTTGAAATTATATGTATGCATGATACTGGGAAGTAATATAAAAGGAATGATGAAGGTAGATGAGGTTGAATGAGTCCCTCTCTACTAACATGTATGATAATGTATTAAGAAAAGTTTAATGATTATGATATTGTTTTTCTATTGCATATGGATAACTATGATTATGTAAAAAGTGAAAGAAGGAAAAGTTTTTAATACTCTTGTATGTTTTGTTTTTTTTTTAACTTGTTATTTGAAGTTTCCATGTATTGTAAACTTATGCTCAGACAAAAGGGCTCCAAGTGGTTTGGACAAAAGAATTACTAAATCCTTTTAAATTCAGCCAACACGGCCAGATAGCACACAAAGATTAATTATGTATCAACTTAGATACTAAGTTACTTCATCATATACCTCTAGTACTTCAAACAACCATTTACAATATAAGTAACCAAAACAAGTATTCAATCATATCATATGTCATGGCCAAGACTCTAAAATTTCTAACCATTACTTGGTTCTATGAATCTTTCACTTATTCATTAGGATTATGTTATCACCATGCACTTTACCAATTTCTCAAAAGTAGATAACATGGTACCATATAACATAGAAGGATCTATATAAAGTTTACTACTAAGTACAACCTATAATTATGTTAGCCATGAACTTCAAGATATCAAACAATTCAAATAGAAGTGTAATATAAAAACTCAACATTTCCATATTATTTAAGTCACTTGGTTGTGACTTCTAAGCGATTCACATCAAACAATTCTATAACCAAGGAAAAGTCAATCATGGTGTTACCCATGAATACAAATAACAACATTTGTAATCACACAAATCAGTAATTCTACTGTGTACATTCAACATCATTCTAACATCACTTTCTTGTAAAAAAACACATCAAAATCTTAGCCATCAATGGGCAGCTTGTGTCATGACCATTTATCACTATTCAAGCATTACTTTCATACATTAAAAACCTTCCTCATACCAATCAAAGACAAAACAACAACCTGTTCAATAAGTCAGCCCATGGTCACTTGAAAACCTCATTGTTTTCATCATTTTTCAACATTACAATTATGGTAAAAACTAGGCTGAACTAAACCAAAAGTTTCTATCATATTTTACTCCATAAATTAAGCATAGAAGCAGGTACAAATTTGGTCTCCAATATGGCATTCAACCGTGACACTTAGGCAAGAAAAACTTTTCTATACTTATCACTAAACCATTACACTTTCAACACAAATCTCATTGGAATCCAAATGAACAATTCAAAGAAAGTATATTTAACTACCAAGTCCAATTCAGTCGTGACATTAGGGTGTCAAATATCAACCAATCTTACAAGCATTCATTCATAAATCTCAAGGAAACATTAACAACCATTTAGAAATAATAAACATTAAATGATTGCACCCAATATAGCAACTCATCTAATATAATTAATTTCAACAACCAAGTCAAGTTAAACACATGTAGTGTTGCAACCATTTTAAAATCAGGGCAACATTATATGCTGCTAGACGGTGACCATATAAGCAACCATTAATCAAGTTTAATGTACTTAGATCACTTATATAATGCAGTATTGCTTACTGCTGAACCATGACTAAATGAACAAACCATTAACTAAGTTAAATACAACTAAGTTTCATATATGATACAACTTATTTGCTGCTGAACCTGTAACATTTCTATACATTTTCACATTACACTTTTCATAGTAGATAAGAGGTACTTTGCTGTACTACAATCAAATTGAACCAACTCCATTATTTGGTCTCAACCATAACCAATAAATACATATACATATTTTGTGGGTACAAAACAACCAGCTATTTTGCTGTAATAATCAATAATGTGAACAACAACCTCATTTTATAAGCAAGACAACATTTATGCTTATTTTACATTAATGTTACTTGATTAACATAAACCATCTTCTTTGTTTACTTTCAAACCTTAACTAACATAAATTACTTCCCTTACTTCGCTTTCAAATTCAAGCTTTAAGCTTGGTCTTGCCCTAAAGCGTAGTCAGTCAATTCCCTGGCTCAACAGGATGAACTGCTCTAATACTAAATTGTAACACCCTAATCCTAGATACTGTAAGTAAATAGAATTATGGGTGTCACTTATAAACTTAAGCATAAATATAACCTATATAATACCTAGCAACGCATAATTATATAGAGCCTTTAATAACTGGTAAAGAGAACAAGATAATTTTACACAACTAGCAACTTGCTCCTTACTAACTATTACAAACCATGAGAGCGAAAAATACAAAACTAATAAATCAATTACAATAATGATATATATAAATTTACAAATTAGCTATGCAAAGTCTTCAATGCCTTCTTTCGCTCCTGCTTTGATCCTATACTGGATTTACCATGAAAATAAGAAGTTGGGATGAGAATTTGAAATTCTCAATAATAAGTTTATAAAACATAACATCATAATAAATCTAGTTATTGTAGTTAAAACTGGTACATAAATAATAATTAGAAAAATAACATAATGAAAAATGTAGTCCTTTCACTTTACTCACCTTAGTGGCTACTACCATTCCTAACTCAAATCTCTTACAAATTCAAATTTAAACATGCCATTATCATATAATCAACATTTACCTCCCATAAGAAGTAATTACCAAGTATAAACTCGAAATACATTGCATTAGTTATGTAAAAGACAACAAGACACAAAAATAAACTTATTTCAAAGTCTACAAGGGTAGAAAACCCTTGCTTGTCCGTAAGCTCCAATGGTACAAATGCAAAGTCATGGGAAATCTTTAATAACAAAGTGTACCACTTGGTTTCATTCTTCACATTCCACAAGTTTACACTAGTGGATCATACCCATAACATTCAAACATCAATATATTTTCATTTAATCAATATCACAAACTCAACATAATCACTAATAAAAGTGAATGAGTAAATCAAACAAGAAACCTTATCAATCCTCTTCCTTTGGCCGTGTGTGTAACACCCTCCTAAGGATGTCACATTTATGACTAAGTATAGTAAAACCTTACCCACGTTATAAATCATTTATTAAATAATAATAATACGAGTTGTAAAATTTTTATTTTGTTTATAACATCATTAAATAAAATAAACAGAACATGAAATAGAATAAACTAATAAATACACACCATAATTATACATATAATTTTGTTTTTAAGGATACAACAAGTACAAACTATTAAACAGAATTATAAATTGTTTTACTCAAAATAAACAACAAACTAGTCCAAGTACAAAACTAAAAGTTCTAGTCCTCCGAAGGATTCTTCTCTGATGGATCGTCGAAAAGCAGAAACCCTGGATGTTGTGTAGCCCTACTGACAGGAGTCCGTGCAGTCGACACACTACTAAGCTCACTAGGGGCATGGAAACGACCACCCCAATAGGACCTAATAGATAAGGGTAACTCTAGGTGTACATAAACAGTCATAGTAAACATAGGAACTCCATCGTATTCCTTACTTAGGGACACAGCCAATCGTCCCACATAAACAACAGTCTCCCCATCCACATGAAGATGCCAGGCTTCGGAGGCCCTTTGGAACTCCAGTCTCATGAATCCCAGAAAACTCGGTAGTGCCATGTCACGTCAAATCAATCTAAACAATAAGGATGATCTAGAGGCTTGCCCTTTACGCATTGATCACCAGAATGATGTTCCTCCTCATATTGACAACCCAAAGGTTGCTCTTCATCTCCTTCCTCAAAATCTTTACCAATCATAATAATAACACAAAAATGCATACACAGAGGTGAGATAATCTACATCATTACCAGCATGGCAGCATAGAAACGATAGTACATACAAATATGGCATTTAATACATCAAATCATGTTATCACATCATACACAATATCTCAGATCAATATAATTATCACATCATGATCAAATCAAATATGTGTATGTGCACAGACTCGTTCCTACTCCATGGAGTTAACCACAATTTTCAGAGAAAATGATCCAGAAGATCTATCTGTAGCTTCGGCTGCCTCAAGCCAAGTGCTACACAGTCTATCCATCGTGTGCAACAGGCATTGTACCATACAGTCTATGCTAGATCGTGATTAAGAATAATACTTTGTCGAGATCGCTAGTGTGTTGCCCAGTACCACGGCGCAGAGGAGCTAGCAACTGTCCACATGTGGAATCTTCTGCACCCCAACGCCTCCAAATTTACTCAATGAACAACACTACGCCTATCGCACTCGCACTACATTGTAATTCATCTCTAAGGCAACTTGCCAATATCAACCAAACTGACACGTTTTCTCTATGCATGGTGCATGATTCAAAATACACATATAACAATACTACTATTTTTGACAACCACACACCATCACTTGGCAGTACCATTTTTCAATGTAACTGGGTCCACCATGTTAACCCGTTAGCAAACAACTGTTATTTCCAATTGTGTAAATATTTTTCAATGTTTTTACAATCGCGTAGCGTTTTTAAATCGTTTTCTCAATCGCGTAGTGATTTTAAATCATTTTCTCAATCGTGTAGCTTAAAAATCATTATTTTAAATATACGTAAAATTTTTCTAATATTTTCAATTATGTAAAATATTTCTTTGGTTTTGAAATTGAATTTTGAAATGTTCTTCATTATATCTATTTTAGGCTTATTTATAGTATTTCCTTAATAAAAATTTCTCAAAGGAATATTTCCTACTGTTTCCTTCCAAAATTACTTTTCTTGGATTTAACCGAACATTATATCTCAAAACTTGCTAACGCACTTCAAAACCCAATGGGTGAGCTATACGTTAGTACTTTTCAAGTATTTATTTTACTTCTCATCCTTACTTAATTTCTCTAATTAAGCTCTAAAATAAATTCACTTTCTTTTATTCTCTAAAATTCATTAAATTGAGTTCTCATTAATTTACATAAGTCCATGCTTAGAAAATAATTTTGGATCAAAAATACCATGAGTAGGCATGTTGGTCGAAAATCATTATATGTTTTATAAATCATCTTTAATTATTTTCTATCATCTAATTCCTCGTAAGAATTCTTAATCTAATTTATTATTATTAAATCACTTAATCCATGATTAGGAAAATAATTTAGAACACTTTGTCCTTTTTGTGGTGGTGTAGGTCGTGAGCTTCATGGGTTCTTTGGAACCCTCATGCAATTCCTTATCATGTTATTTACATCCTACTACATACAATAACTATCATGCCTTCATAAACACATATTAAAACATATAATCAAAGCTATAAACATGCTTGCATAAAAAATCATCACAAATAAGAAAAGCTTTAAACAATTAAGTGAATGAATCCTTATGGATTCTTTACCACAAGCAAATCCATTTTCTAAACACCAATACATGGTTGATGAGATTAAATCTCTCTCTTACCTTTAAGGAAGACAAATACTTCTTGGATGCTTTCCTAGAGATTTTGTGACCCTCCAAGAAAACCCTAACAAACTTAAACAAATCTCAAAGTCATAAACTAAGTTTGAAAAAGGAAAACCATGGATCAATCATAGCTCTAGAACTCAAGAATCAACTTAGAAACAAGAAATAAGAATTTTTATCTTGTAGAGTAGAAAACTTCAAACTTGCTTTCCAAGCACAAGATGGATTAGAAAAGTGTTTAGGATTATGTTTAAGTTCAAGAAATGGTGTTGGATGAAATTATAGAAGTGTGGATGTAAGTTTGAAGGGTGGAGGCCGAGAGCTCCAAAAATGGAGAGAAATGGAGTTTTTGTGTTCTTGGAAGAGAGAGAATGGAGAGAATTGATATTTTTGTCATGTAAGATAAAGATGAAGTTAGAAGTGAAATGAAAATGAAGACCCCTCCTCCTTGTAGCTGCCGTGGAGTAAATGGAGAGAATAGGTAAGATTTTTGTGTTAGATATTTACCATGTAGATATTTTTGGAGGCTAGGATATTTACCATAAGTGATAAACTTGAAAAATTTAGTCTTGATCCTTCCTTGTTGGTTGCCTTGGCCGTGGAGCATTATGGAGAAGCAAACCAAGTTTGGTTCATTTAGTTGCCTAATTAAGCTTAAGCTAACCTAATTTCTAATTCCATTGCTTCTAATTATATCAAGCTAACCTAGTTAGATTTCCTAGTTACTTAGGTGTGACTAACAAGCTTCTAGAATGTACTAGAAAAATCTTGTAATAGGAATCCCTAAAGAATAGCAAACTAAGTTTCATTCCATTTAGTTGCTACATATAATCTAGGCTAACTTAGTTAGGTTTTCTAGTTACTAAGTTAACTAGTCAAGCCACTTTGGTTGACTACTTTCCATTGGCTTAGAAAATCAAGCCACCATTGTTGACCAATTCCTATTGGTTCACCGAGTTGTAAGCCACAAGGGCTTTTCTGATTCCTATTGTCCATCAAGTGGCGTGTTTCATCGCTTAAGTCAAGAGGTAGTCATGTCCAACAGATAATAAAATGATATTAAAATATAAAATATTTTTATTTCACAAATAAATTTTAAAAATTAAAAGATCGGTACACGCATCACTCAAAATTGGATTTAGTAAGATCCCCCAGCTCTGAATAATCAGTCAAATATTTTCTCCGACCTGAAAATTATTATTTTCCTGACTCAGAATAAATCACACACAAAGATCAAAAATAGTCACAAAACAATCAAAATAAATTTACAGTACACAGAAATCACAAAACAGTACAATTCAGACATTACTGTAAATTAACAAATTTTAGGGTGTTACAATGTGTCTATTGTAACACCCCAAATATCCTATTTATTTGACAGTAATTTTGACAGTTAATAGAATTCTACTGTTTAGTGATTTCTGTGTATTGTAAAATTAATTTGAGTATTCCGTGAATACATTTGATCATTTTGTGCGATTTACTCCGTGTTAGGAAAATAATAATTTTCGGGCCAGGGAAAATTTTACATATTTTAATTATTATTGTTAAGTCTTAATTATTTTACTTAATCTGATTTGATTTTCATAAGTTTTATAATTTTTATGATTTTGTGTATGATTATGAAATTTTTATATTTCTCTGATTATTTTTGGACTGTCTGTGGGCCCAGGTGGGTCCCGAAAAGTAAAAACAAAGGAATTGATTTTAAAGACTAAGAGTCTCACGATTTTTTTGAAGGCAATTTTAATGGTTTTGTTTGTGTAAAAACAAGAATGGTACTTAATTGATTTAGAAGGAAAAATATTTGATGGTTTCAATAGCCAAATACCACGGTTTTAGAAGGTTTGAAATGCCTTGGTTTTATGAAACAAAGTGATTTTCAAAGTGAAAATATAATTTGATTCAGTACAAGGATTTTGGAAATGGAATCAGAGTGTTTTATCACTTGAGAAATAGAAATTTTGGTTATAAATGGAAAAAAGAGGTTGTAAGGGTTTGAACCTCAAATTATTTTGAAAGAGGATTGAGTTTGAGAATTTATTTTGATTTATAAAGGAAACATTGATGATTTAAAATTTACTAACGTAAAACTCGCCCTTTGGGTTTTGGAGCATGTTAGGAAATTTTAAGTGAGAAGCATTGATATAATTCAATGAAATGGTGAATTTATGGAATATATTGCAAAAAGGATTTTCTTGAGTAAGAAAATGTGGAAAATAATGTGAGAAGTCATATTATTTTGAGGAAAGGATTTCTTAAAGGAGAAATGTGAAAAATGATGTTAGAAATGATATTGATTTGTTTGAAAGTCCAAAATAATATTTGGAATATTGAGAAATATTTTCGTAATTGTAAAATGGTGAAAAATGATTTATGTAATTTAAAAACGTGATTTTTAAGCTACATGATTTGAAAAATGTTTAAATATTTCCATGCGATTTGAAAAATGTTAAAATATTTCTACGCTATTTGAAAAGCGTTTAAATATTCTTACGCGTTTGAGATATTGTTGAAAAATCTCTACACGATTTAAAAATGGTGGAATATTTTTACGTAATTGAGAAAACGTTAAAAAATTGCTACGTGATTGAAAAATGATGGAATATTTTTACATAATTGAGAAACGATGGAAAATCGCTACGCGATTTGAAAACACAACAGAAACATTGTGAAATTGTGAAAAGTAATAGAAATGTTGCATGATTGTGAAAACGTGACAAAAGTGTTTCGCGACTATGAAAATGTGATAATATGATTTCACAATTGAATAAATAGTACGATTACTGTTGGACCAGTGTATGGACACTGTATGAGAATATGATGAATTTTGCCTGTGATTGGCATTTGGTGCATTGTACATACATTGGAAAATATACAGTGAGGCATATGATGAAATTGAAAAAAAATATGCATTGAGGCATATGATGAAATTGAACATAACTACATTGAGATATTCGTGCATTGAACGAAAATTAATAACTGATAGCTATTGTGACCCTTGTGGTTGAAGAGAGAATGAGAATTGAAAAGTGAGGTCTATGATGGATCTTGGGGACGTCAAGGCACGACGGTCGACCAGTGGACGTTGATTGGCAAATGATCATGTGTCACTTGGCAATGTAGTCCGTTGCAATGCATTGACGAAACCCGACAATAACACGATTCTTTTCAAAGACTGGAGATTGTCTTTAGGCTAAGGCTGACAATTAACCAGAGCATTCTTCTCGAAATTGTGAAAACCTCCATGGAGTAGGACATTGAGTCTATGTGCACATGCATCATTATTGAGTATTGGTTATGATAATTGATTTGTTGAATACTTGGATAATAATTTAGGGCATTATCATAAATATTGAGTATTTATATGTGTGATATAATAATTGAGGAATGTTGGATGATGATGATGATAAATAATGTTGATGGCATTATTGTAATTATTGTTATTTTATACATTATGATGATGGCATAATTGTAATTATGGTATGACATATCTGTATGGTATGCTGTTTGTGTTATCTCTATGCTACCATGTTGGTATTGACGTAGGTGATCTCACATCTTTGTTATATTGTTTTGTTGTCCTTGTATTGTTAAAATTGTATGGTAGACGGAACGAGTTTCTTAGGCTTGACTGGAGGCAAATATTCTGAGTTCAGTGACAAAATCAAGGAGTAACCATTCTGGATTCATCGGTGTACAGTTTTGAGGAGGAACAAATACATGACGCATTAAGATGGATACAAGACAGAATAAGTATGTTGAGTTTTTATCATTAGTGTTTTACCGTGCTATAAAGTAGGACCCGTCATGGGGTTTGCTACCGTTTATAATTGAGTCTGTAAGTTTTATATTTCTTGAATAATTGTTAAATATTAAGTGATGTCCGTTATATGAGTTTTAATCATTTTAAATCTATTTTTTTTAATATTGCTTATAAATATCAGTAAGTTTATGTTTTCGTAAAAAGAAATTTTGAAACCCACCTTTTATAACTCAAACCTTTTATGAAATCATTTTCAGATTATGAGTTAGTAGTCGAAAATGTGATGCCCTAAGGAGGGTGTTACATCTATTTGGCCATAAATTTAGTATTTCCAATCCTTACCTATACATTTACGTCACAACTCTTCAAAATCAATAAGCAAGCTAGAAATATAAATTAAACATTATTTTCCTTCTTGGCCCTGTTTTGGCCGCGAGAGTCAAGTCCAAGAGCACAAAATTTTACTTATACATCATCACCAATTTAATTCCTGAATTAAAGGAAAATGGAAGAACAAATTATAATCCTTAATCATTCATAAATTTCAGTTTTGGGTTGTGAATTTCAAGATAGAAAACAAAATCTTAAGAATTTCCTCAAAACTAACACAAATCTACACATAATCTTGTTGCAAAGCCTTATTTACAAACAATCATAACCATTCACAAGCTAAATAAACATAGAGTTCATAAAACCTCCTTTCTCGGATTCACTCACCATATACAGTAAGAAAGGATAAAAATATGGAATAAGATTGGAAAGATAAACCCCTACACCCTTCAACCCATGCAACCCTTGACCTAGTATAGGGATTTCATGGGTTTTACTCCAATTAACTTCTAACAATTGATGTAAACTAACTCACAAGCATTCAAATAACTTCAGTTAATCAAAATTAAACCATAACTAATTCAAAAACATCAAGAACAATACTCTAAGCTCTCATTTTTTAGCACAAAAATCACATGTAAACAATACTCTAAGATCAATCAAGAATATAAAACAACAATATAAGCTCAAAATCATAATCAATCAACAATAAGTCCCCTCACCCAACAATCCCATTTTAAGCGCCCAAGTAAAAATTCAACCAAGACAATCCAAACTCAATATGCATTTAAACTAAGAAAACAGAGAGGTGAAGAAAGTACAGACTAGCAATAAAGTAGCCCCTACCTCATCTTCACGGATCCATAATTTCATTTTCCCCCTTTCCATGCCCTTATTCTTCATATTGTCTCTCTTATTTATGTTGTTCTTACTTCTTTGATTCTTCCCATACTTCCTCCATTCCAACACTCATAAAGATGAGAAAGAGAGGAAGTGAGAATCAAATACATAAAAGGAACAAGATGATTACATGGATCAAAAAGAGAAAATGAACCAAAGATGAATGGACACCAACATGGCAGTGAACCAGCTCGACGGACAAACCAGCAGACGAGCAAGCCTACACGACGGTGAACCAGCAGACGAGCGAGCCAACACGGTGGTGAACCAGCAGACGAGCGAACGGAGAAGGAAGAAAACACGTGAGAAATAGAGAGACGAGATAGTAAAGTGGACGAAAGAGAGTGAGAAAAATGAGAGATTATCAAATAAAAAAGAAAGAAAAGAGATAAGTGAATAGGAAGATAAGAAATAAGTGTTTGAGAATGAGTGTAATCTAACATGAGAAAGAAAATAATGGAAACAATTGAGAAATGTAAAGTTATTGAGATAAAGGATAAAAGAATTGGTATATTCTTTTAATGAATTTTCCAACATTCTCTGATGATATGGAAAATTCTAAAATTTCTAAATATCATTTTTACACCTTTACCAATCACTTAACTTTACTATTCATCCATGGGTTAAGTTAACCTTTAAAGAATTAAATTAAAAAAACTTTCACGTATTATTCTAATTCGTTACCACTTTCTAATTAATTCTTCTAAACTATTTTAAGCTTTCTCTCTCACCTTCAGTATTATAAATTTATGCTCGATTCAATCCCAACAATCATCCGATTTATCAGATAACTAATATCATATCTATTGAGCTATTGTAATACTAATTAGTATCATTAAATTGGGCGGGATGTTATAATTCTCCCCCCTTTATATAAATTTTGTCCTCAAAATTTGTTTTATCTTACTTTACATAATTACCATGTTTATTCATTATTCCTCAATATGCTATATTTGATTCTTTTGGAATACTTTCAAGTCAAACATTAACTTCAATCCTCATTATTTTGATTCAAAAATCAAGACAATTGCCCATACAATTGTCATGTTATGCAATGCATTATGATATATGATTATGCCTAATGAATGCCCTAATGTATGCTTTCAATGTTAATAAAAGCATTTTGTTTTTAAGAAAACTCATGATGCTTGCATATTCTCAGGACATTGGGAGCACCTTTGGCCCAAACTAATACCTGAAAATAGCAAACCTCAAGTTTGAAAACCAAAACATGCAAAGTTACTTTTAAAATCATTATACAAAAAACACATGTTAATTGAGTATTTCTAGGAAACCCTTTTGTTCCAGGAGGTGCCTTTTAATGTAACACACCCAGTCAGGGCTCTAACCCCCGGGAAGTTGTGTTAATCTACTTAGTATTGTTCATATGGCTCGGTATTAAATCCCCTCCTTCGGACTACAGCCCTTCATTGGAATTATTGAATCCCTTCCTTCAGGCTACAACCCTTCATTGGGATCGAACCTAGAATGCCTCCTTGTATAGTTTTTTGGGTAAGCAAGATGCCATTTTGTTCCTTACACTACGAAACATTTTTAACATTATGCTTGGCGCCCTTTTGTCCAAGCTTAAGTTTACAATACATGGAAACTTCAAATAACAAGTTTGAAAACAAAATATGCATAGTTGTTTATACACTTTTACATAATCAAGTTCTCTTTGCATAATAGAGAAACTTAACCTTATCTATCAAACTTTTCATTCATGTTATACATTGTAGAGATGGAGTAACTTACTCAACCTCAATCTACCCTTAGCTTTTCATTGTCATACTTCCCAATATTTTGCTTATCAACCTTACTCATTAACATTCGTATATCATTTGTTCCTAGCAAGATTCATACAATGAATCTCATCAAATGGTTATTTTTAAATATAACCAATCATCGCTAAACTCAAATAAGCATAAACATACTCAAGCAATATTAATAGATTTCACTATCACATTTCATAATGATCAACAAGAGTATAATATTAAGTACATTTAATCAAGGATTAAACCATAAATTGTATACAAACAATACCATTATTCTACATGGTTAATCCAAAATAAGCTTTTTAAGCCTATAACAATTTATCATCACAACTTATAATGTATCAATTTCACAACTTAAAACTTAAACTTTGAATATAAGATGGAGAACTACTAAATCCTTTTCAATTCGGCCAACATGGCCAGATAGCACACAAAGATTAATTATGTATCGACTTAGATACTAAGTTACTCCATTATATACCTCTAGTACTTCAAACAACCATTTACAATATAAGTAACCACAACAAGTATTCAATCATATCATATGTCATGGCCAAGACTCTAAAATTTCTAACCATTACTTGGTTCTATGAATCTATCACCTATTCATTAGGATTATGTTATCACCATGCACTTTACCTATTTCTCAAAAGTAGATGGTGCCATATAACATGGAAGGATCTATATAAAGTTTACTACTAAGTACAACCTATAATTATGCTAGCCACGAACTTCAAGATCTCAAACAATTCAAATAGAAGTGTAATATAAAAACTCAACATTTCCATATCATTTAAGTCACTTGGCTGTGACTTCTAAGGGATTCACATCAAACAATTCTACAACTAAGGAAAAGTCAATCATAGTGTTAGCCATGAATACAAATAAAAACATTTGTAAACACACAAATCAGCAATTCTACCATGTACATTCAACACCATTCTAACATCACTTTCTTGTAAAAAACACATCAAAATCTTAGCCATCAATGGGTAGCTTATGTCATGACCATTTATCACTATTCAAGCATTACTTTCATACATTAAAAACCTTCCCCATACCAATCAAAGACAGAACAACAGCCTGTTCAATAAGTCAGCCCATGGTCACTTGAAAAACTCATTGTTTTCATCATTTTTCAACATTACAATTATGGTAAAAACTAGGCAAAACTTAACCAAAAGTTTCTATCACATTTCAATCCATAAATTAAGCATAGAAGCAGGTACAAATCTAGTCTCCAACATGGCATTCAGTCGTGACACTTAGGCAAGAAAAACTTTTTCGTACTTATCACTAAACCATTACACTTTCAACACAAATCTCATTGGAATCCAAATGAACAATTCAAAGAAAGTATATTTAACTACCAAGTCCAATTCAGTCGTGACATTAGGGTGTCAAATGTAACACCCCAATTTTTAGAAAAATGTCCCGAATGTTCTGTTTGCTGTTTTTCAAGCTTTTGTGTAAAAGACCATTGTGTCCCTATTTTACTGTTTCTTATTTTCTGTATGAAATACAAATACGTTTTACAGGCTAAAATTTTATTTGATCGTTTTACGTAATTTGTTTCGAGACGGTAAAATAAAAATTTTCTCAAGCTACTGTTTTAATTTTTCTGGGAGATATACAGATAATTAATACTGTCTGTAATTTTATTTGAACGTTTTGGATGATTTGCTTCGTTGTGGGGAAAAATAGAAAAATGACCATTATGTCCCGATTGTACTGTTTTTAATTTTTCTATATGTTACAAAGGTTTTAATATTACTGTCTGTGATTTTATTTGGACTTTTTGTGCGATTTGCTCTGGGACAGGAAAATAATATTTTTCGGTCCGGGAAAATCTTGTTTTAATTATTCAGAACTGGGGGATCTTACTTAACCCGATTCTGAATGATACTGTAATTAATCTTTTAATTTTTAGGATCTAATCACAAATAAAATAATTTTGTATTATTATAATATTATTTTATTAGTCGGTATAATAAAAAAATGACATGAGACTGGAAATGTTTTACGGGACCCACGTTTAGTTAAAACAGTTAACTTAGTAGCTTAATTAAGCATCATTAGTGAAGGAACTCTCTAGAACATAGTGACTAAGCTAGATGACTAAGCTTAATTAGTGACTAAGCATGGTGACTAGGTTAGGATCAACCAATGGGAGCAAAGCTTGCTAACCAAGTTTTAATCTTGATCATTGATCCATTCTAAGGCTAGGATGAAGCCAAGCCCATGACACCTTGCATGCCATTGAAGTCCACGGCCATATGGCTTTTGGAAGGCCATAATCACTTTGTCTTCATGCAATTTTCTCTTTTCTCTCTCTTCCAAAAACCCTAAACACCATTGAAGCTTCCTTGAAGCTAGTTTCGGCCAAGCCATAAACTACACCATCCAACCACCCAAAATTTTAACCAACCAAGTTTTCTAAACCTAAACACAATCCTAAGAACATCTCTAGTTGAGAGTTCTTGCAAAATCTTCCATTTGAAGCTTGGAAACCTACTTGGAAAATTTTACCTAGAAGGTGAAATTTGTTGTTTTCCATTTCTAAACTCTTTTTCAAAGTCCCAAGCCATGATTTCTCCATGGTTTAAGCTCTCTTTTATGGTTAGTAACTTGTAGTTTTGATTAAGCTTGTTAGGTGACTTGGTGAAGGAGAAAACCGAAACCTAGAGGAGGTGTGAAAGAGTATTTTTGTCTTCATTTAAGGTAAAAGGAAGACAAATCTTATCATCCATGGGTGGTGGTAAGAAGATGGAGTTTTATTTGTGGTGATTGTAGAATCCATAAGGATTCCTTTGTTTGTGTGGTTGTTAGTAGCTTTCCTATTTGATGTTTGTAATAATTTGTATGAAGTTGCATGTCTACAAGCTTTGATAATTTGTATGTGTTAGAAATGCATGATAATGTATAGGATGTGAATAACATGCTAAGGAATGCATGAGTGTTCCAAAGAACACCACACCAAGGCTCACAACCATTGACCAAAAGGAGAACCAAAATGTTCTCATTATTTTCCTAAAGTGTAATTTAATTAACCTAGGAAAATTAATAAGAGATAGAATTGTTTAGATCAAGGAAAATGAATTTAGAAATCAAATGACCCAAATGTATATTTCGGCCAACATGCCAAAGCAAATATTCATGATTTCTAAAATCAATTCCAAACCATTTCCAAGTATAAAGATGCAATATATGTTCAAAAGAATTTTTCTAAAATGAGTTTTGAAGAAATAAATTGAATTGAATTAAGTTTAATCAACTAAAATCTTTGATTTTACTATTAGAAAGGAAATATAGTAACTTTTGAGAATTTCTAACATATGGCTCATGCTAAAATTTTGAAGCATGTTAGTGGTTTTCAAAGGGGTTAAATTATATGGTTAAAAATTAAGTAAACAAAATTTTTACGAAAAAATTAGGAAACCATTAATATAATTTTCTAAACAAAATACTGTCAATTTTTAGTAAAAACGGGCAAATAAGATAGAAAAGATGTCCAAAAGGCAGTATACGGTATGAAAAATATTTTACGTAGTTTAAACGTATTATTTATTATTTCTGTTTATTCAAACAGTAATTTTTAAGGGATTTGGACAAGAAAATGATTTAAAAATCTTACGCGATTGAGAAAATGTATTAAAAATCCTACGCGATTTACAAAAATAGCAAAATATATTTACGCGATTTAAAAACGTTTGTAAAAACGACGAGATTGTGAAAACGCGATAAAATTTCTACGCGATTGACCAAAATGGTATTTTCTGTATTTTTCTGCTGTCGGGCTATGAGGTGAACCCGTACAGGCTTTGGAACAGTATTTGTCCGGTGGGACTTACTGTATCTTTTTATCTTTGAGGGTATTCTGGTAATTTCTCATATATTGAGTTTATGCCAATTTTTGGTGGATTGGTTGACGAGGTGAATCACATCGTGTTGTCGATGCGATAAACGTAGTGTGGTTCATTGTCTTTATGAACTTGGAGACGTTAGTGTATGGAATTCCATATATAGACAGTCGGTCGCTCCGCTGGGCCGTGGTAACCGATAGCACACTAATGGACTCGACACGCACTATTTTTAATCGAGATTTCGTGAAGTCTAATAGTACATTGCCTGTAGTGCCACAACATGAGACCGTGAACTACACCATGCCTTGGATGATGGATTCCATGTGACGTGGGGCTATAGACGCAACGTGTGATAGCGCAATAGTTTGGTTGGGCAGCCGTGGTACTAATAGATTTTGTGGGTCATTCTCTGTCTGATATCTATATGTGTTTAGCTCCATGGAGTAGGGTCGTGTCACATTGTATATGGTTATATCTTGGATATTATTTTATTTTATCCGTGATTTTATTTTATCTGTGATATTATTTTATTTTATCTGTGATTTTATTTTATCTGTGATATTATTTTATTTTATCTGTGATTTTATTTTATCTGTGATATTATTTGATCTGTGACATTAGTTTATTTGTGATATTATGTGTTATTATGATATTTAAATCTTTACACTATTCTGTTATTAATTAATGTTATAGCTTTTCATATTGCATGAACTGTATATCTGTTATTTGTCGTTTTCTTATTTGCCATGTTTGTGATGATTTTAGTTTGTCTTACCTCTTTATTGTATGTGTTTTTTGTACATTTATTTACGTGGTAAAGAGTTTGAGGAAGAGGAAGAGGAGCAGCAAGCTGAAGATCAGTACGACGACCAAGAACCATCTGATCATCCATATCCATTGAACTGATTTGTTTGGGTATGGCGGTGCCAGGATTTCTGGGTTTTGTACGACTCAAGTTTCATGGTGGATCGATAGCCTGGCATTTGCGTGAATATAGAGATTCGGTGACTTACGTGGGATGGTTGACTGTATCCCTACGTAATGAGTTTGATGGAGAGCCAGTCATGACGACTACTGTGTTTTTGCATTTAGAGATGCCGTTATCTCTTAGGCATTATTGGGGTGGTATGTTCACTGCGCCTAGTGAGATTAGCAGCGTGTCGACTGCGCGGTCTCGTTTCCGCCGAGAGTCGAGGCATCTTGGATATTTATCTTCTGATGATCTTCTTGAGAGTGATCCTTCAGAGGGTTAAATGTCTATGATGTGTATTTTGGGCGCGTCTGCGTATGTATATATTAACTGTTACTACTTTTGTTTACTATTTCTGTTTAAATATTTGTAGATATAGTTGTAAATTATTTATATAACTTATAACATGGACCATATGTATATTATGAGTGATGTTGTTCTGTTTATTTTATGTTTCCGTATTTTTTTTATTTAATAATGTTCTGTTTAACAGGAAATATTTTTACAACCCGTATTAGTACGTAACAAATGTTTTACAACTTGAGTAGATTTTATTTATCTTTCTTTTATTTTCTTTATATATGTGACATCCCCACAAGGGTGTTACATCAAATATCAACCAATCTAACAAGCATTCATTCATAAATCTCAAGGAACTTTAACAACCATTTAGAAATAATAAACATTAAATGATTGCATCCAATATAGCAACTAATCAAATATAATTAATTTCAACAACCAAGACAATTTAAACACATGTTGTGTTGCAACCATTTTTAAATACAGGGCAGCATTATATGTTGTTGGACCGTGACCATGTGAGCAACCATTAATCAAGTTTAATGTACTTAGATCACTTATATAATGCAGTATTGCTTACTGCTGAACCATGACTAAATGAACAAACCATTAACTAAGTTAAATACACATAAGTTTCATATATGATACAACTTATTTGCTGCTGAACCCGTAACATTTCTATACATTTTCACATTACACTTTACATAGTAGATAAAAGGTACTTTGCTGTACTATAATCAAATTGAACCAACTCCATTATTTGGTCTCAACCATAACCAATAAATACATATACATATTTTGTGGGTACAAAACAGCCAACTATTTTGTTGTAACAACCAATAATGTGGACAACAACCTCATTTTATAAGCAAGACAACATTTACACTTATTTTACATTGATGTTACTTGATTAACATCAATCATCTTCTTTGTTTACTTTCAAACCTCAACTAACATAAATTACTTCCCTTATTTCCCTTCAAACCGTGCACAATATATCCATCATATAAAGAATGAATAACCTCACTTAATAAGCAGCAACCGAGGCCACTCTATATAATTCACAATCAAATATACATTTAAGATATGTAGGGCAACTACTTGTAGTGATGTAATGAAGTTAATCATGCATATATTCCACGCAAGTACATATCTTATATTTATATATAGTGTAGCAAGTGTACTACTATACCATTCAAACATTCATAACTTAGTTAAATTATCAAAACAGATTTAAGGTTTCAACCCCTTTTTAAAGCTAAGGTAGAATCAAATCAAAGAGTCCAATTTCTTAAACTGCAATCTACATCTATTCATCTTTTCTATTACAAATCATTTTTCAAATCACAAGCTATTTCAGAAATCTAAGAAATAGAAAGAAACGAAAATGATAAAGAAACCCCTTACTTCACTTTCAAATTCAAGCTTTAAGCTTAATATTGCCCTAAAGCATAGTCAGTCCATTCCCCAGCTCGATAGGATGAACTGCTCTGATACTAAATTGTAACACCCTAATCCTAGATACTGTAAGTAAATATAATGAATGGTGTCACTTATAAACTTAAGCGTAAATATAACCTATATAATACCTAGCAACACATAATTATATAGAGCCTTTAATAACTGGTAAAGGGAACAAGATAATTTTACACAATTAACAACTTGCTTCTTACTAACTATTACAAACCATGAGAGCAAAAAATACAAAACTAATAAATTAATTACAATAATGATATATATAAATTTACAAATTGGCTATGCAAAGTCTTCAATGCCTTCTTTCGCTCCTACTTTGATCCTATACTGGATTTACCATGAAAATAAGAAGTTAGGGTGAGAATTTGAAATTCTCAATAATAAGTTTATAAAATATAACATCATAATAAATCTAGTTATTATAGTTAAAACTGGTTCATAAATAATAATTAGAAAAATAACATAATAAAAAATGTAGTCCTTTCACTTTACTCACCTTAGTGGCTACAACCATTCCTAGCTCAAATCTGTTACAAATTCAAATTTAAACATGCCATTATCATATAATCAACCTTTACCTCCCATAAGAAGTAATTACCAAGTATAAACTCAAAATACATTGCATTAGTTATGTATAAGAAAACAAGACACAAAAAAAACTTATTTCAAAGTCTATAAGGGTAGAAAACCCTTGTTTGCCCATAAGCTCCAATGGTACAAATGTAAAGTCATGGGAAATCTTTAATAACAAAGTGTACCACTTGGTTCCATTCTTCACATTCCACAAGTTTGCACTAGTGGATCATACCCATAACATTTAAACATCAATGTATTTTCATTTAATCAATATCACAAACTCAACATAATCACTAATAAAAGTGAATGAGTAAATCAAACAAGAAACCTCATCAATCCTCTTGCTTTGGCCATGTGTCTATTTGGCCATAAACTTAGTATTTTTAATCCTTACCTATACATTTATGTCACAAGTCTTCAAAATCAAGAAGCAAGCTAGAAACACAAATTAAACATTCTTTTTGTTTTTGGCCCTATTTTGGCCGTGAGAGTCAAGTCTAAGAGCTCAAAATTTTACTTATACATCATCACCAATTTAATTCACAAATTAAAGGAAAATGGAAGAACAAATTATAATCCATAATCATTCAAAAATTTTAGTTTTGGGTTGTGAATTTCAGGACAGAAAACAAAATCTTAAGATTTTCCTCAAAACTAACACAAATCAACACATAATCTTGTTCCAAAACCTTATTCACAATTAATCATAACCATTCACAAGCTAAATAAACATGG
Organism: Ormosia emarginata; assembly: GCA_029884605.1. NCBI lineage: Eukaryota > Viridiplantae > Streptophyta > Magnoliopsida > Fabales > Fabaceae > Ormosia > Ormosia emarginata. The sequence goes on along the minus strand of JAQQTP010000063.1, from coordinate 8,073,449 downwards.
AGTCCATAAAACCCCCATTCTCGAATTCACTCACCATATACAGTAAGAAAGGATAAAAACAGGGAATGAGATAGGAAAGATAAACCCCTACACCCTTCAACCCATGCAACCCGTGACCTAGTATAGGGATTTCATGGGTTTTACTCCAATTAACCTCTAACAATTGATGTAAACTAACTCATAAGCATTCAAATAACTACAATTAATCAAAATTAAACCACAACTAATTCAAAAACACTAAGAACAACCCATGAAAATGAGGGCTCCCATTTGGCCAAGCTCTCAATTTTGAGCACAAAAATCACATGTACACAATACTCTAAGATCAATCAAGAATATAAAACAACAATCTAAGCTCAAAATCATAATCAATCAACAATAAATCCCCTCACCCACCAATCCCATTTTAATCCCCCAATTAAAAATTCAACTAAGACAATCCAAACTCAATATGCATTTAAACTAAGAAAACAAAGAGGTGAAGAAAGTACAGACTAGCAAGAAAATAGCCCCTACCTCATCTTCACGGATCCATAATTCTTTTTCCCCCTTTCCATGCCCTTATTCTTCATATTGTCTCTCTTATTTCTATTGTTCTTACTTCTTTGATTCTGCCCATACTTCCTCCATTCCAACACTCATAAAGATGAGAAAGAAAGGAAGTGAGAATCAAATACATAAAAGGAACAAGATGATTACATGGATTAGACGAGCGATGAAATATTCTTCACCTCGACGGACGAACCAGCGGACGAGCAAGCCAGCACGATGTTGAACCAGCAGACGAGCGAGCCAGCACGGATAAAAGAATTGATATATTCTTTTAATGAATTTTCCAACCTTCTCAGATGATATGGAAAATTCTAAAATTTCTAAATATCATTTTTACACCTTTACCATTTAATTAACTTCACTATTCATCCCTAGATTAAGTTAACCTTTAAAAAATTGAATTAAAAAACTGTCACGTATTATTCTAATTCGTTACCACTTTCTAATTAATTCTTCTAAACTATTTTAAGCTTTCTCTCTCACCTTCAGTATTACAAATTTATGCTCGATGCAATCCCAACAATCATCCAATTTATTAGATAACTAATATTAGATCTATTGAGCTATTGTAATACTAATTAGTATCTTTAAATTAGACGAGATGTTACAGTAATTAATTATCACAACCTAGTAATCGATTACCACTGCCTAGAAAAGCCTTGAAGACATTTTGAACACTTAGTAGTCGATTACCATATGTTGGTAATTTGATACCACGAGTCTGAAACCACCAATGGCTAGTTTCAAAGCATTTACTCCTTGAAAAAACAACCCTCAACGGATCTTTTTCAATGAGAGCTATAAATACAAGTCTTGGGACACTTAATGCATCTAACTAATATTCTGAAAAACTATTCCCAAGCATTTAATCTGTGAATCATTTCATTCAATCTGTGTGCTCTATTTTTGACAAAAACTTGATATTTTTAAGAGCTTCATAGAACTTCAATTTGTATATATGCTCTTTGAGAGAGCTAAATTAATTTCAATCTATTTGTAAACTCTTGAGAGGGTGGAAGGTCCCTTGAGAAACTAAGAGACTTCTACACAAGAGGTGGATGATCCTTGAAGTGTATGAAGAGTTCAGATATTGTAAAGGGTTTGTCAAGCACCTTGTGAAGCTTGATAATAGTGGAAACTCTAGGGTGGATGATCCTAAGGACTGGACATAGATCACAAGGGTGATTGAACCAGTATAAATCTCTGTTTGTAATCTTCTCAACCTTTATCTCTTTACATTTAAGCTTATTTATTGCTTTTGCATACTTGCTGCTTGTTCTTCCCTTCATTCATTCTATGTAAGCTTGTGTGTGAACTTATTATTGTCATAAATTCATTCAACTTAAAGAAAATAGCTTCAAAGAAAATTAAAAGGGGCTTGTTTGCGAAAATCTTTGAACTACTCAATTCACCCCCTTCTTAAGTCTTAAAGCCACTTGGTAACATGTAACACCTGTGAAAAATGATAGACTTGTATATGATTACAGAGGTAGACTAATACATGTTTTGTCATGCCTGTTGAATTTGGTGACTTTCTGAGCATGTTTGGTCATCATGTTGTAACACTATGTGTGAGAAATAGTTGTTATTAGCTCCAAAAATGGCTTAAACTGCTCAATTAATGAAAATAAGTGTGGATAATTTATTTCTAGGTCACAAATGTGTGAACTGTGCTACAATTTAAATATGAGGATAATCAGAGTTAGTTTGACATTTTTAAGCATACTGGTTGTATGTTTTAATGCCAGTTTGACTAGCAGTTAATATGGAAAATGGTGGTTTTGGTGCAACAAGATTTTTGGTGAATTTTGTGATTTATTTTAAACTTGTTGGCTTTAAGAGAACTAGATTTAGTGAAATCTAGGTATTCTTAGCAGATCAAGAATTAACACATGGTCACTTAAGTGACCAAAGTCACTCACGGCTGTAACGCCCCTTTTTCTAGGAGAAGAAGGAACGTCACACCATAATAAAATGAAATAAACAAAATGCAGAAAATATAAATTAAATCATAAATTAAGACCCGATTCATTTTTAATATATGAATAGACATCTTTAATCGTAAGTATGTATTAATCGAGTATTAAAATATAGGCATATTATGTAGCATTGTCTTTGCCTTAATGGTTTAATATGTTAAGTTTTGATGATGACAAATACAAGATAAAAAGAATGATGCTTATGCTTCATAGATGTGATTAATGAGATATATTGTATCATGCATATGAAGATATTGAGTTATGAATTTGGATTAACTATGCTTGTGTTAAGTGAGTAATACTTTGTAGGATAGTCCAAGTATCAAGAGTGAGCATTGCAACAAGAAAGTAAAAGATCACAATCATGCTCAACTCAAGAAGAATGAGAATGATAAGATGTTCCAAGCATTTTCAAGATTTGAAGAGAAGAAATTTTTGGAAGCTTGGATTACATCAAGAATTGATGATGGCAAAAGATCAAGTCCCAAGGTTCTTCAAGAATAGCTTATAGGACTTAGATCTTGTGTAAAGCTAAAGAGGAATCATACTAAGCTCAAATATGTTTTAACATCTTTAAAAAGTGTTTCTTACATGCTTTAATGCCCAACAAATTGATTTTGGAAAGTTAGTCTTGGTGGTAGTTCAAACCTTTGAAAATAGCCAAGTTTGTGTTTTGCAAAACTAATATTCGGTTACTATTTTGATCATAAATTTTAAAATACTTTGAGTTTTGTTATGAAAATTATTTCATATGAAAATAGACTCAAATATCTTTCCAATGAGTAGTCATTTACTTTAAACGGATAAGAAATGAAGAAGTTATTACCATTTGCTTTAAACTATAAAATATAGTCAAGTTTGAGTTTTAAAAAACTGACTTTTGGTCAATCTTTTAATCATAACTCTCAAAATACTTTGAGTTTTGTTGTGAAAATTTTTTATTTGAAAATAGACTCAAAGATCTTTCCAATGATTGGTCATTTGCTTTAATCGGGTAAAAAATGAAGTAGTTATGACATTTTAAAGTCAGTTTTCAAAACCAAAAATGTTATAATTGTAACACCTTCCTTAGGGCATCACATTTCCGACTACCAACTTATAATTTGAAAATGATTTCATAAAAGGTTTGAGTTATAAAAGGTGAGTTTCAAATTTTTTTTTCACAGAAATATAAACTTACTAATATTTATAAGTAATACTGAAAAATAGATTTAAACTGATTGAAACTCATATAACAGACACCACTTAATATTTAACAATTATTTAGGAAACATAACACTTACAGACTCAATTTTAAACAGTAGCAAACCCCATGACGGGTCCTACTTAATAGCACGGTAAAACACTATCGATAAAACTCAACATACTTATTCTGTCTTGTATCCATCTTGATGCGTCATATATTTGTTTCTTCTCAACACTGCACACCATCGAATCTAGGATGGCCACTCCTCGATGTTGTCATCGAACTCAGAATATTTGCTTCCAATCAAGTCTAAGAAAGTTGTAACACCCTCCGTAGGGCGTCACATTTTAAAATAAAAATAAAAATAAATAAATCTTAAAACTAATTAAAATTATTTTATAAAAGCTTTGAGTTTCAAAATATGGATTTTAAAATTTCTTATCGCGGAAATACAAACTTACCGAAAATTTTAAGTAAAATGGAAATTAAATTTAACAGATTAACATACACATCACCAATCATTTCATGTAAGTTAAAACGTAATATTTACAGACTCAGAGAAACAGTAGTAAACCCAAAGACGGGTACTACCAATAGCACGGTAATAACACTAACGAGAAAAATTCAACCTACATAGTCTGTTTCTTCACCAACTGCATCTTGTTGAAACTTGTAAGACCACTCAATGACGTCGCCACCATCTTCAGAATATTGTCTCCCCTAGGGTTAAGAATGTGCTCCGCCTACTATACGAATTCAAGAATACAAACCAAACAAATACAACACAGAAAGAGGTGAGATCCCTTTCACCAAGCATCAAGACGGTAGTAAAGAATAATACGAATGACAAAGTCATTCCATACACACAGATAATCACAATTATAGTCATGTTATCAAATATTTCTAATATGCATACAACCTAATAAAATAAACAAGAATAACATTATCGGGATAGATATAACAATTCATACCATATAAAATATCATAACAAGACAATAAAAATAAAGATTAAATTCAATAACAACAAATTTCATAGCAGAACAAAAATACAATAATGCACGACAAAATACAACATATAAACAATTAATATCGATATGAAAGATCACAAATAAAAATATCACGGATATAACACAAATAAAGAAAACCACATAGATAAATCAATCTCACGGATAAAATAAGATAAGAAATGGACAACTAACATAAAAATTATCAGATAAATATAAATAGAGAAAATGTAAAAACATCCAAGATATTACCAGATAAAGATAAATAGAGAAAATGGAATATTATCCAAGATATAATCAAATACACCAAAACACAACCCTACTCCATGGAGCTAAACCCAAACAGATATCAGAGAGAATGACTTGCAAAATCTATTAGTACCACGGCTGCCCAACCAACTATTACGCGGTCACACGTTGCGTCAATAGCCTACGGCACTGGGAATCCACCATCCAGGCGTAGTATAGTTCACGGTGCACTATAGGCAATGTACTACTAGACTTTACAAACCTCGATTAAATATAGTGAATGTCGAGTACATTAGTGTGCTATCGGTTTACCACGGCCCAAATGAGCTACCAACTCATCCACATGTGGGATCCCGTACACTAGAGTCTCCAAGTTCATTAGAACAATGAACCACACTACATTTATCGCATCGACAACACGATGTGATTCGTCTCACAACCAAAAACACCAAAAATTGGTATAAAGACAAAACATAATTCCAAATATATGAAATTACGAAAATGCCCTCAAGATAAAAATATGCCCTCTGTAACACCCCTTTGGAGGATGTCACACATAAAAGAAAATAAAATAAATAGAAATAAAATCTACCCAAGTTGCGGAATATTTGTTAAAATTATTACGGGTTGTAAAAATAATTCCTGATAGACAGAAATATGTAATAAAAAGATAATACGGAAAATACGAAATAAAAAAAACATCATCACTAATAATATACATATGGTTAAGTTATAAACTGTACATATAATTTACAACTAAGACTACAATTATTTAAACAAAAACAGTAAAGAAAGCAATAAAAGAGTTAATATATATACAGACATACGCTGACGCGCCCAAAAAAAACATCATGATTATCTACTCCTCTGATGGATCACTCTCGGTGTGAAAATGATCATCAGGAGATAAATATCCCTGATGTCTCGACATACGGCGATAACGGGATCGCGCAGTCGACACGATGCTTATCTCACTAGGCTCAGGGTTTTCAGCACCCCAATAACGCCTAATGGATAAGGGTAACTCTAAATGCAGAAAAAGCGTCGTCGTCGAAATCGGATCTCCATCAAACTGATGACGTAGAATCACAGTCATACGTCCAGCATAGGTAACAGAAGCACGATCTCCTCGTAAATGCCAAGCCAAATCACCTCCATGGAATACCAGCTCTACGAACCCCAAAAATGCAGGCGTCGCCATCCCTCACACAATCAATCCAGAGGGTATGGATGATCGGATGGTTCTTGCTCGTAAAACTGATCGTCGGTCTGCTGATCTCCCTCTTCCTCAGGGTACACGATCTCAAGAGGTTGTTCCTCCTCTTCCTCTTCAAACTCTTTACCGTATAAAATAAATAGACAAGAGACACATACAATAAAGAGGTAAGACAACATAAAATCATCACAACATGGCAAATAAGAAGACGACAATTAATTACTACACAGTTTATACAATACGAAGAAGCTATAACAGTAATACATATTAAATATCCTAGTGTTTCAGAACATCATAGACAGATCACAAATAGAGAAAATCACACAGATAAATCAATCTCACAGATAAGATAAGATAAGAAATAGACAACTAACATAAAAATTATCAGATAAATATAAATAGAGAAAATGTACGAACATCCAAGATATTACCAGATACAAATAAATAGAGAAAAATGGAATAATATCCAAGATATACTCAAATACACCAAAACACAACCCTACTCCATGGAGCTAAACTCAAACAGATATCAGAGAGAATGACTTGCAAAATCTATTAGTACCACGGCTGCCCAACCAACTATTACGCGATCACACGTTGCGTCAATAGCCTACGACACTGGGAATCTACCATCCAGGCGTAGTATAGTTCACAGTCTCCCGTTGTGGCACTATAGGCAATGTACTACTAGACTTTACAAACCTCGATTAAATATAGTGAATGTCGAGTACATTAGTGTGCTATCGGTTTACCACGGCCCAGCGGAGCTACCAACTGTCCACATGTGGGATCCCGTACACTAAAGTCTCCAAGTTTATTAGAACAATAAACTACACTACACTTATCGCATCGACAACACGATGTGATTCGTCTCGTCAACCCAAAACACCAAAAATCGGTATAAAGACAAAACATAATTCCAAATATATGAAATTACGAAAATGCCCTTAAGATAAAATATATATATGCCCTCAATGGCAGAAAGCCTGTACGGGTTCACTTTTTCCCGACAATAAATAACCTCAAAACACAGTACGGGTTCACATTTTCCCGACAGATAAAAATAAATACGGTAACGGTCAATCGCGTAGAAATTTTATCGCGTTTTTGAAATCTCGTCGTTTTTACAAACGTTTAAAAATCGGGTAAAGATATTTTTCTGTTTTTAAAATCGCGTAGCATTTTTAATACGTTTTCTCAATCGCGTAGAATTTTTAAATCATTTTCTTATTCGAATACCTTTAAAATTACCATTTAAACAGATAGAAATAATATTTAGTACATTTAAACTACGTAGAATAATTTTTCATACCGTATACTGTCATTAGGATATTTTTACTATCTTATAGGTTCATTTTTACTAAAAATTGACAGTATTTTGTTTAGAAACTTATAATAATGATTTTCTAAATTTTCCATAAAATTTCTATTTACCTAATTTTTTTAACCATTTCATTAAATTCTTTTTGAAATCTCTAACATGCTTCAAAACCGAAAGTGAGCTATATGTTAGAAAATTTCTTAACATTACTGTATTTCCTTCCTAATGATAAAATTATGAATTTTAACCCTTTAGACTTACTTCTAATCAATTGGTTCCTTCATAAATTATTATAGAAAATTTCTTCTTAACTTGTATTGTTTCTTTTTTTAATAAAAAAAAAATTTAGAAACAAGTTTTTAAAATCATGAATTCCTATGGTGGCATGTTGGCCGAAATTTTATAAAACTTTTGCATTTGATTTCCAAAATGTCTTTCACCTTTTAAATCATATCAAATGTATTCTATAGTCTAAGTTCATTAAATCATTTTAGAAAATAGTTATCTATATTCAATTTAATCCTTTAGGCATGTTGGCCCAAAATACTAAGTTTGTACCATTTGATTTCTAAATGCATTTTTCTTTGATCAAATCAATTAGAAACTTTCTTGATTCTCCTAGGTTAATTAAGTTACACTTTAGGAAAAATCAAGAGAACATTTTGGTCCTCCAAACTTGTCATTGCCGTGAGCTATTGGATTGTGTTCTTTGGAACACTCATGCAAACTTACACATGTTATTCACATCCTATGACTTATTATACAATTTCTAACACATGCATTATATTTCTAACATATGCAAAATATTTCTAACACATGCAAAATATTTTCTAACACATACAACCTAAATTAAAGCTTGTAGACATGCATTCAAAAGCTAATAAGCATGCAAAATTATTACAATCATCAAACAAGAAAGCTAATAACAATTACCACATAAACTACTAGCAACCACAAAAATTAACAAATACACACATAAATAACACATGACCACCGAATCCTTATGGATTCTACAACATCACAAATAACTCCATCTTCTTACCACCATCAAGGGATGATAAGAATTGTCTTCCTCTTACCTTAAATGAAGACAAAAACTTGCTTTCTCACCTCCTTAGGTCACGGTTTTCACTCCACCAAACACCTAAAATTTTCAAACAAAACCTACATGTTACTAACCATGAAAAAGAAGCTAAACCATGGAAGAATCATGGCTTAGAACTTTGAAAAAGAAGAGAGAAAAGAAAAGTATGAAATTTCACCTTCTAGGTAAAACTTCCAAGGTTGGTTTCCAAGCCTTAGATGGAAGAATTTGAAGAAACTTCCAACTACAAAGGTTCTTAGAATGGTGTTTAGATTAAGGAAACTTGGTTAGAAAAATTTTTGGATGGTTGGAGTGTTAGGAAACAAGCTTGGCCGAATATGGTGGAGAAAATGGGCAAGAATGGTGGCTAGGGTTCTTGATGAGAGAGAAGAGAGAAAAGTGATGAAGACAAAGTGATTTTAGGTCACCAAAGGCCTCTTGGCCGTGGACTTCAAGTGGGGTGCAAGGTGGGCACCTTGCTTGGCTTCATCCAAGCCATTGGATGAATCAAAGGCTAAGATTAAGCCTTGGTGAGCAAGCCTTCTTCTCATTGGTTGGTTCCCAGGTGACTCACATGGCTTAGTCACACTGCGTAATAAATGCTCTGTGAGTCGACTAGTCGAGTCGACTGTTACTGAAAGTTCTACACCTACGGTGATTAATTAAGCTACCGATCTAACTGTTACGCTAATTGTGGGTCCCGCAAAATATTTCCTGGTCCACTTGTCACTAAAACATACTTGACTAATAAAATAATATTATAATAATATAAAATTATTTTATTTGACGATTAAATCCTAAAAATTAAAAGATTATTTTTAGACTTCATTCAGAATCGGGTTAAGTAAGATCCCCCAATTCTAAATAATCAAATAAGATTTTCCCGGCCCGGAATATATTATTTTCCCTCCGAGCAAATCACACAAAAAGTTCATATAAAATCACGAGACGGTATTTTCGGCATTAAATCAAGAAGAAAACAATTAAAAACAGACAAAAACAGAGAAAACGATACGTTCGGGACGTAACGGTCATTTTCCGCTTTTTTCCCACAACGTAGGTAATTATCCAAAACGTTCAAATAAAATATCCAAAGCGATTATTTAGTCAGTATATCTTTCGAAAAAATTAATACAAGAGGCTCGAAAAAATTTTTATTTTATCGTCTCGAAACAAATTACGTAAAACGATCAAATAAAATTTGAACTCAGTATTATCGTAATTGTTTTCATACGTAAAATCGAGAACAGAAAAATAGGGACACAACGGTCATTCATACAAAAGCATGAAAAACAGAAAAACAAGATACATTCGAATATTTTCTAAAAATTGGGCGTTACAACACTCCCCAACAAATAAAAATTTCGTCCTCGAAATTCGATGTTCATCCGAACAAATGAGGATACTTGATCCTTCATTTTATCTTCCGGTTCCCAAGTAGCTTCACCCGTCACATCATTCCATATAACCTTCACCACTCGATCATCTTCCCTCGAAGTTGCTTTACCTTTCGTCCTCTATCCCGACGGGTAAAGTTTCGTAAGTCAAATTCTCCTTTAATTGCACGTCATCCGACCGTATAACATGTGTCGGATCGCATATACTTCCGTAATGCGAGACACATGAAACACGTCATGCAAATTGGATAGAAACGGCGGCAAAGCAATCGATATGCTACGGGACCTATACGTCGAATAATCGATATGGTCCAATGAATTTAGGAGTAAGCTTTTTAGACTTAATTACTCTTCGACACCGGTCGTAGGAGTAACTCTCGAAACACATGCTCACCCTCCTCAAACTCAAGAGGTCGTCTTCGCTTATCCGCGTAACTCTTTTGTCTCGCTGCGTCGTCCTCATCTTCTCTTGTATCATCTTGACTTTATCCGTAGTTTGCTTTGTACAAGCTCCGGTCCAACAGTTATACTTTCTCCATCTTGATACCAAAGATAACGGCGTTCGACATCGTCTTCCATATAATGCTTCATAAGGTGCCATTCCGATGCTTGCGTGAAAACTATTGTTGTAGGTGAATTCTATCAAAGATAAAAATTCATCCCAACTTCCCCGTTGTTCCAAAACACAAGCACGCAATAAATCCTCCAAAGACTGTATAGTTCTTTCGGTCTGACCGTCAGTCTGCGGATGATACGCTGAACTCAGTCATAACTTAGTTCCCATAGCTTCTTGCAGACTTCGCCAAAATCTTGACGTAAACCTCGGATCACGATCAGAAATTATACTTGTCGGTACACCATGTAGTCTGACAATTTCACTGATGTACAACTGGGTTAATCTTTCCAATGAATATTTGATATTGATCGGTAAGAAATGAGCCGATTTCGTAAGTCTATCGACTATAACCCATATTGCGTCATGACCTCTCCTTGTCTTTGGCAAACCAGTAACGAAATCCATAGAAATGCTGTCCCATTTCCATTCTGGAATCGATAATGGTTGCAACATCCCAGCTGGTCTTTGGTGTTCAACTTTCGACTTTTGACAAACTAGACAAGTTGACACGCATCTAACAACATCACCCTTCATTCCATGCCACCAAAATAACTTCTTCAAGTCTTGATACATCTTTGTTATGCCTGGATGCATACTCAATAGACTAGTATGGGCATGTTTCACAATATATCTTCTCAGTTCTCGGTTATGAGGAACACAAACTCTACCCCGAAATCTCAGAATTCCATCAGTTCCTTCCTTGAACTCTAGTGTCTCGCCTTGTTTCATCTGCTCCCTTATTCCTTGCAAAAATTTATCGGCATTTTGCTTTTCCCTTATGTCTTCCATCAACTCGCTCGAGATAGTAACCATGCTAATACAGATCTTCCCCGGTTTCAACTCAACAAATGACCACTCATCTCTAAACTGTTCAATGAGCTCCTTTTCTTTGATCATTAGCGCAGAAACACTAATAATTTTCCTGCTCAAGGCATCGGCCACGACATTCGCCTTACCAGGATGGTATAAAAGTTGAAAATCGTAATCGTTCAGAAATTCCAACCACCTTCGCTGCCTCATATTCAGCTCCTTCTGGTCGTACAAGTACTTCAAACTCTTGTGATCACTGAAAATATTGAACGTTGCTCCATAGAGAAAATGTCTCCATATCTTCAAAGCAAAAACTACCGCAGCCAATTCTAAATCATGCGTAGGATAATTCTTTTCATGAACCTTCAATTGTCGAGAAGCATACGCCACCACATTCCGGTCTTGCATCAACACGCATCCTAGTCCTTGATAAGAAGCGTCACAATACACATCGAAAGATTTCGTCGAATCTGGTAGGATTAACACCGGCGCAGTTGTTAACCTCTTCTTCAACTCTTGAAAACTAGCTTCACGCTCTTCCGTCCATTCGAAAACTTGACTTTTCCTCGTAAGTTGTGTAAGCGGTCCAGCAATCTTGGAAAAACCTTCGATAAATCTCCGATAATAACCAGCAAGTCCAACAAAACTTCGAACTTCTGTTACTGTTTTAGGTCTCTCCCACTGTAAAACAGTCTCCACTTTCGATGGGTCCACCGCTATACCTTCTTTAGAAATTACGTGCCCAAGAAATTGAACTTCTTCCAACCAGAACTCACACTTAGACAACTTCGCATACAACTGCTTCTCCCTCAAAATCTGAAGAACAACACTCAGATGTTCAGCATGTTCTTCCTTCGATTGAGAATAGATCAGAATGTCATCGATAAAGACAACGACAAATCTGTCTAAATACGGACGAAATATCCTGTTCATATAATCCATAAATATAGCAGGAGCATTCGTCACCCCGAATGGCATTACCTGATACTCATAATGTCCATAACGAGTTCGAAAAGCAGTTTTCGGCACATCCTCCCCTTTCACACGAATTTGGTGATAACCCGATCGTAGATCTATCTTGGAAAATATCACAGCTCCTCTCAATTGATCCATCAAATCGTCGATTCTTGGAAGCGGATATTTATTCTTGATAGTCACCTTGTTCAATTGCCGATAGTCCACACAAAGTCGTGACGTTCCATCCTTCTTCTTGACCAAAAGTACTGGTGCACCCCATGGGGAAACACTAGGTCGTACAAATTCTTTCTCCAACAGTTCCACCAATTGCTTTTTCAGCTCCTCCAACTCTACTGGCGACATACGATATGGTGCAATTGAGATAGGACCTGTTCCCGGTACTAAATCAATTGAGAACTCGATCTCCCGCTCAGGCGGTAAACCAGGTACATCTTCAGGAAAAACATCCGGAAATTCGTTGACAACAGGAATAGTATTCACATCCTTCTCATTCTTAACTTCTAGAGAAGACAATACCAGATATCCCTGCGCTCCATTTCTCAACAAAGACTTGACCTTAACAGCGGCTTAAGAATCCAGACTCTTCTTCCTTAGGAAAAACTATAGTTTTCTTCGCACAATCTATGAGGATATGGTTAGAACATAACCAGTCCATCCCTAATATTACATCTATCTCAATGAGAGGCAAACAAATCAAATCAACCAAAAACAAACGGCCCTTCACAACAATAGGACAATCCAAACAGATCTTAGAAGTAACTACAGGTTTAGCAGTTGGCGTAGATACATTCAACATAACATTCAGAGAAGATATGGGCAACTTCAACCTTTCTACACAATCATAGGCAATAAACGAATGTGTAGCTCCAGAATCATACAATACAGTCAGAAGATTACCTCCAATGTCTCCTTCTCCCTGAATAAGATCATCAGACTTAGAAATCTCAGATCCCACCATTGTATACACTCGTCCTCCAGATCTCGGTTGAGTACTTCCAGATTTTTGCTGATTAGCTTTAACATACCGAAAACAACGGTTTTCTCTCCGGCTGTGGACAATCCTTTGCTATGTGCCCAGTTTGCTTACAATTGAAACAAACGTACCTTTAATCGTACACTCGGGAGAAATATGACCTTTCTTCCCGCACTTAAAACATGTTGGCGTAAACGCCACCCTCCGCATCCAGCTCCACTACCACTTGCACTTCCACTAACGGATGGTCGTTGAGATTGACTTCCCGTTGGCTGGTATACGGCTTTACGCCGAAACCGATTGGCATTACTACCTCCACCTCTCGGAACCTTGTCGGTCCAAAATTCCGATTCCTCGATCTCTAGATGGCTCCAACTCTTCAAGTCGAGCACAAGCATCCACCAACGCATGAAACCGAGTCATCCTCAAAGATACCACTCCTCGTTTCGGTTCCACCCTTAAACCCGATTCAAACTTCCCGCATCTCCACACATCATCTTGTCGTGTCCGAGCATAATCGAGAATTGAGATAAACTCTCAAATTTTGTGGCATACTCATTCACCGTCATATTCCCCTGTCGCAAACCAAGAAATTCCATTTCCTTGGCATGCCTAGCACTCGCGCAGAAAATATTTATCCGAAAAGTATTAGAAAACACTTCCCAGTGATCTCGGTCCCTTCACTTGCAACACTCGGCGGATTCCTCTCCACCAATGTTCTGCATCTCCTCTCAGATGAAAACAACATAAGTTACTTTCTTTTCATCGGTACATCTCATCCCCTCAAATATTCTCTCTAAATCTTGCATCCACTGACTCGCTTTCTCCGGATCCACCTCGCCTCTAAATTGTGGCGGATTATGACGCCTAAATTCGGATAAATTTAGGGCATCTGTCAGTAGCATCTTGTTGTTGGGCGCTCTCAAATTTTGGCTTTGAGTTATCACTTCACCATCTGCCGCATAGCCTCGGCGAAGAACCAACATCGGGTCCTCATCTCGATTTACGTTAGCACGTCCTCTACCTCTACCAGCCATCTTCTTTCTTCAAACATAACAAAACAGTCGATACATCCTTCTAGATATTTCCGAAAGGATATAAATCACAAACATCACGAGAAATCACACAAAGACAAACAAAAACAGACCCAACCACAACCCCAAAAGACTCTAACTTGGGCTCTGATACCAACTAATGTAACACCCCTTTGGAGGATGTCACACATAAAAGAAAATAAAATAAATAGAAATAAAATCTACCCAAGTTGCGGAATATTTGTTAAAATTATTACGGGTTGTAAAAATAATTCCTGATAGACAGAAATATGTAATAAAAAGATAATACGGAAAATACGAAATAAAAAAAAACATCATCACTAATAATATACATATGGTTAAGTTATAAACTGTACATATAATTTACAACTAAGACTACAATTATTTAAACAAAAACAGTAAAGAAAGCAATAAAAGAGTTAATATATATACAGACATACGCTGACGCGCCCAAAAAAACATCATGATTATCTACTCCTCTGATGGATCACTCTCGGTGTGAAAATGATCATCAGGAGATAAATATCCCTGATGTCTCGACATACGGCGATAACGGGATCGCGCAGTCGACACGATGCTTATCTCACTAGGCTCAGGGTTTTCAGCACCCCAATAACGCCTAATGGATAAGGGTAACTCTAAATGCAGAAAAGCGTCGTCGTCGAAATCGGATCTCCATCAAACTGATGACGTAGAATCACAGTCATACGTCCAGCATAGGTAACAGAAGCACGATCTCCTCGTAAATGCCAAGCCAAATCACCTCCATGGAATACCAGCTCTACGAACCCCAAAAATGCGGCGTCGCCATCCTCACACAATCAATCCAGAGGGTATGGATGATCGGATGGTTCTTGCTCGTAAAACTGATCGTCGGTCTGGTGATCTCCCTCTTCCTCAGGGTACACGATCTCAAGAGGTTGTTCCTCCTCTTCCTCTTCAAACTCTTTACCGTATAAAATAAATAGACAAGAGACACATACAATAAAGAGGTAAGACAACATAAAATCATCACAACATGGCAAATAAGAAGACGACAATTAATTACTACACGCTTATACAATACGAAGAAGCTATAACAGTAATACATATTAAATATCCTAGTGTTTCGAACATCATAGACAGATCACAAATAGAGAAAATCACACGTATAAATCAATCTCACGAGATAAGATAAGATAAGAAATAGACAACTAACATAAAAATTATCGATAAATATAAATAGAGAAAATGTACGAACATCCAAGATATTACCGAGATACAAATAAATAGAGAAAATGGAATAATATCCAAGATATACTCAAATACACCAAAACACAACCCTACTCCATGGAGCTAAACTCAAACAGATATCGAGAGAATGACTTGCAAAATCTATTAGTACCACGGCTGCCCAACCAACTATTACGCGATCACACGTTGCGTCAATAGCCTACGACACTAGGAATCTACCATCCAGCGTAGTATAGTTCACGATCCTCCCGTTGTGGCACTATAGGCAATGTACTACTAGACTTTACAAACCTCGATTAAATATAGTGAATGTCGAGTACATTAGTGTGCTATCGGTTTACCACGGCCGTAATGAGCTACCAACTCCGTCCACATGTGGGATCCCGTACACTAAAGTCTCCAAGTTTATTAGAACAATAAACTACACTACACTTATCGCATCGACAACACGATGTGATTCGTCTCAACCCAAAACACCAAAAATCGGTATAAAGACAAAACATAATTCCAAATATATGAAATTACGAAAATGCCCTTAAGATAAAATATATATATGCCCTCAATGGCGTAAAGCACATGCGGGTTCACTTTTTCCCGACAAATAAATAACCTCAAAAACACATGCGGGTTCACATTTTCCCGACAAATAAAAATAAATACGGTAACGGTCAATCGCGTAGAAATTTTATCGCGTTTTTGAAATCTCGTCGTTTTTACAAACGTTTAAAAATCGGGTAAAGATATTTTTCTGTTTTTAAAATCGCGTAGCATTTTTAATACGTTTTCTCAATCGCGTAGAATTTTTAAATCATTTTCTTATTCGAATACCTTTAAAATTACCATTTAAACAGATAGAAATAATATTTAGTACATTTAAACTACGTAGAATAATTTTTCATACCGTATACTGTCATTAGGATATTTTTACTATCTTATAGGTTCATTTTTACTAAAAATTGACAAGATTTTTGTTTAGAAACTTATAATAATGATTTTCTAAATTTTCCATAAAATTTCTATTTACCTAATTTTTTAACCATTTCATTAAATTCTTTTTGAAATCTCTAACATGCTTCAAAACCGAAAGTGAGCTATATGTTAGAAAATTTCTTAACATTATCTTGTATTTCCTTCCTAATGATAAAATTATGAATTTTAACCCTTTAGACTTACTTCTAATCAATTGGTTCCTTCATAAATTATTATAGAAAATTTCTTCTTAACTTGTATTGTTTCTTTTTTTAATAAAAAAAAAAAATTTAGAAACAAGTTTTTAAAATCATGAATTCCTATGGTGGCATGTTGGCCGAAATTTTATAAAACTTTTGCATTTGATTTCCAAAATGTCTTTCACCTTTTAAATCATATCAAATGTATTCTATAGTCTAAGTTCATTAAATCATTTTAGAAAATAGTTATCTATATTCAATTTAATCCTTTAGGCATGTTGGCCCAAAATACTAAGTTTGTACCATTTGATTTCTAAATGCATTTTTCTTTGATCAAATCAATTAGAAACTTTCTTGATTCTCCTAGGTTAATTAAGTTACACTTTAGGAAAAATCAAGAGAACATTTTGGTCCTCCAAACTTGTCATTGCCGTGAGCTATTGGATTGTGTTCTTTGGAACACTCATGCAAACTTACACATGTTATTCACATCCTATGACTTATTATACAATTTCTAACACATGCATTATATTTCTAACATATGCAAAATATTTCTAACACATGCAAAATATTTTCTAACACATACAACCTAAATTAAAGCTTGTAGACATGCATTCAAAAGCTAATAAGCATGCAAAATTATTACAATCATCAAACAAGAAAGCTAATAACAATTACCACATAAACTACTAGCAACCACAAAAATTAACAAATACACACATAAATAACACATGACCACCGAATCCTTATGGATTCTACAACATCACAAATAACTCCATCTTCTTACCACCATCAAGGGATGATAAGAATTGTCTTCCTCTTACCTTAAATGAAGACAAAAACTTGCTTTCTCACCTCCTTAGGTCACGGTTTTCACTCCACCAAACACCTAAAATTTTCAAACAAAACCTACATGTTACTAACCATGAAAAAGAAGCTAAACCATGGAAGAATCATGGCTTAGAACTTTGAAAAAGAAGAGAGAAAAGAAAAGTATGAAATTTCACCTTCTAGGTAAAACTTCCAAGGTTGGTTTCCAAGCCTTAGATGGAAGAATTTGAAGAAACTTCCAACTACAAAGGTTCTTAGAATGGTGTTTAGATTAAGGAAACTTGGTTAGAAAAATTTTTGGATGGTTGGAGTGTTAGGAAACAAGCTTGGCCGAATATGGTGGAGAAAATGGGCAAGAATGGTGGCTAGGGTTCTTGATGAGAGAGAAGAGAGAAAAGTGATGAAGACAAAGTGATTTTAGGTC
This sequence comes from Ormosia emarginata, assembly GCA_029884605.1. Classification (NCBI taxonomy): domain Eukaryota; kingdom Viridiplantae; phylum Streptophyta; class Magnoliopsida; order Fabales; family Fabaceae; genus Ormosia; species Ormosia emarginata. The sequence goes on along the minus strand of JAQQTP010000063.1, from coordinate 8,055,372 downwards.
ACCAAAGGCCTCTTGGCCGTGGACTTCAAGTGGGGTGCAAGGTGGGCACCTTGCTTGGCTTCATCCAAGCCATTGGATGAATCAAAGGCTAAGATTAAGCCTTGGTGAGCAAGCCTTCTTCTCATTGGTTGGTTCCCGGTGACTCACATGGCTTAGTCACACTGCGTAATAAATGCTCTGCTGAGTCAGCTAGCTGAGTCAGCCTGTTCTGGAAAGTTCTACAGCCTACGGTGATTAATTAAGCTACCGATCTAACCGTTCTGCTAATTGTGGGTCCCGCAAAATATTTCCGGGTCCACTGTCACTAAAACATACTGACTAATAAAATAATATTATAATAATATAAAATTATTTTATTTGACAGTTAAATCCTAAAAATTAAAAGATTATTTTTAGACTCATTCGAAATCGGGTTAAGTAAGATCCCCCAATTCTAAATAATCAAATAAGATTTTCCCGGCCCTAATATATTATTTTCTGCCTTTCTGAGCAAATCACACAAAAAGTTCATATAAAATCACGAGACGGTATTTTCTCGGCATTAAATCAAGAAGAAAACAATTAAAAACAGACAAAAACAGAGAAAACAAGATGCGTTCGGGACGTAACGGTCATTTTCCCGTTTTTCCCACAACGTAGGTAATTATCCAAAACGTTCAAATAAAATATCCAAGCAGATTATTTAGTTGTATATCTTTCGAGAAAAATTAATACAAGAGCTCGAAAAAATTTTTATTTTATCGTTTCTCGAAACAAATTACGTAAAACGATCAAATAAAATTTGAACCTGTATTATCGTAATTGTTTTCATACGTAAATCGAGAACGAAAAAATAGGGACACAACGGTCATTCATACAAAAGCATGAAAAAGCAGAAAACAAGACATTCTTAATATTTTCTAAAAATTGGGGCGTTACACCCTCAATGGCAAAAGCATATGTACGGGTTCACTTTTTCCCGACAAATGAAATAACCTCAAAAGCTTTGGTCCACGGGTTCACATTTTCCCGACAAAAAAATAAACATAGTAACGGTCAATTGCGTAGAAATTTTATCGCGTTTTGAAATCTCGTCATTTTTACAAACGTTTAAAAATCGCGTAAAGATATTTTTCTGTTTTTAAAATCGCGTAGCATTTTAATACGTTTTCTCAATCGCGTAGGATTTTTAAATCGTTTTCTTGTCCAACTTCCTTAAATAACTCAATTTAAAAGCAGACGAAATAATATTTAGTACTTTCAAATTACGTAGAATATTTTTCATAGCGATATCTTTCTTTTGGACATCTTTTCTATCTTATTTATCCATTTTTTACTAAAAATTGACAATATTTTGTTTAATATATAATAATGGTTTCCTAAATTTACCATTTAAAAGTTCTTTTCATTTTTATTAATACCAAATAATTATACTTTTGAAAATTCCTAACGTGCTTCAAAACACACGATGAGCTATACGTTAGAAATTTTATAAAGCTACTTGTATTTCTTCTTACAAATTCTAAAAACCATTAGTATTAACCTCTTAAACTTAATTCTAACTATTTTATTTCTTTAAAACTCATTGTAGAAAATTTACTTTAACTTGTATTGCTTCTTCTTGATTGAAAATAGCTTGGAATTAATTTTTAGAAATCATGAATGTATAATTTGGCATGTTGGCCGAATTTGATAAAAACTTTGCATTTGATTTCCGAATTATTTTTCACCTTTTAAATACATGTTTAATCTCTTGTATTGTCTACATTGATTTAATCCTTACCCTAGAAAATAGTTTTAGAAATCAAAGTGTTGAAGTTAGACATGTTGGATGAAAATGTAAGGTTATACCATTTAATTTCCAAATTCATTTTTCTTAATCTAAACAAATGGATATCTTACCAATTCTCTTAGGTTAATTAGGTCACCTTTTAAGAAAATTAAGAGAACATTTTGGTTCCCCATTTGGATCATGGCCGTGAGCCTTGTTAGTGTGTTCTTTGGAACACTCATACAATCCTTGACATATTATTCATATCCTATATTTTATCATGCATTTCTAACACATGCAATATTATCAAAGCTTGTAGACATGCAAATTAAAGCTTGTAGACATGCAATTTATTACAAATATCACATAAGAAGACTACTAACAAATACACAACAACCTACTAGTAAGCACCAAATTATCAAACACACAAATAACAAACACACAAATAATTAACACATCAAAACAAGCACACCACCGAATCCTTATGGATTCTACAAACACAACCACATATATTCCTCACCACCAACACTTGGTTGATGAGGGTAATCTCCCTCTTACCTCTTGAAGAACCTCCAAGTCCTTTGTATGTCTCCTTCAAGCAAGCTTCCTCCTCCAAGAGCTCCTTGAAAACAAAGAAAACATACAATATTAATACCTAAGGCTCTAAACTAGAATAATCATGGATTAAAATCATGATTAAAACTTTAAAATGGATAGAAACATGAAGATTAAAGAATTTCACCTTCATGGTTTCAAACTTGAGCTTTGAAGAACAAGGTAGAAAATGAAAGATTTAAGAAAAACTTCCAACATGAAAGCTCCTTAGAATGGTATGGAGATTCAAGATCTATGGTCATTTAGAATTTTAGAAGCTTGGAAGGTGATTTTTGAGGGTTGGCCGTGAGCTTGAAGAAAGGGAGAGATGTGAGCTTTTGTGGTTTTTGCTTGATAGGAAGATGAAGATGAAGGAATCTTGAGAAATTCCTAACATGAAAGTGTCTTGGATTGATGAGAGGATTCAAGAAATGATATTGGTAGGAATTATAGAAATTTGGAGAAGTGTTCTTGGTGCTTTGGCCGAATCAAGGGGAGAGAAAATGAGAAAGAATTTTGGTTGCTTGGTCTTGGTTCTTTGAAGAAAATGATGTGTAGAAGAGTAAGTGAGGTGAATGGGTGGAGATTGTCTCCATTTGGGAGCCATGGCCGTGGAGCACATGGAGAGAAAAGGAAGGTGAGAGCTTCTTGCCAAAGTTGAAAATGAGCCAAGGCTCTCCTATTTATAGACTCCAGGAAAAAGATGAAGGCTTAGGATATTTTTCGGTTTATCATAAGCAATGAACAACAATTTCTGCTTATAAAGCTAATGTCTATTGTCTAATGGATAATAAAATGTACATAGATTTTTATCTTATACTAGCGAGTAGAAATTATTATTGATCATTTTTCTACGATTGCCCTTTGATGAGTCATAAAGCAAGTCATCAAAGAGAAATTTCTAGAACATGTGACTCACTACGATGAGTCAGTATGATGAGTCATCGTGGAACTTTCTAGAACGGGTGAGTCGAAATGGCGAGTCGGCGTAGATATTTTCTAGAGCGCGTATGAGTCGGCGTAGATATTTTCCAAAGTTGTGAGTCGGCATGGCGAGTCAACGTAGATATTTTCCAAAGCCTCAACATGGTGAGTCGAAATCTTTCCAGTCAATGCGACAACATCACAACCGCATCATTGGTGCATCATAAATGGTGAGTCACAAATAACTAGTCATCGAGAGAGCTTCGAACTGGCGAGTCACTGCGGTGAGTCACAGGCCGAGTCAGCACTTCTGGAACCTTCTAGAAGCTGCCGAGTCATGATGCTGAGGTGTCACGCCACGTGTCATCGTCCTATTGGCCCGTTGCGATGAGTCATAGCCACCAATTTTGACCAGCTCCTCATTGGTCCACGTGTACAACACTTAATGACTAAACGTGGGTCCCGCAAAATATTTCCGGGTCGCCGTCTTTATCTTGACTAATAAAATAATATTATAATAATATAAAATTATTTTATTTGAAAGATTAAATCCTAAAAATTAAAAGATTAATTTTAGGCTCATTCGTTTGGGTTTAGTAAGATCCCCCGCCTCGAATAATTAAAAACAGATTTTCCATCCGGAAAAATATTATTTTCCTACCCCGGAGCAAATCACACAAAAAGTCCATATAAAATCACCTAGACATGTGATTATCGGACATTAAATCAAGAAGAAAACAATTAAACACAAAAAAATAGCAAAAACAAGACGTTCGGGACGTAACGGTCATTTTTCCATTTTTTCCCACAACGTAGGTAATCGTCCAAAACGTTCAAATAAAATATCCAAATCTTATTATATAGTGTATATCTTTCAGAAAAATTAAAACAAGAGCTTCGAAAAAATTTTTATTTCATTTTCGTCTCTCATAGAAAAATACGTGGCGATTATATAAAATACTAGACAGTATTATACATCTGTTTTTGATACATAAAAAATTAAAATAGTAATTTGATAAAATTTTTATTTTACTGTATCGAAACAAATCATGTAAAACTATCAAATAAAATAACAAACAGTATTGTTTTTCTGTATTTCATACAGAAAAACAAGAAACAGTAAAATAGGGACACAACGGTCTTTTACCCAAAAGTTGGGATGTTACAAAAGTCGTTCCATCTACTACATAATTTTAACAATACGAGCACAACAAAATAATATAACAAAGAGGTAAGATCACCTACGCCAAAACCAACATGGTAGCATAGAGATAACACAAACAACACACTATATAGGTATATCATACCATAATTACAATCATGCCCTCATCATTATTTATCATCACAACAGACGTAATAAATAGTAATTACGATAATGCCCTCAACATTATCTAAGTATTCATCAATTCAATTATCATAAACAATAATTACAATAATGCCTTCAGCATTATCCAAACATTCAACAATTCAATTATCATACCGATAATTATGATAACACCCTCAATCATTATATATCACAACAAATATAATAAATAATAATTACCATCATGCCATTAACATTATTCAAATCACACGATAATTACAATAATGCCATCAACATTATTTATCATCATCATCATCCAATATTCCTCAATTAATATATCACACAGATATAAATACTTATATTATGCATGTGCACATAGACTCAATTTCCTACTCCATGGAGGTTTTCATAATTTTGAGAAGAATGCTCTGGTTAATTGCCCAACCTTAGCCCACAGACAATCTCCAGTCTTTCTGGTTAATTATCCAGTCTTAGCCCACAGACAATCTCCAGTCTTCAAAAAGAATCGTGTTCTTGTCGGGTATCGTCAATGCGTTGCAACGGACTGCGTTGCCACGTGGCATAAGGTACTTGCCACTGCCCACTGGATCGACCACCGCGCCTTGACGCCCCCAAGATCCATCATAGACCTCACTTTTCAATTCTCATTCTCTCTTCGACCATAAAGGCCATAATAGTTATCAGCTATATATTTTCGTTCAATGCATGAATATCTCAATGCAATTCTGTTCAATTTCATCATATGCCTCACTGTATATTTTTCAATTTCATCATATGCCTCAATGCATACTTTTCAATTTCATCATATGCCTCAATGCATATCTTTCCAATGCATGTATAATGCACCAAATGCCAATCATAGGCAAAATTCATCATTTTCTCATACAGTGTCCATACACTAGTCCAACAGTAATCCTACTGTTAAATTCATCATTTTCTCATACAGTGTCCATACACTAGTCCAACAGTAATCTTACTATTTATTTAGTCGCAAAACATATCATCGCGTTTTCATAGTCGCGCAACACTTTTGTCGCGTTTTCACAATTGCGCAATATTTCTGTTACGTTTTCATAATTTCGCAACATTTCCATTGTGTTTTCAAATCGCGTAGTGATTTTCCATCATGTTCTCATTCACGTAAAAATATTTCATCATTTTTCAATCACGTAGTGATTTTTCAACGTTTTCTCAATCATGTAAAAATATTCCACCATTTTTAAATCGCGTAGCAATTTTTCAACAATATCTCAAACGCATAAAAATATTTAAATGCTTTCCAAATTGCGTAGAAATATTTCAACATTTTTCAAATCGCGTAGCTTAAAAATCACGTTTTTAAGTTATGTAAATCATATTTCACCATTTTACAACCACGTAAAATATTCCTCAATATTTCAATTCAACCTTTCTCAAAAAATTTTTTTATCAAAAGAGAATATGCAAAGGTATCACTAAAAGGAAAGGCATCCCAACAAGTTGGCACCCCAGACCCAACCAATCATATGCAGCATATCAAAATATATATAAAAAAAATAAGAATACAAAAACATGGGGGGGCATAAACCAAACCGAAGCAAAAAAGCCAATTATTTGAACCTATAATGAGGGAGAGACCCAATCTATTACGGATAAAGTCCTCACTAATAAAAACAGGGATTGAGTCCCACCAAAAGAAATCCTGTACGGAAAGACGTTGAGAGGCTAATTTATCTGCACAAGAATTGCCTTCTCTAAAAATGTGAGAAACTGAAAAATTCATGTGCCTAGTTAGAAGTAAGCAATTATTCCATCAGTTTCTAAGCTTCCAAGGAACCGCTTTTGCACATTTGAAGGCAGCAACAACAAATAGAGAATCACATTCTAACCACAAGTTTAGCCATCCTTTTTTAAAAGCCAATTCAATGGCAAGCATTACACCAATGAGTTCAGCATGAAGAGAATAAGACATACCAAGGTTTGCTGCAAAACAACCGAGAAAAGCAGCCTTGTAATCTCTAAATAGACCCTCACAAGCTGACCAACCCGGAGCCCCTCTAGCTGCCCCATCCGTGTTACATTTGACCCAATGGCACAGAGGAGGAAAGCAGTTAACTTGTTTAATGAGTGGAGCTTTGCAGGGATGCCCAACAATAGAAAAAGCATTCAAGATGGTGAACTCCAAGATAGAAGAGTGCATGGATCCCACAGAGAGATTCTCAGTTAATGAGGTAGCAGCAAGGACCAAATTGATAGCCTGAAAGTAAGAAATATTTTCGTTATCAAATCTCAGCTTATTTCTACAATGCCAAATGATCCATAATACATTAATGACAACAGCCAGAATGATGTCCTTCAATTGAGAGCTCCAGCTTCTTTTACATACTGATAGAGTTGACTGGACAAAGGTAAGATCAAAAGAACACTAAGTGATGTTGTTGAGCCAATTCCAAATGTCCTTAGCAAACTTGCATTGTAGGAAAAGATGCTTAAAAGACTCATAATCCATTTTGCAGAGGCTGCACATTGAAACTGTAACACAACCTCTAGACCACAAATTCTCATCAGTTGGCAGTTTATTATGAAGCAATCTCCAGCATAAAAAAGATTTAGAGGGGGGAATGGATTGGTTCCAAATAACATTACACCAAGGATCAACCTGCCTTCTAGGATTTAAAAACATAAAAGCTTCTTTAAAGGTTAGCAAACCTGTATCAGAGTGAATCCAAAGAAGCTGATCTAGAACAGAAGATTTTGGAATTATGATCTTCTCAATGTTAGCAACAATAGCAGGATACTTTGAAGCCACTGAAGCAGGGATGGACCATGAGTGATTTTCAATAAAGTCACTTACTCGAGAGTGAAGAGATTGATGAATTCTATCAGGGATATTTAGCAGATGCACAATAGTGCTAGGACGCCACTTATCTGTCCAAAAATTAATGTCAGAACCACTACCAAGAAGCCAGACAGTGTTGTCAACAACTGTGGGCAAGCATCTTTTTAAAGCAGGCCAAATTGAAGATTTTACATAAAATGATCTATGTCTTTTATTCTTTAAGAATCTAGCTCTGAGGTAACAAGCCCATTGGCAGCTAGAAGAGAGGAAATCCTAGCAAAGTTTCAATGCTGTAGTTCATTAATAGCACGAATAGATCTAAGACCCAAACCACCTTCTGAAAAAGGAGAGCAAACTTTGTTCCAAGCAACAGTCACAATTTTCCTAAACATGATATCCCCAGACTAAATGAAATTTCGAATCCATTTGTTAATCCTTTTTAGCAGAGAAATAGGCCAGGAATAAACATGAAAACTGTAAATGAGAGAACCATATATAACATATTTGACAAGCTGAGTTCTTCCCATAATAGATAATAAAGACCCTTTCCAGGCTGCCTGTAACGCCCCTTTTTCTCCCTTCAGTCATAACGGGTGAGAAGAAGGAACGTCGCACTATAGTGAAACAACACAAAAATGACTACGAAAAATTTGAACATTTTTTTTCTTTTTCTTTTAACATAATTCCGGTTAAAGCTTCCATTTAATATACATATACATCTGTTTGTAAATATATCGCGTGATTGAGTTAAAGTTAAAAGTTCTTCCTTCATATAAAACTTCTTATCAAAAACGTCAAAGAGGAATCAACATGGAATGAAACATACAACCATGTACAATATAGATAGTTACATACTTTGCACCGAAATACAAGCCTCGTTTAAATTACATTTTCAAAAAAGATATACAAATTTCAAAATGTGTACCTACCCCAAGAGATACAAATATCGCCCACTAATCCAGAGAAATGTACGTCGTCAAATCCCTCAAAATAAACGGATAGCCATCGGTAGCCATCAATCTAAAACCAACCCTAAGATGCACTGGAATGAGAAGGAACCGTAGATGGATCCTCCTCGGGGTCCTCGTCGTCCGACGAGACATCTATCGGGATACAGAAAAATATGAGCGGAATGAGGTGCCCGGCGCAATGTAGACAAAACAACCATTGGAATCCTCACGAGGGGTATAATACATTTCACCCCACATGTCCCTCACAGGCATATAGAACTCCAGCCATACAAAAGCATGACAATCAAAAATAGAAGCAGTGTAGCGTCTCCATGCTAAAGACACCGTCAATTCGCCGTGGTACACACATCGGTCAGTCTGCACGTTGATATGCCAGCAATCCGGACCACCATGAAAGTTGATCCGCACATAACCAAAAAATCCACGGAGGCGAAATGACATCCTCTACAACTTCTATCTCAGTCGAAATAAGGCCAGAAACCCTGAAACTCAGTAGCTTCCTTGTTCTCCTCACGAGTGTCTTCTAGAGAGCATACGATTCAACCAAAATGCAAAATAAAGAAAAGTACCGAAAGAGGTAAGATTCCCAGCTTTCAGTACCAACAAGGCAACAAGAGAATAAATGGCGTCATACACCCACATAAGACACAGTTAACACATACAGGTATAGTAATACATGAAAGCAATTAATGAGAGTAAAACAGCAAGGAACAGTAATTAACATCATCCATAGCCAACTAGCAACATTAGCATTACCATGAATCAAATAAATATCACAGTCATAATAGTAAACACATTATCCAATCATGAATGCTCAATGGACCATGTGACTGACAACTCACAATGTAACAAGGGTACCAAAGTTCCTACTCCATGGAGCTAGACATAAACATTTTCGGAGTGAATGATCAAGGAGTAATGCCAGTATATCGTTAGCCTTAAAAATATAGTGTGCTCATCACATAAAAACATTTGCGCAAAATGGCTCACACATGGCACCTCAACAGTTGATCGCGACATAGGACAACATCTCAGGCAGGATCGTCGGTGTGTTGCATTGGTCTATCCCACGGCCCCAGTGGAGCTACCATTGTCTATTGTGAGACACCCACACCCCGATGCCCCCAGGGTCAACAACATATGACACCTACGCTTAGTCTATTCGCACCCGCACATAGGTGTTATTCAAACTCCTAGGCAACATAGCCTTCTCAACAATGTCCCATGGACAATACACATGCATGATGACACAATGTCCAATCATGTATGTTCATCAATGATGCATTCAACATAAGCCTTTCCTTAATGGCACATAAGCATTATTCCATGTCCAATCATGACATATCAATACATTTATTAAAACATTGCCTCAATGGCACATCATCATTCTTATCTCATTGAGTGCTACATCAATAATTCTCAGCATCAACACGTATTCCTCATTACACACATACCACAATTTCCATGTCATGGATCTAAGAATTCCATATTCAAAATCATTTCTTCTCTATTGGTATGAATGCACATTCTCTATTGGTAATCGATTACACTCTTCTTGTAATCGATTACCGATTACATCACCACCGGTAAACAAAATCTCTGTCGAATTACAATCTCATAATCGATTACACACACGTTTCGTACGTAATCGATTACTAGGTTTCCGATTACAATCGAGAATCATGATTTTGTATCTTCAAGAGCTTGGTATTATCGATTACAAAGCCTCGTGTAATCGATTACCACGCGTAAAATCTTACGAGAAAACAGAGTTCTTCAGGTCCTCTAACTCAAACCAAACCATTCCTCATCATATTTTAATCAACAAGATACTCAAATACACCTTCAAATCATGCAAGAGACATCAATAAATCATACAAACCCAACAAAATACACTATCATCAAGAACAACATAAAAATGAGAGAACTTTATACATGGATTCAAAAATCAACAACCATACACATACAAGACATTCCCTTACTACCAAGATTGGTTGAAGAGGATCATCTCCCTCTTACCTATTTGGAAAACAACACAATGTGCCACTCCTTCTTTGTCCTAGATTTTCGTTTTCCCCCTTCAAGAAAACTCCAATGTGAGTGATCACCACAATGTTCACTCAAACCATGAAAAATAGGTTCTTGATCACCAAGGTGGCCAAGATAAAACGAAAATAGCAAGGAAATGGAAGAAAGTTGAAGACTTTACCTTAAAGCTCCAAGCTTTAGCTTTAATGGTGGAAGAGAAATGGAAGAAGAAGAAGAAGAAGAAGAAGAAGAGAACCAAAGATAACCACCAAGGAGAATAGTCTTGGAATGGTGGAAGGAACAAGAAAATGTGATTTGTTTGGCAAATAAGGAAGTTGGTCTCCAATGTGAGGGTGTGTGTGTGTGTAAGCAAGGAAGGAAAAGAGAGAAAATGGAGAAATGGGTAGTTGGGGTTTAGAGAAATGAGAATGCAATATTAAGACAATTGAGGGGAAATATTTGGGCTTCCCCTTATGGCTTCTGCCATAGAAGAGTGGAGAAAGAAGAGAGAGAAAAATGTGTTACAAGGGAAATTGCTAGGAAGCTTCCCAAAACAAGCTTGGATTAAATTTAATCTTTCTTTTGAAATTAAAACTAATAGATGTGATACAAAAATTAGATTTTGAATAATGTGATAATATTTTTAATACATGTTATTATTTATTGGACAATAGTTATAGTTGGCGGAAGTCAGCATTAACAAGTCTGACAGATAAATTCTTCATAGTGTTTTATTATCTCATCTGTTAAGATTTCTCGAAAAATGTGAAACCTTGTAAACTGTGTCCGGCCTCGGGTTTAGTAAGATCCCCCGTCGACGTTTCCATAGTTCAAGGTTCTCAGAGAAAATGTCTCATTTCTCTAGTTCCGCTCAGTACACACGTAAAATGAGAAATATATTAAAATATTTCGCGTTCTCAGAAAATTCCAAGAAAATTCCAGAAAATCACAAATATTTTTAGAATGAATCCTGAGAGTAGAAAAGTAAATTTTGGGGTGTTACATTGCCAACTTAGCTTTTATCCTATCTGTTATAGGCTGCAAATGTAAAATTTTTGACTTACCCTTGAAAATAGGCACACCAAGGTAAATAAATGGAAGCCTCCTAGCAGAAAACCCAAGAACAGAAGATATGATAGCTAATCTTCTAGAAGAAACTGAACCAGCATAGAACTTACACTTGTCAGGACTGATAACTTGACCCGAGGCCTCTCCATAGTCCTTAAATAAATTCATGATGTTTTGCAAATTTTGCTTAGTCCCTTTATAGAAAACCATAATGTCATCAGCAAAAAGAACATGGCTAGGAGTATGGAAACCCCTAGGACCTGTCATATGCTGGAGTTGACCACTGTGCACTAAATTAGAAATACCTCTGCTAAGGACCTCTTTTGCAATACAAAAAAGAAGATGAGACAAAGGATCCCCTTGCCTAACCCCCCTTGTGCAACTAAAGTAGCCAACAGAATGACCATAAATAGAAATGGAAAGCTTAGCTGAATGGAAAATAACCTTGATCCAATTACAAAATTTATCAGCAAAGCCAAAAGCACTAAGAACTTTGGGCAAGAATTCCAAATCCAATGTATCAAAGGCCTTTTTAATGTCAATCTTCAAAGCTAAGTTGCCTCCAAAAGCCTTGTTGTCTAGCATGTTAATAGCTTCAGAAGCTATGCAAACACATTCTGATATTCTCCTGCCCTTAATGAACCTTCTTTGGTTTTCAGATATGATTTTAGGTGCCACAGTAGCTAGACGATCAGGTAGCACCTTAGTAATGATCTTAAACTGAAAATTAGCCAGAGCAATAGGCCTATATTGCTCAATTCTATCAGCACCACTGATTTTTGGAATAAGCACTACCAAATTGGAATTTAAGCCTGGCAGGATCCAACCCTGCATAAAAAACTGTATAACAGCATTAAAAACACCATTACCAATAAGATCCCAGTAATGTTGAAAGAAAAAACCCCCAAACCTATCAGGACCAAGAGCACCACAGGCATTCATAAAAAAAACAACATTTCTAATTTCTTCACGGGTAGGAAGATTAGTGAGCATGAGATTGTCTTCTACACTGACCATTGGAGAAATAACAGAATCTAACAAATCATTTGAGGAACAATTGTTTTCAGAGGCAAATAAAGTCTTATAATAATGCAGTACATGCTGCTCAAGGGCTTCCTGCTGATCCAAAATTTGATCCCTCTACTTAAGCATAGAAAGTCCCTTGGAGGCATTTCTAATTCTGGTGACTTTGTGGAAAAAAGTAATATTTCTATCACCAAAAGAATGTCAATTAAATCAAGACTTCTCCCTCCAGAACTCCTCTTAACATTTCAAAGCTTTTTGTATCTCCATTAGAGCATCTTTTTCTTGGAGAATTAACTTGTCAGAAAATCCAAACTCATCAGGTTGCAGCTAAATATGATCCACAGTCTTCATGGCTAATCAACTCTTTGGTGAACATCCCCAAATATATCCCTATTCCAAGATTTAAGTTCCAACTTAAGAGCTTTAAGCTTTAAAGCAAGAATAGACATTGCACAACCAGCAACTGGCCTTTTCCAAACCTCAGAAATCAATCTATAGCAATCTGGATGATCAGTCCACATTTTTAGAAATTTGAAATAAGAGGGCCAAATTTGAGTATCATTCTTCATATTCAGCAAGATAGGAAAATGATCAAAATGCATTCTAGTCAATGTACAACAGGATACACTATTCTAGGAGGAGAACCAAGCATCATTACAGATAGCTCTATCTAGTCTTCTTTCAGAAAAAGAGCTTCCTCTTCTGCGATTGGACCAAGTAAAACTAGCACCCCTAGTTAATAAATGAGTAAGATTGTAGACATCTGACCAAGCCCGAAATTCATCACAAGAAATTCTCAGAGGCAAGTTACCTCCTCTGGACTCATGAGCACCTAAAACTGCATTAAAATCACCAATGAAGCACCAAGGTCCTGAATGTATTTGTTGAAGGCTAGCCAAATCAGTCCATAAAGATCTTCTTTGTTGATAGGAAGTACAGACATAGACTGCAAAAATATGAACCAACTGATTCTCCCAAGAAATCGAAAAAAAGACTTGTTGATTAGAACGACCAAGCAATTGGGGGAGAAGGTTAACAGCACACAAGCACCATAAATTAGGATTAAGGGATGGTCTAACATTAACAGCAAATGGCTTCATATTCATAAAAGACCAAAAGCTAGATGGAATCTGATCAAGAGAAATCCAGGGCTCAGAGATGAACAAAAAATCAGGCTTATTGTCAAGACAAAGCTTTTTTAACACCAACCTAGTTTCAAGATTGTCTAAACCTCTGGCATTCCGAAAAAGCAGCTTTATTATGCAAGATTATTGGGGCCAGCCCTAGAACGGGTTCTATAAGTAGTAGAAACTTGTTTCTTTTTCTGTCTCAACTTCTTCTTTTGAGATTTAGACAAAACAACTGAAAATTGCTTTCCAGCATCATCTAAATAAAGATCACCTTGTTGATCAGCATCCAAATTAGTTTCTGCCAACTCATCATCCTCAGCATCAGCCCAGAATTTGGATAAAATCCGAAGATCTTGTTGAACAATTGGATTATTAGGAGTCAGAATATTAATACCACTAACAATATCCGAAGCATGAGTTTCCAGAGATTGAGAAACATGATCAGTCTCAGGTGAATTCGAATTGTTCTGAAAATGATTAGGCACACAAGATGGAGAGCCAGGATGCAGGGATTCATCATAAAACGAGTCTGAATCTTCCCCCACAATATTATTACCCAATTTAGCAATCTCAGAAGAATTTAATTGCTGCAACACATAATTAGAATTTTCCTTTAGAGACACATTCATTGCAGCCATGTCTTCATCATTTTCTATATTTGCAGCTACCTGATTATGAATAGCATTAAAAAGAACTAGAGCCTCGGAAGCTACCTCAGCAGTTTCATTAGTTGCAATAACATGATCTTCAACAGTCACTGTTTTATTAACTTGTATTGGTTCCATTTGTTTAGGAGCAAAAATAGCCTTACCCTTGAGGTGAACATTATCTTTATGAGACGTAAAGTCAAAGGATCCTTCTTTCTTCCTACATTGATCAACAGAATGACCAATTGATTGACAAAAACTGCAAAAATTTGGAAGGTTCTCATATTCAATGCCAATAAAAAAAGCATAGTCATTTCTTTCCACCATGATTTCGGTAGGCAATTTGCTAGTAAGGTCAATGTCAACCAAGATTCTTGCAAAATGTCCAAAGACTTTATTTCTTGTGGCTTCATCAAGAGAGATTGGAGTACCTATACCCCCTACTATTTCAAACAAGATTTTAGGTCTCCAATACTCCTGCGGCAGATCATGAAGCCTAATCCATGCTTGGACATGGGTCTATTTTTTATTATTAGGACTGAAATCCGGACACCATTGAGAGAGCCTTAATAGACCAGGATTAAGATTCCATGAGCCTACCGCCCAAACACAACGAAGATCTTTAGGGGAAGAGAAGTTAAACTCATAATAGCCTTTTCCTAGAGGTATCACTCTCCACGGACCAATAGGTTTCCACAATTTGGAGAGTTTGTCTCTAAGATCATTAATTTTGACAGGAGAATTACCTTTTGCTAATAAGAGCCTACCGTGCAAATTGTTTTTACAACTATCAAGCCCTTTTTGATATTCATCTTCTGAAATCTTGATCGAAATTGAATCACCCTTAACGCAGGGCCTAGGCAGCTGGCTTAAAGAAATGTTAAAAGAATTACTCAGAGCTTGACCAAACGTTCTGTTTTGTGGAGGATGAGGAGGAGGGGCAGAAGAGGGGGAAATAAAAGAATTAAGAAACTTCCATGGACAAATAGGATTACTCACATCCGAAAACATGACATGCAAACCCTAAAAAACCATGCAAAAACAAACCCGAGCAGAAGAGTTTCAATTGTATTGCTTGAATGGATAATATGACTTCTCACATTATTTTCCACATTTTTTTACTCAAGAAAATCCTTTTTGTAATATATTCCACAAATTCACTATTTCGTTGAATTAAATCAATGTTTCAGACTTAAAATTTCTTAACGTGCTCCAAAACCCAAAGGATGAGTTTTATGTTAGTAAATTTTAAATCATCAATGTTTCCTTTATAATTCAAAATAAATTCTCAAATTCAATCATCTTCCAAAATAATTTGAGGTTCAAACCCTTACAACCTCTATTTTCCTTTCATAACCGAAATTTCTATTTCTCAAGTGATAACACACTTTGTTTCCATTTCTTTGATCCTTGTACTAGATCAATTACATTTCCACTTTGAAATCATTTTGTTTCATAAAATTTAGGCACTTACAAGCCTTCAAAACCGTGGTACATGGCCATTGAAACCATCAAATATTTTTTCTTCTAAATCAATTAAATACCATTCTTGTTTTTGCACAAACAAAACCATTAAAATTTCTTTCAAAAACCGTGAGACTCTTGGTCTTTAAAACGAATTCATTTGTTCATTTTCATGGCCCACTTTTTTTGCAAATCCTCAAAATCATCAATGTATTACTCATAATTAGTAAAATACTTAGAATCTCTTGCTTCCAAAATTAATTTGAGGTCGTGATCTATGGTTCTTTAGAACCAAAAATTGTTTTCCTCTCCATCATCAAATCATGGCATATATATATATATATTCATCATATATATCACAAGCATGCCATAAACAAAAACATTAAATCATGCAAATCATATCAAGCATAAGCAAATAATCAAAACACATAAACACCCACAAATAATTACATGACTATGGATATGAATCCTCACATGGATTCACCATTCATCAAATACAAAACCATCTCTCACTACCATACTTGGTTGGTGAGATGGATCTCCCTTTTACCTCTTGAAGAACCTCCAAAGCTCCTTGTTTTGCTTCTTTTTCCAAGTCCTTTACCACCAAGGGCTTCTCAAACACAAAACAAAACACAAGTTTATTAGCATATTAAGCTTAAACAAGATAAACCATGGATCAATCATGGCTTAGAACATAAAAATAAGATAAGTAGTGAAGTTTCCTTACACTTCACCTCAAAAACCCTATAACTTTGCTCTTGAAGAAAGTCCTTGAAGATGATAGATTTAGAACTTGGCCTAAACTACAAAATGTCTTGGATTGAGGTATAGATTCAAGAAATAAGGTTGTTTAAAATTTTTGAAGAGTGATGGTGGGTTCTTGGGGTCATGGCCGTGAGTTAGAGAAGAAGAAAAGGAGAGAAAATGTTTTGTTAGCTTTAGCTTTTGGAATGATCAAGAATGATCAATAATGGTCTTCAAACTTTGCTTTGGCTTAAGACCATCACCAAAAACCATCCCTCCCTCCATGCACACTCCTTGAGTGACCAATCTCACTAGCTATCATTTTAAGCATTCTTAGCCATTGATTAGATCAATGGTTAGGATTAATGTAGATTCTAGGTATAGCTTTTAGATGTAATACTTAATCTAGGCCATTAGATCTTTCCTTCTTGAAATCCTAGCCATTAGATGTATCTCCAAAATGAAAGGTCAAGATCACTCCTTCATACTTTACATCCAAGGGTCATAAATGGTCCTAGCCATTTTATAAGACCAATTCTCCACCGTTGATTAAATCGATGGTTGATATTCAATGTCTTCAACATTAAGCTTGCTTCCTATTGGTCCGTCATAAAGTCGTCATAACCACTAATGTTGACTACACAGTACAATATTTATTTTTATCTATTATAACCCTACGAATAATATTTTTACTATATTTTTATCGCCCGATAATTAAATACAGTACAAAACACAGTAAAAGAAAATTTTAAAAACTATTTTCGGTTTCGAGTTTAGTAAGATCCCCCATCCCTGTCTCAATAGTACAAATTTTCTAGTTCCGGAAAAATTTCACTTTTCGGAACCCACCTGGGCCCACATATAGCCCCCCTAGGCCCACAGACAACCCATGGATAATATTAAAATAATCAGAGAAATATAAAAATTTCATAATCATCCACAAAATCATAAAAATTAGAAAACTTACGAAAATCAAATCAGATTACGTGAAATAATTAAGACTTAACAGTAATAATTAAATTACGTAAGATTTTCCCCGGCCTGAAAATTATTATTTTCCTGACACAGAGTAAATCACACAAAATGATCAAATGTACTCATAGAATACTCAAAATAATTTTACAGTACACAGAAATCACTAAATAGTAGAATTTGTTAACTGTCAAAATTACTGTCAAATAGTTAGGAAAACTTAGGGTGTTACAATAATCAATTACACAAGTCCTGTAATCGATTACAAAGTTGACAGAAGCCATGTAATTGATTACCAAGTGCGCAGAAACGTTTCTAACGGCTATAACTAGCTAGTTTTCATAAAAAATCATTTCTAAATACTACCAACGGCTATTTTATCACTTGGGCTCTATATATAAGTCATCTTTGAAGAATTTACATCCTAAGAAACACACGAACAATATACTTGATCCTTGAATAATCAAAATCATATTTTGAGCTTTAAAGTGTGAATCATTGATGCCCATAGAGCTTCAAGTTGTATTATCCACTCTTGAGAGAGTTTCTTATCATCCATACTTTGTTCTTCAAGTTGTATATCTACTCTTGTGAGAGTTTCTAATCTTTCTCTTCATCTTGAAATCATTGTAACAGGGTGAGGTATCCCTCAAAGTTGTAAGGGTGAGGTATCCCTTGTTAGTAAAGAGAGTGAGGTATCCCTCCAAATTGTAAAGGGTGAGGCATCCCAAGGAGTTAAGTGCTCAATTTTGTAAAGGTTGTCAAGCACCTATTGAAGCTTGAAGATATAGTGGAAAATCTCGAGTGATTGCTTGAGGACTGGACGTAGGCCACAAGTGGATTGGTGGCTGAACCAAGATAAATCTTGTGTTTGATTCTCTCTTCCCTACACTCTTTAATTTCAGTATTTAGTGTAGTATATTTATCTATTGCATATCTTGTCATCTTGGTGATTTGATTCTATGAACTTGATATCTAGCTTATTTGCTTAATTCATCATATATCCCAAGTTGTATTTGAGTAATCTATAATAGTTGTACCTTTGTTGTGCATGTTCCGCTGCATTTAGTACTTGAGTGATTCAAAATGCTTAATTTCTCAAAGTTACATTAAAATTTGTAATCACCCAATTCACCCCCCTCTTGGGTGATGGTTGCCATGGCTAACAAGTGGTATCAGAGCTTCATGCTCTGGTAAAAGCTTAACCGCTTGGAGTTAAAGATCCTTATTTGTTGGCAACCATTAAAAGCTTTTCAAAATGAATGGTTTTGAAATTGATAAACCACCATTCTTTGATGGTGTGAATTTTGTTTATTGGAAAGCTAGAATGGAAATTTATATGTAATCTATTGATCTTGATTTATGGGATATTGTACTTAATGAATTTACTTGCAAATCAAAACATTCTTGGAATGCCTATAATAAGAAATGTTTTTCCTTGAACATTAGAGCAATGCAAATCTTAAGAAATAGTTTAAATGATGATGCTTATGCTAAAATTAAGAGTTGCTCTAGTGCTAAAGATATATGGGATGCTATTGATTCTATTTATCTTGCTAACAATGATTTCTTGCATAAAGTTGTATATAGAGAGCAAGAAGAGCAAAAACCTCTAGAGGAAGACAACATTGAAAAATGTCCTCAAGAACATGTTCAAAGCAAGAAAATGAGCTCAATGCCTCTTGGTGATGATGGTGCTCAATTTGAAGAAGAGGCAAAGCAAAACAAAATTGAGAAAGAAGATGTTTTTGAATGCTTGATGGACAACAATGAGGAAGATGGTGATTCCCTTAAAAAGGACTTTGAGGTAAATAATGTTAAACCATATTATAGTCCTTCCTATGATAAGCTAAAACGTGCATATGATGAATTATATGATGATTTGTTGAATTTAGAAAATAAAAACTTATCTTGTTTAGAAAACATTTCCTCCTTTGAAAATGAAATTGAAACTTTGAAAAATGAATATACTTTTCTTGATGAGGAAATGCCTTTGAAATGTGAAACCTCAACTTTTTGTGAAAAGTACATTGATTTAGAAAATCAAGTTGAGGACTTATATTCCAATTTTGCCAAAGCAAATGATGCTAATTGTTTACAATACATGATTGTTAATAAGAATGAAATTGATGTTATTTCACATGGAAATTCAAGTAAGGCTTGTGGCAAAAATGACATAGAATATAAAAACAACAAAAGACTTATGTTTTCCAAAAATGATCTTCAAAGGACCAAGTCATCATTAAATTCAATTGTTTGCAATTTTTGTGGTCATCTAGGACATATTTCTCATTTGTGCAATTATAGAAGAAATCCTTATATGAGAAATAACTTAGGTTGGGTTCCAAAAAGTCTTAAAGGTTCTAGTACTAACATTCAAGGACCCAAGATGAAGTGGATACCAAAATGTCCTTCTAGTGTTTCAATTATGCAGAAAATTTCTCAAAAGGATGGACTAATTGGTCAAAAGAAAGAGAAATCATCAAGGAGAATGTTTCCAGAGCCCAATGGTAGAAGTTTTGGTCAAAGAAGGAAGATAGCTTCAACCAATGTTTCTGAAGTACAAAATGTAGAACTTGTAAAGTTCAAAACACCAAAAGAGAAGCAATAGGTAAGGAAAAGAGTTTCCTTGATTACCAAGGCCAAGGTATCAAAATCTTTTACCTCTTGTACATATTCACTTGTAAAGTCAATGAATTTGAGGTATGTTCCTTGTAGGCCTTAAATGATTAATTAAATCATGTGTATTTGGTAAAATTTGAATATTATGTTTAACACATGATTATGTTAATTCTTTTTATACCATAACTCATTAATTTGTTATATATCTTGGTGCATAAGTTCTACAATGCCTAGATATGCTTGTTATGCTTTAAATTGTCTATATATCATGAAAGTAAGCATGCTATTGGTTATGTGCTTAATGGCAATTGGTTATTTAACTTGTTATGCTCAATTTACATACTGTAGAAAAATTGATCTTTATAAGAGTATAATGGATTAATAATTAATGACTAACCTTTATGGATCCAAAATTGGTGGATACCAAAGAAAGTACTATGAATTGTGTTGTAAGGTGACTTTTAGCTCAAGTATACATTGAAGTAAAATACAACTATACTACTTAAGATTCGAAAAATTTGAAATGGTCCAAGTTCTCCAAGAGTGGTGAAAACATAAAAAGAATGACATGGAGAACCACAACATTCTCAAGGAGCCTTGAGGCATGGATGTTGGAGTCACCTACAAAAACTCAAAGAGTAAACTTTTGGTGATATCAATCTTTTATCCTTATTTATGCTTTAAATTGAATATCATGAGATATTTGGATAAGTGGAGACTCGTTTTATGTTTTTCTAGCCATATATCTTAGAAATATCTCTACATGTATTGAACATGCTATATAAGTATGCTTCTTGTTTAAAATGACATGTTTAATGAAAATATCTTTGTTCTTAGTTCTTTGATCAATCATGTCTTTGAATGAATGTTTGTAGTAGATATATTTTATCTTGGCATATTAGATCAATCATGCATAAGTTGAATTTCTGCACAACTTCACTTTGCTATATAATATGTCATTTTTACTACATAATACATTGATTTGCTGCATAGTGTACCATTTTGATGCATAACATGTCATCTTGTTGCATAACTTACTGGTTCCTAATCATATTTGAACTCAATATTGACTTGAGCGTCAAAAGTTTCTCCTAAAGTTGTTTTGCAAGTACTCCATCACTCCAAAGTCCTCCAAAAAGCTCAAATTCACAAATCCTATCAAAATGACTTAATCCTTGGTAAAAGTAGTGATTTTGCAAAAACACATGTTTTAGATCTAGAACTGATAAATTTTTTATGTTTGCATGATATTTGGAATTGATTTGAGATGCTTTGGAACTAATTTGAAAGGTTTGAAATTGAGTTTGTACTGTTTGAAATGCCAAATCTCCAAATCTGAGTTTTAGTAATCTGGTAATTGATTACAAGACCTTTGTAATCGATTACAAAGGTTCTGTTAAGGCAATAATCAATTACACATAATAGGTAATCAATTACAATGATCACAGAACTCAGGTAATCGATTACACCAACCTTGTAATCGATTACAAGGTTCCCAGTAAGCTAATAATCGATTACACGAATCCTGTAATCGATTACAATGCTTCCAGAAGGCTGGTAATCGATTACACACTCATTGAAATCGATTACACATGGGTTTAAAAATAAGTTTCAGTGCGCTAGAAGCCTTTTTATCTGAAACTCACATTATCATTGTTTGCCTACTAGAATTTCTTACTTGTTTTTACATGCCTTACATGATCATTGTTTGCCCCAAAACGTTTATATATGTTTTGATGATGATCATGTCTTTCTTGATAAACTTGAATCTTGCTTTGAAAATGCTTAAACTATGCTTTTGGATTCAAGTGCATATGTTCTTCCTTTATTCTTGTAAGAGCTAACATTGCATGGTTGATAATGTGGTACATGTTTTACATTGTATATCAACCTAAATTATGCTTGTAAATAAGTTTAAATGATATTTGATGCTAACCTATGTTTTAGAGAACTTTTAGAGTTAGCTTTGGAAGTGTCTCTGTGTGCTTCAAATATAGTCATCAAATATTGAAATGTCAAGCATAAATGGATAAAGAGAAGAGTTGAGTGAAGAGGAACATGATGAGACTTTCTTCAAGTACAATGGAATGGAATACGCAATGGAAGAAAGCTCAAACTTAAAGGACAAATAAATGAAGAACATTCTAAAGAAGCATTACTCTCTCAATAAGTATCTCTATCCCTAAGTTATTGTGGTATTCTATATGTTATGGATTGTATGATACTTGTTGATAAATTGATCTTAAATGATTTGATGCTTTCCTTACATGAGAAGTATGCTTCGCATTGACAAAGTGCCTAATTGGATATTAACTTGCTAATTTTTTTCACTGCATATAGGGTGGATGATATTAGTACTATACATACTTTGATCCCTATAGCATATTTCCGCAATGTGAATGTTTGATATCAATGATTCTCTTGATTTATGGTTTCTTTGTAGTATAACACCTATGAGAATCATGCACTTGTCTTGAAAAGAATATGCGGTTTCAATATAAAATCCTTCTAGCCTTCTAAAATGCGTTTGAAAATATAATGTGGTCTTACAAAATTCTTTTTGAAAGGGGGAGAAGTTTTAAAATGGTTTTTGATTGATAGATTAAGAATATAATCCTTATGGTAATGTGATAACATGGTCTTGGCATGCATATTTCCCTTTATCTATCTTGTGCTTCAATAAGGGGAAGCTTATCTTACATATCCTTCTTCCATATCCTTGTTAACTAAGAACATATGCATAACTATGTTAAATTATTATGTTTGATATTTTGATAATATGCATATTTTGAGGGGAAGCCTAGTTCTTAAATTATTGCTTATATCTCTTAGCTTACATCCTTACTTGACATGAAATGTTTTATTGTTAATACTATCAACATGTCAATAAAGATCATCTCTTATTGTCTTTCCCTCTATCAATGAAAGAAGGTAAACATTCTTAAACTTTATATCTTAAAATTCTTTCATTGAGAAATGCTTGATATTTGACAAGTTATATGATCTTTCATTTGAAAACCTCAAATCTATGATCTTACACGAATATTTTGTAACTCCTAACAAGTGATATCAAGTGGTACTTATTTATCATGTTGTATGCAAGATATTATATGCTAGACATAATTTCTTAAGCTCATTGTTATCATATGCTAAATGTTGATATACCAAAATGTGATAAGCACTACATGAATAATCTTTTATATCTTGAAAGCATGCTTGTTTCATCTCTCTTTTCTTGAATCATGTGTAGAATTAAATAAAGGGAGATGGTTATGATTTGAATAACTTGAAGAATTTTCTGAGTTTTGATGATCCTACTCTTTTTGACAACACGAGTTTTATTTATAAAGGGAGTGAAAGTATTATCTTTCCTTCCTAAGTTTTTTTGTTGATGTCAAATAGGGGGAGTGAAAACTGGAAAGAAAAATATGTATGTTCTTGTACTTATTATTGAAATGCTTGCATGAATATCTATTCTTCTATATTGCATATTTTTCTTTGGTGATTTGTCATCATAAAAAAGGGAGAGATTGTAGCATTGTCTTTGCCTCAATGGT
Organism: Ormosia emarginata; assembly: GCA_029884605.1. Taxonomy (NCBI): domain Eukaryota; kingdom Viridiplantae; phylum Streptophyta; class Magnoliopsida; order Fabales; family Fabaceae; genus Ormosia; species Ormosia emarginata. The sequence continues at coordinate 8,031,730 of JAQQTP010000063.1, read as the reverse complement.
TTAATATGTTAAGTTTTGATGGTGACAAATACAAGATAAAAAGAATGATTCTTATGCTTCATAGATGTGCTTAATGAGATATATTATATCATACATATGAAGATATTGAGTTATGATTTTGGACTAACTATGCTTGTGTTAAGTGAGTAATACTTTGTAGGATAGTTCAAGTATCAAGAGTGAGCATTGCAACAAGAAAGCAAAAGATCACAATCATGCTCAACTCAAGAAGAATGAGAATGATAAGATGTTCCAAGCATTTACAAGATTTGAAGAGAAGAAATTTTTGGAAGCTTGGATTACATCAAGAATTGATGATGACAAAAGATCAAGTCCCAAGGTTCTTCAAGAATAGCTTATAGGACTTATATCTTGTGTAAAGGTAAATAGGAATCATACTAAGCTCAAATATGTTTTAACATCTTTAAAAAGTGTTTCTTACATGTTTTAATGCCCAACAAACTGATTTTGGAAAGTTAGTCTTGGTGGTAGTTCAAACCTTTGAAAATAGCCAAGTTTGTGTTTTGCAAAATTGACATTCGATTACTACTTTGATCATAACTTTTAAAATACTTTGAGTTTTGTTATGAAAATTATTTCATATGAAAATAGACTTAAATATCTTTCCAATGAGTGGTCATTTACTTTAAATGGATAAGAAATGAAGAAGTTATTACCATTTGCTTTAAACTATAAAATATAGTCAAGTTTGAGTTTTGAAAAACTGATCTTTGATTAATCTTTTAATCATAACTCTCAAAATACTGAGTTTTGTTGTGAAACTTATTTCATTTGAAAATAGACTCAAATATCTTTCCAATGACTAGTCATTTGCTTTAATCGGATAAGAAATGAAGTAGTTATGACCTTTTAAAGTCAGTTTTCAAAATCAGAAATGTTGTAATCGATTACACAAGTCCTGTAATCGATTACAACGTTGACAGAAGCCATGTAATTGATTACCAAGTGTGCAGAAACATTTCTAACAGCTATAAACTGCTAGTTTTCATAAAAAATTCATTTCTAAACACTACCAATGGCTATTTTATCACTTGGGCTCTATATATAAGTCATATTTGAAGCATTTACATCCTAAGAAACACAAGAACAATATACTTGATCCTTAAATCATCAAAATCATATTTTGAGCTTTAAAGTGTGAATCATTGATACCTATAGAGCTTCAAGTTATATTATCCACTCTTGAGAGAGTTTCTTATCATTCATACTTTGTTCTTCAAGTTGTATATCTACTCTTGTGAGAGTTTCTAATCTTTCTCTTCATCTTGAAATCCTTGCAAGAGGGTGAGGTATCCCTCTAGAGAAAAAGGTGAGGTATCCCTTGTTTGTAAAGAGGGTGAGGTATCCCTCAAAGTTGTAAGGGTGAAGTATCCCTTGTTGGTAAAGAGGGTGAGGTATCCCTCCAAATTGTAAAGGGTGAGATATCCCTTTGTTTGAAAAGGCTCAAGCTCAAGGGTGAGGCATCCCAAGGAGTTGAGTGCTCAATTTTGTCAAGGTTGTCAAGCACCTGTTGAAGCTTGAAGATATAGTGGAAAATATCAAGTGATTGCTTAAGGACTAGACATAGGCCACAAGTGGATTGGTGGCTGAACCAGGTAAATCTTGTGTTTGATTCTCTCTTCCCTACACTTTTTAATTTCAGTATTTAGTGTAGTATATTTATCTATTGCATATCTTGTCATCTTGGTGATTTGATTCTATGAACTTGATATCTAGCTTATTTTCTTAATTCATCATATAACCCAAGTTGTATTTCAATAATCTATAATAGTTGTGCCTTTGTTGTGCATGTTCCGCTGCATTTAGTACTTGAGTGATTCAAAATGCTTAATTTCTCAAAGTTGCATTAAAATTTGTAATCACCCAATTCACCCCCCCTCTTACGTGATGGTTGCCATGGCTAACATATTTTTTTTTGTAGTGAGAGAAGAATAAAACATAGCTACTATAAACAAAATCAGCATGAAAGGAAAATATACCTCCATACATTATATATATATAATTACATCAGCCTGTTTAATTACATCATAAAATTTACAAAAAGTAAAAGGTTTTACCTACCCCCAAGAGTGTTTACAAAATATACAGCCCATCAAAATAGCAAAATATCAGGCTTTCCAAAAAGATATACGAATAGCCATCAGTAGCCACCGACATTATAAGCCCCTAAGACTGATGAGAAGGAACCTTAGCAGGATCCTCCTCGGTGTCTTCCTCGTCAGATGAGATCATCATTGGAGCAACCAAGCAACGAGCGGAGGCTCGTGCAGTGGATAGGAATGAATCCTCCTGTGGGGTGTAGTAGAGATCATCCCACATGTCTCGAACAGGTAGGTAAAACTCTAAGTGAACAAAAGTAGTAAAATAAAAAAATAGGTGGGTCATAGCGACCACAAGCTAAAGACACTGTCAACTCCCCGTGGTAGATGCAACGGTCTGTGCGTAGGTTTATGTGCCAACAATCGGGTCCTCCATGGAAGGTCATCCTCTCATAACCCAAAAATCGGTGTGGACATGACAACATCTTCAAATAGCACTAATCGTAATCGGGCCAGAAACCTAGAAACTCAGGTGCTTCCTTTTTTTCACGAACGTATTCTCATAAGCAAATAAATAAAACAGAAATACAAGAGTGCAAGAAAGAGGTAAGACACCTAGCATTCATTACCAATATGACAACAAGAAAACAAAATGATGTTGGACGCCCACTTAGCATTATAACACACATATTCATTAACAGTAATAATAAAAATAAGCAGTAGGAGAAAGACAACATTAAGTAATAGTAAAGAAAATGAGCAATAAAAGATAAGCAACACTAATATTTCAAGCAGTCAACAGCTCAATAATTAGATCAATATTAAAGAAGATAATTTAACAATGTAAATACTCATTCCAGATGAAAATGAGACTGACAATGCATAATGCATATGGTACCAAAATCCTACTCCATAGAGCTAGACATCAACATTCGGAGAGAATGATCAAGGAGTCATGCAAGTATCTCGTTAGCCTTAAAATAAAGTGTTTTACCATAAAAATAATATTTTGCGCAACATAGCTTATACATGGCACCTCAACAATGACGATATAGGACAACGTCTCAGTCCGGATCATCGGTGTGTTTGCATTGGTCTATCCCACGGCCCCAGTGGAGCTACCACTGTCTATTGTGAGACACCCGCACCCCGACACCCCCAAGGCCAACAACATGACCTACGCTTAGTCTACTCGCACCCGCACTAAGGTGTAATTCAATCTCCTAGGCATACACTGCCTTTACAACAAAGTCCAACGGACATTCACAAATGCATGATGACTCAATGTACATCATGTATATTCCTCAATAATATGTTTATCATAAAACATTGCATATCATGTATATTCATCAATAATATACTCATCCATAACATATCACAATTTTTCCAAGAGAAACACCAACAATATCCATGTGTACTTAACAATAGTATACTCATTCATAACATAACATAATTTGTACAACTTGAACATCCAAAGTTCCCTAGTCCCATTCATGGACCCAAAATACATAGCATTAAGTTCTCAAGGTAGTAAAACATTCCTTAAGGTCCATTATGGAATTTCACTTTAGATTAACCATTCTTATAAAATCTCCCTCTCTAGAGGAATTTTCTAGACATATCAATTATTGAAGTCATAGTTATCTTCTCACAATATTTTGACCAATTCTGCCCTGGGCGCTTGAGCGCCAGGTCTCCAACGCCTGAGCACTCACTGAGCTACATTTCTAGAAGTCATTCTGGATATTAGGCGCTTAAGCGTTCGAGCTCCAGTGCCTAGGTGTTGGCTGAGCGCTTGGGCGCTCGCTGCACAACACTTGAGCGCTAGTGCACTAGAAAGTGTTGGGAATTACGAATCAAAATCACGCAGCGGAATAATAAGAATTCCCTCACAGGATCCATGTGAAAAAGTCATAATCCAAGTTTTTAAAAGTTTACCTCTTGAAGCGTGATAAATACAAGCGATGTGAATCACCAACACCATAATAGTGACGATGTCTCTGCAATATCCACACGAACAGACTTGCAAAAAGGAGTCACGCCTCTGTTATGCAGTGCTAGCTGCGAAGAGAAGAGAAGAAGACTTTTCACTATCTCTCACTCACTTTCTATAGGTGCAGCTAGGGTTGTGATGTTGCGTACATATTAACCCCCTTCGCTGTACTATTTATAATAGTGGTTGCCTTAAGTGAGTGTGAGCAGTAGCAAGGTAAGCTGTTCAACCCTAGACTTATCTGTTATGAGTTAGGCCCACAATTGAATTTGAGTTCAACTTGGATTCTTATTGCTCCAATTTAGTCAGCTCTAAGTGTGCGACCCTGCAGGTTCTCATGACGTTGGTAGTAATATTAAAATCTCATTTTAATATTACTAATAGTGAGTGATATCTAGCAACACATCACTGCTACCTAAGTAATGAGAATGTCAGTGATTTGACATAACTTATCCGTGACCAATGTTTCTGTGTAGTTTAGTCCCTTTGTCCAGATATCTAGATTGAACACAAGGCATGGAACGTGTCACCCTTGTTTAGTTCAATCTTTAGTTTCCTGATTCTCGAGTAGACATAATAATAACAAATGAGATCAATATCTCATATTGACTCATTTGAGTATGGTCATGCATTTCGTAGTCTCACTCAATCAGGGAGGCTGAAGATATCACTCCTGTTATGTAGGAGGGACAAATCCCATCTAGGTCACTCACATCCCTCCACATGAATCGCGGTATGTCTAATAACCAACTTTATAATCATCTTGTTACAGATGACGTTTAATGGCATTAAAAACACACAACTCCTCATGTAGGAATCATAGTGATTTTAGGTCAAAGGACCACATACACCATTATCACTATGAGAATCGCTTATGACACTCACGTAATGATCCACGTAGCGTTCTCATGGCTGGTCTATCCAATACATCATTACTCTAATATGTATCCATATGAAGACTTGATATCTCATATCCATGACCCGTGAGATGTGGTCATCAGTCTACGCACATACTAGTCTCAATGCATTATTATTGTCCTAATTAACAATAATACTTAACTAGGGACAATTAAGAATACTGTTTTATCCAATAGGATCTCACGATCAGGTCATCCATTTGATGTCCTATAGTATCAAACTTACTATTCTAAGGACTTTATTATGTTTATAAAAAAAGAACACAATAAATGAAATGTCTCATATATTAAAAAATAGCATAACACAATGTATGTAAATATAGACAAAATATATTGGCCTCTAGGGCATACACCAACAGAAAGGATTCTACAGAATACATTTCTGTAGAACCTTGGCCCAACCATTTTCAAAGCTTATCATTCCTTTTTCAAGCAATCCAAAACATGATTCATGGTCATCAAGATACAAAATAACAATTAATAGGTTCATAATTATCAAAACACACAATACAAATCCATTTATTCATACAAATCAAACAACCACAAAATAATGAAAATAATACAATATAACAAAGAGAGTAATCCCACATGGATTCCCTCATCAACAACAACACACAAGACATCTCCTTACTACCAAGATTGGTTGAAGAGGATTATCTCCCTCTTACCTATTAAAGACAACACAAGGATGCAAGCCCCTCTTATTCTTGATTTTTGTTTTCCACCTTCAAGAAAATCCTAGGGTGAGCAACTTTCAAAAAAGTTCACTCAAACCATGGAAAGATGAGTTCTTGGTCACATAAGTGGCCAAGAAAAACTAAAATAAGAAGAAAAGAGAAGAAAGCTGAGGACTTTACCTCAAAGCTCTGAGCTTTAGCTTCAATCGTGGAAAATGGAAGAGGAAGAACTAGAAGATGACCACTAAAAGAGAAGAGCCTTGGAATGATGGAAGGAAGCTAGAAATGTGATGTGTGTAGCAACAAATGGAGATGGTCTCCAATGGTGGGTGTGCCGTGGAGGAAGAAGAAGAGAAGAATGCTTGAAGAAAATAAGAAGAAAGAAAAGAGAGAAATGTGTTAGGTGTTTTTGTGTATTTGAAATGGGAATAAAGTGATAAATATGAGAAAACAATTTTTGGCTCCCCCCCCAAGGAATGTATATGTCGTGGAGAGAGTGGGGAGGGAAGAGAGAGAAAAATATGTGTATTATTAGGGAAATTTCTAGGAAGCTTCCCTTAACAAGCTTGGATTAAATTAATCTTTCTTTTGAAATAAAGCTAATAGATGTGACACAAAGTAGATTTTAGATAAGGTGATAAGGATTTTTACTATAAGCTATTAACCAATGGATAACTGTTACAGATAGCAAAGCCAGTATTAATTATCCAACAGATAATAAAATACACAGTGATTTTTATTTATCAGATAAAAATCTTAAAAAACGTAGAACCTCGTAAACTATGTTCCAGCCTCGGGTTTAGTAAGATCTCCTGTCGACGTTTCCACAGATCAAGGTTCTCAGGGAAAATATCTCATTTTCCTAGCTCCACTTAGTGTGCACGTAAAATAAGAAATAATATTAAGATATTCTGCGTTCTCAGAAAAATCCAGAAAAATTTATAAAAATCACAAATATTAAAAAATGACTATCTATCATAAAATTATAATTTTTTTGGGTGTTACAACACTCCCCTTCAAATAAAAATTTTGTCCTCGAAATTTTCATACCTTAGAATAGTTGTGGGTATTGTTCCTTCATCTTGTCCTCCAACTCCCATGTTGCATCTCCAGTTTCTTCGTTCCAGATCACTTTTACTAATGGGATGTCTTTTCCTCTAAGTTGCTTCATTCTCTTATCCTCAATCCTTACAGGTGACGTCTCATAAGTTAAGTTTTCCTTTAATTGTACTGTGTCAGGTGCTATGACATGATCAGGGCTTGGAATATATTTTCGAAGTTGTGACACATAAAAGGCATTATGGAGATTTGAAAGAAAAGTTGGTAAGACTATTTGATAAGCAATTGGACCTACCCGACGAAGAATTTAGCAAGGTCCAAGGAATTTTGGAGTAAGCTTTCTAGACTTAAGAACTCGGCCGATCCCAGTCGTAGGCGTGACTTTCAAAAACACATGCTCTCCTTCTTTAAATTCAAGAGGTTTTCTCCTTTTGTCTGCATAACTCTTTTGTCGACTTTGAGTCGTCCTCATCTTCTCCTGAATCATCTTGACTTTCTCAGTCGTTTGTTGTATGAGATCAGGTTCGACAGTAAATCGCTCTCTATCCTAGTACCAACACAAAGGTGTTCTGCACCTTCACCCATATAGAGCCTCATGGGTGCCATGCCTATACTCGAATGATAACTGTTGTTGTAGGTGAACTCTACCAACAGTAAAACTTCATCCCAACTTCCAGTATGTTCCAAAGAACAAGCTCTAAGCAAATCTTCCAATGATTGAATTGTTCTCTCTGATTGACCATTAGTTTGAGGATAATATGCAGAACTCAAACGTAGCTTCGTTCCCATTGCATCTTGAAGACTTTGCCAAAACTTTGACGTGAATCTTGGGTCTCTATAAAAAATGATACTAGTAGGTACACCATGTAGTCTGACAATTTCACCGATATACAACTGAGTCAACTTCTCCAATGAATGCCTTATGTTGATCGGCAAGAAATGCGCTGACTTCGTGAGTCGATCCACAATTACCCATATCGAATCATAACCTTTTCTGGTCTTTGGTAATTTAACAACAAAGTCTATCGCAATACTATCCTATTTTCATTCGGGAATAGTTAGGGGTTATAACATTCCAGACGGTCTTTGATGTTCAACCTTCACTTTCTGACAAACTAGATAGGAAGACACACATCTAGCTATATCTCTTTTCATCCCATGCCACCAAAATAGCTTCTTCAAATCTTGGTACATCTTGGTTATTCCTGGGTACATACTCAACTTGTTTGTGTGAGCATGTTCAAGAATGTACTTCCTAAGCTCTTGATCCTTAGGCACATAAACTCTACCACTAAATCTTAAAATTCCATCGTTTCCTTCCTCTAAGGTTGTTGCACCACCTTGCCTTATCAATTCGCTTTCTTCCTGTAAGAATTTATCAACTTTTTGCTTTTCTCGAATATCTTCCATCAAGTCATTTGAGATTGTGACCATGTTCATACAAATTTTTTCCGATACCAATTCCAAAAAAACCATACATCTCTGAATTGTTCTATCAAATCCTTTTCTCTGATCATCATACCAGAAATGCTGATCGTTTTCCTACTTAAGGCATTGACTACAACATTTGCCTTTCCAGGGTGATACTGAAATTGAAAATCATAGTCTTTCAGGAATTCCAACCACCTTCGCTGCCTCATATTCAACTTTTTTTTATCAAACAGATACTTCAAGCTCTTATGATCGCTAAAGATGTTGAACATTGCTCCATAAAGAAATGCCTCCATATCTTCAAAACAAATACAACAACAGCTAATTCTAAGTCGTGTGTTGGGTAATTCTTCTCGTGCACTCGCAACTGTCTTGAAGCATAAGCCACCATTTTTTTGCTTTGCATAAGCACGCATCCCAAACCTTGGTATGAAGCATCGCAAAACACTTCGAAGGGTTCACGTGGGTCTGGCAGAACTAACACTGGCGAAGTAGTTAGTCTCATTTTCAGCTCTTGAAACTCTCTTCGCAAGCATCCGTCCACTCAAAAGCTTGATTTTTCCTTGTGAGTTGAGTGAGAGGTCCAGCTATCTTAGAGAATCCTTCAATGAATCTTCGGTAATATCCAGCTAATCCCACGAAGCTCTGAATTTCTATCTCTGTTTTCGGCCTTTTCCATTGCAGAACAACTTCCACTTTTGACGGGTCTACAACAATTCCTTCCTTCGAGATCACATGGCCTAAAAATTTGACCTCATCCAGCCAAAATTCACACTTTGACAACTTGGCATACAACTTTTTCTCTTTTAGAATCTAAAGAACTATGTTGAGGTATTCAGCATGATCCTCCTAATTTTGAGAGTAGATCAAGATATCGTCGATGAAGACAACAACAAATATATCTAAATAAGGACGAAAGATCCGGTTCATATAGTCCATGAATATAGCAGGTGCATTCGTCACATCAAACGGCATCACCAGGTACTTGTAATGTCCATAACGAGTACAAAAAGTTGTTTTGGGAATGTCTTCCACCTTTACTCTGATCTGATGGTAGCCCGATCGCAGATCGATCTTAGAAAACACCGCTGCTCCCTTCAACTGATCCATCAAGTCATCTATTCTTGGAAATGGATACTTATTCTTGATTGTGACCTTATTCAACTGGAGATAGTCCACACACAATCGCGAAGTACCATCATTCTTCTTGATTAGCAATACCGGTGCTTCCCATGGGGATACATTGGGTCTAACAAATTGCTTCTCCAAGAGTTCCTCCAATTGCTTATTGAGTTCAACTAGCTCTGCTGGTGACATTCTGTAAGGTGCTATAGAAATAGGACCAGATCCCAATATAAGGTCAATGGTAAACTTGATCTCCCGCTCCGGCGGTGTAACACCCCAATTTTTGGTTAATTACATTTTTGCCCTAATTGTACTATTTTTTGTTTTCTGTGTGTTATAAAATTAATTTGACTGTTTCGTAACCGTATTTGATTGTTTCATATGATTTGCTCCGAGTCAAGAAAATAATAATTTTCGGGCAGGGGAAAATCTTGTTTGATTATTTGGAGTTGGGCGATCTTACTAAACCCAATCCGAATAATACATATATCAATCTTTTAATTTTTAGGATTTTTCTGTATAATAAAAATATTTATCATGCAGAAAAGTCTGTGAGACCCACGTTTGGCTTGTGGGACCCACATTTGTTTTGTGGGACCCACGTTTGGGTTTGTGGGATCCACTTTTAGAAAAAAATTACCAACGTAAATGGCTTGTAAAATTCTAAACCAAAAGGTTGAAAATCCATAAAAATGGTTAGATTTAGTAGGTTAGTTAGTTTAAAATCTAACTTAATGGAATAATTAGTCTAAAACCTAATTAAGTTAATCTAAAGGGTTTGAGTGGTAATTAAATGGATTAAAACCTAATTAGTTTTTATCAAATTTTAGTTAGACAATGTATTAGTATAATTAAGTAGAAGATTAAGGACTATAAGTAAACTAATGATTAACTAAAATACAAAGGAATCTAACTAACTTTTAATTAAACCTAACTAGGAGGACTTAAACATAAATAAGCTATTAAAATTAATCAAAATTTGATTGAGTTTCCTATAGCTATTTTCGGATTTATGCATGCATTATGCATTCAATTATGCACTCAAATGCAATCATGGAGATCTAGATGCAAGCCATCCACCATCCAAATAATCAAAGGCCATTATGAAGCAAGAATTGTCAAAAAGGTGGCTAGCTTTTTGCTTGAGCTCTACGTCCATGCATTGTGGGGGGGGGGGGGGGCTAATATTCACTTCATTATTTTCATTTCAATCATTCTACATCATTCTCTCATCTCTCTTCCTACCTAGAACACCAAAAGAACTCCAAAGCTTTCCTATTAGCACCATTTGGCCAACACCACTTCATCTACTTCCATCCATCAAAAATTTCATCTAACATCATTTCCTAAACCTAAACCATATTCTAAGAACATCTCTAGTTGTGAGTTTTTGCTAAATCATCTATTTGGAGCTTGGAAAATCATTTTGAAGTTTCTTTCCTATAAGGTGAAAATTCTTGTTTCTTGTTTCTAATTTGATTTTTGATGTTCTAAGCCATGGTTGATTCATGGTTTTTCTTTTTCATTCATAGTTTATGACTTTATAATTTGTTTAAGCTTGTTAGGATTTTTGTTGAAGCTACACAAAATTTCTAAGGAGGAGTCCAAGGAGATCTTGTCTTCCTTATAGGTAAGAGGGAGATTTAATCTCATCAACCATGTGTGGTGGTGAGAAAATGGATGTATTTGTGGTGAAGAATCCATAAGGATTCATTCACTTGATTGTTTATTATCTTCTCTATTTGTGATGTTTATGTGTGCATGTTATTTTCTTTTCTATTTGTGGTTTATTATGTATACAAGCATGTTTATAGCTTTGATATTTGGTATGTGTTTTATTATTGCTTTAATATATGGTATGTGTTCATAAATATATGTATATGTTCATGGATCTATGATAATTATTGTTGGGTGTGCAAATATGTTGAGATTTGCAAAAGTGTTCCAAAGAACACAAGATGAAGAGCTTATGGTTTTTACTATGAAAAGAGAACCAATATGTTCTCAACCATTTTCTAAAAGGATAACCTAATTGATCTAATTAAGTTAAAGGATTTTTCAATGATTTAATGGATGAAAAATAATTTTAAACATGATTTGTATAAAAATGGTGATTTTTGGCCAAAATATATTTTTAAAGTTTAATTGATCCAAAATTTATTTGCTAAGTGTAAACTAGTTTATTAACCTAAAACGAATTCAATTACGATGGATTTTCAAGAGTCAAATAAGTAAATGAATTTTTACTAGAAGTCTAGTATGGTAAAGAAATAAATTTTAACACTTGAAAAATACTTATCTTTGAGTTTTTAAAGTATGTTAGCAGTTTTCAAAGTGTATTTTATGGTTATAATTAAATAAAGGAATTTTTAAAGGAAAACGTAGAAAATATCATATAGTGGATTTTCTAAACTAAATGCTGTCAAAATTGATTAAAAATGAGCAAGTAATGAAGAACGTTTCAAAATGATATTTAGAAAGCAAGGAAATATTTTACGTAGTTAAAGAATAAAATTAACTGTAGAAGAATTTATTAAAATCGAATTTTTGAGAAAAACGTCAAAAATTATTACGAGAGTAATTTTTGTAAAGAAAAAATGGAAAATAATGTCTAAATAATATTTTTAGTTTTGGAGAGTTTTAAAATTTAATTTGAAACATCAAGAAATATTTTATACAATGAAAAATAGTAGAAATAGCTTACGCGTATTTAAAATGATGATTTTTAAACTACGCGATTGAGAAAATGATTTAAAAATATTACGCAATTGGGAAAAACATTGAAAAATATTTACGCAATTGAAAAGCATTTGTCAAATGTGACGTAATTGTGAAAAGGCGATAAAATTTTTACGCGACTTATGGAAATAGCAAGTTTTTACTGTCGGGCCAAAGTGGTGGACCCGAACATGTTGGGGAATAGTATTGTCAAGTGGAGACATACTATTTTTGGAATTATTAATACTAACGGTATTTTTATAATTATGGTGACAATGAGGATATTTATGTAATTATGATTCATTGTGATACTAAGGGTATTTTTATAATTATGGATCATTACATACATAGAGTGGTATGTCAATTTGGTTAAAATTGACGATTGACTGACGAGATGAATTACACCGTGTTGCGGGTGTGATAGGCGTAGTGTGTTCATGTGGAGAACTTGGAGGCGTTAGTGTGTAGTAGATTCCACATGTGGACAGTTGGTAGCTCCTCTGAGCCGTGGTAACTAAAAACACACACTAGCGATCTCGACAAATACTATTCTTAATCAGGATCTATTGCGGACTGTCTGGTACTGTGCCTGGACGTACACGACGTATTTGACTGTGTACTATTCACTCGACGTATTTGACTGTGTGCCATTCACATGATGTATTTGACTGTGTGCTATTTACACGACGTATTTGACTGTGTAATAGTTGGTTGAGGTAGCCTGATGTGCGTACATGCCTACCGAATCATTCTCTCTGATGTTTGTGTTTAGCTCCATGGAGTAGGAACGAGTCTGAGTACATGACATATTTAATCTGCATCACTGTGTGAATAGTTATAATTTGATTTATGATATTTTGCATCTGTTACATTTATACTTGGTTGAGATATGATATATGTTGTGCTAATATGATTTTTGTTGTTTTAACTGCTATATCTGTATGTTTTTGTCGTTTTCTTACTGCTATACTGGTAATGATGTAGATTGTCTCACCTCTTTGCATATATTTTTTGTATTATTATTTATGTTCTGTAAAGTCGTTGAGGAAGTAGAAGAGGAGCAGCCGCTGGATTTTCAGTACGAACAACAACCGAACAAGCAGTTTGAGGAGGGTGAGCCTCGAGATCATCCATATCATATGGATTGATTGCGACGTGGGATAACATTGACCAAGGTTTTCTGTATTCTAATGATCTCCCCGAGGAAGATCCTTCGGAGAATCAAAACTCTTAGTGTTATGCTTGGACTAGTTTATGGTTTACTTTAAACCAGACAGTTTTCTATTTTATTAAATAGTTTGTAATATGTAAATCATTTGTATCTATAATTATGGTGTGTATGTAATAGTTTGTTTTATTTTATGTCTTGTTTACTTTATTTTATAATATAAGGTCGAAAAAGAATATTTTTACAACTTATATTATTATATATTACGAAATAATTTATAACTTGGGTAAAAGTTTATTATTATTGTTTCGAAATGTGACATCCCCAGTAGGGTGTTGCATGCGGTAAACCAGGTACATCTTCAGGGAAGACTTTAGGAAACTCTCTAACCACTGGAATGACGTTCACATCTGCCTCATTCTTGACTTTTAAAGAAGACAATAGCATGTATCCTTGAGCTCTTTCTTTCAAGAAAGTTTTCACTTGGTTGGCAGTCAAAAATCTAGAATTCTCATCCAAGAGGAAAACTATGATTTTTCTAGAACAATCTAACAGGACACGATTAGAAGATAACCAATCTATTCCTAAGATTATGTCTAACTGGGAAAGAGGTAAATAGATCAAATCAATAGAAAAGATTCGACCTTCAACAATCAAAGGACAATCTAAACAAACTTTGGTGGTAACAACAGGTTTAGCAGTAGGGGTTGAAACAGTCAAGTCAAAAGGCAAAGAAGACATAAGTAAACTAAGTCTTTTCACACAGTCATAGGAAATGAAAGAATGGGTTGTCCCAGAGTCATACATATAGTTAAAAGATTACCTTCTATGATATCTTCCCATTGTATAAGATCTTCGGATTTAGAGGCTTCAACATAACTCATGGTATAAATTCTACCTCTTGCCTATGGTTTCACAGTTCTTGCAGCATTGACTGTAGGTTCAGTTTTTGCTAGGTTACAATCACAAGAAACATGTCATGGCTTTCCACACCTAAAACAAATGATTCCTTTAATTGTGCAATCCCTCGTATAGTGCTCCTTCCCGTACTTCAAACATTTTGGCATAGACACCGTAGTCTGACCAGTCCTACTAGGACTTCCACCTTGTGGTCGTTGTTGCTAATTTCCAAGTAATCTCGAGTAAGGCTTTTTTCTGATAACGATTGGCATTGCTGCTTCCTTCTCTCTAGGAGTGAAAAGGCTCAAAGTTGCGGTTCCTTCTCTCTAGGTCTTCTACCCGATGACACATATCAAGCAGCTCCAAAAATTGATTAATCTTTAAAGTTATAACAGCTCTCTTCACATCATGCTTCAAACCTTCTTCAAACTTCTGATATTTCCACACCTCGTTCGACTGGTGTTGGAAATAAGTTGAAAATTTAGACAAGTTTTCAAACTTTGCAGCGTACTCATCGACCATCATGTTCCCTTGTCTCAGACTAAGGAACTCTATCTCTTTAGTATGTTTGGCACTAGCAGGGAAATATTTCTCCAAGAATCTTTCTTTGAAGACCTCCCAAGTAATTGCTCGGCCTTCAGTTTCCAGCAATCTCTATTCTCCAGTCCACTAGTCTTCTGCATCTCCAACCAACATGAACGTAGCATAAGTCACTGTTTTATCATCGGCACAGTTTATACCTCTAAAGACTTTCTCCAGCTCCTTGATCCAAAGAGTAGCCTTCTCAGGATCAAATTCTCCCTTGAATTGTGGAGGGTTATGGTGACGAAATTCAGCTAAATTTTGAGCTCTTGCAGTAGCTTCCAACTGTTGTGCAGCTCTCTCTTATTGTTGAGCAGTCTGTTGGTTCTGTTGCAGCATAGCCTCAGTCATATTTTGAATTGCCTCGATCGCTACAGTCATATCTCGTCTACAAGCCATATCTTTTTTCAAGTCAAACTATACAAAACACAAGGAAAAGTCAGATGTATCCTTTCAGAATACCAAACACAGAGAATCATACAACACAAACAAGACAGTCCAAAATCACAATACCCAAAAGAAAACTTAAACCGGGGCTCTGATACCAAGACAGTGTAACGCCCTTTTTTTTAGGAGAAGAAGGAATGTCACACCATACTAAAGCGAAATAAACAAAATACGAAAAATATAAGTTAAATCATAAATTAAGACCTGGTTCATTTTTTGTATATGAATAGACACCTTTAATCGTAAGTATGTATTAATCGAGTATTGAAATATAGGTATATTATTTTTTTTTGGTAGTGAGAGAAGAATAAAACATAGCTACCATCAACAAAATCAGCATGAAAAGAAAATATACCTCTATACATTATATATATATATATATATATATATATATATATATATATATAATTACATCAGCCTGTTTAATTACATTATCAAATTTACAAAAAGTAAAAGGCTTTACCTACCCCCAAGAGTATTTACAAAATATACAACCCATCAAAATAGCAAAACATCAGGCTTTTCAAAAAGATATACGGATAACTATCAGTAACCACCGACAGTATAAGCCCCTAAGACTGACGATAAGGAACCTTAGCAAGTTCCCCCTTGGGGTCTTCCTCGTCAGATGAGATCATCATCGGAGCGACCAAGCAACAAGCAGAGGCTCGTGCAGTGGATAGGAATGAATCCTCCAGTGGGTGTAGTAGAGATCATCCCATAGGTCTTGAACAGGTAGGTAAAACTCTAAGTGAACAAAAGTAGTAAAATAAAAAATAGGCGGGTCATGGCGACCCTAAGCTAAAGACATCGTCAACTCCCCATGGTAGATGCAATGGTTTATGCATAGGTTTATGTGCCAACAATCGGGTCCTCCATGGAAGGTCATCCTGGCATAACTCAAAAATTGTTGCGAATGTGATGAAATCTTCAAATAGCACTAATCATAATCAGGCCAAAAACCAGGAAACTCAGGTGCTTCCTTTTCTTCACGAACGTCTTCTTAGAAGCAAATAAATAAAACAGAAATACAAGAGTGCAAGAAAGAGGTGAGACACCCATCATTCATTACCAATATGGCAGCAAGAAAACAAAATGGCGTTGGATGCCCACTTGACATTGCAACACACATATTCATTAATAGTAATAATAGAAATAAGCAGTAAGAGAAAGACAACATTAAGTAATAGTAAAAAAAATGAGCAATAAGAAATAAGCAACACTAATATTTCAAGCAGTCAACAGCTCAATAATCAGATCATTATTAAAGAAGATAATTTAACAGTGTAAGTATTTATGCTAGATGAAAATGAGACTGACAATGTATAATGCATATGGTACCAAAATCCTACTCCATGGAGCTAAACATCAACATTCGGAGAGAATGATCAAGGAGTCATGCCAGTATCTCATTAGCCTTAAAATAAAGTGCTTTACCATAAAAATAATATTTTGCGCAACGTGGCTTATACATGGCACCTCAACAATGATCGCGATATAGGACAGCATCTCAGTTCGGATCGTCGGTGTGTTTTCATTAGTCTATCCCATGACCCCAGTGGAGCTAGCAATGTCTATTGTGAGACACCCGTATCCCAACGCCCACATGGCCAACAACATGACCTGTGCTTAGTCTATTCGCACCCGCACTAAGGTGTAGTTCAATCTCCTAGGCATACACCCCCTTTACAACAAAGTCCAATGAACATTCACAAATGCATGATGACTCAATGTACATCATGTATATTCCTCAATAATGTTTCTCATAAAATGTTGCATATCATGTATATTCATCAATAATATACTTATCCATAACATATCACAATTTGTCCAAGAGAAACACCAACAATATCCATGTATACTTAACAATAGTATACTCATTCATAATATATCACAACTTGTACAACTTGTACAACTTGAACATCCATAGTTCCCTAGTCCCATTCATGGATCCAAAATACATAGCATTAAGTTCTCAAGGTAGTAAAACATTCCTTAAGGTTCATTATGGAATTTCACTTTTGAATAACCATTCTTATAAAATCTCCCTCTCTAGAGGAATTTTCTTAACAAATCAAGTTATTTAATCTAGTTTGATTATAACATATCAATTATTGAAGTCATAGTTATCTTCTCATCATATTTTGACCAATTCTGCCCTGGGCGCCTGAGTGCTAGGTCTCCAGCACCTGAGCGCTGGTTGAACGCTCAACACGCAGCGCCTGAGTGCTCATTGAGCTACGTTTCTGGAAATCATTCTGGACATTGGATGCTTAAGCATTCGAGTTCCAGTGCCTGGGCGTTGGCTGAGCGCTTGGGCGCTCGCTGCATAGCGCCTGAGCGCTAGTGCACCAAAAAGGATTCTGTAGAATGCGTTTCTGCAGGACCTTGGCCCAACCATTTCCAAAGCTTATCATTCCTTTTTCAAGCAATCCAAAACATGATTTAGGGTCATCAAGATACAAAATAATAATCAATAGGTACATAATTATCAAAACACACAATGCAAATCCATTTATTCATACAAATCAAACAACCACAAAATCATGAAAATAATACAATATAACAAAGAGAGTAATCCCACATGGATTCCCTCATCAACAACAACACACAAGACATCTCTTTACTACCAAGATTGGTTGAAGATGATTATCTCCCTCTTACCTATTGAAGACAACACAAGGATGCAAGCCCCTCTTGTTCTTGATTTTTGTTTTCCACCTTCAAGAAAATCCTAAGGTGAGCAACTTTCAAAAAAGTTCACTCAAATCATGGAAAGATGAGTTCTTGGTCACATAAATGGCCAAGAAAAATGAAAATGAGAAGAAAAGAGAAGAAAGTTAAGGACTTTACCTCAGCTCCAAGCTTTAGCTTCAATGGTGGAAAATGGAAAAGGAAGAACTAGAAGATGACCACTAAAGAGAAGAGCCTTAGAATAATGGAAGAAAGCTAGAAATATGATGTGTGTTGCAACAAATGGAGATGGTCTCTAATGGTGGGTGTGCCGTGGAGGAAGAAGAAGAGAAGAAGAGAAGAAGAAGAAGAAGAAGAGAAGAAAGAAGAGAAAGAATGCTTGAAGAAAATGAGAAGAAAGAAAAGAGAGAAAGGTGTTAGGTGTTTTTGTGTATTTGAAATGGGAATAAAGTGATAAATGTGAGAAACAGTTTTTGGCTCCCCCCCAAAGAGTGTATCTGCCGTGAAGAGAGTGGGGAAGGAAGAGAGAGAAAAATATGTGTATTATTAGGGAAATTTCTAGGAAGCTTCCCTTAACAAGCTTGGATTAAATTAATCTTTCTTTTGAAATAAAGCTAATGGATGTGAGACAAAGTAGATTTTAGATAAGGTGATAAGGATTTTTACTACAAGCTATTACCCAATGGATAACTGTTACAGATAACAAAGCCAGTGTTAATTGTCCAACAGATAATAAAATACACAATGATTTTTATTTATCAGATAAAATCTCAAAAAACATGAAACCTCATAAACCGTGTTTCAACCTTGGGTTTTGTAAGATCCCCCATTGACGTTTCCATAGATCAAGATTCTCAGAGAAAATATCTCATTTCCCTAGCTCCACTTAGTGTGCATGCAAAATGAGAAATAATATTAAAATATTTCGCGTTCTTAGAAAAATCTAGAAAAATTTGATAAAAATCACAAATATTAGAAAATGACTATCTATCATAAAATTATAATTTTTCGAGGTGTTACAACGACAGCCTTAATATTAAGGCATGAGATGAGATATTTGTATCTTATTTTTCACTCTTTCCTCTCATCTTCTCTCACGATTTCAGCTGCCAAAGGAGAGGCAAAGGAAAGCCAAGCAAGGAAGGAGGAAGAGGAAGGGGAAAGCTAAGGCTTCATCATTCTCACCATCTTTGATCCAAGAGGTAGGGGGTTTTGTGTTCTTCTTAACTCTTTTCTTCCATTTTCACCATTGAAGCACACTTGGTGCTTAATAGGTCATTTTGGATTTTAGAATTGTTTGAAGAGTTTTTCTTGCTTGGATGAGTTTCATTGGTTGTTTATGACTTGTTCATTAATTGAGTTGAGTTAGAAACTTAGAACTTGTCATTTGGACCTTTGAATCCTAAAAGTGAGAAAGTTAGGTCATGGATGGGAGATTTGGTCTTTGGATCTAAATTGGAGGTTTTTCTTGGTGATTAATGATTCCTATATGTTAGTGAACTTGTTAGGGACCTTAAATCACCTAGAAACTAAATCGGAGTGGCCAAAATCCATGAATTGTTCCAATGGAATACTGGCTCGGTTCTATATAATTTTCTACAGAATTGATCACGCCTAGGCACAGCTTGATCACATCTAGACGTGGACTGATTGTGGCGTCCTGGGGCCGACGAGGGCGGGGAGTGGTCACCGGTGCTAAGAGAAAGCATCAATGAGCGGCTCCTGGCAGGCTTCTAGGCGAAGGGTCCTATAAATGAACTGAATACGCACAGGAATGAGAGGGATTCAAAGACTATGCAGGTATAGGACTGCATAGTTGAGGATGACTTAAAGGAATTGATTAGGCGCAGCCCTATCAACAAGTTGCAACTTCTTTTCGGGAGCCTAGAACATAAGAACTTCATGGTTAAGCGTGCTTGACCTAGAGCAATTATGGGATGGGTGACCTCCTGGGAAGTTTCTTAGGATATGTGTGAGTGAGGACGAAGCACGCTGGAAAGACTTGTGTTGGTTTGTGGAGACACTCATCAATCCTGCAGGTAGTCTTGGGACGTTACACTGATCAGTTTTGATCCTGGGTGAGACAGAGAGTATCACGCCTAGGCGTGATAGATCTGTGCCTAGGCGTGGTTTCCTGGGAGTTGTAGGGTTGTCGCCTTGCCACCTTCACACCTAGGCATGGGTGGGTGGTGCCTAGGCGTGACTTCTAGTTTTGGTCAAGTGTTGAATCTTGATGTTTTGGAATTTCCTAAGTGAAGGGATCACTCCTTTATGCTTCTTAAAGTATGTTGAGACACCTATGAGAGTATTTGAAGGAGGAAATTACTACCTAGTTGATGAGAGGAAGGTGTGAAACCTTAGGCAACCAATGATTTGGGGAATGCCATAGACTAACACCTAGACTCTTGTTCCATATGGGATTATTTTTGTTATCACTTGTGATGCTGTTATATGATAGGAGTGACACATAGAGCGAGCATGTGAGTATTTCTAATTTGATAGTTGGAAAACCTCGTGAAGGAGGATAGACACGTTTAAGGACATTGGTTGTAAACTCATGTAGGAGAATATCCAATGGCATTGAATGTTATATATATATATGTTTTCTCACACACTTGCTATTCTCACGTATCTGTGAATAGTATATGAGATGGTAACAGTACACTCATTGTTATGAGATAGAATAGTTCATTCATTGCCAAGTACTATTAAATGGTTGAAGCCATACTACTCAAGGAAAATACAAGGAACAGAGTTCCTGGGAATAGTTGAGTTTCTTGACATTGCACTAACACTATTTTACTTCATTGCATACCCATTGTCTTAGGACAAGTTAGGCATAAACAAACAACATAATAAGCATTGCATTTGCATGATAATTGTATGGGTAGTTACCTTAATCAATGATATTTACGATTATATGGGCGATTATATAATATTGTTGATGGTTTTTAATGTTTGTTTAGGAATATGGCTTGCTTGAGAATGCTACATAGGGTTGGTATGGAAGTTATTCTTTTGGTAGTTAGTAGTGATTCTTATATTTGTTGTAAACTTATTCCTGACGCTAATTGTTGGTTTATTCTTTGTGAATGGATAAATGCTGGTTTTGAAATACTTATATTGAGAAATTGTGATTTCTCACCCTGATTGTGTTATCATGTAAATCCGGGTGGAATCATATCAAAAGGAAAGAAAAAGACGTTTGAAGATGCGTAGTATAAATGCTCTTTTAGGCTGAGCTTGTATGTATTTTATATTTGCTTAGTTGTTTAAAGATATGTATGACAGTACGCCTTTTTATGGTAGTGATGTATATATAATTTTTGTTATCGTGGCTCTCCATAATTATGTGTATAAATGTTATGGGTTTTGTGTGTATGTGATATTGAAGTAGCATGACTAGTATTGGTTAATCTTGTATATGTTGATATATCAGGATAGCAATATTGGGATGTTACATAACACACTTTAGTAATTTAAAAGTTTCTTTATATTAGGATTCTGATCCTATTTCTTTCAAGAGGCCATAGTTAGCCTTGATAGTTCATGAATAGTGGGAGTGAATTCACTATCCTTGTCTTTTATGTATTGATGGTATACTTTTGGCTAGTGATGATACTGATTTTGTGTATGAGACCGAGTAGATGTTGACAATACATTTTGATAAGAAAGCTCTTAGTGACGCCTCTTTTGTTTTAGGTATTGAGAGTCACCTTGATAAATCTTATGGTATTCTTGGATTGTCTTAGAATGTTATATTAAAATGATTTTCAATATACTCAATATGAAATATTGTAGTCCTTACACTTCACCTATTTAAAAGGTGAGAGACTATTTAATTCCTAATATTCTCATAATGATAAGGAACTGCCGAAATGGAGAAGGTCGCATATGCTTTGATTATTGGGAATGTTATGTACGTTCAAGTCTGTACACGTCTTAATGTTGCCTTTGTTGTTAGTATACTTGAGAGATACTTGAACAAATTTGGTATGACTCATTGGAAAGCTGCAAAGTGAGGTTTTTTAATTTGATGTTTTGGATTAGTGAGAGTTTGTTTTGAGTTTTGTAGTGACTTATTTTTGTTGTGTATCAAGATTTTGAATTCTTATGTTGCTATTGTCATTGTCATACAATATTATTATTATTATTATTATTATTATTATTATTATTATTATTATTATTATTATTATTATTATTATTATTATTATTTATTTTGCACAATATTATTTATGTTATACTATATTGTTGAGACATTTTGGACCTAATCTCGTTTGGTTATTGTGATGAGATAATATTGTTAAATCTCATAAAGCATCTTGGGCAAATACTTGGGTCATTTTGTTGGGAATTGCACTTTGATCACATATTAGCATGCAATTTTGTTGTGTTTTTTCATTACTCATATAACACATTTGTTGGGTCATCAGGATATGAGTATCCTACATCTATGATATCAATGTTCCTTTGAGCATGATTTTATGGATTACTAGTATGCTTGTAGACCCATTTTGGACCAGTGATTAATAGTGCTAGCTTGATTTTGACATCTTATTGTGGCCACATGTTATTTAATTAATCTAGATATTTTTTGTAATAATTAAAATAATATGACTTATGTCGTCCAAATAAGAAAATATTAAAATACTTTTTTATGGACTAACATAAGTTAAATTATATTTTATAAAACTCAAATTAATTAGATGTCAAAATAATTAGAGCATATTATTGTAACCCAAATAGTGATCATTATTATTATAATTAAGTATTGCTCATAAGTGAATTTTGTTAATGGGTTTTGTGTGTGAGCTTATCACGATGGGTAGATTTAGCCCATTCTTATGTGATTATATGCATAAGGGAAAAACTCTTATTTCTAGTCACTTTAGTATATACGGTTGTTTCAATGAGATTGATGAGTGAGCAACTATTTTGAGATAGGAATAACTTTTTTGTTCTTCACTATTCATGATCGCTTCAATTATGGTCACCTCATCATCTTTTTAAGGTAACCCTATAACCCAATCTATATTATTTATATATGTCATTATTTGAGGTTAAATTAATTTAAGGAGTTTAAGAATTATTATATTTTAGTTTTTAAATAAAATTCCAACTTGAATGACATCCATACCATCCATTGTAGGCTTGTGGATGACATCATCGAAGTCAACTTTGCAGTAGTAGATATTGTAAAGAAGGCAGTAGCTTGCTACTGAAGAAGTATCTGCGCAGAAATTGCAGAACAATATTTTGTTGTTTGTTCTGGACCGTGGTCCGGGATCCCGTCTTGAAAGATCGACCCGGCATATGAACCACCAAACTCCGCCAACTACGCCCCCACTTCGGCCTCGCGACCTTGGATCGTAGCAGTCATCTCCCTATTCTCAGTAATGGGGACCACGACAGCCTGCGTACAAGGATTGGCCATTAAAGGAAAGACAGCCCCAGCAGAACAGAGACGAGCCTCAACGATCGTGGAACAGTCCCGACAATGTCAGAAGCGGACCTCAACGATAGTGGAACAGTCCCGACAATGTCAGAGACGGACCTCAACGATCATGGGCTGAATTCCCTGCCATGACACGATCCTAAGGTACCTCTGTCCTGCGTGGAGTGCATGAGGATTCAAATCACGCTCTCAATATATACCAGGCTAAGTTACCCTGAGAGGGGATCGGAACCTTACTACTATTCCATTAGCTTTAACCTTCTGGTGCACTGCCTGACTTGAGTGTTGGAGTCCCATTACAGGTACCCACCCCCCTAGACTTCGTGCTCCTGGCTGCAGCTGCGCGAGGAAGGAACCACCGCATACGTACCGACTCCAGGTACCTTCTGAATCCACTTCAGAACATTGGCGCCGTGTTATAACCCACTCCAGGCTGGCCGTTTCCACGTCCTTTGGGCCAATGTCAGGTACCAATGGGTTATAACACTCCAGGCTGGACGAGGCCAAAGGGAACTGGACCGAGCAGTTAGACCACGTCCTTTGGGCCTACCGAACCACCCCTCATTCTACAACCGGTGAGACTCCGTTCAAACTAACCTACGGGTGCGAAGCAATGATCCCGGTAGAGATAGGAGAACCAAGCTGGCATCTCCAACATTTTTCACCAGACACCAACCCTAACCTAATAAGAGAAGACTTGGACCTGTTGGAAGAAAGAAGGTGCATCGCGCACATACGCGATGTCGCAACCAAGCAAAGAACGGCAGCCCGGTACAACCTGAAGGTCATCCCCAGAAGGTTCCAGTCGGGCGATCTGGTACTTCGCAGGGCCGACATCGGCGGAAGGAATGCCTCCCAAGGAAAATTAGCCCCTAACTGGGAAGGACCCTACCGCGTCGTAGTCAGTACCGGGAAGGGGGCTTACACTTTGGAAACGTTAACAGGCAAGCCCGTGAAGAATTTTTGGAATGCAGACAAACTTAGAAAGTACTACAGCTAAGCGCCTTTCAAGGCCTAGTCTCCTAGTCTACTTCATGTTTAATCTGCCCCAATTATATTGTACACTTTTTCAATCTTTGAATTTAAGCAAGCATCGAGAACTCAGTTATCATGGTACCAACCATAGTGTCTTGTGCTAGGTAGGGAGTGCAGTAGAGAAATCCCAACAGGGGAAAACTCTCGCACCAATCCACCCGCACAAAAGACCCTGGCAAGGACCAGTCCGAAACCATAAGTCGCGCGGCCTCCTAATATACCTAAAACAACCGGTAATGGACCCCAGACAAGGTTTCTTCCCTTAGGCACGGACTCCAAATCCCAGATAGCCATTGCCTTCGAATTCCAAACCAAGGTCAAGGTTCCTTACCTTGGGCACGAATTCCTAAAGGGCAAGCTCCTGCAGATATCGGATCCTATGCCAAGGTCTCTGAGCATTCTCATTGCGCAAAATCCTAAGAGAAATCCTAAAACGCTCGGCAAAATAGGGCGTTGGACCCAGACCACAGGTCTCGTCAAATTTTTGCAATACACGAGAAGGGCATTGGACCCCAAAAAACAAGATCGGAAAAATAACAAAAGTCATTACAATATTTTGGGAAAAATGGAACAATGTTTGCCCAACCATATTAAAGAATCCCGCGCAGGGGGTAAAAAAAATGCGAATCACTCTGCGGAAGGCCCGGAACCACCAACCTCGGCAGAAGAATCCACCGTACCAGGATCCACAGCAGCAAGACGGGGAACGACGAGTTGGCCGTTTTGGACTACCTTCCCGAATCCGAGAATCAAGAACCAGGTCAACCTCGGGATTGAAGAGCTGAACTTGCTTGATGGCATTCCGAATTGCTTTGCTCCTTGATGTCAGCACAAACAGTAAGGAGAGTCCTAACATCGCCTTTCAGTGCGGTAACCTGCCCTCCGAGACGCCCGTTCTCAGCACGAAGGCCCTCATTCTCAGCTCTTAGCTCGGCCACGCCCCTTCTAGCGTCCGCCAAACTGGCCTCCCTCTCCTTCACTGCATTCCTTAGGGTGGCTACTTCTGTTCCCCAGCTCCTGGTTCGGGCCTCAACATCCTTCATGGACTTTGCGGCCTCTTCCTTGGCTCGTACAGCCTCCTCCTTCTCCAAAAGAGCCTGGGTCTTACCACCTCCGCAGCAGAAGCAACTCTTCGCTCGTAGTCCTCAATTGTATACTCCAAATGCCGAGCCTCCATGGCAAGGCGAAGCCCAAGAACTTGGAAACTACGAGAGAGTATTTGGAGCACTATGCTTTGGTTCAGCTTCGCCTCCACTTCCTCGTCTAGAAGGAAATCATCAACAAACCGGCGGGGATCCGGATTCTCGAAGTACAGGTTGATTGCCCCCCCTCCACTCGGGTCGGCGCCTTCCTCAACCCAGGACCTCTTACTCCGGTCACTCAGTCCTTCCTCGTCAGCCGCCTTCCTCTTTCGCCCCGTGGGAGGGGGGAATCCTCCACATGGATCGGCTCCTCCTCCGTGGCAGGCACCTCGACTCGACGAGGCAATGGAACTGAAACCGCCTCCGCGGCAGGATCCGGAGGCCCCGATTCATTCCTGGCCCTCAGAGCTTCCAGAATCGCCAGAGCATTCCCCTCCCCGGACATCTCGGCCAAGCTCTCTGGAAAGCAAACACAAACAATCAGGTCCACATAAAGAGCAAGAAGGAAAGAAAATAAAGCAAAGAAAATAAAGCACAAACAAAGGCCTCTACTACCTAGCACGGCCCAAAGTTCCGCATCATCCACGGCATCCAGTATATCTTTGGGCCGGATCTTGTCGACCTCGGCAACCCACATCTCGAAGAAGTTGACACATTCGAGCTCCTCATCATCTAGGTGACAAACCTCCCTCTCGAACGACTGAGTGGGGATGCTCCTGCCGCCGGATTCCAGTATAGGCTGAATGTTGGCTCCTCGCCACTCCCCAACCAGAAGGGCCGAGTGCCGACGGCCGCCATTAACTTGAAGAACTTCTCCTTGAAATCCTTATAGCTCTCTAAGTAGGGAAGAAACACCGTCCTACCTAGCCGGGAACGCACGGACAACCAAGATTGCTGACGAGCGCGAACACCATGGACGGAATACCTGGTGTGGAAATAGAAAAATGCCCTATCGGAGCATCACAACCCCAGCAACTGGCATATCTTTTCAAAAGCCAGAATGTTCGCCCAGCCATTGGGATGAATCTGACTGGGTGCAGCGTGAAGGGTCCGGAGTACGGCAACATGGAAATCACTGAAAGGGAGCCAAAGCCCAAACCGTGTGAAGAAGTCCTCGTAGAGGAACATGAAGTGCTCCCCCGCCTCACGGGTCGAACACACGCGCTCTCTTCCCGGGGACAGGATCAGGAACTCACCATCCCGGAGACCTCCCGCGGTAAGCTCCAAGTAATCTTTCAATTTGTCCAATTCGAACCCGATCTCGTAGCGTGAGATCCTGTCAAAAGCATCATCCGCAACCCAGGCGTAAGGTAATCCCGGCCCCCGGCGAACACGCACTAACTCATCTACGGCTTCCTGACCCCCCGGCTCGCGAGCTTCGGGATCCGGGTTGGGCTCCTCAACTCTCAACACCCTTCTCCTAGCCATTCGAATTCCTGGAAGACACACAGAGGCTCAGGGTCAGAACCAGTCCAAGTTCAGAGATCCAAATGTTCTGGCCCCCGCACCCGCCAAGGCAAAAAGCCTCAGAAGGACACCTCCGCCGCACGCGGCGCGACGGAGGAGGTGCTCCAGGAGGGGCAAACGCCATTAACGGAAGGGGAAAGCACACTTCCCCCAACCCCCTCACCTTTTTCTCAAAACAGCAAGAAAAACCAGATGAATAAGAAGCAAAGGAAGAAATCAGTTTTTACCGTAACAAAAGAAAAGAAGCAAGAGGTCACTCCTGTGAAGTCCAGCAAGATCGTCTCGCACCGCCGCAACGACCGTCAGAAACCACCCACAAGTCTCAACGCTTCTGATAAAAGTTGAACGAAACAAAGCCAAAAAGCTGACACCCTATTTATAGGGGTTACAGTTAGAGGGTAATTTTGTCCAGATACCTCACATTTGAAAAGGCACCCATTATAGTGCGCGGAGCACAACGCACGTCTTTTCAACCCGAGCGCGCCACGTGGCCCACGCGACCGTAATGGCAGCTCACGTTACGGTTATCCAGCAAGTTAAAGGACACGCAACCGCAGGGTCAAAGAGCTCGGGAAACCCGCTCGCACCCTGGGATTATGTTGTCCCGGTAATAGCCCAAGGAACATAGACCCCGGAGCCAGGTATCTAAACTTGGCACTTCGTCGGTCTCGACTAAGTACCAAGCTGGGGGCAACTTAACATACCGCGCAGTCAGGGTGAGCGTTGGACTCACCCCAGTATAGTATAATTACCACAGCTCAAGTAAAGGAAAGCAGAAGGCACATAATTCAAAGGAAAAGGAACAATTTTATTAAATTTCTCATTCCATACATCATCTTACAACAAAAAGAAGGAAAAGAGAGTACAGAGACATGGAAAGTATAATGAAAGAAACCCCGGAGGTGCGAACCGCCATTAACATCATTGGCATCTCGGACCATGTCGCATCCACATTTCCTCCAAGAGCTAGCACCGGCCTTCTCCTCCCGAAGCAGTACCTTGAAAAAGTGGATAGGCTTCGAAACCCGGAGCGGAACACCACTTCCGAACCTCGGTACCCACCACTTTTCTTCACTCCCTTCCTCGCCAGGCAGGAAGAGACCGGGGCGCACTCTCCTTTGATAGACGAGGCACAGCTTTCTCGTGAGGAGATCGTTCCGCCGGGAACCTTAATCACCTCAAGCAGCTGTAAAGCCGAAGAGCAGCCCCAATAGTCCCTCCTGCATATCCAACTGCTCTTAGAAGCGGCTGGAAAGGAGAGCAAATTTGGGCCCACCCCTTCGGTTGCCTCCGTCTAAAGTGGCAAATACCTCAAGCTTTCCCAGCGACGAGAAATATCAAAGAAGCAATCACAGTACGCTGGGAAAGTGAGACATCTGTCGCTAATACGCTGAGAAAGTGAGACATCTACTCAAGAAGCCTTCCACTTCTCTGAGATAAGCCATCTCAAAACAAAGATGCAAAGAGGAATGCCATGATCAAACGCAGAAACCCTCTATTTATAGAGAAAACAGAACGCCTTGATTAGCCCTTTGTATTGAAGAACCTGTGAAACCATAAATCCGCATTCAATGCCCCTCATTCCCCATTGGTCGCAAAAGCAGCGGACGGTTGCAAACTGCACGAAGCTGACGCTCCCCATTAAAGACTCGCTTATTCTCAAGGAGGTCAAAGCGGCGTTTCCCAAGGGATCCAACGATTCGAGATCAATGAAGAACACTGCGGCAAGTCAAAAGACCCCGAGAACTACGTCCAGGGGGCAGCTGAAGGAAAACCACGAGACTACGGGGTGGAGACATAGGTAAGGACCCACCTCGGCCTCCGAACCACATCCCAACCGCCGAGTCGTCTCATGTTCAGAAATCACGGGCCTCGGCCAACGTGAAAGACCACGAAGCCCGCCCTTAAAGCTAGGATACCGCCCACTTTGAGCACGATGGTACCTTGACACTTGGGCCTCGTCCAAGCGCCAAGCTGAGGGCAACTGTTCTGGACCGTGGTCTGGGATCCTGTCTTGAAAGATCGACCCGGCATATGAACCACCAAACTCCGCCACCTACGCCCCAACTTCGGCCTCGCGACCTTGGATCGTAGCAGTCATCTCCCTATTCTCAGTAATGGGGACCACGACAGCCTGCGTACAAGGATTGGCCATTAAAGGAAAGACAGCCCCAGCAGAACAGAGACGAGCCTCAACGATCGTGAAACAGTCCCGACAATGTCAGAAGCGGACCTCAACGATAGTGGAACAGTCCCGATAATGTCAGAGATGGACCTCAATGATCATGGGCTGAATTCCCTGCCATGACACGATCCTAAGGTACCTCTGTCCTGCGTGGAATGCATAAGGATTCAAATCACGCTCTCAATATATACCAGGCTAAGTTACCCTGAGAGGGGATCGGAACCTTACTACTATTCCATTAGCTTTAACCTTCTGGTGCACTGCCTGACTTGAGCGTTGGAGTCCCATTGCAGGTACCCACCCCCCTGGACTTCGTGCTCCTGGCTGCAGCTGCGCGAGGAAGGAACCACCGCATACGTACCGACTCCAGGTACCTTCTGAATCCACTTCAGAACATTGTTTAATAATAAGATCAGGATTAGAAGTAATTCCACCCTTAGATTTTCGCTACTTGTAGAATTCACCCACCATTCCATGTTTTGCTCCTAAAGCAGTAGTCTGCCCTGCACCAACACCACACCACAGGAGTCTCAAATTCCTTTGTTACCAGTGACTATGGGACCAGCGCCTGTGGCTATCCTAGCCAAGTGTACGTTCCATTTCCAGGGCCATAGTGTTATACAAGTGCTGGTGGAACGGGCTAGCCCCTCAAGAGAACACGCTAGTTCAGAAGATATCAGTCAACCGAAGATGCAATTTCTTACTATCAACCTTGAGGAGAAGGCATAATTAATAAACTCCACCAGGTGATTGACTCCGCTAGGTACTGTTTTAATGGAAAAATAGTTTAACTAGTGAGTTATTGGTGAACAGTTTAAAATAAAATAAATATATAAATATTTAATATAATTTAGAAATTAAGTAATCACTACATGTAAAAATATTTGGGCTTGGGTTAAATCAAAATTAGTAATAAGTTTTTATTTTTATTGGGTTGAGACTAAACCTAGCTCAAGCAAAACCTCCATTTCGAATAGAATGTTTTTAGTTTTATTAGGCTTAGACTTATTAGTTTATGTAACATCATACTCTTAATTTGTTTAATTTAATTAGTTTCACTCAATAGAAAATTGTCTGTTTAATTTAATTGTGTGTCTATATGTATTCTAATAATTTATATGTTGACATGAATAGTTTAGCGTGTAAGTTAAATTAGAGATAATAACTGAAAAATGTGTAAAAAATTCAAATGAGTAAGAAAAATTATGAAAATTATAGTTTAGCTCCAACTGAATAAAAATAATTATGGTAAATTTTTGGGATTAAAATAAATTAATTTGGTATTTTTTGTAAATTATAATCATTTTTCTAGTTAAAACATAGCGTAGAAATTATAATAAATAAGATAAACTCATGAAAATAATTTCACAAATTAGGGAATAAATTAAGATGATAAAATTGACCTAATAATTAAGTTAGAACTTAAAAATTGCATAGTAATAAATTAGAATGAATTTAGAGGGTTAAAACCTTAAATAAGTTAATTTTTTTTTTAAAAAATAGAGGTCATGATTACATCTCATCCAATGAGATATCATGAAAGCTAAACTTCCTTATTAAGTTTCTTTTCTATTGGTTGGTAATAAAAGTTTCCATGAATAAATCTAAGTAGATTAGACCTAAACTAATAGGATTGCATTCATGTAGGTTACTTGAACCTCAAGTTGGCTACCTAATGTAAATAATTAGGACCTAACTAACACTAAGTAACTTAAGTTAAGATCTTATATGAACCCTTGGGAGTTCTAAACATAATAAGGAGTTAAAATATTGAGGATTGAAGATTAAAATTTTAAAGGAACCTTAGAATTAGATTAAGTGACTAATGGAGGTGCAAACTTGAAAATCAACTCCCCTACTCTTCTTAATTTACATGAATGGCGCTCCCACCCCATTTTCTCTTTCTTTTCCCTCATTTCTCTCTCCTCCCACATGAGCTCTCTCCTTTTGGAAGCCATTGAAGCATAGCTTCCAGCTTGTGCATAAGCTACTAGGAGCCCCATCTAACCAAACTCTAGTTGAAGAAATTGTTCCTCACCCTCTCCTCTTCATCTTGGACCGATTGGAATCACCATTGGAGCTGCTTTAACTTCATCTCACTGCCAAAGGCGTCCAAGTAGGGGTTCTTGGCCTTTGTTCTCTTCTTCTTCCTTTGATTGGGTTTCTTGAGTTGTTTGCATGAGTTTGGCTTGAAATTGCTTGGTTTGCGAAGGCATTATGGTTCGTCCATCTTGGCTATTAGGTGTTTGGATTGCTTCTCACTCACTTAAGCTTGTTTATATATTGGTTTACATGGTTATGATATTGATTTTGTAGTTGCATGTTGATTTTGTAGTCAATTGATGACCTTGAGTTTGTATGGTGGACTCAAGTTCTTGAGGGCTTGAGAGGATTTTGACTATTTGCTTGAATTGCACTTGGGATTATAGAATTGTGCTTGTTGTGATGCTTAATATGTGGTTGCATGTAGAATTTGATTGAATTTCTCCCCATGGCCGAATGGTTGTCTTGGATTCATGGGTAGATAATGCATAAATTCTTTGTATTCTAATGGTGGCTTAATGCTTGAATTGTGTTGGTTGAGCTATATTTGCATGGACTTGCATGTAAAATTGAATTCGAGGTTAAGTTGGTGAACTTGGCAAATCAGGTTCGGTCGCGACCGGGATCGCGGCGAAATATAGCAAACTCGCGTGATTTTTTTAAAAATGAAAAAAAATTAAAATATGGAGTCGCCACCAATTTTATTTAAATTTAGGAAAAATTGGAAAACCTTTTTAGAAAATGGTCTTTGGAACCAAATCGGATTCGGGAGTCGATTATGGATAGGGAAGGGTGGAAACTTAATCCCACTGCACTCCTATCACACCCGTCTGAGACGGTACCTTAAGTCGGGTTGTGCAAAAAATTAATAATCTCAATTTATCTATTTTACCCTTCTAAAAAAAAACTTTGTAATTATTTTATTTTTATTTTTTTGTTATTTATTTATTTATTTATTTTAAAAGAAAAGAAAAACCAAATTGTAAAATTTAATTTTTGAACTTGACAATGAAAATCCTGTTCCTACGCACTCAAGTGCAATGAGGAACTCAAAGTTACGTAGTTCGTAGAAAATAAATGTGAGTTGATTGAATTTTAATTGAGAAAAAGATTTTTGGAAAGAAAACAGACTTGCACAGATTTAAGATAGCACAAGACTAATCAATAAACCCTTATGATCCAAACGACATTGAAGATAGCATCCGCTATTCAATCAACATCATTAGTCATTGCAAAAAATTTAAATGTTTTTATCTTTATTTTTTATTTTTTTTTTAAAAAACAAAGGGTACAAAGACAAACATAAATTTTCCATGATCCAAATGAATAACTAAAAAACAAGATGAAATATAAGTATCAAAAATCAAATAACTCAAAACAACATTATTTTTACTTTTATAACGATTTTTGGATTCTTTAATTTTTTTTTTTTACTTTCCTTCATTTTCTTTACTTCTCATCTTCTTGTTTATTCACAAAGACATAACATATGAATACACTATAAGAAAAACTACCCAACGAAAAAATTAAATTTTTTTTTTTAAAAAAAATACTTATTTACATATAAAAAAAAATGTCAAACCAAATCACATTCTCCCTTTTACTATTATCACATTTGTTATTCAAGCAAAACAAAACCAACCCACGTAAAGTGGGTGATTCCTTCAGCAACCCAAACAAACATATATATATATTTACACATGAAATAAAAGAGCACCATGATTTAATATAGCAAACAGAAAAAAAAAAGCGTGAAACAAACCAAATAGAGGGAACAAAAGAAAAGAAAACCGTAAGAAGAGAAGAAGCAGAGACGCACACTGGGCTTCGACAAAGGGAGAGTTGCGGTCGTAGAACGGTGGACGTAGGCGGGCTGGTGGAGGATGGTGGCGTGAGGTGCGGGAAAAATGGTGGGGTGGAACTGGATGGTGTTGGAGGAAAACGGCCACCGAGTCAACCCGGTGAGTGTGGAGAAGGTGGCTGCATGGATGTTTTGGGTGGAAGATGATGGAAGGCTATGGCACGATGGGTGAGGGGTAGTGGATGAAGTTGGATGATGGTGGTGGTGGTGGTCAAGCTTTGGTGGTGGTCTGCGTGGAACCGGTGGTTGTGGTGGAGCTGCTTGGTGGGTGCGGTGGAGCTCTGTTTTGGGCGAGCGGATGCGGGGGGCTCGGGGAGAAAGCAAATGAGCCGGTGATGGTGATGAAGTTGCTGCTTTGGATGGAGATGTAGATGGAAGATAATGGTGAAGGAAGATGATGGTGGGTTAGAGGTTGTCACGGGTTATTGGTGTGGTGCAAAATGAAGAAGGAAAAAAAAAGTCCCCTGCTCTGTTTCTCTGGTTCTCTCTGGTTTCACGTAAATGAAACAAAGGAGTAGGGTGGCTGGACGGAGCTTGGTTGGTTACGGGGTCAAAAAGGGTTCTAGTGCAGCAGAGCTCGTGGTCATGGTGGCTAGATAGGGCTCTGCATACGGCTGGACAGTGGTTCATGGTGTGATGGAGCAGATCCAGTGTGCATGGTGATGAGTGGTAAATCTAAACAGAGATGGTGGAGGTGTGGTCTGGGTTAGGTGATTCACGGTGGATTGATGGAGGGGTGGTGAAGGGAGATGCTTGGTTATGATGAGTTGTGACGTTGCATGGAGGTGAAGGGTGAGTGAGGTTGTGGGTGATCTTGAGGGTGGAGATGGCTTGGTAGTGTGATGGTGTTATGGAAATGGAAATGGTGGCTACGGGTGAGAGGTTGAGAGTTGTTTGTTATGGAAAAAAAAAAATGGAAGTGGTATGGTGTCATTTTGTGAAGGTGAACCTGGTTTGCGGGTTGGATGGTGAAGGTTTTGTGGAAGTCACGGTTGGAGATCTATATGGAGGAGATGGAAGATTGGTTGGGTTGTGGGAGATGAGTTGATGGAGGTGGTGGGTATTGAAGGAAGAAGAAGATGAAGGTTATGGAAGATAGGTGAGTATGGATGTTGGAAGGATGTTAGTGAGGTTACGTGGTGATGGTTTTGTTCTTTGCTATGTATATATTTATGGTGAGAAATGGAAGATGGTCATGGTGAGGGAATGAAGATTATGGTGGGTTGGAGGAAGATAAGGTGGTGGTGAATTGTGGGAAGGTTGCTTGCTGATTATGGAAAAAAAAAATGGCCCTCCAAAATGAATGAAGTCCCCCCTTTTTATAAGCAGAAGTGCCCCCATGCTTTAAAATGCAGCCTGGTGCTTGATTTCTAAAATAACTATCTTTAGTGAGGGTGGTGTGTACGTGAGAGAGTGCCAAAATATATACTTTTTGTTGTGTAATGGTGTGTGCAGTGTCATGTAGCGTGTGAGTGGGAGTGTGTGTGTGATAGTGGAGTGAGTGGGAGTGTCTGTTGTAGGTGAGTGGAGTGCAATTTGGTTAGTGAGTGGAGTGCAATTTGGTTAGTGAGTGGAGAGTGAGTTGATATGCAGAATGATTTAAAATAAAAAAAAAAAAGAGTGTGTGTGTGCTACGTGAGTGAAAGTGAGTCAAAGTGTGATTGTTTTCTTTTTTTTTTTTTTATTATACCTTTTTTGTTATTTTTGATTTTTATTTTTTATTTTTTGTTTTTTTATATTTTCATTTTCTTGTTTCTTCTTATTATTATTATTTTTAAGACTAAGATGAGCTTAATCTGTTTAGGCTAAAAAAAGGCTAAGTAAAATGGGCTAAAAGGTGGGCCATAATTTTTTGATTTTTTTTTTCTTTTTTAAATTAATTTTCCTCTCTTTTTTTATATTTTATTTTTTTAGTCCGGTCAAAATTGAGTGTTCACAGTTGCCCCTCTTTACTTGTTTCTTATTAGATAATAAGAATAACCGTAGTTTTTTCAAATTATCGTCGTAAGAAATGAGTAAAGATATGAACTTCAATTTTGTCCGGCAATGTCAAGCAAAGCAAGAAATTGAAATGCATGGAGTCGGTGCACTCAACAAATTTTTTTAAAAAAAAGAATGGAGCCGATGCGCTCAACAGAAATTAAAAATGCATGGAGCCGATGCGCTCAACAGAAATTAAAATGCATGGAGCCGATGCGCTCAAAGAATTAACAGAACTTAAAGTGCATGGAGCCAATGCGCTCAAAAGAAAATTAAAATGCATGGAGCCGATGCGCTCAACAGAAAATAAAATGCATGGAGCCGATGCGCTTAACCGAAATTAAAGTGCAATGAGCCGATGCACTCAACAGGAAATTTAAAAATGCAAGGAGCCGATGCGCTCAACAGAAAACTTAAAATGCATGGAACCGATGCGCTCAAAATTAAATGACAATGGGCAAACCTGTGTCCCGAAAATTTAAATGACAGAATTTAAATGACAATGGGCAAACCTGTATCCCGAAAATTTAAATGACAATGGGCAAACCTGTGTCCCGAAATTTAAATGACATGAAATTTAAATGACAATGGGCAAACCTGTGTCCCGAAAATTAAATGACAATGGGCAAACTTGTGTCCCGAAATTTAAATGACAAATTTAAATGACAATGGGCGAACCTGTGTCCCGAAAGTTTAAATGACAATGGGCAAACCTGTGTCCCGGAATTTAAATGACAAAATTTAAATGACAATGGGCAAACCTGTGTCCCGAAAATTTAAATGACAGAATTTAAATGACAATGGGCAAACCTGTGTCCCGAAAATTTAAATGACAGAATTTAAATGACAATGGGCAAACCTGTGTCCCGAAATTTAAATGACAGAATTTAAATGACAATGGGCAAACCTGTGTCCCGAAATTTAAATGACAGAATTTAAATGACAATGGGCAAACCTGTGTCCCGAAATTTAAAAAGGCAATGCAATGAGCCGATGCACTCAAAAATTTAAAATGCATGGAGCCGATGCGCTCAAAGAATAAATGACAGGAGCTGATGCACTCAAAATTAATGACAGGAATTTAAAATGCATGGAGCTGATGCGCTCAAAGAAATATGGAATTAAAATTTTTTCTTTTCTCTCTTTTTATCTTCCCTTTTTCTTCAGAAAACCATATGAACCAATGGCGACCATGGAAAGCTTTGACCAATCAAATCCTTTATTCACGTGCTTTTCTTTATCAGACCCTTTGTCGGCTGAGACTCCCTTAGATTTTCTCATTTCCTTTTTCATTTTTCTGACCACCTTGTTTCCTTGGCAACACATCATAACCTGTATCTTGAATTATTGAGATCCTTTAATCTGAATTAATCATTGATGGATTGCTGCAAAATTGTCAGTTCAAATTGTTGATCTTAAGTTTATTTTATTTGAGACATAAATTAATGGGTAAACATGCATTCATGAAGGGACAGAAATTTGTTGAATGAACAAACTTCCTTTTTATTATTTTGGTAATGTAATCGTACATGAACTTTTGACAAGACACATACTTGAAAGACAAAAGAAAGATTGCAAGGAAAATAAAAACTTTGCCCCAGTATTGGTTCCTTGTTCCTCATTCAATTGATTCACTGCAAATGCTTGACAACTCAATCACTGCTTCTGCTGATACCTCCTTCAACATGAATTCTCTTTAATTCCTCAAAAATTTTGCCCCAGTATTGCCAATTCAATGCGAACAACTTGCCCCGTGTAACTGATTGGACGCACATCAAAAATTGCCCTGGGCTTGGTGAATCCCTCGAAGAGTTTCTGACCCACTTCCTTTGAGATTTTGCCTATTTATTTGTCCTAACTTTTGCTTAGACTGCTTTTTCAGGATTTCAGCCCTATGGACTTTTTTCTTTTTTTTTTCATTTTTTCAATTGCTCTAACTTTTGCTTAGGTCGCCCTTTCGGGTTTTCAACCTAACGAGCTTTTTCCTCTTTTTTTTAGGCATAGAATTTCTTGATAACATCAGTATTCACGGGCCTTGGCAGTTCTTCTCCATCCATATTCTGCAAAATTAACGCTCCTCCGGAAAATATCCGCTTGACTATGTACGGGCCTTCATAATTCGGAGCCCATTTTCCTCGGCGTCTTCTTGGTTAGGAGAATCTTTTTCAAAACCAAATCCCCCGAATAGAATTCCCGGGACGAACTTTCTTGTTGAAGGTTCTGCCATTCTCGCTTTGATACAATTGCCCATGACAAATAGCCGCCAATCTCTTCTCTTCTATCATATTCAATTGCTCATACCGAGTCTTCACCCATTCAGATTCTTCTAACTCCGCTTCCATTAGAACTCTTAGAGAAGGGATCTCGATTTCTATTGGAGAGACAACCTCCATCCCGTATACCAAAGAGAAAGGCGTTGCCCAAGGTGCTTGATCGTATATTGGTATGATATGCATGCAGAGCATAGGGTAACATTTCATGCCAGTCTTTGTAGTTTACCACCATCTTAGCAACAATTTTCTTAACATTCTTATTTGCTGCTTCAACTGCTCCGTTCATCTGAGGCTTGTAAGGAGCTGAATTATGGTGCTTGATTTTGAAATTTTCACAGAACTTTTAATCTCAAAGACCATTGAGATTGGTACCATTATCCGTGATTATCCTTTCTCGAATTCCATATCTGCAGACAATATCCCTTTTGAGGAATCTCAAAAACACCTTTTGAGTGATGTGCGGCATAAGAAGAAGCTTCTACCCACTTGGTGAAATAGTCAATCGCCACTAGGATGAAGCGATGACCATTGGAAGCTTTAGGATTAATGGGTCCGATGACATCTATTCCCCACATTGAGAAAGGCCATGGAGATACCAAATTATGCAAAGGGAAAGGAGGTGTGTTGACTCGATCTGCATACATCTGGCATTTTTGACACTTCCGTACATAATTTATGCAGTCTGTTTCCATTGTGGACCAATAATAACCACTCCTTAAAATTTTTCGAGCCATCATATGACCATTAGCATGAGTTCCACAGATTCCTTCATGAACCTCAGTCATTATTAGACGAGCTTCACAAGCATCCACGCATCTAAGTAAAGTACCATCATGACTCCTTTTGTACAAAACCTCTCCATTCAAGAAAAAGGTTATCGCCAACCGACGGATAGTCTTCTTATTCACCTCACTTGCCCCTGTTGGGTATTCTCTATGCTGAATATACCACTTGATATCATGATACCAAGGTTTACCATCTGGCTCGCCTTCCACATTAGCACAATATGCAGGTTCACTGTGCGTCTTTACTTGGATGGGTTGAACATTATTATGAATATCCAACTTGGTCATTACAGCTAAAGTGGCCAAGGCATCTGCAAACTGATTCTGGTCTCGGGTCAAATGGGAGAAGGTCACCTCCTCAAACTTCTCAACCAACTGGATTAAATACTTTTGATAAGGTATCAACTTCGGATCCTTGGTTTGCCATTCACCATTCACCTGATAAATGATGAGTGCTGAGTCTCCAAATACCTTTAACCGTTTGATCCCCAAGTCAATTGCAACTTGTAAACCCTTAGCACAGGCCTCATACTCTGCAACATTATTGGTGCATTCAAAATCCAGCTTGATAGCAACTGGTATTGCTTTCTCGTTGGTGAAACAACCACGGCTCCTATGCCACTACCATGCATGTTAACCGCTCCATCAAAATACATCTTCCACCAAGTTCTTCTTCTTCTTCTTTTCCTTCTTCCGCCATCAGTATTTCTCCATCAGGGAACTCAGATGTCACTAGTTGTCCACCCTCCAGAGGGTTTTCACCAGATGATCAGCAATCACACTTCCTTTGATGGATTTCCGAGTCATGTACTTGATATCAAATTCGATAGCATCACTTGCCACTTTGAAACTCTTAATGAAATATGAGGACTTTCAAATATGTATTTTATGGGGTCTATTCGAGAGATCAACCATGTGGTGTAATAGAGCATATACTTTGTCGTAGCCGTTTTGAGGTCCATACCAAAGGCACAACAAGTCTTCTCAATAGCCATGTAACGAGCTTCACAATCATTAAACTTCTTACTCGGATAGTAAATTGCTTGCTCCTTCTTTCCCGATTCATCATGTTGTCCCAAAGATTGCCCCCATTGAGGTTGGTAATACGCTTAGGTACAAAATTAAGGGACGACCGGCGTAGGGGTACCAAAATAGGAGGATTCATTAAATAAGCCTTTATCTTGTCAAAAGCTTCCTGACATTCTTCATCCCATTTGCCTGGTTGATGCTTCTTCAACAACTTGAATATAGGCTCACAGGTGCTGGTCAAGTTAGCAATGAATCTGGCAATGTAATTGAGTCTCCCGAGAAAACTTCGCACTTCACGCTCCGTCTTAGGGGCAGACATCTCCTGTATTGCTTTCGTTTTATCTGGATCCACCTTTATTCCTTCTCTGCTAACAATGAATCCAAGCAATTTCCCAGCAGATGCTCCAAAAACACATTTGGCAGGATTCAACCTCAACTTGTACTTTCTGAGTCTTTCAAACAGCTTACGTAGAACCGCCACATGACTTTCTCCTTCTTTAGATTTGGCCACTATATCATCCACGTACACCTCAATCTCCTTGTGCATCATGTCATGAAACAATGCTACCATAGCACGCTGGTAAGTTGCCCCAGCGTTCCTTAATCCGAACGGCATCACCGTGTAACAAAACGTTCCCCAAGGAGTAATGAAAGTGGTCTTTTCTTTGTCATTGACATCCATGGGGATTTGATTGTACCCTGAGTATCCATCCATGAATGAGAACCCGTGATTCTTAGCAAGTTATCAACCGAACATCAATGTGAGGGAGTGGGAAATCATCCTTCGGGCTAGCCTTATTCGGATCTCTATAGTCCACACACATTCTGACTTTTCCATCCTTCTTAGGCACTGGCACGATATTAGCTACCCACTCTGGGTGTCTTGACACTTCCACAAACCCTGCTTCTAACTGCTTAGTTACTTCTTCCTTGATCTTCAGAGACATATTAGGATGCATCCTTCTTAATTTTTGTTTCTTTGCCTCAATATTCGGGTAGAGTGGGATTTTGTGCGATGCTATTTCTGGGTCTAACCCTGGCATATCCCGATAAGACCAAGCAAAAACATCCATGTACTCTTTGAACAGCGTGATCATTTCTTCAAACTCCGAGTTTCCCACTAC
The DNA here is from genome assembly GCA_029884605.1 of Ormosia emarginata. Lineage (NCBI taxonomy): Eukaryota > Viridiplantae > Streptophyta > Magnoliopsida > Fabales > Fabaceae > Ormosia > Ormosia emarginata. The sequence goes on along the minus strand of JAQQTP010000063.1, from coordinate 7,991,580 downwards.
CTTCAATTCTTTTTTCTCTTCCTCTGTCCCCATGTTAACCACCTCTGCTTCCTCGCCATTCAAGTTAAATCCTTTCTTTGAGTGTTCCAGTAATTTTGAAAAAATTTCAACAATATCTTCCTCTTCTCCAGATTCAGGGTTTTCTTCATCAAACATTGTAGGAGAATCAATTGATGAGTTTTCGAAGTCCCTTTCATGAGGAAAACTTTCTATGAAACTCAGATCCCTGGAAAGCCATTTTGTGTGGAGTTGAAAAAGCAGAATAAAGCAGGGATGACAAAGAAAGAACACGATATGGTACAGAAATGTAAAAAGAAAAATGCAAAAGGATAAGTCAGAAAGTGCAACGAAGGGAAATGCTGAATATTCATGCAAGTTCATTTAATCAATGTCTTAAATAACATAAACCATAAGTTCGAACAACTTAAACAGAAATTACTTTGAAACAATCACATCAATAATTGGTTCAGATTTCCAGTTCTTTAGCGGCTCCTCATCGCAACAGGACGGATTGCCTTGTGCTCTTCTTGGCTTTCTTCATGCAAAGCATTGATAGTGAGGCGATATCGAGGGTGAATGACCTCATCAGGCATAATCACCTCAGCCGGTGCTGGGAATGTTTCCCTCAGATGGGGAATATACTTCGCTTTGCCCTTGTCATTCTTTCTTCCAAGAGTCATGCTCCTCATATGCTCCTCCAGAGATACTTCGTACCCTATCCCAAACTTGTCTGACTTTCCTGGGAGTGACACTGGCGACCGAGTACCTTGCAGCTTTGAACCCAAACCCTTTCCTTCCTGGTATCCACTACTAGTCATGATCCGGGCAACCACCTGATTTACACTTGGTGTGAGAGATTCATCTTTACCAAGTCCGGTCTCAACTATTTCGAAACTGTGCCATAGGTTCTCCTCTTCCTTTTCTGCACTCTCCACATATGGTACTGAAACCGGTTTTGACAGCATAATTTCTTCCTCTCCATGTATGGTGATGACCGACCCATTCTCAATGTATTTAACACTTTGATGCAGGGTGGAAGGAACAGCCCCGGCGGTATGGATCCATGGCCTCCCTAACAGCATGGTGTAGCCAGGCTCCATATCCATGACTTGGAACAGTACTTGAAAATTGCTTGGACCAATCTCTAGCGGCAACACTATCTCTCCCATGATGCCTCTTCTATTTCCATCAAAAGCTCGTACCACCATCTCCCGTGGCGACAGTTCATCCTCACTTATTGATAATGAGGTTAGGGTCGACCTGGGAATAATATTCAATGCAGACCCCCCGTCAATCAAAACCTTTGCAACTATGTGCCCTTTGCATTTGAGGGTTATGTGCAAGGCTCGCGGGCTCTTCTCGGATTGAGAAATGATCTCTTCATCAGTAAATATGATCATGTTAATGCGTTTCATGGGGTCCACCATGTTAACCACACTTTCGGGAGTAACATCGGGCTTCACATAAGCTTCATTTAGAATTTTTAGCAATGCCTTCCGATGCATCTCAGATGTCAAGATGAGTGACAAAAGAGATATCCTGGCCGAGTCTTTTTAACTGTTCCATCACATCATATTTACTCTACTTCATTATCTTCAGGAACTCCTCTTCACCTTCTTTCTCTCTCTCGTCTTCTTTTGACATTTCCTCTCTGCTCCCTTCCTTAACAATTTTCTCCTTTTCTAACTCTCCTGGGCCATAGCATCGCCCACTCCTGGTAATTCCCTTTACCTTGATTATATTAGTCACCAACTCCTCATCTTTGTGTACTTCAGCAATTTGAGCCTTCGAAGTCTCTTCCCCGACTCCTTTTGTCTCTACCTTGGTTTCATAATTCCATGGTACTGAATGAGTGTCATTATAAACAAATGGCATTGGCTTCTTGATTGTTACCACTACTTTCTCCGGTGTTGAGACTTGGTTGAGCGGTGGCACCTTAAGCACAAAGCGTTCGATCACATTAACCTCTTCGGAGGAGGCTAACCCTTGTCTCGCATGTATTTCTCCCAAAGTAAGCAATCCTTGGACTCGAACCTTGAAGTCCCAACAATTTTCAATATCATGTCCCATTCCTCCACAATGATAAGCACAATTTGATTTTGCATCATATTTTTCCTCTTCTTTCATCATGGCGGCTGGTGCAGTGATATTGTAGCCAGCTTTCTTCAATCCTTCGAATATCCTTGCCATCGGTGTACGCAAGCTCATGACCTTTCTTATGGATGACCCTACCACCTCTACAGCATTCACCACATTCTTTCCGCCATGATTAGGAATTGGGTTATTAACGATACTGGGTCCAGCCTCTTCCTGGATATTAAGCTTCCCATAGGCAATTAACTTCCTTATCAAGTAGCCTTAAAAGACTCAGCCTTCAATTGAATGCCCCAGGATATCCATGTGATACTTGCAAGTTGAGTTCGGGTTGTACCATGATGGAAATTGTGGCTCTAATGGGCGCACAGAATTCCCGAAATGAGATGAGCATCAAACAACCTTTGGAATAGGTCTGCATTTGAAATGGATAACCTTGGAAAGGGGGGAGGTTTTGAGGACGAAAGCGGCTTTGGTTTTGGAGGTCCGGGCGAGGTTGTGAGTGGTTTAGGTAATTTTGCGGAGGTGCGAGGTGGGTATCGGTATAAGTTGGGCGAGTTGGTATATATGGTTATGGCGAGGGGACATTGTTAACTTGGAATTGTGGTGTTGGGGTGAAGTTTGTGGTGGTATAACTTGGTGGGATGGATAATGAGGCGTGGCGTGTCCGGTATGGAAAATGAGGGTTGGGATTGTATGATGGTGATGACTTGGGCTATATCGCGGCCGAAATTTTGTTGAGGTTGGATATAATTTACCTCGTGTTCCTTTTTCTTCGGCTGAAATCCTTTCTTGAAAGTAGTATTCTCTCGTGCTACTCATGGGCAACTTCCCGCTTTGGCTAATATTTCAATTCTTTCTCCGAGGGTTATTAAATCAGAAAATCCTTATAGGTCGCCCCGCCATCGCCCCAATAAAAGGGTTTCCTAGGGTCCCCAAAAATATGAACACATCTCGCACAATGTTAATGGGGGCTGGACTTGAGCCGCCAAGGCTCTCCACCTCTCGCGCATATTGCTTGAACGGTTCTTCATTACCCTTCTGCATTGAACTCAATTGTTCTCGGGTTGGGGCTGCGTCCAGATTGAATTTGTATTGATCCATAAATAAGTCAGCCAATTCTGTCCAACGAGAGATCTTTGAGCGATCTAACTGAAGATACCATTATAGGGCGGGACCTGTAAGACTCTCATGGAAGAAACTGATGAGGAACTTATCATCCCTAGACCAAACAGCCATCTTAGTCCCATAACTGATCAAATGGAAACGAGGATTGCCGCTCCCGTCATACTTCACAAAATCAGGAATCTTGAAGTTGTTGGGGATTACTACATCCGTAGTTGGACATAACTCCTCTATCCTCAGAGGTCCATAAGCATTTGGGCCCTTTATTGCCTTGATTTGTTCCTCCATTTTTCCATCCAAGCTTCTTTCATTTTATCCTTCTCAATTATGACATGACTATTCCCAGAACAAGGCATGGTCACGTGTCCTGGAATGGACACATGAGGTGGTTCCCAAGTAGGGCCTGCATAACCAGGGATTTCATTATGAGCGCCTTCCAAAGCGTGATACCCCTCCCCAATGGGCATGGCTATTGATGCTGTCTGAGGTGGTCGCTCGTGGATTCCTGCAGCGATGCCTGAGGTTATGGCTGAAAAGATCGGAGCAGTCACTGATGGCACATTTGCACCTGTTTCAACCCCATTTGCATTTCTATTTCCACTGATTAAGTGGAGAGACTCCCTTATATCTTGCAATATCGCTTCCAACCTCGCTTGATTTTCTGACACCTCATTTATTCTTCCTGTTACCTCGTCGACCTCCCTACTCAAGTTCCTTCCTGTTTCGAATTATCAGCACCATCCTGGTCCGAGATCTGGTATTGTGAACTCGGGTTAGATTGGTCTATTCTTTCCTAGGCCGCGCAATGATTCCCTGACCAAATTGATTTATTAAAGAAAAAAAAAGCACTTTAAATAAAGAAAAAGAAAAAATAAATAACACTATTGTGAGGATGCTTGGCAATTGTGGGAAGATTTGCATGGTCATTCAATAGCAAAGTAGGATTCCTGATTTAGCATTAGCGGGTTCACTAATGATGCCCTCTTCAAACAATGCAATCATTCTTTCATCAAATACCAAGATTCCCGAAATTCCGCTAAAGGACAAATTGTCTCAGGGCAAAATACGGTTGATAACCTATTCAAGGGGGAATTCACCCCTCAATGAATAGTGCCTGAATGAAAAGCAGTAATCATCAACATTCAAAGCAAAACACTGCAACTGGTCATTCATTTTATTCCAAAATTAATCAATACAAGGTCTTAGTCTCCTCAAAGTATTACATCAATAATTTTGTTTTCTTCTTCCTAAGACCTTTAGCAAGACCTCGACAATACGTCATAAACTCGGCTATCTTCTGTGGTAGCCTTAGCAATGGATTCATACGAGTCTGAAGGTCTGCTTCATCAAAACGACTAACTAGTTGCGTAGTGTAATATTGCAAACTGTTAGACATGTCCTCATATTTTGTCATCCAATATTCCTTTCCAGCCCTTTCATTTTGAGCTGCCCATTGCCATGCGCCTTCATTTTCTTCTTTTTGCAATCTTTGTCTCTGAGCTTCGAGTCTCCATCGCTCCTTTTCTCGCTCTAGTTCTTGAGCTTTCAACTCCAAACGACTTGCTCTCTTGTTTGCTTCTTTGAGTGAATTATAATATTCTGCAACCAATACCTGTCCTTGATCGGAGCGTCGTTTCATTTCAACGAGAGCCTCTTGTAAAGATTGCATCTTTTGGTCTTGTGCTCTAGTATTTAATTCCAATTCTTCTTTCATCTGCAGAATCTTCTTTATCGATTCTTCTTGAGCACTTACCTTCACTCGTAGCTCTTGGACTTCTAGAGTGGTCATGTTTGATTCCACCTCTTTTCCTTTTCTTGCCCTTTTTACCCGGCTCGGGGCTTCAGCAGCATCAGCTTGTGCATCCTTCAAGTCTTCAATCTTGTCGGCTAACTTCTGGCACCGACTTGAGTGAATGACGACCTTCAACTCAGCGGCTTCCTTCCCTTGTTCTAAAAACTGCATCTGCGCTTTCATCCTCTCTATCTGGGTGGTCATTTGAGATATAATCTGGGAATGATTTTCATCACTTGACACTGCCTGAGGGGTACTATTTTGTGCCTTCCTTGTTGCTCTCCATTGTAGGTACTCAGAAGTAGGAATTGCCACACGTTTTCCCAGTTCTTTCCTTCCTATCCTATGGATATTCTTCCAAGCGTCCCTGACCTCATTTTCCTGCTTAGTAGTGCTTCCATCTTTCCCATATAAAAAGCTAAATCCTCTCAGTTGTGTCTCGTCAGGCACGTGCTGAGTCCATTGGAGCTGTCTAAGCACAAGGACCGGTGAGAACGATACACAACCTCTCACACCCATTAAAGGAATGTTAGAGAAGTCACCACAACTGAGCAATATCTCTCCCCCATGATACCATGAGCAAACCCATTTGAAAGAGTTTGATCCCATCTTCATGAACTCATCTTTCCATTCATGGGCTTTTTCTTCGCTTGACTGGAATGCGACCAAAATTTCTTAGTGGATCGGGTAAGAGACCCGGTGATTGTGTACATCCATGTGCGTCATGATCCAAACATACAACATGTGTGTGCAACATCGAATCATTCCCCCACCTTTTCTGTGGCAAATCTCTATGGTCAAGAAAGTGTCAGCGAGAATAGCAGGGATTGGATTTGCCCTATGATTCTCAAACTTGAAGAAAGCATCCATTGCCGCTTGGTCCACTATATCTGAAGTGAATGGGAATAAGACTAATCCGAAGATGGTTAGCGCCAATGTCTTATTAAAGAGATCCCATCTTCCTTGTTGCGCTAGTATCTCAAGATGCGCTTCTAGGTAACTCTTCTTCAATCCTTGTGTTTCCCCTCTCTTTTCCATGCCTAACTGATTTGCCTGAACTCCTATGAGTTCTGCTATTTTTTCTTCTGACACGTAATATCCTTTATAAAGATAAACATTGGGGTACTTGCTCATTGAGAGTCTCAGCATGATGGCATATTCTTCTATGGTTGGTGCAATATCCAAGTCGGGCAGCTCAAAACATTTCAAAGAACAATTCCAAAACTGGGCTAGGCCACTCAAAACAGGTTCTTCCACAGGGATGCGTAACAAATCTATGATTTGTCCATAACTGTTTAAAAACTCTGATCGAGCCTTAGGAGTCATGTGTTGAGTAATGTCCCTTACACGCCTTAAATCACTGCCATTTACTGTAATCTTCATATTCCTTTTAAGATCCACTGCACTGCTGGTATTTCTCCTTTGGCGTATCTCGTCCATTACTTGCTATTGAATGAGTACTAATCCTTCCACTTTACCAAGTAAACTCACCCTATTGAAAGTAAACAAAGAATAACGTAAGCAAACCAGAAAAATGAAGAATGCATCCTAAGGATACCCCTCATCGAGGTAACTCTAAAATGTACCCTAACACCCTACATGGAGATTTATCCTTATAGGGTCGTAGACCCAAAGGATGATAATGCATGCCCTCCTTATTTTTTTTTTATGCATGAGATTGACATGAAATTGTAAGATGATGTATTTTTTTTTTTTGGGAATGTCATGCAAATGCAAGGCAATGCATGTTCTTTTTTTTATTTTTCTTTTACTTGAGAAATGCTATGAATGTTATGATATGAAAATGCAAGATGAAACATTCCCCCTTTTTTTTATGATGATTTTTTAACAAATAGTGAATGATGTGAGAAATGCATAGACAAAGAAGAAATACGCTCCCCTTGTGTCCTAAGGAGGTGAAACTTAAAAGGTTAGATTTCCTTAAAATCACAACTCTAATTTTGACTGTCACTATATTCTATCTACCAGTGCAAGATTTTTAGGACAGATCTAGACCTCTAAAAGTCATGGTCCCCAGATTGCCCCTATCTCGAAAGACAAGGATCCAATTCATGAATAAATCACAAGTAGGGATAAACCCTCTCAATACGATTAGTCAATGATACTGGTAACAATCTGAGTGGCGTCTCAACCAATGTCAGGTGAGCATGAAGCCCATCAATAACAAAAATCGAGACCCTTCCTATTCCTCAGGTTCGCACAGACTCGGGTATAGAGCCCAACAAGTGTGTGAGATAAGTGATAGTGACGTGTGTGAGGAGCATACTAACTGTACAATTAAAAATTTAAAAGACTAAAGATTACCCCTAAACCTGCAAAGAACAAATATATACAAGCCAGCCAGCAATCATCTATCCTAGGGTTTCAACAATTAAGTACCAAAATATATACAAGTAAAAATATACAAAATAAAGCTATCAAATATTTACACAAAGTATTAACAAAAATATTTACAAATAGATAAGGAAACAAAAAACAAGAAAATGGGTAAAACAAATAAACAAAGATTATTAAAATTTTGCACAATTAACCACAACAGGCCTGACTCTCTAAATATTCCCCAGTGGAGTCGCCATCTGTCGCGACCGGGATCGCGGCGAAATATAGCAAACTCGCGTGATTTTTTTAAAAATGAAAAAAAATTAAAATATGGAGTCGCCACCAATTTTATTTAAATTTAGGAAAAATTGGAAAACCTTTTTAGAAAATGGTCTTTGGAACCAAATCGGATTCGGGAGTCGATTATGGATAGGGAAGGGTGGAAACTTAATCCCACTGCACCCCTATCACACCCGTCCTGAGACGGTACCTTAAGTCAGTTGTGCAAAAAATTAATAATCTCGAATTTATCTATTTTACCCTTCTAAAAAAAACTTTGTAATTATTTTATTTTTATTTTTTTTGGTTATTTATTTATTTATTTATTTTAAAAGAAAAGAAAAACCAAATTGTAAAAATTTAATTTTTGAACTTGACAGAATGAAAATCCTGCTCCTACGTACCCTCAGGTGCAATGAGGAACTCAAAGTTACGTAGTTCTGTAGAAAATAAATGTGAGTTGATTGAATTTTAATTGAGAAAAAAGATTTTTGGAAAGAAAACAGACTTGCACAGGATTTAAGATAGCACAAGACTAATCAATAAACCCTTATGATCCAAACGACATTGAAGATAGCATCCGCTATTCAATCAACATCATTAGTCATTGCAAAAAATTTAAATGTTTTTATCTTTATTTTTTATTTTTTTCTTAAAACAAAGGGTACAAAGACAAACATAAATTTTCCATGATCCAAATGAATAACTAAAAAACAAGATGAAATATAAGTATCAAAAATCAAATAACTCAAAACAACATTATTTTTACTTTTATAACGATTTTTGGATTCTTTAATTTTTTTATTTTTTTTTACTTTCCTTCATTTTCTTTACTTCTCATCTTCTTGTTTATTCACAAAGACATAACATATGAATACACTATAAGAAAAACTACCCAACGAAAAAATTAAATTTAAAAAAAAAAAAATACTTATTTACATATAAAAAAAAATGTCAAACCAAATCACATTCTCCCTTTTACTATTATCACATTTGTTATTCAAGCAAAACAAAACCAACCCACGTAAAGTGGGCTGATTCCTTCAGCAACCCAAACAAACATATATATATATTTACACATGAAATAAAAGAGCACCATGATTTAATATAGCAAACGAAAAAAAAAAACGTGAACCAAACCAAATAGAGGGAACAAAAGAAAAGAAAACCGAAGAAGAAGAAGAAGCGGGAGACGCACTCGGGCTTCGACAAAGGGAGAGTTGCGGTCGTAGAACGGTGGACGTAGGCGGCCGGGTGGAGGATGGCGGCGTGAGGTGCGGGAAAAATGGTGGGTCTGCTGGATGGTGTTGGAGGAAAACGGCCACCGAGTCAACCCGGTGAGTGTGGAGAAGGTGGTCTGCATGGATGTTTTGGGTGGAAGATGATGGAAGGCTATGGCACGATGGGTGAGGGTAGTGGATGAAGTTGGATGATGGTGGCCATTGGTGGTCAAGTTTGGTGGTGGTCTGCGTGGAACCGGTGGTTGTGGTGGAGCCGCTGTTGGTGGGTGCAGTGGAGCTCTGTTTTGGGCGAGCGAGCGGATGCGGGGCTCGGGGAGAAACAAATGGAGCCGGTGATGGTGATGAAGTTCTTCTTGGATGGAGATGTAGATGGAAGATAATGGTGAAGGAAGATGATGGCTGGGTTGGAGGTTGTCACAGGTTATTGGTGTGGTGCAAAATGAAGAAGGAAAAAAAAAAAAGTCCCCTGCTCTGTTTCTCTGGTTCTCTCTGGTTTCACGTAAATGAAACAAAGGAGTGGGGTGGCTGGACGGAGCTTGGTTGGTTACGGGGTCAAAAGGGTTCTAGTGCAGCAGAGCTCGTGGTCATGGTGGCTAGATAGGGCTCTGCATACGGCTGGACAGTGGTTCATGGTGTGATGGAGCAGATCCAGTGTGCATGGTGATGAGTGGTAAATCTGAACAGAGATGGTGGAGGTGTGGTCTGGGTTAGGTGATTCACGGTGGATTGATGGAGGGGTGGTGAAGGGAGATGCTTGGTTATGGTGAGTTGTGACGTTGCATGGAGGGTGAAGGGTGAGTGAGGTTGTGGGTGATCTTGAGGGTGGAGATGGCTTGGTAGTGTGATGGTGTTATGGAAATGGAAATGGTGGCTACGGGTGAGAGGTTGAGAGTTGCATGTTATGGAAAAAAAATGGAAGTGGTATGGTGCTGTTTTGTGAAGGTGAACCTGGTTTGCAGGTTGGATGGTGAAGGTTTTTGTGGAAGTCACGGTTGGAGATCTATATGGAGGAGATGGAAGATTGGTTGGGTTGTGGGAGATGAGTTGATGGAGGTGGTGGGTATTGAAGGAAGAAGAAGATGAAGGTTATGGAAGATAGGTGAGTATGGATGTTGGAAGGATGTTAGTGAGGTTACGTGGTGATGGTTTTGCTGCTGCTATGTATATATTTATGGTGAGAAATGGAAGATGGTCATGGTGAGGGAATGAAGATTATGGTGGGTTGGAGGAAGATAAGGTGGTGGTGAATTGTGGGAAGGTTGCTTGCTGATTATGGAAAAAAAAAATGGCCCTCCAAAATGAATGAAGTCCCCTTTTTTATAAGCAGAAGTGCCCCCATGCTTTAAAATGCAGCCTGGTGCTTGATTTCTAAAATAACTATCTTTAGTGAGGGTGGTGTGTACGTGAGAGAGTGCCAAAATATATACTTTTTGTTGTGTAATGGTGTGTGCAGTGTCATGTAGCGTGTGAGTGGGAGTGTGTGTGTGATAGTGGAGTGAGTGGGAGTGTCTGTTGTAGGTGAGTGGAGTGCAATTTGGTTAGTGAGTGGAGTGCAATTTGGTTAGTGAGTGGAGAGTGAGTTGATATGCAGAATGATTTAAAATAAAAAAAAAAAGAGTGTGTGTGTGTGCTACGTGAGTGAAAGTGAGTCAAAGTGTGATTGTTTTCTTTTTTTTTTTTTATTATACCTTTTTTGTTATTTTTTATTTTTATTTTTTATTTTTTGTTTTTTTATATTTTCATTTTCTTGTTTCTTCTTATTATTATTATTTTTAAGACTAAGATGAGCTTAATCTGTTTAGGCTAAAAAAAGGCTAAGTAAAATGGGTTAAAATGTGGGCCATAATTTTTTTGATTTTTTTTTCTTTTTTAAATTAATTTTCCTCTCTTTTTTTATATTTTATTTTTTAGTCCGGTCAAAATTGAGTGTTCACAGGTTCCTTGGTGCAATTGTCACTAAGTTAGTATGTAATGTAAATTTTGATTGAAATTGTCCCTAATCAACCTACAGTTACTTGATTTGATCATTTGGACAAGAAATAGAAATTAGTTTGGTGTGTTTAGACCCTTGTAAGTCTCGACTAGATTGAGTTTGGAGGCTTGGAATTCATTTTGGATCTGAATGATAATCAATTGGACTTAATTTGGCTTAAGGATAATAATTAAAAAAATTACTGGATACTTGGTTAATGCCTAGTAAGGTTAGAAGGTGGTGCAATGTCTTAGGTAAGCTAAATAAGATAATTTGATTAAATATAATTTAATTAATAATAAAAATGATTAGTTTGCGTAAATACAAATTAAGGCAGAGTTATCTGACTAGGTTAATTAGGCTTGGGAGGTCAAGTTAACAAGATGGCTTATCTATGTGAAGAGTTGACTAATGACCTGATAACCTGACTTATATTGTATGCCATAGTTGAATTTATTATTGTGATTTGATATCTGTGAATATATAATGTCTAGAATGCTTGCATGATTAGAATTATTCATATTCTGGCACCTTGGTGTAAATGAAAATCATGCATGGAATGGTAATGGTAAGACTTAGATCCTGTTGAATTGAGCTAAAAGAAAATGAATGGACTGGTAATGTGAAAAAGCCTTCAGTGCTCAAAAAAAAAAGAAAAAAAGAAATGGCACCATGATGTGGATATAATCCTCCCATGCATAGGAGGTGATCCTGTGAGCAATTCCCCACTTTGAGTGTGACCCTAGTTATAGGGGATAGGGTCGTGTGGTCATGCACAATAACATGGAGGATGAGTACTTAACCTGAAAAGCAAGCTATCACTACTTTTTAAATGGTAGGTGCAGTAGAGGTTTCCCTACATGTCATGAGGATCTAGGATCCCATGAAAATTGGCTCGATGAGATATGATTTGGTAACTAACACCATAAGGCAAAGAAAAGTAAATCATTGCATGACATTGCATTAATCCAAGAATAACACTCATTACACTGCATTGCATTATTTATTTGGAATTGTATTGACTGCTGTATATTCTGCTTGTCCTGGTTGTAAGAAATGGTTATCTGTGAATTTTAGCGTTAGGTATTGTGCTTGAGAATGAATTCTCAGATTGATTTTCATTGATTTGATTACTGCTTATAAACTGGCCTTATAAATTATATGGACAACCTTATTAAAAATGAACATTTACCTCAGGGATAATTAATTGTTTTGGCCCTATGCCACTTAGTTATTCATATGCAAATGTTTATGAAAACCATGTAGCAGCTAGAATAATCATGATGCCACTTGTTTGCTAGCATTATTGAGAATTCCTAGAATTCTTACTCCATTTGTATTTCTGTGGTATTCCATATTCTTTTGCTACAGGTTAAAGATGTCACTGTTATCTATTTACTAGGAGCCACAGAGTACTGGTGGGTGTATGACCTATCGACTAACTCATTTATAGCTTACATGAACGTGAGATTATATCTGAGCTACTCCCTTGGGATCATCATCTTATTCTCGCCTATTTGATACTACTGCTAGTTGGACTGACTTTTGTGATAGGCTACCATGTGATGTGGGGTTTTGACATAGTTTATAGTGTACCACATTGAATCTATATGTATGCTAGTTGTGTATGCCTATCATGATACTTTAGATATATTGTTGACTTGGATACTTCTTCTATTAGATGACTATAGTTAAATGTATTGGGTACTGATGCCCATAGCTGTAGTATTGATACTTGACTATTGTTGTATGGCCAAAGGCCAATTGATGTTAGACTAGGTGTCGGTGTTGATACCTACACAATATTATATATGCATGTGTTATCCAGAAATTATGATGTATATCTAATTGAGGTGAGATGTACTAATAGTATCCAATCTCACGACTATACTCGGTAAAGTTATTCAAAGTCAACTCAAGAGTGTAAAAATTAAATTAATAGTGGTTGGTAAAATTAAAAGTGGACTTGGTGAATTGGAATGGTAATCAACATTACGTAAAAAATATAGGTAAAATAGTCCCTCACAAGGCTTATATGAAACTTTATTTTCAATAAACAAGTGAAACTAACTAAATACACATATATAATGAATATATATATTCATTTTTAGCTTTGACGTGCCTTGTAACATCCTCTTTCACATGTTAGACTTGTATATGGTTATAGAAAGTCCATAATACTTGCATGACATGATTGTTTATTTTTGTGACTTTTCAAGTTAGATTAGGCACTTTGTTGCAACACTGAATGTAAAAAGTAGCTTAAAATGACTCAGATAATGACACAACTTGCTTAGTTAAAGGAAATAAATATGGAGGATTTGTTTCTAGGTCACAAAGGTATGCAATGGGATGTAGTTAAAGTTTGAGGATCGTAACACCCCAAAATTTACTAATTTACAGTAATGTCTGAATTGTACTATTTTGTAATTTTTGTGCGTTGTAAATTTATTTTGACTGTTCTGTGACTGTATTTGATCGTTGTGTATGATTTACTCTGGGTCACGAAAATAATAATTTTTCGGATCAGGAAAAATCTTTATCTGATTATTCGGAGCTGGGGGATCTTACTAAACCCAATTTCTAGTGATACGTGTACCGATCTTTTAATTTTTAGAATTTATCTACAAAATAAAAATATTTTATATTTTAATATTATTTTATTATCCGTCGGATGTAACACCCATCGTAGGGTGCCACATTTATGTTACTTAATTACCGAATTATACCCAAGTTCATAAATAATGATGTTATAAAAATACAAGTTATAAAATTTCTTGATTCCTCTTTGATATCGATAAAATAAACTTAGCAGAAAATAAAATATTACAACACCATCATAAATAATTTACATCATTATACATTACGTGTAAGTATTGTCAACATTATTTATATACGGACCAAGTTCTGAAAGTAGTTAAACATAATTTAAAACTGACTTGCTTGCCCAAGCATAACTAAACAGCAGAACCCTCAAACGGGTCCTCCTCAGATTCCTCAGCAGGTAGGAATCTGGCATGACATGAAGTCCTGCAGACAAGTGTCCGAGCAGACAACACGATACTAGTTTCCATTGAGACATAATACCTAGTATCCCAATGCTGCCTGATTGACAACGAAAATTCGACATATACATATATAGTAATGAAAAGGAACGGATCTCCATGAAATTCCCTACTCATGTTGACCGTCAGAATTCCCTGATATATTTGTCCCCTCTCATTGGGACTAGTCCTCCACGCTCCAGCCACACCATGGAACTGCAATCTCATGTAACCAAAGAAACTAGGTCTTGATGTCATCTTATCAAAACTCCGCTTCCTCCAGAGGAACTTGCTCTTCTTCACCCTCTTGTTCTATACCTTGCTCAACGTCTTTACCAAATAAAAATAGAGTACAAAATAATATACAAAGAGGTGAGATCACCTACGCCAATACCAACATGGTAGCACAGAGATAACACATACAATATATCATACAGATACGTCATACCATAATTATAACAATGAATGTAAAAAGTAGCTTAAAATCACTCAGATAATGGCACAACTTGCTTAGTTAAAGGAAATAAATATAGAGGATTTGTTTCTAGGTCATAAATGTATGCAATGGGATGTAGTTAAAGTTTGAGGATTGTAACACCCCAAAATTTACTAATTTACAGTAATGTTTGAATTGTACTGTTTTGTGATTTTTGTGCGCTATAAATTTATTTTAACTGTTCCGTGACTGTATTTGATCATTGTGTGTGATTTACTCAGGGTCATGAAAATAATAATTTTCAGATCGGGGAAAATCTTTATCTGATTATTCGGAGCTGGAGGATCTTACTAAACCCAATTTTGAGTGATACATGTACCGATCTTTTAATTTTTAGAATTTATCAGCGAAATAAAAATATTTTATATTTTAATATTATTTTATTATCCGTCGGATGTAACACCCACCGTAGGGTGCCACATTTATGTTACTTAATTACCGAATTATCCCCAAGTTCATAAATAATGATGTTATAAAAATATGAGTTGTAAAATTTCTTGATTCCTCTTTGATATCAATAAAATAAACTTAGCAGAAAATAAAATATTACAACACCATCATAAATAATTTACATCATTATGCATTACAGAAGTGATGTCGACATTATTTATATATAGACCAAGTTCTGAAAGTAGTTAAACACAATTTAAAACTGACTTGGTTGCCCAAGCATAACTAAACAGTAGAACCCTCAGACGGGTCCTCCTCAGATTCCTCAGCAGGTTGGAATCAGGCACGACGTGAAGTCCTATGGACAGGTGTCTGAGCAGACGACACGATACTAATTTCCGTTGGGACATAATACCTAGTATCCCAATGCTGCCTGATTGACAACGGAAATTCGACATATACATATACAGTAACGAAAAGGAACAGATCTCCATGAAATTCCCTGCTCATGTTGACCATCAAAATTCCCTGATATATTAGTCCCCTCTCATTAGGACTAGTCCTCCACGCTTCAGTCCCACCATGGAACTGCAATCTCACGTAACCAAAGAAACTAGGTCTTGATGTCATCTTATCAAAACTCCGTTTCCACCATAGGAACCTGCTCTTCTTCACCCTCTTGTTCTATACCTTGCTCAACGTCTTTACCAAATAAGAATACAGTACAAAATAATATACAAAGAAGTGAGATCACCTACGCCAATACCAACATGGTAGCACAGAGATAACACATACAATATATCATATAGATGCATCATACCATAATTACAATCATACCATCAACATTATTTATCATAACAGATACAATAAATAATTATTACCATCATGCCATTAGCATTATTCAAATCACACAATAATTACAATAATGCCATCACATTATTATTATCATCATCATCCAATATTCCTCAACAGTTCAATTGTCATAGCCAATATTCTCTAATTATTATATCATACAGATATAAATACTCAAATTTATGCATGTGCACATAGACTCAATTTCTTACTACATGGAGCTAATACTCAGTTCGGAGAAATTGATCTGAAAGATCTGTCTGTACCAACATGCCTCAGACCACGTGCCACATTTCTCATATATGTTTGTACATCTAGTATATACATGACAGCCTTTACTAGATCTTGATTAAGAATAGTGTCTCGATCAGGATCATCGGTGTGTTGCATCGATCTAACTCACGGTACAGCTACCAACTGCCCACTATGAACAACCCACACCCCGATGCCCCCGAAGTCAACAAGTGACTTATACTATGCATATCGCACCCACTCAAGAGGTGTACGTCTCTCCTAGGCACTTAGCCTTATCCAGTCTATTGGACTTTTCCAATGCATGTTCAATGCACCAATGCCAATTACAGGCAAAATTCATCATTTTCTCATACAATGTCCATACACTATTCCAACAGTAATCCTACTGTTAATTCAGTCGCGAAATCATATTATCGCGTTTTCATAGTCACGCAACACTTTTGTCCTGTTCTCACAATCGCGCAACATTTCTGTTACGTTTTCACGATTTTGTAACATTTCTGTTACATTTTCAAATCGCGTAGCGATTTTCCATCGTTTTCTCAATCACGTAAAAATATTTCCTCATTTCTCAATCACGTAGTGATTTTTCAATAATATTTCAATCGCGTAAAAATATTTAAACGCTTTCCTAATCCCGTAGCTTAAAAATCACATTTTTTAAGTTACATAAATCATTTTTCACCATTTTACAACCACGTAAAATATTTCTCAACCTTCAAAAGTTCCATTTCAACCTTTCTCAAAATAATATGACTTCACACATTATTTACCACATTTTCTTACTCAAGAAAATTCTTTTCACAATTTATTCCATAAATTTACCATTTCATTGAATTAAATCAATGTTTCTCACTTAAAATTCCCTAACGCTCTCCAAAACCCAAATGATGAGTTTTACGTTAGTAAATTTTAAATCATCAACGTTTCCTTTATATTTCAAAGTAAATTCTTGAATTCAATCCTCTTCCAAAATAATTTGAGGTTCAAACCCTTACAACCTCTATTTTTCCTTTCATAACCAAAATTTATATTTCTCAAGTGATAAAACACTCTGATTCCCTATCCAAAATCCTTGTACTAAATTAAATTATATTTCCACTTTGAAAATCACTTTGTTTCATAAAATCAAGGCATTTACAAGCCTTCAAAATCGTAGACATGGCCATTGAAACCATCAAAATATTTTTTCTTCTAAATCATCTAAGTCTCATTCATGGTTTTACACAAACAAAACCATTAAAATTCCTCATAAAAAACCGTGAAACACTTGGTCTTTGAAATAAAATTATTTGTTCATTTTCCTTGCTTTTCTAAACATCCAATTTTACCATTCATGAAAATATTAATTTGTGAACACCTATTTTGAGGTATAGATGCCGAAATCCTCATGGTCATTGGAACCAAAAATTGTTTCCCTTTCCAACAATTTTTATGGCATACATCACATATAATCAACATATTATATTTCAAGCATACCATAAAAGCAAATAAAAATCATACTAAGCATGCAAGCACAAATAAATCATGCTAAGCATATAAACCATATAAACACATAAATACCCACAAATAATTACATAACCATGGATATGAATCCTCACATGGATTCACCATCCATCAAATACAAAACCATCTCTCATCACCATACTTGGTTGGTGAGATGGATCTCCCTCTTACCTCTTGAAAAACCTCAAAGGCTCCTTGTTTTGCTTCTTTTTCCAAGTCCTTCACCACCAAAAACTTCTCAAATATAAAACAAAACACAAGTTTATTAGCTTATCAAGCTTGAACAAGAAAAACTATGGATCAAACATGGCTTAGAACATGAAAAAGAGATAAGAAATGAAGTTTTCTTACACTTTACCTCAAAAACCCTAGAACTTGCTCTTGGAAAAAGTCCTTGAAGATGATGGATTTAGAACTTGCTCCAAACTACAAAGTATCTTAGAATGAGGTTTAGATTCAAGAAGTATGGTTGTTTGAAATTAAAGAGTGATAGAAGATGGAGTATGGGTGCTTGGCCGAAACTTAGAGAAGAAGAGAAATGGAGAGAAAGTTTGATAAGCTTAGCTTCTTGAAAATGATCAATAATGACTAAGATGACTAATAATTGGTGTCTTGAAACATTGCTAATCTCCTACACCATCTCAAAACCATCGCGCCCCTTCTTGCTTCTCAAAATGTGACTAATCTCACTAGCCACCATTTTAGGCATTCCTAACCATTGATTAGATCAATGGTTAGGATTGATGTAGATTCTAGGTTTAGCCTTAGATAAAAGACTTAATCTAGGTCATTGGATCTTTTCTCCTTGAAATCCTAGCCATTAGATGTATCTCCAAAATGAAGGGTCAAGATTACTCCTTCAAACTTTACATCCAATGGTCATAAATAGTCCTAGCCATTTTATAAGACCAATCTCCACCGTTGATTGAATCAATGGTGGATGTCCAAGCCACTAATGTTGACTATGCAATACAATATTTATTTTTTTATCTGCTATAACCTTACGATTAATATTTTTACTGTATTTTTATCGCCTGATAATTATATATAGTACAAAACAAAGTAAAAGAAAATTTTCAAAACTGTTTCCAGATACAGGTTTAGTAAGATCTCCCTTCTCCATCTCAACAGTACGAATTTTCCTGACTGCAGAAAAATTTTCACTTTTCAGGACCCACTTGGGCCCACGTACAACCCCCCTAGGCCAACAGATGACCCACAGATAACACTAAAATAATCAGAGTAATATAAAAATTTTATAATCATCCACAAAAATCACAAAAATTATAAAACTTACGAAAATCAAATCAGATTATGTAAATACTCAATCGTACCTAAATATCGCGTGCCTACTTTTTCTTCTCTAATAATTAAGACTTAACAAATATTTTTGTTGAAATAATTAAATTACGTAAGATTTTTCCTAGCCCGAAAATTATTATTTTCTTAACACGGAGTAAATCACACAAAACGATCAAATGTATTCACAAAATACTCAAAATAATTGTACAGTACATAGAAATCACTAAACAGTAGAATTCTGTTAACTGTCAAAATTACTGTCAACTAGTTAGGAAGTTTGGGGTGTTACAATACTCCCCCTCTAAAGAGAAGTTTCGTCCTTGAAACTTGATAAACTTGATTTCACACCCTCAGAATAAATATAAATATTGTTCTTTTATCTTTTCTTCCAGTTCCCATGTAGCTTCACCGCTTACGTCGTTCCAAACTATTTTAACCAATGAAATTTCCTTACCTCGAAGTTGTTTCATCCTCTGGTCCTCAATCTTGACTGGAAACGTTTCATAGGTTAAATTTTCCCTCAGCTGTACCGTATCTGGCTCGATAACATGGGTAGAATCAGGAATATATTTTCGTGATTGTGATACGTGAAATGCATTGTGAAGATTTAATAGAAAAGGTGGTAATGCAATCTGATAAGCTATCGGACCTAACCGACGAAGTATCTGATACGGCCCGATAAACTTTGGAGTGAGCTTCTTGGACTTATGCACTCGTCCAACTCCAGTCATAGGTGCCACGCGTAGAAATACATGGTCACCTTCTTCAAACTCAAGCGATTTTCTCCTTTTATCAGCATAGCTCTTTTGCTGAGTCTGAGTTGTTCTCATCTTGTCTTGAATCATCTTAACTTTCTGAGTTGTCTGCTGTACAAATTCTGGTCCTACCATAGCACTTTCACCATCATGATACTAACATAACGGTGTTCTGCATCGTCTCCCATACAATGCCTCATAGGGTGCCATCCCTATGCTCGAATCAAAATTGTTGTTGTATGTGAACTCTATCAATGGTAAAAATTCATCCCAACAACCAGTTTGTTCTAGAACACAAGCTCTCAACAAGTCCTCTAATGACTGAATCGTCCTTTCTGACTGACCATCAGTCTGTGGATGGTAAGCAGAACTCAGACGTAGCTTTGTTCCCATCGCTTCTTGCAAACTATTCCAAAATCTCGACGTAAATCTTGGATCTCGATCCGAAATAATACTGGATGGTACACCATGAAGTCTAACAATTTCATTGATGTACACTTGGGCCAACTTTTACGTTAAGTACTTAATATTAATCGGCAAAAAGTGCGCTGACTTAGTAAGTCGATCAACAATTACCCAAATAGAATCGTGACCTTTCCAAGTCTTTGGTAGTCCTGTCACAAAATCCATTGCTATGTCATCTCATTTCCATTCAGGAATAGGCAAAGGTTGCAACATTCCAGATGGTCTTTAATGTTCCACCTTAGCCTTCTGACAAACTAAACAGGATGATACATATTCAGCGACATCCTTCTTCATTCCTTGCCACAAATATAATTGTTTCAAATCCTGATACATCTTTATGGCTCCTAGATGCATACTCAACTTACTCCTGTGAGCTTCATCCAAAATCAATTTCCTAAGTTCTAGATCATTTGGCACACAAACCCTTCCTTTAAACTTCAGAATTCCATCAGTTCCTTCACTAAATTCCAACACCGCTCCATGGCTTCTTGCTTCCTTAGCTTCTTGCAAATACTGATCACTATTTTGTCCTTCTCGTATTCTATCCATCAAATCATTTGAAATGGTGATCATGTTTAATTGCATTCTCCCTGGTGTCAATTTCACAGACAAGCGCATATCCCAAAATTCTTCTATTAATTCCTTCTCTTTAATCATCATAACAGAAGCACTAAGCATTTTCCTACTCAAAGCATCTGCTATGACATTCGCCTTTCTGGGATGATATTATAATTGAAAGTCATAATCCTTTAGAAACTCTAACCAACGCCTTTGTCTCATGTTCAACTCTTTCTGGTCAAACAGATACTACAAACTTTTATGATCACTAAAAATAGTGAATGTTGTTCTATAGAGAAAATGTCTCCACGCTTTCAATGCAAACACCATAGTTGCCAATTCCAAATCATGAGTTGGATAATTCCTCTCATGTACTTTTAACTTCCTTGAAGCATAAGCCACCACCTTACGGTTCTGCATAAGTGCACAACCCAATCCTTGATATGAAGCATTGCAATATACTTCGAAAGGTTCATTTGGGTCAGGTAGAATCAATACCGGTGAAGTAGTTAGTCATCTTTTCAACTCCTAAAAACTTTCTTCACATGCATCAATCCACACAAACGGTTGATTCTTCCGTCTAAGTTGGGTAAGAGGTCCTGCTATCTTCAAAAACCCCTCAATGAACTGTCGATAGTAATCAGCTAATCCGACAAAACTAAGGATTTTTGATACAGTCTTCGGTCTTTCCCATTCCAAAACCGTCTGCACCTTTGAAGCATCAACTACCTTCCTTTGATATAACATGTCCCAAAAATTGAACTCCGCTTAGCCAAAATTCACATTTGGATAACTTGACATACAACTTATTCTCCTTCAAAATTAGGAGAACCACTCTGAGATGTTTCGCATGTTCCTCCTAACTTCGAGAATAAATCAAAATGTCATCTATAAAGACAACAACAAACTTATCCAAGTACGAATGGAAAATTTTGTTCATGAATATGGTCGGTGCATTCGTCACACCAAACAACATCACTAGATATTCATAGTGCCCATATCTCATCCGAAATGCAGTCTTGGGAATATCTTCCACTTTCACACGAATCTGGTGATAACCAGATCATAAATTAATCTTAGAAAATATTGCGGCTCCTCGCAATTGATGCATCAGATCATCTATTCTTGGTAGTGGATATTTATTCTTAATCATAATCTTAATCAATTGTCGGTAGTCTATCCATAGACAAGAATTTCCATCCTTCTTCTTTACCACAATACTGGAGCTCCCCATGATGACACACTAGGTCTCACGAATTGTTTCTCCGGCAAATCCTCCAACTGTTTCTTAAGCTCTGCCAATTCTAGTGGCGACATCTGATGGGGCGCTATAGATATAGGTCTAGCTCCAGGTACTAAATCAATAGCAAACTTAATTTGTCTTTCTGGCGGTAGTCCAGGTATATCTTCAGGAAATACATCAGGAAATTCATTAACAATGAAAATATCCTTCAAGACATCTTCACATTGAACCTCTAAAGAAGACAACAATAGATACCCATGATCTCCTTCCTTCAAACAAGCTTCTACTTGAGTAGTCGTTAGGAATCTAGGATCCTTAGCCTCAGGAAATACTAATGTCTTATTCGAACAATCAATTAGGATATGGTTAGAAGATAACCAATCCATTCCTAAGATTACATTAATCTTGGAAAGAGGCAAACATATCAAATCCACATGAAAGATTCTATCCCTAACACAAATAGGGCAATTCAAACATACTTTTGTAGTAATCATAGGCTTATCAGTAGGAGTACAACACTCAAATCATAAGGCAATGTAGTCACAGTCAATCCCAAACGCTCCATATAATCACATGCAATAAAAGAATGTGTTGCTCCTGAATCATAGAGTACGGTTAACGGATTACCTTCAATAGCACACTCATCCATGATTAAGTCATCTAATTTCGCAGCTTCTTCCCCGCTCATAGTATACACTTGACCACCCACCTGTGGCCTTGCAGTATGAACATTTCCCACAGAATGTTTCTTCTTTATCTGATCACAATCCCTGGATAAATGTCCAGGTTTCCCACATTTATAACAAATAAGTCCTTTATGCTGACAATCTTTGGTCAGATGGTCCTTCCCACACTTGTAACATTTAGGTGTAGAAGTTCCAGCTTGACTTGCCTTACCGCTACTAGAACTTCCTCTAACAAATTGTTGCCGGTTCTGAATTCCTACCAGTTTGGTATACAGTTTTTGCTGAAAACGATTTCCTCCACTACTCTTTCCTCTTTGGAAATCTTGTAGGTCCAAAGTTCTTATTTCTGGCCGCACGATGCTGATCAATCTCTTCAACCTTGCGACACTTGTCCAACAATTCTAGAAATTGTTCAATTCCCAAGGTTGCTACGGCTCGCTGAATGTCAAGCTTCAATCCTTCCTCAAATTTTCTACACTTTCAATGCTTATCCGGGTGCATCTGGAAATACCTCTAAAACTTAGACAAGCTCTCGAATTTTGCAGCATACTCACTTATAGACATCACCTCTTGCCTTAAACTAAGGAATTCCATCTCCTTAGCATGACAAACACTTGTTGGAAAATACTTTGCCAGAAACTTCTGCCTGAAGAGTTGCTATGTCATAACTTTTCTTTTAGCTTGTAATAATCTTTGGGCTCCTGCCCACTAGTTTTCACCATCTCCCACTAGCATAAATATTGCAAAAGTCAGCTTCCGCTCATCAGTACAACCCATACCTTCAAATATTTTCTCTAACTCTTTGATCCACAGATCAGCTTTCTCTGGGTCAAATTCTACCCGAAACTTTAGTTGATTTTTCTTACGGAATTTAGATAAACTGTGAGCATCCTCAGTTGCCCTTTGGTTTTGCTGTACAATAACATCAACCATCCATTGCATTGCTGCTACAGCTGCAGCCATGTTCTAGTTGTCATTACCAACATTTTCCATTCCTACTCTAGTATTGACACGTCCTCTTCCTCGTCCAGCCATTACTTTTCTCTACTCAAACTGGACAACACAAGAAAGTAAGGTCAATCTTCAAACAATATTGTTTCTTTTCAGAAAACAATCACAGAGAATCACACAACACAAACAAGACAGACCTAACCACAAACCCAAAAGACTCTAACTTGGGCTCTGATACCAACTAATGTAACACCCACCATAGGGTGCCACATTTATGTTACTTAATTACCGAATTACCCCCAAGTTCATAAATAATGATGTTATAAAAATACGAGTTGTAAAATTTCTTGATTCCTCTTTGATATCGATAAAATAAACTTAGCAGAAAATAAAATATTACAACACCATCATAAATAATTTACATCATTATGCATTACAGAAGTACTAACGACATTATTTATAAACAGACCGAGTTCTGAAAGTAGTTAAAAATAATTTAAAACTGGCTTGCTTGCCCAAGCATAACTAAACAACAGAACCCTCAGATGGGTCCTCATCAGATTCCTCAGTAGGTAGGAATTCGGCACGACGTGAAGTCCTATGGACACGTGTCCGAGCAAATAACACGATACTAATTTCCGTTGGGACATAATACCTGTAACATCCCAAATTTCCGTATCTCTTAAACAGTAATTTTGACAGTTAACAGAATTTTACTGTTTAGTAATTTCTATGCACTGTAAAATTATTTTGTTTATTCATATACAATATTTGATCGTTTTGAGTGATTTAATCCGTGTCGGAAAATAAAAATTTTCGCCAGGGAAAACTTTACGTAATTTAATTTTTACCGTTAGGTAATTATTTTACGTAATCTGAGTTAATATTTGTACATTTTCTAATATTTGTGATTTTTGTGGATGATTATAAATTTTTTTATTGTATGTGGGCCTAGGTGGTCCTATGTGGGCCCAGGTGGGTCACGCAAAGCAAAATTTTTTCTACGCATAGAAAAATTTGTCCGCTTTAGACGGAGACAGGGATCTTACTAAACCCAATCCTAGAAACAGTTTTAAAATTTTATTGTATCTTGTGTTTTAACTTGTATTTAGTTATCGGATGATAAAAATACATAAAAATATTATTTGTAGATCATACAAGAATAAATATTATATCTTGCATAGTCAACAAAGAAAGCTTGACTTGATTTATACCAAACTTGGATGAGAATACTTATTTGAATATTAACCATTGATTTAATCAAAGGTTAATCAAACAAACTTAATAAAGAAACAATTACGATAATAACCATTGATTTAATCAATGGTGTGAGAATAAGCTTAGTTAGGAAGGCTTTGGTATCAACCATAGATGTAATCAAAGGTGTAGAATTAGTCTTAAAAAATGACAAAGACCATTTATAACCATTGGATTGAGATTAAATCAAGGGTGGAGATTTAATCTTAAAAAGTAACAAAGACCATTTATGACCATTGGATGAAGAATCAATCAATGGTGGAGATTTGGTCTTCTAAAGTAGCAAAGACTAATTAGGACCCTTGGATTTAAAGTTTGAAGGAGCAATCTTGACCCTTAATTTTTGGAGACACATCCAAGGGCTAGAATTTAAAGGAGAAAAATCCAATGGCCTAGATTTAGTCTTCTAAAATTAAAAATCTACCTAAATCCTAACCATTGAAGTAATCAATGGTTAGAGATGCTTCAAATAATGGATAGAAAAGATGACAATATTAATGCATGCAAAATGCAAGGAGGGACGGTTTTTGTAGTGTTTTGGTGACAAAGAGGACAAGCTTTATGCATGTCTTGATCAATTAGTCATCATTCTTGACTATTAGTGACTACTTGCACTCCAAAGAATGCATGAAAGGGGGGGCACGGTTTTTTGAAGACTTTAGACTATAGGAAAGTGTTTCATTACTATCATCACTCATTCTTGGTCATTTGTGATCATTTCAAAAACTTAAAACACTTAGAAAAAAATTCTCTCCTTCTCCTTCTCTAAGCTCACGGCCATGGCACCATCATCTACCTTCCATCACTCAAAAATTTCATCCAACTTGATTTTCTAAACCTAAACACCATTCTAAGAACATCTCTAGTTATGAGTTTTTCCAAAATCATTCATCTTGATCTTCAAATTCAAGCTTCAAGTTTCTATCAAAAATCAAAAATTTCATCTTTGTTCTTCAAGAGAAACCATTCGGTTATCTACCCTAAAATCACCATCCAATCTCTTTTAATTTCATCCAACCATAGATCTTGAATCTACATGATGTTCTAAGCAACTTTCATGTTGAAGATTTCTTCTAAATCATTCATCTTCAAGGAGTTTCTTCAAGATCAAAGTTATTGGGTTTTTGAGGTGAAGTATAAGGAAAAATTCATTTTCATTCTCTCTTTTTCATGATCTAAGCCATGTTTGATCCATGGTTCCTCTTAATCAAGCTTGATATGTTAATTAACTTGTGTTTTGTTTTGTATTTGAGAAGCCCTTGGTGGTGAAGGACTTGGAAAAAAGCAAATCAAGAAGCTTTGGAGGATCTTCAAGAGGTAAGAGGAGATCCATCTCACCAACCAAGCATGGTGGTGAGAGATGGTATTTTATTTGATGGATGTGGAATCCATGTGAGGATTCATATCCATGGTCATGTAATTAATTTGTGGGTGTTTATGAGCTTTGATTAATTTTCTATACTTGATATGCTTTGCATGATTTTATAGCTTTGATGATATGCTTGATATGCTATACATGCTTTTATGGCTTTGATGGTATGGTTATATTATTTATGATGAAATATATATGTATATGCCATGACTTGATGGTGGAAAGGAAATTGATTTTTGGCTCCAATAGCCAAGGAAGAATTTCTACAGCTTTGATGCCCTTGATTAGGGTTCATGTTGAAAATTTTCAAGAACAAAAGAATTGATTTTTGAGTACTTAGAACATGGTGGATTTCTTTTTGAAGACACCTCAAGATAGGTGTTCACAAAATTAATATTTTCTTGAATGATAAAAATGGATGTTTAGAAAAGTAAGGAAAATAAACAAAGAATTTATTTTTCAAAGAAAATACATGAATACTATTTTAAAAGGATTTTTATTGATTTATTTTGTGTAAAAAGTTTCTAAGTGTTTTACTAAACATGAGATTTAAATGAAAATAGCAATGATAATTTTAAGGATTTGCAAAGAAAGTGAAAAAGGATTTGTAAGGAAAGTAAAAATGAATTTGAACAAATGAGTTTGGTTTTTATGACCATCGGTATTTCGATTTTGAAAATAAAAATTTTTTAATGGTTTTGTTTGTGTAAAACCATATCAATTTAGGAGGAAAATATTTGATGGCTTCAATGGCCAAAGACTCTACGATTTTTGGAGGTTGGAATAATTTTAGTTTTTATGAAACAAAGTAATTTTAAAGTGGAAACAAAATGTTTGAACAAAATGTTTTTAGTATAAGGATTTTGGAAAGGAAATCAAAGTATTTTATCACTTGAGAAATGAACTTTCATATGAAAATGAAAAAGAAAAGTTAAGGGTTTGAATCTTAATTTGTTTTGAAGAGAATTAATTTTAGAATTGATTTGGGAAAAATGGAGAATATAATGATGTTTTGAAAATTTACTAACGTATAACTTATTTTCAAGTTTTGAAATACGTTAGAAAATGTTAAGTTTTGAAACGTTGATTTACATCGATGGAATAGTGATTTTTGTGAAGTATATTTTGAAAAAGAATTTCTTGAGTAAAAAGCATAAAAATATTTTCTTGAGTAAGAAAAATATATTAAATGAAATATAAAGTTATATTATTTTGAGAAAAGTTGAAAAGGAATTTTTGAAGGTTAAGAAGTATTTTCTGAATGAATGAAATTGTGATGAAAAATATTTTACGATCTTAAAAACGTGATTTTTAAGCTACGCAATTTTGAACAATGTGTTAAAAATGATATTGATTTATTTAAGTCCAAAATAATGTTTGGAATATTGAGGAATATTTTATGTGATTGAAAAATGTTGAAAAATATTTTACGTATCTTAAAAACAATTTGAAATATAGAAAATATTTCTACGCGATTTGAAAAATGTTTAAATATTTCTACACGATTTGAAAAGCGTTTAAATATTTTACTGCAATAAATATTGTTGAAAAATCACTACGTGATTTGAATAGTGATAGAATATTTTTACGTGATTGTGAAAATGATAGAACATTGTTATGAGATTTGGAAAGTATTTTAAATATTTTGAGAATGATAGAAAATGATTTACGTGACGTAAAAGAATGATTTTTAAGTTACGCGATTTTGAAAATCAATTGGAAAATACTATGCGACTTGAGAAACGCGTATGTTTTTTTGATTGAGAAAAACGTTAAAAATTAGTATGTGGTTTAAAAGTGCAACGTAAGAGTTACAATATTTTGAAAACGTAATTTAAATGTTTTGATTTTGTAAACGTGATGAAGAATGTTACGGTATTGTAAAAACGTAATAAAAACGTTTTGGAATTTTAAAAACGTAACAAAAGTGTTACGGTATTGTGAAAATATAAAAGAAGTGTTATGGTATTGTGAAAACATAACGAGAAAGTTTTTGATTGTGAAAATGTAATGTAAATGTTACGTGATTGTGAAAATACGGTAAAAGTGTTTTACAACTATGAAAACGTGATAACATGATTTTCTTTGTTGAAAGTATAATATGATTCATTGTTGAACCGGTGTCCATACACATTTTGTGAGAAAATGACATATTTGTCTATGATTGGATTTGGTGCATTATACATGCATTGGAATGGTCCGATGAGAATTTTATGGTATTTGCCTTTAGGAGAAACACACCTCTTGAGTGGGTGCGATATGCGTAATGTAGGTCACTTGTTGACCTTGGGGCATCGGGGTGCGGGTTGCCTACACGGGTGGTTGGTCGCGCTTCTTCCCGTAGGTTAGACCGACCGATGCAACACACCGATGATCCCACCGAGACATTATTCTTAATCAAGATCATAAAGACCGTCGTGTATATTTAGATGTGCAAAATCAAAATGAAGATTATAGCACGTGGTCGAGGCATGTGGTACCGAATATCTTTTCGATCATTTCTCCGACCTGAGTTTTAGCTCCATGGAGTAGGAAATCGAGTCTTGTGTACATGCATAATCTGAACATTTATATCTGTGTGATATATTAATTGAGGAATATTGGCTATGACAATTGTTTTGAATACTTGAATGATGATGATGATAATGCTGAGGGTATTACCATAATTGTTGTTTATGATAATTGTATTAATAAATGATTAGATGATGATAGTTGATTAATGTTGATGGCATGATCATAATTGTGGTATGATCTATCTGTATGATATTGTTGTTTGTGTTATCTCAAGTTCATCCGTCAATTGCCATGTTGGTGCACAACCGGTGTAGGTGATCTCACCTCTTTGTTATGTTGTTTTGTTGTTCATCTGTACTATTAAAATTAAATAATAGAAAGATCGAGTTGTCTTAGACATAACGGGCGATGAATACTCTGAGATGGGCGACAACAATAAGGAGTGGATATTCAGGATTCGAAGGTGTGCGGTGTTGACAAAGAAATTGTAGAAAATGTATCCATATGCAACAAGATGGATACAAACGTAATAAGTATGTTAAGTTTTAACGTTAGTGTTGTAACCGTGCTTATTAAGTAGGACCCGTCATGGGGTTTGCTCTAAAAAAAAAAAAAAGTTTTAGTTTTATATTTCTCTTTAAGTTGTTAAATATTAATTGGTGTCAATATTGCATAATGAATAGTTGAAATATGATTTTCAATATTACCTAATATTTTCAGTAAATTTATGTTTCAGTAAAGAAGAAATTTTTAAACCCACGTTTTTAACTCAAACCTTTTATGAAAACATTTTCAGATTATGAGTCGGGAGTCAAACATGTGATACCCTAGGGAGGGTGTTACAATACCTAGTATCCCAATGCTGCCTGATTGACAGCTAAAATTCGACATGTACATATATAGCAACGGAAAAGAACAGATCTCCATGAAATTCCCTGCTCATGTTGACTGTCAGATTTCCCTGATATTTTAGACCCCTCTCATTGGGACTAGTCCTCCATGCTCCAGCCCTACCATGGAACTGCAATCTCACGTAACCAAAGAAACTAGGTCTTGATGTCATCTTATCAAAACTCCGCTTCCTCTACTGGAACCTGCTCTTCTTTACCCTCTTGTTCTATACCTTGCTCAACATCTTTACCAAATATAAATACAGTACAAAATAATATACAAAGAGGTGAGATCACCTATGCCAATGCCAATATGGTAGCACAGATATAACACATACAATATATCATACAGATACATCATACCATAATTATAATCATGCCATCAACATTATTTATCATAACAGACACATTAAATAATTATTATCATCATGTCATTAACATTATTCAAATCACACAATAATTATAATAATGCCATCACATTATTATCATCATTATCATCTAATATTTCTCAACAGTTCAATTGTCATAGCCAATATTCCCCAATTATTATATCATACAAATATAAATACTCAAATTTATGCATGTGCACATAGACTCAATTTCCTATTGCATGGAGCTAATACTCAGTTCAGAGAAATTGATCCGAAAGATCTGTTTGTACCAATATGCCTCAGACCATGTGTCACATTTCTCATGTGTGTTTATACATCTAGAATATACACGACAACCTTTACTAGATTTTGATTAAGAATATTGTCTCGGTCAGGATCATCGATGTGTTGCATCGATCTAACCCACGGTACAGAAGAGCTACCAACTGCCCACTGTGAGCAAACCGCACCCCGATGCCCCTGAAGTCAACAACTGACTTACACTACGCATATCGCACCCACTCAAGAGGTGTACGTCTCTCCTAGGCACTTAACCTTATCCAATCCATCGTACTTTTCTAATGCATGTTCAATGCACCAATGCCAATTACAGGCAAAATTCATCTTTTTCTCATACAGTGTCCATACACTATTCCAACAGTAATCCTACTGTTAATTCAGTTGTGAAATCATATTATCGTGTTTTCATAGTCGCGCAACACTTTTGTCGTATTTTCACAATCGCGTAACATTTCTGTTACGTTTTCTCGATTTTATAACATTTCTGTTACGTTTTCAAATCGCGTAGCGATTTTCCATCGTTTTCTCAATCATGTAAAAATAATTCCTCATTTCTCAATCACATAGTGATTTTTCAATAATATTTCAATCGCGTAAAAATATTTAAACGCTTTCCAAATCGCATATTTAAACGCTTAAAAAAAAATCATATTTTAAGTTACGTAAATCATGTTTCACCATTTTACAACCACGTAAAATATTTCTCAACCTTCAAAAGTTCCATTTCAACCTTTCTCAAAATAATATGACTTCTCACATTATTTTCCACATTTTCTTACTCAAGAAAATTCTTTTCACAATTTATTCCATAAATTTTTCATTTCATTGAATTAAATCAATGTTTCTCACTTAAAATTCCCTAACGCTCTCTAAAATCCAAAGGATGAGTTTTACGTTAGTAAATTTTAAATCATCAACGTTTCCTTTATATTTCAAAATAAATTCTTGAATTCAATCCTCTTCCAAAATAATTTGAGGTTCAAACCCTTACAACCTCTATTTTTCCTTTCATAACCAAAATTTCTATTTCTCAAGTGATAAAACACTCTGATTCCCTTTCCAAAATCCTTACTAAATCAAATTATATTTCCACTTTGAAAATCACTTTGTTTCATAAAATCAAGGCATTTACAAGCCTTCAAAACCGTGGACATGGCCATTGAAACCATCAAAATATTTTTCCTTCTAAATCATCTAAGTTCCATTCATGGTTTTACACAAACGAAACCATTAAAATTCCTCATCAAAAATCGTGAAACACTTGATCTTTGAAATCAAATCATTTGTTCATTTTCCTTGCTTTTCTAAACATCCAATTTTACCATTCATGAAAATATTAATTTATGAACACCTATTTTGAGGTGTAGAGGCCGAAATCCTCATGGTCATTGGAACCAAAATTGTTTTCCTTTCCAACAATTTTTATGGCATACATAACATATAATCAACATATTATATTTCAAGCATACCATAAAAGCAAATAAAAATCATACTAAGCATGCAAGCACAAATAAACCATGCTAAGTATATAAACCATATAAACACATAAACACCCACAAATAATTACATAACCATGGATATGAATTCTCACATGGATTCACCATCCATCAAATACAAAACCATCTCTCACCACCATACTTGGTTGGTGAGATGGATCTCCCTCTTACCTCTTGAAGAACCTCAAAGACTCCATGTTTTGCTTCTTTTTCCAAGTCCTTCACCACCAAAAGCTTCTCAAATACAAAACAAAACACAAGTTTATTAGCATATCAAGCTTGAACAAGAAGAACCATGGATCAAACATGGCTTAGAACATAAAAAGAGATAAGAAATGAAGTTTCCTTACACTTCACCTCAAAAACCCTAGAACTTGCTCTTAGAAAAAGTCCTTGAAGATGATAGATTTAGAACTTGCTCCAAACTACAAAGTGTCTTAGAATGAGGTATAGATTCAAGAAGTATGGTTGTTTGAAATTAAAGAGTGATAAAAGATGGAGTATGGGTGCTTGGCCGAAACTTAGAGAAGAAGAGAAATGGAGAGAAAGTTTGATAAGCTTAGCTTCTTGAAAATGATCAATAATGACTAAGATGACTAATAATTGGTGTCTTGAAACATTGCTAATCTCCTACACCATCTCAAAACCGTCCCTCCTTCTTGCTTCTCAAAATGTGACCAATCTCACTAACCACCATTTTAGGCATTCCTAACCATTGATTAGATCAATGGTTAGGATTAGCCACCATTTTAGGCATTCCTAACCATTGATTAGATCAATGGTTAGGATTGATGTAGATTCTAGGTTTAGTCTTAGATAGAAGACTTAATCTAGGCCATTGGATCTTTTCTCCTTGAAATCCTAGCCATTAGATGTATCTCCAAAATGAAGGGTCAAGATTACTCCTTCAAACTTTACATCCAATGGTCATAAATGGTCCTAGCCATTTTATAAGACCAATCTCCACCGTTGATTGAATCAATGATGGATGTCCAAGCCAATAATGTTGACTACACAGTACAATATTTATTTTTTTATTTGCTATAACTCTATGAATAATATTTTTACTGTATTTTTATTGCCCAATAATTATATATATTACAAAAGATAGTAAAAGAAAATTTTAAAAATTATTTCCAGATACAGGTTTAGTAAGATCCCTCGTCTTCATCTCAACAGTACAAATTTTCCTGACTGCAGAAAAATTTTCACTTTTTGGGATCCACTTGGGCCCACGTACAACTCCCTTGGGCTCACAGACGGCCTACGGATAACATTAAAATAATCAGAGTATTATAAAAATTTTATAATCATCCACAAAATCACAAAAAATATAAAACTTACGAAAATCAAATCAGATTACGTAAAATAATTAAGCCTTAACGGTAATAATTAAATTACATAAGATTTTCCCCGGCCCGAAAATTATTATTTTCTTGACATGGAGTAAATCACACAAAATGATCAAATGTATTCACGGAATACTCAAAATAATTATACAGTACACAGAAATCACTAAACAGTAGAATTCTGTTAACTGTCAAAATTACTGTCAACTAGTTAGGAAGTTTAGAGTGTTACAATACTCCCCCTCTAAAGAGAAGTTTCATCCTCGAAACTTGATAAACTTGATTTCACACCCTCAAAATAAATATGGATATTGTTTTTTTATTTTTTCTTCCAGTTCCCATGTAGCTTCATCGCTTACGTCGTTCCAAACTATTTTAACTAATGAAATTTCCTTACCTCGAAGTTGTTTTGTCCTTCGATCCTCAATCTTGACTGGAAACGTTTCATAGGTAAAATTTTCCCTCAGCTGTACCGTATCTGGCTCGATAACATGGGTAGAATCAGGAATATATTTCCGTGATTGTGATACGTGAAATGCATTGTGAAGATTTGATAGAAAAGGTGGTAATGCAATTTGATAAGCTACCGGACCTAACCGACGAAGTATCTGATACGGCCCGATAAACTTTGGAGTGAGCTTCTTGGACTTAAGCACTCGTCCAACTCCAGTCATAGGTGTCGCACATAGAAATACATGGTCACCTTCTTCAAACTAAAGCGGTTTTCTCTTTTTATCAGCATAGCTCTTTTGCTGAGTCTGAGTTGTTCTCATCTTGTCTTGAATCATCTTCACTTTCTCAGTTGTCTGTTGTACAAATTCTGGTCCTACCATAGCACTTTAACCATCATGATACTAACATAACGGTGTTTTGCATGCCTCATAAGGTGCCATCCCTATGCTCGAATGAAAACTGTTGTTGTATGTGAACTCTATCAATGGTAAAAATTCATCCTAACAACTAGTTTGTTCTAGCACACAAGCTCTCAACAAGTCCTCTAATGACTGAATCATCCTTTCTGACTGACCTTCATTCTGTGGATGGTAAGCAAAACTCAAACGTAGCTTTGTTCCCATCGCTTCTTGCAAACTATTCCAAAATTTTGACGTAAATCTTGGATCTCGATCCGAAATAATACTAGATGGTACACCATGAAGTCTAACCATTTCATTGATGTACACTTGGGCCAACTTTTCCATTGAGCACTTAATATTAATCGGCAAAAAGTGTACTGACTTAATAAGCTGATCAACAATTACCCAAATAGAATCGTGACCTTTCCAAGTCTTTGGTAGTCCTGTCACAAAATCCATTGCTAAGTCATCCCATTTCCATTAGGAATAGGAAAAGGTTGCAACATTCTAGATGGTCTTTGATGTTCCACCTTAGCCTTCTGACAAACTAAACAGGATGATACATATTCAGCGACATCCTTCTTCATTCCTTGCCACCAATATAATTGTTTCAAATCTTGATACATCTTTATGGCTCCTGGATGTATACTCAACTTACTCCTGTGAGCTTCATCCAAAATCAATTTCCTAAGTTCTAGATCATTTGGTACACAAACCCTTCCTTTAAACTTCAGAATTCCATCAGTTCCTTCACTAAATTCCAACACCTCTCCTTGGCTTCTTGCTTCCTTAGCTTCTTGCAAATACTAATCATTGTTTTGTCCTTCTCGTATTCTATCCATCAAATCATTTGAAATGGTGATCATGTTTAAATGCATTCTCCCTGGCGTCAATTTCATAGACAAATGCAAATCCCAAAATTCTTTTATCAATTCCTTCTCTTTAATCATCATAACAGAAGCACTAAGCATTTTCCTACTCAAAGCGTCCACTACGACATTCGCCTTTTCGGGATGATGTTGTAACTGAAAGTCATAATCCTTTAGAAACTCTAATCAATGCCTTTGTCTCATGTTCAACTCTTTCTGGTCAAACAGATACTTCAAACTTTTATGATCACTAAAAATAGTGAACGTTGTTCCATAGAGAAAATGTCTCCACACTTTCAACGCAAACACCACAGCTGCCAATTCCAAATCATGAGTCGGATAATTCCTCTCATGTACTTTTAACTATCTTGAAGCATATGCCACCACCTTACGGTTCCGCATAAGTACACAACCTAATCCTTGATACGAAGCATCGCAATATACTTCGAAAGGTTCGTTCGGATCAAGTAGAATCAATACCGGTGAAGTAGTCAGTCATCTTTTGAACTCCTGAAAACTTTTTTCACATGCATCAGTCCACACGAATGGTTGATTCTTCCGTGTAAGTTGGGTAAGAGGTCTTGCTATCTTCGAAAACCCCTCAACGAAACGTCGATAGTAACCAGCTAATCTAACAAAACTATGGATTTCTGATACAGTCTTTAGTCTTTCCCATTCCAAAACCGTCTCCACCTTTGAAGCATCAACTTCAATTCCTTCCTTTGATATCACGTGTCCCAAAAATTGAACTTCACTTAGCCAAAATTCACATTTGGACAACTTG
This sequence comes from Ormosia emarginata, assembly GCA_029884605.1. Classification (NCBI taxonomy): domain Eukaryota; kingdom Viridiplantae; phylum Streptophyta; class Magnoliopsida; order Fabales; family Fabaceae; genus Ormosia; species Ormosia emarginata. Next base: position 7,956,178 of record JAQQTP010000063.1, on the reverse strand, counting down.
GCATACAACTTATTCTCCTTCAAAATCTGGAGAACCACTTTGAGATGTTTAACATGTTCCTCCTAACTTTGAGAATAAATCAAAATGTCATCTATAAAGACAACAACAAACTTATCCAAGTACAAACGGAAAATTCTGTTCATGAAGTCCATGAATATGGCTGGTGCATTCGTCACACCAAACGATATCACTAGATATTCATAGTGGCCATATCTCGTCTGAAATGCAGTCTTGGGAATATCTTCCACTTTCACACGAATCTAGTGATAACCAGATCGTAAATCAATCTTAGAAAATATTGCAGCTCCTCATAATTGATCCATTAGATCATCTATTCTTGGTAGTGGATATTTATTCTTAATCGTAATCTTATTCAATTGTCGGTAGTCTACGCATAGACAAGAAGATCTATCCTTCTTCTTTACCAACAATACTGGAGCTCTGCATGGTGACACACTAGGTCTCACGAATTGTTTCTCCAATAAATCCTCTAACTGTTTCTTAAGCTCTACCAATTCTACTAGCGACATCCGATAGGGCGCTATAAATATAGGTCCAGCTCCAGGTACTAAATCAATAGCAAACTCAATTTCTCTTTCTGGCGGTAGTCCAGGTATATCTTCAGGAAATACCTCAAGAAATTCATTAACGATGAAAATATCCTTCAAGACATCTTCACATTGAACCTCCAAAAAAGACAATAATAGATACCCATGATCTCCTTCCTTCAAACAAGCTTCTACTTGAGTAGCCGTTAGGAATCTAGGATCCTTAGCTTCAGGAAATACTAATGTCTTATTCGAACAATCGATTAGGATATGGTTAGAAGATAATCAATCCATTCCTAAGATTACATTAATCTTGGAAAGAGGCAAACATATCAAATCCACATAAAAGATTCTATCCCTAACACAAACTGGGCAATTCAAACATACTTTTGTAGTAATCACAGGCTTATCAGTAGGAGTAGAAACACTCAAATCATAAGGCAATGTAGTCATAGTCAATCCCAAATACTCCACATAATCACATACAATAAAAGAATGTGTTGCTTCTGAATCATAGAGTACGGTTAAAGGATTACCTTCAATAGCACACTCCTCTATGATTAAGTCTTCTGATTTTGTGGCTTCTTCCCCGCTCATAGTATAGACTCGACCACCCACCTGTGGCCTTGCAGTACGAACATTTCCCATAGAAGGTTCCCTCTTTATCTGATCACAATCCCTGGATAAATGTCCAGGTTTCCCACATCTATAACAAATAAGTCCTTTATGCTGACAATCTTTGGTCAGATGGTCCTTCCCACACTTGTAACATTTAGGCATAGAAGTTCCAGCTTGACTTGCCTTACTGCTACTAGAACTTCCTCCAACAAATTGCTGCCGGTTCTGACTTCCTACCGGTTTGGTATATGGTTTTTGCTGAAAACGATTTCCTCCACTTCTCTTTCCTCTTTGGAATCTTGTAGGTCCAAAGTTCTTATTTCCGGCCGCACGCTGCTGATCAATCTTTTCAACTTGCGACACTTGTCCAACAATTCTGGAAATTGTCCAATTCCCAGGGTTGCTACAGCTCACTTAATGTCAGCTTCAATCCTTCCTCAAATTTTCTACACTTCCAATCCTCATCCGGGTGCATTTGGAAATACCTCAAAAACTTAGACAAGCTCTCGAATTTTGCAGCATACTCACTTATAGACATCACCCCTTGCCTTAAACTAAGGAATTCCATCTCCTTAGCATGACGAACACTTGTTGGAAAATACTTTGCCAAAAACTTCTACCTAAAGAGCTGCCATGTCACAACTCTTCCTTCAGCTTGTAATCATCTTCAAGCTCCTGCCCACCAGTTTTCACCATCTCCCACTAGCATAAATGTTGCAAAAGTTAGCTTCCGCTCATCAGTACAACTCATACCTTCAAATATTTTCTCTAACTCTTTGATCCACAGATCAGCTTTTTCTGAGTCAAATTCTCCCCGAAACTTTAGTGGAATGTTCTTACGGAATTTAGACAAACTGTGAACATCCTCAGTTGCCCTTTGGTTTTGCTATACAACAACATCAACCATCCATTGCATTGCTGCTACAGCTGCAGCCATGTTCTGGTTGTCATTACCAACATTTTCCATTCTTACTCTAGTATTGACACATCCTCTTCCTCGTCCAGCCATTACTTTTCTCTACTCAAACTAGATAACACAAGAAAGTAAGGTCAATCTTCAAACAATATTGTTTCTTTTCAGAAAACAATCACAGAGAATCACATAACACAAACAAGACAAACCTAGCCACAAACCCAAAAGACTCTAACTTGGGCTCTGATACCAACTAATGTAACACCCACCGTATTTATGTTACTTAATTATCAAATTACCCCCAAGTTCATAAATAATGATGTTATAAAAATACGAGTTGTAAAATTTCTTGATTCCTCTTTGATATCGATAAAATAAACTTAGCAGAAAATAAAATATTACAACACCATCATAAATAATTTACATCATTATACATTATAGAAGTATTGTCAACATTATTTATATACTGACCAAGTTCTGAAAGTAGTTAAACATAATTTAAAACTGACTTGCTTGCCCAAGCATAACTAAACAGCAAACCCTCAGATGAGTCCTTCTCGGATTCCTCAGTAGGTAGGAATCCGGCACGACGTGAAGTCCTACGGACAGGTGTCCAAGCAGACGACACGATACTAATTTTCGTTGGGACATAATACCTAGTATCCTAATGCTGCCTGATTGACAGTGCAAATTTGACATGTACATATATAGTAATGGAAAGGAAGAGATCTCCATGAAATTCCCTGCTCATGTTGACCGTCAGATTTCCCTGATATATTAGTCCCCTCTCATTGGGACTAGTCCTCTATGCTCCAGCACCACTATGGAACTGTAATCTCACGTAACCAAAGAAACTAGGTCTTGATGTCATCTTATCAAAACTTCGCTTCCTCCATAGGAACCTACTCTTCTTCACCCTCTTGTTCTATACCTTGCTCAACGTCTTTACCAAATAAAAATAGAATACAAAATAATATACAAAGAGGTGAGATCACCTACGCCAATACCAACATAGTAGCACAGAGATAACACATACAATATATCGTATAGATACATCATACCATAATTATAATAATGCCATCAACATTATTTATCATAACAGATACAATAAATAATTATTACCATCATGCCATTAACATTCTTCAAATCACACAATAATTACAATAATGCCATCACATTATTATCATCATCATCATCATCCAATATTCCTCAACAGTTCAATTGTCATAGCCAATATTCTCCAATTATTATATCATACAGATATAAATACACAAATTTATGCATGTGCACATAGACTCAATTTCCTACTCCATAGAGCTAATACTCAGTTCGGAGAAATTGATTCGAAAGATTTGTTTGTACTAACATGCCTCAGACCACGTACCACATTTCTCATATATGTTTGCACATCTAGCATACACACGACAGCCTTTGCCAGATCTTGATTAAGAATAGTGTCTCAGTCAAGATCATCGGTGTGTTGCATCGATCTAACCCACGGTACAGAAGAGCTACCAACTGCCCACTGTGAGCAACCCGCACCCCGATGCCCCCAAAGTCAAGTGACTTACACTACGCATATCGCACCCACTCAAAAGGTGTACGTCTCTCCTAGGCACTTAGCCTTATCCAGTCCATCGGACTTTTCTAATGCATGTTCAATGCACCAATGCCAATTACAGGCAAAATTCATCTTTTTCTCATACAGTGTCCATACACTATTCCAACAGTAATCCTATTGTTAATTCAGTTGCAAAATCATATTATCGCATTTTCATAGTTGCACAACACTTTTGTCGCATTTTCACAATCGCACAACATTTCTATTACGTTTTCACAATTTTGTAACATTTCTGTTACGTTTTCAAATCGCATAGCAATTTTCCATCATTTTCTCAATCACGTAAAAATATTTCCTCATTTCTCAATCACATAGTGATTTTTCAATAATATTTCAATCGCGTAAAAATATTTAAACGCTTTCCAAATCACGTAGAAATATTTTAACATTTTTCAAATCGCGTAGCTTAAAAATCACATTTTTAAATTACATAAATCATTTTCACCATTTTACAACCACGTAAAATATTTCTCAACCTTCAAAAATTTCATTTCAACCTTTCTCAAAATAATATGACTTCTCACATTATTTTTTACATTTTCTTACTCAAGAAAATCCTTTTCGCACTTTATTCCATAAATTCACCATTTCATTGAATCAAATCAATGTTTCTCACTTAAAATTCCCTAACGCTCTCCAAAACCCAAAGGATGAGTTTTATGTTAGTAAATTTTAAATCATCAATGTTTCCTTTATATTTCAAAATAAATTCTTGAATTCAATCCTCTTCCAAAATAATTTGAGGTTCAAACCCTTACAACCTATATTTTTCCTTTCATAACCGAAATTTCTATTTCTCAAGTGATAAAATACTCTGATTCCCTTTCCAAAATCCTTGTACTAAATCAAATTATATGTCCAATTTGAAAATCACTTTGCTTCATAAAATCAAAGCATTTACAAGCCTTTAAAACCGTGGACATGGCCACTGAAACCATCAAAATATTTTTCCTTCTAAATCATCTAAGTGTAACACCCTCCTTAGGGTATCACATGTCTGACTCCCGACTCATAATCTGAAAAGAAGTTCGCACAAGGTTTGAGTTATAAAATGTGAGTTTTAAAATTTTTTCTTTACTGATTAATATACAAAATTGACACCACTTAATATTTAACAATTTAAAGAGAAATATAAAATTAACAGACTCTTTTTTTTTTAACAGTAGCAAACCCTATGATGGGTCCTACTTAATAGCACGGTACAACACTAACGAGAAAACTTAACATACTTATTCCTTCTCTTGTATCAACTTGATGCATCAGAACTCTACTCCTTGTCTACCCGGCACATCTTCGAACTTGAGACAACCACTTTTCAATGTTTTCATCAATCTCTGAGTATCTATCGTCAGTTTCTTCTTAAAAACTCGTTCCATCTATTATATAATTGTTCACAACACAAACCCAACCAAAACATAAAACAAAGAGGCGAGATTGTAACATCCCGAAAATTTATAATTTTAGGATAAATGGTCATTTTACAATATTTAGGATTTTTAGGAATTTTTTTGGATTTTTCTGGGAACGCGAAATATTTTAATATTATTTCTCGTTCTACCCGCACATTGGACAGAATTGGCAGAACGACTGTAACGCTTCCAAAGCTGAAAAATTTTATTACGAATAGTCATTTTCTAATATTCGTGATTTATATGAATTCTTTCAGAATTTTTCGGAAACAGTAAATATTTTAATATATTCCTCATTTTGCGTGCACACTGAGTCGAACCGGGAAAATGTAATATTTTTTCCGAGAACCTTGAACTATGGAAACGTCGACGGGGATCTTACTAAACCCGAGGCCGGACACAGTTTACAAGGTTTTACGTCTTTTGAGAAATCTTAATAGATAAAATAAATCAATACAACGAAATAAAATTCATCTGTTAAATTAATTAAATACTAACTTCTGTTAACTGTAACTATTATCCATTGGATAATAGTGTGTAAGAAAAATCCTATCACGTTATCTAAATGAAATCCACTTTATGTCTAATCGATCTACTTTAATTCAAATTTAATGATAAATTAATCAAAGCTTCTTTGAGAAGCTTTGACCAAACATTTACTCATATACCCTTGGCTTCTCTTGGAAGCCAATTCTCACCCTCCCTCTTCTCTCACTATGCACGGCTGCATGGCAGCCCAAAGCAAGGAAATATTACTTTTCCTTATTTCATTTTTATCACACAAATCCATTAATTATCAAAACACCTTCTCTCCTTTCTTTCTTCTTCCTCCGTCTGCCTCTTTCTTTTTCTTCTTCTTCTTTTCTTCTTCCTCCTTCTCCACCGTCCACCCTCACCATTCACCATCCTCATTCCTTGCTTCACCACTTCCATATCTAGCTTCTTCCATCATTCTAAGACCATTTTCTCGTGGCCATCCTTGGTTCTTCTTCTTCTTCTTCCCCCATTTTCCACCATTGAAGCTAAAGCTTGGAGCTTTTGAGGTAAAGTCTTCAACTTTCTTCTATCTTTTTCTTCTTTTTCGTTCTATTGGTCACCTATGTGACCAAGGAGCCATTTTTCTATGATTGGAGTGAACACATTGGGAATTTCTCACCCTAGGGTTTTTCTTGAAGGGGAAAAGGAAAATCAAGAGCAAAAAGGGGAAAGCATTCTTGTGATTGCCTTCATTTAGGTAAGAGGGAGATAATCCTCTTCAACCAATCTTGGTAGTAAGGAAATGTCTTGTGTGTTGTTGTTGATGAGAGAATCCATGTTGGATTTCACTCTTTGTTATGTTGGGTTATTTCCATGATGTAGTTGTTTGATTTGTATGGATGTATGAATGTATATTGTGTGCCTTGATGATTAAGAACTCATATGTTGCTATTTTGTAATTATATGTCATGTATCACATTTTGAAATGGTTGAAAATTGATGAGGGATTTTGGATAGTGAATGGGCCGGGCTCGCGAAATGAATTCTGGAACCCATGTTAATGCACTAGCGCCAGTGCGTGTGCATAGAGCGCCTAGGCACTCTGTGCCCAGGAAGTTTTCCCTGTGACGCGGCCCGGTGAGCGCTCAGGCGCTTCGTGGTCAGCGTCTAGGCGCTACACCAGCGCCCAGGCGCTACAGATATGGCGCTTAGGCACCCATGACAGAACTAGTAGGGAACTGTGAGATGAAGCCTATGTAATTGGAAATATAAATGTTAATGTTGGGATGTAAGATGGAGAGCTTTAAGGGTTATTTAACTCAATTTGAAGCCAGGATATTAGATTAAAACTATAAGGGATTGGAATGAACTTGGTGAACAAAAACTTAAGTAAAGGATATCAAGAAATCAATGCATAAAATGGGAGAAAGTGATGTTAGCAGTGGACTTTGGGAAGCCATGATTTTGATCATGGATTTTAGGAATGGGATTGACCCCATGAAGAATAAAAAACTAAATGATTGGTATCGAGAGACTTGAGCATAACGCGAGATGGAAACTTACTTAGTGATGGATTCTTGTAAGAATGGAAAATCTTGAATAAGAACGCATAATGGACCCTAAAAGTATATTACCTTATTTGATTTCAATATTATGATATTGTGGGTTCATATGAGTGACCAATGTTGTAATAATGCTCATTTGAGCCAATTGTGGCATATTATGGAATAGTATGTGATGTTGATCATACATATTCATGCATAGAGTCTTATGCATTGTGAATGTCCTGTGGACTGTTGTAAGGCCGAGTTGCCTTGGAGATTGAACACACCCTGGGTGCGGGTGCGAATAGACTAGTGTGGGTCGTGTTATGACCTCGGGGGCGTCGGGGTGCGGGTCCCTCACATGGACAGTTTAGAGCTCCTCTGTGCCGTGGGGCAAACTGATGCAAACACACCGACGATCCGGACTTGACACTGTCCTATGTCATGATCGAGCGTGGACTGTCTGTACAATGCCTGATGTGCACGTAGAAAACTGTTGAGTATTAGCACCTGGCCGCGGCAGCCGAGTTGCAGACACGTCTCCTGATCTTTCTCTCCGACTGTTTGAGTCTAGCTCCATGGAGTAGGAATTGGGAAAGCATGCATTGTGCATCGTTCATTATTGGTCTTATAAACTGTTGAGCATGAATACCTGTAAATGATTATCTGATTGTTGTGCTGATTTCTGGAAATACTCTCGTAAACTGCCTGCTATTGCTTACTGTAGTTCTACCTTTACTATAAATATCACTGTTGTTATTGACTCTGATTATTGCTTAGAATTGAACTGCTTTTATTATAATTTATGTTGTTGCTATTGATAAATATATGAACTGTATTGCTCAGTGGGCGCTTTGCGCCGTGCTATTTTCTTGCTGCCAGTAGTGGTAATGAATGATGGGTGTCTCACCTTTTTCCTATATTTCTGTCTTGTTGTTTTATATTCATATTTGATAAAAGACCTGGAAGAAGATGATGAGGAATCATGCCTTGCCGAAGGGATTGGGAATTTGGACAAGATTTCTTCGATTTCGTAGGAGTGCAGCTGCGTGGAGGCATTGATGCCTGTTGTGTCAACCGGGACGTTGAGTGTCATGTGCATATGGGGTTGCGGCCTTGTCTGCTGGTAGTACCCATCCCTGGGTAACTACTTCTCCCCTTTTATGTTTTTTTTTATTCCCGCTGTATTTTACTTGACTCTGTAATTATTATATTCTATGTCATCAGTGATTCGTGTAAGTTGGCTATAAAATATATATATATAAAGAATGTGATTTCATTTCAATGATTGTATTAAGGGTTGAAGACATCTATAATTCATTCATGGTTCGTATTTTCTACTTATGCATAAATGCAAAGAAATAAACTCGTTAATTTTTGAAACTGCTGTTATTATGACTGTGACACGCCTGGATTTAGTAACTGTGGTGTAATGACGATTGCGCTGTAGTTGGTATATTTAGGTGCGTTACAGAGATCACCTACACCAATACCAACATGGCAGCACAGAGATAACACAAACAACAATATCATACAGGGATATCATACCAGACTTCCAATAATATATTCAATATTAATCAACTATCATCATCCAATCATATATCAATCCAAGTATTCAAAACAGTTGTCATAGCCAATATTCCTCAATTAATATATCATACAGATATAAATGTTCAGATTCATGCATGTGCACATAGACTCAGTTTTTGAAAAACAACTCCATGGAGGTTTTCACAATTTGGAGAAGAATGCTCTGGTTAATTGCCCAGCCTAAGCCCACAGACAATCTCCCAGTCATTGAAAAGAATCGTGTTCTTGTCGGGTATCGTCAATGCATTGCAACGGACTGCATCGCCAAGTGGCATATGGTCCAGCCTTAGCCTACAGTCAGATATCCATTGGTCGACCGCCGCGCCTTGACGCCCCTAAGATCCATCATAGATCTTACTATCAATTCTCATTCTCTCTTCAATCACAAGGGCCAAAATAGCTTATTAGCTATACTTTATACAATGTACGAATATATCAGTGCAAGTCCAACCACAAGGGCCAAATCTTTTCAATTTCATTTGTTCAATTTCATCATATGCTTCAACGCATATTTTTCCAATGCATGTACAATGCACCAATGCCAATTACAGGCATATCTTTCTAACGCATGTAAAATGCACTAAATGTCAATCGTAAGCAAAACTCGTCATTTTCTCACACAGTGTTCATACATTGTTTTGGCAGTAATCATCATGTTATCATGTTTTTATAGTCATAAAACACTTTTACCGTATTTTCACAATCGCGTAACATTTCTGTTATGTTTTCACAATTCAAAATGTTTCTGTTATATTTTCACAATACCACAACACTTCTGTTACGTTTTCACAATACAGTAACATTTATGTTACGTTTTCAAAATACCACAACTCTTCTGTTGCACTTTTAAACCACGTACTAATTTTTCAACGTTTTTCTCAATCGCATAAAAATATACATTTCTCAAATCGCATAGTATTTTTCTACTGTTTCAAAATCGCGTAACTTAAAAATCATTCTTTTAAGTCGCGTAAATCATTTTTCATCATTCTCAAAATATTTAAAACACTTTTCAAATCACATAACGATTTTTCGTCATTTTCACAATCACGTAAAAATATTCTATCACTTTTAAATCACATATTGATTTTTCAACAGTAGTTCAAATTACGTAAAATATTTAAACGTAATTCAAATTGCAAAGAAATATTTTAATGTATTCCAAATCCCGTAGAAATATTTTATTGTATTTCAAATCATTTTTAAGATACGTAAAATATTTTTCAACATTTTACAATCACGTAAAATATTCCTCAATATTCCAAACATTATTTTAGTCTAAAATAAATCAATATCATTTTCAACACATTTTTCAAATTGCGTAGCTTAAAAATCACATTTTTAAGATATCGTAAAAACATTTTTCAAGATCTGAAAAAATATTTCTTAACCTTCAAAAATTCCTTTTCAACCTTTCTCAAAATAATATGACTTTGCATTCCATTTTTCACATTTTCTTACTCAAGAAAATCTTTTTCCACATTTCTTTACTCAAGAAATCCTTTTCCAAAATATAATCCACAAAAATCACTTTTCCATTGATATAAATCAACGTTTCAAAACTTAACATTTTCTAACGTATTTCAAAACTTAACATTTTCTAATGTATTTCAAAACTCAAAAATAAGTTATATGTTAGTAAATTTTCAGAACACCTTTATATTCCCCATTTTTCCCAAATCATTTCCAAAATCAGTCTTCTTCAAAATAAATTGAAATTCAAACATTTTCAACCTCTCTTTGTTTTCCGTTACAAAAATTTCTATTCTCTCAAGTGATAAAATGCTCTAATTCCCTTTCCAAATCCTTGTATAAAAATCATTTTCATAAAATCAAGGCATCCACAAAAACCGTGGACATGGTCATTGAAAACTATCAAATCTTTCAAGTGACAAAACACTTTGTTTTATAAAATTGAGGCATAACAAGCTTTTCAAAAACCGTAAGGTATTTGGCCATTGGAGCCATCAAATATTTTTCCTTCTAAATTGATATGGTTTTACACAAACAAAACCATTAAAAATTCTTTAACAAAACTGTGAGACTCATAGTCTTTGAAATCAAATCATTTGTTCATTTTCATTTTTCACTTTCTTTGCAAATCCATTTTCACGTTCTTTACAAATCCTTTTTCACTTTCTTTGCAAATCCTTAAAATCAACATTGCTATTTTCATTTAAAACTCATGTTTAGTAAAACACTTAGAAACTTTTTACACAAAATAAATCAATAAAAATCCTTCTAAAACCATGTTCATGTACTCTTTGAAAAAAAAACCCTTTGTTTATTTTTTCATATTCTTCAAATCATCCATTTTCATTATTCATGAAAATATTAATTTGTAAACAACTATTTTGAGGTGTCTTGTGTAACACCCCAAACTTCCTATGAATTAAACAGTAATTTTGACAGTTAACAGAATTCTACTGTTTAGTGATTTCTGTGTACTGTAAAGTTATTTTGAATATGCTGTCTGTATATTTGATCGTTTGAGTAATTTACTCCGTGTCAAGAAAATAATAATTTTCGGGCTGGAAAAATATACGTAAATTAATTTTTACTGTGTAGTCTTAATTAATTTACGTAATCTGACTTGATATTTGTGAATTTTTTAATTTTTGTGATTTTATGCGTGATTTTGGAATTCTTACTGTTTGTGGGCCCCACGAGGTGTATGTGGGCCCAGGTGGCCATACGTGGGCCCAGGTGGGTCCCGCAAAATGAAAAAATTTTCTACGTACAGAAAAATTTGTACTGTTTAGACGGAGACAGGGGATCTTACTAAACCTGAATCCGGAAACAGTTTTAGAAAATTTCCTTTACTGTATTTTGTACTGTATTTAATTATCGGACGATAAAAATACAGTAATTATATTTTTTTAGGTTATAACAGATAAAAATAAAATTCTATATTATTAAGTTAACATTAGTGGTTTGGATATCCACTATCAATTTAATCACCCTTAGAGATTTAATCTTGATTTAATCAACGGTGGAGATTTGATCTTAAAAGTGAATAAGATCAATTATAACCGTTGGATGGAAATTAAATCAAGGGTGGAGATTTAGTCTTATAAATGGCTATGACCATTATCAACCCTTGGATGTAGAATTAATCAATGGTGAAGATGGATCATTAATAACCATTGGATTTGAATTTAGATCAATGGTGGAGAATTGGTCATCAAAAATGACTACAACCATTTTGGACCCTTGGATTAAAGATTGAAGGTGTAATCTTGACCCTTCATTTTGGAGACATATTCAATGGTTAGGATTTCAAGCCAAAAATGATCCAATGGTTCAAATGAAGTCTTCCATCTATAACCTAAACCTAGTAGCTAATTTAAATCCAAACCATTCTTTTAATCAATGGTTAGGATGGCTTATAGTGATGGCTATGTAATTTGGCACATTTGGAATGCATGAAGAAGGGGGGGGACGGTTTGGAGAGCAAGGATTAAGGGAGACATTTTAGTGTAGGCTTTTTAGGCCAAAGAAAAAAGGAATGAAGACAAGCCAAGTGTCAAGACCATTTCCTATTGATCATTAATGCTTATGTTCTTCAAACTTCACTTTCTATTTCTCTAAATGCATGCTACGGCCATGCATAGTCTTAAAGGCCAAATAATTCATTTTTTTTACTTCACCGTATCACACCTACACCTATTTCACTTAGTTTCAAGAAAACAAACCCAAGCAAACTCCATTCTCTCTCAAATGAAGACCATTCGGCCAAGCACTTCAATTCTCTCCTCCATCACTCTTTAATTTCATACAACCTAGTTTCTTGAATCTTTACCTCATTCTAAATAACTTTCATGTTGAAGACTTTCTCTAAATCTTCCATCTTGAAGGACTTTCACTAAGATCAAGTTCTAGAGTTTTTGTTGGTGAAGTGTAAGAAAACTTCATTTATTCTTTTCTTTTTCATGTTCTAAACCATGTTTGATCCATGGTTCTTCTTATTCAAGCATGATATACTAATTTTCTTGTATTTGTTTCATGTTTAAGAACTTGTGTTGGTGGAGATCTTCTTCAAAACACAAATCAACAAGCTTTTTGGTGGTTCTTCAAGAGGTAAGAGGGAGATCCATCTCACCAACCAAGCATGGTGGTGAGAGATGTTTTTTATTTGATGGATGGTGAATCCATGTGAGGATTCATATCCATGGTCATGTAATAATCTATGTGTGTTATGTGCTTTGATTATTTTTGCTTATGCTTGATATGCTTTGCATGATTTACTTGTGTATGCATGCTTAGTATGATTTTTATTTGTTTATATGGTATGTTAAAATATGCATGATGATATATGTTGAATAAATTATGATGGATGTATGTTGAAATAAACAAAATTTTGGCTCCAAAGGCCATGGAGGAGGTCATGGTTTTGAGTTTCCAAAACTAAGGTTTAACTTGAAATTTTTCAAGAATTATCGAATGAAGTTTTAGTCCTTGAATTAAAATAAATTTCAGTCAAGACATCAACCAAATTAGTGTTCACAAAAATTATATTTTCATAAATGATAAAATTGAATGATTTGAAAAGTAAAGAAATTAATCAAAAGAGTTTATTTTGCAAAAAGAATGCACACGGTTTTTGAGTAGTATTTTCATGAATTTATTTTGTGTAGAAACAAGAATGAAATTTATTTAAGAAAAATATTTCAATGTTCCAATGGCCATCTATAAGGTTTTGATAATTTAGAAAAAAATGTTTTGATGTTATAAAATATAAGAATTTTCAAATAAGGATTTTGGAAAGGAATTAAAGTGTTGTCAAGTGGAATTTTCATAAATAAAAGAAAAAGGGGATTTAAAGTGTTGAACTTTAAATTATTTTAAAGAGAATTAATTTTTAGAAGTGATTTAGAAATATAAAAGAAAACGGTTGTAACTTAAATTTACTAACGTAGAATTTAATTATTGGTTTTTGGAAAACGTTAGGAAATTTAAAATTTGAAAATAGTAATTAAATCAATTAAATCTGATTTTGTAAGATTAAATCAATAAAAAGTGATTTTGAGAAAATATATTACGGAAAAGATTTTTGATTGAGAAAAGGAAGAGAATAATGTAAGAAATTATATTTTTATAAGAAACGTTCAAAATAATATTTTTAAAGTTAAGAAATATTTTATGAAAGGTAAAAACGATGAAAACTAAAAAACGTAATTTTTAAGTTACGCGATTTGAAAAACGTTAAAATATTTCTACGCGATTTTAAAAGCGTTTAAATATTTTACTGAATCGAAATATCAGAAAAATCGCTATGCGATTTAAAAATAAAAGATTATTTTTACGCAATTTAGAATACAGTAGAAAATGGTTCTGCGATTTTTTTTAACGTAATAGAAAATGTTACAAATCATTAAGATTACGTGAAAACGTGACAAAAATATTTTACGAATGAGAAAAACATGGTAATGTGTTTTTGCTGTTAATTATACAGTAAACTTTACAGTTAAAATCAGTATACAAAGACTGTACAAGAAATTGAGAAGTTTGCCTGAAATTGGCATTAATACATGAACGTAAAACAATATTTGTACCTCGTATGAGAAATTATGTGATTTACCTTTGGTTGGTAATTGGTGCATTACACATGCATTGAAAATGGTCCGATGGACTGTATATGGCTAATTACCTAGGAGAAACGTACACCTCTTAAGTGGGTGCGATACGCGTAGTGTAGGTCACTTGTTAACCTTGGGGGCATCGGGGTGCGGGTTGCTCGCAATGGGCAGTTGGTAGCCCTTCTGCACCATGGGTTAGACCGATGCAACACACCGATGATCCGGACCGAGACACTATTCTTAATCGAGATCTGATAAAGACTGTCGTGTATATGCTAGATGTGCAAGATATAATTATAGCACTTGGTTTGAGGCACGTGGTACCGACAGATCTTTTCGATCAATTTCTCCGACTTGAGTATTAGCTCCATGGAGTAGGTCATTGAGTCTACGTGCGCATGCATGAAACTAAGCATCTATATTTATGTGATGGTGTTTGTGTAATTATTTTGTGATTTAAACAATGATAGTGGCATGATGGTAATTATTATTCTTACACTATGATGATGGCATAATTGTGATCATGATATGATATTTTTGGTATAATATGTTGTTTGTATTATCTCTTCGCTATTATCTTTGGTATTGGCGTAGGTGATCTCACCTCTTTGTATGTATATCTGTATATTGTATTTATATTGGGTGAAGACGTTGAGAAAGATACGGTACTAGAAGGAGAAGAGGAATTACTTCTCACATTAGGAACCGCAGAGTTCTGACAGTATGACGTCAAGAGCCAGTTTCTTCGGATATGTACGTTTACAATTTCACGGAGGAGCTGGAGAATGGAGGACAAGTCCCGATGAGCGAGGACTTATTTACGAGGGTACCTGACTGTTAGTATTAGTAGGCTGTATCGTGGGGATCCATTTTTCTGTGTGATTATCTTTGTTCATGTTGAATTTCCGTTGCATATCAAGCGACATTGGGACACTAGAAATTATGTCCCAACGGAAATCAGCATAGTGTCGTCGACCAGATACTGTTCGTAGGGCTACTACTGTCATAACGGATTCCTACCGCCGAGGAACCCGAGGAGGACCCGTCTCGAGGGTCTTCGCTTAGTTAAACTTGGGCATGTTTGAACTCGATATAAATAATGTATGTAATTATTTAAGTGTGTTTGTTGTTTCAAGAAATGGTCTCAGTAATAAATAAACTCGACAAAGACTTGTGTAAAATGTATAATGATGTAAATTATGTGTGATGACTGTTATGTATAATGATGTACATTATGTGTGATGATGTATAATAGTTTTATTTTTCGCTAAGTTTATTTTATTGTCATCAAAAAAAAAATTTACAACTCGTATTTTATTATAACATCATATTTTATAACTTGGGGTAATTTGGTAATAAAGTAACATAAATGTGGCACCCTACGGTGGGTGTTACATCTTGGCCGAAATTCACTAAGTTCTAGGGACCCCAAAATCAATTCCCTTGTTCTTGAAAAATTTCAACATGGACCCTAATTAAGGGCATCAAAAACCGTAGCCTTCTCCCTTGGCCATTGGAACCAAAAATTGTTTTCCTTTCCATCAACACATCATGGCACACACATACATATTTCATCATAAATACTACAAGCATGCCATATACTTATCATATATAATTTAAACATACTATCAAAGCCATAAAATTATGCAAAGCATACCAAGCATAGACAAATAATTAAAGCACATAAACACCCACAAATAAATTATAAGACCATGGATATGAATCCTCACATAGATTCACCATCCACCAAATATAAAACCATCTCTCACCACCATACTTGGTTGGTGAGGTGGATCTCCCTCTTACCTTTTGAAGATCCTCAAAAGCTCTTTGTTTTGCTTCTTTTTCCAAGTCCTTCACCACCAAGGGCTTCTTAAATACAAAACAAAATACATAAAAATTAGTATACTAAGCTTGATTAAGAGGAGCCATGGATCAAACATGGTTTAGATCATGAAAAAGAGAGAAGAAATGAAGTTTCCTTACACTTCACCTCAAAAACCTTAGAACTTGCTCATGGAAAAACTCCTTGAAAATGAATGATTTAGAGAAAGTATCCAACTTGAAAGTTGCTTAGAATAAGGTAAGGATTCAAGAAATATGGTTGTTTGAAATTAAAGAGTGATGGAAGGTATACTTGGAGTGCTTGGCCGAAACTTAGAGGAGAAGAGAAATGGAGAGAAATTTTGATAACTTAGCTTCTTGAAAATGAATCAACAATGACCAATAATGACCAAGACAACATATAATTGGTGTCTTGAAACTTGGCTAATTTCCTACACCATCATAAAACCGTCCCCCCCTCCTTGCTTCTTCAAAATGTGACTAATCTCCAAGCCACCATTATTTGTGCATTCTTAGCCATTGATTAATTCAATGGTTAAGATTAAGGTAGACTTTAAGTTAGAAGACTAAATCTAGGCCATTGGATCTTTCTCCTTTAAATTCTAGCCCTTAGATGTGTCTCCAAAATGAAGGGTTAAGATTACTCCTTCAAACTTTACATCCAAGGGTCATAAATGGTCTGTGTCACTTTTTAAGACTAAATCTCCACCATAGATTAAATCTAAATCCAATGGTCATAATTGATCCATCTCCACCGTTGATTAGATTCAAATCCAATGGTCACAAATGGTCCTAGCCACTTTGCAAGACCAAATCTCCACCTTTGATCAATTCTAAATCCAATGGTTATAAATAGTCATAGCCATTATATTAGACTTATCCTACACCGTTAATTAAATCGACAGTTGATATCAAAGTCTCCAATATTAGACTTGTTTCCTATTGGTCCATTATCATAACCACTAATGTTGACTTAACAGTACAATATTTATTTTTATCTGTTAAACCCCACAAAAATTATATTTACTGTATTTTTATCGCTCGATAATTAAATACAGTACAAAACACAATACATGAAATTTTCTAAAACTGTTTCCGGATTCAGGTTTAGTAAGATCCCCTATCTCCATCTAAACAGTACAAATTTTTCTATGCGTAGAAAAATTTTTACTTTGCGAGACCCACCTGGGCCCACGTATGGCCACCTGGGCCCACATACACCCCCTAGGCCCACAAACAGTAAAAAAAAATTCATAATCATCCACCAAAATCATAAATATTAGAAAATGCACAATATCAAATCAGATTACATAAAATAATTAAAACCTAACAGTAAAAATTAAATTACGTAAAGTTTTCCCCGGCCCGAAAATTTTTATTTTCTTGACATGGAGTAAATCACTCAAAATGATCAAATACGCTGACGGAATAATCAAAATAATTTTACAGTATCCAGAAATTACTAAACAGTAAAATTCTGTTAACTGTCAAAATTACTATTTAAGATATACAGAATTTTAGGATGTTACAATACTCCTCCTCTTACGGAAATTTCGTCCTCGAAATTTCATAACCCTGATTTTACATCCTCGGAATAAATATAGATATTCCTCTTCCATCTTTTCTTCTAGTTTCCATGTAGTTTCACTTCTTATGTTATTCAAACGATTTTAACTAATGAAAGTTCTTTATCTCTTGTTCACTTCTACTGATCACTTCTATGAATTTCCATTACCGTCTTAACTTTTCACACTGATGAATCTCTTTAACTTTTGAAGAATCCATCACGCTTCCGCTGCACCACTTTGATACGATGACATGGATATAAACATAGGAATATTCTTTCTTGCAAGATATTCCTTCAATTGCAGTAGATGAAAGAAAACATCATGGAAAATAACAAAACGAATCAAATATGTTATCGAACATATCCAGCAAAGAATTGGATGTAACCCCAATTTTCAAGAATAGATTTTCTCTGAATTACTCACACTTTGTTGAAATAATCTCATAGGATATAGTTGGAAAATAACTAATCCATTTTCAAAGATCACGTCTATTTATGAAACAGATCAAACTAAAACAAAATTTTTGAACGACAGATCAAACTAACACAAAGATTTGATCTATAACAATGTTTGAATAACACAAGTAGCTCGATCGGCTAAGAATAGAAACAGAAAGAAACAGACTAGAGGATTACGGATAACTCTAAAATATAATTGATCTACTCAATCATATTACACAAAGAACAGGTTTTGTCACAAAGATATACACTATGATCAAAGAATTATCTCTTGTAGTACAGTCTCCCTTGTTTAGGTCTTCAGCTCAGAACACTCCCGTTCCATTCAAGTAACAATTTTTCCTTATCATCCAAGATTTTACTAACAGAAAACTCTATTTTCAAAGAAACACAATCTCTGAAAATGTGTCCAAACTTTTTGCAAATTATTTCCTTGACATACAATCCTTCATTAAGTACGTTCTTTTACATCACTTACTGCTTTTGGTTTCCTCAATGGTTGTAAATATATTTTCCATTGAAATCAATCACTTTCCTCAATATCCTAAAAAAAATACCAGGCTCCAAAATTACAAAATCTTATATTCCAAGACTGATTCTCTTCCATCAGATCCTGAACTTCAACTTCCAATTTTCGCTGTTCAGCGATCCTCTGTTTGTGCAGTCGTCTTTCCACATTGCTCCCGTTGCTCCCATAGCTGCAACTGCATTACTAGTAACATGTTCCACTTCCACACAAGTACAACTATCTCGAGCCATTTCCCTTTTTTTTTCTTTTCCTTCAGAGACGAGCGAATCGAAATACAATGGATCTGATATCCATTATAAACAACATTATTTCCTTTCGGAAAACAATAACACAGAGAACACAACACAAGCAAAATAGACCTAACCATAAACCCCAAAAGACTCAAACCGTGCTCTGATACCAACTAATGTAACACCCTCCTTAGGGTATCACATGTCTGACTCCCGACTCATAATCTGAAAAGAAGTTCGCACAAGGTTTGAGTTATAAAATGTGAGTTTTAAAATTTTTTCTTTACTGATTAATATACAATATTGACATCACTTAATATTTAACAATTTAAAGAGAAATATAAAACTAATAGACTCTTTTTTTTTTAACAGTAGCAAACCCTATGACGGGTCCTACTTAATAGCACAGTACAACGCTAACGAGAAAACTTAACATACTTATTCCTTCTCTTGTATCAACTTGATGCATCAGAACTCTGCTCCTTGTCTACCTGGCACATCTTCGAACTTGAGACAGCCACTTTTCAATATTTTCATCAATCTCTGAGTATCTATCGTCAGTTTCTTCTCAGAAACTCATTCCATCTATTATATAATTGTTTCACAACACAAACCCAACCAAAACATAAAACAAAGAGGTGAGATCACCTACACCAATACCAACATGGCAGCACAGAGATAACACAAACAGTAATATCATATAGGGATATCATACCAGACTTCCAATAATATATTCAATATTAATCAATTATCATCATCCAATCATATACCAATCCAAGTATTCAAAACAGTTGTCATAGCCAATATTCCTCAATTAATATATCATACAGATATAAATGTTCAGATTCATGCATGTGCACATAGACTCAGTTTTTGAAAAACAATTCCATGGAGGTTTTCACAATTTCGAGAAGAATGCTCTGGATAATTGCCCAGCCTAAGCCCACAAACAATCTCCCAGTCATTGAAAAGAATCGTGTTCTTGTTGGGTATCGTTAATGCATTACAACGGACTGCATCGCCAAGTGGTGTATGGTCCAGCCTTAGCCCACAGACAAATATCCACTGGTCTACCGTCGCACCTTGACGCCCCCAAGATCCATCATAGATCTCACTATCAATTCTCATTCCCTCTTCAACCACAAGGGCCAAAATAGCTTATTAGCTATACTTTATACAATGCACGAATATATCAGTGCAAGTCCAACCACAAGGGCCAAATCTTTTCAATTTCATTTGTTCAATTTCATCATATGCTTTAATGCATATTTTTCCAATGAATATACAATGCACCAATGCCAATTATAGGCATATCTTTCCAATGCATGTAAAATGCACCAAATGTCAATCATAGGCAAAACTCATCATTTTCTCACACAGTGTTCATACACTGTTTTGGCAGTAATCATCATGTTATCATGTTTTTATAGTCACAAAACACTTTTGCCGTATTTTCACAATCGCGTAACATTTCTGTTATGTGTTCACAATTCAAAACATTTCTGTTATATTTTCACAATACCATAACACTTCTGTTACGTTTTCACAATACAATAACATTTCTGTTAGGTTTTCAAAATACCGCAACTCTTCTGTTGCACTTTTAAACCACGTACTAATTTTTTAAAATTTTTCTCAATCGCATAAAAATATACGCTTCTCAAATTGCATAGTATTTTTCCACTGTTTCAAAATCGCGTAACTTAAAAATCATTCTTTTAAGTCGCGTAAATCATTTTTCATCATTCTCAAAATATTTAAAACACTTTCCAAATCACATAATGATTTTCCGTCATTTTCACAATCACGTAAAAATATTCTATCACTTTTAAATCACATATTGATTTTTCAACAGTAGTTCAAATTACGTAAAATATTTAAACGTAATTCAAATCACGAAGAAATATTTTAACATATTCCAAATTGCGTAGAAATATTTTACTGTATTTCAAATTGTTTTTAAGATATGTAAAATATTTTTCAACATTTTAGAATCACATAAAATATTCCTCAATATTCTAAACATTATTTTAGACTTAAATAAATTAATATCATTTTCAACAATTTTTCAAATTGCGTAGCTTAAAAATCATGTTTTTAAGATACGTAAAACATTTTTCATTACAGAAAATATTTCTTAACCTTCAAAAATTCCTTTTCAACCTTTCTCAAAATAATATGACTTTGCATTCCATTTTTCACATTTTCTTACTCAAGAAAATCTTTTTCCACATTTCTTTACTCAAGAAATCCTTTTCCAAAATATAATCCACAAAAATCACTTTTCCATTGATATAAATCAATGTTTCAAAACTTAACATTTTCTAACGTATTTCAAAACTCAAAAATAAGTTATATGTTAGTAAATTTTCAGAACACCTTTATATTCCCCATTTTTCCCAAATCATTTCCAAAATCAGCCTTCTTCAAAATAAATTGAAATTCAAACGTTTTCAACCTCTCTTTGTTTTCCATTACGAAAATTTCTATTCTCTCAAGTGATAAAATGCTCTAATTCCCTTTCCAAATCCTTGTATGAAAGTCATTTTCATAAAATCAAGGCATCCACAAAAATCGTGGACATGGTCATTGAAAACTATCAAATCTTTCGAGTGACAAAACACTTTGTTTTATAAAATTGAGGCATAACATGCTTTTCAAAAATCATAAGGTATTTGGCCATTGGAGCCATCAAATATTTTTCCTTCTAAATTGATATGGTTTTACACAAATAAAACTATTAAAAATTCTTTAACAAAACCGCGAGACTCATAGTCTTTGAAATCAAATCATTTGTTCATTTCATTTTTCACTTTCTTTGTAAATCCATTTTCACGTTCTTTACAAATCTTTTTTCACTTTCTTTGCAAATCCTTAAAATCAACATTGCTATTTTCATTTAAAACTCATGTTTAGTAAAACACTTAAAAACTTTTTACACAAAATAAATCAATAAAAATCCTTCTAAAACCATGTTCATGTACTCTTTGAAAAACAAACCCTTTGTTTATTTTTCCATATTCTTCAAATCATCCATTTTCATCATTCATGAAAATATTAATTTGTAAACACTAATTTTGAGGTGTCTTGGCCGAAATTCACTAAGTTCTAGGGACCCAAAAATCAATTCTCTTGTTCTTGAAAAATTTCAACATGGACCCAAATTAAGGGCATCAAAAACCGTAGCCTTCTCCCTTGGCCATTGGAGCCAAAAATTGTTTTCCTTTCCATCAACACATCATGGCACACACATACATATTTCATCATAAATACTACAAGCATGCCATATACTTATCATACATAATTTAAGCATACTATCAAAGCCATAAAATCATGCAAAGCATACCAAGCATAGACAAATAATTAAAGCACATAAACACTAACAAATAAATTACAAGACCATGGATATGAATCCTCACATAGATTCACCATCCACCAAATATAAAACCATCTCTCACCACCATACTTGGTTGGTGAGGTGGATCTCCCTCTTACCTCTTGAAGATCCTCAAAAGCTCTTTGTTTTGCTTCTTTTTCCAAGTCCTTCACCACCAAGGGCTTCTCAAATACAAAACCAAATACATAAAAATTAGTATACTAAGCTTGATTAAGAGGAACCATGGATCAAACATGGTTTAGATCATGAAAAAGAGAGAAGAAATGAAGTTTCCTTACACTTCACCTCAAAAACCTTAGAACTTGCTCTTGGAAAAACTCCTTGAAAATGAATGATTTAGAGAAAGTGTCCAACGTGAAAGTTGCTTAGAATAAGGTAAGGATTCAAGAAATATGGTTATTTGAAATTAAAGAGTGATGGAAGGTATACTTGGAGTGCTTGGCCGAAACTTAGAGGAGAAGAGAAATGGAGAGAAATTTTGATAACTTAGCTTCTTGAAAATGAATCAACAATGACCAATAATGACCAAGACAATATATAATTGGTGTCTTGAAACATGGCTAATTTCCTACACCATCATATAACCGTCCCCCCTCCTTGCTTATTCAAAATGTGACTAATCTCCAAGCCACCATTATTTGTGCATTCTTAGCCATTGATTAATTCAATGGTTAAGATTAAGGTAGACTTTAAGTTAGAAGACTAAATCTAGGCCATTGGATCTTTCTCCTTTAAATTCTATCCCTTAGATGTCTCCAAAATGAAGGGTTAAGATTACTCCTTCAGACTTTACATCCAAGGGTCATAAATGGTCTTTGTCACTTTTAAGACTAAATCTCCACCATAGATTAATTCCAAATCCAATGGTCATAATTGATCCATCTCCACCGTTGATTAGATTCAAATCCAATGGTCACAAATGGTCCTAGCCACTTTGCAAGACCAAATCTCCACCCTTGATCAATTCTAAATCCAATGGTTATAAATGGTCATAGCCATTATATTAGACTTATCCTACACCGTTGATTAAATCGACGGTTGATATCAAAGTCTCCAATATTAGACTTGTTTCCTATTGGTCCATTATCATAACCACTAATGTTGACTTAACAGTATAATATTTATTTTTATCTGTTAAACCCCACAAAAATTATATTTACTGTATTTTTATCGCCCGATAATTAAATACAGTACAAAACACAGTACAAGAAATTTTCTAAAACTGTTTCCGGATTCAGGTTTAGTAAGATCCCCTGTCTCCGTCTAAACAGTACAAATTTTTCTATGCGTAAAAAAATTTTCACTTTGCGGGGCTCACCTAGGCCCACATATGCCACTTGGGCCCACATACACCCCCTGAGCCCACAAACAGTAAAAAAATTTTCATAATTTTCCACAAAAATCACAAATATTACAAAACGCACAAATATCAAGATGATTAAATTACGTAAAGTTTTCTCCGGCCCGGAAATTTTTATTTTTCTTACACGGAGTAAATTGTAACGCCCCTTTTTCTCCCATAGTCATAATGGGTAAGAAAAAGGAACGTTGCACTATAGTGAAACGACATAAAGATGATTACGGAAAATTTGAACATTTTTTTCTTTTTTTTTGCTTAACATGAATCCAGTTAAAACTTCCATTTAATGTACATATACACCTGTTTATGAATATATCGTGTGATTAAGTTAAAATTAAAAGTTCCTCTTTCCAATAAAACTTCTGTTAAAAAGGTCAAAGTGAAATCAACGTGAAATGAAACATACGACCATTTACAATATAGATAATTACATACTTTGTACTAGAAATACCAGCCTGTTTAAATTACATTTCCAAAAATATACAAAAAGTAAAATGTGTACCTACCCCAAGAGATACAAATATATATACCCACTAATCCAGTAATACGTCAGGCTCCCTCAAAATAAACGGATAGCCATCAGTAGCCATCAATTAAAACTAACCCTAAGACTGCCTAGAACGAGAAGGAACCGTAGATGGATCCTCCTCAGGGTCCTCGTCGTCCGACGAGACATCCATCGAGATGACAGAACAGCGGGCAGGAGCCCGGGCAGTAGACAAAAAGGAATCCTCACGAGGGGTATAATACATTTCACCCCACATGTCCCTCACGGGCATATAGAACTCCAGCCATACAAAAGCATAAAAATCTAGAATAGGAGCATCATAACGTCTCCACGCTAAGGACACCGTCACATCACCATGGTATACACATCGATCAGTCTGCACGTTGATATGCCAGCAGTCTGGACCTCCAAGAAAGTTGATCCGCACGTAGCCAAAAAGTCCACGGAGCCGAAATGACATCCTCAATAACTTCGATCTCAGTCGAGATAAGGCTAGAAACCCTGAAACTCAGTGGTTTCCTTATCCTCCTCATGAGCATCTTCTCGAGAGCACACGATCCAACCAAAATACAAAATAGAGAAATTACCGAAAGAGGTGAGATTCCCAGCTTTCAGTACCAACATGACAACAAGAAAATAAACAGCGTCGAACGCCCACATAAAATACAGTTAATACATACAAGTGCAGTAATACCCAAAAGCAATTAACGAGAGTAAGGCAGCAAAGAACAATAGTTAACATTATCCATAACCAGCTAGCAACATTAACACCACCAAAAGTCAAATAAATATCGCAGTCATGATAGTAAACACATTATCCAATTATAAATGCTCAATGGACCATGTGACTGATAACTCACAATGCAACAAGGGTACCAAAGTTCCTACTCCATGGAGCTAGACGTAAACATTTTCGGAGTGAATGATCAAGGAGTAATACCAGTATATCAGTAGCCTTAAAATACAGTGTGCTTTCTTTCATAAAATTGTTTGCGCAATGGCTCATACATGGTACCTCAACAGTTGATCGCGATATAGGACAGCGTCTCAGACAGGATCGTTGGTGTGTCGCATTGGTCTATCCCACAACCCCAGTGGAGCTACCACTGTCTATTGTGAGACACCCACACCCCAACGCCCCCAGGGTCAACAACATATGACGCCTACGCTTAGTCTACTCGCACCCACACAAAGGTGTTATTCAAACTCCTAGGCAACATAGCCTTCTCAACAATGTCCAACGGACAACCCACATGCATGATGACACAATGTCCAATCATGTATGTTCATCAATGATGCATTCAACATAAGCATTGCCTCAATGGCACATAAGCATTATTCAATGTCCAACATGACATATCAACAATACATTTATTAAAAACATTGCCTCAATGGCATATCATCATTCTTATCTCATAGAGTACTAAATCAATAAGTACATAACCCACATAGGGAATCACACTTGCATCAATAATTCTCAGCATCAATATATGTTCCTTATTACACACATACCACAATTCCCATGTCATGGATCCAAGAATTCCATTTTCAAAATCATCTCTTCTCTATTGGTAAGAATACATGTTCCTATCGCATTTAGGTAAAGTAAAATCCTTGAATCCAGGGTTTTTAGGTTATGTTTGAGTTACAAAGGGCAAGGAACCATAATTTCAATAATTTGCAGCTCAAAAATCTCATTTTTGGGTCTTGGTAATCGATTACATCACCCTGGTAATCGATTACCAGCGTAACAGAATCTCTGTAATCGATTACAATCTCATTGTAATCGATTACGTGATTCCCAGAACCACGATTCGTAACTTCAAGGGCCTAGTAATCGATTACTCAACCCTGGTAATCGATTATCAATCGAACAGAACCTCCGTAATCGATTACCCACAAGTTGTAATCGATTACGTGATTCCCAGAAGCACCACTTCGTGACATCAGAGGCTTGGTAATCGATTACACCACTCTTGTAATCGATTATAAGCTAGACAGAATCTCTGTAATCGATTACACATAAGACGTAATCGATTACTAGATTTCCAGAATCATGATTTCATACCCTTAAGAGCTTGGTAATCGATTACAAGCCTCGTGTAATCGATTACCACGCGTAATCTTGCAGAAAATAGAGTTCTCCCAGTCCTTTAACTCAAACCAAACCAATCATTATCATATTTAATCAACAAGTTACTCAAATATATCTTCAAATCATGCAAGAGGCATCAATAAATCATACAAACCCAACAAAAATGCACTATCATGAAGGACAACATAAAAATGAGAGAACTTTATACATGGATTCAGAAATCAATAACAACACACATACAAGACATTCCCTTACTACCAAGAATGGTTGAAGAGGATCATCTCCCTCTTACCTATTTGGAAGACAACACAAGGTGTTACCTCTTCTTGCCCTAGATTTTCGTTTTCTCCTTCAAGAAGAACACCAATGTGAGTGATTTCCATAATGTCCAGTCAACCATGGAAAAATGAGTTCTTGATCACATAGGTGACCAAGAAAAATGAAAATGAGAAGAAAGTGAAAGAAAGGTGAAGACTTTACCTCCAAGCTCAAAGCTTTAGCTTCAATGGTGGATAGTGGAAGAAGAAGAAGAAGAAGAAGAAGAAGAAGAAGAAAGAAGAAGAAGAAGAAGAAGAAGAAGAAGAAGAAGAAGAAGAAGAAGAAGAAGAAGAAGAAGAAGAAGAAGAAGAAGAAGAAGAACCAAAGGATGGCCACAAAAGAGAATGGTCTTGGAATGGTGCAAGAAGCAAGAAATCTTTGATGATGAAGTAAGAAATGGTGAATGTCTCCAGAAATGGGTGCATGGTGGAGAAAAGAAGAGAAGAAGAGAATAGATATTTTGGAGTCTAAAGAAATGAGAGTGAAATGGTAAAATGAGGAAAACAATTTGGACTTCCCCCAAATGGGTCATCTGTCGTGGACAAGGAGTGAGGAGGGAAGAGAGAGAAATTGTGTCAATTAGAAAACTTCTTGGAAGCTTCATACATGAGCTTTTAATTAGCTAAATTTTTATTTTGAAAATAAGGCTAAAGGGGCTTGACACAAGGTAAATTCTGAATAATGTGATAAGATTTTTATTACATGTTATTATCTATTGGACAATAGTTATAGTTGGCAGAAGTCAGCATTAACAAATCTGACAGATAGTTTCTTCACAATGTTTTATTATTTTATCTGTTAAAATTTCTTGAAAAACGTAAAACCTTGTAAACTGTGTCCGGTCTCGAGTTTAGTAAGATCCCCCATCGACGTTTCCATAGTTCAAGGCTTTCGGAGAAAATATCTCATTTCTCCGGTTCCGCTCAGTACATACGTAAAACGAGAAATATATTAAAATATTCCGCATTCTCAGAAAATTCCAGAAAAATTCCAGAAAATCACAAATATTTTAGAATGAATTCTGATAGTAGAAAAGTAAATTTTGGGGTGTTACATAAATCACTCAAAATGATCAAATACGTTGATAGAATAATCAAAAAATTTTTACAGTATCTAGAAATTACTAAATAGTAAAATTCTATTAACTGTCAAAATTACTGTTTAAGAGATACGGAATTTTAGGATGTTACATTTAAGTTCCATTCATGGTTTTACACAAACAACACCATTAAAATTCCTCATCAAAAACCCTGAAACACTTGGTCTTTGAAATCAAATCATTTCTTCATTTTCCTTACTTTTCTAAACATCCAATTTTACCATTCATGAAATTATTAATTTGTGAACACCTATTTTGAGGTGTAGAGGCTGAAATCCTCATGGTCATTGGAACCAAAAATTGTTTTCCTTTCCAACAATTTTTATGGCATACATCACATATAATTAACATATTATATTTTATGCATACCATAAAAGCAAATAAAAATCATACTAAGCATGCAAGCACAAATAAACCATGCTAAGCATATAAACCACATATGTAACACCCCAAAATTTCCTAATTATTTGACAGTAATTTTGACAGTTAACAGAATTTTACTATTTAGTGATTTCTATGTACTGTAAAATTATTTTGATTATTCCGTAAGTATATTTGATCGTTTTGTGTGATTTACCCTGTGTCAAGAAAATAATAATTTTCAGGCTGGGAAAAATCTTTATGTATTTATTTCTCTTGATTGTTAATTATTTTTAATAATCTGATTTGATTTTCATAAGTTTTATAATTTTTATGATTTTGTGGGTGATCATGAAATTTTTTTTGATTGTTTTTGGGTTGTTTGTGGGCCCAAGTGGCCTTACGTGGGCCTAAGTGGGTCCCACAAATATGAAATTTTTTTTGTAGATAGAAAAATTTGTACTGTTGAGACAGAGATGGGGGATCTTACTAAACCTGAATCCGAAAACAGTTTTAGAAAATTTCTTTACTGTACTGTATTTAATTATCGGGCAATAAAAATACAATAAATATATTCTTTCGTGGGGTTATAGCAGATAAAAAAAATATTATACTGTTAAGTCAACATTAGTGGTTATGACAACTTTTTGACGGACCAATAGGAAGTAAGCTTAATGTTTAAGATTTTGATATCAACCGTCGATTTAATCAACGGTGGAGAATTAGTCTAATAAAATGGCTATGACCATTTATAACCATTGGATGAAGAATTAATCAAGGGTGGAGATTTGATCTTACAAAGTGGCTAGGACCATTTGTGACCGTTGGATTTGGATTTGATCAATGGTGGAGATGGATCATTTATGACCATTGGATGTGGATTTAATCAATGGTGGAGATTTGGTCTTCTAAAATAGCTATGACTAATTATGACCCTTGGATTTAAAGTATGAAGGAGTAATCTTGACCCTTCATTTTGGAGACACATCTAATGGCTAGGATTTCAAGGAGAAAGATCTAATGGCCTAGATTAAGTCTTCTAACTTAAAGTCTACCTTAATCCTAACCATTGAATTAATCAATGGCTTAGAATGCTTAGGATGATGGCTTGAGAAAAATGATCACTTATTGATCACTTATTGAATGCATATGAAGAGGGGGGGACAGTTTTGGTGAGTGCTTAAGAGCATAGAATGGTTTCAAGACCATTGTTACTCCATCTTGATCATTATTGATCATTTTCAAGAAGCTAGCTCTTCAAAAATTTTCTCTTCTTCCTCTTCATGGTGGTTTCGGCCATGGCACCCAAGAATGCCTTCCATCACTCTTTAATTTCATATAACCTTATTTCTTGAATCCTTACCTTATTCTAAGCAACTTTCATGTTGGAGACTTTCTCTAAATCTTTCATCTTCAAGGAGTTTTTCCAAGAGCAAATTATAGGATATTTGTGGTGAAGTGTAAGGAAACTTCATTTCTTTTCTCTTTTTCATGTTCTAAACCATGTTTGATCTATGGTTCCTCTTGTTCAAGCTTGATATGCTAATAAATATATATTTTGTTGTGTGTTTAAGAAACCTTTAGTGGTGAAGGACTTGGAAAAAGAAACAAACCAAGGAGCTTTTGAGGTTCTTCAAGATGTAAGAGGGAGATCCATCTCACCTACCAAGTATGGTGGTGAGAGATGGTTTTGTATTTGATGGATGGTGAATCCATGTGAGGATTCATATCCATGGTCATGTAATTATTTGTGAGTGTTTATGTGTTTGATTTATTTTTCATGCTTTGTATGATTTATTGCTTTTGATTATGGCATGCTTATGGTATATATGATGAAATATGTATATGTATGCCATGATTTGATGATGGAAAGGAAATTGATTTTTGGATCCAAAGACCAAGAGGAATTTCGGCCAAGACACCTTAAAATAAGTGTTCATAAATTAATATTTTCATGAATGATAAAATTGAATGATTAGAAAAGCAAGGAAAATAAACAAAGGGTTTATTTTTCAAGAAGTAGTGTTCACGATTTTGAGAATAATTTTTATTGATTTATTTTGTGTAAAAACAAGAATGGAATTTAATGGAACTCAAGGACATTTTTGAATAAAAATATTTTAAGTATTTTATAAATTATGAATTTTAAATGAAAAGAGCAATGAGTTGTTGATTTTAAGGATTTGCAAAGAAAGTGAACATGAAAATGAACAAATGAATGGGTTTTAAGGACAATGAGTCTCACAGTTTTTGTGAAGAATTTTTAATGGTTTTGTTTGTGTAAAACCATATTGATTTAGAAGAAAAAATATTTGATGGTTTCAGTGGCCAAGTACCACAGTTTTGAAGGCTTGTGAATGCCTTGATTTTATGAAACAAAGTGATTTTCAAAGTGGAAATACAATTGGGTTTAGTACAAGGAATTTGGAAAGGGAATCAGAGTGTTTTATCACTTGAGAAATGGAATTTTCATATGTGAATAGAAAAGAGAGGTTGAAAGTGTTTGAACCTCAATTTATTTTGAAGAGAATTGATTTGAGAAAAATGGAGAATATAATAATGATTTGATATTTTCTAATCTATAACTCAACCTTTGGGTTTTGAAGTGTGATGAGGAATTTTAAAGATTTGAAAACGTTGATTTACATCAATGGAAATGGTGAAATTGTGGAATTTATTGTGAAAAGGATTTTCTTGAGTAAGAAAATGAGGAAAATAATATGAGAAGTCATATTATTTTGAGCAAAGGATTTCTTAAAGGAGAAATGTGAAAAAATGATGTTGGAAATGATATTGATTTGTTTGAAAGTCCAAAATAATGTTTGGAATATTGAGGAATATTTTACGTGATGGTAAAATGGTGAAAAATGATTTACGTAACTTAAAAAAGTGATTTTTAAGCTACGCGATTTGAAAAATGTTAAAATATTTCTACCCGATTTGGAAAGCGTTTAAATATTTCAAAAATGATGGAAAATGGTTTACGCAACTTAAAAGAATGATTTTTAAGTTAGAAGATTGTGAAAAATGGTGAAAAATCGCTACGTGATTTGAGTAACGTGTAAATATTTTGACGTGATTGAGAAAACGTTAAAAAATCAATACGTAATTTGAAAATGTAATAGAAATGTTGTGCGATTGTAAAAACACGACGAAAGTGTTTTGTGACTATGAAAACGCGATAACATGATTTCGCTATTAAATATACAGTATGATTACTGTTGAACCAGTGTATGGACACTGTATGAGAAAATGATGAGTTTTGCCTATAAATGGCATTTGGTGCATTTTACATGCATTGGAAAGATATGCCTGTGATTGGCATTGGTGCATTGAATATGCATTGGAAATGATGAATTTTGCATGTGATTGGTATTGGTGCATTGATTATGCATTGGAAAGATATGCAATGAAGCATATGATGAAATTAAAAAATATGCATTGAGGCATGTTATGATTTTTAATTGAACAAAAATTAATAGCTGATGCTATTGTGACCCTTATGGTTGAAGAGAGAATGAGAATTGATAGTGAGGTCTATGATGGATCGTGGGGGCATCAAGGCGCAGCAGTCGACCAGTGGATATTTGTCTGTGGGCTAAGGCTGGACCATATGCCACTTGGCGATGCAGTCCGTTGCAACGCATTGACGATACCCGACAATAACACGATTCTTTTCAACGACTGGGAGATTGTCTATGGGCTAAGCTGGGCATTGCCTGTGGGCTAAGGCTGGGAATTGTCTGTGGGTTTATGCTGGGCAATTAACCAGAGCATTCTTCTCAAAATTGTGAAAACCTCCATGGTGTAGGACATTGAGTCTATGTACACATGCATAACATATGCATCATTATTGAGTATTGGTTATGAAAATTGAACTGTTGAATACCTGGATAATGTTGAGAGCATTATCGTAAATATTGAATATTTATATCTGTGTGATATAATAATTGAGGAATATTGGATGATGATGATGACAATAATGTTGATGGCATGATTATAATTATGGTATGATATATCTGTATGATATGTTGTTTGTGTTATCTCTATGCTACCATGTTAGTATTAGCATAGGTGATCTCACTTCTTTGTTATATGGTTTCGTTGTGCTTGTATTGTTAAAATTGTATAGTAGATGGAACGAGTTTCTTAGACGTGACGGGAAGTAGATATTCTGAGATTGGTGACAACATTGAGGAGTTGTCATTCAGGATTCGATAGTGTGCAGTGTTGACAAGGAACAGATACATGGTACATCAAGATGGATACAAGAAGGAATAAGTATGTTAAGTTTCTCGTTAGTGTTTTACCGTGCTATTAAGTAGGACCCGTCATGAGGTTTGCTACTGTTTAAAATTGAGTCTGTAAGTTTTATATTTATTGAATAATTGTTAAATATTAATTGGTGTCAATATCGTATAGTAATAAGTTTAAATCTATTTTTCAGTATTACTTATAAATTACAGTAAGTTTATATTTCTATGAGAAGAAATTTTAAAACCCATGTTTTATAACTCAAATCTTTTGTGAACTGATTTTTCAGATTATAAGTTGATAGTCGGAAATGTGATGCCCAAAGGAGGGTGTTACAACATAAACACATAAACACCCATAAATAATTACATAACCATGGATATGAATCCTCACATGGATTCATCATCCATCAAATACAAAACCATCTCTCACCACTATACTTGGTTGGTGAGATGGATCTCCCTCTTACCTCTTGAAGAACCTCAAAAGCTTCTTGGTTTGCTTCTTTTTCCAAGTCCTTCACCACCAAAAGCTTCTTAAATACAAAACAAAACACAAGTTTGTTAGCATATCAAGCTTGAACAAGAAGAACCATGGATCAAACATGGCTTAGAACATGAAAAAGAGATAAGAAATGAAGTTTCCTTACACTTCACCTCAAAAACCCTAGAACTTGCTCTTGGAAAAAGTCCTTGAAGATGGTGGATTTAAAACTTGCTCCAAACTACAAAGTGTCTTAGAATGAGGTATAGATTCAAGAAGTATGGTTGTTTGAAATTAAAGAGTGATAGAAGATGGAGTATGGGTGCTTGGCCGAAACTTAGAGAAGAAGAGAAATGGAGAGAAAGTTTGATAAGCTTAGCTTCTTGAAAATGATCAATAATGACCAAGATGACTAATAATTGGTGTCTTGAAACTTTGCTAATCTCCTACACCATCTCAAAACTGTCCCCCCTTCTTGCTTCTCAAAATGTCACCAATCTCACTAGCCACCATTTTAGGCATTCCTAACCATTGATTAGATCAATGGTTAGGATTGATGTAGATTCTAGGTTTAGCCTTAGATAGAAGACTTAATCTAGGCCATTGGATCTTTTCTCCTTGAAATCCTAGCCATTAGATGTATATCCAAAATGAAGGGTCAAGATTACTCCTCCAAACTTTACATCCAATGGTCATAAATGGTCCTAACCATTTTATAAGACCAATCTCCACAGTTGACTGAATCAATGGTGGATGTCCAAGCCACTAATGTTGACTACACAGTACAATATTTATTTTTTTATCTGCTATAACCCTACGAATAATATTTTTACTGTATTTTTATCGCCCGATAATTATATACAGTACAAAACACAGTAAAAGAAAATTTTAAAAATTGTTTCCGGATACAGGTTTAGTAAGATCCCCCATCAGCATCTCAACAGCATGAATTTTCCTGACTGTAGAAAAAATTTCACTTTTCGAGGCCCCCTAGCCCACGTACAGCCTCCCTGGGCCCACAGACGGTCCACGGATAACACTAAAATAATCATAGTAATATAAAAATTTTATAATCATCCACAAAATCACAAAAATTATAAAACTTACGAAAATCAAATCAGATTACGTAAAATAATTAAGACTTAACAGTAATAATTAAATTACATAAGATTTTCCCGATCCAAAAATTATTTTCTTGACACAGAGTAAATCACACAAAACGATTAAATGTATTCACAGAATACTAGAAATAATTTTACAGTACACAGAAATCACTAAACAGTAGAATTCTGTTAACTGTCAAAATTATTGTCAACTAGTTAGGAAGTTTGGAGTGTTACATCAGACAGTACCTACTGACTTAAAAGTAGTAGCTTCTGCCCAATGGACAATAGGAACTGGAAAAGTCTTTGTGACTTACAGCTTGGTAAACCTAGTCAACGTTAGTGGCTTGATATTTTTCTAAGCAAATAGGATCTAGTCAACAATAATGGTTGGACTAGTTAGCTTAAAAACTAGAAAACCTAACTAAGTTAGTCTAGATTATATGTAGTAACTAAATGGAATGAAACTTAGTTTGCTATTCTTTAAGGATTCTTGTTACAAGATGTTCTAGCATATTCTAGAAGTTTGTTAGTCACACCTAAGTAACTAGGAAATCTAAGTAAGTTAGCTTGATTTAATTAGAAGCAATGAAATTAGAAACTAGGTTAGCTTAAGCTTAACTAGGCAACTAAATGAAACAAACTTGGTTTGCTTTTCCCTTTAGCATTCCACGGCCAAGACACCTTCAAGGAAGGTTCAAGGCTTAAATTTTTTATAGCCTATCACCTAAGATAAACATCTAGCATCCATAGTTATCAAATGATAAAAATATCAAGCAAATATTTTACCTTTCTCTCCTTGCACTTCCACGGCTAGCACATAAGGGGATAGGATCTCATTTCATTTCATCTTCATCCTTTCTATCACAAAAAGCTATTCTCTATTTTCTCTCTCTTCCAAAAACACAAAAGACTCCATTTCTCTCTATTTTGGAGCTCTCGGCCTCCACCCTTCCAAGCCTACATCCATACTTCTATAATTTTATCCAACATCATTTCTTGAACCAAAACACAATCCTAAACACTTTTCTAGTTGTGAACTTAAGCTAGTTCATCCATCTTGTGCTTGAAAAACAAGGTTGAAGTTTTCTACTCCACAAGGTAAAATCCTTGTTTCTTGTTTCTAAATTAATTCTTGAAGTTCTAAGCCATGATTGATCCATGATTTTCCTTTTTCAAGCTTTGTTTGTGAATTTGGTTTGGTTCAAAGTTTGTTAGGGATTTCTTTGGAGCTTCACGAAATCCATAGGATGAAGCAAGAAGGATTTTTGTCTTCCTTAAAGGTAAGAGGGAGATTTAATCTCATCAACCATGTCTTGGTGGTGAGATAATGGATTTGTTTGTGGTGAAGAATCCATAAGGATTCATTCACTTGATTGTTTAAAGCTTTTCTTATTTATGATGATTTTTTATGCAAGCATGTCTATAGTTTTGATTTTATGTTTTAATATGTGTGTATGAAGGCATGATAGTTACTGTATGTAGTAGGATGTGAATAACCTAAAAAGGAATTGCATGAGGGTTCCAAAGAACCCATGAGGCTCACGACCTGCACCACCACAAAGAGGATAAAGCGTTCTAAATTATCTTCCTAATCATGGATTAAGTGATTTAATAATAATAAATTGGATTAAGAATTTTTACAATAGATTAGATGATGGAAAACAATTAAATATGATTTATAAAGCATATAATGATTTTCGGCCAACATGTCTACTTATGATGTTTTTAATCCAAAATTATTTCCAAAGTGTGGACTTATGTAATTAATTTAATGAGAACTTAATTAGATGAACTTTTGAAAAAACAATGGAAAGTAAATTAGTTTTAGAGTTTAACTAGTGAAATTAAGTAATGATATGAAATAAAATAAATACTTAAAAAGTACTAACGTATAGCTCACCCATTGGGTTTTGAAGCGCGTTAGCAAGTTTCGAGCTGTAAATATTGGTTAAATCCATAGAGGGTAATTGTTAAAGGAAACCGTAGAAAATGCTACTTAAAGGATTTTCAAGAGGAAATGCTATAAATAAGATTAAAAATAGATATATAATGGAGAAAGTTTTAAAATTTAATTTAGAAAGTAGAGAAATATTTTACACAGTTAAAAAATATTAGAAAAGCCTTACGCGTATTTAAAATAATGATTTTTAAATTACGCGATTGA
Organism: Ormosia emarginata; assembly: GCA_029884605.1. Classification (NCBI taxonomy): domain Eukaryota; kingdom Viridiplantae; phylum Streptophyta; class Magnoliopsida; order Fabales; family Fabaceae; genus Ormosia; species Ormosia emarginata. The sequence continues at coordinate 7,920,105 of JAQQTP010000063.1, read as the reverse complement.
GAAAATGATTTAAATTCACTACGCGATTGAGAAAATGATTTAAAAATGATACGTGATTGCAAAAACATCAAAAAATATTTATGCTGTTTGAAAACGTTAGAAAAAGGTTGTGCGATTGGGAAAACACAATAAAATATTTACGCGATTGAGAATAATAGCAGTTTGCTATCAGGTTAACGTGGTGGACCCGATTATGTTGAAAAATGGTACTGCCAAGTGATGGCATGTGGTTGTGAAAAATAACAGTATTGTGATATGTGTATTTTGGTTCATGCACCATGCATAGAGAAATGTGTCAATTTGGTTGATATTGGCAAGTTGCCTAAGAGATGAATTACACCATGGTACGAGTGCAATAGGCGTAGTGTTGTGTATTGAGTGAATTTGGAGGTGTTGGTGTGCGGAGGATTCCACATGTGGACAGTTGGTAGCTCCTCTGGGCCGTAGTACCGGGCAATGCACTAGTAATCTCGACAAAGCACTATTCTTAATCACGATCTAGCATAGACTGTTTGGTACAATGCCTGATGTATACGACGCTTATATTGTATAGCACTTAGTTGGGGCAGCCGGAGCTATGGACAGATCTTCTAAATCATTATCTCTGAAAATTGTGGTTAGCTCCAAGGAGTAAGAACGAGTCAGTGTACATCTGCATATTTGGTCTACATCATGATGTGATAATTATATTGATCTAAGATATTATGTATGATGTGATAATATGATTTAATGTATTGAATGTTATATCTGCATGTACTGTCGTTTTCTATACTGCCTGGTAGTGATGTAGATTATCTTACCTCTTTGTATGCATTTCTGTATTATTATTATGTTCGGTAAAGATTTTGAGGAAGGAGAAGAGGAGCAACCTTTGGGTTGTCAGTACAAGGAAAAACAGCATCCTGGTGATCAGTGCGAAGAGGACGAGCCTCTAGATCATCCTTATTGTGTGGATTGATTTTGAAGTGTTATGGTGCTACCGAGTTTTCTGGGATTTGTGAGACTGGAGTTCCATGGGGGCTCCGAAGCCTGGCGTCTACAAGTGGATAGAGAGACAGTTGTGTATGTGGGACGATTGACTGTGTCCTTTAATAGGGAATATGACGGAATTCCTATGTTCTTTACTACTGTTTTTGAACATCTAGAGTTACCCTTGTCTATTAGGCACTATTGGGGTGGTTGTTTCCATGCCCCTAGCTAGCTTAGTAGCGTGTCGATTGGATGGACTCCTGTCCGTAGGGCTACACGACATCTAGGGTTTCTATCTTCTGATGATCTAGCAGAGAAGGATCCTTCGGAGGATTAGAACTTTTAGTTGTGTACTTGGGCTAGTTTATGGTTTGTTATGAGTCAAATAGTTTACTACTTTACTAAATAGTTTGTAGTATGTAATTATTTGTATCCTTAAAACAAAATTATATATATAATTATGGTGTGTATTTAGTAGTTTGTTTTATTTCATGTTTTGTTTCTTTTATTTAATGATATAATGTACAAAAAGAACATATTTGCAACTCGTATTACTATTATTTAATAAATGATTTGTAACTTGGGTAAGGTTTATTTATAATTCATCATAAATGTAATGTCCTACATAGGGTGTTACATTAGTTGGTATCAGAGTCCAAGTTAGAGTTTTTTGGGGTTTGTGGATAGGTTTATTTTGCTTGTGTTGTGTGATTCTTTATGATTTGTTTCTGAAAGGTTACATCTAACTTTTATTTGTCTTGTTTGATTGATTGAAGAAAGAAAATGTCTCGTGGTAGAGGAATGCGTGCGAACGTGGGACGAGATACTAATGCAATGACTGTAGCTACTGAGGCCATGTAGCGTATGGCGGAAGTAATCATGCAACAGAATCAACAAGCAACCCAGCAACACGAGGCGACTACTGATGCTCAGAACTTATTTGAGTTTCGACGTAATAAGCTGCCGCAGTTCATGGGCGAATTTGATCCGGAGAAGGCGAGTCTTTGGATCCAAAAACTGGAAAAGATTTTTGAAGGAATAGGATGTGTGGACGATCAGAAGGTGACGTATGTTATGTTTATGCTAATGGGAGATAGTGAAAGGTGGTGGAGAGGAACTAGGAGGTTACTACAAGCTGAGGGAAGAAAAATTACGTGAAAGGTGTTTTGTGAAGTATTTTTAAAGTGCTTCCCGGCTAGTGCACGACATGCCAAGAAAATGGAATTTCTTGGTTTACGACAGGGTAACATGACTATTAGTTAGTACGTCATGAGATTTGAGAGCTTGTCAAAGTTCTCGAGGTATTTCCAAATCCAGCTTGACGAGGAATGGAAATGCCATAAATTCGAAGAAGGGCTGAGAGTTGAAATGAGAAGAGGAGTGCTACCAATGAGGATGAATCAATTTCTTGCATTAATGGATACATGTTGACGACTTGAGGAGCTGGAGCCTTCACGAGACCCTAGGAATCGCAACTTTGGACTGTCTAGGTTCCAAAGAGGAGGAAACAATTATAACAGTCGATTTCAGTGCAAACCGTACTCGAGACCACCGGGGAACCAGCCCCAACGTCCATCTTTTGGGGGAAGTCCTAGTGGCAACAAAACTGGTCAAACCGTGGTGTTTACGCCAAGGTGTTTTAAATGTGGGAAGAGTGGCCACATATCAAGAGATTGTAAAATCAAGGGAACTATCTGTTTTAAATGTGGAAGCCTGGTCATGTTTCTAAGGACTGCAACCAGCCAAAAAGGGAACCAACTGTGGGTAACGTTTGTGCTCCTCAGCCGTAGTCTGGAGGGCGAGTATACACGATGAGCGGAGCTGAAGCTTCCCAGTCCGAGGATCTTATTCAGGGAGAATGTGTCGTAGCAGGTAATCTTTTGACTGTACTATATGATTCGGGTGCAACTCATTCGTTTATTGCATATGACTGTGTGGATCAATTGAGATTATCTGTCTTCTCTGAGTTTTCAATTTATTATTTCTACACCAACTGCTAAGCCTGTTGTTACATCTAAAGTATGCTTGAATTGCCCTATTACTATTAATGATCAAGTTTTTTCTGTTGATTTAATTTGTTTACCTCTCATTGAAATAGATATAATCTTAAGAATGAATTGGTTATCTTCAAACCATATCCTACTAGATTGTTCCAATAAGACTTTAGTTTTTCCTAAGGATGAGAATTCTGGATTTTTAACTGTCGCTAAAGTTGAATCATTGTTAAGGGATGAAGCTCAATGATACATGCTGCTGTCTTCTTTAAAAGTCAAGAGCGAGAAAGACGTGAATGCTATTTCTGTCGTTAATGAGTTTCCCGAGGTTTTTCCCAATGAGGTACTCGGTTTACCACCAGAAAAAGAGATAGAGTTTTCTATCGATCTTGTACCAAGAGCAGGTCCTATTTTGATTGCACCATATCAGATGTCACCATCAGAATTAGCAGAGTTAAAGAAGCAATTGGAGGAACTGTTGGAAAAATAGTTTGTACGATCAAGTGTTTCACCATGGGGAGCACTAGTGCTACTAGTCAAAAAGAAGGATGGAATTTCTCGTCTTTGTGTGGACTACCATCAACTGAACAAGGTGACGATAAAGAATAAGTATCTACTTCCAAGGATTGATGATTTGATGGACCAACTGAAAGGAGTAGTTGTTTTCTCTAAGATAGATTTACGATCAGGTTATCATCAAATTCAAGTCAAGGTAGAAGATATACCTAAGACAACTTTCCGCACTCATTACGGGCATTATGAGTATCAAGTAATGTCGTTCGGAGTGACAAATGCTCCTGCAATATTCATGGATTACATGAACAAGATCTTTCGTCCATACCTAAATAGATTTGTTGTTGTCTTTATCGACAACATTCTGATCTATTCCTAAGATCCAGAAGAGCATGATGAACATCTTAGCATGGTTCTCCAAATTTTGAAAGAAAAGAAGCTGTATGCAAAGTTAGCGAAATGTGAATTTTGGTTCGAAGAAGTTCAGTTTCTGGGTCACATGATTTCCAAGGTATTGCGGTGGACCCATCGAAAGTGGAAAGCATTCTGCAATGGGAAAGGCCAAAAACAGTGACAGAGATCTGAAGTTTTGTTGGATTGGCCGGATATTACCAAAGGTTCATTGAAGGTTTCTCCGAGATAGCAGGACTTCTTACACAACTCACGAGGAAAAGTCAAGCTTTTTTTTGGACAGAAGAATGTGAAGAAAGTTTGTACGAGTTAAAGAAGAGATTGAGGATTGCACTAGTGTTGATTTTACCAGATCCAAGCAAGACTTTTGAAGTGTATTGTGACGCTTCTTACCAGGGATTAGGATATGTGCTGATGCAAAATAGAAATATGGTAGCTTATGCGTTGAGACAGCTAAAGGTACATGAGAAGAACTACCCAACGCACGATTGAGACAGCCACAATGGTCAGCATTCATTCCTAGAGTGGTTGATCGAAATTTAATTGCTCGAAGGAGTAGGTAAAAGCATTTTTTAGCTCTGCCAAAAGCTCAGTAACATAAGAATCACTGGAATCTTGTCCAGGCTGGGTCGAAAAGCGAGCTGATTGTGGAGAACTTCTATGGCTACTTGACAACATAGATATCAATTCATCCAAATCTACCTCCATATCTTTAGCATTTTTTGGCTCTATGACAATAGAATGAATTTGAGATGACGGAGGTAGATTGGAAGGTGTAATTTTAGCTAAGAGAGCATTCATGTCGAATTCTTCAGAAGCAATTTTGACAGGATTGTCTTTATTTATTTGGGAAGAACTAGCACCCTGAATTTCTGTCGGGAGAGGCAAGGAAACAGTTGGTATTTCAGGAGCTTGAAAAAATTGATCCTCTAGAGAGAGAGTTTCATTGCCTTGTCCAAGAGGGATTGTCAGGAGTGACAGATCTATCGATTCTTTGTAGAAAATAAAAGTGACATCAAGATAAGAAAAATCTTAGAATTTTTTTTTTAAAGACTTGGAAGATCTTACCTCAGCAGGTTGCTGAATTGGATCCTCAGCGTTCAATTTGGTGATAGGTCCTGAAGGACTTTCAGCAATTTGTTCAGATTCTGGATCCTGAAATAGAAAAGATCACATTATTAAATGAAGTCTTGAGTTTCCAATTAGGAAAAAATTGTGTCGGTTAACATTTACCTTGGGAGGAACAGAAGTAGTTTCTGCCTCAAGTTCAGTAGGTTTCAAGCTAGAACTTGAGGATTGAGTCTTTTTCTTCTTCTTCTGCAAAGGTAAAATAAGATGAGAATTTACCAAGGTATAAAAAAAATAAAAGAAATTATACCTTCAAAGGATTTTCAGAAGATGGGCTTGGAGATTCAATGATTTCAACAGAAGAAGTGGGAGTTAAGCCATCAACCTGTAATTGATAAAAGGTTTAATTTCGACAAATTGAAATTAAATTCTAAAAGGTAGGTTGAAAGAAAATATACCTTGGAAGTTTTTGCCTTAGAAGGCTTGGTAGCGGCTTTGGGTTTAGCAGGGCTTTTCGTCGATGCCGCTCTAGTTGTTTTAGTTTTTTGAGCCTTTGGGATATGAGGGTTTTGAGCTTTCTTGCCTTTTCTTTTCTTTAAGGCAGAAGTTTCTGTTTCTTCTTCTTCTCCTTCTCCTAATTGCTTATACTCCAAAGGTCTTTTTGAAGGAGTAGCTAGAGAGAAAAGAAGGAAAGGTAATTAGTTGATGAAATAAGGAATTGATTTCAGAATCGAAAGAAGTACCTTCAAGCAATTTAGTGATGACTCGGGTATCTTTGGCAAATTGTTCACACGAGGAAGCAAACCGACGGGTAAAAGTAACTTCTGGAGTTCTTGTAAGAAAGATGTTACTCGCAAAAAAGACTCAATCAGAAGTAAGGAAGTTACTAGCCTTGGTGGGTTTGCTTGGGAATTCGTCGGCCAAACCAAAACGAGCACAAGGAAGAGGCACTGGTTTTGGAAAAGGGACTTAAAAAGGTTCAAGTCGTGCCAAAGGATTTTTTATGTAAACCGCAATAAAATTAATGGAGCATTTCTCTTTGTGCATTTGCTTTTGTTTAGCCAGGACTTCTTCACAGTGTCGAACAATTGTGCCAGGATACCTGTAGTCCCACTTGATCTTGTAATATTTCTCAAAAGCTCTAATATCTTGAATATGTTTACCTTTGGTTTTTGTTGAAAGCTCTTGACCCAGCACAGGAATGAGTCATTCAGTTATTCGACTTCGACAAACATCAATATCAATATGGTAAGGGCTATAGTATGTAGTCCACCATTCGACAAAATCTGGAGTAACTCCTCTATAGGGTGTGAAAGGAGAAATCAAAAAATGTTGTTTGTGTCTCTCATTTTGCATAGCCACATGTACAAGATCTGACATGTCTTGTAAGCAACCATTAACAAAGTGTTCTTTGGCTTTTGGAGAGAATGGAGTGGGAATGGCTTGACAGAATCTCAGTTGACGAGCCATTGAATTTGGCAGGTGCAATTCTAAAAGATTGTCCGTCGAACCAGGAAGGCCAACAATTAACACTTACCGACAAAGAAAATTTGACCAAATGGAAAGATTGTTAACTTGAATAGAAGGGTTGTCAGAAATAAGTGGTCGAGTAAACCACTCTGAACCGACGGAGCGGTCAGCGAAGGGTGCAAAATAAATGTCTTCAGTATTGAAGGAAATAGAATGGAAAATGCTGAAAAAGTGCATAAAATTCTCTGAGTGATGCTTGTGAATTTTTTCATGTTTGAAATGGCAAAGTCTAATGCCATAAGTAGCAAAAGAAATTGTTGAAGGAGAAGTGTCGACTAGATAGTCTCCAAGAATGGCATTTAGCCAGAGTTGCAGCAACCATATGGGGCCACCAGCATTAGTTTTCTTTGTTTGTGACCTAATGCTTTGTACAATATCGCCAATACCAAAGTAAAGATTGGCAAGAAGGAACTGACCAAAAGCCAATTCTTGACCTTCATGAAGGAGATTGGCGAGGTGAAGGTAAGATTTTGACACCTGAACTGATTTAGTACAGAGAGCATAGGCCGACAACTAGAGAAGAAGAAAAGCCATATGTTCTTCATCGGACACAGGGCCATCTGATGAAGAATAGAAATTGACAAAATTTGAAAAAGAAGTTGGGGCTTTTGAATAAACGTTCATGACGTTCAAGGGGAGAAGGATAGGAGTTATGACTTTCCCACCTGGTCGAAGACCAGTTATGGCAGCCACGTCGAAAAGCGTAGGTCCCATCATGCCATAAGGGAAATGAAAGGAATTGGTGGTTTTGTTCCAAAAGAAAAAAGATGCACCCAACATACATGAATCTATTTTCATGGGATAACGTGAAAGTTGGATACAGTCAAATATACCTAATTTCCTCCATGAAGTTTCTTTAGAGGCTTGGACTCTATCAAGCCAATCAAGATACCCATTGATTTGGCCAGGTGGGGTTCTAAAAAGCCTTTCAAATTTGTTAAAATAACTGATGGGGATGGAAGGAAGAGAAGCCAAAATACATTCTTCTTTTGGATTTTTGCAAGGGAAAAAACTTTGAATTTCTTTGGTGATAAGTTCTTTGGGCAGAACTGGGCCCAAGAAAGCAGCTGGAGGATCTAAAGAAAGTGAAAGGTCGTTGATAGGAAGGATTACCTTGGAAAGATTCCATAGTTCAAATTTCTCTAGAACTGGGTCTTGAACAACGGCATGGCTGCCCAAATCTACTGATGGTTCATTGACAGATTGAGAATGAGAAGCCATTGTTGAAAAAGAAGCCTTTACAGAAAAGACACGCGAAAATAAGGTGAAGGAAGATGAACAGTAGAAGATGGAGTAAAAGTAGCGTGTTTCTATGAAATTTAAAGAAGTGATGAATAGTAGAGAAGGTAAGAGGACGCGTGATATTCGTAAAAAGCTATTTTTTCAGAAAGGGATAAATATCATCCCTATTTATTAGGAAGAAACGGCTATTTAATGTTTGAAATGATAAGTAGCAGTTGTGGTTTTCAAAAAATCCACGGAAGATTTTACTGGATTTTTTTTGAAAATCAAAATGATTTTGAAAAGATTTTTGATAAGGTCCTGATGTCGGAATTGGAAGTAGAAGATAAGATTAAAATTTATCTTTCTTCTAGCAGTATCGAAAGAAAAATTTTGGGGGGCATTTGTTGGGGATAAAAATACAAGTTTTGATTTAAATATTCTCGACAGACAGTTGACATTCGACGAAGATAGATAATTCGACGAAGATGGTTTTTCTGTGGTCGAATGATAACATTGAGGTATTCGACAAAGAGGTTTTTTTCGACAGTTAGACGATGATCTAGTGTTATAGTCAGATGTTGGTTTTTTGTCGAAATATCTCAGTTGCCTTTAGTTATTCGTCTTGAATTCAACAGCTAGATGGTGATCCAAGTGGTGATCAATTATCAAAAGGTCAGGGGATGGTTTCGTCGAAAATAAAGTTACCAATGCTATTGATGAAAGATGACATGGTTGCTCTCAGTTGAGCAAAATATTAGTGTAGATAAGCATGATATAACTACCATGAACGTGGTCAGTTTTTAGGAGTTAGTTATTTTTCATATTTTGCCTATAAATATTAGTATTCACGATGTACAAATAGTGGTTTTACTGGATATACAATCCTAACATCTCACTCAAGCAGATTAACAGGTTTGATTCCAAGTATGACTTCCATTTTCATTTCTAGCCATTTACATTAATGCAATGTCTCTTTAAATTTTTTATTTTCAAGCCTTGTTCTTTAAATTTCTTTACTCTTTCTGCACTTTAAATTCATGCATTTTACGTTTTCTGCACTTTAAACTTACTGCATTTTTACAATTCCTGCATTTAAACTTTTTGCACCTTTATTTTCTGCATTTTAATCTTCAGCACTTTATATTTCTTGCAATTTACTTTTTCTGCACTTTTAAATTTCTTTGCACTTTACATTTTTGCACGTTACTCATCAATTTCTTAAAAGTTTCTTTTCTAACGAGATTACCACATAACTTTGCACCCATATTCGACTGATAAAATATATTTGTTTGTTGGAATTTGTCTCATACCAAATTCACCCGTAAACAAATGTACAAAAAGAAAATTTTTACAACTCGTATTACTATTATTTAATAAATGCTTTGTAACTTGGGTAAGGTTTATTTATAATTCGTCATAAATGTAATGCCTTACGGAGGGTGTTACAAGGATAAATTGAGTTAGTTTGATATTTTTAAGTACATTGAGTAAGTGTTTTAATATCATATTGACTTAACTAATATATGGAAATGTATGGAAATGATGAAACTAGGGTTGAGATGAATCCTAGGAATTTCTATAATATCTTTGGAAATTAGGAAACTTGTTTTAGCAAGATTAAAGTATTTATAAGAGATATATTGTTTCAGCAAAATATGTCAACTTGTTGGATGACTCACATTTGCAGCTTCTTCTCTTTGACTTTGTGATTATTTCCTTCCTTTTCACACTCTATTCACTCACTTTCTCACGGTAGAAATAATAGTAGTAGGGGTAGAAAAACAGAAAGGAAAATAATGAAAGAAGAAGGAAGAAGAGGAAAGGAAGAGGAAAGCAAAAGGAAAAGCCAAAACTTGAGGATCAACTACATCACTTGAGGTAGGGGTGCTTGCTTCCTTAATCTCATCTTTTGCTTCACTAACTTGATTTCTTCATGTTTGTTTGAGTGGATGCTAAGAATGGGTTTTAGAGGCAAATAAGTTTCCTTTGCTTGATTTTTGTTTCTTGTGGCTGAGTTTGGTTTGCTTTTGGCTTAATCTATGCACGGTTGTTAATTGTGAACTTAGAAACCTCCATTTAACTACTTGTGATGGTGGTTCAAAAATGGGTATAGAAGGGGTTTGTTTTTTTATCATAAATCCATGCTAGATCAGTTGAGCTTATGTATGAGGATTCTAACATGTTTAGATATCATGTTTATGGTTGGAAACCACTTAGAATCCATGAATTGGGGGTTAGAAACTTGTTTGGAAACCAGAGGGTTGAAGGATCCATTTCTGGTGCACTAGCACCTAGACGTCAGAGCTGGGCGCCTAGGCACCCATTGATCAGAATGTGAGTGATAGCAGGCTGCCATGTCCACACCTGGACATGGAGTCTGGGCGCCTGAGCGCCAATGATGAGGAAACATAGGGCAAGTTCTCTACCCAGTCAACACCTAGGCCTTGGAGAGTAGGCATCTAGACACTAGGTCTAGTGTTCCCAGGATGTTTATCATGATTAAATGAAGTTCCCTAGTTAGTGGGATCCTCCATATATGCTTTCTTAAGTGTATTAAAGATATTTTTAGGGATATTTCACAAAGAAAATAACCACCTTGCATATATGGAAAAATAGTAAACCTTTGAGCTTCCAAGAGTAGTGGAATACCTTAGATATGTATCTAAGACCTTGAGCAATATAAGGTTGTGTTTGATATCACTTTTGATGTGGTGATAAGGTATACTAGATACTAGTTAAGTGAGCTTTGTTCTTATGATGAACTATGGATAGCATGAACTTGGTTCTTAGTTGAGCCATGTTAGTTGAATTAGCTTGGTTCTTCAATAAGCCATGATAATGAAATGAGCTTGGTTCTTTAATGAACCATGGTAAACAAATCAGCTTGGTTCTTTAATGAACAATGGTAATGAAATGAGTTTGGTTCTTTAATGAACCATCGTAAATAAATCAGCTTGGTTTCCCTAATGGATCTTGGTAGATTATGAGCTTGGTTCCTCGATGATGGGCCATGAAAATGAGTTGCTTGGTTCTTTTATTGGTCCATGAATGTTTATGTAGCTTGGCTATTTTAGTTACTAAAGTTGAGTCATGGATGAGCTTTTATACTATATATTATTCCTTATTTGTTAAGATTATGTTTATAATGTTATAAATGTTTGGTTTTGGAATACTTATACTGAGGATTGTGAATTCTCATCCCATTTGTGTTTTCATGTAAATCCAGGTCAAGATCCCTCTAAAGGAAAGAAGAAAAGGCAAATGGACTAGATAGCTAGTTTCTTTTAAACAATGCTTGCATTATGTTTATTTTTTCTTTGTGTTACATAAAAGGTGTTATGTATTACAATTTACCCTTTTGAGGCTAATACTGTATAAATATATATTTCTTTTTTCTTAAAGGCTATCTATAATGACATGTATATTATTATGGATTATGTTTATTGTTTATCAGATGGAAGTAACTAGCTTAACTTTGTTTACCAATGTATATTTTTAATATACCATGATATCTAGAGTTAGGGTGTTACATGCCAAGGTTAGTTGCCTCTACTTAGGACCAGGGAAGTAATGAAGTAATTACACTTTGGGCGTTACATAGATAGGTAGTATCAGAGCAATTCATCTTGATTGAGCCTAGGGTATGGACTGACTATGTTTGTGGTATGACTAGAAGTTCCCATTACGTGTTGTACAATGCATTGTCTTTTCTTGCTAATGAGATGCTTAGGTAGGTTGAAAATGCTTAACTACTTAGGTGTGTATGTTAAAAGTTTCTGTCACACTATTTACATGATATTGAGACTAATCAACTTAATATATATAACTTTGTGTGATTAGCATTGACAATGGCAATGGTTTTAATGATAACAAACAAGAGAAATGATGGTTATGCAAAGATCAAGTCCTAAGGTTCTTCAAGTATAGCTTTTAGGAGTTAGATCTTATGTTAAGGTTAATAGGAATCACACTAGCTCATGTCTTGTTTTTCATTCAACTTCGATCTCTTTGCAAAATCATGTTTTATGTTGATTAAGTTTGAGCAAAATGTTTTTAGAAAGGATGAAAAGAAAACCATGTTTCATACTTGTGAAAATACTCATCAAGTATGTGGAAAATGATTTCAGAAAGGTTGAAAATGATTTGGGAAAGTTTGGTTATGAAATCCTTTAGAAATCTTGTTTTCTTGGTGAACTAATAACATATTGTGTGTTTTGAATAATAGGTTATTTGAGAACAATAATTAATTATGTAATTTCAAATAACAGATCATTTGAAATCCATAACGGGTTTTTCACCTTGGCAGAAATGTTCCACTAAATTTTAAAGTGAATAACCTATTATAGAAACTCTATAACAGGTTATTTGCAATGTCAGTAGTGTGCTATTATGTTTTTGAATGTTCCTAACCGATTAGAGCTCCCAAATAACCTGTTATTTTTGTGCTATAGTGTTTTCTGATGAAACAAATAATCTGTTAGGTAAAACCAATAACATGTTATCTGAAACCAAATAACCTGTCATTGGAAACTAATAATCTGTTATCTAGGATAGCAGAAAACATTTTCCAATGGCTATATTGTAGCATTTAATGCCCCTAACCACTCCTCAATGGCTCTAATTTGTTGTGCTATAAATATAAGTTGTTGGGCATTTATGAAGGTTGAGAGAACAATCAGTAAATCATCCTTGAGCATTAAATTCGTGTTTTATCATCTTTTTCTCCAAACCTCTATTTTGAGCTTCAAAGTGTGATCCTTTGATAGCCATTGGGCTTCAGTTTGTAATATATACTCTTTTGAGAGTTTATCATTCAATCTCCATTTGATTTCCTATAAAAGAGGGTGAGGTATCCCTCAAGAAATAAAAAGGTGAGGTATCCCTTGAAAGAGTAAAGGGTGAGGTATCACTGTTTTAAGACTCAAGAACAAAGGGTGAGGCATCCCAGAGGTGTGTTGAGTGCTCTCAGTTGTAAAAGTTGTCAAGCACCTGTTCAAGCTTGAAGATTAGTGGAAAATCTCGGGTGGTTCACTTGAGAACTGAACGTAGGTCACAAAGGGTGGCTGAATCAGGATAAATCCTTGTGTTTGTTCTTTTCAACTCTATCTCTTTACTTTGTGCTTATATTTTATATGCTTGCTAGAATACTTTCTATCTTGACTTATTTATTTATGAGTGAAGTGATCGATCTCATCTATCTATTCGCTTTAATCAATCAATAGTTTCAACGAAAATTGATAATCAAATGTTTTGCGAAAAGATTACAAAATTATTTTACATACTCAATTCACCCCCCTCTTGAGTATTGAGGCCACTTGGTAATAAGTGGCATCAAAGATAGACTCTTGTGTAAAGAGCTTAGCAGCTTCAAGAGAAGAAATGGCTTCAAATGGTTTTTTAAACAAAAGTTCTTCTAAAAATAGACCTCATTTTTCCAATGGGGATGGTTATTCCTATTGGAAAAAAAGATGAAAATTTTTATTGAAGTTACTGACTTAGATGTGTGGGATGCCATTGAAAATGGTGTTTTTGTTCTCACACGTACTATTGATGGTGTAAAAACTAATACACCAAGAAGTGAATAGACTGATGAAGACAAAAAGAAAGTTCAATACAATTTGAGAGCCAAAAACATCATCACCACATCCTTGGGGTATGATGAATTCTTTAGGGTGTCAAATTGTAAGACTGCAAAAGAAATGTGGGACACTCTACAAATAACCCATGAAGGTACTAGTAAATTGAAAAGATCAAGGATAAACACTCTCAGCCATGAATATGAGCTTTTTATAATGAACCATGTTGAGAGCATTTAAGAAATGCAAAAATAGTTCACACACATTGTTAATCATTTTGTTTCATTGGGAAAGACTTTTCCTAATGAAGATCTTATTAACAAAGTTTTGAGATATTTGAGCAGGAATTGGCAACCCAAAGTAACGGCTATTATGGAATCAATGGATTTATCAACAATGTCTCTAGCCACTCTATTTGAGAAGCTCCAAGATCATGAATTGGAGCTAAATATGCTCAATCAAAATGAGGAGCATGACAAGAAGAAAAAGAGGATTGCACTTAAAGCCACCTGCTCTGTAATTGATGATGATGATGATGAAGAAGATGATGAAGATGGATTAGAAATAAATGAGGAGAATCTTGGTCTTCTAGTAAAAAAATTTAGAAGATTCTTCAAGAAGAATGGTGCTCAAAGAATAGCTCCCTTTCCCCAAAATAATTCTTATCACAAAGGGGAAGGAACATCATCCACTCCTAAATGTTATAAATGTGGAGAGTTGGGACACATGAAGATGGAGTGTCCAATCAATCAAAGGAAAATAGAAAAGTATGAGAAGAGGTTCTCAAAGGAGAAGAAAGAAAGAAGAGCTTACATAGATTGGGATGATAATGACATGGACTCAACTTATAACTCAGACAATGAGAAAGTCAATCTATGTCTCATGGCTAGAGGACAAGAGGAAGATGAAGATGACACGGAGGTAACATCCTCAAACTTTGACTCTTCCCCTTCCTATGATGAATTGCAAGATGCATTTGAAGAATTGCATAATGAATCTATGAGACTTGCAAAACTTGTTTCATCATCCAAGAAAACAATTTCCTCCTTTGAAAACAAAATCTCTATTTTAAACAAGGAAATTGAGGAACTTAAAATTGAGAATGAAACTCTTTGACTTATTGATACAAATTCTTCATGCATGACATGTTCTTCACTTGATAATGCATCTACATCTTTTTCTTATTCATCATGCAAAACTTTTGAAAAGGAAATTGAAGATTTGAAAAATACTCTTTCAAATTTTACCTTTAGAAGAGATAATTTGAACATATTGCTTGGGAAGCAAAGATGTATTTTTCAAAAGGCTGGTTTAGGGTATAATCCAAAAAATCGATAAAAACTTTATAAGAATTTCTTTGTTCCTTCAAGTACATCAACAAGTCCTTTTATAAAGTATTTTTGTTGTGGCAAGAAAAGACATAGTGCATCGACTTGTAATGTAAGGAAAAATATCAATAACAAGATAGGGACTAAAATAGTTTGGGTTTCCAAAGGCACTTTGCCAAAAACTAACACACAAGGACCCAAGAAAACTTGGGTACCAAAAGCCAAAAATTGAAGTGTGTTGTAGGTGTGCTTGAAGACCAAGAGCTAACTTTGGTATCTTGAAAGTGGCTACTCTAAGCACAAGACTAGAAATTACTCCAAGTTCCCTTCCTTATCTCCAAGAAGCTTGGACTTGCAATCTTTGGATAAGTGGAGACTTGTTCTATGCTTTAACTTGCTTTAAAGGAGTACTTTTCTAGCTTTATATCTTGAAAATATCTCTATATGTGATAATATGCTAGATAAGTTCACTTCTTATTTGAAATAACATATTTGATGTAAACATCTTTGAACTTAGCATTCTGGATCAATCATGCATCTAACTCTTGCTAAAAATCATTTTTGCTACATAACTTGTCATAATATAATTTTTTGCTGCATAATTCATCACTTTGCTGCATTATTGAACTCCATGCATAATTATCTTGCTTTAGTATTTTTTTTAATCTAATACTGACTTGAGCGTCGGAAGTTCCCCCATGTTTGTTTTGTAGCTGCTTGATCCATGCTTAAGTCTCTTAAATTTCCAATCTCAAGCTCTTACTAAAGAAATTGCTTTCTGGTACTCTTAAAGAAGAAAAATCAGTTTTTGAGTTGCACTTATAGTGGTTTGGGTTGATAAAAATAAGGCTAAGATAAGATCACCCTCAAGATGGCATGAGTTTGTATTCCAATGATTGAATTCCTGAAGATTTTTTCTGTTTATGGTGAAGTCATAATCTGTTACGGAAAGCAAATAACCAATTAGAGCCTTCACACAATTAGTTTCTAGTGCCTTTCAAAAGGATAAATTTGTTTTAAAGATGTTTTTAAGGTGCTTAAAGTGGATGTCATGGAAGCAAAGTTAAGTCGATTATCAAAGATGGCATGTGACTGCATTCTTAAATGTTGAATTTTTTAAGAATTTCTAGTTTTGGAAGTGAAATAACCAGTTTGAAGAAGGAAATAATATATTATTTGGACTTTGGAACCAATATGGCACATTGAAACTAAGAAAGTAACCAATTAAGAGACCTCTCTAACCAATTATGGAGGTATTTTGAGGCTCCTAGAGATCACAAGCAAACAGAAGCTCAATCTATTAGAGGATCACGAAAATAACCTGTTAGGAGCTTTCCCTAATCTGTTATTGAAGCAAATAAAGGCAACATTTTTGGTGTGGCTCACGAAAATAACCAATTAGGACACATTCCTAATCGGTTATTGTATCCAACAAAGGCCAATTTTTTCAAAGGACCACAAAAATAACCAATTAGGAACAAGTCCTAATCGGTTATTGAGGCTAACCGAGAGCTCCACTAACCAATTACTCCATGCCATAATCAGTTAGCTCAAACCTCTAACAGATTATTTGCTCAACCCGTGACCATCCATTTTTGTTGCTACACACAATAATCGATTACCTCATTGCTCTAACTGATTATTGAGCTCATTAAAATAGTAAAACCATGACTTTCCTCTCACCATTCATGACCCAAACCTCCATGTTCATCTTTTTCCTCTCACATCCTCTCACATCCACTCACTTAAACTCCTCACCTACTCCAAATCCAACCAAAATCCACTATTAAAACACATTTTCCATCACTTTCTACCGATCAAAACTTCCATTTTCTTCCAAATTTTCACCTTCCCTCACATTTTCTCTCTCCTAAACTGAGCCCTAGCCTCCATTGTCAACCATAGCAACACAGTTATCTATGATCGCTTGAGTACTATAGAAGATCACTTGGATAAGCTTGAGCGTCATCTTCAACAACTAGAAGATCATGGGGCTTAGGCATGGATCTCTTTTATTTATCTCATCTCTTTATGTTTTAGCTATGTTATTATTTTTAATGCTCATCTAACCTCAATGGGTTATCTTTTTGATATGTTGCTTGTAACACCCCAATTTTTAGAAAATGTACCGAATGTACTGTTTGCTGTTTTTCAAACTTTCGTGTGAATGACCGTTGTGTCCCTATTTTACTGTTTCTCGATTTCTGCATGAAATACAAATACGTTTATACAGGCTCAAATTTTATTTGGTCTTTTTACGTAATTTGTTTCGAGACGGTAAAATAAAAGTTTTTTCGAACTATTGTTTTAATTTTTCTCGGAAGATATACGTACAATTAATACTGTCTGTAATTTTATTTGAACTTTTTGGATGATTAGCTACGTTGTGGGAAAAAATAAGAAAATGACCATTACGTCCCGAACGTCTTTGTTTGGTACTTTTTTGCTTTGTTTTTAATTATTTTCTACATGATTTAGTGTCCAATATTACTCGTCTGTGATTTTATATGGACTTTTTGTGTGATTTGCTACGGGCAGAAAATAATATTTTTCCTGGACCGGTAAAATCTGTTTTTAATTATTCGAGGCGGGGGATCTTACTAAACCCAATTCTCGAATGAGCCTAAAATTAATCTTTTAATTTTTAGGATTTAACTCAAAATAAAATAATTTTGTATTATTATAATATTATTTTATTAGTCAATATAACTTAGCGACAAAGTGGACTCGAAAATGTTTTGCGGGACCCACGTTTAGCTAAACAGTTAACTTAGTAGCTTAATTAATCATCATTAGTGAAGGAACTCTCTAGAACATGGTGACTAGCTTAGTGACTAGGTTAGTGTGATGATGAAGCTTAGTGACAAGGCTTAGTGACTAGGTTAGAAGGAACCAATGGGAGACAAGCTTGCTAACCAAGTTTTGATCTTGGCCTTTGATGCATTCTAAGGCTTGGATGAAGCCAAGCCATGGACACCTTGCATGGCATTGAAGTCTACGGCCAATGCATGTTGGAGGACCAAAAATCACTTTGTCTTCAAGCATTTTCTCTCTTCTCTCTCTTCCAAAAACCCTAAACACCATTGATGTTCTTTTGGAGCTAGTTTCGGCCAAACCTAGTTCTACACCATCCAACCACCTAAAATTCTATCCAACCAAGTTTTCTAAACCTAAACACAATCCTAAGAACATCTCTAGTTGAGAGTTCTTGCAAAATCCTTCATTTGAAGCTTGAAAACCTACTGGGAAGATTTGACCAAGGAGGTGAAATCTCTTATTTTTCTTTTCTAAATTCTTTTTCAAAGTTCTAAGCCATGATTTATCCATGGTTTAAGCTCTCTTTTAATGTTTAGTAATTTGTAGTTTTTGTTTAAGCTTGCTAGGTTTTTGGAGGAGGAAAATCGTGACCCTAGGAGGAGTGAAAGAATCCATTTGTCTTCATTTAAGGTAAGAGGAAGACAAATCTTATCACCTATGGATGGTGGTAAGAAGATGGAGTTGATTTTGTGATTGTAGAATCCATAAGGATTCATGTGTGTGCTTGTTAGTAGCTTATTTGATGTGGTTGTGTATTTGTTAGTAGCTTTCCTATTTGTTGTTTGTAATAAATTGCATGTCTACAAGCTTTAAGTTGCATGTCTATAAGCTTTGATAATATTGCATGTGTTAGAATTACATGATAAAGTATAGAATGGCATGATAATGTATAGGATGTGAATAACATGTCAAGGAAATGCATGTGTGTTCCAAAGAACACCACACCAAGGCTCACGGCCACTAACCAAATGGAGAACCAAAATGTTCTCTTAATTTTCTTAAAAGGTAATTTAATTAACCTAGGAGAATTAAGAAGGTTTCAAGTTGATTAGATCAAAGAAAATGAATTTAGAAATCAAATGGTAAGACTTAGTATTTTTGGCCAACATGCCTAAAATGAATGTGTTGATTTCAAAAACCATTTTCTAAAACAATGGTTAAATGAATTTAGACAATAAGTTTGACATATATTTAGAAGATGAGAAATAATTTAGAAATCAAATTCAAAGGATTTAGGAAATTCGGCCAACATGCCAAACTAGATATTCTTGATTTCTAAAATCAATTCTAAACCATTTTCAAGTATAAAGAAGGCATTATATGTTAACAAGAATTTTTTTCTAAAAAGAGTTTTTGAAGAAATCAATTGATTAGAATTAAATTAAGGAACTAAAATCAATAATTTTATTGTTATAAAGGAAATACAGTAATCTTTAAGAATTTCTAACATATGGCTCATGCTATATTTTGAAGCATGTTAGGAGTTTTTAAAAGATTAAATTATCCGGTTTATTTAAATAAACAAAGTTTTTACGGAAAAAATTAGGAAACCATTATTATTAATTTTCTAAACAAAATACTGTCAATTTTTAGTAAAAACAGACAAATAAGATAGAAAAGATGTTCAAAAGGCAGTATACGGTATGAAAACTATTACACGTAGTTTAAACGTACTAATTATTATTTCTGTTTATTTAAACAATGATTTTTAAGGGATTTGGACAAGAAAATGATTTAAAAATCCTACGCGATTGAGAAAACGTATTAAAAATTCTACGCGATTTTAAAAACAGAAAAATATATTTACGCGATTTATAAACGTTTGTAAAAATGATGAAATTGTGAAAACGCGATAAAATTTCTACGCGATTGACCATTGCTGTATTTATTTTATGCTGTCGGGAAAATGTGAACCCGTACAGGCTTTTGAGGATTTTTCGCTGTCAGAAAAATGTGAACCCGTACAGGCTTTCTATTTTTCTGCCATTGAGGGCATATTATTATCTTGAGGGCATTTTCGTAATTTCATATTTTTGGAATTATGTATTGAGTTTATGCCAAATTTTTGGTGGATTGGTTGATGAGACGAATCACATCGTGTTGTCGATGCGATATACGTAGTGTGGTTCATTGTTCTAATGGACTTGGAGACGTTAGTGTACGGTATCCCATATGTGACAGCTTGGTAGCTCCGCCGGGCCGTGGTAAACCGATAGCACACTAATGGACTCGACACGCACTATATTTAATCGAGATTTGTAAAGTCTAGTAGTACATTTGCCCGTAGTGCCACAATGTGAGACCGTGAACTACACCACGCCTGGATAATGGATTCCTGTGTCGTGGGGCTATAGACGCAACGTGTGACCGCGCAATAGTTGGTTGGGCAGCCGTGGTACTAATAGATTTTTGCGAGTCATTCTCTCTCGATACCTTTGTGTGTTTTTTAGCTCCATGGAGTAGGGTGTGTCTTATATTTATTTATTGGGATCTATTTATTTATTTTGTCTTATTTATCTATTTTGTCTTATCTATTTATTTTTATCTTATCTCGTTTATTATATTGATATTGATTTATTTGTTTACCGTATTTGTTTTATCTATTGTTGTATTGTATCATTTGTTTCTTGTTTTATTTTATCTGTGATGGTATATTGTTGGGATATTTAAATCTTTTTGAATCTTTACACTACTCTGTTACATATTAATGTTATAGCTTTTCATATTGCATGAACTGTATATCTGTTGTTTGTCGTCTTCTTATTGGCCATGTTTGTGGTGACTTTAGATTGTCTTACCTCTTTATTGTATGTGTTTTCTGTATATACCTGTTTATATGGTAAAGAGTTTGAGGAAGAGGAACAGCCTCTCGAGATTCTGTACACCGAGGAAGAAGAGGAACAACAAGAGGAAGATCAGTTCGACGACCAAGAACCATCCGATCATCCATATCCTTTGGATTGATTGTGGGAGATGGCAGTGCCAGGATTTTTGGGGTTTGTACAACTAGAGTTTCATGGAGGTTCATTGGCTTGGCATCTGCGAGGAGATCGAGATTCTGTGACATATGTAGGACGGCTGACTGTGACTCTACGTCATCGGTTTGATGGAGAACCGATCATGACTACGGCAGTATTTCTACACTTAGAGTTGCCCCTATCCATTAGGCGTCATTGGGGTGGGATATCCACTGAGCCTAGTGAGATGACACTCGTATCGACTGCGCGGTCTCATGTCCGCCGAGAGTCGAGACATCCGGGATATTTGTCTCCTGATGATCATTTTCATGTTGAGAGTGATCCTTCGGAGGATTAAATATGCATGATGTTTTTTTTGGGCGCGTCTGCGTATGTCTGTATATATTGACTCTTTTATTGCTTTATTTAATTGTTTTTGTTTAAATATTGGTAGTTTTAGGTGTAAATTATTTATATCACTTATAATGTAAATCATATGTAAATTATGTGTGATGTTGTGATGTTTATTTTATTTTTCCGCATTATTTTATTTAACAATATTCTCGTTTATCGTGAATTATCTTACAATATGTAATATTATTTAACAAATGTTTTACAACTTGGGTAGATTTTATTTATTTATTTTATTTTTCTTTATATGTGTGGCATCCCCAAAGGGGTGTTACATTAGTTGGTATCAGAGCCCAAGTTAGAGTCTTTTGGGGTTGTGGTTGGGTCTGTTTTTGTTTGTGCTGTGTGATTCTCTGTGATTTATATCCTTTCGGAAGTATCTAAAAGGATGTATCTAATTTTGTTTTGTTCTGTTTGAAGATGTCTGGACGAGGTAGAGGACGTGCGAACGTGAATCGTGAGGTTGACCCTATGATTGCTACTGCTGAAGCTATGCGGCAGATGGCTGAAGTGATTACTCAGAAAATCGAGAGCAACTCAATAAAGAAGATGCTACCGCTGATGCCCTAAATTTGGCTGAGTTTAGGCGTCATAATCCGCCACAGTTTAGAGGCGAGGTGGATCCGGAGAAAGCAAGTCAGTGGATGCAAGATTTGGAGAGGATCTTTGAAGGAATGAGATGTGCAGATGATAAGAAGGTGACTTATGTTGTTTTCATGCTGAGAGGAGATGCAGAACATTGGTGGAGAGGAACCCGCCGTGTTTTACAAGCTGAGGGGATGGAAATTACTTGGGAGGTGTTTTCTAACGCTTTTCTGGATAAGTATTTTCCTGCGAGTGCTAGGCATGCCAAAGAGATGGAATTTCTTGGTTTGCGACAGGGGAATATGATGGTGAATGAGTATGCCACAAAGTTTGAGAATTTGTCTCAATTCTCAGATTATGCTCAGACACGGCAAGATGATGTGTGGAGATGTAGGAAGTTTGAATCAGGTTTAAGAGTGGAACTGAAACGAGGAGTGCTATCCTTGGGAATAACTCAGTTTCATGCTTTGGTGGATGCATGTGCACGACTTGAGGAGCTTGAGCCGTCGAGAGATCAGAGGAATCGTAACTTTGGACCGACAAGGTTTCAAAGAGGTGGAGGTAGCAATACAAATCGGTTTCAGCGTAAGCCGTACTCTAGACCACAAGGAAATCAATCTCAGCGACCGCCAGTTGGAGGAAGTGTACGCGGTAGTGGAGCAGGGCAGAAGGTGGTGTTTACGCCAACGTGTTTTAAGTGCAGTAAGAAAGGGCCATATATCTCCAGATTGTACAATCAAGGGGACGGTCTGTTTTAACTGTGGACAACCTGGGCATATGTCGAAAGATTGTACTCGGCCAGAGAAGAAACCTGTTGTTCGGTATGTTAGAGCTAATCAGCAAAAATCTGGAAGTACTCAACCAAGGTCAGGAGGACGAGTATATACAATGATGGGATCTGAGATTTCTAAGTCTGATGATCTTATTCAGGGAGAAGGAGACATTAGAGGTAATCTTCTGACTGTATTGTATGATTCTGGTGCTACACACTCATTTATTTCCTATGATTGTGTGGAAAGACTGAAGTTGCCTGTGTCTTCTCTGAATGTTAAATTGAGTGTATCTACGCCAACTGCTAAACCTATTGTTACATCTAAGATCTGTTTGGATTGTCCTATTGTTGTGAAGGGCCGTTTGTTTATGGTCAACTTGATTTGTTTACCTCTTGTTGAGATAGATGTAATTTTAGGGATGGACTGGTTATGTTCTAACCATATCCTTATAGACTGTGCAAGTAAAACCATAGTTTTTCCTAAGGAAGAAAAGTCTGGGTTCTTAACTGCTGTTAAGGTCAAGTCTTTGTTAAGAGATGGAGCGTAGGGATATATGGTATTATCTTCTCTAGAAGTTAAGAATGAGAAGGATGTGAATACTATTCCTGTTGTCAACGAGTTTCCTGATGTTTTTCCTGATGACGTACCTGGTTTGCCACCTGAGAGGGAGATCGAGTTCTCAATTGATTTAGTACCAGGAACAGGTCCTATCTCAATTGCACCGTATCGTATGTCGCCAGTGGAATTGGAGGAGCTGAAGAAGCAATTGGTGGAGCTGTTGGAGAAAGAGTTTGTGCGACCTAGTGTTTCACCATGGGGTGCGCCAGTACTTTTGGTCAAGAAGAAGGACGAAACTTCTCGGCTTTGTGTGGATTATCGTCAGCTGAACAAGGTGACTATCAAGAATAAATATCCGCTTCCAAGAATTGACGACTTGATGGATCAGTTGAAAGGAGCTGTGGTATTTTCCAAGATAGATCTGAGATCTGGTTATCATCAGATTCGTGTAAAGGGGGAAGATGTGCCGAAAACTGCTTTTCGAACTCGTTATGGACATTATGAGTATCAGGTAATGCTATTCGGAGTGACGAATGCTCCTACCATATTTATGGATTATATGAACAGGATTTTTCGTCCTTATTTAGACAGATTTGTTGTTGTCTTTATCGATGACATTCTGATCTATTCTCAATCGAAGGAAGAGCATGCTGAACATCTTGGTGTTGTTCTTCGGATTTTGAGGGAGAAGCAGCTGTATGCGAAATTGGCTAAGTGTGAGTTCTGGTTGGAAGAAGTCCAATTTCTAGGTCACGTAATTTCTAAAGAAGGTATTGCGGTGGACCCATCAAAAGTGGAGACTGTTTTACAATGGGAAAGACCTAAGACGGTAACAGAAGTTCGAAGTTTTGTTGGACTTGCTGGATATTACCGGAGGTTTATCGAGGGTTTTTCGAAGATTGCTGGACCACTTACGCAACTTACGAGGAAAAATCAAGCTTTTGAATGGACGGAAGAACGTGAAGCTAGTTTTCAAGAGTTGAAGAAGAGATTAACAACTGCACCGGTGTTGATCCTACCAGATTCGACGAAATCTTTTGATGTGTATTGCGACGCTTCTTATCAAGGGCTAGGATGCGTATTGATGCAAGATCGGAACGTTGTGGCATATGCTTCTCGACAATTGAAGGTTCATGAGAGGAATTATCCAATGCACGATTTGGAATTAGCCGCTGTGGTTTTTGCTCTAAAGATATGGAGACATTTTCTCTATGGAGCAATGTTCAACATTTTCAGTGATCACAAGAGCTTGAAATGCTTGTATGATCAGAAGGAGCTGAACATGAGGCAGCGGAGATGGTTAGAATTCCTGAAAGATTATGATTTTCAATTGTTGTACCACCCTAGTAAGGCGAATGTCGTGGCTGATGCCTTAAGTAGAAAGATTATCAGTGCTTCTGCTCTGATGATCAAGGAAAAGGAGCTCATTGAACAGTTTAGAGATGTGTGGTCATTTGTTGAGTTAAAACCGGGGAAGATCTGTATTAACATGGTTACTATCTCGAGCGAGCTGATGGAAGACATAAGGGAAAAACAGGATGCCGATGAATTTTTGCAAGGAATAAGAGAACAAATAAAGCAAGACGAGACAATAGAGTTCAAAGAAGGAACTGATGGAATTCTGAGGTTTCGGGGTAGAGTCTGTGTTCCTCGTGACCGGGAGCTGAGGCGATATATTGTGGAACATGCCCATACTAGTCTATTGAGTATGCATCCAGGCATAACAAAGATGTACCAAGACTTGAAGAAGTTATTCTGGTGGCATGGATTGAAGAGTGATGTTATTAGGTGCGTGTCAACTTGTCTAGTCTGTCAAAAGGCGAAAGTGGAACATCAAAGACCAGCTGGAATATTACAACCGTTATCTATTCCAGAATGGAAATGGGATAGTATATCGATGGATTTCGTTACCGGTTTGCCAAAGACGAGGAAAGGTCATGATTCGATATGGGTTATAATCGATAGGCTTACGAAATCGGCTCATTTCTTACCAATTAATATTAAGTATTCATTGGAAAGATTAACCTAGTTGTACATCAGTGAAATTGTCAGATTACATGGTGTACCTACATGTACAGTTTCTGATCGAGATCTGAGGTTTACGTCAAGATTTTGGCGGAGTCTGCAAGAAGCTATGGGAACGAAGTTGCGACTGAGTTCGGCGTATCATCCGCAGACAGATGGTCAGACAGAGAGAACTATAGAGTCTTTAGAGGATCTGTTGCGTGCTTGTGTTTTGGAATAACGAGGAAGTTGGGATGAATTTTTATCTCTGATAGAATTCACCTACAACAATAGTTTTCACTCAAGCATCGGAATGGCACCTTATGAGGCGTTGTATGGAAGATGATGTCAGACACCGTTATGTTGGTATCAGGATGGGGAAAGCATGACTGTTGGACCAGATCTTGTACAACAGACTACGGAAAAGGTAAAGATGATACAAGAGAAGATGAAGACGACGCAAAGCAGACAGAAAAGTTATGCGGATAAACGAAGACGACCTCTTGAGTTTGAGGAGGGTGAGCATGTGTTTCTAAGAGTTACTCCTACGACTGGTGTCGGAAGAGTTATTAAGTCTAAGAAACTTACTCCTAAGTTCATTGGACCGTATAGATTATCCGACGTATAGGTCCTGTAGCGTATCGATCGATCGCTATGCCGCCGTTTCGTCGAATCCGCATGACGTGTTTCATGTGTCTCGCCATACGGAAGTATATACCAGATCCGACGCATGTTATACAAACCCGGATGAAGTACGCTTGAAGGAGAATTTGACTTACGAGACTTTACCTGTCGACCGAGGACGAAAAGGTAAAGCAGCTTCGAGGGAAAATGATCGAGCTAGTGAAGGTCATATGGAATGATGTGACGGGTGAAGCTACCTGGGAGCTGGAAGATAAAATGAAGGATCAGTATCCTCATTTGTTTTGAGGAACAGCGAATTTCGAGGACGAAATTTTTATTTGTTGGGGAGAATTGTAACACCCCAATTTTTAGAAAATGTACCGAATGTACTGTTTGCTGTTTTTCAAGCTTTCGTGTGAATGACCGTTGTGTCCCTATTTTACTGTTTCTCGATTTCTGCATGAAATACAAATACGTTTATACAGGCTCAAATTTTATTTGGTCTTTTTACGTAATTTGTTTCGAGACGGTAAAATAAAAGTTTTTCCGAGCTACTGTTTTAATTTTTCTGGAAGATATACAGACAATTAATACTGTCTGTAATTTTATTTGAACTTTTTGGATGATTAGCTACGTTGTGGGAAAAAATGGGAAAATGACCATTACGTCCCGAACGTGCTGTTTGTACTATTTTTGCTGTTTTTAATTGTTTTCTACTTGATTTAGTGTCCAATATTACTGTCTGTGATTTTATATGGACTTTTTGTGTGATTTGCTACGGGGCAGGAAAATAATATTTTTCTGGACCGATAAAATCTGTTTTTAATTATTCAGAGGCGGGGGATCTTACTAAACCCAATTCTGAATGAGCCTAAAATTAATCTTTTAATTTTTAGGATTTAATCACAAATAAAATAATTTTGTATTATTATAATATTATTTATTAGTCAAGATAACTTAGCGACAAGTGGACCCTAAATGTTTTGCGGGACCTACGTTTAGCTAAACAAGCTAACTTAGTAGCTTAATTAATCATCATTAGTGAAGGAACTCTCTAGAACATGGTGACTAGCTTAGTGACTAGGTTAGTGTGATGATGAAGCTTAGTGACAAGGCTTAGTGACTAGGTTAGAAGGAACCAATGGGAGACAAGCTTGCTAACCAAGTTTTGATCTTGGCCTTTGATGCATTCTAAGGCTTGGATGAAGCCAAGCCATGGACACCTTGCATGGCATTGAAGTCTACGGCCAATGCATGTTGGAGGACCAAAAATCACTTTGTCTTCAAGCATTTTCTCTCTTCTCTCTCTTCCAAAAACCCTAAACACCATTGATGTTCTTTTGGAGCTAGTTTCGGCCAAACCTAGTTCTACACCATCCAACCACCTAAAATTCTATCCAACCAAGTTTTCTAAACCTAAACACAATCCTAAGAACATCTCTAGTTGAGAGTTCTTGCAAAATCCTTCATTTGAAGCTTGAAAACCTACTTGGAAGATTTGACCAAGGAGGTGAAATCTCTTGTTTTTCTTTTCTAAATTCTTTTTCAAAGTTCTAAGCCATGATTTATCCATGGTTTAAGCTCTCTTTTAATGTTTAGTAATTTGTAGTTTTTGTTTAAGCTTGCTAGGTTTTTGGAGGAGGAAAACCGTGACCCTAGGAGGAGTGAAAGAATCCATTTGTCTTCATTTAAGGTAAGAGGAAGACAAATCTTATCACCTATGGATGGTGGTAAGAAGATGGAGTTGATTTTGTGATTGTAGAATCCATAAGGATTCATGTGTGTGCTTGTTAGTAGCTTATTTGATGTGGTTGTGTATTTGTTAGTAGCTTTCCTATTTGTTGTTTGTAATAAATTGCATGTCTACAAGCTTTAAGTTGCATGTCTATAAGCTTTGATAATATTGCATGTGTTAGAATTACATGATAAAGTATAGAATGGCATGATAATGTATAGGATGTGAATAACATGTCAAGGAAATGCATGTGTGTTCCAAAGAACACCACACCAAGGCTCACGGCCACTAACCAAATGGAGAACCAAAATGTTCTCTTAATTTTCTTAAAAGGTAATTTAATTAACCTAGGAGAATTAAGAAGGTTTCAAGTTGATTAGATCAAAGAAAATGAATTTAGAAATCAAATGGTAAGACTTAGTATTTTCGGCCAACATGCCTAAAATGAATGTGTTGATTTCAAAAACCATTTTCTAAAACAATGGTTAAATGAATTTAGACAATAAGTTTGACATATATTTAGAAGATGAGAAATAATTTAGAAATCAAATTCAAAGGATTTAGGAAATTTGGCCAACATGCCAAACTAGATATTCTTGATTTCTAAAATCAATTCTAAACCATTTTCAAGTATAAAGAAGGCATTATATGTTAACAAGAATTTTTTTCTAAAAAGAGTTTTTGAAGAAATCAATTGATTAGAATTAAATTAAGGAACTAAAATCAATAATTTTATTGTTATAAAGGAAATACAAGAATCTTTAAGAATTTCTAACATATGGCTCATGCTATATTTTGAAGCATGTTAGGAGTTTTTAAAAGATTAAATTATCCGGTTTATTTAAATAAACAAAGTTTTTACGGAAAAAATTAGGAAACCATTATTATTAATTTTCTAAACAAAATACTGTCAATTTTTAGTAAAAACAGACAAAAATAAGATAGAAAAGATGTTCAAAAGGCAGTATACGGTATGAAAACTATTACACGTAGTTTAAACGTACTAATTATTATTTCTTTTATTTAAACAATGATTTTTAAGGGATTTGGACAAGAAAATGATTTAAAAATCCTACGCGATTGAGAAAACGTATTAAAAATTCTACGCGATTTTAAAAACAGAAAAATATATTTACGCGATTTATAAACGTTTGTAAAAATGATGAAATTGTGAAAACGCGATAAAATTTCTACGCGATTGACCATTGCTGTATTTATTTTATGCTGTCGGGAAAATGTGAACCCGTACAGGCTTTTGAGGATTTTTCGCTGTCAGGAAAATGTGAACCCGTATATGCTTTCTATTTTTCTCGCCATTGAGGGCATATTATTATCTTGAGGGCATTTTCGTAATTTCATATTTTTGGAATTATGTATTGAGTTTATGCCAAATTTTTGGTGGATTGGTTGATGAGACGAATCACATCGTGTTGTCGATGCGATAAACGTAGTGTGGTTCATTGTTCTAATGGACTTGGAGACGTTAGTGTACGGTATCCCATATGTGGACAGTTGGTAGCTCCGCTGGGCCGTGGTAAACCGATAGCACACTAATGGACTCGACACGCACTATATTTAATCGAGATTTGTAAAGTCTAGTAGTACATTTGCCTGTAGTGCCACAATGTGAGACCGTGAACTACACCACGCCTGGATAATGGATTCCTGTGTCGTGGGGCTATAGACGCAACGTGTGACCGCGCAATAGTTGGTTGGGCAGCCGTGGTACTAATAGATTTTTGCGAGTCATTCTCTCTGATATCTTTGTGTGTTTTTTTAGCTCCATGGAGTAGGGTGTGTCTTATATTTATTTATTGGGATCTATTTATTTATTTTGTCTTATTTATCTATTTTGTCTTATCTATTTATTTTTATCTTATCTGTTTATTATATTGATATTGATTTATTTGTTTACCGTATTTGTTTTATCTATTGTTGTATTGTATCATTTGTTTCTTGTTTTATTTTATCCGTGATGGTATATTGTTGGGATATTTAAATCTTTTTGAATCTTTACACTACTCGTTACATATTAATGTTATAGCTTTTCATATTGCATGAACTGTATATCTGTTGTTTGTCGTCTTCTTATTGGCCATGTTTGTGGTGACTTTAGATTGTCTTACCTCTTTATTGTATGTGTTTTCTGTATATACCTGTTTATATGGTAAAGAGTTTGAGGAAGAGGAACACCTCTCGAGATTCTCGTACACCGAGGAAGAAGAGGAACAAAGAAGAGGAAGATCGGTTCGACGACCAAGAACCATCCGATCATCCATATCCTTTGGATTGATTGTGGGAGATGGCAAAGTGCTATGGATTTTTGGGGTTTGTACACTAGAGTTTCATGGAGGTTCATTGGCTTGGCATCTGCGAGGAGATCGAGATTCTGTGACATATGTAGGACGGCTGACTGTGACTCTACGTCATCGGTTTGATGGAGAACCGATCATGACTACGGCAGTATTTCTACACTTAGAGTTGCCCCTATCCATTAGGCGTCATTGGGGTGGGATATCCACTGAGCCTAGTGAGATGACACTCGTATCGACTGCGCGGTCTCATGTCCGCCGAGAGTCGAGACATCCGGGATATTTGTCTCCTGATGATCATTTTCATGTTGAGAGTGATCCTTCAGAGGATTAAATATGCATGATGTTTTTTTTTGGGCGCGTCTGCGTATGTCTGTATATATTGACTCTTTTATTGCTTTATTTACTGTTTTTGTTTAAATATTGGTAGTTTTAGGTGTAAATTATTTATATCACTTATAATGTAAATCATATGTAAATTATGTGTGATGTTGTGATGTTTATTTTATTTTTCTGCATTATTTTATTTAACAATATTCTGTTTATCAGGAATTATCTTACAATATGTAATATTATTTAACAAATGTTTTACAACTTGGGTAGATTTTATTTATTTATTTTATTTTTCTTTATATGTGTGGCATCCCCAAAGGGGTGTTACATTGCTCATTGTCTTAGCTTATAACCTTGCTTAACCATAGTATGACTTGGATATGTGTTGAATGGTAATGGTTTTGATGTTTAAGGTTATATTGTTGATGAATTATTATTCAATATTTGTTGTGTGGCAATGGTTTTGTGTTACTTCTCTATTTGTCAAAATCTATATTGTATATCTTTTTTATCATGACAAAAGGGGGTGAAGTTTATGAGTCATTGAGAAAAGGTAAATAACAAGGTGCAAATTCAATTATCTTGGGATTCCAAAATTAAGGGGGAGTTGCGCATCTCAGAACAAATCACCTCTTGAAAAATAAAGGGGGAGTAAGTCTCTAATATATTTTTGTGAGTTCCAATTTATTTGAACTAACTCTTTTCTCAATGGTTGTTTGTCATCATCAAAAAGGGGGAGAATGTGATTAGAATTGGCAATAACAATGGTTTTGATGATAACAAACAAGAAAAGTGATGGTTGTGTAAAGATCAAGTCCCAAGGTTCTTCAAGTATAGCTTTTAGGACTTAGATCTTATGTTAAGGTTAATAGGAATCACACTAGCTCATGTCTTGTTTTTCATTCAACTTTGATCTCTTTGCAAAATCATGTTTTATGTTGATTAAGTTTGAGCAAAATATTTTTAGAAAGGATGAAAAGAAAACCATATTTCATACTTGTGAAAATACTCATCAAGTATGTGGAATGTAACACCCTTGTGGGGATGTCACATATATAAATAAAATAAAAGAAAGATAAATAAAATCTACCCAAGTTGTAAAACATTTGTAACATAATATTGCGGGTTGTAAAATTCTTCTTGTTAAACAGAATAGTATTGAATAAAATAACGCGGAAACACAAAATAAACAAACTAACATCACACATAATATACATATGGTTCTAGTTATAAGTTATACAAATAATTTACAACTATCCATATTTAAACTAAAACAATAAACAAAACAGTAAAAGTCAAAATATACAAACGCAGACGCGTCCAAGTACACATCATAAATATCTAACCCTCTGAAGGATCACTCTCAGATGAAACTTCAGGTGATAAATATCCAGGATGCCTCGACCCTCTACAGACACGAGTCCATGCAGTCGACACGCTGTTAATCTCACTAGGCGCATCAAACATACCGCCCCAATGACGCCTAAGAGAAAGCGGCAACTCCACATATAGGTACAGCAAGGTAGAAAAGATCGGCACTCCATCAAATTCCGTACGTATGGTCACAGTCAGACGCCATACGTACGTCACCGAGTCTCTATCTTCTCGTAGATGCCAGGCTTCAGAGCCTCCGTGAAACTCCAGTTGCACGAATCCAAAGAATCCTGGTAGCGTCATATCCACACAATCAATCCAATGGGTACGGATGATCGGATGGTTCTTGATCGTAGAACTGATCTTCGACTTGCTGCTCCTCCTCCTCTTTGGGCTACTCACACTCAAGAGGCTGATCCTCTTCCTTAAACTCTTTATCACATAATTTAAAATATACAGATAACACATACACGAAAGAGGTAAGATAATCTATATCACCACAAACATGGTAAAATAAGAAAACGACAATACAACAGGCATAACAGTTCATACAATATAACATACTATAATAACATAAATCATAATATTAAATAATACAGAAACTCAATACAACAACATACAATGGTACATATGAATAAAATGGTACAGATAAATAAAATGATACAAATAGATAAAATAGAGCAAATAAATAATAT
Source organism: Ormosia emarginata (assembly GCA_029884605.1). Lineage (NCBI taxonomy): Eukaryota > Viridiplantae > Streptophyta > Magnoliopsida > Fabales > Fabaceae > Ormosia > Ormosia emarginata. The sequence goes on along the minus strand of JAQQTP010000063.1, from coordinate 7,888,314 downwards.
TAAAATGTATAAAACATAAATATATGAAATGTGACTCAACCCTACTCCATGGAGCTAAAAATACAGACATCAGAGAGAACGACCCGCAAAATCTATTAGTATCGTCGACCGCCCAATAACTATTCCGCTGTCTCACGTTGCGTCTATAGCCCACTGTAAAAAAAAATATAGTGGTGTAGCACACTGTCATACGTCGTGTCACTACAGGCTTACACTAATAGACTTCACAAGATCTTGATTAAGTATAGTGCGTGTCGAGTCCATTAGTGTGTTACCAGTTACCACGGCCTAGAGGAGCGACCAACTATCCACAAATGGAATAATCTGCACACTAATGTCTCCAAGTTCATTCAAGTTGAACCACACTACGCTTATCACACTGACAACACGATGTTATTCATCTCGTCAATCAATCCACCAATTATCAACCAAATTGGCACAATGCAATGCATGATAAAAAAATTATGAATACGTCCTCACTGGCAAAAATTCCAAATATGCCCTCACTGGCAAAAATTCTGAATATGCCCTCACTGGCAAAAATTACGAATATGCCCTTACTGGCAAATCGCATATATATACAGTATGTCCCACCTGACAGTACTGTTCCACAATCTGTCCGGGTCCACCACTTTAGCCCGACAGTAAAAACTTGCTGTTTTCATCAATCGCGTAGAAATTTTATCGCGTTTTCAAAATCTCGTCGCTTTTACAAACGTTTTTAAATCGCGTAAATATATTTTACTGTTTTTAAAATCGCGTACTATTTTTCAAACGTTTTCTCAATCGCGTAAGATTTTTAAATCATTTTCTTGTCCGAATTCCTTAAAAATTACTGTTTCAATAAACAGAAATAATATTTAATATGTTTAAACTACGTAGAATATTTTTCATACCGTATAAATTATATTTGCTATCTTTTCTATCTTATTTGTCTGTTTTAGCAAAAATTTGACAGTATTTTGCTTAGAAAATGTATAACAATGATTTTCTAAGTTTTTCGTAAAAATTCCTTTTATTTATATTATAACCATTTAATTACACTTTTGAAAACTACTAATGTGCTTCAAAATATAATATGAGCTCTACGTTAGAAATTTTACAAAAGCTACTGTATTTACTTTTAACCACTAAAATCATTAGTTTTAACTTCTTAAACTTAATCTAATCAATTTATTTCTTCAAAACTCATTGTAGAAAAATTCCTTTTAACATATATTGCTTCTTTTTGATTGAAAATGGTTTGGAAATGATTTTAGAAATCATAAATCCTTGGCTTTGGCATGTAGGCCGAAACACTTAAAATTACCATTAGATCTCTACATTCATTTTTCTTGCTCTAGACAATTTTGCATCTTGTTAATCTTCCTAGGTTAATTAAATCACACTCTTAGAAAATTGATGAGAACATTTTGGTTCTCCTTTTTGGTTGAGGCCGTGAGCCTTAGTGGTGTGTTCTTTGGAACACTCATGCAATCCTTGACATGTTGTTCACATCCTACTATTTACACATGCATTTCTAACACATACAATATTTTTAAAGCTTGTAGACATGCATATTAATACAAATCACAAATAGGAAAGCTATTAACAAGCACACAAATGAATCCTTATAGATTCTACAATCACAAACAATTTCCATCTTTTTACCACCACCCAAGGATGATAAGATTTAAGTCTTTCTTTTACCTTAAATGAAGACAAATACTCTTTCACTCCTTTCTAGGGTTTCGATTTTTACCCTCCAAGACACCTATCAAGCTTAAACAAAAATTCTACAAGTTATAATCATGAACGAAAGCTTAAACCATGGATCAATCATGGCTTAGAACTTTGAAAAAGAATTTAGAAATGAAAAACAAAGATTTTCACCTTCAAGGTAGAATCTTCAAAGTAGTTTTTCAAGCTCAACATGAAAGATTTTGTAAGAACTCTCAACTAGAGATGTTTTTAGAATTGTGTTTAGGTTTAGAAAAGTTGGTTAGAAGAAATTTTGGTTGGTTGGATGATGAAGAATGGTGTTTGGCCGAATGGTGCTTCACGAAATCACCAATGGAGTTTGGTATTTTTGGAAGAGAGAGAAGAGAGAAAATGTTAGGAAATTAAGTGATTTTTGGCTCTCCAAAGGCACTTGGCGGTAGACATCAAGGGCAAGGGAGGTTTCTATTAGGTTGGCTCCATCCAAGCCTTAGGATTGATGAATGGTGAGGATTAAAACTTGGTCACCAAGCTTTGCTCTCATTGGTTAATCTAAGCCTAGTCACTAAGCCTTGTCATTAAGCCTTGTCACTAATTAAGCCTTGTCACATGCTTAGTCACAAGCTCTTGAATGTTCCACCACTAATGATGTTTAATTAAGCTACTAATCCTATTAAGTTTTTACTAAACGTGGGTCCTGCAAAACATTTCCGGGTCCATTACCGCTTATTTGTACTGACTAATAAAATAATATTATAATATTATAAAATTATTTTATTTTACAGTTAAATCCTAAAAATTAAAAGATTACTAACCGTATCATTCAGAATTTAGGTTTAGTAAGATCCCCCAGTTCCGAATAATTAAAATAAGATTTCCCCAGCCCGAAAAATATTATTTTCCTGTCCTAGAGCAAATCACACAAAAAGTTCAAATAAAATAACAGACAGTATTATAAAGCAGTAATTCATACAAAAAAACAACAAACAGTACAAAAAGGACACAACGGTCATTTATCCTAAAGTTGAAAAACATCAAACAGTACATTTGGGACTCAACGGTAATACCCCAAAAGTTTAGGGTGTTATATGAAAAATGATTTTAGAAAGGTAGAAAATGATTTGGGAAAGTTTGGTTATGAAATCCTTTAGAAATCTTATTTTCTTGATGTCAAAGTTATTCACCTTGGCAGAAACGTTCCACTAAATGTTTTAAAGTGAATAACTTGTTATGAAAAGTTCATAACATGTTATTTGTAATATCAGGAGCGTGCTATTATGTTTTTTAATGTTCCTAACTGATTAGAGCTCCCAAATAACCTGTTATTTTCGAGCTACAGTGTTTTCTCATGAAACAAATAATTTATTAGGCAACACCAATAACTTGTTTTCTGAAACCAAATAACCTGTTATTGGAAACTAATAATCTGTTATCTGGGATAATAGAAAACATTTTCCAATAGTTCTATTGGAGCATTTAATGCTCCCTACCACTTCCCAATAGCTCTAATTTGTTTTAGGCTATAAATATAAGTTGTTGGGCATTTATGAAGGTTGGGAGAACAATCTGAAAATCATCCTTGAGCATTAAATTCATGTTTCATCATCTTTTTCTCCAAACCTCTATTTTGAACTTCAAAGTGTGATTCTTTGATACCCATTGGGCTTCAGTTTGTAATATATACTCTTTTGAGAGTTTATCATTCAATCTCCATTTGATTTCCTATAAAAGAGGGTGAGGTATCCCTCAAGAGATAAAAAGGTGATGTATCCCTTGAAAGAGTAAAGGGTAAGGTATCCCTTGTTTGTAAAAGAGGGTGAGGTATCTCTCAAAGGTTGTAAAGGGTGAGGTTTCCCTATTTTGAGGCTCAAGCACAAAGGGTGAGGCGTCCCAGAGGTGTGTTGAGTGCTCTCAGTTGTAAAGGTTGTCAAGCACCTGTTCAAGCTTGAAGGTTTAGTGGAAAATCTCGGGTGGTTCACTTGAGGATTGGACGTAGGTTATAATGGGTGCCTGAACTAGGATAAATCCTTGTGTTTGTTCTTCTCAATTCTATCTCTTTACTTTGTGCTTATATTTTATATGTTTGCTTAAATACTTTCTATCTTGACTTTTTTATTTATGAGTGAAGTGATCAATCTCATCTATCTATTCACTTTAATCAATCAATAGCTTAAAGGCAAACATTTTGCAAAAAAATTGCGAAATTATTTTACATACTCAATTCACCCCCTATCTTGAGTATTGAGGTCACTTAGTAACACTCTGTGCATATAGGAACTTATAGCATCCACCCAGCAAACTACCACAAGAAACATTGCCACTGGGGATATGGCAAAAGTGATGGGAGCTTTTATGGAAATGGTGGTTGCACTGAGGGAGCAGAGTGCCACTACCAATAGGGTGTTGGAAAGGATGGAAGCTAATCCACTTGGACAGCCACAACAGGGAGCTAATGTAGGACCAATGGGTAACTAGAATTTTGATGACTTGTGTAACACCCTAAAGCTACAACTGTGCATATCAATCATATACCCAAGTATATAGCATTAGGATTGTCACTTCAAAACATAGGACGTAATTTTAAAACCTGTATAAAAATTAACTACGCATAGATATATAAAGCCTTTGATAAAGTAAAGAGAACAAGATAATTTTACACATCTAGAAACTTGCTCTTTACCACAAATTTACAATATATGTCTAAGATACATATAAGGACTAAAACATGCCATGAAGGCATAAGTACAAAACTAATAAACTAAATACATAAAAAATATATACAAAATAACAACTAAGTCTTCATTGTCCTCCTTTGCTCCTGATCTAATCTTTTGCTGGATTTACCATGGAAATAAAAAAAAACTAGGGTGAGAATTGAAATTCTTAGTAGTAAATTTAAAACATGAAATCATAATAAATCTAGGTACTTCAGGGTTATATATATATATATATATATATATATATATATATATATATATATATATATATAAATGAATGAATGAATGAATGAATGGAAAGCTGGCGTAGCACAAGCCAAAAACTTAGTCATTTCCTTTCCTGAAGCAGACATTTCGTTTATAAAATAAGCACTTTAATAAGTACACAACATTTCAACTCAAATCAGCATATTCATTTACTATTAGAAAGATGACAATTAAACTTAAACATCCTTCATCATCGTATACCCTTAAGTTACCCATCAACTTTACATCAATATAAAGCAAGACAATTGCCCATACAATTGTCATTTTGATGAAATGCATGATAATGTATGAGTATGTCTAAGATATGCCCTATGGTATGCTTGTGCCATGAATTTGCAAACAAGCTTTATTTTAGAAAACACATGTTATTTGAATATTTTCAGGAAGTCATTTTATTCCAAGAAGCCCTATTGTTCCTTGTATTGTTTCTGGGTAGGCAGGACGCCCTTTTGTTCCTTGCACTACCAAACATTTATAACCTTGACATTAGGAGCCCTTTTATCTAACCCATAGGGTTACAATACATGGAAACAACAAATAGTAAGTTTGAAAATCAAAACATGCAATAATATTTTAAAGTCATTTATGATCAATCTTGTATCATATTGCATCTACTCAATTATACACTATGATTTTTCTCATCATCACATGATACCATGGCTCAAGGCCTCATCTTTATCATCATACAATAATATGTATTTAAATGTTTTTCACATCAATCCAACATTAGGATATCACAACATATCATTTAAAACTAAAACCCCATGCATCTAGAGAGTGAAGTGCCATGGTTTCCCTCATGGAGTGTCGCGACTCTCCTTCATTTTTCTAGTTTTTCCAGAACATCAAGAACACAATCCAAAGAAGCCACTTTTCACTCAAAACCAAAACATAAAACATGTATCTTTCATCATTAACTCAAAATCTCATCATACTATCAAGTTTTTCATTAACAAACATCAAAAGATCCATTTTCATAACAAGAATCAAATATGAGTTTCATACCCATTTTCAAATCTCAATTTCAACCATGATCATCAACTAAAGCAAACCATTATCAAGCTTAAAAAGATGAGAATTAAACACAGAAGTCATGGTTTATAATCAAAAACCCATTTTCGTTTTTGCCATCAACAGATGAAAAACAAGGAGGAAAGAAGGATAAGAGCTATGAGGTGTTTTCCCTACCTCTAATCTCCATGGATGTTGAAGATCAAGCCTTGTTCTTCCCTTTTTCCTTTGCTTTTTTCCCTCCATTCTCTTCCTCTTTTTTCAGCTGTTGCTGCACTCTTTGATTCTCACTTTCTTTTTCTGTTGAAACAAGTTTTAGTAAGTGAGGGGAAAGATGGGTGAAAAGTCAAATTATGGATAATAACATATGACTTTGGTTTAAGTTACTGAAACTTTGTATCTCTTAGGAACACTTTGATTTTACTAAATCAAGTTTCCTAACCTTCAAAGATATTAAAATAGATCTCAGCATTCGCTAAAATCCTAGTTTCACATTTTGTATAATATTCCATATCTGCTACAAGTCAATTCGATATTAAAACATACAACCAGTGTACTTAAAAATATCAAATCATCTTAGATTATCTTGAAACTTTAGCTACACCTTGTTTCATACAATTGTGACTTAGAAATAAATTTTTCATATTTATTTCCTTTACCTAAGTAATTTAAGATATTTTCTTGAGTTAAAATAGTCATTTTGCATGATTTGTGTTGTAGCAAAATGTCTAAATTAACTCAGAAAGTCACAAGATTACTTGGATATGTTAAGCAAATGTTATAATTCATTTTTATCCATAAACATTACTAACATGTTAAGAAGGATGTTATATTTCTCCCCTTTTTTTAAAATTTTGTCTCCAAAATTGCTTACCTCATTCAAAAATCTCCTGATAATCCTGTCTCATATGGGACTCTAACTCCCAAGTAGCCTCCTCTGAACCAACACCATTCCAAATAACCTTCACCAAAGGAATTCATTTACCTCTGAGCTCTTTGGCTCCCTCGTCCACGATCCTCATAGGTTTCATCGCATATGTCAAGTCATCTTTCAATTGTATTGATTCAGGTTCCATAATGTGTGAAGGATCAGGATTATACTTTGGAAGCTGTGACACATGGAAGACATCATGAAGGTTTGACAGGTTTGGTGGGGGGGCTATCTGGTAAGCTACTGGCCTGACTCTTTTCAAAATTTAGTAAGGACCAAGGAACCGTGGGTTTAACTTTCGTGTTTTCAAAGCTCTTCCAACCCCTGTAGTAGGAGTGATTCTTAGGAAAACATGTTCTCCTTCCATGAACTCTAGAGGTCTCCTCCTCTTATCAACATAGCTCTTTTGGCTATTCTGAGCTGTAATCAACCTATTCCTGATCATCTTAATCTGATTTGTTGTTTGCTACACTAATTCAAGTCCTAGAATGGTTCGCTTTCCTACCTCATACCAACATAGAGGTGATCTACATTTCCTACCATACCATGCTTCATAAGGTGCCATACCTATGCTAGAATGGTAACTATTATTATAGGCAAATTCTACCAAAGGCAAGAACCTATCCCAACTATCCTTTTGTTCTAACACACATACTCTCAACATATCTTCCATGGTTTGAATAGTTCTCTTAGATTGTCCATCAGTTTGTGGATAGTAACCTGTGCTAAAATGCAACTTAGTCCCAAAAGCTTGTTGCAAAGCTCCCAAAAATCTAGAGGTAAACCTAGGATCTCTATCTGACACCATACTAGTGGAGACTCCATACAACCCCACAATTTCTTGCAGGTACAACTGGGCTAGTCTATTTAAAGAAAAGTTAGCTCTAATGGGAAAAAAGTGGACATATTTGGTTAACCTATCCACAATCACCTATATGGCATCAAAACCCTATTGAGTTCTCGGTAATCCCATAACAAAATCCATTATGATGCAGTCCCACTTCCACTCTAGAATTGTTAGGGATTGTAATGGCCCAGAAGGTTTCTGGTGTTCTATCTTGACTTTTTGACAAACTAAACACCTAGACACATAATCTCCTATGTTTGTTTTCATTCATGACCACCAAAACATTCTTTTGAGATCTTGATACATTTTAGTTTCTCCAAGGTGAATGGTATACTTACTCTTATGTGCTTCTTCTAAAATCTTCTCTCTAAGGTCATTCTCCTTAGGAATGCAAATCTTGTTTCCAAACATAATGATTCCATCATTTGCTATATCAAAACCTGTAGGTTCACCCAATAAGATTTGCTCCCTCGCTTTCCTCAAGTAATCATCTCTTTCTTGAGCATCTTTAATTTGAGTCCTTAAGTCACTAATGATATGCACCCTACTCATATAGAGACTATGAGGAGACATAGTTACCGTTAGACTTAAATCCCTAATTTTTTCTAAAAGATCTGCTTCTTGAATCATCATCCAAGACACATGTAGGAAATTCCTACTGAGTGCATCAGCCACTACATTGGCTTTATCTGGATGACATTTCAACTCAAAATCATAATCCTTGAGGAATTCCATCCATAGTTTTTGTCTCATATTTAACTTCTTTTGATCAAACAAATACTTCAAGCTCCTGTGGTCACTAAAAACTTCAAACTGAACACCATAAAGGTAATGTCTCCAAATTTTTGAGGAAAACACCACGACTGCTAATTCAAAATCATGAGTAGGGTAATTCTCTTCATATGGCCTTAATTGGACCTTTCTATTTTGTATAAGGACACAACCTAACCCCATCCTTGAACCATCAGAATATACTTCAAAACCCTCATGAGGATCTGGAATCACTAAGACAGGTGTCATAGTTAGCTTTAACTTCAATTCCTGGAAACAATCCTCATAAGCTTGTGTCCACACAAAAGGACTACCCTTCCTAGTTAACATAGTTAAAGGTAAAGCTAGTTGAGAAAATTCCTTTATGAACCTTCTATAATATTCGGTTAAACCTAAGAAACTCCTAATTTCTGTTATTGTAGTGGGTCTCTCCCATTGCAACACTGCTTCAACCTTACTAGGGTCAACAGATATTCCTTCCTTGGATATCACATGCCCTAAGAATTGCACCTTTTCTAACTAAAACTCACATTTTGACAATTTAGCGAACAATTTCTTTTCTTTTAGGATTTTTAGAACTATCCTAAGATGTTCTTCATGTTCTTCGGTTGTCTTTGAATAAATGAGAATATCATCTATAAAGACAACTACAAACTTATCTAGGTAAGGTCTAAAAATTCTATTCATATAATTCATAAATACTGTTAGCACATTGGTTAGACCAAAGGACATTACAAGATATTCATAATGTCCATAACGAGTTCTAAAGGCAGTTTTAGGGATATCTAATTCCCTAACTTTGATTTGAGGGTATTCTAATCTCAAATCAATCTTTGAAACACTGTTGCTCCTCTTAATTGATCCATCAAATCATCTATCCTAGGCAATGGGTACTTGTTCTTAATTATAACCTTATTCAATTATATGTAATTTACATAAAACCGCATACTTCCATCCTTTTTCTTCACCAAGAGTACCGTTGCTCCTTATGGTGAGACACTAGGTTAGATAACTTGCTTATCTAGCAACTCTTCTATTTGTTTTTTGAGTTCTGTTAACTCTAATGGAGAAATCATATATGATGCTATAGATATAGGTCTTGTTCCTGGCATTAAATCTATATTAAATTCTATCTCTCTTTTAGGTGGCAACTCAAAAACATTCTTAGGGAAAACTTCTGGATATTATCTCACCATAAGTATTTCTCTTAAACTTTGGTCAACCTTAACATTCATAGAAAATAAGAGAACATATCCCTGAGCCCCTTCCATTAAGCAATGGTTGACTTGTTTAGCATTTAAAACACAGACTAAGAAGAAACATGTTTAGGATATTTATCAAACATGAACATCAAAGTCTTATCGCAACAATTTAAAACAACATGGTTGGAAGACAACCAATCCATTTCCAAAATGATATCAATACCAATAAGGGGTAGACAAATAAGATCCACAAAAATGATCCTATTTTCTATTTTAACACAATGGTTCAAACATATGGAAGAAGTGATTACAGGTTTTCCTGTTAGGGTGGATACTGACAAAGTATTGGAGAGTTTAGATACAGGTAACTCTAACCTCTACACACATTCATATAAAATAAAAAAAAATGGGAAGTTCCTGAATCATATTTTACAATTAAAAGATTATCCTTAACTATACACATACCTTGGATAAGATCGGGAGATCTAGCCACCTATTTACTACTCAAAGTATAAACTCTTCCTCTGGCTTGAGGTCTTTGATCTGATGTGGCTCTCTATCTTTGTGGACAACTTTTAGCAAAGTGCCCCTCCTGGCCGTAAATGTAGCACCTAGTTTGACCAACCATACAAGGTCTTCCTCCATAATTTTCCCACATTTAAGGCATTTGAAATCCCTAAATCATGCTTGCCCTATTTGCACTTGTTTACCTTTTTCCTATTGAAACTTCGGCTGAAATGCACTTCCTTGAAATCTATTATCTCCTCATTTCCTCTTTTGGAAACCCATGGTCTTTCGCTCCATTTGAAGCTTAGACTCACTTGATTCCACAATCTTACCTTTCTTGATTAGGGTAGGAAAGTCCCTAATCTCCAGAGGCCAAAAAAATCTCTTGATCTCATCCCTTAACACAGACTCAAACTTAAGGCACCTCTAGTTTTCATCTAGATTCAACTGAAAGTAAGAGGAAAACTTGGAGAGCTACTCAAACTTTGCTTCATACTATATAATAGACATATTACCCTAATTTAACTCAAGAAATTTCACCTCTTTGTCATCTTGCATGTTCCTTGGGAAATATTTATCTTAAAATGTCGCTCTAAACACTTCCCACGTCACATAAGTATCTGCAGCGTCTAACAACCTCCTCGAACTCCTCCACCAATTCTCCGTTTCCCCTTTTATCATAAAGGAAATGAAGGATACCTTTTGTTCATCTGCATAACCTACCACCTCAAACATTTTTTCCATCTCACTAAGCCACTCTTCGGCCTTAGCTGGATCAGGATCTCCTCAGAATGATAGGGGGTTCAACTTCTTAAATTCTGATAAATCATGGAATTGCTAATTCCTTACTACTGCTTCTTCTTCAACTGATGGGTTTTGATTTTGCCCCATTCTCTCTATCATTCTAGTAGTAGCCTCAGTCTGCTCTCTTATTGCCTCCACCATCATCCTAACCATCTCAGACATATTATTATTACTTCCACTAGTAGCTTCCCTACTCTCCTGTGCTATTTGCCTAGGTGATGTCATAATTTCTTGTTCAACACGAAACAATACATATTGAGTTGATCAGTCTCAATATCATGTAATAGTGTGCCAGTAACTATTAACAACAATCACAAGGCAAGTCATGCAATACAATTTAGATATCTCACATAAGAGATAAAAGAATGCATAACTTAAACAAAACATTTAAACATGCCCTAAAGCATAGTCAGTCCATTCCCCGACTCGGCAGGAAGAACTACTCTGATACTAAAATGTAACACCCTAAAGCTACAACTGTGTATATCAATCATATACCTAAGTACATAGCATTAGGATTGTCACTTCTAAACATAGGACTTAATTTTGAAACTTGTATAAAAATTAACTACACATAGATATATAGATCCTTTGATAAAGTAAAGAGAACAAGATAATTTTACACAACTGAAAACTTGCTCTTTATCACTAATTTACAATATATGTTTGAGATACATATAAGGACTAAAACAAACCATGAGGGCATAAGTAAAAAACTAATAAACTAAATTCATAAAAAATATATAGAAAATAGAAACTAGGTCTTAATTGTCCTCCTTTGCTCCTGATCTGATCTTTTGCTGGATTTACCATGGAAATAAAAAAAATCTAGCTACTTTAGGAACAAGTTATATATATATATATATATATATATATATATATATATATATATATATATATTCACAAAAACTTCACTATATCCCAAAAGACAACTTCTTGCCAGTTATCTAGATAGAATCTAAATTTTGGGATTCCAATCCAAACAAAATCCATACTAAGATCTTTCTAGCAAACTTTCATTTCAAACCTATTACCAAAACACAAAAATTTTAGGAATTTATTCTTGTTGATTATGATTATGTCTCTCTCAAACTTTACAAAAACCCTAAGGATCAAAGTTTCTGTTGGTGTATGCCCTAGAGGCTAATTTATTTTTACTGTACTAGCTTATATTGTATTATGCTATTTATTTAATATATGAGCCATTTCATTTATTATGTGTTATTTATGATAAACATAATAAAGTTTTTAGAATAGTAAGTTTTATTCCATAGAACATCAAGTGGATGACTTGATCATGTGATCCTATTGGATAGAAATAGAACACTATTCTTAAATGTCCCCAGTTAAGTATTATTGTTAATCAGGATGACAATAATACATTGAGACTAGTATGTGCTTAGACTGATGGCTAATTCTCACGGGTCATGGATATGAGATATCAAGTATTCACATAGGTACATATTAGAGTAATGATGTATTGGACTGACCTGCCATGAGAACATTATATGGATCATTACGTGAGTGTCATAAGCAATTCTCAAAGTGATAATGGTGTATGTGGTCCTTTGACCTAAAATCACTGCGATTCCTACATGAGAAGTTGTATGTTTTAATGCCATCAAACGTCATCTATAACAAGGTGATTATAAAGTTAGTTACTGGACATACCATGAATCATATGAAGGGATGTGAGTGACCTAGATGGCATTTGTCTGTCCTACATAACAGGAATGATATCTTTGGGCCCCCTGATTGAGTGAGACTATGAAATGCATGACCATGCTCAAATGAGTCAATATGAGATATTGATTTCATTTATTATTACTACGTCTACTCGAGTATTAGGAAATATAAGATTGAACTATACAAGGGTGACATGTTCCATGTCTTCTGTTCAATCTAGATATCTAGACAAAGGGACTAAACTACATGGTAACATTAATCACGGAAAGGTTATGTCAATTCACTAACATTCTCATTACTTGGGTAGCAGTGATGTATTGCTAGATACCATTCACTGCTTGTAATATTAAAATAGGATTTTAATATTACTGCCAATGTCATGAGAACCTGCAAGGTCACACATACAGAGCAGACTAAATTGGAGTAATGAAAATCCAAGTTGGACTAGGATTCCATCGTGAGCCTAACTTATAACAGATGAGTCCAAAGGTTGCACAACTAATCCTGCTACTGCTCACACTCACTTAAGGCATTCGCTATTATAAATAGTACTGTTAAAGGGGCTGCTAAGCAAGCATAACACAACCCTAGCTGCACCTGCAGAAACAGTGAGTGAGAGAGTGACAGGTTTCTCTTCTCTTCGCAGCTAGTACTATGTCAGAAACATAGGACTCCTTTTTGCAGACATTGGAGGTTCATGAGTCTATTCATGTGGATACTGTAGAGACATCATCGTTGTTACGGTGTTGGTGATTCATGTCATCTATATTTTTTTATCTCGCTTCAAGAGATAAACTCAAAAACACAAATTGTGATCTTTTTTTGCATGGATCCTTGGTGGTAATTTTTGTTTTTCCACTGCATGATGTATCCACAATTCCTAACAGTGGTATCAGAGCCACTTGTGAAACCATGATTCAGTTTTTCTGTTCTTTGTGTTGCATGAAATAACATGATTACTTGTTTTTGGTAACAGATATAATCTTTAATGTGTTATTTCAGAAACTGTATGAATCCTTTGTAAAAACATAACATGTTTGATATGTTGTATGCAAAACCATGATGATGTTTTCGAAGCAATGAATCTGTTTTGTATGTATGTATGTTTTTGTGAAGTTTTCTGGTATGTATGTGATATATACAATATTTTGGAAACCTAGTTATGGCGGCGTCAAGCGTTGATGTCAAGCAAACCTCATTCTAGATAGCATTCTGAACAGCGGCTCAAGGGTTCTAGAATCCTTTTTCTAGTTGGCGGTGGCGTCAAATGTTGATGTCAAGCAAACCTTGTTTCAGATAGTAGACGGCGGAGTTACAGGTTCCTCGTGACATGAAGTGTTCATGTTCTCACGCATTCTAGAAACCTTGTTTCTGGACAGGTGATGGTGGCTGTGAGGGTTAAAGTATTAAATACCTTAGCCATCAAGGAGGCAAAAGAGGTCCAACTCAATTTTTTTGTTCAAGAAACCAATGGCGGTATCTGAATAAAAATTTTGGAGCTCTTTCAAGGCAGCGGGACCCCCGTGCCACCTCTGCATATAGCATCTTTTCTGAAGTGTGATTTTCAAATTTGTTTTTATGATTTACAACAATAGTAATGTATTAGTGTATAGTGTTTATATGTTCTTTGTTGTGCATAATGCATGGTTATGGCCTTAGTCCTCTTTTTATGCTCTTTTAGTTATTTTTTAAATATGACCTACATGTCGTGCCTTTCTCTCTACATTTTGGTTATACATTCTCTTCTCACCTAACTCCCTTGTATGTAAAACAAGTTTTCTGTGAAATGTAATCTTGATGTAGAGGCAAGAAGACGACATTAAATTAGGATGTTGGTGGTAGACGCTTGGTGAAGTTGGTTCGCTCCCTAAGTTTAAAGGGCCATAGCCATGTCATATTCTTTTTATGCTTTATTTATATGTATGAGATGCATGGATGTTTATGGTATGTTAAATAGTTTAATAAATGGTGAGATCTAATAATAATAATAAAATTCCCTCAAAAGCAAATATTAAGTCATTGTGTGATGCCTTTCAATGCTTGGCACTCGTCAAGGCTAGCATTGATTAAGTGTAGGTATGCCAAAACAGGATGCCTTATCTATATTAGTAAGATGCGATGGGATAAAGGTAATATCCAACTGCCAATGATTGGGTCTGACTTAACTAGGCCATTTCAATAGGATTGAAGGCTTAGAGACATAGAGTTGGGCTTTAGTGCATTAGATGGATTTGAGTAAGTGTTATTCACCAAACTATCCAAGAGTTGCATGTGATGTAATTAGAAAATGTTTCCTACCTAAATAACCAAACTTTGAGCGATCAACCAAAGCTGAATCAAAGCTAGGTGAAATATGGATCTTGGCTCACTAGGAAATCTTTCGATGGGATTTTCCAAGTCAATGTTGAGGGTCATTGATATGAGTAAAATAATGGGAGACATATTTCATTAAAGACCATGTTAAATATGTTTATAAGATGATACTTATACTTTGCATGTTTCTGTTGATAGATTACCATGGCATCAAACACTTCAAATAACTTATCATTGTGATCCGTCCTTGAGAAGGACAAATTGTCTAGGACAAATTTCCTAGATTGGTACAAGAATATGAGGATTGTTCTCAAATATGAGAAAAAGTTGTATGTTCTAGAGCAACCCATTCTTGAGCCACTGGTTTCAAATGCCCCTAGAGCTGCAAAGGATGCTTATAGGAAGCATCAAGATGACGCCTTGGACATCAAATGTCTCATGCTAGCCACTATGAACTTTGAGCTTCAAAAGCAACATGAGAACATAGATGCTTACAATATGATCCTGCACTTGAAGAAGCTCTATCAAGAGTAATCTAGGCATGAGAGATTCAAAGTCTCTAAGGCACTTTTTCAGTGCAAACTAGTAGAGGGTAGCCCTGTTGGTGCTTATGTGCTCAAAATGATTGGGTACTTTGAAAACCTTGAAAGGCTTGGTTTCTCTTTGGGCTAAGAGTTGGCCACTGACTTAGTCCTACAATCGTTTCTGGAAAGTTTCAGTCAATTTGTCATGAACTACTACATGAATGAAACTGAAAAAACTCTACCAGAGCTGCTAAGCATGTTAAGAATTTCTGAGTAGAACATTAATAAAGGAAAGGGAAAGGCAATATGATGGTCTAAAAGGCTAAGGGCAAAAACCATATGAAGAAGCCCAAGGACAAATGGAAGGACAAGGGTAAGGAGATATTCATGCCCAGCACTTCTGGCTTGAAACCTATAAGCGGAGTGGCTAAGGAAGGTATGTGTTTCTACCGTAGTCAGACCGGACATTGGAAGAGGAATTATGGCAGGTACCTAGAGGAGGTTAAGAAGAAGGGAAGCGAGACTTCCACTTCAGGTATTTTTGTTATAAAAGTTAATTTATCTACTTCTGCATCATAGGTATTAGATACTGGATGTGGGTCTCACATTTGTGTAAATGTGCAGGTCTAAAAAGGAGTAGACCATTGGCTAAGGGTGAGGTCCACCTACGAGTTAGAAATAGAGCAAAAGTTACTGCTTTAGCCGTAGGGACTTATTTATTATCTTTGCCCACTAGCTTGCTATTGAGTTAGAGAACTGTTATTTTGTGCCTACTATTAGTAGGAATATCATTTCTGTTTCTTGTTTAGATAAGAAAGGTTTTACTTTTATAATAAAGGACAAAAGTTGTTCTATTTATTTGAATGATATTTTTTATGGTAGTGCACAATTGAGTAATAGACTTTATGTCCTCAATCTCTAAAGGCCTGTCTATAACATAAACACAAAGAGGTTTAAGTCAAATGATATGAACTCAACTTATATTTGGCATTATCGTTTGAGCCACATAAATGAGAGACGCATCTCCAAACTCCATAAAGATTGATTCTTTGACTCATTTGATTTCAAATCATATGAGATATATGAGTCTTATTTATTGGGGAAGATGACTAAAGCCTAATTCACTGGACAATGTGAAAGGGCTAGTAATCTTTTAGGCCTCATACATAGTGATGTATGTGGACCCCAAAACACATTGGCTAGAGGTGGTTTTCAATACTTCATTACATTTACTGATGATTTCAATAAATATGGGTTTGTGTATCTTATGAAACACAAATCAAAATCCTTTGAAAAGTTCAAGGAATTCAAGAATGAAGTACAAAACTAACTTGGCAAAAGTATTAAAATCCTTCAATCAGATCAAGGTGGTGAATACTTAAGCCAACAATTTAATGATCATCTGAAAAAGTATGGGATAATATCTCAACTCACTCTTTCTGGAACACCACAATGGAATGGTGTTTCTGAAAGGAGAAATCAGACCTTGTTGGACATGGTTTGATCAATGATGTGTCATACAGACCTTCCAAACTCCTTCTGGGGACATGTTCTATTAACAGCAGCTTTCACAATTTACCGTGTTCTATTTAAAATGGTTCAAAAGACACTATATGAGATATGGATTGGGAGATGGCCCAGTATATCTTTCATGAAGATTTCGGGATGCAAAGCTTTTGTGAAATGTCAAGTTTCTGATAAGCTTGGGCCCAAATCAAATAAATGATTCTTTATGGGGTATCCCAAGGAAACCAAGGGATACTATTTCTATAATCCTACTGAGCGCAAAGTATTTATCGCACGAATTGTTGTGTTCCTAGAAATGGAGTTTTTCTCTAAAGGAACTAGTGGGAGGAAAATAGAAGTTGAAGAAATTCAAAGTTCACAGAGTAGTAGCGAACCAATGGTGGAAATAGAGTAGCTTCCACAAGTCATTATGGAACCACAATCTGCTCTAGTAGCACAAGACCCACGTAGGTCTAACATGATACATCATCAACCATAGAGATATGGATTTCTCATGACTTAACAAGGTGAAGTATTGCTCATGGATCAAGATGAGCCTGTGACTTACCAAGAAGCCATTATTGGCCCAAAATATGAGAAATGGCTTGAGGCCATGAGATCTGAAATGGAATCCATGTATGCCAACCAGGTATAGACCTTAGTTGACCCACCTGAAGGGGTAAAACCCATTGGGTGCAAGTGGGTTTTCAAAAACAAAACTGACATGGATGGTAATGTGCATACCTTTAAGGCGCGATTGGTGGCTAATGTTTTCAAGAAAATTCATGGTGTAGACTATAATGAGACTTTTTGCCCAGTTGCGATGCTTAAATCCATTTGAATCTTGCTTGCTATTACAACATACCACAATTATGAAATTTGGCAAATGGATGCCAAAACTGCTTTCCCTAATAGAAATCTCCTCGAGGATATGTACATGACACAACCTGAGGGTTTTGACACTCCACAGGATGCTGAAAAGGTGTGCAAGTTGCAATGATCTATTTATGGATTGAAGCAAGCTTCCAG
Organism: Ormosia emarginata; assembly: GCA_029884605.1. Lineage (NCBI taxonomy): Eukaryota > Viridiplantae > Streptophyta > Magnoliopsida > Fabales > Fabaceae > Ormosia > Ormosia emarginata. Next base: position 7,870,501 of record JAQQTP010000063.1, on the reverse strand, counting down.
AAGATGGAATCTTCATTTTGATGATACAATCAAACAATTTGGTTTCATCAAGAATGAATAAGAATCTTGTGTCTACAAGAAGGTTAGTGGGAGCATAATTGTCTTTCTAGTGTTGTATGTAGATGACATACTACTCATCGAAAATGACATCCCTACCCTATAGTCTGTAAATACTTGGGTAGGGAAATGGTTTTCTATGAAGGACTTGGGCGAAGCCACCTATGTGTTAGGTATCAGGATCTACAGAGATAGATCATAGAGACTGCTTGGCCTAAGTCAAAGTACATATATAAACAAAGTGTTAAGATGGTTTAACATGCATGAATCTAAGAAATGACTATTGCCTATGTCACATGGTGTAAGCCTAACTAAGGCTCAATCCCCTTCCACCGAGGATGAGAGGGATTGCATGAGCAAGATTACATATGCATCTGCAATTAAATCTATTATGTATGCCATGTTATGTACTTGACCAGACATCTCGTATGCTTTGAGCATGACGAGTAGGTACCAGTCTAATCCCGATGAGAGTCACTAGACTGTTGTCAAGAACATGCTTAAGTACTTGAGAAGGACTAAGGATTCATTCTTGGCATATGAAGCCGAGGAAGAGCTAGTTGTAAAGGGTTACACTGATGCTAGCTTCCATACTGATAAGGCCAACTCCAGATCACAATCGAGTTTTGTTTATTGCCTTAATGGTGGGGCTGTGAGCTAGAAGAGCTCAAAGTAGGAGATAGTCGCTGATTCTACCATAGAAGCTATTGTTGCCTTCAATGCAACAAAGGAGGCCATTTGCATCAAGAAGTTCATTACTGAGCTTGGTGTACTTGCTAGCATTGTGGACCCAGTGGACCTCTATTGTGATAATAATGGAGCCATTGCACAAGCTAAGGAGTCTAGATCTCACCAGCGATCCAAACATATAATTAGGCGCTTCTATCTCATCCATGAGATCATTGATAGAGGAGATGGGAAGATATGCAGAGTATCAACAAATGATAACATCGCAGATTCACTATCAAAGCCTCTTTTGCAACAAAAGCATGAGGGTCACTGTAGATCTTTAGACATTAGACATAAACCCGATTGGCTCTGATGCAAGTGGGAGATTGTTGGTATATGCCCAAGAGGCCAAATTTTTTTTACCGTACTAGCTTACATTGTATTATGCTATTTATTTAATATATGAGGCATTTCATTTATTATTTGTTATTTATGATAAACATAATAAAGTCCTTAGAATAATAAGTTTTATGCCATAGGACATCAAGTGGATAACTTGATCGTGAGATCCTATTGGATAGAAACAGAACACTATTCTTAAATGTCCCCAATTAAGTATTATTGTTAATCAAGTCAACAATAATACATTGAGACTAATATGTGCTTAGATTGATGGTCAAATCTCACGGGTCATGGATATGAGATATCAAGTATTCACATGGGTACATATTAGAGTAATGATGTATTGGACTGACCTGCCATGAGAACACTATGTGGATCATTACGTGAGTGTTATAAGCGATTCTCAAAGTGATAATGGTGTATATGGTCCTTTGACCTAAAATCACTATGATTCCTACATGAGGAGTTGTATGTTTTAATGCCATCAAACGTCATCTATAACAAGGTGATTATAAAGTTAGTTGCTAGATATACTATGAATCATGTGAAGGGATGTGAGTGACCTCGATAGAATTTGTCCCTCCTACATAACAGGAGGGATATCTTCAAGGGCCCTGATTGAGTGAGACTATGAAATACATGACCATGCTCAAATGAGTCAATATGAGATATTGATTTCGTTTGTTATTACTTCGTCTACTCGAATTTTAGGAAACGAAAGATTGAACTATACAAGGGTGACATGTTTCATGCCTTGTGTTCAATCTAGATATCTGGACAAAGGGACTAAACTACACGGTAACATTAATCACGGAACGGTTATGTCAATTCACTGACATTCTCATTACTTGGGTAGTAGTGGTGTGTTGCTAGATACCACTCACTGCTTGTAATATTAAAATAGGATTTTAATATTACTACCAATGTCATGAGAACTTACAGGATCACACACATAGAGCAGACTATATTGGAGCAATGAGAGTCCAAGTTGGATTGGGATTCCATCGTGGGCCTAACTCATAATAGATGAGTCTAAAGGCTGGACAACTAACCCTCCTACTGGAACGAAACGACCGGAGATGCAACTTGGGAGTTGGAAGACAAGATGAATGAACAATACCCATAACTATTCTAAGGTATGAAAATTTCGAGGACAAAATTTCTATTTGAAAGGGAGAGTTGTAACACCCCAAAAATTGTTAATTTTATGATGAATAGTCATTTTATAATATTTATGATTTTTGTGAATTTTTTTGGATTTTTCTAAGAATGTAGAATATTTTAATATTATTTCTCGATTTATGTGCACATTGAGCGGAGCCGAGGAAATGAGATATTTTCTCCGAAGACCTTGATCTGTGGAAACATCGACAGGGGATCTTACTAAACCCGAGGCTGGACACGGTTTACGAGGTTTCACATTTTTTTAAATTTTTATCTGATAAATAAAAATCTCTATGTATTTTATTATTTGTTGGACAATTAACAATGACTTCTATCAACTGTAACAATTATCCATTGGATAATAGCTTGTAGCATAAATCTCATCTTTTCTAAAGGTAATCCACTTTATATTAAATCAAATCACCTTTAATTTAAAAATAAAGTATTTTAATCAAAGCTTCTCAAGGAAGCTTTGACCAAAAATGACTAAATTGCCCAAAGCTTGTAGGAGAAGCCAATCTCACTCTCTCCCTCTCTCTTGATGCCGACCATTAGGAGGAGCCAAAAATTTCAATTTTTAACTTCATCATTTTACTCCAAAAATTCATATCACAAAAAGCTATCAACTTTTCTCTCCATTTTCTCTTCACCATTTTTCTCTCTTCCTCTCTTTCTCTCCATGGTTTGCAGCCCACTCTTGTGGCTATCTTCATTTTCTTGCTTGACTACCACCATCTCTACACTCCTCTTCTCATTCTAAACATTTTCTCTTTAGAGATTTTCTTCCAAATCCATCATCTTCTTCACTTTTTCTCAAGAACAAAGTTTGAAGCTTTTGAGGTAAACCTTTGATCCTTCACTTTCTCTTCTTCTTTTTCATTTCTACAATCATTTTCATGGCCATAAATCCTTTCTTTTTCAAGCCATTGGTGTTGATTCTTTGAGTTGTGATTCTTAGGGTTTGGTGGAGCTTTGGACGAAAATCACAAGGACCAACAATGAGTAGATTTTCATGTTCTTCCTTTAGGTAAGAGGGAGATTTACTCACCTCAACCATTATTGGTGGTGAGGAAACTTTTGAGTGATTGTTGATGGAGAAATTCATAATGGATTACTCACTTTGTATGCTTGCTTTTTATGTTTTTGTGTACACTTGATTTATATGGAAATGTTGCTTGTTTTGAATGCCTTGATGATGTTGGATTGTTTGGATTGAATGAATGGAAAAATATAGGGTTTCCTACCCTTTGGGGAGGTCACGGTTTTGGACCATACTTAGGGGGTTAGAATTTCATTTTGTATAAATTAGAATTTAGGTAATTAGGTGCTAAAGGAATTTATGCATGTAATAGAAGAAATTGATTGGATATTGGTTCTTGAGAAGCCATGGTTTTAAGGGTTTCTTTGACCCAAATTTTGTGTAATTAACCAAGACTTGGATAATTAGGAATTATGGATTCGTAATATGGAATCGTGGTTTATGTTGAATCTTACATATATATGTTGTTATTGAGAATTGATTATATGCTATTGTGAGTCCATGTGTGGGACCAAAGACTTGTTGATATTTAATATGACCAAATTGTGGTAAATTTCATGAGAAGTATATTATTGATGAATATACATGTTATGCATTGAGTCATCATGCAATTGTGAAAGTCCGTTGGACCCTTTTTGTCAAGGTGGTGCATGCCTAGGAGATTGAATTACACCTTAGTGCGAGTGCGAGTAGACTAAGTGTGGGTCATATTGTTGGCCTTAGGGGCGTCGGGGTGCGGGTGTCTCACAATAGACAGTGGTAGCTCCACTGGGGCCGTGGGATAGACTAATACAAACACACCGATGATCCGGACCGAGACACTATCCTATATCGCGATTTTGTTGAGAGTGCCATATATAAGCCATGTTGCGCAAAACATTATTTTTCTGATAAGCACTTTAGTTTTAGGCTAACGATATACTGGCATGACTCCTTGATCATTCTCTCCAAATGTTTATGTCTAGCTCCATGGAGTAGGATTTTTGGTACCTCATGCATTATGCATTGTCGGACTCATATTTCTTCCGGCATAAGTGTTTATCACTATTAAATTGTTTATTTTACTTGTTGAACTAATTATCTGGTTGATGATCTATTTACTGCCTGAGTTACTGTTGTTATTCCTCTTTTATTGCTTAATTATAATTACTGTCAATATATATATATATATATATATATATATATATATATATATATATGTGTGTGTGTGTGTGTGTGTGTGTGATGTGATGTGCGCGTCTAGCGCCATTTTGTTTTTTTACTGCCATATTGGTATTGAATGTTGGGTGTCTCACCTCTTTCCTGTACTCCTGTATTTCAGTTTTATTTATATGCTTTTGAGAAGACGTTCATAAAGAAAAGGAAGCACCTGAGTTCCTTGGTTTTTGGCCTGACTACGATTAGAGCTTGCTTGAAGATGTCGTCACGTCTGCGAAGATTTTTGGGATATGTGAGGATGACCTTCCATGGAGGTCCTGACTGTTGGCATATAAACCTGCGCATGGACCATTACATCTATCATGGAGACTTGACGGTGTCATTGGCTTGGGGTCTCTATGACATGCCTGCTTTTGATTTTATTGCTTTTGTTCATTTAGAATTTTACCTACTTGTCCGCGATCTGTGGGATGATCTCTATTACACCCCACAGGAGGATTCATTTCTCTTCACTGCTCGAGCCTCTGCTCGAAATTCGGTCGCTCCGATGATTATTTCATCTGACGAGGAAGACCCTGAGGAAGATCCTACTACGGTTCCTTCTCGTCAGTCTTAGGGGGCTGATACTGTCAGTGGCTACTGATGGCTATCTGTATATCTTTTTGGGAAGCCTGACATTTTGCTATTTTGATGGGATGTAAATTTGTAAACATCTTGGAGTGGGTAAAGCTTTTTGCTTTTTGTATACTTTGTGATGTAACTAAACAGGCTTGATACAAATATATATAATATATGGATGTATGTTTTTCCTTTTATGTCAATTTATACTGTAACTATATTCATTATTCTTTCACAAAAAAAAGGAGAAGAAAAAAGAGAAGAATTTACATTTATCCAATTGCTACACCTTTATATTTGAAGAGGCTTAAATGTATATTAAAATGAACCGGGTCTTAATTCACGATTTATTATTTTCCACATTTTATTTCATTTTATTATGGTGTGACGTTCCTTCTCCTCCTAGAAAAAAGGGCGTTACAATATATTGATAACAACCAACAGAAGCAGGTAGGCACATAACAATCAATATAATCAGAGATCAATGGGATCAGACAGGCATGATCAAGGCTGCAACAAAGTGAAACTAGTATACAAGAGGAATAGTGGCATGCAAAATAATGGGCAAACCAAAATGCTATAACCCATACGTAGGATCAACCAGATTCAACAACAAGGCAGTCTAACAAGGCAATTAGAGCAATTGGCAAGTTAAAACCAAAACTAGGCAGCATGCAAGCAATCATGGGAAATTAAACAGTAGTATAAAGTCAAAATAAAATCCTAACTAGAAGAAAAAGAAAATAAAAAAAGGCAAAAAATAGAATAGTAAAACTAAAATAAAGGAAACGAAAAAAATAAAATAAAATATCAACCATTAAAAAAATAATAGTGCAAAAAAAATAAGAAAAAAATTGAAAAGAAAAAGATAAAGAAAATTAAAAAGAATAAGAACTTGGCAGAGGAGATACACGGGTGAAGAAGAAAATGGAAATGGGGTAGGAGGAATGGGTGGTTGGGAATGTTGATGGTGATTTGGGTTTAATGGTGGTGGTGGTTATGGGTTTATTGGTAGCTACAGTGGTGGGAGGTAATGGACAGTTGGAGGGTGTAAGAGAAATGGTGGTGGTAATGAGAGGTGGGGGTTGGGGGTACGGTGGAGAGGTTAAGGTGGATGGAAAAGAAATTGGGGTTACGGTGGTGGTGGGGTGTGGGATTTGGGATTTGGGGGATTTATGGTGGAATGGTTATGGTGGTGGAGGGGAGAAAGGGGTGGGGCTACGGTGAAGGTGTAGTGACAATGGAGTTTTAAGGGGAGAAAGAGAGAGAGCAGGGGCACGGTGGGGAGTGGTGTAGCTACGGTGGTAGTGGAAACTAGGGTAGATGGTTTGGGGGGAAATATGGAAGAAACATAAGAGAGAAAAATTTGGGGGGGATGGGGGAGGTTTGTTGGAAAAGGGGTACACAAAGCAGGGTATTTTTTTAAAAAAAATTAAATTTTTTTTTTCAGATTAACAAAATGGACACGACCGTGTCGAAGAGAGACATGGTTGTGTCTCTACCCAGAAATCAAACAGAAGCTTTGGGCAGGTTAGACACGGGCATGTCTAACTCCCTCGAAGCTTCTGTGATAGTCACATAGTCATGTTTCATGGAGACACGGCTGTGTCTCTTGCCAAAATTCAAATAGAAGTGTTCTGGAAGTTAGACACGACCATGTCTAACTTCTGAATCACTTCTGGAAGGGGAAAAACTAAAAAATAAGCAGAAAAACTAAGTGTAAAGACTAAGAATGCAATAAAGGACTAAAAGAAAAGCATGAAAAGGGATAGAAACACAGGTTGCCTCCTGTTAAGCGCTAATTTAAGGTCCTTAGTCTGACCCCTCATATCATTCAAGCTGGAGGTGAAGGATCATAAAGGGGTTGAATAATGCCCTTCTCAATAGGACTCCTAATGAAGTAAGGCTTCAATCTTTGATCGTTCACTTTGAAAGTTCCACTGTCTTCACTCCAAACCTTAATGGCTCCATGAGAAAAGACCTTAAGCACCTTAAAAAGGCTTGACCACTGAGATTTCAACTTCCAATGAAAAAGCTTCAAGCATGAGTTGAATAGGAGGGCCGACTCTCTTTCTTGGAACTCTCGGTGCAAGATATGCTTGTCATGCCAACGCTTGGTCCTATCCTTGTAAATTTGAGCACTCTCATAAGCATCAAGGCGCAATTCATCCAACTCATTAATTTGCAAAAGACGTTGAGCTCCAGCATCTTTCATATCAAAATTTAGTATCCTAATTACCTAAAAAGCCTTGTGTTCGAGCTCAACTGGCAAGTGACAGGACTTACCATAGACTAATTAGGACGGTGTGGTTCCAATTGGAGTCTTGAAAGCTGTTCGGTAAGCCCATCAAGCTTCAAAGACTAATCCTTACGAGACTTACTTGATTTCTCGGTTAGAGATCTCTATTTGGCCACTTGTTTAGGTATGATAGGGTGTAGCAATGCGGTGAGTCACCCATATTTCTTCAACGAACCTTCAAATTGACGGTTGCAAAAGTGCGAACTGCCATCGCTGATGATGGCTCGTGGTATACAAAACCTTGAAAAGATATTTTGTTTAAGGAACTTCACCACAACCTTCGTATCATTTGTTGGAGATGCAATGGCTTCAACCCACTTCGACACATAATCCACTCCAACTAAGATGAACTTGTAACTAAATGAAACTGAGAAAGGTCCTATGAAGTCAATGCCCTGAACATCGAAAAGCTCGACCTCTAAAATGTTGTTCAAGGGCATTTTATTCCTTCTCGAGATATTCTCTGTTCGTTGACATCAATCACACGTAAGCAAAAAGTTTCGAGCATCATGAAATAGACTAGGCCAATAGAATCCACATTGAAGTACCTTAGCCACTATCTTTGAAGAGCTAAAATAGCCTCCATATGGGGAGGAATGGCAATGGGAAAGGATGCTTGCGATCTCATCTTCAGGAAGACATCGTCGTATGGTACCATTTGCACATCTTTTGTAAAGCAAAGGCTCTTCCCAAAAGTAATACTTCACATCAGAGAGGAACTTATTCGTTTGATATGAAATAGTGAATTGTGTAACTCCATAAACTAAGTAATTGACGAAGTCAATAGACCAAGGCGTCACCATCATGGAGAAGAGTTGTTCATCTAGAAGATTGTCATCAATAGGAAGCTCAATACACCCTGCTTCCTTCTTTTGTGGAATTTGAGAGAGATGGTTTGCAACAAAGTTCTTAGCACATTTCTTGTCTCAAATCTTTAAGTCAAATTCTTGCAACAACAAAACCCATCGGATCAACCTAGGCTTCGTGTCATTCTTGCTCAAGAGATATTTGATAGCAACATGGTCAGTGTAGACTATCACTTTCAAGCCGACTAGGTAAGACTGGAACTTCTCAAAAGCAAACACTACTGCCAAGAGTTCTTTCTCGATTATAGCATAGTTCAGTTGTGCATCATCCAAGGTCTTGCTAGCATAGTAAATGGCATGGAGCTTGTTATCCTTCCTTTGTCCCAACACAACTATAATTGCAAAATCACTTGCATCACATATTAACTCGAATGACAATTCCTAATTCGGTGATTGCATAATAGGAGCAGAGATTAATGCCTCCTTCAAACTACAAAAAGAATCCATGCAAGATTGGTCAAATACAAAAGGCACATATTTATTAAGAAAATTGGATAAAGGTTTTGCGAGTTTAGAAAAATTCTTTATGAACAACCAGTAGAACCTAACATGACCGAAAAAGCTCCTGATAGCTTTTACTGAGTTTGGTGGTGGTAGCCTCTCAATCACCTCGATCTTTGCTTTATCAACCTCAATGCCCTTCTATGACACCAAGTGTCCTGAGACAATGCCTTCACGCATCATAAAATGACATTTCTCCTAATTCAAAACAAGAGTAGCTTCCTCACATCTTTGTAAAACTTAAGACAAGTTAGTCAAACAATTATCAAAAGTAGTGCCATAAACGGAGAAATCACCCATGAAAACTTCCATTATATTTTCAATAAAATTAGAGAAAATTGCCATCATGCAACGTTGAAAAGTAGCAGGTGCATTACAAAGTCCAAAAAACATACATCTATAAGCATAAGTACCATAGGGACAAGTAAAAATGGTTTTATCCTGGTCATTGGGATGAATAAGAATTTGAAAGAAACTAGAATAACCACTCAAATAGCAATAAAAAGAGTGTCTAACTAACCTCTTAAGCATTTGATCAATAAATGGGAGAGGGAAATGGTCTTTCCGGGTTGCACTATTTAACTTCCTATAGTCAATACACATCCTCCAATCTGTGACTGTCCTAGTTGGAATTAATTTATTCTTCTCATTCTTAATCACAGTCATACCACCCTTTTTAGGAACTATATGCACTAGACTCACCCATGGACTATCCGAGATCAGGTAAATAATCCTAGCATCTAAGAGTTTGGAAACCTCTTTTTTAACGACTTCTTGCATATTTGGGATAAGTCTCCTTTGACGCTCAACAGAAGGTTTACAACCATCTTCCATTAAAATACAAATTGTAACATCCCAAAATTTATATCCCGATATCTTACAAACATAAGAATAATCAATTTTGGCTATGTCACTTTTAATCCTTAAACCATAATTCTAATCCATAAAAATCATGTAAACTTTTATAGAAAGCCACGATAAACTAAAAGTTATATATACATCATTGTCTCAGGAGACATATTGTAATACATAACCTTTTACACACTGATTTGAGTATAAATAACATGAGCTTTATCTCAAAAAGCATAATAACTACACTATACTAGTCTTCATATAACTTCTTCGTACTTTTAGAAGAACTTGCATCCGGATTTACATGGCAACACAATCGGGGTGAGAAATCACATCTCAGTAAAAGTATTCCAAAACCAACAGTTTATACAATCATAAAAACTACACAACCATTAAGTAAACACTTCAATCACAGAAGCATAATAACACTCCCATCTCAGAAGTATGCAACTGCCCATACCATTGCATGCCATGAATTTGAATAAAGGACGACAACCGCCCATACAATTGTCATGCTATGCCAAATTATGTCTAGTGTGTATACCTATGCAATATCTTAAGTATGAAATGGATAATGTATGATACCAAGTCCATGGTGATGCCATGAATGCATGAGTCCTAAACAAAGTAATGGAAATCACATCTATAACTTTGGACAAGCATTGGAAGTCCATCTAGAAAACAATACTCCGAGTAGTGAAATCCATCAACTACATGGTCTTCAAAAACGGAGAGGAAGTCCATCCTCAGAACCATAAGGAAATCCATCCTTAACAACACAACCAACATAAAGAGTATACCATTCACCTCAACTATGTTTCACAATTATATCATGCAAAACAATTTCTAATTAATTCACATAATTAGTCCCACAATTGATGTATATGCACATCAAGTTCATTTAACAATGCATTTCACAATATGCGTGTGTATATCCATGCCTAATTACCTCACATAAGTAGCATTACAAATCACTTTGATTTATTACATTCTCACTTCATTAAATACCCTTATTGAAGTCTCATCACACTTGTGAAGACTTACATGAAAGGTCCCAACACTTAGGAACTTCCAAGAATATCAAAAACACATTTTTGAAGGTTTTGGAGCTCACGCCACAGCACCACCCATTCCACGCCATGGCACCCTGCTCTCGGGTGCAACTATTGGATAGAGAACTGCCCCACGCCACAGTATGCCATGCTCTATGCTGCGGCATGCTCACGCCTCAGGCCACGCCTCGGGCCACGCCGTGGCATTCCTTACAGAACTCAGATTCTGCAGTCATGGGTTACTGTTCCATTGGAACAAATTTCAGATTTTTGCCACTCCAAATCAGTTTCTAGGTGATTTCAAGTCACTAACAAGTTTACTAACATGATGGAAACCTAAAACACTAATTGATTTCATCAAAATTGAATCAAAACACCAAATCACTCATCCAAACCCTAAAATCAACACTTAGAGCATTTTAGGTCCAAATGAAAAATTTTCAGTTTCTAATCCAAACTCTTAACATGAACAAGTCATAAACCACATTTAAAACTTATCCAAGCAAGAAAATCACTTCAAACACTTTAAGAACTCAAAATGACCCATCAAACCTCACCTAAGCCTAACATGAAACAATGAGAAAGAAGATAAAGTTTGAGCTCATGAACCCCTAGCTCCAAAATCAAAAATTGAAGTCACTTAAGAACTCCAATCTTTCCTTTCCTTCTTCTTCTCCTTGGTTGCTTGATTCTCCTCCCTTTGCTCTTTGTTTTCCTTCATTTTTGATCTTTTCTGCTTGTAACCGTGAGAAGAGAAAAGAAATGAGGATATTACCTCATATAAAGGCATAAAAATGCCTAACAAAAGAAGGCCAAAAAATATGAGGCTCTTTGCCTGTAAAGATATTTAGCTTAAAACATCTGATATGTTAAAAACATCTAGATTTCATCAAATCCAGTTTTCTCACTTCCAACAAGTTTAAAATAAATCCTAAGATTCATAAAAAATCTTATTTCACCATTTTCACATTTTTCCATATCTACTGGTAGTCAATCCAGTATTAAAACATACAACTAGTATGCTTAAAAATACCTAACTAATTCTGATTAACCTCAAATTTTAAATGTAACATAGTTTACACATTTGTGACCTAGAAATAAAATCTCCGCATTTATTTCCTTTAACTAAGTAGTTTAAGCCATTTTCAGAGCTAAAAATAGTTATTTTTCACCCATAGTGTTACAGTAAAATGCCTAAACGTACTCAGAAAGTCACAAAACTTAACAAATATGATAATCAAGTATTAAGCTATCTCCATAAATATATACAAGTATATCATATTTTTCACGAGTGTTACACAAATAGAAGGACTAATTCCTTTGATATCATCAATGGTGTACCCTATGACCCTTCTATGCACCCTAAGTTCATTCAACAATTTATCAACCTCATCATCACTAAGATTTGCATTTATAATGACAGGATATGTAGAATTAGGACCAAGAAATGCGTACCTTAGCATGGGTGGAAGAGGTTTAAGTTCTACCTTTGGAGCCTCCTTGTCTTTAAGCAAAGGATCTTCGGTTGAGACGCCCTTGAACTATTTGAACTTACTGTTTTGAGAAGGGGAAACAGTTGGGCATTGATAATCACATATTTTATTCATTAAGAAACCCTTATGTTTAGTTATTTACACTCTTCATGTACTTAATTGACTGAATTTGATTATGTTTTGTAAGTTTGAACTCGAATCAGACTTAATTGATTTTTTCAGCATTATTCGGGTCTTACACTGTTTCTGTATTTTAGCCATATCTTGAGTTCTAAATGTCTGATAATTATGAATTTTACCTTGTAGGAAAGATAAGAGAGAGCTCTACAACTTTGATGAAGAGCTCAAAGTCAATTTCAGACATCTAGTGGAGCTAATTGGGCATGGAAATCAGAATACGGGATTTGTGGCTGGAACCCGAACAGTGTGTAGTAACCAGAACATAATTAGAGTTTGGGCATATAAAATGGGCTGAAAATTTGTAATCTGAAAGTTAAGACCCATATGTACAACTTTCATGTCAAGCACAAAACTTGATTCGGGCTCCTTGATGGAGATATTGGGTCTGAAAGTCAAAACAGAGGTGCTGAAACTGGTCCTGAACAGTCTGTAGTAATTGAGTCATATCTTGGGCTGTAGGACGAATTTTTGGGTGTTTCCAAAGCCATTGGAAAGCTTAGACAATTTCCTAGAACTTTCATGAAGACCACTTGGCTCAGAAATGATGAAATCAATGAGTTCAGCAATAAAGAATTTCGGAGACAAGGTAGCTCACCTACTCACCCACCTACTCATCCACCTACTCATCCACCTACTAATCCCATCTACCCATCTACTACTACTCCGAATCCTCTATAAGAGGAAGCATGTGGAGAGCTCTAGGAACAACACACACTTGGTGTTAGAGATAGCTTTTCATAGTTCTTGTATATTTTTCCTTCATTGTAATGGAGAGCTAAGTCACTTCTAGTCAATTTGGGACTCTTGAAGAGATTGTGGTTTGGATTCTTGAGACCTTGGTTTATGTAATGTATTTGATTTATATTTGGATTCTTCTTCTCTTCTTCTTCTTCTGTTTTCTTGATCTTGAATGCATGAATGGTGATTCTGTTTATGTTTATTTTAAGATTAAGTATTGTGATTAAACTTAGAGCTGATTGATCTGAATTAATCACGTAAATGAAGATTGAAGATTTGTGATGAAACTTAAAACTGATTGATCTAAATTAATCACGTAATTGAAGAGGTTAGGTTACTGATTGGTGCCTAGGTTAATTAAATTCGGTGCTTAAATTGACATCTATCTACATGAATGGTGAGATTGCAGATTTATGTTTATTACTTGTCAATTGAATTCTAGACGATTGTCCAAGATGAATTACGGATCGATCTTTGAGATCTCGGTTAGATCCAAGTTAACCATTCAAATGTGCTTCAAATGTTTGTTGAAAGGTCTATGATTGAATCCACCCAATCTTGGATAGATTTCTGAATTAACTGTTCTTTTAATTGTTATTCTTCTTTAGATCTTGTCATTGTAATCCTTGAACAATCAAAACCCCCCTTTCTAACTTAACTTAATTTGATAAAATTGCATTTACGATCCTTGAGGAGACGATCCGGTGTTGTTCACTATACTGCAAACTTAGTTAATAACTTCGGTTATAATTTTGACTGAGTTCGGCGCTCGTCAGGCATGTGTCTAAAATTTTAGCATAGGTTGCCATCTCCTCATCTTCATCGTTGGTGTCACCATTGTGCACCAAACACTTTTCCAAAGGGTCTTGTGGATGACACTTAGTATTCACCACTCTAATCAACTTTTCTTTTGCATCAACCCTTAAACAAGAGTCAACAACGGCTGGTTGCTTGGAGGCTTGAAACAAATTAAATTCAGTAACTTCCTGACCAACCCTGAGAGTTATTTTTTCGTACTTCACATCAAACACGACTCTAGTAGTGGCTAAGAATGGTCTCCCTAGAATAATGGGGATCTAAGTATCTACCTTCATCTCATGTACAACAAAGTCGACCGGTATGTAGAACTTCCCCATCTTCATTGGCACGTTCTCTAATATACCAACAGGATGCTTGATTGTCCTATCCGCCAATTGAAGAGAGATTGTGGTTGGCTTGAGCTCCCCTATATCAAGTTTCTTGCAAAGAGAAAGGGGCATCAAACTTACACTAGCCCCAAGATCACACAAAGCCTTATTGATATGCATGGTTCCAATCGAGCATGGAATTGAGAAGCTATCTGGATCCTTAAGCTTAGGAGGAAGCTTATTTTAGATGAGTACACTACATTCTTCCGTTAAAGCAACAGTCTCATAATCTTCAAGCTTCCTCTTATTTAAGAGAATCTCCTTCAAAAACTTAGCATAAGAGGGCATTTGGGAGAGAGCTTTAGTAAAATGGACATTGATGTAAAGCTTCTTTAGTACCTCTAAGAATCTTCCGAATTAATGATCAAGCTTTACCTTTTCAATTCTTTGAGGGAATGGCAAAGGGGGAACATATGCTTTCGGAGGAACATACTTTTTGGTGCTTCCTTCTTCTCCTTCCTTGTCCTCGCTCTTCTCTTGTTTCTCTTCCTTCTCTTTGGTGTCCTTCGCTTCAAGCTTTTCTTCTTTTATGGGGCTTTCAAGTTGCTTGTCACTTCTTAATGAAATTGCTTGAACATGTTCCCTTGGGTTAGTCTCCAGTTGACTTGGGATTCACCCTTGAACCATGTTGAACAAGCTTGCTTGTTGGGCTATCTAATTTTTAAGCATCTTTGAATGAGTGGCCATTTGATCAAGGCGATTGTGGATTTGCTTGATTGACTCCCCATGTTGTTGCACTTGAGCTTGAATGGCTTGGTTTTGCTCTTTTTGTGTAACTATACAAGTTTCCATAAGAGCTTCTAATTTTGACTTTGTACCTTGAGAAGATTGCTGAGGTTGTTGGAAACCAGGTGGCGGCCTATTGTTGGATGGAGCCCCTCTATTTTGTTGGTTGCCATAGGTGAAATTAGGGTAGTTTCTCCATCCTAGTTATACGTGTTGGAGAAAGGACTACCTTGAGTCTTGAGATTACCGTTTTGCACATAACTCACTTACTCCAAAGACAGGTCTTGAGAATAGGTCTTCACTTAATTGCATTCTGAAGTCATATGCCCTCCTCCACTTGTGTCACATGTTATATTAAGGGTAACGACAACATTGACATTCAGCTTCTTAAGTGACTTAGTCAAAGCATCAAACTTGTCATTCAGCATATTAATGGTGTCTAGCTCTATCATTCCGGCTTGCTTCTTCAAAAAGGATCTCTCACTTGGCCACAAATAAATATTCGAAGCCACTTCATTGATCAAACTTCTTGCCTCTGTTGGAATTTTGGCCATCAAAGCACCGCCAACTGCGGCATCAAGAACTGCCTTTGTAGAGAAAGACAACCCAACATAAAAGGTCTGAATGACAACAAAATCCTGCAAGCCATGATATGGACACTGACGAATAAAATCATTATACCTCTCCCATGCTTCATAAAGAGACTCATCTTCCTTTCGAGAGAAGGTAGTGATATCTTGGCGAAGCTTGATCGTCTTTCCAATCGGGTAATACTTGTCCAAGAAGGCCAGCTCCATCAAATTCCAGGCGGTCAATGAATTAGAGGCCTCTGAGTGAATCCACTTCTTGGCTTTCCTCCTAAGAGAAAAGGGAAAAAAATATGATTCGTATAGCATCTGTGGAATCCCCATTAATTTTGATAGTGTCATACAACTCCAAGAACTCATTCAAATGTCGGTTTGGGTCTTCAATTGGTGACCCACTTAATTGCAATTGTTTGGCCATCTGGATCAATGATGTCTTGATCTCAAAGTTGTTGGCTTCTATCTGTGTTCTAACAATGGAAGACTGACGAGCATTAGCATTGGGAGTTCCATAATCCCTCAACCTATGCTCTGGATTGGCGACTTGGTTAGTGTTGCCTGCCATGTTGTCTTCCTCAAATCTCTGTGTTCTTCTTTCTCTTCTGATATCACGAAGCGTCCTCTCAATCTCAAGATCAACAGGGATAATAAGATTTCCTTGACTCCTCGTTCTATGCATAAGAAAGAAACAACACCTGAAAATTCAAAGAAAAATAAAAGAAAGTTAAAATAAAATAGGATAAAAATAGAAATAAAATAAAATAAATAAAAAATACTTAAATCAACCAAATTACCGCTCGTGTTAATATCAACACGATCCCCGACAATGGCGCCAAAAATTTGTTGTGAATTTTTCGCAAGTGCATGGATCATACAAGTAGTAAAATAAGATTGTTCCCACGAGAATTGATTTATTACTAACTCTTACGGTTATTTTGATTATTTAAGCAAATGAAATCGATAGAAAATGTTCAATTGAAATTAAATGAAGACCAAAGCAATAAAGTCGACAATTGAAACTAGAAAAGATGAGATTCAACAATGGTTAAAAGGCCTAGGATTCAGAATCCACTACATTATCCCCTACGATAAATTGTAATCCTATCTTTGTTAATGTTCAATTATGTTCTTGAAGGCGAACTGTCCTAAATTATTTAAAGCCCAATTTCTTGGCACTAAAAACATGCAAAAATCATCACTAATCCCATTCTCATGGTAATTAATCTAAGTTCTAACCCATTAAGATTCATGACAATCATTTAACTCTTGAAGGATTTAAGCCTATGTCTAGGTCTCAATTCCTAAGTTCAATTCTTGGATTATCAAGCAATTAGATTTCATCTTTCGATCCTTCATCTAAAGCCTAAGATCATGCCAATATGGCGCGCAACATATCTCAAGCATTAAGCATACCAAGAATGAATCAAGAACAATAATTGCATTAACAAAGAATCAAATTAACAATACATAATAAGGAAATAGAGAGTTTCATCCTAATCCTAGAAAAAATGGTTTAGCTGCTCATGGCCATTGTAACACAAACAAGAACAAGGATTAAAGAAACAACCATGATTGATAACCAGAAAAGAAAATATGGGAAGATGGAGATGGAGAAAAGAACTTCAATGGTTGATCTTTAAGAAGTCTTGCTCTTGCCTTCAAAGCCTTTGCCTTTGAATCCTTGTGCCTCTCCTCTCAAAACTTGTCGTCACACAAGTCTCTAGCAAAAGTCTCCTTAGGGTTGGAGTTTTTGCCTAATTTATAACGATTTTGGGGTAAAATTTTCCTTTTTTTCATGTCAGGAGGACTCACACGGCCGTGTCTCCCTTCGACACGGTCGTGTCCTTTGAAAACTGCGTAATTGGACTTTTAGTGAGACACGGCCATGTGACATTGAGACACAGGCACATCTCAAAGTCAGAAGCTTCATAAGGTTAAGACAAGGCTGTGTCTGGTGCTAGAATTGCGTAACTTCAATGTTGGGGGGGAGACACAGCTGTGTGACCAAGAGACACGGTCGTGTCTCCTAGTCAGAAGCTTTCCTTAAGTTAGACAAGATCGTGTCTAACTCCCAAATCACTTTTGAGTTGACACAGGGCTCTGTCTAAGCCAAAATTGTCCTCTTTTGCTCTGAAAATGAGATATCTTTGTCTGCTTTCACTTTAAATGCGTTAAATCTCTCTTATTCTGCATAAACAAAGATAATTCTTAAGAATCTATTAAAAATCCATCA
This sequence comes from Ormosia emarginata, assembly GCA_029884605.1. Taxonomy (NCBI): domain Eukaryota; kingdom Viridiplantae; phylum Streptophyta; class Magnoliopsida; order Fabales; family Fabaceae; genus Ormosia; species Ormosia emarginata. Next base: position 7,852,683 of record JAQQTP010000063.1, on the reverse strand, counting down.
ATAATCATAATCTAATCATCATAAATCATTCACTTTACAGCTGTAAAATATAGGCTTATTAGGCGTTATCCCATGATATCAAAGTCAACAATGTCTAAGTTTACAACTCGCTACTAACCTTATCACGTAATGGCTGGGGACCTATTTTACTAATTAACGATCATATATTTGTCGTTTAAGGTTACATTTGGATAACTGAAATACTATTATAGTTTAGAATTTTTTTATTTTTATATTTGAAATAAATAAAGAATTGTGGACTTGTAATTATAATATTAAATTAGTTTTGTTGGTTGAATAATTTATTAAGATTCTAAAAAATATTTAATGTAAGGGTTAAATGCACTTTAACCTCATAATTTATTAGTACTATTATACGTTTCACACCAATTTATATAATTGAGTATATTATACAAGATAATTTAATATTATTTATTATATTTTTTTCCTTTTTATTAAGATTATTTTTTATCAAGAAGTAGCTAACATAGAATGTTAAAAACATTCCTATCTTTCTCCTCCTCTTTTATTATGTTATAATGCTTATAAATGTTTACATTGTGAAGATGAAATTTTAAAGAGAAATGCTAACAACACACTCTTTTAGATACTTCTTTTAATACTTGTTTTATTATTAGTTTACTTCATAACACTTGAAAGGATTATTAGGAGAGAGATACTAACAACACTTACTTTTAGATCAATAATAAAATAAGTGTTAAAATGAATATCTAAAAAAGTATATTATTAGTATTTCTCAATTTTAAATGAGTTCATGCATTAGCAACCAACAGACACATAACTACAATTTTATATTAACAATTAAAAGAGTGATAAAAACATAATGGAGGCAAAGGCATTATCATCACTCATGAGGGACATGGATGGATTGAAACTACCATTAGTTCGTGTTCTATACCCCCTTTTTAAGCCTTTAAATAAATCCAATTTCAATAAATCTTAATTACAAAATTATGTCCATATTTTCAATACTAGTTATGTTAGTTGCAAATAAAAAGTAACTTATATAACTCACATAATCCAAATTATCACCATTTATTTTTTATCTTCTCTCTCTTTCTCTCTTGAGAAATGTTAGTTACACATAAGAAAAATATCAAATAATTCACAAAATTGAAATTGACCAATTGTTAAAAGGGTCATGATTAATATAAATCTTGTATCCATATCTTGTCCTTGATATCATTTAAATCTAATGACTCGTGCTAACTTTATCTAACAAAGAAAGAAAACAGAAATCAAAATCTTAAATGAAGAGAGAGAAAAGCAAATTCTATACTAAATGAAGATAAATAATTTAATTTAATTTATTAAATTTATTGTTTTAACAAAATGATATAAATTTAACATTGACAAAAAAATTATATAATATTTTCATTTTCATATAAATGTACGACATGCTTGTATTTGAATTTACTCATTATTTTTTTATAATAGTAAAACTTGTATTTTTAACAAAAATCATATAATCTTTTTATATTTTATAAAATTAAAATTGTTTATAATTTATCTAAATACGAGAAGTCCTCTAGAAGAGGAATATCCTTTTAATTAGACTATGCAAGAAGACTAAGAATCCTAACTTCAATCTTCAGTGCATCTAATTTAATATTTTATATCCTATAATACGTACAACTAAACCTTTGCTTCTCATTTTTTTAAAATATAAAGTTATATTTATTGTTTTGTACCGTGATCTGGGATCTAATCCCATGAGTCAACCCAGCATGCATCCAGTCGGAGTCTGCCATTGATCCCCCAGTCAGAGTTCACTCGTGGCATAGTGTACGGATCCCGATGCAATGCATGTCGGACCACGACATTGGGCAGTAGCAACACGATCGCGAGATTTGCACAGTGGATGAATCCCAAAATTATCCGAATCTGCCAATCACGATCACGCGTATTAATAGTACCCATAACTGCCCTTAACTGCTCATAACTTCAGTATCAACATTCCGATTTTATAAGGATCCTCTGTAATAATCAAGGGAACGCGTTTCCCTATTCACCCTCTATATATATTAGGCTCAATCACCTTTAATAGGTAACTGTTGCTCTTTTGCTTAAACCTAACTTATGCACAACCTGACTTAAGCATTGTAGTATCTTTGTAGGTACCAATCACCCCCGTTTCAGCACGCTTTGCTGCTGCTCAAGGAGGAAAATACCCATTTGTGCCAATTTAGGTAAACTTTAGTATCCATTACTGAACATTGATGTTGTATGTGGGAAGAAATAAACTTCAAGTCTCACCACCACCATCATGGTAAATAGTAGAAGAAATCAAAATCACACCTCTACTGCACAAAATCTACCATCTGCTAGCCGCCACCGTGGCTCCGTCCTAATGCATAACCCTTACGGGTCACACCTAAAAAAGGTAAACCCTTTATGGGTCATACCTCAAGAAGGTAAACCCAAGAGGATAAACCTAAAAAGGGACTACCATACTCCAAGAAAGTAAACCCAAGAGGGTAAACCCCAAAGATGACTACAGTATGCCAAGAAAGTAAATCCAAAAAAGTAATTGTAACGCCCCTTTTTCTCCCATAGTCATAATGGGTAAGAAGAAGGAACGTCGCACTATAGTAAAACGACATACAAATGATTACGGAAAATTTGAACATTTTTTTTTTGCTTAACATGAATCCGGTTAAAACTTCCATTTAATGTACATATACACTTGTTTATGAATATATCGCGTGATTGAGTTAAAATTAAAAGTTCCTCTTTCTAATAAAACTTCTGTCAAAAAGGTCAAAGAGAAATCAACGTGGAATGAAACATACGACCATTCACAATATGGATAATTATATACTTTGTACCAGAAATACAAGCCTGTTTGAATTACATTTCCAAAAATATACAAAAGGCAAAATGTGTACCTACCCCAAGAGATACAAATATATACCCACTAATCCAGTAGTACGTCAGGCTCCCTCAAAATAAACTGACAGCCATCAGTAGCCATCAATTAAAACCAACCCTAAGACTGCCTAGAACGAGAAGGAACCATAGATGGATCCTCCTCAGGGTCCTCGTCGTCCGACGAGACATCCATCCAGATGACAGAACAGCGGGCAGAAGCCCGGGCAGTAGACAAAAAGGAATCCTCACGAGGGGTATAATACATTTCACCCCACATGTCCCTCACGGGCATATAGAACTCCAGCCATACAAAAGCATGAAAATCTAGAATAGGAGCGTCATAACGTCTCCACGCTAAGGACACTGTCACATCGCCGTGGTATACACATCGATCAGTCTGCACATTGATATGCCAGCAGTCCGGACCTCCAAGAAAGTTGATCCGCACATAGCCAAAAAGTCCACGAAGCCGAAATGACATCCTCAACAACTTCGATCTCAGTCGAGATAAGGCCAGAAACCCAGAAACTCAGTGGTTTCCTTGTCCTCCTCACGAGCGTCTTCTCGAGAGCACACGATCCAACCAAAATAAAAAATAGAGAAATTACCAAAAGAGGTGAGATTCCCAGCTTTCAGTACCAACATGGTAGCAAGAAAATAAACGGTGTCGAACGCTCACATAAGACACAATTAATACATACAAGTGCAGTAATACCCGAAAGCAATTAACGAGAGTAAAGCAGCAAAGAACAATAGTTAACATTATCCATAGTCAGCTAGCAACATTAGCATTACCAAGAGTCAAATAAATATCGCAGTCATGATAGTAAAGACATTATCCAATTATAAATGCTCAATGGACCATGTGACTGACAACTCACAATGCAACAAGGGTACCAAAGTTCCTACTCCATGGAGCTAGACGTAAACATTTTCAGAGTGAATGATCAAGGAGTAATACCAGTATATCATTAGCCTTAAAATATAGTGTGCTTCCTTTCATAAAATTGTTTGCGCAATGGCTCATACATGGTACCTCAACAGTTGATTGCGATATAGGACAGTGTCTCAGACAGGATCATTGGTGTGTCGCATTGGTCTATCCCACGGCCCTAGTAGAGCTACCACTGTCTATTGTGAGACACCCACACCCCAACGCCCCCAGGGTCAACAACATATGACACCTACGCTTAGTCTACTCGCACCCGCACAAAGGTGTTATTCAAACTCCTAGGCAACATGGCCTTCTCAACAATGTCCAACGGACAACACACATGCATGATGACACAATGTCCAATCATGTATGTTCATCAATGATGCATTCAACATAGGCATTGCCTCAATGGCACATAAGCATTAGTCAATGTCCAACATGACATATCAATAATACATTTATTAAAATATTGCCTCAATGGCATATCATCATTCTTATCTCATTGAGCACTAAATCAATAAGTGCATAACCCACATAGGGAATCACACTTGCATCAATAATTCTCAGTATCAATATATGTTCCTTATTACACACATACCACAATTTCCATGTTATGGATCCAAGAATTCCATTTTCAAAATCATTTCTTCTCTATCGGTATGAATACATATTCCTATCGCATTTAAGTAAAGTAAAATCCTTGAATCCAGGGTTTTTAAGTTATGTTTGAGTTACAAAGGGCAAAGAACCATAATTTCAATCATTTCCAGCTCAAAAATCTCATTTTTGGGTCTTGGTAATCGATTACATCACCCTGGTAATCGATTACACAACAGTAACGAATCTCTCGTAATCAATTACAATCTCATTGTAATCGATTACGTGATTCCCAGAACCACGATTCGTAACTTCAAGGACCTTGTAATCGATTACACAGCCCTGGTAATCGATTACCAATTCAACCGAACCCCCATAATCGATTACTCACAAGTTGTAATCGATTACGCGATTCCCAGAAGCACCCTTTCGTGACATCAGAGGCTTCGTAATCGATTACACCACTCTAGTAATCGATTACAAGCTAGACAGAATCTATGTAATCGATTACACACAAGACGTAATCGATTACCAAATTTCCAGAATCACGATTTCGTACCCTTAAGGCTTGGTAATCGATTACAAGCTCCGTGTAATCGATTACCACGCGTAAACTTGCAGAAAAAAAGAGTTCTCCAGGTCCTTTAACTCAAACCAAACCAATCATTATCATATTTAATCAACAACAAATATATCTTCGAATCACGCAAGAGGCATCAACAAATCATACAAACCCAACAAAATGCACTATCATGAAGAACAACATAAAAATGAGAGAACTTTGTACATGGATTCAGAAATCAATAACAACACACATACAAGACATTCCCTTACTACCAAGATTGGTTGAAGAGGATCATCTCCCTTTTACCTATTTAGAAGACAACACGAGGTGTTACCTCTTCTTGCCCTAGATTTTCGTTTTCCCCTTCAAGAAGAACACCAATGTGAGTGATTTCCATAATGTCCACTCAAACCATGGAAAAATGAGTTCTTGATCACATAGGTGACCAAGAAAAACGAAAATGAGAAGAAAGTGAAAGAAAGGTGAAGACTTTACCTCCAAGCTCAAAGCTTTAGCTTCAATGGTGGATAGTAGAAGAAGAAGAACCAAAGGATGGTCTTGGAATAGTGGAAGAAAACACAAAATGAGTTTAGTTGTAGCAAACAATGGAGATGATCTCCAATGAGTATGTGTACGGTGGTGAAGCAAGGAGAAGAAGAGAAGAGTGTTTGAAGTGTGAGAGTGGAGTGATAAAAGTGAGAATGAGAAAAGTGGGTATTTTAGGCTCCCAAAATAGCCATCTGCCGTGGGAATGAGTGTGGGGAGTGAAGAGAGAGAAAAATGAATTATTTAGGAAATTTCTAGGAAGCTTCCCTCGACAAGCTTAATTAATTTAATCATTCTTTTTGGAATTAAAGCTAATGGATGTGATACAAAGTAGATTTTGGATAGTAGGATAATGTTTTTAATACATGTTATTATTTAGTAGACAATTATTACAGCTTGATAGAAGTCGATTAATTTACATTCGACGATGAAATCTACACAAATTTCATTATTATTACTGTTAAATTTCTTGAAAAATGTGAAACCTTACAAACTGTGTCCAGTCTCGGGTTTAGTAAGATCCCCCATCGACGTTTCCATAGTTCAAGGCTTTCGGAGAAAATATCTCATTTCTCCAGTTCCGCTCAGTACATACGTAAAATGAGAAATATATTAAAATATTCTGCGTTCTCAGAAAATTCCAGAAAAATTTCAAAAAATCACAAATATTTTAGAATGAATTCTGATAGTAGAAAAGTAAATTTTGGGGTGTTACAACTCTCCCCAACAAATAAGAATTTCATCCTCAAAATTTTTCATACCTTAAAACAATTCGGGATATTGCTCCTTCATCTTGTTCTCCAGCTCCCACGTCACATCTCCAGTTGCTTCGTTCCAGATTACCTTCACTAGTGCAATGTCCTTTCCTCTGAGTTGCTTTGTCCTCCTATCCTTAATCCTTACAGGAGCTGTCTCATAAGTCAAGTTTTCCTTTAATTGTACGGAATCAGGTGCTATGACATGATTAGGACTTGGGATATATTTTCTGAGTTGTGACACATGAAAGATGTTATGAAGGTTTGAAAGAAAAGGGGGTAAAGCTATTTGGTAAGCAACAGGACCTATCCGACGAAGAATTTGGTAGGTCCAAAGAATTTTGGAGTGAGTTTTCTAGACTTGAGGACACAACCGACTCTAGTCGTAGGTGTGACTTTCAAGAAGACATGCTCTCCTTCTTCGAACTCAAGAGGTTTCCTTCTTTTTTCCGCATAACTCTTTTGCCGACTCTGAGTCGTTTTCATTTTCTCCTGAATCATTTTAACCTTCTCAGTTGTCTGCTGAATGAGTTCAGGTCCAACGGTAAGCCATTCTCCATCTTGATACCAGCACAGAGGCGTCTGACACCTCTGCCCATATAGAGCCTCATAGGGGGCCATCCCTATACTTGAATGGTAACTATTGTTGTAGGTGAATTCCACCAACGGTAAGATTTCATCCCAACTTCCAGTTTGCTCTATCGCACAAGCTCTTAGCAGATCCTCTAATGACTAAATTGTCCTCTCTGATTGGCCATCAGTCTACGGATGGTATGCCGAACTCAATCGCAACTTCATTCCCATAACTTCTTGAAGACTCTTCCAAAACTTATACGTAAACCTTGGATCTCTATCAGAAATGATACTTGTGGGCACACCATGAATTCTGACAATTTCACCAATGTATATCCGACTCAACTTCTCCAATGGATATCTTATGTTGATTGGCAAAAAGTGAGCTGATTTTGTAAGCCGATCCACAATTACCCATATTGAGTCATTTCTTTTCTTAGTCCTTGGCAACCCGACAACAAAGTCCATGGCAATACTATCTCATTTCCATTCGAGGATAGACAAGGGTTGTAACAGTCCAGTTGGTCTTTGATGTTCAATCTTCGTTTTCTGGCAGACCAAACAAAATGACACGCATCTAGCGATGTCTCTTTTCATCCCATGCCACCAAAACAACTTCCTCAATTCTTGATACATCTTGGTCATTCTAGGATGCATACTTAACTGATTCGAGTGAGCATGTTCAAGTATGTACTTTCTGAGTTCTCCATCTTTAGGCACACAGACCCTTCCTTGGAATCTCAGAATTCCATCGCTTCCTTCCTTCAACGTTGATACACCACCCTGCCTCATCAATTCTCTTTCTTCTTGCAGGAATTTATCGATCTTTTGTTTCTCTCGAATATCATCCATCAGGTCATTTGAGATAGTGATCTTATTCATGCAGATTTTACCCGATGTTAACTCTATAAATGACCATATGTCTCTGAATTGCTCTATCAAGTCCTTTTCTCTAATCATCATAGTAGAAACACTAATCATCTTCCTACTCAAAGTGTCGGCCACCACGTTCGCCTTTCTAGAATGATACTGAAGTTAGAAGTCGTAGTCTTTCAAAATTCTAGCCATCTTCGTTGCCTCATGTTCAGCTCTTTCTGATCGTACAGGTATTTCAGACTTTTGTGGTCACTAAAGACGTTGAATGTGGCTCCATACAGATAATGTCTCCATATTTTCAATGCAAACACCACTGCAGCTAACTCTAGATCGTGTGTTGGGTAGTTCTTATCGTGGATTCGCAATTGTCTTGAGGCGTAAGCTACCACCCCTCCGTTTTGCATGAGAACGCACCCCAAACCTTGATACGAAGTGTCACAATACACTTCAAATGGTTCACTAGGATTCGGTAAGACTAGCACTAGTGACGTAGTCAACTTCCTTTTTAACTCTTGGAAACTTCCTTCACAGGAATCTGTCCATTCAAAAGCTTGGTCTTTCTTGGTGAGTTGAGTGAGCGGTCCAGCAATTTTAGAAAATCCCTCAATAAACCTCCGGTAGTATCCGGCTAACCCGACGAAGCTTCGGATTTACGTCACTGCCGTTGGTCTTTCCCACTATAGTACGACTTCTACCTTTGAAGGATCCACTGCAATTCCTTCCTTTGTGATTACATGACCCAAGAATTTCACTTCATCTAGCCAAAACTCGCACTTGGATAGTTTCGCATATAGCTTTTTTTCCTTCAAAATTTGGAGAACAATGCTGAGGTGCTCAGCATGGTCCTCATGATTTTGCGAATAGATCAAGATATGGTCGATGAAAACAACGATGAATTTGTCCAAATAAGGACGAAAGATCCTATTCATGTAGTCCATAAATATCGCAGGTGCATTTGTCACACCAAAAGGCATCACCAGGTACTCGTAATGACCAAAACGAGTACGAAAAGCCGTCTTGGGAATATCTTCCACTTTCACTTTGATTTGGTGATAACCCGATCATAGATCGATCTTGGAAAACACAATAGCTCCTTTTAATTGGTCCATCAAGTCATCTATCCTCGACAATGGATACTTGTTCTTGATCGTAACTTTGTTCAACTAATGGTAGTCCACGCATAATCTTGAAGTCCTATCTTTCTTCTTAACCAATAACACAGGTGCTCCCCAAGGTGACACACTGGGTCTCACGAATCGTTTTTCCAGAAGTTCTTCCAACTGCTTCTTAAGTTCCACGAGCTCTACTGGTGCCATATGGTAAGGGGCTATAGAAATAGGGCCAACTCCTGGTACTAAGTCAATAGCAAACTCGATCTCTCGTTCAGGTGGCAAACCAGGTACATCATCAGGGAAAACCTCAGGAAATTCTCGAACAACAGAGATTGCGTCCACATCAACTTCACTCTCGACTTTCAAAGAAGATAATAGCATGTATCCCCGAGTTCTTTCTTTCAGAAAAGCTTTCACTTGGTTGGCGGTCAAAAATCTAGAATCCTCATCCAAAGGGAAAACTATTGTCTTTCTAGAACAATCTAACAGGACATGGTTGGCAGATAGCCAGTCCATTCCTAATATCATGTCTAGTTGGGATAATGGTAAACAGATCAAATCGACAGAAAAGATTCGACCTTCCATGATTAAAGGACAACCTAGACACACCTTAGTAATGACGACAGGTTTTGCAGTAGAAGTCGAAACAGTCAAATCGAAAGGCAAAGAAGACACAGGTAATCCAAGTCTTTTCACACAGTCATGTGAAATGAAAGAATGAGTAGCACCAGAGTCATACAGTACAATTAAAAGATTACCTTCAATGATACCTTCTCCTTGTATCAGATCCTCGGATTCAGAGGCCTCAGCACCACTCAGGGTGTAGACTCTGACTCCAACTTGTGGTTTAGAAGTCTTAGCAACATTGACGGATGGTTCCGCCTTGGTCTGATGGTAGTCTCGAGAAACGTGACCAGGTTTCCTACACCGAAAGTAAATAAATCCTTTGATTGTGCAGTCTCTTGTGAAATGCTCCTTCCCACATTTCATACATCTCGGAGTAGTTGTAGCATTCTGACCCATCAAGGCTTCCAGTTGGGCTTCCTCCTTGAAATTTTTGTGGCTGTTGGCTTCCAGAGGGTCTAGAATAAGGCTTCTTTTGATAACGACTCGCGTCACCACCACCTCCTCTTTGGGATCGAACGGGCCCAAAGTTTCTGTTTCTCGCCTCACGTTCTTGTTCCACACTTTCCAATCGGGAGCAAGTGTCGAGTAGCTCAGAAAACTGAGAAATCTTCAAGGCTATCACAATTTTCTTCACATCATGCCTCAGGCCTTCCTCAAACTTTCGACGCTTCCAAGTTTCATTGGGTTGAAGTTGAAAATAGGTCGAAAATCTGGACAAGTTCTCAAACTTGGTGGCGTATTCGCTCACAGTCATACCTCCCTATCGCAACCTCAGAAATTCTATTTCTTTTGCGTGCTTGGCACTTTCAGGAAAATACTTGTTCAAGAACCTTTCTTTAAACACTTCCCAAGTTATCACTCTGTTTGCGGCTTGCAGTAGCCTTTGTTCTCCCGTCCACCAATGTTCAACGTCTCCCATCAGCATGTATGCGGCATAGGTCACCTTCCTATCATCAGCATAATTCATACCCGTAAATATTTTCTCCAACTCTTGGATCCACAATATAGCTTTCTCCGGATCAAACTCCCCTTCAAACTGTGGAGGATTAGCGCGACGAAATCCTTCCAAGTTCTGAACGTCCGCTGTAGCCTCTAGTTGTTGTGCAGCCCTAGCCTGTTGTTAAGCTATCTGCTGGTTCTGCTGTAACATTGCCTCAGCCATCTTCTGTATTGCTTCTATGGCAGCAGTCATATCACCCCTACGAGCCATTGTTTCCTTTCAAGTTGAGCTATGCAAAATACAGAGAAAGTCAGATGTATCCTTATGAATACTGAACAACAAAGTCACAGTGAGTAACACAGCAAAAACAAGACAGTCCAAAACCACACGACCCAAAGAAAACATAACTGGGATCTCTGATACCAAGACAGTGTAACGCCCCTTTTTCTCCCGTAGTCATAATGGGCAAGAAGAAGGAACGTCACACTATAGTGAAACGACATACAAATGATTACAGAAAATTTGAACAATTTTTTTTTGCTTAACATGAATCCGGTTAAAACTTCCATTTAATGTACATATACACCTGTTTACGAATATATCGCGTGATTGTGTTAAAATTAAAAGTTCCTCTTTCCAATAAAACTTCTGTCAAAAAGGCCAAAGAGAAATCAACGTCGAATGAAACATACGACCATTTACAATATGGATAATTACATACTTTGTACCAGAAATACAAGCCTGTTTGAATTACATTTTCAAAAATATACAAAAGGCAAAATGTGTACCTACCCCAAGAGATACAAATATATACCCACTAATCCAGTAGTACGTTAGGCTCCCTCAAAATAAACGGACAGCCATCAGTAGCCATCAATTAAAACCAACCCTAAGACTGCCTAGAACGAGAAGGAACCGTAGATGGATCCTCCCCAGGGTCCTCGTCGTCCGATGAGACATCCATCGAGACGACAGAACAGCGGGCAGAAGCCCGGGTAGTAGACAAAAAGGAATCTTCACGAGGGGTATAATACATTTCACCCCATATGTCCCTCACGAGCATATAGAACTCCAGCCATACAAAAGCATGAAAATCTAGAATAGGAGCGTCATAATGTCTCCACGCTAAGGGCACCGTCACATCGTCATGGTATACACATCGATCAGTCTGCACGTTAATATGCTAGCAGTTCGGACCTCTAAGAAAGTTGATCCGCACGTAGCCAAAAAGTCCACGGAGCCGAAATGACATCCTCAACAACTTCAATCTCAATCGAGATAAGGCCAGAAACCCTGAAACTCAGTGGTTTCCTTGTCCTCCTCACGAGCGTCTTCTCGAGAGCACACGATCCAACCAAAATACAAAATAGAGAAATTACCGAAAGAGGTGAGATTTCTAGCTTTCAGTATCAACATGGCAGCAAGAAAATAAACGGCGTCGAATGCCCACGTAAGACACAGTTAACACATACAAGTGCAGTAATACCCAAAAGTAATTAATAAGAGTAAAGCAACAAAGAACAATAGTTAACATTATCCATAGCCAGCTAGCAACATTAGCATTACCAAGAGTCAAATAAATATCGCAGTCATGATAGTAAAGACATTATCCAATTATAAATGCTCAATGGACCATGTGACTGACAACTCACAATGCAACAAGGGTACCAAAGTTCCTACTCCATGCAGCTAGACGTAAACATTTTTGGAGTGAATGATCAAGAAGTAATACCAGTATATCAGTAGCCTTAAAATATAGTGTGCTTTCTTTCATAAAATTGTTTGCGCAATGACTCATACATGGTACCTCAACAGTTGATCGCGATATAGGACAGCGTCTTAGACAGGATCATTGGTGTGTCGCATTGGTCTTTCCCATGGCCCCAGTGGAGCTATCACTGTCTATTGTGAGACACCCACACCCCAACGCCCCTAGGGTCAACAACATATGGCACCTACGCTTAGTCTACTCACACCAGCACAAAGGTGTTATTCAAACTCCTAGGCAACATGGCCTTCTCAACAATGTCCAACGGACAACACACATGCATGATGACACAATGTCCAATCATGTATGTTCATCAATGATGCATTCAACATAAGCATTGCCTCAATGGCACATAAGCATTAGTCAATGTCCAACATGACATATCAACAATACATTTATTAAAATATTACGTCAATGGCATATCATCATTCTTATCTCATTGAGCACTAAATCAATAAGTGCATAACCCACATAGGGAATCACACTTGCATCAATAATTCTCAGTATCAATATATGTTCCTTATTACACACATACCACAATTTCCATGTCATGGATCCAAGAATTCCATTTTCAAAATCATTTCTTCTCTATCGGTATGAATACATATTCCTATCACATTTAAGTAAAGTAAAATCCTTGAATCCAGGGTTTTTAAGTTATGTTTGAGTTACAAAGGGCAAAGAACCATAATTTCAATCATTGCCAGCTCAAAAATCTCATTTTTTGGGTCTTGATAATCGATTACATCACCCTGGTAATCGATTACCAGCGTAACAGAATCTCTGTAATCGATTACAATCTCATTGTAATCGATTACGTGATTCCCAGAACCACGATTCGTTACTTCAAGGACCTGGTAATCGATTACCAATTGGACAAAACCCCCGTAATCGATTACCTACAAGTTGTAATCGATTACGTGATTCCCGGAAGCACCCTTTCATGACATCAGAGGCTTGGTAATCGATTACACCACTCTTGTAATCGATTACAAGCTAGACAGAATCTCTGTAATCGATTACACACAAGACATAATCGATTACCAGATTTCCAGAATCACGATTTCATACCCTTAAGGCTTGGTCATCGATTACAAGCTCCGTGTAATCGATTACCACGCATAAACTTGCAGAAAATAGAGTTCTCTAGGTCCTTTAACTCAAACCAAACCAATCATTATCATATTTAATCAACAAGTTACTCAAATATATCTTCGAATCATGCAAGAGGCATCAAGAAATCATACAAACCCAACAAAATGCACTATCATAAAGAACAACATAAAAATGAGAGAACTTTGTACATGGATTCAGAAATCAATAACAACACACATACAAGACATTCCCTTACTACCAAGATTGGTTGAAGAGGATCATCTCCCTCTTACCTATTTAGAAGACAACACAAGGTGTTACCTCTTCTTGCCCTAGATTTTCGTTTTCCCCTTCAAGAAGAACACCAATGTGAGTGATTTCCATAATGTCCACTCAAACCATGGAAAAATGAGTTCTTGATCACATAGGTGACCAAGAAAAATGAAAATGAGAAGAAAGTGAAAGAAAGGTGAAGACTTTACCTCCAAGCTCAAAGCTTTAGCTTCAATGGTGGATAGTGGAAGAAGAAGAACCAAAGGATGGTCTTGGAATGGTGGAAGAAAACACGAAATGAGTTTAGTTGTAGCAAACAATGGAGATGATCTCCAATGAGTGTGTGTACGGTGGTGAACCAAGGAGAAGAAGAGAAGAGTGTTTGAAGTGTGAGAGTGGAATGATAAAAGTGAGAATGAGAAAAGTGGGTATTTTAGGCTCCCAAAATAGCCATCTGCCGTGGGAATGAGTGTGGGGAGTGAAGAGAGAGAAAAATGAATTATTTGGGAAATTTCTAGGAAGCTTCCCTTGACAAGCTTAATTAATTTAATCATTCTTTTTGGAATTAAAGCTAATGGATGTGATACAAAGTAGATTTTGGATACAAAGTAGGATAATGTTTTTAATACATGTTATTATTTAGTAGACAATTATTACAGTTAATAGAAGTCAGCATTAATTTACCTGACAGATGAAATCTACACAACATTTCATTATTATTACTGTTAAATTTCTTGAAAAATGTGAAACCTTGCAAACTGTGTCCAGTCTCGGGTTTAGTAAGATCCCCCATCGACGTTTCCATAGTTCAAGGCTTTCAGAAAAAATATCTCATTTCTCCGATTCTGCTCGGTACATACGTAAAACGAGAAATATATTAAAATATTCTGCATTCTCAGAAAATTCCAGAAAAATTCCAGAAAATCACAAATATTTTAGAATGAATTCTGATAGTAGAAAAGTAAATTTTGGGGTGTTACAGGAATACCCAAGAGTGTAAACCCAAATGGGGACTACTATACTCCAGAAGGTAAACCCAAGAGAATAAACCTAAATGGGGACTACCATACTCCAAGAGGGTAAACCCCTAAAAGAGACTACCATACGCCAAGGAGGTAAATCCAAAAAGGGAATACCGAAGAGCGTAAACTCAAATGGGGACTACTGTACTCCAAAAGGTAAACCTAGGAGGGTAAACCCAAAAGGGGACTACCATACTCCAAGAAGGTAAACTTAAGAGGGTAAACCCAAAAGAGGACTACCGTATGCCAAGAATGGTGTTAGAAGGAGATTGCTACATCGACATATTTCTTTAATTGGAAGAATCCATAATTACCATTTTTATAATTGATTTTTATGCAATTATATATTTTATAATTGTTATCCAACATATTATCTATTGGCACAATACCATAAATTATCAAAATGGTCTATTGGCAACAAGTGATCTTTAAAAGGTGTGGCAGTAAATGTAATCAAGTTAGCATGTCTATTAACGTTAATCAATGATGTTACCTCTACCGTGGAAGAAATACTATTAGTAGTATCTTGCTCCAATCTTATCAGGGAATGAGATTTTACTTAATGACATTTACATGTCTCAATGGCCAATCGCCCTGAGTGAATATACAAGAAATAATGGCACTAATTGCCAATCTTATCTCAGTTTCGAAAGGATATCACATCCATGAGTACCTTGGCCTACTCTTGTTTCGATCAGTACCTTGGCATGACTTCTCATCCATGAGTATCTTAACTCGAAGGACCTAGGATCTCGGTATGCCTCCATTCCGGCCAATACTTTGGCATGACTTTGCATCCATAAGTATCTTGACTTGAAACACCTTGGACCTTGGCATGCCTCCATCTTGTCCATGGAGGACCTAGGAGCTTGGTCATGCCTCCATCCTAGCCAGTATCTCGATTGTGACTTTGAGTCCACGAGTACTTCGACCTATTTTCATCTAAGCCAATACCTCGGTTGTGACTTTGGGCCCACGAGTACTTCGACTCTTTCTCATCTAAGCTAGTACCTTGGTCGTAACTTCACGTCTATGAGACTTCTGCTTGTCATCATCTAAGCTAGTACCTCGATTGTGACTTTGCGTCCATGAGTACTTCGGCTTGATATCATCTCAGCGCAACCCACAAGGTTATCACGCCTTAGAGAGGTTTGAGGAATACAAATTCCAAAGATGATTGGATATTCTGATGTTCGTACATGAAGTTCAAACAAGGGAATCCACTTGACTAGTATTCGAGTTCAAGGAGTGCATTCAAGGGTTTTAACCCATACCCTAATGAGCTTGACCTTAACCCATAAACTTAAAAGTTTACAGAGGTTAAGCATATTAGACCGGAGCCCAAGATAGTGGACTCCACACCAAGAGTCTTCCGTGTCAGAATCATTTTACAATTTCAGCATTGAACATAATCTATAAGCCTAAAAAGGGTTTAAAGTAGTTAAGAGCATTAGACCGTCACCCAGGATAGTGGATGCCACTCCAAGAGGCTTTCGTTCAAAATTATGCTTAAAGTTTCATACTTATTGGACTAAGTGTCAACAAAAGTAAAGAAACATTTCTAATAAATAAATTGACCAGACCCGACCCTTGAGATCGAGTGTTGAACCCATCTCGGTTAGGAAAAATACGAGCATTTGCTAAGTGTAGAAGAGAAACACCAAGATCGAGTGTTGGACTTATCTCGGTTGAACAAAAATGAGAAAATGCAGCAAGAATAAATAGAATCACTAAGATCGAGCATTGCACTCATCTCGGTGAAGACAAAGAAAAGGCAACAAGAATATAAAAATTCCAAGTTCTTAAATATATGCCCAAAATCGGGACTTGTCCATGTACAGATAAAATAAACACCGCGTAGGAGGCAAAGTGAAAAGAAACAAAAAAATACATCAGTCATCCTCCAAGGTAGGCCCCACAATTGTCTTTGATGCCTCCACAACTTTTTCTACTGGGCCACCCTCTGCGTTCTCCTCTTCCTCTTCCTTGCCAACCTCTATCGTCGCAGGAACTTGACTCATAGGTCATGCCATTTTCGGGTTGATAGAGTTACCTTTGTAACATTCTATAAAACATGTTAGACTTGTAAATAATTACAGAGGTAGCTTAATACTTTCTTAACATGCTTGTATAATTTTGTGACTATTTCAGTTAGTTTAGGCACTTTGCAACAACCTAGAAGGTGAAAAGTAGCTTAAAATGACCTAGATATTAGCTTAAATGGTTTAGCTAGTAGAAATAAATATGAATAATTTATTTCTAAGTCACAAATGTGTGAGCTTTGATATGGTTAAATTTTGAGAATAAATATAGTTAGTTTTGTATTTTTAAGCATACTAGTTGTGTGTTTTAATGCTAGACTGACTAGTCATAAATATGAAAAAATATGATATTAGTGAAACAAGATTTTTGGCGAATGTTAGGATTTATTTTAAACTTGTTTGAAGCTAGAAAACTTGATTTGGTGCAAATTGAGTGTTCTTAGCAGATATAATGTATACTGCAAAATATCTAAATTTCTTAAGTAACCTATGGCTGAAACTAGCCACTTTCCTTGACTTTGTGCTTTGATATTTCTTCTAATCTCACCATTCTCTCACTCTCTCACTCTCTCATTCAGCTGCCACCAGAGAACACAAGGGAGAAAGAAGAGAAAAAGAAAAGAAAGGAAGAAAAGGAAAATGAGGAAGAGGAAAGAAGAGGAAAATCAAGGGCAAATCCAAGGCTTGATCTCCATCTTTGCTGCACAAAAGGTATGGGGGTTTGAGTCTAATTAACTTCTTTTTTTCATTTTCATCTTTAATGCCAAGTTGAGGTTTGATAAGTCAAAATGAGGTTTTGAAGTGTTTTGAGTGTTCTCTTGCTTGAATATGATTTCAATGGTTGTTTATGACTTGTTCATGATATGAGTTTGAGTTATAAACTAAGAACTCTTCATTTGAACCTTTGATGCACAAAGTGAGAAAATAGGTATTTTGGATGAGTGATTGGTTCATGGATTTAAATTTGGTAGTTTGAGTTGGTGGTTGATGATTCCTTTATGTTTGTAAACTTGTTAGGGACTAAAAATCACTTAGAAACTACTTTGGAGTGACTGAAATTCGGGTGGTTCACCAATGGAACAGTAGCTCGATTCTACAAAATTTTCTGTAATTGATACACGCCACAGCACAGGATTCCACTCCAAGGTGTGGACTGAAAATTCTCAGTCCAATATCAACCCAAGAACACCACGTCGCGACGTGGGAAAGTCATGTCGAGGCGTGAGTTCCAGGATTTTTCAAGAATTGTACTCTTGATGTTTTGAGGTTCCCTAGGTGTTGGGATCATTCATATATGCCTTTTTAAGTATGTTGAGGTACTAATGGGAGAAATTCAAGGAGGGAATTACCACCTTTTATATGTGAGAAGTTGAGAAGCCTTAGGCATCCAAAGTGTGAGAGAATACCATAGGGAAGTGTCTAGAACCTTATTCAACATGTGGTTGATTTTGAAATCACTTATGAAGTGATGGTGGAGGTACTAGATACAATTTTTACTAGTGTCATGAATCTTGCTACATTGTATGATAAGTTAGCCTAGAATTTCATGATTTCTAGTGTTGATTTCACTAGGTTAATGAGGACCTTGTGACACTTTTGCATGTTCTTAAAACTTGTTATTCCTATGTATTATAACCTTAGATGGTGCGTATAACCATATGACCTAAGAGTGAGGTATTGGATCTAAATTCTCCTAGCATTTATGCTATTATAGTCAAGGTTATCGGTATGGGAGTGGTAGCAGTACTCTTACTATCGTGAGGGGAAGGAATTTTTAAGTAGTGTACGAGCTATTGTTGGCTCTTTTGTTTACTGCAAGTGCACGGGTCACACTTGTAATGTAGCTAGGAGTCGGATATCATTCCCACGAGGACAAACGTTAAATTCAGTACTAAATATAAATCAATAACTCAAGTATTTCTATTCAAGGACATATAAATTGAGATTTGTGTTTACTAATTATAAGAACTTAAAAACTGTCAAATTGAAATTGGAGTTGATATTTAGAGAATAGGGATTCCTTTTTCACCTCTTACTTCTATTGATAATAAGCAATCCTTATGAGCAATATAAATTAAATGACTAGGTTAGCTTGGGAATCTAAATTAGTTAAAAGTCTATGTCTAGGTCAATTAACCATGCTTTCATTACCTAATTCACTATGTGTCCATGAGAATTAGTATAAATCCACTCATTAAGATTTATTCCCAAATAATTACTATGCATGGCCAATAGGTATATTTCTATTCTATTAATGAATCATCACATCCAAACCAATTGAATGAAATAGAACATGCATCAATCATACATATGATCTCAAATCCAAATTCCTATGTCTAGGTTCATTAGATTTAAACAAATCAATTGAAAGCTGATCAAACATCCAAAGCATTAAACACTATATGATTGAACAAAAACCAAATTATGTATATAACTCAAAGGAATCGATATTCATAGGAGGATCCAAAGAAAAATCCTATGAACAGCCTAGCCAGCCATGACAAACGAAAATATATCACAAATACTCATAGTCATGGAGATGGAAAAGAGAAAGGAGAAGAAAAGGGAAGAACAAAGCTTAAGAGGATGATCCTCCAAGCCTCAATCTTCCACCAAGGTGAAGAGAGACTCCAAACTTGGTCACTTCTGCTTCCTTCTAGTCTAAAATGCTAAAACTTGGTCGCAGCTTTCTAAAATATGACATAATCTCTATTAAAAATTGATGCAATAGTATTTATAGTGAGCAGAAAACAGAGTCACGCCACGACATTCAACTACCTATGCCGCGGCGCGTTACATTTTTGGTCAGGACGCCGCGACATTCACTCATCTCACCGCGGCATGCAAAATGTGTAGCTCTCCGACTTCGATGCAGGGGAGGCAACACGTTGCGATATTTACATGCCACACTGTGGCGTGACAAGCTGATCCTTGCACTTAGCTTTCTCTTGCGATGCTGGTGCAAATTTGAAATGGTTCACTTGGTTGGAACCTTACTTGCCATAGAGAAATTTTCAATTCAATAATCAGTGCAAATGTACTCAATATATCCAAGAATCAGACACATTTTCTCAGAATCATGATGGAAGACGTTGAAATCAAATCATATGAGTATACAGCTAAAATTTTCCATTCATGCATCAAAACAAGGACTAAGCAAACAATAAAGCATAGATATAAGGCCCAAATAACTACAATTTGTGGAGTTATCACACCCCAAACCTAGATTTTTGCTAGTCCTCAAGCAAAACAAAGTACATTCATATCGATCAACTTGCTAACTTGTTTCACCAGTCTGTACATTCCACTTTCACTTAAATTGAACTCATGTAACATGATTGCATAAAATCTCAAAGAATGTACTTGCCTCATACTTAGTTTCACACATATACAATCCTCATCATGCTAATATCCACAGTTTCCTTTTAGTCCAGATACAATTTCCCACAATCATGCATACCAAACTTCTTTTTTTCAATTAGGACTCACTCGAATAAGTTTATAAACATAGAATTGAATATGCACCAAAGAATCCACAAAATTATAATTCAACTCTCTCTCCACTAATGTAACTCACACATGATTGAAGATCAAAAGGGTCTTTATTAGCTTATAATGTAAGGCCAATGGTATGGGTTAAAGAATAAGGGGAATGGATTTAACACAAACATTGAGACACATACACATATGATTACAAGACTTGAGCACAAGTGAGATTATTAAGGTATACCAAAAAGAACTTTGAGAGATCAGAACTCATAAGAACCATTCAATGCTTCATTTTTAACTTTCTTTTTTCTTTTTTTCTTTTGCTTTGATTGTTTCTTTTCAATTTTTCTTTCTTTTACTTTTACAAAGCAATGCTTTTCTAACAACAGATGGTTTAAACAAGTTCTTTTTGAATTTGACTTATATAGTACCCCTGATTAGTGGACTCAATTCAAGAAATCATATGGTATGTAATCAACAAACAATGATGGTAAGATAAGAATGTGATGCTTTCACATGCATTTAGAAGGGCTACATGGTATGGAATATGTAGGTGATGAAAAACCTAAGGCCAAACATACATAAGGCTTCAAAGGGGACCTAAAGATATGATCATGTCAAGGTAAGCTTTTTAAGGCTCAGTCGGTCCAAAGAATGCCCTAATCATTTCCTCAATCATGCACAAATTAGGATTTCGCCTCAAGAGAGTTCAAAAACAATTTCATAGATAACTGACACTTTCACATGCATAATCCATAAACTTTCTCTAGGCAAGACTTCTTATCAATTCCAAAGTTCAACAAGCATGCAAGTGGGAAATGTATCAATCCTAAAATGAAACTAGATTGCTTCAACATGCTTCAAAGATTGCATATGGATTCACAGAAATATTAAGGTCAATTTTGCATCCATATCTATCATTGAACAATCAATTCACATTAGTTTTAACCTTTATGATTCAAATAGTGAAAGGGAATGACAATTGTATCTTGAATGGGATTTTCATGTAATTGTTATCAAGATGCACACTCTTATGGATCCTATCAAAACATACATAATTACAAACATACATAGCTATACTAGCATACCAAAATATCATATTAAAGATATGCAATAATAGTGTAATAGGTAATGCAATATATACCACATATATAACTACCCAAAATATTAGTATCAAACCTCATATATAAGTTTAAGACACCCCCCAAACCTGAGGGAAACACTGTCCTCACTATACAACAAAAACATACAATATACTAAATAAAACGAAATACAACGAAAGAAGGTATACCCTGATGCCACAAAGGCTAGAAGGAGGCCTCCTCAAAGTCGGTAGCCTCATCATCTGTGTCCTTGTCCTCTGTATCATCACCAAGGCCAGCCTAGTGAGAGGGCCTGGGAGCCTGTGGTGGTGGTGGCGGTAGTGGTGGGTCTGCAACTGCCACGGGCAGAAAGTCAGGGACAGTGTAGTCCTCCATAGGAAGATGCAAGTGCTCTACCATCCAATGCTGAGTCTAAATAAGGTATGACAACATGACGATCATCTGTGCTGAATGGCCCTCCAGGTGTGTGACCCGAGCCTCAATGTCTGCCCTCCATATTGTAGTATCCGCTGGTGCTGCCTAAGCTATAATGGCCCTGCACTGGGTTCTGCTAGATCCTGCTGTGCCCTCTTAGCTGCTGGAGGGGCTGGAGCTGCTCTAACCCTCTCAATGAAATAGTCATTGAGAGGTTGTTTAGCCTCTGATTTCTCCTCATGTGGCCCTATCTCATATTTCCAAATGTTAGCTTCACCACTCCATTTCTGCAATTTATCAAAGCATTAAATGTTGCTAAAAATGGACGACCTAAAATAACAGGAATTGACTTGCAACTATCAACTATAGGTTCAGTATCCAAGACAATAAAATCTATAGGATATATGAATATATCAACTTGCACCAACACTTCTTCCATTATTCCTCTTGGAATTTTAATTGATCTATCAGCAAGTAGAAGAGTTACAGAAGTTAGTTTTAACTCACCCAAGTTGAGTTGCTGATAAACTGAATATGAAAGCAAATTGACACTAGCACCAAGATCAAGTAAGGCTTTTTCAATTTTATGTTCTCTAATAATGCATGAAACTGTAGAACAACCAAGGTCTTTATATTTCAACGCATTATTATTCTGAAGAATGGAGCTTACCTGTTTAGCCTAAAAGGCTTTCTTTTTCACATTTAGTTTCCTTTTAACAGTACACAAGTCTTTCAAATATTTGGCATAAGAAGGAATTTGTTTGATAGAATCTAACAGAGGAATATTGACCTTCACTTGTTTAAAAATTTTAAAAATTTCAATGTTATGGGTCAATTTCCTTGAATTGTTTAATGGTTGAGGAAATGGGGGTGCAAGTGAGTTTAGTCTTTTTTTGGTCAACTTCTTCATTTTCTTGGGAAATTGGTTCATTATCTTTCTCACAAGGTTCAAAAATTTGTTTTTCAACAATCTTTCCACTCCTAAGAGTTATCACTGACTTGACTTGATCTATTTGTTGGTTTTCTAAACTCCCCTCATTTAGATTATACTGACCCTTGGGATTTGATTAAGGTTGAGAAGGAAATTTTCCTTTCTCGTGAATGGTGAGTACAGAAGAAAGTTTTGCAAGAGTTTCTTTTATGTCAATCATGGTTTGATTATTTTGTTTATTAATGGCCTCTTGCTTTTCTATGAATGCATGCAGTGTTTCTTCAAGGTTTTTCCTATATGGTGGGATATAAGGTGCATATCCTTGAGAATTTTGAGAGTCCTGTTGTGCTTGAGGTGGTAGTGGTAGCATGAATTGTGACTGATTATTATTCCTCCAACTGAAATTCGGGTGATTTCTCCATCTCGAATTGTATGTATCTAAAAAAAGAAGAAGTAAATGGCTTTTTAAAATTATTTATTGCATTTACTTGCTCATGTATAACTTCTTTAAAAATATGAATCTTAGGACATTTATGCGTTGAGTGTCCTAAGTCATCACAAATTTCTTCATTTTGTACAGATTTGATTTCTTTTGCTTTTCCTAATTCCATTGCTTCAATTTTTCTAGCCAAACTGGAAAACCTAGCATTTAGATCTTCCTCTTGACTAAGGTGATATTTTCCTTTAGTAGTACTTACAAGGTTAGATCAAATTGAATTTTCAGAAATATTAGTACCATGTCAAGATTGAGAATTTTTAGTTAACTGGTTTAAATAGTCAAAAGCTTCATCAGGTTCTTTATCAAGAAACTCACTATTGCACATTGTTTCCACAAATTATTTAGTTTCAGGTGTTAAACCTTCATAAAAGAAGCTTATAGTGCGCCATTTTTCAAAACCATGATGTGAGCAAGAATTTAACTAATCTTTAAACCGTTCCCAACATTGAAAATATGCTTCATTAGAATTTTGAGAAAAAATTTGGATTTATCTTTTCATAGCATTAGTTTTATGTGTTGGAAAAAAATTCTTTAAGAACTCACCTTGCATTTGTTACCATGTGCCAATTGATCTTGGTTTCAAAGTGTTAAGCCAAGATTTTGTTTGATCTTTTTTTAAAAAAAGAAATCATTTAAGTTTAATAATCTCTTCAGTGCAGTTTTTGATCATTGAAAGTAATACATACTTTTATTGTTAGCATTGAGTGGAAAGATAAAGCATGATAAACTAGAATTTCAAGGTGGTTGCAAATATTCATACATGGTTCGCAACAGTTGATTTTCATGTTCATCGTGTACACTTTTATTTTCAGTCACTGTATCAATTGTGTGTGATTGTGATTCAAACAAATCAATATATAAAGTATCAGGATTAATTTTAACCAAACGACCAGAATTTAAATCACGATACCAATTAAGCATAAATAAATGACTTAAAAATAAAAAATAAAAAAATAATGTACAAGTTAGTAAGTCAGAAAGCAAAAATAAATGACATAAATTAAAAAGTTAAATAGCATAAATAAATGACATAAATATAAAAGTTAGAAAGTTAGTAAGTCAGAAAACGTAAATAAATAAGCTAGAAAGCATAAATAAATGACATAAATAAAAAAAGTTAGTTAATAAGTTAGAAAGTTAGTAGGTTAGTAAGTTAATAAGTTAATAAGTTAGAAAGTTAGAGAATTAGAAAGTTGGAGAGTTAGTAAAGAAACCAAAGGACTGGAAAGTTGATCTTTTACTCCAGTGAGGGAGAAGAGAGAACATATTTTATTAAAGAAAAAGAACCTCAATAAATTAACATTTCAAATCAAGTCCCCGACAACGACGCCAAAAACTTGATGCGGATTAAAGGATGCAAACCCATGTGTAGGTTGGCTCAAGTAATAAATTTCTCAGGAGTCTAAGGTCGATCCACAGAGAATTGATGAAGAAAAATTCGTTAAGGTAAGGGAAGGCTTTGTCACAACAATAAAGATAATAAAACTTGTTTACAATTAAATTAAAGAACTTGCTTGAGCTAAGAGATCCATTTTTGGTAATAAATTAAGGACAAAATTAATTCTTTTTATAACTCAATTGAAATCCTCGCACAACGGAGGTTTCAATCGGAGAATAAAACATTCAAAGTCCATTTAGAATTATATACGTAGTTATATTATGGTTCCTTTAATTATTTTTCAACACCTACACTTATAAATGGGTTCAAGCATTCATTATGCCAAATTACTTGTCTACAATGAATCAAGAACTCTACTTTACAAGGAGGGTTTCTAAATTGATTGGAAACAAAATACAACACGTATAATGATCATTTGATAATATATCATTTAAGTACAAGAAAGAAATTAATCTAACTTTATTTTATTACCAAAAGCTTCACTCCTTCACCCAAACAAGATGAAAATCAGTTACCCATGAGCAAGAAGAAAGAAAGAGAGAAGAAGATTATTACAAGTAAATAATATAATAACATGAACTTAATCTAAAACTAAGATTCTCCAAATAATCTACCTATGGTCCCTTTTATAGAGGATTAGGGATACAAACTGACAAGGGAATTGATTAATGAGTAAGTGGATGAGTTGGTGGATGAGTGAAAAATGCCAAAGAACTTTTATGAGTGAAAAATTATTGAAATTTCTTGTCTCCGAAATCATTCAGTGATGAACTCATGGATAACGCCAGAACAAAGTAAAGTGGTCTTTATGAAAGTTCTAGCTCAGCTTTCCAATGCCACCAGAATCATCCAAAAATTCGTCATACATCCCATGATATGGCCTAATTACTGCAGACTGCTCAGGCCCAGTTTTAGTACTTCTGTTTTGACTTCCAGACCTAATATGACCTCCAAGCTATCCAAATGAGCTCTTATGTTCTTCATGAAAGTTGTAGATATAAGTCTTAACTTTCAGTTGCCAAATTTTCAGTCCATTTCAGTTCCTTTAACATGAATTATGCAATGATTACTACACACTGTTCGGGTTCCAATCACAAAACTCGTGTTCTGATTTCTAAGCCCAATTAGCTCCACTAAATCCGATTTTTCCCTGGAGCTCTTCATGAAAATTGTAGAGCTCTCTCTTATCTTTCCTACAAGGTAAGATACATAATTATAAGACATTTAGAACTCAAGATATGGCCGAAATAAAGAAACAGTGTAGGACCAAAATAATGCTGAAAAAATCAATTAAGTCCAATTTGAGTCCAAACTTACAAAACATAACTAAACTTAATCAATTAAGTACATAGAGAGTGTAAATGACTAAAAATGAGGGTTTGTTAATATATAAAATATGTGATTATCAATAAAGTTCTACTTTTGCCCTTTATTTAATCATGTTCCCTGCGTTATAGGGTGAAACATTGCCCAATATTTTGAATATGGAGCACCCATACATTGTGAGCTTCAAGAGTTTGGCATGCTTCAAGAGTTTGGTATACTTCATGGTATCTCTTACATTATGCTACCATGTAGCAGTACTTTTTGAGTAAATTATTTATTTATGTACCTTTTGTTTGCAAAATTATTTTGATTTGTCATTGTTGACTCATTTGGATTCACCTCTTTTACTAACATTAGCATACATTTTTTCCTGATTGAAGTGAATAAAAGGCACTGTTATATGGACTTATTTGCAGTTATATCTTTGGTGTGGAATGTGTTTGAGGATTTTAGTTAGAGGTCCACAATCTGTTACACACACATAATTACACAGCTAGGAATTCAATTCTCATCTGACAAGAATATTGCTCTATGATCTCTTGATTAGTGAGATTTGTCCAAATGACTATTTCATTCCAGTCTTTGATAAATGCTATATCTTTTGGAAAATCTCTTCATTTTTGAATTTTAGAAGGGTACATTTACCATATCTTTGTTTTGTGAGAATTTTTAAAATTCGACATTTCTTTTCAAGTGAATCATTGGTAAGTCTACCTCAAGAGAATGATGCAGGTAATTGTGCAAACTTTTTTTTCACTGGCTCAGTTGCCTTATATATATATAATTGTTTAACATCTAACCTGAGGTCAGTTGTTACGCAGATGGAAATAATCTTCAAGCTGACGCTGATGTTGAGGCTGTTACCACCGATAAGCAACCATTGAACATTGCCATGCGAGCAAAACTCCAACCAAGGAAGCGTGTGGAAAGTGCATCCACTCGAACTCTAAATGTATATCAGCTAAGGAAGATGAAGAATAGGTAGATGTAATGGGTTGACTGATGGTTAATAGATATTAGGGTGTGAAGTTTGTAATGTGATTATAGGTTGATCCCATATATTTGTGCGTAGAATATTTGATTTTTTGGGTGGAGGTGGCTCCTTTGAGGAGGTTCAAAGAGTTGATGCTTCTCTAATTGATGTCGTGAACTTGACAATGTTGAATTTAGTTTTTTTTAAAGAAATTTAGGAGTCATATTCAATAATCACGTATTTGTGCATGGTACATAGAGAGAAGTAATACATAAATTAAGAAACTTTTTACAAGTTATGTATGAAGCACAATTATATCTTGTGGTACATGTTATGTGAATGTATTGGTTATTTTTGTTTGATTGATAATGCCATTTTTTTATTTTTAAACGAATATTACTTATTCCAAGATCAGCTCAATGCCAATTACACATGCCATCAAAACTAGTTTTTCATGTTTTCAAAGGAAAATAATCATTTGTGTCTTTGTGCAATGAAAAAGCATTGAAACAACGTTGGTTAAAGAAGAACAAAAAAATAGTTAATTACATAGAAAAGTTAGTTAACAAGGTAAAGGTTGGATGGGTTGTCTTTGTGCATCCCCATTAACTAACTTTTGTAGGTCATTAACCATTTTTTTGTTCTTCATTAACTAACTTTATTTCAACTTTTGCGAAAAAAAGTTGGTTAATGAAGAACATAAAAGTAGTTAATTACATAGAGAAGTTGGTTAACAAGGTAAAGGCTGGATGAGTTGCATATTATTTGTGCATGTCCATTAACGAACTTCCATACGTAATTAACCACTTTTTGTTCTCAATTAACCAAGTTTGTTTCCACGCTTGTGAAAAAAATTGGTTAATGAAGAACAAAGAAGTGGTTAATTATTTAGAGAAGTTGGTTAATGAGGTAAAGGCTGGATAAGTTGCATAGTGTATGCCCATTAACCACTAACTTCCATATGTAATTAACCACTTTTTTGTTCTTCATTAACCAGCTTTGTTTCAACGCTTGTGAAAAAAGTTGGCTAATGAAGAACAAAGAAGTAGTTAATTACTTAGAAAAGTTAGTTAACGAGGTAAAGGTTGGATGAGTTGCATATTATTTGTGCATGCCCATTAACTAACTTCTATACATAATTAACCACTTTTTTGTTCTTCATTAACTAGCTTTGTTTCAATGCTTGTGAAAAAAGTTAGCTAATAAAGAACAAAGAAGTGGTTAATTACTTAGAGAAGTTGGTTAACGAGGTAAAGGCTGGATGAGTTGCATATTATTTGTGCATGCCCATTAACCAACTTCCCATGTAATTAACCACTTTTTTGTTCTTCACTAACCAACTTTGTTTCCACGCTTGTAAAAAAAGTTAGTTAATGTAGAACAAAAATGTGGATAATGACCTATATAACTTGGTTAATGGGCATGTACAAATATGCAACCCTTCCAGCCTTTGCCCCGTTAACCAACTTATGTAGATCGTTAGCCATATTTTTGTTCTTTGTTAACTAACTTTTTTCATAAGCATAGAAACAAGGTTGGTTAATCAAGAACAAAAAGTGGTTAATGACCTATAGAAGTTAGTTAATTATGTACATAGAATGGGTAATGAGCTCATGACCATAAGATATAATTGTGCTTTATACATAACTTATACAATTTTCATTGTCTCCCTTATAAATCCTGTACCAAAAAAATAATTCTACTTGACTATTTACATAACCTTATATAATTTTGTACACATTATAAGTACTATGTCATTCACTAAACTACACAAACAACCTATTCCAAAAAAATACCTAGGTAAGTTGCTTTAGGTACAACAAAATAAATGTTTCAAATAATAAATAGCTATAACATATTGCTATGTCATCACAGTTAACATATTGCCACCACCACGTTTGTCAGTAGAAGTTGCAAAAAATACTGATGTTATTGTGACAAAATCCTAGTCCCTCATTGTGGTGTCCAACATATAAGGGGTTTTGTCATAGGTCACTTCTGTTAAATTTACAAGCATTTTGCATGATTCTCTCCTTTCTGCTATGGTTCCATGATAGTGGTAGTATTTGATCCTTCATTCAGTTTTGTGAATTGTCTTTCCTTCTAGGTTCTGTGACATGTGCACCCTTGTTGCATACAGGCTACGCAGTTGGACACCATATTTGTGATCTCTACGAATGCATGTAATTGCATCTCTATACATAAGTTTTTCAAAACCCCATTTCCTGCAAAATTCATATCAGACCATGTGAAACACTACGCATTACACAACCACAAATAACCATGTTATATGGAACATTATTCCTAACTGTCTTTATGTGCGGTAGATGTAGTAATCAAACCAACTATAAAAGCAATAATATTTGATAACTCAAGCACCATCACTACAATAGCTAGCTTCCTTTCTCTTTTCTCAACATCTAAAACAATTCTATGCAATAAAATCAAGCAACTAACACTTGGACAACTAGATCTAACAAATACTGTGGGACTATGACCAAGTGAAATAGTTATTATTATGAATATTAAAATACTCGAGTGCAGTTTATACCTACAAAGTTGTCATAATCAAAGCCCTTTTGTGGATAAAAGCAATATGGGTTTTAATTTAAAGATAAGATGAAAATCAATCAAAATAAACGTTCAGGAAGATCATCATCATTTCTCAGCATGCTCAGTGATGTTTTTCAATTACCTAAATTAACATGATTTTGAACATTGTTACTACAACTATCTTATTGAAGAAGAAGACATGGTGAATTTTCAACGACGCATTAATAGACTATTGCACAAGTATGACCAAATTGCTATTTTTTATAGTTATTAGTTAGCATGGTTCAACTTATAAATTAGAAACAAATTACTCTAGAACAATGTTCAAAGTTCAAACAAGCCCCACTTCCACTTGTAATTTCCCAAAATTAAACTCATTCACAGGTCATTAATTTTCCAAGAATAGGACACACTAAAGACTTCAGGAACCACATCATCCTTATGCTCAAATCAATACCTACACCAAACAGAATTGTGAGCCAGCAATTTCTTAATCAAATTCATCTGCTATCCTGTAGCACCCTGAAACAGTACCTACTCTCATGGATATTCAACAAATGAACTAGCATTTTACCAAGCAACAAATGTGCACTCAGTTAGGTGTTATCAGGTTGGGCTGAGCAAACAAATCTAGCAAATGAGATGCACAAGAGATGACTACGTAGAACATGAATCTAAATCCAATGCACTTTTGACTCGACTGAGGCTAATGTAGGAGCATTTTTCAAAGTAAATCACAGGGGAACATACAGAAAGGTTTAGACAGTGGCAAATCAAAGCCCCAGTATACCAAATACCATACAACTCGACAATCTTGTTAAAATTTAATTGTAATGACAACACAGAGAAAATATTGAATATACAAAGGTAAATTACAACACTTCAAGTTCAGGATATATAACCTTTTGAAAACAACAAAGCAACATGATAGTTAAACCCTAAACCCAAAAACGCATTGAGTAAAAGTAGTCGATCAAGAACACCATTCAAGGGATTAGAAAAAAGGACAAAATATGACTATTGTTTTACTGCATTTTTTACTCTTGGTTAACAAGGTAGAAATTTGTGGTTAATAACGTGTATATGTTGGTTATTGGGTAGATTCGTGGTTAATGGTTAAGCTGTTAACCATCCAATACACGTCATTAACCATAAATTTATACCTCGTTAACCAAGAGTTAAAAATAGTGTAAAAAAAGTGGCATGATAAGCAATAGAATCAACAAACACAAGTAACCAACAAACAATAGTTTATAAGGAATTACAACTAAAGTCAATACTTCTAGTTCTCTCAGCATCTCTAGTTTGTGTGTGTGTGTGTGTGTGTGTGTGTGTGTGTGTGTGTGTGTTTGAGGGGTAACAAAAAACAAAAAAACTTATTGTAAGCAAGCACCTCTACTTGGGGCCTTGTGTCAGCACTTATTTAAGTAGCATGCTTCCGCTTTCAACATTATTGTTTGGTTTCGACATACATCTATACTATTTTTGAAGGCCACGATTGTTTGTCATGACTTTCAAGGGAGCAATTTTATAGGCTAGTAAAAACAAAAGCAAATAACATGATATGAACATAAGCAAAGCTCTAAATATGTTCATGACTGAAATTCACATACAAGAGCCAATTTTGATGG
Organism: Ormosia emarginata; assembly: GCA_029884605.1. Lineage (NCBI taxonomy): Eukaryota > Viridiplantae > Streptophyta > Magnoliopsida > Fabales > Fabaceae > Ormosia > Ormosia emarginata. The sequence goes on along the minus strand of JAQQTP010000063.1, from coordinate 7,821,748 downwards.
ACAATATTCTCTTCCTAGAAGCAGTCCTATAGGAATATTTGCTTCTTTCTCTTATTTGTTCTTCAAATAACCATTGTGCCTAAGATACAGGTTTCCAATATATTTTTGCCAGCACTTATCAAAATGTTTTAACAATGGCAAAAAAAGGGGGGAATTGAATGGTTTAACTGTGAACGTGACAATAAGGGTAGTATAATAAAAAAAGAAAAGGATGGCTTCATTGATCTTCTTTATATTTATACTTTCATGTTTTGGAGGATTCCTTATCCTCCTCATAGTTGTACTCTCCCCCTTTTATCTCTAACAAAACTTTTCTATCAAAAAAACAAAAGGTATGATTTTGTTGTTTGAAAGAAATGATGTTAGGTTGTCAAAATTTTTAAGCCCACACAAACCTAAGTAGAGGCAACCACTAGGGGACAATGTTAGAACAAGAAGACATAAAAAGCATATGTGAAAGGTGAGCTACATGTACATATAAGCATCATAGAAAAGGAACATGTAATCACTGCATAATTTTTACCAAAATATATTATAGATAAATGAAAAAAGGAAATGATGAAGTCACTGAGCAAGGGAAGGATAGAGTAGCCAAAGTCTACAGAAACTAAACATAATGCAAAACATCTATTCAAGAGGTATGTGATATATAACAAACAACGGAAAGATTAGGAAAAGTTGATACCTTAACAATGATTCTAAGGATAATTTCCTGGTGTTAAAGAGGAAGTTTTGAGATGTTCACTAACAGAACAGGTGCCAAATCTTCCTTTTCCTGTTCGAAATACATGGGGCATTAGCTTGTCTCCATGATAAGCATTAAATAGTGCGACAGATTTTCATTGGCATTCTTTATTACAAGTTCAATGTTTATCGTACCTTGACACAGCGACAGAGGGTAGAGGCACTGATGGAGCTTCGTTCGGGCTACAGAGGCAGCGGTGGGAGCTTTGTGGGTAAATGAAAGGACGTGGGTGACAGAGAAGTGAAAGAAGTGAAAGATGGAGAAATTAGAGGGAGAGCGGGTACGAGAAGGAGACGGAAATGAGAAGGAGAGGGAAACGAAAAGAAAAAGCAAGCCAAATCTCAAATAGAAATCTGATGTGGCCAAAGGTGTTAAAATAGGTGTGGACACTGTACATAGTAGGATGATCATTTTCCTAGGGGGAATGATGGAGGTTTGGGTCTGGTGACAATAAAATAAGAACGACGAATGAATGGAGGCTGGTGGAGGCATCGTGGCTTTAGCGACCCGGTTTGAGGGGTAGTGCAGTTTAGGTGGCGATGGAGGTTCGACCATGGCAAACGGTAGCTAGATGTCGGGTTCATGCTTGAGCAGCGGAGGTGGCTGAGATGATGGTGGAGCTTGGTTTCAGGTGTTGGGCATAGTGGAGGCTCAGTGGGTATGGTGGCACAGTGACGGGTTTCAATTAGGCATGGAAAATATGGTTCTGATGGGTTTTTTATCTTATATATGTGAGTTATTGTGTTGAAAAATATGTTGATTTCTTAAGTTTTCTGCATATGGGGTTCTAATAGTGTTTTATTTTGGGGTTTGGTTGATATTGTAGGATACAAGGGGTTTGCCTATTGGAATGAAGGTTGATAGGGTTAAGTTCATTGTTCTGGGTTCGACTAAGGTTTGATTTATGGTATTTGGTTAGATGTTATGACTTTGGTTTGTGTTATTGTGTCAAAAGAACCCTTTTTGGAGCTTAGTGCTGTCAGTGGGCTCATAGAGAGTCCTATTTATGAGTCTAGTGATAGAGGAAATGGCTTGTTATAGTGCTTCTTTGTGGAACCATGTGGATTAGTGTTGCATTACTAGCCATGTTCATGGGTTCATGGCAAGGGTTGCGTGTTTTTGGTTGGTTGTACTTGCATTTCAGGATGGTGCTTGTATTCTTCTGTTTCATGGGTTCTGAGTTTTTTTTTTTTGGTTTTGGTTAAGTGTGGGTTGTTTTCATTGTGTGTGTTCTGTTGAAGTGTTTGACAAAGTGAGTGAAGTGCAAGTGAAGTGTGTACATTGGATTTAAGTACAATAGCAAATCAACAAAAGACAAGTACAAAGTCCATTCCATGTTGCTTTAACAGGGATTCAAAGTTAGAAACAAAAAGGATTGGAGAGGTCTTTTACTTTCAAAAGAAACAGAGATAACAAGCTTCTATATTTCTCTCCTCCTAAATTTTCCTAAACCTATCTCAAACTCTCACTTTTCTTTCACAACTCTTCTATTTGGACACTTGCAAGACCATAAAACTAGAGGCTTCAAACTTTAATGCAACAAGATAATTCATATCACAAGCCATACAAGCTCATTAGTTTAATGCTTCAAAGAAAATTAACATTAGTTCAAAATTTCAATGGCTGTAATCTTTGGCCAAAAATAGAAGACAACATAACAAAACAATTATATTATGGCAATCACATCAATTAACAAGTTAGACAGCCAAGCACTCTGTGGCTCCTTTTTGTTGGAGGGATGGAAGGAATCACTTCTCTTTCAGGGTTAGGAAGCATGTTGTTGATAGCAATGGACCTTACTTTTTCATAGATATTCAATTGTCCACAGGCTAATATCCTTCTCACATGAATTTTAAAACCTATGTAGTCTTTGATAGAGTGACTAGTTATTCCTAGGTAAAACTTGCAAGTAACTTCAAGGTAACACCTTTTTTAGAATAGAGATTCCTTGGGATATGCTTACATTTTCACAATCAGGTTGCTACTTTGCAAACAATCAAATAGTTCATCATTTGAGGTCGGCAACTTTGGAAATGGTGGCAACTTTGACTTGGGATGAAATTGTCTTTGGGTTCAAGGGTTAGGCCTAGGTAGACAATGTTTAGGATGGTATTGAGAGGGTGCAGGAGAATAATGGTTAGAATGGTTCTGAGGAAGATAAATGTAGGATAGTCTTGAGGAGGTGCAGGAGGATAATTGGTATGAATTGGATGAGTCAAGAGCTAAAGATGAGGTGTTAGAGAGTGATCAATTGGGTAGGGTGTATTGGCCAAAGGCTAATAACTGTTGGAAGAGGACTTGAGATAAGTTTGCTAGGTGGAAATGGGTGGTAGGTTGTAAAAGGGAAAGGAATGCTCCCACTGCATATGTCTCATTTCTGGCTTATTCATCTCTTGTGCTGACCCTTTTGTATGAAGGTTACTCTTCATGTTTGGTTTGTAAGGGTTTGGGCCATGTATTACTCTATTATGCAGCTACATTTGCACAATTATCTTATTTCTTTTCTTTTCCTCTTCATATGTCTAGGAAAGTTGCAATTGTATAGTTATCATAGCTAAGGATTCCTACCTAGGATGCATATTTGTGAAGGTCCTAAAGTGATTAGCATCAATTCCAAGTTGTCTTGCCCTTACATGTACTAGTGTAACATCCTGAAAAATATCTGTTTAAGTATAAATGATCATTTTATATTATTCTTGATTTTTAGGAATTTTTCTAGAATTTTTCGAAAATGATGAATATTTTAATATATTTCTCGTTTTGCGTGCACACTGAGCTGAGAATTGCTGAGGTCAGTGTAACGCTCCGGAAATTAAATATTTCACCACCAATAGTCATTTTCTAATATTTGTGATTTATGTGAATTTTTCTGGAATTTTTCGGAAACGATGAATATTTTAATATATTCTTCGTTTTGCGCAAAACTTGAGCAGAGTCGAAAAACGATTGTAATGCTTCAAAAATTGGAAAATTATATGACGAATAGTCGTTTTATAATATTTTCAATTTTTGAGAATTTTCTGGGAATTTTCCGGAAACGTCGAATATTTTAGTATATTCCTCGTTTTGCGTGCGCACTGAGCAGAACCGGAGAAACGCGATGTTTCCTCCGCGAACCTTGGACTATGGACATGTTGACGAGGGATCTTACTAAACCCGAGACTGGACACAGTTTACGAGGTTTCACAATTTTCGAAAAATCTTAACAGATAAAATAAATCAATACTGTGAAAAATTTATCTGCCAGATTAATTAAATACTGACTTCTGTCAACTGTAACTATTATCCATTGGATAATAGTGTGTAATAAAAATTCTATCACATTATCTAAATGAAATTCGCTTTTTGTCTAATCAATCCACTTTAATCCAAATTTAATATTAAATAATCAAGCTTCTTTGAGAAGCTTTGACCAAACATTGACTCAAATGCCCTTGGCTTCTCTTGGAAGCCAACTCTCCCTCTCTCTTCTCTCTCTCAAGCACGGCAGCAGCCCTTGGTGGGGGGGGAATTTGGTTTCATTAATTCATTTTACACATTACACAAATTCATTTTTACCAAAACACTTTCTCTCTCTACCCTTTCTTCTTCTTCTTCATTTTTCTTTCTCTCCTCCTTCTCTCTACCCATCTCCACGGCCAGCCCCTCTTCCTCTTCCTCAACCATCACAAAAATTACATCTAAATACATTTCCTTAATCCTCTCACCATTCTAAGTATCTTTTCTTCTTGGAGTTTCTTGAAATTCCTCCATCTTCACCATTTTCTCCAAGCTCCAAGCTTTGAGCTTTTTGGGTAAGTTTCAAGACTTCTCTTCTTTCTCCTCCATTTTCGTGGTCATGGTCTTCATGTTAGCCATCCATGCTTCATTTTCCAAGCCATTATGCTATTCTAACAAAGTCACCATTTTTAGGGTTTTTGGAGGTCAAATCCAAAAAATTGCAAGAAGCTTTCTTGGAGCTCTCTTGATTTCTTCATTTGGGTAAGAAGAAGACACTCCTCCTCAACCTCTCTTAGCATTGTTTGTGGAAAAACCCTAATGAGGGTTATTCTTTGATTTTGTGATTAGTGTGCTTATGTGTTGATTTTATTTGGTTTATGCTATTGAGTTAATTTGTTATATGTATGGATATGTTGGATTGGATTTTGTGATTGAAAATGGAAGAAAAACATTTGAGAAACCTTCTTGGAGGGTCACGGTTTTAGGCTAGGAATTTAGGTAAAATTATGATTTAATTGTAACTAGCATAAGACTTAAATTAATCAATGGATAGGATGGAATTTAATGGAAGGAAAACTTGGAATGGAAATTCCTGTGAGGGCTACGGTTTTGGGGCCAAGAAATTAGGGTTCTTGGTGAGCTAATTTAACAAGTAAACAATTTAAAGAACTAAGAGAATGGCATGCAAGATGATGACTTGAAAGGATTTGAAATTGGAGCCATTGTGAGGCCACAGCCTCTAGGGCATTTTTAGGTGTAAGTAGATGATTTTGGTAAGTTGGATGCATAAGCAATTATGTGATTAAAAACCTACGTAATGGGATAGACAATTGATGAATTAGAAGAATTTAATATAATCAAGATTTCATAAATTTTAAAGGACCAAGAATGAAATTATCATAAGACTTAAGGTAATTCTAAGTGAGTGAAGAACAAGAGAATGTGAGGCCTAGGAGCTTGAACAATTTACAAATTGTAAGAGATTAAATAATTACCTTGGGAGATTGAAAATAATTGTAAGAATTGGATTGGACATGAACCTTGAAAGAGGAAATAAATTCTAAATTAGGATTCATAATGAACCTAAAAATGTACAAATTGACTTGATCCTTATATTGTGATGTTATGAGTCCATGTGAGTGACCATTGATATATTGATGCTTATATTGGCCTATTGTGGCATGTTATGTAATTGTATGAGATTGTGAATCATACATGTCCATGCATAGTGTCATATGCATTGTGAATGTCCTTGTGGACTGTTGTAAGGCCTAGTTGTCTAGGAGATTGAACACACCTTTGTGCGGGTGCGAGTAGACAAGTGTGGGTCTTGTTATGACCTCGGGGGCGTCGGGGTGCGGGTCCTCCACAATGGGTAGTTGGTAGCTCCTCTGCCTGTGGGGCAAACCGATGCAAACGCACCGACGATCCGGACTTGACGCTGTCCTATATCGTGATCGAGCATGGACTGTCCGTACAATGCCTGATGTGCACGTGAAAATTGTTGATGAATAGTACTTTGGCCGCGGCAGCCGAGTTGCGAACCCGTCTCCTGATCTTTCTCTTCGACTGTTTGAGTCTAGCTCCATGGAGTAGGAACTAGGGAAAGCATGCATGTGTGTCGTGATATATTCTGCCATCATAAATCATTATTTTCCATAACGATGACCTGTTTGACTATTACTGTACCTATTGTCTGCCTGGAAATTGCTTACCTGGTTACTGCTGAATTTACTGTTTATTACTTGGATATGCTGTTTCTAAATTGCTACTTGGGCGCGTTGCACCATTTGTTTTTAGCTGCTATAATTAGTAATGATGGTAGGATGTCTTACCTCTTTCTGTGCTTCTATTATTTGCTACCTGTGTGTGCACTGTATTGGTCGAAGACGACGGTAAGGAGGCGGAAGATCCCAAGTTTCCCGGCTTCTGGCCCGAACAAGATTAGCTTCTACCGAGACGATGGCAGCACGTATGCGCGGATTTCTTGGTGATGTGCATCTGACCTTCCTCGGAGGGCCGGAGTGTTGGCATATCAACTTGAATTCCGATCGCTGCGTCTACTTGGGAGATGTGTCGATTGCCCTAGCCTGGAGACGTTATGAGGCGCCTGTCCTCACCTGCCATGTCAACCTGCAGCTGGAGTTCTACCTACCCATTAGAGAGATGTGGGGTGACCGTTACTACACCCCTTGGGAGGACTCTTTTGATTCTACTGCTCGGGCTCCTACCCATGGTTCTGTGGTTCCCATGGAGGTTTCCTCTGAAAAGGAGGATCCTGCTGAGGACCCAGACACGGTCCCTCCTCATCTGAGAGACTGAGTTTACTGGTAGCTACTGATGGCTACCAGTGTTTAATTTTGGGACCTGATGTATTTTTTTGTGGGCTGTATATTTTTGGTATCTCTAGGGCATATTCGTATAATCCTTTGGGGCAGGTATAGTTTTGCTTTTTGGGTAATTTAGGCTTGTATCTAAGTATAAATGATGTTAGCACATTTTATATATATATATATATATATATATATATATATATATATATATATATATATATATATATATATCTATATGCATGTTATTCAGATGTGAATTTTGTCTACTTTTTTATTCTTCACCGTCATTTATATTCCGCATGGTTAAAATGATTATCAAAACAAAAAAAAAAAATATTTCTGCTATTTTGCTCGCTCATTTAAGAATTGAACAAGTTAAATTTAAACGAATGAACCGGGTCTTGAAATGTTAAAATTTTACTTTTTCGCATTTTCTTTTATTTGACAATGTGACGTTCCCTCCCAAAAAGGGGCGTTACATCAAGTTGGTATCAGAGCCCCGGTTTATGTCTTCTTTGGGTCTTGTGTGTGAGTCTGTCTTGTTTGTGCTGTGTGAAATCTCTGTGGTTTGTGTTTTGAAATGAATTCCTCTAACTTACCCTGTGGTTTTCAGTTAACTTGATTTGAGAAAGAGTAAGATGGCGAGAAGTGGAGAAATTATAACTGCTATAGAGGCAATGCAGCGGATGGCAGAAGTCATCGCGCAGCAAAATGAGCGTGCGGCTCAACAACAGGAAAGAGCTGCTCAACAGCTCGAGGCGACTGCCGATGCCCAGAACTTAGCAGAATTTCGTCGCCACAACCCTCCGCAGTTCAAGGGAGAATTTGATCCAGACAAGGCTAGTTTATGGATCAAGGAATTAGAGAAAGTCTTTCGTGGCATGAACTGTGCCGAAGACAAGAAGGTGAATTATGCTACTTTCATGCTTGTGGGCAACGCCGAAGATTGGTGGAACGGAGCTCAGAGAGCATTAGAAGCCGAAGGAACTGACATCACATGGGATGTGTTCAAGAACAAGTTCTTGGACAAATATTTTCCTGCTAATGCGAGACATGCAAAAGAGATGGAGTTCCTCAACTTGAGACAGGGGAACATGACCGTCAGTGAGTATGCAGCCAAATTTGAGAACCTGGAGAAGTTCTCAACACACTACCAGCATCAGACTGATGAAGCCTGGAAATGTTGGAAATTCACAGAAGGATTGAGGTATGAGGTGAAGAAAGTTGTGATCACCCTGAAAATAAAGGTATTCTCAGAACTGTTAGACACTTGCTGTGAAGTTGAAGCCTTGGAACGGGCTAGAGACTCGAAAAACAGGAGCTTTGGGCCTGTACGGTCCTAAAGAGGTGGAGGCAGTGGTTCAAATCGCTTCCAAAAGAAGCCTTATTCCCAACCAGCAGGAAGTCAGCAGCAAACCGGTGGAAGTTCTGGTGGAGGTTCTTTTGGGAACCGAACTGGCCAAAATGTGACATATCCTTCTAAATGCCTGAAATGTGGGAAGGATAATCTCACGAGAGATTGCACGATCAAGGGAATCATCTGCTTCAGGTGTGGCAAACCGGGCCACATGTCCAGAGACTGCAATGAAGCAAAGGCTGAACCTTCAGTCAACGCGACTCGAGCCAAGAAACCGCAAGCCGGAGGTTGAGTTTACACTATGAGCGGAGCTGAAGCCTCCGAATCCGAAGACTTGATTCAAGGAGAAGGCACCATAGAAGGTAATCTTTTAAAAGTACTGTATGACTCTGGGGCAACCCATTCTTTCATATCATATGACTGTGTGCTACGACTTGGCTTACCTGTGTCTGAACTACCTTTTGAATTGACTGTTTCAACCCCCACTGATAAACCGGTAGTTACTACCAAAGTCTGTTTGAAGTGTCCCTTAATTGTTGAAGGTCGAATCTTTTCTGTCGATTTGATCTGTTTACCTCTTTCACAGTTAGATATAATCCTAGGGATGGACTGGTTATCTTCCAACCATGTTCTATTAGATTGTTCCAGAAAAACCATAGTTTTCCCAGTGGATGAGGATTCTAGATACTTGACGGCCAACCAAGCACGAGCTTTCTTGAAAGAAGGAGCTCAGGGGTACATGCTACTATCTTCTTTGAAAATCGAGAGCGAGGCTGACCTGGACACTATTCCGATAGTGAGAGAGTTCTCTGAAGTTTTTCCAGAAGAAGTACCTGGTTTACCACCGACACGTGAGATCGAGTTTGCTATTGATCTGGTACCGGGAGCTGGTCCCGTGTCTATAGCACCTTATCGGATGTCGCCAATAGAATTGGCAGAACTCAAGAAACAACTAGAAGAGCTTTTGGAGAAACAGTTCGATAGACCGAGTGTGTCACCGTGGGGAGCACCAGTGCTGTTAGTTCGAAAAAAAGATGGTACCTCAAGATTGTGTGTAGACTATAGGCAGTTGAACAAGTTGACAATCAAGAACAAGTATCCACTCCCAAGAATTGATGATTTAATGGACCAACTAAAGGGAGCAGCAGTGTTTTCGAAGATCGATTTGAGATCTGGGTACCATCAGATAAGAGTGAAAATGGAGGATGTGCCCAAGACTGCTTTTCGTACCTGATACGGTCATTATGAGTACCTTGTAATGCCGTTTGGTGTTACGAATGCACCTTCTATCTTCATAGACTACATGAACAGGATCTTTCGTCCTTACTTGGACAAGTTTGTTGTCGTCTTCATTGACGATATCCTAATATATTCTCAGAATCAAGATGATCATGCTGAGCACCTCAGCATAGTTCTTCAGATTCTAAAGGAGAAGGAATTGTATGCCAAGCTGTCAAAATGTGAGTTTTGGCTTGATGAGGTGAAGTTTTTAGGCCATGTGATCTCGAAGGAAGGGATTGCAGTGGATCCGTCGAAAGTAGAAGCAGTATTACAGTGGGAGCAACCAAAGTCAGTGACGGAAGTTCGTAGCTTTATGGGTTTAGCTGGATATTACAGAAGATTTATAGAAGGGTTTTCTAAGATTGCTGGACCACTCACTCAGCTGACGAGGAAGAATCAAGTTTTTGAATGGACTGATAGCTGCGAGCAGAGTTTCCAAGAGTTGAAGAAACAGCTGACTGCCTCCCCCGTGTTGGTGTTACCTGATCCGAATGAGCCATTCGAGGTGTATTGTGACGCTTCGTATCAAGGATTGGGATCTGTTCTTATGCAACACTGAAGAGTGGTAGCTTATGCTTCGCGACAGTTGCGAGTACATGAAAAGAACTACCCTACACATGATTTGGAACTTGCAGCCGTGGTCTTTGCTCTAAAGATATGGAGACATTTCTCTATGGAGCAACATTCAACATCTTCAGCGACCACAAGAGCTTGAAGTATTTGTATGACCAGAAAGAGCTGAACATGAGGCAGCGGAGATGGCTGGAATTCCTGAAGGATTATGATTTCCAACTATTGTACCACCCTGGCAAGGCGAACGTCGTGGCTGATGCCTTGAGCAGAAAGACTATCAGTGCTTCTGCCTTGATGATCAAGGAAAGAGACCTCATAGAACAGTTTAGGGATGTATAGTCGTTTGTTAAGTTGGAACACGGAAGGATTTGTATGAATATGGTCACCATCTCAAGTGAGCTAATGGATGACATACGGAAAAAGCAAAAGGGCGATGAATTCTTGCAAGAAGCGAGAGAATTATTAAGGCAAGGCAAAGAGACAGAATTTGAAGAAGGAACGGATGGAATTATGAGATTCTGAGGTAGAGTTTGTATTCCCCGTGACCAAGAGCTTAGGCAATATATTGTGGAACATGCTCACACCAGCAAGCTAAGTATGCACCTAGGCATAACTAAGATGTATCAAGATCTAAAGAAATTGTTTTGGTGGCATGGAATGAAGAGCGACGTCACTAGATGTATGTCGACTTGTTTGGTTGGTCAAAAAGCTAAAGTGGAACATCAAAGACCAGCAGGATTGCTACAATGATTGTCTATTCCTGAATGGAAATGGGACAACATTGCGATGGATTTTGTTGTGGGTTTGCCGAGGACAAAGAAAGGACACGACTCGATATAGGTAATAGTGGATCGTCTCACGAAGTCAACCCATTTTCTCCTGATCAACATAAGGTACAATTTGGAGAAGTTGACCCAACTTTATATTGGAGAGATCGTTAGGCTGCATGGTGTGCCTACGAGTATTGTTTAGGATAGGGATCCGAGATTTGCTTCAAAATTTTGGCAGAGTTTGCAAGCATCGTTGGGAACGAAATTACATCTGAGTTCAGCGTACCATCCACAAACTGATGGTCAATCGGAAAGGACGATCCAATCTTTAGAAGATTTTCTTAGAGCTTGTTCTATGGAACAGACTGGATGTTGGGATGAAGTTCTACAACTAATAGAGTTCACCTACAACAACAGTTATCATTCGAGTATAGGGATGGCACCCTATGAAGCTCTGTATGGACGACGGTGTCGAACACCCTTGTGTTGGTACCAAGACGGTGAGCGTCTTACGATTGGACCAGATATCATTCGGCAGACAACTGAAAAGGTTAAGATGATTCAAGAGAATATGAGAACTGCTCAAAGCCGACAAAAGAGTTATGCAGATAAGAGGAGAAAGCTTCTTGAGTTTGAGGAAGGTGAGCATGTATTCTTGAAAGTCACACCCATGACTGGGGTCGGCCGGGCTTTGAAATCTAGGAAACCCACTCCAAAGTTTCTTGGACCTTACCAAATCCTTCACCGGATAGGTCCAGTAGCCTACCAGATAGCCTTACCCCCTTTTCTTTCCAACATACACAATGTCTTTCATGTGTCACAACTTTGTAAGTATTTGCTTGATCCAAGTCATGTCATAGCACTGGACACAGTACAATTAAAAGAGAACTTGACCTATGAGGCGCCTCCTGCGAGAATCGAGGACCGACGAATAAAACAACTTAAAGGAAAGGAAATCCCATTGGTAAAGGTGATTTGGAACGAGACAACTGGTGACGCAACTTGGGAGCCAGAAGACAAGATGAAAGAGCAACATCCGGAACTATTTTGAGGTATGTAAATTTCGGGGACGAAATTCCTTTTAGTAGGGGAGTGTTGTAACATCCCGAAAAATACCTGTTTAAGTATAAATGATCATTTTATATTATTCTTAATTTTTAGGAATTTTTCTAGAATTTTTGGGAAACGACGAATATTTTAATATATTTCTCGTTTTACGTGCACACTGAGCTGAGAATTGCTGAGGTCAGTGTAATGCTCCAGAAATTAATTATTTCACCACCAATAGTCATTTTCTAATATTTGTGATTTCTGTGAATTTTTCTGGAATTTTTCGAAAACGATGAATATTTTAATATATTCCTCATTTTGCGCAAAACTTGAGCAGAGTCGGGAAAACGACTGCAATGCTTCAAAAATTTAAAAATTATATGATGAGTAGTCGTTTTATAATATTTGCAATTTTTGAGAATTTTCTGAGAATTTTCCGGAAACGTCCAATATTTTAGTATATTCCTCGTTTTACGTGCGCACTGAGTAGAACCGGAGAAACGCGATGTTTCCTCCGCGAACCTTGGACTATGGACATGTCGATGGGGGATCTTACTAAACCCGAGACTGGACATAGTTTACGAGATTTTTCAATTTTCGAGAAATCTTAACAGATAAAATAAATCAATACTGCGAAAAATTTATTCGTCAGATTAATTAAATACTGACTTCTGTCAACTGTAACTATTATCCTTGGATAATAGTGTGTAATAAAAATCCTATCACATTATCCAAATTAAATCCGCTTTATGTCTAATCAATCCACTTTAATTCAAATTTAATGTTAAATAATCAAGCTTCTTTGAGAAGCTTTGACCAAACATTGACTCAAATGCCCTTGGCTTCTCTTGGAAGCCAACTCTCCCTCTCTCTTCTCTCTCTCAAGCACGGCAGCAGCCCTTGGTGGGGGGGGGGAATTTGGTTTCATTAATTCATTTTACACATTACACAAATTCATTTTTACCAAAACACTTTCTCTCTCTACCCTTTCTTCTTCTTCTTCATTTTTTCTTTCTCTCTTCCTTCTCTCTACCCATCTCCACGGCCAGCCCCTCTTCCTCTCCCTCAACCATCACAAAAATTACATCTAAATACATTTCCTTAATCCTCTCACCATTCTAAGCATCTTTTCTTCTTGGAGTTTCTTGAAATTCCTCCATCTTCACCATTTTCTCCAAGCTCCAAGCTTTGAGCTTTTTGGGTAAGTTTCAAGACTTCTCTTCTTTCTCCTCCATTTTCGTGGTCATGGTCTTCATGTTGGCCATCCATGCTTCATTTTCCAAGCCATTATGCTATTCTAACAAAGTCACCATTTTTAGGGTTTTTGGAGGTCAAATCCGAAAATTGCAAGAAGCTTTCTTGGAGCTCTCTTGATTTCTTCATTTGGGTAAGAGGAAGACACTCCTCCTCAACCTCTCTTAGCATCTAGGAACTTTGATTGTGTTGTTTGTGGAAAAACCCTAATGAGGGTTACTCTTTGATTTTGTGATTAGTGTGCTTATGTGTTGATTTTATTTGGTTTATGCTATTGAGTTAATTTGTTATATGTATGGATATGTTGGATTGGATTTTATGATTGAAAATGGAAGAAAAACATTTGAGAAACCTTCTTGGAGGGTCACGGTTTTAGGCTAGGAATTTAGGTAAATTTATGATTTAATTGTAACTAGCATAAGACTTAAATTAATCAATGGATAGGATGGGATTTAATGGAAGGAAAACTTGGAATGGAAATTCCTATGAGGGCTACGGTTTTGGGGCCAAGAAATTAGGGTTCTTGGTGAGCTAATTTAACAAGTAAACAATTTAAAGAACTAAGAGAATGGCATACAAGATGATGACTTGAAAGGATTTGAAATTGGAGCCATTGTGAGGCCACGGCCTCTAGGGCATTTTTAGGTGTAAGTAGATGATTTTGGTAAGTTGGAAGCATAAGCAATTATATGATTAAAATCCTATGTAATGGGATAGACAATTAATGAATTAGAAGAATTTAATATAATCAAGATTTCATAAATTTTAAAGGACCAAGAATGAAATTATCATAAGACTTAAGGTAATTCTAAGTGAGTGAAGAACAATAGAATGTGAGGCCTAGGAGCTTGAACAATTTACAAATTGTAAGAGATTAAATTACCTTGGGAGATTGAAAATAATTGTAAGAATTGGATTGGACATGAACCTTGAAAGAGGAAATAAATTCTAAATTAGGATTCATAATGAACCTAAAAATGTACAAATTGACTTGATCCTTATATTGTGATGTTATGAGTCCATGTGAGTGACCATTGGTATATTGATGCTTATATTGGCCTATTGTGGCATGTTATGTAATTGTATGAGATTGTGAATCATACATGTCTATGCATAGTGTCATATGCATTGTGAATGTCCTTGTGGACTGTTGTAAGGCCTAGTTGCCTAGGAGATTGAACACACCTTTGTGCGGGTGCGAGTAGATAAGTGTGGGTCTTGTTATGACCTCGGGGGCGTCGGGGTGCAGGTCCTCCACAATGGGTAGTTGGTAGCTCCTCTGCCTGTGGGGCAAACCGATGCAAACGCACCGACGATCCAGACTTGACACTATCCTATATCGTGATCGAGCGTGGACTGTCCGTACAATGCCTGATGTGCACGTGAAAATTGTTGAAGAATAGCACTTTGGCCGCGGCAGCCGAGTTGCGGACACGTCTCCTGATCTTTCTCTCCGACTGTTTGAGTCTAACTCCATGGAGTAAGAACTAGGGAAAACATGCATGTGTGTCGTGATATATTGGTAATGATGGTAGGATGTCTTACCTCTTTTTGTGCTTCTATTATTTGCTACCTGTGTGTGCACTGTATTGGTCGAAGACGACGGTAAGGAGGCGGAAGATCCCGAGTTTCCCGGCTTCTGGTCTGAACAAGATTAGCTTCTACCGAGACGATGGCGGCACGTATGCGCGGATTTCTTAGTGATGTGTGTCTGACCTTCCTCGGAGGGCCGGAGTGTTGGCATATCAACTTGAATTCCGATCGTTGCGTCTACTTGGGAGATGCGTCGATTGCCCTAGCCTGGAGACGTCATGAGGCGCCTGTCCTCACCTGCCATGTCAGCCTGCGGCTGGAGTTCTACCTACCCATCAGAGAGATGTGGGATGACCGTTACTACACCCCTTGGGAGGACTCTTTTGATTCTACTGCTCGGGCTCCTGCCCATGGTTCTGTGGTTCCCATGGAGGTTTCCTCTGAAAAGGAGGATCCTGCTGAGGACCCAGACACGGTCCCTCCTCATCTGAGAGACTGAGTTTACTGGTAGCTACTGATGGCTACCAATGTTTTATTTTGGGACCTGATGTATTTTTTTGTGGGCTGTATATTTTTGGTATCTCTGGGGCATATTCGTATAATCCTTTGGGGCATGTATAGTTTTGCTTTTTGGGTAATTCAGGCTTGTATCTAAGTATAAATGATGTTAGCACATTTTATATATATATATCTATATGCATGTTATTCATATGTGAATTTTGTCTACTATTTTATTCTTCACCGTCATTTATATTCCGCATGGTTAAAATGATTATCAAAACAAAAAAAAATATTTTTGCTATTTTACTCGCGCATTTAAGAATTGAACAAGTTAAATTTAAACGAATGAACCAGGTCTTGAAATGTTAAAACTTTATTTTTCCGCATTTTCTTTTATTTGACAATGTGACGTTCCCTCCCAAAAAGGGGCGTTACAACTTGGACATACTAAGAAGGTATAGCAACAATTTGGCGAGTCACTCCCCTTTGGACATTCATGAGATCTGAATTTCCCAATACTACAATTGCCTTTTTTAGACTATGTGCCTCCTTTAACTACTTCAACATGTCCTCTATTCTTGCTCGCCCTTCCATTATTTCATCTAACCTTCCTTTTAATTCATCCACCTTATGAGTCAAATGTCTGTTATTGCATACTGCTTTGGATTCCATGTCTTTGAGTCGAGTTAGCAACTGAGTTTTGGTGCATTCTAGGTTTGATGGATTCAAGTTTTCCAAGGAAAAGCAATAATTCATGAGTTTTCACACTGTAAAAGAAATGCAAACATGTTAAGAGAAACCCAATTTGGCAAAAGCGTCGGGCTTGCAGAAAGATTAGCACAATCATTCCATAGCAAGAAATCACATTTCCCACAGAAGGCATGTCAACCTTTAAGTGGACAATGTAATTTATGGTAAGCCTAAGAAGGAATCCACCCTACAAAGGTTGTGATCTTATGTGAACAAATCCAAGGAAGGAATCACCTCACAATTAATATGATCTTATTCAATAAAAGTTAGAACACTAATAATGTCAACACTTGATTTTCCTTATAAACAAATTTTGTTTGAAGTCAAGGCATGGTATTAACTTGAAGCACTTTGATAATTACTAAAATTAGGAGTTTCTTGGTCAAGTTGGTGACATTATTAGTGCTCTTCACCTTGTGATCTTCTTCCATTGCTTGCTATAGAATGGACTAGTGCTAATTTCTCCCTAAGATGTATTGAAGTGCAAAATGCATCCTATTGGTACCACGATGGGAGGTTTCATCTTTATATATGAAATAAGAATTAAATTGGGACAACCAAGTGCTTCCATCTTTAACGTCAATGCATAAATGAACCATCATATTATGAGGTGAAGTATGGGTCGCTAATGTAATGTGAGAATGAAAAAGTCATCCTATAAAAGCCCCCAAAGGAGGTTTCATTTCTATATGTGAATAAGAACTAAATTAGGAAAACAAATGACTTCCCTTGTTAATGAAAATACAAGTATGAACCATCACAAGGTTGTGGACCCAAGAAGTAAGGTGTTGACTATCCATGCAATACCTTAACTATGACATATAGGTATCAAAATTGTAATAATACTTTGACATATCATTCAGGCTTAGGGCGGCGATGAGCCACCCAAATTGTATAGATTCTTTTATTATGCAGATGTAGGAGAAATTTATGCTCATGCTCTCATACTTTGATGTCAAAGGAAATGTGTGTGTCATGCTCTCATGCTTTGATGTCAAAAGAAATGTGTGTGTGAGTGTGTGTGTGTGTCATGCTCTCACGATGAGCCACCCAAATTGTATGGATTCTTTTATTATGTAGATGTAGGAGAAATTTATGCTCATGGTCTCATGCTTTGATGTCAAATGAAATGTGTGTGTCATGCTTTCATGCTTTGATGTCAAAGGAAATGTGTGTGTCATGCTCTCATGGTTTGATGTCAAAGGAAATATGCGTGTGTGTGTGTGTGTGGAAATGTGTGTCATGCTCTGATGCTTTGATGTCAAAGGAAATGTGTGTGTGTGTGAGAGAGAGAGAGAGAGAGAAAGAGAGAGAGAGAGAGAGAAAGAGAGAGAGAGAAATCATGCTCCTTTTTGTCCTAAGTTGGGTAAAGCCTAGGAGGATAACATCCCTAAATGGTCATGACTCTAACTCAAGATAGCAACTGTTACCAAGTGGCCTCAATACTCAAGAAGGGGAGTGAATTGAGTATGCGCTCCAAATAACTGACAAGAGCCAATGCGCTTAAAATAACTGACAAGAGCTGATGCGCTCAAAAGTAAATGACAAAAATTTAGAATGCATGGAGCCGATGTGCTCAACATAAATGACAAGAAATTTAAAATACATGAAACTGATGCGCTCAAAAGAATTTAAAATGCAAAGAGCCAATGCGCTCAAAAATAAATGACAAGAAATTTAAAATGCAGGAAGCTGATGCACTCAAAAGAATTTAAAATGCATGGAGTCTATGCGCTTAAAAGAATTGATATAAATTTAAAATGCATGGAGCTGGTGTGTTCAAAAGAAATTAAAATGCATGGAGCCGATACACTCAAAAGAAATTAAAATGCAGGGAGTCAATGCGTTCAAAAGTAAATGATAGATATTAAAATGCAAGGAGTCAATGCGCTCAAAAGAATTTAAAATGCAAGGAGCCGATCGCTCAAAAGTAAATGACAAGAAATTAAAATGCAAGGAGCCCATGCACTGAAAAGTAAATAACAAGAAATTAAAATGTAATGAGTCAATGTGCTCAAAATAAATGACAGGAATTGAAAATGCAATGAGCCGATGCACTAAAAAATGAATGACATGAAAATATTTGTGCCAGTTAGACATGGACTTAAGATCTTTCTCTCTATCTTTTTTTTCTATCTTTTCTTTTCTCTCTTTTTTTTCTCTCTTGTTATTATTCTTAAAAAAATCATTTGAACCAACAACAACTCTGAAAAGCTTTGACTAATCAAACCTTTGTTCATGTGTTTTTCTTCATTAGACTCTTCAATTGGCTTAGAATCCTCTTGACTTGCTCTTTTCCCTTCTTCTTTTCTTCATTTTTTTCTTCGACCCCCCTTTTTCTTCTTAGCAATGAAAGCTTATGTGGCTTGTATTGTAATACTTCCAATGAATGTTGCATTGCAATATGTACTTTGAGCTATTGAGATCTTTTAATCCAACTTAATCATTGAAGGATTACTAAGTTATCAAATCAAACTGTTGACCTTAAATTTATCTTATTTGAGACATAACTTAATGACTAAACATGCATTCATGAATGGGTAGAAATTCGTTAAATGAACAAACTTCCTTTTATTACTTTAATAATCTAATCATACATGAACTTTTGGTAAGACACATATGTCATTTTTCAACAAATGCAGGATATGCTAGCCTTATGTTTTCTTGAAAAATGAAAACAAAGAATAAAAGAAAGTTGTAAGGATTTTAAAACAAAAAATGCCCCAGTATTAGTTCCTTGTCCCTCATTTAATTGATTCCCTACAACTGCTCCATAACTCAATTATTGTCTCTATTGTTACTTCCTTCAACACATCTCCTTCAAAAATTTTACCCCAATATGACCAATCGAATGGAAACAAAATTGCCCCTGTGTAGCTAATTGAATACAAAAAACTACCCCAGTTTAGTGAACCCTTCAAGGAGTTCCATGCCATCTTTCTTTGAGATTTTACCTATTTATTTGTCCTAACTTTTGCTTAGGCCACCTTTTCAGGTTTTCAACCTAACATGCTTTTTTTTAATTTTTTATTCTTTTTTTATTATAAGCAAGGAATTAAGAACTCGAAAGAGCATGAACCTTTTGTCTCAAAATTAAAGTTAACGAAAATGATAACAACCCTTCATTGATCAGAATGAACTTTTTAAGGCTTGTAACGTGACCAAGGTTAAGAGTTATGAAATAAAGGATATAAGACTCAAACAAGTGTTTAAGGGTTCAATAGGACCAATGATCCTTAGTGAGCTTTGGCATTATCGAGAGCACAAACACTTTTTGCTCACTTTTGTATTCTTTTTTTTTCACTTCACATTTGCCTTTATTATGAGTCATTTCATTTTTCAAAATAGTTTTTATTTCTTCCTTTTTTTTCCCCATTTTTCATAGAAATCAACCTTTTTTACTTTATGTTAACCCCTAGTGTAGGGGTGATCCTTGTCCAAGGTTCTTTGAAGAAATTTTTCAAGCTCAAAAGGAGAAATAAGGGATAATGGAATTTTGTAAAAGATAGAGAAAGATGCCTAATCTTTATTTTCAAATCTTGATTATTTATTTTCAAAACTTTAATTTTGAGACAAAAAGATAGTGCACACCAAGTGATTACTTATTTGTTCCTTTTCAAAAAATCTTGTTTCCAATTGTCTAGTGACTTCTTGCATGGTCTTCAGGGACATATCAAGATGCATCCTCCTTAACTTCTGCTTTTTTTGCCTTAACATTCATGTTGATCATTTAATTATAAAAATGGCAAAGCAAGTAAATAGAGTAGGAATGACAAAGCAAGAATTATAAAAATGGACTAACAACGAAATATTATACAGAAATGTAAAAAGAAGAAAACTGATAAATACAAAAAGATAAGCCAGAGGAAGAATGATGAATATTCATGCAAATTCATTTAATTAATGTCTCAAATAACATAAATATAAGCTCAAAATATAGCTAGTCTTAAATATCAGCTTAGTACAACATAACTAAACAATTACTTGGAAACAATCACATCAATCATTGGTTCAAATTGCTAGTTCTTCAGTAGCTCATCATTAGTAAAAAGACGAATTGCCTTGCACTCTTCTGGGTCTTCTTCATGCAATGCCTTAATACTGAGATGGCATCGGGGATGAATGACTTCTTCACATATAATTACCTTGTCTGGTGCTGGAAACGTTTCCCTCAGGTGAGGAATGTGTCTCATCTTGCCCTTATCATTTTTTTTCTAAAGTCATATTTTTCATTCTTTCCTCCAACTCTACATTGACCTCTTCAGAGGAATCTATCTATTGTCTGCTTATATTACTCCCAAAGTGAGCAATCATTAGACTCGAACCTTAAAATCCCAGCAGTTCTCGATATCATGTTCTATTCCCCCATAATGATAAGAACAACTTGACTCTTTATCCTGCTTCTCCTCTTCTTTCATCGTTGCAGCTAGTGCAGTGATACTATAACCTATTTTCTTTAACCCTTCGAATATTTCAGCATTAGCATACATAAGCTCATGACCTTTCTTATTGGTGATCCTTCCATCTCTAAAGCATTTACTCCATTCCTTCCACCATGATTAGAAATTGGGTTGTTGACAAATTTGGGTCCAGACTCCTCTTGAATGTCAAGCTTCTGTAGAAATAAGTTTGCTCTAATGATTTAATATGTTAAGTTTTGATTATGACAAATACAAGACAAAAAGAATGATGTTTATGCTACATAGATGTGCTTAGTAGATTATATTGTATCATGCATGATTATGTACTTTATCTAGTTATATTTTACTTAATAATCTTGCAATGAGAAATGTGTAGTATTCTTGATATAATATATCCAATAATGCTTTATATGAGTTATAATGAATCAATATTGGAGTTGGCTCTATTTAAATGAAAATGTACAAAGTGTTCTTTATTGCATCCTATATAGAGCATATTTATTAGTAATTGATAAATGTCTTATTTGGATATGTATATGAAAGTCTTATATGCATGTTAGACAAACTAGAGTTATACATTTATGAATCATGCATATGAAGATATTAAATTATGAATTTGGACTAACAATGTTTATTTAAGTGAGCAATAATTTATAAGATAGTCCATGTACCAAGAGTGAGCATTGCAACAAAAAAGCAAAAGATCACAATCATGCTCAACTCAAGAAGAATGAGAATGATAAGATGTTCCAAGCATTTGTAAGATTTGAAGAGAAGAAATTTGTGGAAGCTTGGATTACATCAAGAAGCTCAAGGATTAGAATTGGTATATTTTCCTTTTAGGCTTTCTCTTATGTAAAGATAGAGGTTTTACAAGAAAAGAGCTCAAATATGTTTTTAAATCTTTACAAATGGTTCTTACATGCTAAAATGCCTAAGAAACATGTTTTGAAAAGCTATTCATGGTAGTAGTTCAAAATTATGAAAATTAGTCAAGTTTGAGTTTTGAAAAATTGACCTTTGGTTACTCTTTTGATCATAACTTTCACAATACTTTGAGTTTCATTCTTAAGCCTGTTTCATTTGAAAATAGACTCAAAGATATTTCCAATGAATGGTCATTTCCTTTAAACGGATAAGAAATGAAGAAGTTATGACCATTTGCTTTAAACTATGAAAAATAGTAAAGTTTGAGTTTTGAAAAGTTGACCTTTGGTTACTCTTTTGATCATAACTTTCAAAATACTTTGACTTTTGTCTTGAAACCTATTTCATTTGAAAATAGACTCAAAGATCTTTGCAATGAGCAGTACCTTTGCTTTAAACGGATAAGAAACGAAGACATTATGACCTTTTAAAGTCAGTTTTCAAAACCAGAGTGCATGTAATCAATTACATAAGTCCTGTAACCAATTACAACTCTAGCAGAGGCCATATAATCGATTACAACATCCATGTAATCGATTACCACGTGCTCAGAAGCGCTCCCAATGGCTATAAATGACTAGTTTTCATAAAAAAAATAATTTCTAAACACTATCAATGACTATTTTATCACTTGGGCTCTATAAATAAATGTAGATTAAAGCATTTACATTTTTAGAAACTCTAGAACACTTGGTTTGATCCTTGAATCATCAAAAATCATATTTTGAGCTCTTTATTGCAAAATTCTTCTATTCCTTTGTTCTTCAAGTTGTATATCTACTCTTGTGAGAGTTTATAATCTTTCTCTTCATCTTAAAATCGTTGTAAGAGGGTGAGGTATCCCTCAAGAGAGAAAAGGGTGAGGTATCCCTTGTAGTGAGGTTCAAACACAATGGGTGAGGTATCCTAAAACTATTTTGAGTGCTCTTGAATGTAAATGTTTTTCAAGCACCTATGAAGCTTGAAGAGTTGGAGGCTCTAGCACAAGGGTGAGGTATCTCAAGGTGTGAGGAGTGCTCTTACTTATACAAAAGATTTTCCAAGCACCCGTGAAGTCTAGGAGATAGTGAAAAAAATCTCAAGTTAAGCTTGGGGACTGGATGTAGGCCACAAGTGGTTGGTGACTGAACCAGGATAAATTCTTGAGTTTGATTCTCTCTTCCCTACACTATTTAATTTCAATATTTAGTGCAACATATTTTTTTATTGCATATCATGTCATCTTGATGTTTTAATTTTAAGACCTAGATACCTAGCTTATTTACTTGATTTTTCCTATGGCCTAAGTGGTTTTTAAGAAATCTCTAATAATTGTACCTTTGTTAGACTTATTCCGCTGCATGTGTTGATTGAAAATATCAAAATGCATAATTTCTTAAAGTTGTTTTAAAAATTTGTAATCACCTAATTCACCCCCCTCTTGGGTGATGGTTGCCATGGCTAATAACTTCCCATAAGCAATTAGCTTACTTATGGCAGTCTTAAAATATTCATAATCTTCAATTAAGTGCCCTGGGATATCTATGTGGTATTTGCAAGTTAAACTCGGGTTATACCACATTGGAAATGGTGGTTCTAGAGGATGTACAGGATTTCTAGCGATGAGGTAGGCATCAAACAACCTTTGGAATAAGTCTGCATTTGAAATTGATAACCTTGGGAAATGAGGTAGGTTTTGGGGGTGAAAGCGACCTTGATTTTAGAAGTTTGGCCGAGGTTATGGGTGGCTTGGGTAATTTTTTGGAGGTGCAAGTGGATATCGGGTATAAGTTGGGCAAGTTAGTACATATGGTTATGGTATGGGAACATTATTGATTTGGAATTGTGGAATTGGGGAAATGGGGTGATATTTGTGGTTAGCACAATTTGGTGGGGTGGGTAATAAGGAGGTATACGTGATTGGTATGGAAAGTGAAGGTTAGAGTTATATGGTGGTTGATGACTTGGGTATTGTGGTGAATACTGAGGTCTGAAGGTCTGTTGGTGTTGGACATAATTCACTTTGAGTTCTTTTTTTTCGACTAGAATTCTTTCTTAGGAGCGGTATACTTTGCATTGCTTACTAGCAACTTCCCAGCTTTGGCTAAAATCTTGATCCTTTCTCCCATAGTGATCAAGTCAGCAAAATCTTTATAGGCTGCTCCAATCAAGGTGAGGGTCTCCATTATGACTGACAACATTTCCTCCATTCTTCTCTGAGACTCTGTCATTTCATCCATCCTCCCTTTTAATTCATCTACTTCCATACTCAAATTTCTTCTTTCGTTCTCAGCTGCCATCGTTGTAAGCTTTGTTCAAGCCCTTGTGTTGTGAACTCAGGTTTGATTTGTGTCTTCTTTCCTTGGTCACGCATTGGTTCCAAATCTCCCTGTAAACAATCAAAGTATAATTTATTGAAACAACCATGATTATTATTGATTTGTTAGAGGACCATCATTAGCTTGTGCCGAATGGACTTAAGTGAGTATCTTTGATCTTTATTTGTCATAACTGATTCTTAGAACGTCTCATTCGAAAGTATTGGGTCTCAAGTAAAACATAGGATCAGAAAAACAAAAAGGCATACTTTATTCAACATCATTTGAGAGGAGTACATCATTTTCACTCTATTTGAAATACATCATTGTCTAGTCAAATTCATCATTCTCAACTGAGTGCACCTTGATCATCTGCTTCATTTGTCCAATAAGACTCTTACAATATTCAATGAAACCATTAATCTCTGCTGGTGTCTTAAGAGGATTGATCATCTTATCAATCATCTTTAAATAATATGGAACATCAACAATTGTTGTGTTGGTTAGACATGCTACTCTCACGAAGCGATCCATCTAAAAGTGGGCTTCTCATTTCCATTCACTGATGTCCTTATCCTGTTGTTTCAGTTGATTTATCAGCTTTTGCAAATCTTCTTGTCCCTATTGTAACGCTGCTTCATACTCCGCAATCATCTTGTCATTGTGCAACCTCTCAATTTTGATTATGTCTTTATATCCTATTGACACCATTTTAATTTGCTGCCTAATGCTATCCACCTGCTGAAGAGCATTATTTTGTGTTGCTTTTGGGATTTTTTAGCATCTCTTTAAGTTGTTGATTTTCAGCTAAAGCCCTATCTCTTTCCTGCCCTCAGAGTTCCAATTCCTTGTTTGTACCTTCCAAACATCTTCTGGTTCTTGACATATAATTTTATTTTGTCTTTTACCTCTTGTTAGCTCTTTCAAGAGCATGGCTTTTCTCAGAATTTTCATGCTTCTAAACTACATATGTTTGGCTGATCTTTTCTAACTCTGCTTCTAATTTCCTTTTTTCTTTATTGACTTTTGCTAGCTTTTCTTTTATTTCTTCATCTTCTATCGGAATCGGAGGCAGAGTTTTGCTAACTGTAGAGGTTGCTAAAATTTTGAAGGGTATGGCTTCAAAATTTTGAAGGGTATGGATGCATAGTGGCCCATATATTGGTATAGCTTCTCTTTTTTTTTTAAAGTAAGCCTAAGATCTGCTCGAACTCCTCTAAGGTGGGAGCTAACTAAAAATTCTGAAATGTGAAACAACGTAATGGTGGGTCATAGTATTGGCCTAATGCAGTGATGACTTCTACTTGCATGTCCACTTCTAATAGATTTATGATCCTCCCATATCTTGTAGTGAAGGTCAAATGTTGTGTCTTCTTCAACATTCGGCCCAAACTCACCAAGCTCTCAGCATCAACTTTCTTGGCCTTAAGTTGTAGGGTCCTTTTCAAAAGTGCATCCTTGTGATCTGATCCCACGACACTTTCTATTATTAATCAAAGATACTCATTGCTAGTCTTTAGGCACTTAGTTGCAATGGTTCTCCAACAAACCTAGGAATGATAAATATAAGAATTGTCAATGTGTGGTTTTCAGAGAAATATGGTATGAAGTATGATGATTTACAATGCAATAATGAGTAAGTGAGTTGTTGGTCCTTTAATAGTGACTCGCCTCCTCTTTTGGGAATTTTTTTTTTATTAAGAAGGACACAAGTATGGTTTATCACATTAAAGGACTAAACAACTCACAAAGTATTTGATACAGATAAATCTAAAGGTAATGAAAGATATGCTCATTTTATGTCCTAATGAGATTTTATTAAACTTGGAGATTTCTATCCTGAGGATTTATGGGTCTTTTTTATTCGTGAGAATTTTCATTGGGTGACTTTATTATTCTAAAGGTCTCTAGAGCTAAGTCCCGTTTTAGAATGTTGACCACAAACAGTGGGTAAACCACTAGGTGTGGGACACTGATTAAAAAAGCACACTCCACATGAGGTTTTTACGATAACTAAATAAGATGTACATCCAAAATGGCTACTACTATGCAACTTCTACTTAACTTAAGCTTCACTTAGACCCGGGTATAAAGCCCCACTCGAATGTGCGTGACAAACATGTAGGTGCGGTGGGTGTTGGGAGCATAGAACCTTCATAATCCTAAGGACTACCCGCATCCTACAAAACAAAAAAAAATGCAAAACAAAATTCCAAAAAAAATTCTCTATCCTAAGGTTTGTGTAATAAAACACTATAAACAAAATAATTAACAAACAAATAAAAGTAAGAAAAGGTAAAACAAACATACAAAGATCACAAAAAAAAAATTTACATAACTAACTTATATGAGATTGACTCTCAAGTGTCTCCAGTGGAGTCGCCATCTGTCACGACCAAGATCTTGACGGAAGCTGTAACACCCCAATTTTTAGAAAATGTACCGAATGTACTGTTTGCTGTTTTTCAAACTTTCGTGTGAATGACCGTTGTGTCCCTATTTTACTGTTTCTCGATTTCTGCATGAAATACAAATACGTTTATACAGGCTCAAATTTTATTTAGTCTTTTTACGTAATTTGTTTCGAGACAGTAAAATAAAAGTTTTTCTGAGCTACTATTTTAATTTTTTTGAAAGATATACAGACAATTAATACTGTCTGTAATTTTATTTGAACTTTTTGGATGATTAGCTACGTTGTGGGAAAAAATGGAAAAATGACCATTACGTCCCAAACGTGCTGTTTGTACTATTTTTGCTTTGTTTTTAATTGTTTTCTACTTGATTTAGTGTCCAATATTACTTGTCTGTGATTTTATATGGACTTTTTGTGTGATTTGCTATGGGGCAAGAAAATAATATTTTTCCGGACCGGTAAAATTTGTTTTTAATTATTCAGAGGCGGGGGATCTTACTAAACCCAATTCTGAATGAGCCTAAAATTAATCTTTTAATTTTTAGGATTTAATCACAAATAAAATAATTTTGTATTATTATAATATTATTTTATTAGTCAAGATAACTTAGTGACAAGAGACCCTAAATGTTTTGCGGGACCCACGTTTAGCTAATACGATTAACTTAGTAGCTTAATTAATCATCATTAGTGAAGGAACTCTCTAGAACATGGTGACTAGCTTAGTGACTAGGTTAGTGTGATGATGAAGCTTAGTGACAAGGCTTAGTGACTAGGTTAGAAGGAACCAATGGGAGACAAGCTTGCTAACCAAGTTTTGATCTTGGCCTTTGATGCATTCTAAGGCTTGGATGAAGCCAAGCCATGGACACCTTGCATGGCATTGAAGTCTACGGCCAATGCATGTTGGAGGACCAAAAATCACTTTGTCTTCAAGCATTTTCTCTCTTCTCTCTCTTCCAAAAACCCTAAACACCATTGATGTTCTTTTGGAGCTAGTTTCGGCCAAACCTAGTTCTACCCCATCCAACCACCTAAAATTCTATCCAACCAAGTTTTCTAAACCTAAACACAATCCTAAGAACATCTCTAGTTGAGAGTTCTTGCAAAATCCTTCATTTGAAGCTTGAAAACCTACTTGGAAGATTTGACCAAGGAGGTGAAATCTCTTGTTTTTCTTTTCTAAATTCTTTTTCAAAGTTCTAAGCCATGATTTATCCATGGTTTAAGCTCTCTTTTAATGTTTAGTAATTTGTAGTTTTTGTTTAAGCTTGCTAGGTTTTTGGAGGAGGAAAACCGTGACCCTAGGAGGAGTGAAAGAATCCATTTGTCTTCATTTAAGGTAAGAGGAAGACAAATCTTATCACCTATGGATGGTGGTAAGAAGATGGAGTTGATTTTGTGATTGTAGAATCCATAAGGATTCATGTGTGTGCTTGTTAGTAGCTTATTTGATGTGGTTGTGTATTTGTTAGTAGCTTTCCTAATTGTTGTTTGTAATAAATTGCATGTCTACAAGCTTTAAGTTGCATGTCTATAAGCTTTGATAATATTGCATGTGTTAGAATTGCATGATAAAGTATAGAATGGCATGATAATGTATAGGATGTAAATAACATGTCAAGGAAATGCATGTGTGTTCCAAAGAACACCACACCAAGGCTCACGGCCACTAACCAAATGGAGAACCAAAATGTTCTCTTAATTTTCTTAAAAGGTAATTTAATTAACTTAGGAGAATTAAGAAGGTTTCAAGTTGATTAGATCAAAGAAAATGAATTTAGAAATCAAATGGTAAGACTTAGTATTTTCAGCCAACATGCCTAAAATGAATGTGTTGATTTCAAAAACCATTTTCTAAAACAATGGTTAAATGAATTTAGACAATAAGTTTGACATATATTTAGAAGATCAGAAATAATTTAGAAATCAAATTCAAAGGATTTAGGAAATTCGGCCAACATGCCAAACTAGATATTCTTGATTTCTAAAATCAATTCTAAACCATTTTCAAGTATAAAGAAGGCATTATATGTTAACAAGAATTTTTTTCTAAAAAGAGTTTTTGAAGAAATCAATTGATTAGAATTAAATTAAGGAACTAAAATCAATAATTTTATTGTTATAAAGGAAATACAGTAATCTTTAAGAATTTCTAACATATGGCTCATGCTATATTTTGAAGCATGTTAGGAGTTTTTAAAAGATTAAATTATTCGGTTTATTTAAATAAACAAAGTTTTTACGAAAAAAATTAGGAGACCATTATTATTAATTTTATAAACAAAATACTGTCAATTTTTAGTAAAAACGGACAAATAAGATAGAAAAGATGTCCAAAAGACAGTATACGGTATGAAAACTATTACACGTAGTTTAAACGTACTAATTATTATTTCTGTTTATTTAAACAGTGATTTTTAAGGGATTTGGACAAGAAAATGATTTAAAAATCCTACGCGATTGAGAAAATGTATTAAAAATTCTACGCGATTTTAAAAATAGAAAAATATATTTACGCGATTTATAAATGTTTGTAAAAACGACAGAATTGTGAAAACGCGATAAAATTTCTACGCGATTGACCGTTGCTGTATTTATTTTATGCTGTCGGGAAAATGTGAACCCGTCTGACAGGCTTTTGAGGATTTTTCATTTGTCGGAAAATGTGAACCCGTCATGTGCTTTTGAGGATTTTTTGTCATGTCGGAAAAATGTGAACCCGTCTGAGCTTTCTATTTTTCTCGCCATTGAGGGCATATTATTATCTTGAGGGCATTTTCATAATTTCATATTTTTGAAATTATGTATTGAGTTTATGCCAAATTTTTGTGGATTGGTTGATGAGACGAATCACATCGTGTTGTCGATGCGATAAACGTAGTGTGGTTCATTGTTCTAATGGACTTGGAGACGTTAGTGTACGGTATCCCATATGTGGACGGTTGGTAGCTCCGTGGGCCGTGGTAAACGATAGCACACTAATGGACTCGACACGCACTATATTTAATCGAGATTTGTAAAGTCTAGTAGTACATTTGCCTGTAGTGCCACAACGTGAGACCATGAACTACACCACGCCTGGATAATGGATTCCTGTGTCGTGGGGCTATAGACGCAATGTGTGACCGCGCAATAGTTGGTTGGGCAGCCGTGGTACTAATAGATTTTTGCGAGTCATTCTCTCTGATATCTTTGTGTGTTTTTTTAGCTCCATGGAGTAGGGTGTGTCTTATATTTATTTATTGGGATCTATTTATTTATTTTGTCTTATTTATCTATTTTGTCTTATCTATTTATTTTTATCTTATCTGTTTATTATATTGATATTGATTTATTTGTTTACTTGTATTTGTTTTATCTATTGTTGTATTGTATCATTTGTTTCTTGTTTTATTTTATCTGTGATGGTATATTGTTGGGATATTTAAATCTTTTTGAATCTTTACACTACTCTGTTACTTATTAATGTTATAGCTTTTCATATTGCATGAACTGTATATCTGTTGTTTGTCGTCTTCTTATTGGCCATGTTTGTGGTGATTTTAGATTGTCTTACCTCTTTATTGTATGTGTTTTCTGTATATACCTGTTTATATGGTAAAGAGTTTGAGGAAGAGGAACAGCCTCTCGAGATTCTGTACACCGAGGAAGAAGAGGAACAACAAGAGGAAGATCAGTTCGACGACCAAGAACCATCCGATCATCCATATCCTTTGGATTGATTGTGGGAGATGGCAGTGCCAGGATTTTTGGGGTTTGTACAGCTAGAGTTTCATGGAGGTTCATTGGCTTGGCATCTGCGAGGAGATCGAGATTCTGTGACATATGTAGGACGGCTGACTGTGACTCTACGTCATCGGTTTGATGGAGAACCGATCATGACTACGACAGTATTTCTACACTTAGAGTTGCCCCTATCCATTAGGCGTCATTGGGGTGGGATATCCACTGAGCCTAGTGAGATGACACTCGTATCGACTGCGCGGTCTCATGTCCGCCGAGAGTCGAGACATCCGGGATATTTGTCTCCTGATGATCATTTTCATGTTGAGAGTGATCCTTCGGAGGATTAAATATGCATGATGTTTTTTAGGCGCGTCTCGCGTATGTACGTATATATTGACTCTTTTATTGCTTTATTTACTGTTTTTGTTTAAATATTGGTAGTTTTAGGTGTAAATTATTTATATCACTTATAATGTAAATCATATGTAAATTATGTGTAATGTTGTGATGTTTATTTTATTTTTCCGCATTATTTTATTTAACAATATTCTGTTTATCAGGAATTATCTTACAATATGTAATATTATTTAACAAATGTTTTACAACTTGGGTAGATTTTATTTATTTATTTTATTTTTCTTTATATGTGTGGCATCCCCAAAGGGGTGTTACAGAAGCAGCAAAAAATAAATTATTAGGAGTTGTCACCAATTTTATTTGAAATAAGAAAAATTAGAAAACATTTCTTAGAAAATAGTCTTTGAACCATATTAAATTCGAGAGTCGGTTATGTATAGGGAAGGGTAGAAACTTAATCCTATAACACCCATAATACATCCGTCCTAAAATGGTTACCCTAAGATCATTGTGCAATAACTTTATAATCTCGAAATATATTTGTTTTAACCCCTTTTGTTAAAAAAAAATAGAAAAATAAATAATTTGTGAAAATTTAATTTTTGACTTGACGGAATAGGAGTTCTGCTCCTACGTATCCTCGGGTGCAATGAGAAACTCAAAGTCACGTAGTTCTGTATAGAAAACGATTATGGGTTAGTTATTTTTAATTTTGAAAATATTTTTGTTTTTGAAAATTTGTTTAATTGATTTTTTTGTGTTTAGAGAGAAAAAAATTAAATCATCAAGTTCTCACAACTTATATGGTTCTAAAAGTTATAGGATTAACTAGCTGTCACAACTCAGCTAATCATATTTTATTTTTCTTCTTTTTTTTGGACATTTTTATATTAAAACAAAAATCACTATAAGAGCCAAGCTAACTTTGAATAAAAGATTCAACCCCAAAATCAATCATGCTAACCATTGCCCACTTCAATTATAACTAAAAGTTATTAAACTCCTTCATCACTTAGCCAAAAAAAAAATATATTAAATCTTGTGTGGCCCAAAAGTCATCAGCCTAAGTTAGCATATTAGTCAGCCCTAATTTCTTTTTTTGTGACTACTTTTTTTTTTGCTTTTCATTTTTTTAATTTTTTTATCAGCAATAAAAAAAATCAAAATCAAAATCAAAATGCAACAGAAAGGATCAAATTTCTGGTTTTGGACAGAAACGACGCTCACAAGGGAGGGGAAAAGTCGTGGTGGTGGCGGCGCAGATCTAGTTCAGGCGCAGAGCTTGATGGTGGCGGGGGTTTAACAGTGATTGGTGCGCATCGAGACGGCGATTGGTGCAGTGGTGCAGATCCTGGTCGCACTGGATGAAGCGAAGGTGCATGTGGACTAGTGGGTGGATCACTGGTTCTGGTTCCGGCATGGCGAGCAAGTTCTGCGTGACGCAAAGGACTGGTTTGCGGTTCTAATCCGATTCGGAAGGGGTGACTGGTGGTACGACACAGTTCTGCGAGCGGTGGCTGAGCGGTGGACGATGGCTTCAGGTTGATGTGTAACGCCCTTTTTTTCTTAATACCGCGAAGAAGGAACGTCACACCATAATATAGAGAAAAAAAATGTAATATAAGATTTGCGGAAAATAATAGTTACAGTGATTAATTAAGACCCGGTTCATTATTAACATAAGATTAAATAATTTATATTCTTGGAAGATAAAATAATCGAGTATTGAAATATCTGTATGCATTTTTTTTGTATAATATAACCGTAACGAGATAATAACAATTATCAATACAATAGAATCGAAACAGAATTTATAATCATACATTCACAATATATATATATATTAAATGCATCAACCTGTTTAGTTACATCACAAAATATACAAAAAGTAAAGGCTTTACCTACCCAAGATAGTTACAATTTTATACCCATGAACTAGCTAAACATCAGGCTTCCCCAAAAAGATAAACAGTTAGCCATCAGTAGCCACCTATAGTATCAGGCCCTAAGATTGACGAGAATGGACCATAGCCGGGTCCTCCTCATCCGATGAAATTGCCATCGGAGTGACCGAATTTCGGGTAGAAGCCCGAGCAGTGGAGAGGAAATAATCCTCTTGAGGGGTGTAGAACATATCAGTCCACATGTCCCTCACGGGTAGATAAAATTCTAAAATAACAAAAGCTGAAAAATCAAAGACAAGGGCGTCATAACGACCCCAAGATAAAGACACCATCAGCTCCCCGCGGTACATGCATCTGTCCGTCTGCACATGTAGGTGCCAGCAATCTAGTCCTCCATGGAAGGTCAACTTCACGTACCCCAAAAAGCGGCGTGGGCGTGATGACATCCTCAACAACTCTAGTCGTAGTGCGGCCAGAAACCTGGAAACTGTAACGCCCCTTTTTGGGAGGGAACGTCACATTGTCAAATAAAGTAAAATGCGGAAATTAAATAAACAACGATTAAGACCCGGTTCATTTTAATTAATTAATGTTTAACCATGTGAGCAAACTTGGCAATATTTTTTTTTTATAATAATAATAATAATGATACTACGGAGTGCGGATAAAAATGACGAATAAAACAATACATAGAGATTTGCACCTGAATAGCATGCATATATATCTGGAGTTTAATACAACTGTTTCATAAATACAAGCCTGGCCATCATCAAAAAGCAAAACTATACCCACCCCAAGGGAACATGCATATACAAAATATACAGCCCAACCAAAAAGAAAAGTACATCAGGCCCCCAAAAATAAAACACCGCAGCCATCGGTAGCCACCAATGATCATCGACCCCTCAGATAAAAAGGGACCGATTCAGGATCATCAGGAGGACCCTCATCAGGATCTTCCTCATCCGAGGACTCATCCATAGGAACCACGGAGGCGTGGGACGGAGCCCGTGCGGTGGAATCAAACGAATCCTCCTGCGGAGTGTAATAACGGGAACCCCACATCTCCCTGATAGGCAGGTAAAACTCCAGGCGTAAGCTGAGGTAGCAAGTGAGGACAGGAGCCTCATGACGTCTCCAGGCAAGTGCTATCGACACGTCTCCCACATACACGCAGCGGTCGGAGTTCAGGTTGATGTGCCAGCACTCCGGCCCTCCAAGGAAGGTCAGACGCACATCTCCCAAGAATCCGCGCATACGTGCAGACATCGTCGCGAGTAGAAAGTCGGTCTGTGCGTGCGGCGGCCGGGGGGAAGGCGGGGATCTTCTGTCTCTTCACCGTCGTCTTCGATCGCATGCGGGGTGCACATAAACGAAGAAATAATAGAAGCACGGGGAAAAAGGTAAGATATCCTACCATCAATACCAATACAAAGAACCAAGAACCGAACGGCGCATAACGCCCACGTAGCATGTAAAGGCAATAAATAAGCTTTTAAACAGGGTAACCGGTCGAGGCAATCATTAATAAAGGTAATGAATAATTCATAATATCCAGCGGTTCAATTCGGACAATTAAATATCATGTAAACAATAATTTTCGGATGACGAGAATATTCCACGATGCATGGACACATATTCAATTTCCTACTCCATGGAGCTAGACTCAAACAATCGGAGAGAAAGATCGGAGACATGTCTATGACTCCTACTGCCGAGGCCGGTGCTATCAATAAATTTTCTCGTGCACAATCATGGCATTGCACGAGATATTCTACACTAGATCACGATATAGGACAGTGTCAAGTCCGGATCGTCGGTGCGTTTGTATCGGTTGCCCCACGGGCAAAGGAGCTACCAACTACCCATTGTGGAGGACCCGCACCCCGACGCCCTAAGGTCATAACAAGACCCACACTTGTCTACTCGCACCCGCACTAAGGTGTGTTCAATCTCCTAGGCAACTTGGCCTTACAACAGTCCACAAGGACATCACAATGCATAAGACACTATGCATGCCAATGTATGATCCACAATTTCATACAATAGCATAATATACCACATTTGATCAAGAGAGTGCAATAAGCAAATTTGCATCCAAAAAGAACCCAATATCAACATAATATCAATTTATAATTCAAGGAACATATTTTAGGTCCATTATGGATTTCTAAAATCTCCAAGTCTTATGAAAATTATCTCATTGGTTCATTAAGGTTTATGAAATTCTTAATCTCTTGTATTCTTTGATTACTTGTAATCCGAGTAATGGGTTATGGAATCTTAACCCGAATTTTCACCTAGAGGTCGTGGCCTTCCCAAGGTTTCAAATAATTTATGTTCACATCATTAAGTCCATTTGCTTGTTATTTTAATCCAAGTTGTTTGATTCTTATGATTACCTTCCAAATTTAGCTTATCTCCTAAGTCTTAACCACAATCCATCATAAAAATTATTGTTGCAAGTTTCCTACTACTTTAATCTATGTTTGGTTACTTGATTAATTCAAGTCTTGACATCTCAAATTTGTTATCTTTTCCCCTCATTCAAGCCCTCAAAACCGTGGCACTCCATAGGGTCCTAGGTTACAAATTTTCTTCTCACTAGTTTAGTCTTCCTTTACTTAGTTTGCCTAGCATTATTCTTGACACAATGTTAACCAAATTCTGCTCTTAAGAACAGCCCAAAACCGTGGCACTCACCAAGGTCCAACAA
This sequence comes from Ormosia emarginata, assembly GCA_029884605.1. Taxonomy (NCBI): domain Eukaryota; kingdom Viridiplantae; phylum Streptophyta; class Magnoliopsida; order Fabales; family Fabaceae; genus Ormosia; species Ormosia emarginata. The sequence continues at coordinate 7,787,114 of JAQQTP010000063.1, read as the reverse complement.
CCAGAATTTTGTCCACTTGAATCAACCTTAACTACTTGATTTAATTTGCCTTGCATTGGTCAAAATTTAAGCATCATTTCCATTCATTTTCCAGCCCAAAAACAGCCCCAAACCGTGACACATTCAGGGGGTTCCAGCAACCAAAATTTCCAGCAAGCAACATGAATTTCAATCACAAAATTACATGAATGATTAACCACTCAATCAACTACTCAAAGCTAAATTAAGATAACATTCAAGAAATCAATTTCAAGCAATTTCACATGTGGTTTTTCTTCCAAAAATCAAATACAAGATTCCTAGTTGCTAAAGAGGTTGAGGAGGATTAATCTTCCTCTTACCAAGATGAAGAACCAAGAAAATTCCAAGAAGCACTCTTGATTTTTGGATTTGAAGCTCAAAAACCCTAGAAAATGTGGTCCAAGTTAGAACAATGTAATGGTGTGAAAAAGAAGAAGAAAATGACCATTAAATCAAGAGGAAACCAGAAACGAAAATGGAGTGGAAGTCTAAAATTTTTCAGCCATGGGAGCTCACCTTCAAAGCTTGAGAAATGGTTGAAGATGGAAGCTTTCTTGAAAACTCCAAGCACAAAAGATGATGAGAAGGAGTAGGAGATTAAGAAAATATGGTTGATGTGAATTTTTATGAATGTTGGAGTCTTTGGAGGGTGGCTGGACGTGTGGTGGCTGGAAGAGGAAGAAAGAAAAGGTTGAAGAGAGAAAGAAGAAGAAGAAACGTAAAAAGGAGAAGAAAATGGTGCTTTTGGTGATAATGCCTTTAGATGTAATATTAGGATATTAGAATCAATTATTTCTCTTGAGTGGGCTGCAGATACGTAAATGAGAGAGAGAAATGGGTGACAAAAATTGGCTTCCTTTGGAAGCTACACATGTGGTCAAAGCTTGGGGTCAAAGCTTCTTAAGGAAGCTTGAATATTTAACTATTAAATTTGAATTAAAGTGATTTGATTAGACATAAGGTAGATTACATTAAGATAATGTGATAGTATTTTTATTACACACTATTATCCAATAGATAATAGTTACAGTTGATAGAAGTCAGTATTTAATTAATCTGACAGATAAATTTTTCGCTGTACTGATTTAATTGTATCTGTAAAGATTTATCGAAAATTGCGAAACCTCGTAAACTGTGTCAAGTCTCGGGTTTAGTAAGATCTCCCGTCGACTTATCCATAGTCCAAGGTTCTCAGAGAAAACATCGCGTTTCTCTGATTCTGCTCAGTGCGCACGCAAAACGAGGAATATATTAAAATATTCGACGGTTCCGGAAAATTCCCAGAAAATTCCCAAAAATTGCAAATATTATAAAACGACTATCCGTCATATAATTTTCCAATTTTTGAAGCACTACAGTTGTTTTCACGACTCTGCTCGAGTTTCACGCAAAACGAAGAATATATTAAAATATTCGTCATTTCCGAAAAATTCCAGAAAAATTCACATAAATCACAAATATTGAAAAATGACTATTCATGGTGAAATAATCAATTTCTGGAGTGTTACACTGGTCTCAGCAATTCTCAGCCCAGTGTGCACGTAAAACGAGGAATATATTAAAATATTCATCGTTTCCAAAAATTCCAGAAAAATTCCTAAAAATCAAGAATATTATAAAACGATGATTCATGATCAAATATATATTTTTCGAAATGTTACAACACTCCCCTACTAAAAGGAATTTCGTCCTCGAAATTTACATACCTTAAAATAATTCTGGATGTTGCTCCTTCATCTTATCTTCCAATTCCCAAGTCGCATCACCAGTTGCTTCATTCCAAATCACCTTTACTAATGGAATCTCCTTGCCTCGTAGTTGCTTTATCCGTCGATCCTCGATTCTCGCAGGAGACGTTTCATAGGTCGTTTCTCTTTTAAGCGTATTGTGTCCTGTTATGACATGACTTGGATCGGTAAATATTTACGAAGTTGTGACACATGGAATACATTATGTATGTTTGAAAGAATAGGGGTAAGGCTATCCGGTAAGCTACTGGACCTATCCGACGAAGAATTTGGTAAGGTCCAAGAAATTTTGGAGTGAGTTTTCTAGATTTCAAGGCCCGGTCGACCCCAGTCGTGGGTGTGACTTTCAGGAACACATGCTCACCTTCTTCAAACTCAAGAGGCTTTCTTCTCTTATCCGCATAGCTCTTCTGTCGGCTCTGAGCAGTTCTCATCTTCTCTTGAATCATTTTAACCTTCTCAGTCGTCTGCTGGATAATATCTGGTCCAATCGTAAGACGCTCGCCGTCTTGGTACCAACATAATGGTGTTCGATGCCGTCTTCCATACAGAGCTTCGTAGGGTGCCATCCCTATACTCGAATGATAACTGTTATTGTAGGTGAACTCCACCAGTGGTAAAACTTCATCCCAACTTCCAGTCTGTTCCATAGAACAAGCTCTAAGTAGGTCCTCTAGAGATTGGATCGTTCTTTCCGATTGACCATCGGTTTGCGGATGATACGCCGAACTCAGGCGCAATCTCGTCCCCAACGAAGCTTGTAAACTTTGCCAAAACTTTGAGGTAAACCTCGGATCTCTATCCGAGACTATACTCGTAGGCACACCATGTAATCTGACAATTTCCCCGATATACAGTCGGGTCAGCTTTTCCAAACTGTACCTTATGTTGATCGGGAGGAAATGAGCCGATTTTGTAAGTCGATCGACTATTACCCAGATCGAATCATGTCCCATCCTTGTCCTTGGCAATCCCACAACAAAGTCCATTGCGATGCTGTCCCACTTCCATTCAGGAATAGACAATGGTTGCAGCAACCCTGCAGGTCGCTGATGTTCCACTTTGGCTTTTTGACAGACTAGACAAGTCGATACACATCTAGTGACATCACTTTTTAGTCCATGCCACCAGAACAACTTCTTCAAGTCTTGGTACATCTTTGTTATACCAGGGTGCATACTTAGCTTGCTAGTGTGGGCATGATCCACAATATATCGTCTAAGCTCTTGGTCACGAGGAATGCAAACTCTACCTCGGAATCTCAGAATTCCATCTGTTCCTTCTTCGAACTCTGTTTTCTCGCCTTGTTTCATTTGTTCTCTTATTCCTTGCAAGAATTCATCGGTCTTCTGTTTTTCTCGTATGTCTTCCATCAACTCGCTTGAGATGGTAACCATATTCATGCAAATTCTTCCGGGTTCCAACTTAACAAATGACCAGACATCTCTAAATTGTTCGATGAGATCTCTTTCCTTAATCATCAAGGCAGAAACACTGATAGTCTTTCTACTTAAGGCGTCAGCCACAACGTTCGCCTTGCCAGGGTGGTACAACAACTGGAAATCATAATCCTTCAAAAACTCCAGCCATCTCCGCTGTCTCATATTCAGCTCTTTCTGGTCGTACAAGTACTTCAAGCTCTTGTGGTCGCTGAAGATGTTGAATGTCGCTCCATAAAGGAAATGTCTCCATATCTTCAGAGCAAAAACCACAGCTGCCAACTCCAAATCATGAGTCGGGTAATTCTTTTCGTGCACTCGCAACTGTCGCGAAGCGTAGGCTACCACCTTTCGGTGTTGCATAAGAACAGATCCCAATCCTTGGTACGAAGCGTCACAATACACCTCGAACGGTTCATTCGGATCAGGTAACACTAATACAGGTGAGGTAGTCAGCTGTTTCTTCAACTCTTGAAAACTCTGCTCACATTTATCAGTCCATTCGAAAGCTTGATTCTTCTTCGTCAATTGAGTGAGCGGTCCGGCAATCTTGGAAAACCCTTCTATGAACCTCCGGTAATATCCGGCTAAACCAACGAAGCTACGGACTTCCGTCACTGACTTCGGTTGTTCCCACTGCAATACTGCTTCCACTTTGCATGGATCCACTGCGATTCCTTCTTTTGAGATCACATGACCCAAAAACTTCACCTCATCTAGCCAAAACTCGCACTTCGACAGCTTGGCATACAGTTCCTTTTCCTTCAAAATCTAGAGAACTATGTTGAGGTGCTCAGTATGATCCTCCTGATTCTGGGAATATATCAGGATGTCATCAATGAAGACGACAACAAACTTATCCAGGTACGGACGAAAGATGCGGTTCATATAGTCCATGAGAATAGCAGGCGCATTCGTCACACCAAACGGCATCACAAGATACTCGTAATGACCGTATCGCGTACGAAAAGCAGTCTTGGGTATATCCTCCGTCTTCACTCTTATCTAATGATACCCAGATCTCAAGTCAATCTTCGAAAATACCGTTGCCCCCTTCAGTTGGTCCATCAAGTCGTCAATTCTCGGGAGAGGATATTTGTTCTTGATTGTCAACTTGTTCAATTGCCTATAGTCCACACACAATCTCGAGGTACCGTCCTTCTTTCGAACAAGTAGCACAGGTGCTCCCCACGGGGATACACTTGGTCTAACGAATTGCTTCTCCAAAAGCTCTTCTAGGCTGCTTCTTAAGTTCGGCTAATTCGCATCGGTGACATTCGGTAAGGTGCTATAGACACGGGACCAGCTCCCGGTACTAGATCAATAGCAAACTCGATTTCACGTGCCGGCGGTAAACCAGGTACTTCTTCATGGAAGATCTCAGGAAATTCCTTCACTACCGGAATAGTACTCAAATCAGCCTCACTCTCAACTTTCAAAGAAGATAATAGCATGTACCCCTGAGCTTCTTCTTTCAATAAAGCTCGTGCTTGGTTGGCCGTCAAGTATCTAGAATTCTCATCCACAGGAAAGACTATGGTCTTACTAGAACAATCTAACAGAACATGGTTGGAAGATAACCACCATTCCTAGGATTACATCTAACGTGAAAGAGGTAAACGGATCAAATCGACGAAAAGATTCGACCTTCAACAATCAAAGGACACTTCAAACGGACTTTGGTAGTAACTACCGGTTTATCGGTGGGGGTTGAAACAAATCAATTCAAAAAGGTAGTTCGGACACGGGTAAACCAAGTCGTAGCACACGGTCATATGATATGAAAGAATGGGTTGCCCCGAGTCATACAAGTACTTTTAAAAGATTACCTTCTATGGCGCCTTCTCCTTGAATCAAGTCTTCGGATTCGAAGCTTCACTCCACTCATAGTATAAACTCGACCTCCGGCTTGTGGTTTCTTGGCTCGGGTTGCATTGACTGAAGGTTCAGCCTTTGCTTGGTTGCAGTCTCTGGACATATGGCCCGGTTTGCCACATCTGAAGCAAATGATTCCTTTTATCGTGCAGTCTCTTGTGAGATGATCCTTCCCACACTTCAGGCATTTGGACGGGTAGGTCGTATTCTGACCAGTTCGGTTCCCAGAAGAACCTCCACCTGAACTTCCACCGGTTGGTTGTTGACTCCCCGTTGGTCGGGAATAGGGTTTCTTCTGAAAGCGGTTTGAACCACTGCCTCCACCTCTTTGGGACCGTACAGGCCCAAAGTTCCTGTTTCTCGCGTCTCTAGCCTGCTCCAAGGCTTCAACTTCGCAGCAAGTGTCTAACAGCCCGAGAATACCTTCATCTTCAAGGTAATCACAGCTTTCTTTACCTCGTACCTCGGTCCTTCGGTGAATTTCCAAAGATTTCCGGGGCTTCATCGGTTTGATGCTTTGGTAATGTGTTGAAAATTTCTCTAAGTTTTCAAACTTGGTCGCGTATTCGCCGACAAATCATGTTCCCCTGTCTCGGGTTGAGGAACTCCATCTCCTTTGCGTGTCTCGCATTCGCGAGAGAAAGTATTTGCCCAAGAATTTCTCCTTGAACAATTCCCAAGTGACCTCTGCTCCTTCAGCTTCTAATGCCCTTTGAGCTCCATTCCACCAGTCTTCGGCATTTCCGACAAGCATAAAAGTTGCATAATTTACCTTCTTGTCTGCCGCACAATTCATGCCACGAAAGACTTTTTCCAGCTCCTTGATCCATAGATTAGCCTTGTCGGGATCAAACTCCCCCTTGAATTGCGGAGGGTTATGATGACGAAACTCTGCTAAGTTTTGCGCGTCGGCAGTCGCCTCGAGCTGTTGAGCAGCTCTCTCTTGTTGTTGAGCAGTGCGTTCATTTTGTTGGGCGATGACTTCAGCCATTCTCTGCATCGCTTCAATAGCAGCTGCCATATCTCCACCTCTTGCCATCTTGCTCTTCTCTCAAATTAGATTACTGAAAACATAAGAAAAGTCAGAGGAATCCACTCAAGACACCCATCACAGAGATTCACACAGCACAAACAAGACAGACTCACACTCAAGACCCAAAGAAAACATAAACCGGGGCTCTGATACCAACTTAATGTAACGCCCCTTTTTGGGAGGGAACGTCACATTGTCAAATAAAGTAAAATGCGGAAATTAAATAAACAACGATTAAGACCCGGTTCATTTTAATTAATTAATGTTTAACCATGTGAGCAAACTTGGCAATATTTTTTTTTTATAATAATAATAATAATGATACTACTACTGAGTGCGGATAAAAATGACGAATAAAACAATACATAGAGATTTGCACCCGAATAGCATGCATATATATCCGGAGTTTAATACAACTGTTTCATAAATACAAGCCTGCCATCATCAAAAAGCAAAACTATACCCACCCCAAGGGAACATGCATATACAAAATATACAAATTTCAACCAAAAAGAAAAGTACATCGGCCCCCAAAAATAAAACACCGGCACCATCGGTAGCCACCAATGATCATCGACTCCTCGGATAAAAGGGACCGATTCGGATCATCGGGAGGACCCTCATCGGGATCTTCCTCATCCGAGGACTCATCCATAGGAACCACGGAGGCGCGGGACGAGCCCGTGCGGTGGAATCAAACGAATCCTCCCGCGAGTGTAATAACGGGAACCCCACATCTCCCGATAGGCAGGTAAAACTCCAGGCGTAAGCTGAGGTAGCAAGTGAGGACAGGAGCCTCATGACGTCTCCAGGCAAGTGCTATCGACACGTCTCCCACATACACGCAGCGGTCGGAGTTCAGGTTGATGTGCCAGCACTCCGGCCCCCCAAGGAAGGTCAGACGCACATCTCCCAAGAATCCGCGCATACGTGCAGACATCGTCGTAGTAGAAGTCAGTCCTGTGCAGGCCAGAAGCCGGGGAAGGCAGGATCTTCTGTCTCTTCACCGTTGTCTTCGATCAGTACAGGGTGCACATAAACAGCAAATAATAGAAGCACAGGGAAAGAGGTAAGATATCCTACCATCAATACCAATACAGCAACCAAGAACCGAACGACGCATAACGCCCACGTAGCATGTAAAGGCAATAAATAAGCTTTTAAACAGGTAACCAGTCAGGCAATCATTAATAAAGGTAATGAATAATTCATAATATCCAGGCAGTTCAATTCAGACAATTAAATATCATGTAAACAATAATTTTCAGATGACAGAATATTCCACGATGCATGGACACAATATTCAATTTCCTACTCCATGGAGCTAGACTCAAACAGTCGGAGAGAAAGATCAGGAGACATGTCTATGACTCGGCTGCCGAGGCCAGTGCTATCAATAAATTTTCTCGTGCACAATCATGGCATTGCACAGACATTCTACACTAGATCACGATATAGGACAGTGTCAAGTCCAGATCGTCGGTGCGTTTGCATCGGTTTGCCCCACGGGCAAAGGAGCTACCAACTACCCATTGTGGAGGACCCGCACCCCGACGCCCCCAAGGTCATAACAAGACCCACACTTGTCTACTCGCACCCGCACTAAGGTGTGTTCAATCTCCTAGGCAACTTGGCCTTACAACAGTCCACACGGACATCACAATGCATAAGACACTATGCATGCCAATGTATGATCCACAATTTCATACAATAGCATAATATACCACATTTGATCAAGAGAGTGCAATAAGCAAATTTGCATCCAAAAAGAACCCAATATCAACATAATATCAATTTATAATTCAAGGAACATATTTTAGGTCCATTATGGATTTCTAAAATCTCCAAGTCTTATGAAAATTATCTCATTGGTTCATTAAGGTTTATGAAATTCTTAATCTCTTGTATTCTTTGATTACTTGTAATCCGAGTAATGGGTTATGGAATCTTAACCCGAATTTTCACCTAGAGGTCGTGGCCTTCCCAAGGTTTCAAATAATTCATGTTCACATCATTAAGTCCATTTGCTTGTTATTTTAATCCAAGTTGTTTGATTCTTATGATTACCTTCCAAATTTAGCTTATCTCCTAAGTCTTAACCACAATCCATCATAAAAATTATTGTTGCAAGTTTCCTACTACTTTAATCTATGTTTGGTTACTTGATTAATTCAAGTCTTGACATCTCAAATTTGTTATCTTTTCCCCTCATTCAAGCCCTCAAAACCGTGGCACTCCATAGGGTCCTAGGTTACAAATTTTCTTCTCACTAGTTTAGTCTTCCTTTACTTAGTTTGCCTAGCATTATTCTTGACACAATGTTAACCAAAATTCTCGCTCTTAAGAACAGCCCAAACCGTGGCACTCACCAAGGTCCAACAACCAGAATTTTGTCCACTTGAATCAACCTTAACTACTTGATTTAATTTGCCTTGCATTGGTCAAAATTTAAGCATCATTTCCATTCATTTTCTAGCCCAAAAACAGCCCCAAACCGTGACACATTCAGGGGGTTCCAGCAACCATAATTTCCAGCAAGCAACATGAATTTCAATCACAAAATTACATGAATGATTAACCACTCAATCAACTACTCAAAGCTAAATTAAGATAACATTCAAGAAATCAATTTCAAGCAATTTCAAGAACAACCACCATGTGGTTTTTCTTCCGAAAATCAAATACAAGATTCCTAGTTGCTAAAGAGGTTGAGGAGGATTAATCTTCCTCTTACCAAGATGAAGAACCAAGAAAATTCCAAGAAGCACTCTTGATTTTCGGATTTGAAGCTCAAAAACCCTAGAAAATGTGGTCCAAGTTAGAACAATGTAATGGTGTGAAAAAGAAGAAGAAAATGACCATTAAATCAAGAGGAAACCAGAAACGAAAATGGAGTGGAAGTCTGAAATTTTTAGCCATGGGAGCTCACCTTCAAAGCTTGAGAAATGGTTGAAGATGGAAGCTTTCTTGAAAACTCCAAGCACAAAAGATGATGAGAAGGAGTAGGAGATTAAGAAAATATGGTTGATGTGAATTTTTATGAATGTTGGAGTCTTTGGAGGGTGGCTGGACGTGTGGTGGCTGGAAGAGGAAGAAAGAAAAGGTTGAAGAGAGAAAGAAGAAGAAGAAACGTAAAAAGGAGAAGAAAATGGTGCTTTTGGTGATAATGCCTTTAGATGTAATATTAGGATATTAGAATCAATTATTTCTCTTGAGTGGGCTGCAGATACGTAAATGAGAGAGAGAAATGGGTGACAAAAATTGGCTTCCTTTGGAAGCTACACATGTGGTCAAAGCTTGGGGTCAAAGCTTATTAAAGAAGCTTGAATATTTAACTATTAAATTTGAATTAAAGTGATTTGATTAGACATAAGGTAGATTACATTAGGATAATGTGATAGTATTTTTATTACACACTTTTATCCAATAGATAATAGTTACAGTTGACAGAAGTCAGTATTTAATTAATCTGACAGATAAATTTTTCGCTGTACTGATTTAATTGTATCTGTAAAGATTTATCGAAAATTGCGAAACCTCGCAAACTGTGTCAAGTCTCAGGTTTAGTAAGATCCCCCGTCGACTTATCCATAGTCCAAGGTTCTCAGAGAAAACATCGCATTTCTCTGATTCTGCTCAGTGTGCATGCAAAACGAGGAATATATTAAAATATTCGACGATTCCGGAAAATTCCCAGAAAATTCCCAAAAATTGCAAATATTATAAAACGACTATCCGTCATATAATTTTCTAATTTTTGAAGCACTACAGTCGTTTTCACGACTCTGCTCGAGTTTCACGCAAAACGAGGAATATATTAAAATATTCGTCGTTTCCGAAAAATTCCAGAAAAATTCACATAAATCACAAATATTGGAAAATGGCTATTCATGGTGAAATAATAAATTTTCGGAGTGTTACACTGGTCTCGGCAATTCTCAGTCCAGTGTGCACGTAAAACGAGGAATATATTAAAATATTCGTCGTTTCCAAAAATTCTAGAAAAAATCCTAAAAATCAAGAATATTATAAAACGATGATTCATGATCAAATATGTATTTTTCGGAATGTTACAGAAACTCAGTTGTTTCCTTCTCCTCCTCACGAGCGTCTTCTCAGAATCATATAAATAAATAGAAAGCATCGAAATACAGAAAGAGGTGAGACACCCAGCTTTCAGTACCAAAATGACAGCAAGAAAACGAAACAGCGCTGGATGCCCTCATATAAATATAATGATAATTAAAATTTACGGTAAGAGCAGGACAATAATAAATAACAGTAAACATCATCAATAGCAGGTAGATAGCAACAACATTTCCAATATTCAACAGTTCAAGCAATTAAATAATTATTGTAGTAATAATAACAAATAATTTTCACAATAATAGATACTCATGCTCAATGAATTATGAGACTGACAGTTCACAATGCAAATGGTACCAAAATTCCTACTCTATGGAGTTAGACATAAACATTTTCAGAGTGAATGATCAAGGAGTAATGCCAGTATCTCGTTAGCCTTTAAAAATAGTGTGCTCATCTCATAAAAACATTTGTACAATACGGCTTATACATGGCACCTCAACAGTCGATCGCGATATAGGACAGCGTCTCAGTCTGGATCGTCGGTGTGTTTGTATCGGTCTATCCCTCTGCCTCAGTGGAGCTACCACTGCCCGTTGTGAGACACCCGCACCCTGACACCCTCAAGGCCAACCACTATGACCCTACGCTTAGTCTATTCGCACCCGTACATAGGTGTTATTCAAATTCTTAGGCATACATAGCCTTTCCAATAATGTCCAATGGACAACACATATGCATGACGACACAATGTACATCATACATGTTTATCAATGATGCATTGATCATAAGCATCCCACAATGGCATATATATATATATATATATATATATATATATATATATATATATATATATATATATATATATATATATATATATATATATATATATATATATATATATATTCATCACTAAATACATATTATCAATTGCTTTGTCCCACATAAGGGATCACAATAATATAGAATCAATCCTCAATATTAATATGTATTTAGGGTTCATTTATCATCACAAGTCCATATTTTCAAATTCGTAAACTTAAATCAATTATGACAATTTTTGGGTTAGGTAACCCTTCAAAACCGTAACACTCTCAAGTGCTATTACTCAATTTAATTCTTTCACTTCATTATGGATTATGCATGTCTCTAAATTCTTAGTCTTCAAAAATGCACCAAGGCATCCTTTAACCTCAAAATGTTCTCTCTATAACCGTGGCCTCACATGGTTTTCAAGATCCAATTTTCTTCCATTTTATGCATTAATTTCTTAATAAATAAAATTTGGGATGTTACATGATGGGTCACGGTTTGGTTATGGTGTTAGTGAGGTTGGTTATGGAGGTTGATGATCGCTATGGTGGGTTGAAGGTAATGAAGATGAAGTGGTGAAGTGGGAGGAGGTTAGAGAATGGTTGTTATGGTGGATTGAAGATGATGAAGATGAAGTGGTGATATGGGTGAGATGGTGTTTGGCAGAGGTTGAAGATGGCTATGATGTGTAACACCCTTCCTAAACTAATGATCCTAATCAGGATTATAGTAGCTTAGTAATACTGGTAAGAGTTATCTATTAATTTTGGTAATTTTCTGAACAAGTTTGGGCGTAATTTTATAACACTAAGTACAAGAGAATAATTAAAATATTTGTAAAATCGGTTGATATGATGGAAATAAATATGAAAAAATTATTTTCTAGCTATGAATAATTGATAAGAGTTGTAGAAAATTTGGAAAGTCAACTAAGTTAGTATGTGTTTGGTTCAGTTGTGAAAACTTTGATTATTTTAATAATTGATTATTGTATAAAATCTTTTTGTTATAATCAATTATAATTTATTCATTTTTATGTTTGGATATATCACTAAAAAGTGATTTTAAATTAATCTATTTCATTTGGATGATATAAAAAATAATTACTTTTATGTATTAAATTACTAAAATAGGTATAGAATAATTAAAAAAGTTATTTGATTAAGGACAAAATGGTATTTGCATATCAAAGTGTAAGGAATACTTTAAAAGCTAGAATCATAAGCTTCAATCTTCAGCATTATGAAAAAAACTTTTATTTTGTATTGAATTTCATGCAAAAGCTGAAACTTATTTTTCCAAACATTATTAAACACTATTACAACAACTTTTTTCCCAAAAAAAAGCTAAAAAAAAAACTAATAAAAGTGTTACCAAACATGTACTTAATCTGGTATTTTTAAGGATACTGCTGAAAAATAGCCGGGATAATTAAGTAGCTTACAAAATTATGAAATTTCATAGAGATGATAAGTAGAATATGGAGAATATTTTAGTATAGAAAATAATTTAAGGTAGACATATTTACTTATTTTATAGGTTTGATTTAATTTGAAAAAGTAGTGTAACTTATTTAATGAATATCAGTACATGAAAAGTTATGGAAAAATGGATTTGAGGACTAAGTTGAGTCCTAAAATATATTATAAGACTTATTGATATTTGAAAACTCAATTTTGAAAAATTAAAGTGCATGTAGCAGATACTAAAGTTTCAGTATAGAATTTTTATTCATTTCCTCACCTGCCACCATTCTTTCTCTCCAGATTTTTCTTTACTTTTCTCCCTCATTTTTCGTTCTCATTCCTGTCTCTTTCTTTCTCTCTTTTCATGCTGAACTAGAAGAGAAACAAAGCACGGTTGCTATCTTTCTCCACCACTCCTATATTTTTTTTTTCATCTTCCATGTATCACCTTCCATCTTTACCCACATATAACTTTGTTTATCCTTATTCTTTCTCCATTATTTCTCATGGTTAACAGCCCCAAAAACAGCTTCAAAATAGAGCAGGAAAACGGCCAACGAAAAGAAAAAAAGAAGGAAAAGAAAGTGAAGAAAAAGATAGGAAAATCAAGGAGCCAAAGCTAAGAGTGAGGTAGGGATTCCTTGCCATCTTTTTGCTCTTCTTTTCTTATTGTTCTACTGGTCCATGGAGCACTAGAAATTCACAACCAGCAGTAAACAAAACATCATATGTATTCGTTCTTTCTTGTGCTTCTAAACCACCTTGCCTTAGTTTTATTCTCTCTTTGATTTCTTGAGCAAAAGTGTTGTGAATTTGATTAATATTTTGATGTTATGACTCACGGCTAGGTTGGAATGTCAAGGTGTTTGTATTCTTTAAAAATTATTCATCTATTTCTTTATTGATGTTTGTCTTGAATTATGTTAGAGAAAATTGCTAAACTTTGAGATTGGAAGTCATGGTTGTACATGATTTGTTATGGCAGAATTTATGTTGATATTATACTTAATTTTGTGATTGATACTTAGGTCTAAATTATGATGAAAAAGGAAGGTAGAATGCTGCCCTATTTATGGTTGTATATTATGGTTTTTGTGATTGAAATGGAAACCTAAAAAAAGGGCAGAATGTTGCCCTATTCTTAGCTTGATTATGAATGTTTAAAATGTGTAAAAGCATGTCTTAAATTATATTGAATGTTCACGGCAGTGTTGGTTTTGTTTGTGATCAGAAAAGTGTTATTTTTAAGCATGAAATTGTGATTTGGATCTTGGTTATTGACTTTGGCAGAAACATGCCCTTTGAGACCAGAATTTTAGTATTGATGTGTTTGAAATTATAGATTGGAAATGTGTTGAAAAATAAGGTTGAATACTATTATGTTACGACCTTAATTTGAATGAAATTTTGTTATGTATTGAAGTTATGTTTTGATTAAAATTGAGAGTTTGGGTTGAATGGTGATCACGGCTAAGTATGCCTTATTAAGGGAAGGATTTGAATTGTATTACTCCTTTGAACCTAAAGTTGAACTATACAATGAGAATTATTATATGTACCTTGTATGAAATGAAAGATATGTATAAATGATGTTGAGAAGCATAATAATGAAAGAATAAGGGTAGATTGAGGTTGAATGAATCACTCCCTCTCTAGAAGCATATAATGTAATGTATAAATGAAAAGTTTAATGATTGATGTTTTGATTCATTATTATGCAAGGAAAAGATACATTATGTAAAAGTGAATGAAGGATTGGTTTTAAAACATTTTTGCATGTTTTGGTTTTCAAACTTGATGTTTACTATTTCCACGTATTTGGCTTGGGCCAAAGGTGCTCCCAATGCTAGGGTTATGATATTAAGGGAGGTTAAGGAACAAAGGTTGTCCTAATGCCTCATGAGGTCAAGGAACAAAGGTTGTCCAAATACCTCATTTTACCCAGAGGAAATATAAGGAACAAAGGTTGTCCTGGGAATATGCAAACATCATAAGCTTTCCTAAAACAAAATATTTTTACTAACATTACATAAGCATACATTAGGACATTCATTAGGCATAATCATACATCATAATGCATTACATAAAATGACAATTGTATGGGCAATTGTCCTGTTTTTAGAATTAAAGTAATAAGAACCAATGTGGAAGCTTGACTTGAAAGTATTCGGAAAGAATGAAATATGATTACAGACGAAGTGTGTGATTTATGAAATAAGAGATATGAAGAGTATCACATTAGAATATGGAACTTGAGGCATAAAGAATTATATGAATACGAGAATGATGAGATATAAAAATATATGATATAAAAACTAAGTTTAGTTATGGATTAATACAATAACTAATTGGATTTGTTACTTTATGTGTTATTGTGAAGTATTATTAGTAGGACGATTATTTTATATGATTAGATATGGTATTGGGTTTGATTATATAAATGATTTGATTTAATAAAGAGCTTGATTTGGTTATATATGATGTATTTGATTGTACAAAGATTTTACAGAGGTTAATAATTAAACCTCTATTTTGGGAAGAGAGAGAGAACTAGATTTGGAAGCTTGCCACATCTCTAACTTATGCAAATATATTTATGTTGAGTTTTAAATAACGAATGTGTTTTTCCTCTAAACAACTGTAAATATTACAATGTCACGTTTTCAAAAAACTACTGAGAATTCTTTGAATTCTCACCCCCCATACCTTGGTATTTTCGTATTATTTCCAAGTACATTGGAAGCATCAGTGAGCAAAAGAGAATATTAGAGTCGCAAAGAAAATGTGTGGCTGAAGATACTAGAAAAGTTTTGTATAGAACTTGGTATAGGTATTGCCATTGAGGCATATATTGATGTATTTGTATAATGTTTCTTTCGATATATGTATATTATAATACCTGCAACAAGCTCATATTTTTGTATAAACTATATTCATTTTCATAAACTTGATATTAGTTTTAAAGTGACATCACTAATGCTAACTACTAAGACATGATCCTAGGCATGTCATTTGTATTGGTATTAGGTTGTTACATAATGTATTTGGCAGAGATTCATAGTTTGAAGGGTTGTGCAATGAAGAGAAAAATGTGGCTAGGGTGTTAGCTTTTGGCAAAAATGTGTTTGGGGGCTAGGTTGTTAGCTTTAGGCTGAAGTCTCTGGAAAAGTGTGTAGGTTATGAGTTTTTATAGAAGAAATTAGGGTTTAGAGAGTGATTGTGGTTATGGTTTAAAATGAGTCTAATGATAGCTGCTAAGGTTTGTTTAGGTGTTAATAGGAATATAGGTTATGAGTTGGATAATTGGTCAATGGGTTAAGTTATGGGTTCATGCAAGAAAATTGGATCATTTTATATTTTTTCCTTTTATATATATATATATATTTTAAATTTTTTATTATTTTTTATATTTTATTTCATTATTTTTTATATTTTATATATATATATATATATATATATATATATATATTATATATATATATTTTATGAATTAAAAAGTTCTAAAAACCTGGACAAAATTGGATGTTCACACACATATTTTGAATCTTATAGTTCAAGAAGGTCTAAAGGTAGCAAGTGATATGATAATAATATATTTTATACATTAATAAACCCTCATTTTTAGTCATTTACACTCTCCATGTACTTAATTGATTAAGACTGGTTATGTTTTGTAAGTTTGGACTCAAACTAAACTTCGTTGATTTTTTCAGCACTATTTTGGTCTTACATTGTTTTTGTATTTCGGTCATATCTTGAGTTCTAGATGTCTTATAATTATATATCTTACCTTGTAGGAAAGATAAGAGAGAGCTCTACAATTTTCATGAGAGCTCCAGGGAAAAATCGGACATCTAGTGGAGCTAATTGGGCTTGGAAGTCAAAACATAAGTTTTATAATTGTAACCCGAACAATGTGCAGTAATCATTGCATAATTCCAGTTTAAGAAACTGAAATGAGCTGAAAATTTGGCATCTAAAAGTTAAGACCCATATCTACAACTTTCATGAAGAACACAAGAGATCAACTGGACAGCTTAGAGGTCATATTGGGTCTGGAAATCAAAACAGAGGTGCTGAAACTGAGCCTGAATAGTTTGCAGTAATTGGATCATATCTTGGGCTGTAGAACAAATTTTTGGATGATTTTAGTAGCATTGAAAAGCTAAGACAATTTCCTAGAACTTTCATGAAGACCACTTTGCTTCATTCTGACGTTATCCATAAGTTCATCACTGAATGATTTCAGAGACAAGAAATTTCAATAATTTTCCACTCACAAAAGTTCTTTGGCATTTTCCACTCATCCACCCAGTCATCCACTCACTCATTAATCAATTCCATTGTTATTTTGTATCCTTAATCCTCTATAAAAAGGGACCATATGCAGATCATTTGGGTAATCTTGGTTTAACTTAGATTATGCTATTGTGTTATTTGTTGTAATTTTTTTTTGTTCGAAGTTGAAATTATGTTCATCTTTTTCTTCTACTCTCTTTCTTTCTTCTTTGTTACCAAGTGGCCTCAATGCTCAAGAGGGGGGTGAATTAAGTATGTAAAATATTTTCATAAATCTTTCGCAAAACGTTTGATTAACAATTTTCGTTGAAGCTATTGGATGATTGAAGTGAATAGGTAAACGAGACTGAATACTTCACTCACAAATAAACAACTCAAGATAGAAAGAATTCAAGCAAAGCAAAATATCGAACTCAACTCAAGCAAATATAATTAAAGCACAAAGTAAAGAGATAGAGTTGAGAAGAACAAACACAAGGATTTATCCTGGTTCAGCCACCCCTTGTGACCTACGTCCAGTCCTCAAGCAAACCACTCGAGATTTTCCACTAAACTTCAAGCTTGAACGGGTGCTTGAAAACCTTTACACAAAAGAGCACTCAACTCCTTGGGATGCCTCACCCTTGAGCTTGAGCCTCAAAGCAGGGATACCTCACCCTTTCCACTAGAGGGATACCTCACCCCCTTTACAACCTTTGAAGGATGCCTCACCTTCAACAAGGGATACCTCACCCTTTACAATCTTTGAGAGATACCTCATTCTCTTTTTCTCTAGAGGGATACCTCACCCCCTTTACAAAGAATCAAAGTGTTTACAATATGAAACTCTCACAAGAGTAGATTACACAAATTGAAGCCCTATGATGCTCTTCAAGAATATCTCACAATATATACAAAAACAGAGCAAAAGTGATTTAAGGATGAATCTCGGATTATAGTGATTGAAAGATGTTTCTCAATTGTTGGTTAGCCACAAATGATGCCCCAAGATGAGTATTTATAAGTTTGTGAAACAATAGAGCCATTGGGGGCTTTAATGGGCAACATTAAAAGCCAAATAATATAGTCGTTGGGCTTGTCAGAATGCTGGTAATCGATTACAGGGTTCAGGTAATCGATTACATGACAGTTAGAACGTGTTCTTGGCTTTCTGGGTTTGTGGTAATTGATTACATGACTTGTGTAATCGATTACACGCCCTCTGACTTCATGGTAATCGATTACAATATTGATGTAATCGATTACATGGCATTTTTTATCGTGTTCTT
The DNA here is from genome assembly GCA_029884605.1 of Ormosia emarginata. NCBI lineage: Eukaryota > Viridiplantae > Streptophyta > Magnoliopsida > Fabales > Fabaceae > Ormosia > Ormosia emarginata. Next base: position 7,769,066 of record JAQQTP010000063.1, on the reverse strand, counting down.
GGATTTCTGGGAACATGGTAATCGATTACATGGATGCTGTAATCGATTACAAGTCCTCTGACTTGCTGGTAATCGATTACCAAGAGTGTGTAATCGATTACTTTCTACTTTGAACACATTTTTCAAACCCAATTAAGTCTCTAGGCCATTTTTATCATTTTGGTACTTGGACAAAACAAGATTTACAAATGTTTACCATAATCCAAGATTGAAATCAACATTTCTTTAAAATATGAACTTTGAAAACAAGTTGATTTATGAGATCTTTGAAAAACCATTTGAATATAATTGAGATACCTTGAGAGCATTTCACATTGATGTTCTAAGACCTATATCTACTATACCTCTTTTGATCTTGGTCTTCTTCTCTTGGTCTTAATCTTTTCTTTTGATCTTGAACTTTTCTTTTGATCTTGGTCTTTTCTTTTGATCTTGGTCTTCTTCTCTTGATCTTGGTCTTCTTCTCTTGGCTTTGTTATCATCAAAAACTTATTTGATATGCTTCATGACATAAGCATTCACATTCTTGTTTATGGGTAACTAAATCTTCATCTTGCTTGGGTGAAGGAGTGAAGCTTTTGGTAATAAAATAAGGTTAGATTAATTTCTTTTTTGTGCTTAAATGATATATTATCAAGTGATCATTGTACGTGTTGTATTTTGTTTCCAATCAATTTAAAAACCCTTCTTGTAAAGTGGAGTTCTTGATTCATTGTAGACAAGTGGATTGGCACAATGAATGCTTGAACTCATTTACAAGTGTAGGTGTTGGTAAATAATTAAAGGAACCATAATATAACTACGTATATAATTCTTAATGGACTTTGAATGTTATATTCTCCAATTGGAACCTCCGTTATGCATGGATTTCAATTAAGTTATAAAAAAAATTAATCTTGTCCTTAATTTATTACCAAAAGTGGATCTCCTAGCCCAAACAAGTTCTTTAATTTAATTGTGAACAAGTTTTATTATTTTCATTGTTGTGACAAAGCCTTTCCTTACCTCAAAGAATTTTTCTTCATCAATTCCTTGTGGATCGACCTCGGATTCCCGAGAAAATTATTACTTGAGACAACCTGCATTTGAGTTTGCATCCTTTAATTCGCATCATAATGCATTACACAAAATAAGAGAGAGTGTGAAATATGTGAGAGTGTCAAAATCAAGGATGAAACAATTTCTTCGATGTGTTGAAAAGGTTAGTGGCATTGATAGTAGTGTTGGTTTGTATTTGGATGTGTCCACTAGGTGGAACTCCACTTATTTGATGCTTGAGAGTGCAATCAAGTATAAGTCTGCATTTGTAAGCTTGAGTTTGGATGATGTGAACTACAAACAGTGTCCATCTAATGAAGAATGGGCAAGAGGAAAGAATATGTGAATTCTTGGAGACTTTTTATGAAATTACTAATATGATTTCCAGATCCACATATCCTACATCTAATTTGTATTTCATGCAAATATGGAAGGTAGAGCTTTTATTGAAAGAAAATATATTGAGTGAAGATGATGTGATAAGAGATATGGCTTCAAAGATGATGAACAAGTTTGACAAGTATTGGAGTAAGTATAGCACTATTCTTGCATTTGGTTGTGATTTTTACCCTCGAATAAAGTTTCAATTCTTGAAGCATGCTTATTCCAAACTTCATACTAATGTAGCCATAGTTAATGAGAAGTTGAGCAAAGTGAAGGATGCTTTGTATAAGTTTTTTTCTCAATATGTCAACAAAAATGCATCAACTTCTTCTATGATGGATGCAAGTACTTCTACTCCAACATATGGAAGGAAGGTTAAAATGAATTTGCCAACTGACTATGATGTAAGTTTTTTTAGTTAGTTCTTTAAATTATTTAAAACTTTTTTATTTCTATTCAAAATTGTTGTTATTGTTGCTTTCTACTTAAATTTGTATTTTATTACTTTCATTGAAATGTGATAGCACTTTGAAGAGGAAGAGAGCCAAGGAAGTTTGTTAGTTAGAAAGAATGAACTTGATCTTTATCTAGTGGAGGCAAAACTTGTGGGTCACAAGGATTTAGATGTTTTGGAATATTGGAAGGATCGTAGTATTAAATTTGTTGACCTTGGAAGGATGACTAGTGATATATTGAGCATTCTAATAACCATGGTGGCATCCAAGTCCGCTTTTAGTATTGGTGACTGCATTTTGAACAAGTATAGAAGTAGTGTGGTGTCCAAAAATTTGCAAGCTCTCATATGCACTCGTAATTAGTTACTTGAGTTTTCTCTTAATGGTAAATTTTGTTGCAAGCTCTCATCTATTATATTGGTCCATAAAAATAATTGCTATAATTTTTTATTAACATTAGTTATAATTAATTGTGTTATACATGTTAATACGTAGATGCAATTGTTCTATTTGGAGATGCAAAAGTGGTTGAGGACACAACCAAATATTATGACAAAAATATTCCTATTCATGATTCTAATGTCATTATTTTCGATGAAGAGGAAGAAATAGAATGAAGACTTAGGTTTTCTTTATTTTGAAATTATATTTTGTAATATGATGGGCTCTTGCTATCTTTTTTTTTTTTTGTGATATGGTGGGAGCTATTGTATGTATTTGGTTTTTTGTGATGCTACCTAGATGTAGCTATGTATTGAACTATTGGATATATTTTTTTTTTTTTTTTTTTGTATATAAGAGCTCCTATACTTTTGAGTTGCTTAGGATTGGAGCTTGGAGGCTTAGAGCTAGTATACTTTTTGGTTTTAGACATGTATATCTACTATCAAATTACTTAAATTATGCTAAAATGTTTTGGTTAATCAGTTATGAAGATTTGGGTGTTATGTTCAAGTCACACACACACACACACACACACACACACACACACACACACACACACACATATATATATATATATATATATATATATATATATATATATATATATACACTAGCTAACTTCCTTGTAAAATTAGTATTTCAATGAAAATAGAGAAAGTAATATATAAAACTAGTAGCAGCCCAGTTTTGTGTTTGTCAAATTAATGGTGATAGGAGCAAATGTAGTTTAGTATCGATTTGAGTTAAAATGTGATTCCTAGAAACACAATTGATAGAAAAGTATTTATTTTTACCTTTTTAAATTTATTTCTTTATATTTCTTAAAAAATAGATTTGTTCCATCTTTATATATATATATATATATATATATATATATATAGTTAGGCTGGCTTTGTAACTCGCATAGGGCTGAGATTGGTTAACAAAATGCCAGCTCGAAACTCACGTAGCCTAATCTGGCTCAGCTCAAACGGATTGGCCTGACCCATTTTGACAGCTTTAGTAGTGGAGGCTCGATGGGTGTGGTAGCATGGTGATGGGTTCTTATTGGGCAGGGAGAAAAAGCGGTTCTAATAGATTCTCTATCTTATGTGTGCGACTTGTTGTGTTGAAAAAGATGTTGAGTTCCTAAATTTTCTGTATATGGGGTTATGGTAGTGTTTTATTTTGGGGTTTGTTGATATTGTGGGATGCAAGGGGTTTGCTCGTTGGAATAAAGGTTGATTGGGTTGAGTTTGTTGTTCTAGGTTCAATTTGGGTACGGTTTATGGGGTTTAGCTAGATGTTGTAACTTTGGTTTGTGTTATTGTGTCGAAATAACCTCTATTAGAGTTTGGTGGTGTCAATGTGTTCATAGGGAGTCCTGTTTATGAGTCTAATGGCGGAGGAAATGGCTTGTTGCAATGCTTTTTTGTGAAACCAATGGCGCTGAATGTGTAACAGCTGACTATATGGAGTGAGTTGATCGTTAGAAGCCCTAATGATTGGTCCAACTTTAATTGAGTATAACTTTTGATCAGAGTATCAGAATCACTATTTTCATATATCAACGGAAAGCTCATGAAGAAAGCGTTGATTCAATAATTGTGAAAAGCTCATTTGAGGTCACTTTAGGCCCCACAAATGTTGTTTTAGCACTATTTTTGGCTATTTTTCTATTTTAATTTGCTTAATTTTCATCATTTGTATTTGTAATTTACGACTCTAATTAGGGTTTAGCCGCCTTTATATACCTTTGTTTCATAGTCTTTATCATCACATTTTGAATAAACAGTTTCGTTAGGTTTCTTTCAATCACGTGTTATTGTTTTTATGCTTTACTCGCTGCATCAACCAGTTAGATTAGTGTTGCATTATCGACCATGTTCATGGGTTCATGGTAAGGGTTGTGTGTGTGGGTTTGCTGAACTTGCACTTTGTGATGGGGCTTGTATTCTTCTATTTCATGGGTTCTGAGTTTTGTTTTTTTTTGGGGGGGGGTTAAATGTGGCTTGTTTTTGTTGTGTGTGTACTGTTGAAGTGTTGGACAAAGTGAGTGAAGTGCAAGTGAAGTGGGTACATTGGATTAGAGTACAATAGCAAATCAACAAAAAACAAGTACAAAGTCCATTCCACATTGCATTAACTTGTATTCAAAGTTAGATACAAAAAGGAGCGGAAAAAAGTCTTACTTCCAAGGAAACAGAGATGAGCAAGCTTCAGTATTTCTATCCTCCCAAATTTCTCTGAACCTAAAACTAGACCCTTTTAAAAAAAATTCTTCTCCGTTCTCTTCAATCAAGAAATGTGTAATGCAACCTCTTTATAAAATTCTCACGCACAATGACAAGAAAATAATGGAATGGTACTCAAGGAATATTATTTGATTTGATAAGAAAAACAGCAGAATCTGAGACTAACTCAGTCTTACAGAGATATAAGGAGTACAGAATACCAGAGAGGAGAAGAAAAGAGGACTTCAGGGGTGGGAATACAATTCACATATTTCACACCTCTTAACTCCATCCTCGCTTATATTTATACTCTCCTTCACTGCACAAATTCCCTGAACAAGTTGTTAGGCCTTCTGACCCGTGTACCTCCTCTCACGCCATTTTGCTTGCATTCCGTTCCTCTTGGTATGTGTCCATCAGTTGTAACTGAATTTCCCACGTCACCCTTACTATTGTGGCTGCTTCCGGATGATTCATTTTGCACCATGACATTACCTCCTTCTTTGAAATGGACCTTGTCCTCAAGGTCAAACTAGGGATAAAGTTGCTTTAGTGTTGGAACATCTTCCCAAGAGGCTTTGGTAATGTCCAAACCTTCCCAATGGATTAAAGCTTGAGGAACCCAACGACCTTGCTTGAGCATTTGTCGAGTCTGCAAAGCCTGTAAAGGCTGTGAAATGGGGCCTAGTTCATCTGAGAATAGAGGCAGTGGCATGTACTGTGTTTGAGGATCGCCCATACATTTCTTAAGGACTGAAATGTGGAAGACTTGGTGGATTCGTGCAGTTGGTGGCAAGAGTAGCTTGTAGGCAACTTGTCCTACTCTTTCAATGACTGGAAATGGCCCAAAGTAACGCATTCCCAGTTTTTGATTTCGCCTCAAAGTTACAGAATGCTGTCGATAAGGCTGTAATTTGACAAAAACCAAATCACCAATGTTGAAGTGTAATTCGGATCTTTTTTTGTCTGCAAACTTCTTCATGCGTTGTTGAGCTATAAGCAATTTGCTCTTAAGCTTAGCTAACAAGGCATCCCTTTATTGGAGAGTGTCTTCTGTTGAATTAGGACTAGAATCTGCAAGGGTACAACGAATGATTTTAGGGGGTTCCCTGCCATACACAACTTAAAATAGTGTCATGCCAGTGCTGGTGTGGTATGCTGTGTTGTACCAATACTCGGCCCACGATAAGAGTTTGCTCCAAGACTTGGGGTTGTCATAGGCTAGGTAGCGTAGGTACATTTCCAGACATTTATTGAGGGCCTGCGACTTACCATCCATTTGTGGATGATAGGCAGAACTCATAGCCAACGTAGTAGCCTGTAGCTTAAAGAGATGTAGCCAGAATTGACTTGTGAAAACCTTGTCTCTATCTGACACGATAGACTTTGGTAAACCAAGACGCTTGACTATATGTTGCATGAAATACTCAGCAACCGTAGCACTTGAGTAATCAGTTTTAAGAAGCCCAAAGTGGACAGTCTATCCACAACAACTAGGATCACTATGAAACCATGTGATGGAGGAAGGCCTGTAATGAAATCCATTGCAATGTCTTCCCAAACTTGATTGGGTATGGGTAATGGTTAGACCCGCAGGTAAAGAATTCATATTTTTAGCTTGCTGGCAAATTTGACATTGCTGGACAAACTTCTTAATGTAATTACCTATTTGTGGCCAGAAAAATTGAGAAGCTATGCGTGCATGAGTTCTTTTTGCTCCTGCATGTCCTCCAATGGGAGAAGAATGGAATTCATGCAATATTTGTGGAATTAATGAAGATGCAGGGGGAACAACCAACCTGCCTGCCTTATATAGTAGTCCATCCTTGACAAAGTAGGTAGAATCAGTGCATGAATTAGAAATGCATAGGTCCATTATATTTTTCCAATGTTGATCCTTCCGAATCTCCACCCTTAAGGAGTCAATAATGCCTGTTACAGGTTCTGACCAAGCTAAATGAAAGGAGCGAGAGAGAGCATCTGCGGCAAGGTTATCCTTCCCAGGTTTGTATTCAATCACAAAATTAAATCCTAAGAGCTTTGGAAGCCACTCTTGTTGCTCAGGAGTCTGAATTGTCTGATCAGTAAGGCTTTTCAGACTTTTCTGGTCTGTTCGGATAATGAATTTGTGGCCTAACAAGTAATGGCGAAACTTACCAACAACTTCTATAATAGCATATAATTCCCTGGTGTAAGTTGACTTTGACTGCATTCTTGATGATAATTTCTTGGAGTAAAATGCTATGGGATGATTAGCTTGACTGAGAACAGCACCAATACCAATACCTGACGCATCAGTCTCCAATATGAAAGGCAATGAAAAATTTGGTAGTGCTAATACCGGTGCTTGAGTGATTGCATTTTGGAGAGTATGAAATGCATTTGTAGCAGCCTCAGACCACTCAAAACTGTCTTTGTTTTAGTAGATTTGTTAATGGGTAGGCAATAAAAGCGTAATGCTTGATAAATCTACGGTAGTAACTAGTGAGGCCAAGGAAGCCTCTGAGTTGCTTCAGTGAACTAGGAATAGGCCAGTCAAGGACTGCCTTAATCTTATTGTTGTCCATGGCTACCCCAGCTGCAGAAACCAAATGACCAAGGTATTCTACTTCCACCATACCAAAGGAACACTTTGATAATTTAGCATATCAGTGATTCTGTTGCAGAGTAGAGAAAACCGTAGCTAGATGATCCGGATAAGAATGCTAAGAAGGGCTATAGACCAATATGTCATAAAAAAAACCAACACAAATTTTCTGAGCCACTTGTGAAAAATGCAATTCATTAGAGATTGAAAGGTGGCCGGAGCATTGCTTAATCCAAAAGGCATCACCAACCACTCATAGTGGCCTTGGTGTGTCCTAAAAGCAGTCTTGTGTCTATCCTCTAGTTTAACTAGGATCTGATGATAGCCCGAGCGAAGGTCTAACTTGGAGAAAAACTTGGCACCATGGAGTTCATCTAGTAACTCATCCACAGTGGGAATTGGAAAGCTATCTTTACTTGTAACTGCATTAAGGGCCCTATAATCAGAACAAAAACGTCAGGTTCCATCCTTTTTTTTAACCAGCAGCACTGGACTGGAGAATGGACTAGAACTTGGTTGGATGATACCGTCAGTGAGCATTTCTTGAATCAGAGCTTCAATTTCTGTTTTATGGCTGTGGGGATACGTATAGGGCTTCACTTTAATAGGATTGGTGCCTTCCATCAATGGAATTGAGTGGTCTTGGAATCGGGAAGGAGGAAGTCTAGTGGGCTTATCAAAAATCTATCTGTAGGTATGTAGGAGCATGGCTAATTCAAGTTCCATGTCATCTGGTAATTGTAGAAACTGGTCGGCAACCGTATCCACATGCTGCAACTGCAAAGTATATAGTTCTGATATAGCTTGGGTGTGTTGCATCCTCTTCAGATGATGGAGATGTGCTGGTGTTGGAGACGAATGGTAATCTCCAAATAGAGTGATAAACTTGCCCCCCAGGTAGAATTTAATAGACAAAGCACTATAATCAGAGACATGGGGTCCCAAGGTAGCCAACCAGGCTACACCAAGGATGAGATCAGCCCCAGCCACTGGAAGTAGGTACACTGGTAAATGGAGGAAGTGGCCTTGGATGGAAACCTGCAGATCCTTGATTTGGCCTTCAGCTGTTAGAAAATTTCCATTGCCAACTAGGACTTGAAAATTAGGAGCAGGTTCAATTGGAAGTTTTAAACATTTAGCAACCCGTGGCTGGATAAAATTGTCTGAGCTACCACTGTCAAGTAATATATGGATTTGGATGCCATTTATGTGCCCCTTGAATTTTATAGTCCCAATGCCATTAGCTCCCTTCAAGGCATTATAAGACAGGTGATGGTAGGGTGTATCAGTATTTTCTATGGATAAATCGAAATCAGGTGGATCAAGATTGATTTGAGGTTTAGGTGGCTCAGTTTCCTCCTCATCATACTGCAGTATATATAAGTGCTTATTGGGGCACTTATGGTTGAAGGAAAACTTTTCATCACAGTTATAACAGAGGCCTTTTTCCCTGCGAATTTGCATTTCTGCTGCAGTCATCCGTTTGATGAGGGGAGCTCGGGGGCTTGTGTTTAGGCTTGTGTTAGGCTTGGTTATGGGTGTGGGCAGTAATGGAGGTAAGATAGTTTGTTGTTTAGTTTACAAGTAGGAGTTTGGTGATTTATGAGAGTAGCTGGTTGAAGAAATGTACTGTGGCTTGGTTTTGGACAAGATTTGATACTTTTCTTCATGCAGTTTAGCAAGAGCCACGACTTTTATCAAGGAATCGGGGCATAATGCCACAACATCACGTCGAATCTCATCCTTAAGGCCACTAATAAAGCAATCAAGCAAAGCATCATTGCTAACACCATGTACTCGATTAGCCAATGCAGTAAATTCTGAGTAATACTGAGTAACAGATTCCTTTTGACGCAATTGGAAAAGAGTTGATCTAGGACAATCAAACAAAGATGGACCAAACTGGGATTCGATTGCAGTAGCTAAAGCAGACCAAGTAAGAAATTGATTGTTCTTGTTTAGCATCTGAAACCACGGAATGACATCACCCTCCATGTGCACCGCAGCTATTGTGATTCGGTCAATGTCAGGTGTCTCATAATAGTCAAAAAATTGATTGGCCTTAAATATCCAGTGTAGAGGATCGGTACCATCAAATTTAGGAAAATCCAATTTGACATTTCGTACCTGGAAAGGGAATCGATGGCCGTGCATACTAGAGGTTGCGTCTGGACCTGAGTTCATTCCAATGGCTGCTTGTTTGGTATGAATCGATTGCATACTGTGGGTCAAAGCATCCACTGATTGAGTAAGCAAAGCAATAGCTTGCTCCACGCTATTCTCTAGTCGATTAAAACGAACAACATGTTGGTTCACATGCTGGTTGAATTGTGTTGTTTGCTGCTCCAAAGCCTCTGAAATTCATTTAACTTCTGTTGTTAGATCCTTTAGACAAGTATTTTTAGCCATGAGGAATCAATGAAAGCACCAATGTAATGCAACCTCTTTATAAAATTCTCACGCACAATGACAAGAAAGTAATGGAATGGTACTCAAGGAATATTATTTGATTTGATAAGAAAAATGACAGAATCTGAGACTAACTCAGTCTTACAGAGATACAAGGAGTACAGAATACCAGAGAGGAGAAGAAAAAGGGACTTCGGGGGTGGGAATACAATTCACATATTTCACACCTCTTAACTCCATCCACGCTTATATTTATACTCTCCTTCACTGCACAAATTCCCTGAACAAGTTGTTAGGCCTTCTGATTGGCGTACCTCTTCTCATGCCATTTTGCTTGCATTCCGTTCCTCTTGGTATGTGTCCATCAGTTGTAACTGAATTTCCCACGTCACCCTTACTGTTATGGCTGCTTCCGTATGATTCATTTTGCACCATGACAAAATGGTCCCCTTTTCTTGCTCCTAAACTTAGTGTTTATAAGCTATGAAGGATCAAATGAGAAAGTGGATGGTGGGGGTGGGTAGAGCTTTTAGTCCCCTGGGTCTACTAGTTGTTGGGTTGTGGGTCTAGATAGGATATTAGGCTTTTCTTTTTTTCCTTTTTTTTTTTAAATTTTCAATTTCCTCTTTTTTGATAAAATAAAATAAATTAAAACAAAATGAAATAAGAGAAGCTTGCATACAATTAAAGCATAATGAGATTAAGCATCACAAACACCAAATTATTAGTATTTGACTAATTAAAAATTAAAAAATTCATGAACAAATTTCAGTATCAACACTCATCTAAAAGATTTTATAAAATAATATGTATGCGTAAAATTATAAACTCTAGAGCAGTTGTATCGAAATTAGAAAATAAATAAAAAAATAAACGCACAAACTTTTGAAACTCCAAAAGAAATAGTTAAACAAATTTGAAAGCCTGAGAATCTTATAAAAAAAAATTAACAAGAGATGAACACACCGGACTATAAACTTTGACTATCATAAAGTATAGAGGCTCATAAAGTTGTATTCATTTGTGTTGTTGAATAGGTTACAGTGCATGACTTATATATACACAAGTATAGGATAAAACAAGATAAGAAAAAAACTATCTCTAAAGTTGGTACAACAGCAACTCTATCTAGATCCAAAATTTATACACATGAAACAAACTATAACAAACTTCCTAAGATAACAAAAAACAATTCAAATGGATTATGATAACAAACTGATCCTATCCTTTTATCCTCAATACTCCCCCCTTAAGGTGGCGCATGAGCATTGTGAATGCCCAACTTGAAAGTTAATTCTTGAAACTGCCGAAGGCCCAAGGCCTTGGTAAAGATATCTGCTTGTTGCTGCTTTATGGGAATGTATCCGGTTGCAATTGTGCCTTTTTGAAGATGCTCACGAATAAAGTGACAATTAACCTCGATGTGCTTGGTACGCTCAAGAAAAACAGGATTTTTGGCAATATGAAGGGCGGATTAGTTGTCACAGAAGAGTAGAGTTGGCTTGGTACAAGGAGCTTGAAGAGAAGACAACAAACTTCGTAGCCATATGATCTCACTAGTGGCATGAGCCATTGATCGATATTCAGCTTCACAAGAGGATCGAGCCACCGTTAGTTGCTTCTTAGTTTTCCACGATACTGGGGAGTTTCCAATCTTCATTAGATAACCGCTAATAGAGCGACGAGTTATGGGACAAGCAGCCCAATCGGAATCACAATAACCCATGAGATGAAGGTCATTATCCTTTGGCATAACAATACCTTGACCTAGACATGACTTTAAAAATCGTAGGACGCGCATGGCAGCATGCCACTGTTTCTCTCGTGGAGCTTGCATGAATTGGCTTAGAGTATGGACGGAATATGTAAGTTCAGGACGAGTGATTGTGAGATAGATTAGACGTCCAATGAGCCTCCGATATTGAGCCGGATCTGAATATAATTCACCTTCTTCCTTAGACAAAGTATGATGTTGTTCCATAGGAAATCCACATGGTTTGCAATTGAGCATTCCACATTCAGTGAGTATGTCAAGTGTGTATTTGCGCTGGCAAAGGAACAAACCAGCTGGTCCTTGGGCGAGCTCCAACCCAAGAAAATACTTGAGCTTACCTAAATCTTTCATGTGAAAACATGTATGAAGATATGTCTTGAAACCTTGACAGGAAATAGGATCATTGGCAGCAATTATGAGATCATCTACGTAAATAAGCACAGCCAAGAAAGTGGATTCCTTTGAGTAAGTAAACAAGGTATGGTCTGCTGGACTTTGAACAAAACCATATGAGACTAATGCCTTTGACAGTTTCGCGTACCAATTTCTAGAGGCTTGACGAAGGCCATATAATGACTTTTGCAACCGACATACAAAGTTTGGATTTGGAACTACATACCCTGGAGGTGGAGTCATGTACACCTCTTCATCGAGGTCGCCATGAAGGAAAGCGTTACGTACATCCATTTGGTGTAGTCCCCATCCCTTGGCAGCTGCTACTGTTAAAAAACATCGAACTGTAGTCATTTTGGCCACTGGGGCAAAAGTCTCAGTGAAGTCTTCTCCTTCTACTTGCGTGTAGCCTTTTGCCACGAGTCTAGCTTTGTATTTGTCAATCTCCCCAGTAGATTTATATTTGATTTTATACACCCACTTACAACCAACCAACTTCTTGCCTTTAGGAAGTGGCTCAAGTGTCCAGGTTTGATTATCTTCGAGTGCTTTAATCTCCGCTGCCATGGCATTACGCCATTGTGAATGTTTTACTGCCTGTGAATAATATTTAGGCTCATCCTGTGATTGAATGGCCGCAAGAAATGCTTGATGTGAGGATGAAAATTGATGATAGCTAATATACTTAGAGAGAGGATAGACCTTACCAGAAGAGACTGATGAATCAAGTGATGAGCATAGGGGTTTATTGGCAGTAGTGCTGTAACAATAATAATCTTGCAAATAGCTGGATGGTTGTCGCGTGCGTGTACCTTGAGTTAGATTATTAAGTACCTCTTCATGCTCAGGTTGTATGGTTTCAAAATGTTGCTCTTCATGCGAGGAATCTTCATGCATGGATTGTACGACTTCATCATGGGCCTTTTCACGCAGGAACTGTACAACATCATCAGGTTCTTGTGCCAACTCCCTCTCTTCATCATTTCGAGTTGCACTTTGTAACAAGGACATGTTTTCATCATCTACATAGGAAGTGGCATTTGGAAACAATGTGTTGGGAGGGATAGCTTCTTTTGTGATGAAGGGAAAAGTATCTTCATAGAAAATCACATCTCGTGACACTGAAAATTGCCGTGTTTGAAGATCATAAACTCGCCACCCTTTCTGACCTTGAGGGTATCCAACAAAGAGGCATCTGCGAGCCCTTGCAGCAAATTTGTCTCGTGACTTGGAGGAGGTTTGCACATAACAGAGACACCCAAAAGTTCTGATGTGCGCATATGATGGGGATTTTCCATAAAGCATCTCATAAGGCGTTGCTCCATCATTTGCCACAGTTGGTGTTCGATTAATGAGGTGAGCAGCTGTTAATATGCATTCTCCCCAAAAGGAGAGTGGCAAGTTTGCTTGGAATCTGAGAGCTCGTGCCACTTCTAGAATGTGACGATGCTTGCGTTCAACTCTACCATTTTGTTGAGGAGTCTCCACACATGAGCTTTCATGAAGAACACCTTCTTGAAGAAAGAAAGATTGGAGTGTAGAGTTTGTAAACTCAGTCCCATTGTCACTGCGAACAGTCTTCACTTTGCTGTTAAATTGAGTTTGCACCATCTTGCAAAAATTAATAAGTTGGATAGGTGCTTCAGCTTTGTCCTTTAACAAATAAACCCACAAACCTCGTGAGTAATCATCAACAATTGTAAGAAAATAGTGTGAACCATTATGTGATTTTGTTTGATATTTTCCCCACAGATCACAATGTATCAAATCAAAAATGGTATTAGCCTTATTATTACTCAAAGGAAATGAAAGTCTACATTGCTTGGAGCGATGACAGACATCACAACACTCCTCTTTATTTGCAGTAAAAGGGAAACTAATTAACTTAGACAGCTTCGTCATTGTTTTATTAGAAGGATGTCCCATCCTTGCATGCCACAATTTCTTTTCTTCAGTTGAAACAGCCACCTGTGAGAGTCCATGCGCTGCCTTTTTGAACACATAAACCCCATCATGCAGCTCACCGGATCCAATCAGCTTCTTCTTGGCTCGGTCCTGTATAACACAACCATCATCAAAATAAGTCACCAAGCATTTCAAATCACTAGTTAACTTATGTACAGATATTAAGTTGCAGCTAAACTCTGGAATATATAAGACACCATGCAATTTTATTGTGTCATTTAGATTCACACTGCCCACTTTGCGCACTATAATTGTGTCTCCAGTGGGTACTGTGATGTTTAGAGGTTCCTTAAGGTTACATATATCCTCAAGAACTGAATACATAGGGGTCATGTGGTGGGAAGCTCCACTATCTAGAACCCAGCTTTGTGCATTATAAATGAACATGTTACCAAACATATGTTCATCTTGCCTATTGCTTTTGTTTGCAAATGAACTGTGTAAGGCATGACTTCCCTCATTGTTCGTGGCTTGTCCTTGATTGTTGCCTACCCATGCTAATCGTGCACCTCCTGAGTTTCCACTGCCCTTGTTGTTGCGGTTTGTTCTCCTTATCTCCCAGTTAGGTGGGTAACCAACCAGCTCAAAACATTTTGCTTTCTCATGTCCCAGCTTGCCACAGTGTTCACATTTTGGTCTTGGACCATCACGTGATCTTTGCCTGTTGTTGGAGTGAAAAGCAGCTCCTATCTCCACTTTGCGATCTCTATTCTTTTCTGCTGCCATGCGTCCTTCTTCATGTAAAATATGGCTGAAAACTTTGCGCAGGGATGGCAAGGTATCAACGTTCAGAATGGTCCCTTTGGCCTGGGCATAACGATCACTATCAAGACCTCCAAGGAACAAGTGGACTCGATGGTCTTCATCTCTCTGGGTCAGCTCCTTGGATGCACCACAAGTGCATTGTGGTAATGGCTGCAGCTCGCAAAGCTCATCAACAACACCTTTGAACTTGGTGCAGTATTCAGTCACGTTCATGTTGGGCTCCTGTTGAATTAGACAAAGATCACGCCATAACTGATGAATGCGTGGAGCATTCGTTTGAGCAAAACGTTCTTCCAAATCCACCCATATCTCTCTAGCGGTTGTCGCATGGGCAATGTGTAACGCCCCAATTTTTAGAAAATATTCTGAATGTACTGTTTTCTGTTTTTCATGCTTTTGTATGAATGACCGCTGTGTCCCTATTTTTCTGTTCTCGATTTCTGTATGAAAACAACTACGATAATACAGGTTCAAATTTTATTTGATCGTTTTACGTAGTTTGCTTCGAGACGGTAAAATAAAAATTTTTCTGAACTACTGTATTAATTTTTCTGAAAGATATACAGACTAAATAATACTGCTTGGATATTTTATTTGAACGTTTTGGACGATTACCTACGTTGTGGGAAAAAACGGGGAAATGACCGTTACGTCCGAACGCATCTTTTTCTCTGTTTTTGTCTGTTTTTAATTGTTTTCTTCTTGATTTAATGCCGAGAAATACCGCATGCGTGATTTTATATGAACTTTTTGTGTGATTTGCTCGGGCGGGAAAATAATATTTTCCGGGCCGGAAAAATCTTATTTGATTATTTAGAATTGGGGGATCTTACTTAACCCGATTCTAAATGAGACTAAAAATAATCTTTTAATTTTTAGGATTTAATCACAAATAAAATAATTTTATATTATTATAATATTATTTTATTAGTCGGTATGTTTTAGTGACAATGGGACCCTAAATATTTTGCGGGACCCACAATTAGCGAAACAGTTAGATCGGTAGCTTAATTAATCACCGTAAGTCGTGTAGAACTTTCCGAACAGTGACTCGGCTAGGTCGACTCGTGAGAAAATTAAATACAACTTTGTGTGACTCAAACATGTGAGTCACCATAAGCTAACCAATGAGAAGCAAGCTTGCTCACCAAGGCTTAATCTTAGCCTTTGATTCATCCAATGGCTTGGATGAAGCCAAGCAAGGTGCCCACCTTGCACCCCACTTGAAGTCCACGGCCAAGAGGCCTTTGGTGACCAAAAGATCACTTTGTCTTCATCACTTTTCTCTCTTCTCTCTCATCAAGAACCCTAGCCACCATTCTTGCCCATTTTCTCCACCATATTCGGCCAAGCTCATTTCTAACCATCCAACCATCCAAAAATTTTTCTAACCAAGTTTCCTTAATCTAAACACCATTCTAAGAACCTTTGTAGTTGGGAGTTTCTTCAAATTCTTCCATCTAAAGCTTGGAAACCAACCTTGGAAGTTTTACCTAGAAGGTGAAATTTCATACTTTTCTTTTCTCTCTTCTTTTCAAAGTTCTAAGCCATGATTTTTCCATGGTTTAGCTTCTTTTCATGGTTAGTAACATGTAGGTTTTGTTTGAAATTTTTAGGTGTTTGGTGGAGTGAAAACCGTGACCTAAGGAGGTGAGAAAGCAAGTTTTTGTCTTCATTTAAGGTAAGAGGAAGACAATTCTTATCATCCCTTGATGGTGGTAAGAAGATGAGTTGTTTGTAGAATCCATAAGGATTCGGTGGTGGTGTGTTTATTGATGTGTATTTGTTAATTTTTGTGGTTGCTAGTAGCTTAAGTGTTATGTGTTAATAGCTTTCTTATTTGGTAATTGTAATAATTTTGCATGTCTAATAGCTTTTGATTGTATGTCTATAAGCTTTAAATTAGGTTTATGTGTTAGAAATATTTTGCATGTGTTAGAAATATTTTGCATGTGTTAGAGATATAAATGCTTGTGTTAGAATTGTATGATAAGGTTTAGGATGTGAATAACATGTGTAAGTTTGCATGAGTGTTCCAAAGAACACAATCCAATAGCTCACGGCAATGCCAAAATGTGAGGACCAAAATGTTCTCTTCATTTTTCCTAAAGTGTAGCTTAATTAACCTAGGAGAATCAAGAAAGTTTCTAATTGATTTGATCAAAGAAAAATGCATTTAGAAATCAAATGGTACAAACTTAGTATTTTGGGGCCAACATGCCTAAAGGATTAAATTGACTATAGATAACTATTTTCTAAAATGATTTAATGAACTTAGACTATAGAATACATTTGATATGATTTAAAAGGTGAAAGACATTTTGGAAATCAATTGCAAAAGTTTTATAAAAATTCGGCCAACATGCCACTATAGGAATTCATGATTTTAAAAACTTGTTTCTAAACCTTTTTCAATTAAAAAGAAACAATACAGGTTAAGAAGAAATTTTCTATAATGATTTATGAAGGAACCAATTGATTAGAAGTAAGTCTAAAGGGTTAAAATTCATAATTTTATCATTAGAAAGGAAATACTGATAATGTTAAGAAATTTTCTAACATATAGCTCACTTTTGGTTTTGAAGCATGTTAGAGATTTCAAAAAGAATTTAATGAAATGGTTAAAAATTTAGGTAAATAGAAATTTTATGGAAAATTTAGAAAATCATTATTATAAGTTTCTAAACAAAATCTTGTCAATTTTTAGTAAAAATGAACCTATAAGATAGTAAAAATATCCTAAAGACAAGATACGGTATGAAAAATTATTCTACGTAGTTTAAATGTACTAAATATTATTTCTATCTGTTTAAATGGTAATTTTAAAGGCATTCGAATAAGAAAATGATTTAAAAATCCTACGCGATTGAGAAAACGTATTAAAAATGCTACGCGATTTTAAAAACGCAGAAAAATATCTTTACCCGATTTTTAAACGTTTGTAAAAACGATGAGATTTCAAAAACGCGATAAAATTTCTACGCGATTGACCGTTCACGTATTTATTTTTCGCTTTGTCGGGAAAAAGTGAACCCGTACGGTTTTTGAGGTTGTTTATTTGTCGGGAAAAAGTGAACCCGTCATGAGCTTTACGCCATTGAGGGTATATTTTTATCTTGAGGGCATTTTCGTAATTTCATATATTTGGAATTATGTTCTGTCTTTATGCCAATTTTTGGTGTTTTGGGTTGACGAGAGGCGAATCACATCGTGTTGTCGATGCGATAAGTGTAGTGTAGTTTATTGTTCTAATAAACTTGGAGACTTTAGTGTACGGGATCCCACATGTGGACAGTTGGTAGCTCCGCTGGGCCGTGGTAAACCGATAGCATACTAATGTACTCGACATTCACTATATTTAATCGAGGTTTGTAAAGTCTAGTAGTACATTGCCTATAGTGCCACAACGGGAGACTGTGAACTATACTACGCTGGATGGTAGATTCCCGTGTCGTAGGCTATTGACGCAACGTGTGATCGCGTCATAGTTGGTTGGGCAGCCGTGGTACTAATAGATTTTGCAAGTCATTCTCTCTGATATCTGTTTGGGTTTAGCTCCATGGAGTAGGGTTGTGTTTTGGTGTATTTGAGTATATCTTGGATCATATTCCATTTTTCTCTATTTATCTTTATCCGGTAACATCTTGGATGTTTTTACATTTTCTCTATTTGTATTTATCGATAATTTTTATGTTAGTTGTCTATTTCTTATCTTAGTTTATCGTGTGAAATTGATTTATCGTGTGAATTTCTTTATTTGTGTTATATACGTGATGTTCGAAACACTAGGATATTTAATATGTATTCTTGTTATAGCTTATTCGTATTGTATGAACCTGTGTAGTAGTTATGTGTCGTCTTCTTATTTGCCATGTTGCGATGATTTTATGTTGTCTTACCTCTTTATTGTATGTGTCTATTCTCTATTTATTTTTATGCGGTAAAGAGTTTGAAGAGGAAGAAGAGGAACAACCTCTTGAGATCGTGTACCACGAGGAAGAGGGAGATCAACGGGCCGACGATCGGTTTACGAGCAAGAACCATCCGATCATCCATACCCTCTGGATTGATTGTGTGGGGGATGGCGGCCTTTGCATTTTTGGGGTTCGTAGAGCTGGTATTCCATGGAGGTGATCGGCTTGGCATTTACGAGGAGATCGTGCCTCATTTACCTATGTTGGACGTATGGCCGTGATTCTACGTCATCGGTTTGATGGAGATCCGATTTCGACGACGACGCTTTTACGCACTTAGAGTTACCCTTATCCATTAGGCGTTATTGGGTGCTGAAAACCCTGAGCCTAGTGAGATAAGCATCGTGTCGACTGCGCGATCCCGTTATCGCCGTGTGTCGAGACATCAGGGATATTTATCTCCTGATGATCATTTTCACACCGAGAGTGATCCATCAGAGGAGTAGATAATCATGATGTTTTTTTTTTGGGCGCGTCAGCGTATGTCTGTATATATATTAACTCTTTTATTGCTTTCTTTACTGTTTTTGTTTAAATAGTTGTAGTCTTAGTTGTAAATTATATGTACAGTTTATAACTTAACCATATGTATATTATTAGTGATGATGTTTTTTTATTTCGTATTTTCCGTATTATCTTTTTATTACATATTTAAATCTATCAAGAATTATTTTTACAACCCGTAATAATTTTAACAAATATTCCGCAACTTGGGTAGATTTTATTTCTATTTATTTTATTTTCTTTTATGTGTGACATCCTCCAAAGGGGTGTTACATTAGTTAGTATCGAGCCCAAGTTAGAGTCTTTTGGGGTTGTGGTTGGGTCTGTTTTTGTTTGTCTTTGTGTGATTCTCTGTGATCTTTGTGATTTATATCCTTTTGGAAATATCTTAAAGGATGTATCGACTTTGTTTTGTTATGTTTGAAGAAAGGAGATGGCTGGTAGAGGCGGAGGACGTGTTAACGTAAATCGAGATGAGGATCCGATGTTGGTTCTTCTTCTTGGCTATGCGGCGAGATGGTCAAGTGATTACTCGAAGAAAATTTGAGAAGCACCCAACAACAAGATGCTACGACGGATGCCCTAAATTTATCTGAATTTAGGCGTCATAATCCGCCACAATTTAGAGGCGAGGTGGATCCGGAGAAAGCGAGTCGGTGGATGCAAGATTTAGAGAGAATATTTGAGGGGATGAGATGTACGGATGAAAAGAAAGTGACTTATCTTGTTTTCATGCTGAGAGGAGATGCAGAACATTGGTGGAGAGGAATCCGCCGAGTGTTGCAAGCTGAAGGGACTGAGATCACTTGGGAAGTATTTTCTAATACTTTTCTGGATAAATATTTTCCTGCAAGTGCTAGGCATGCCAAGGAAATGGAATTTCTTGGGTTGCGACAGGGGGAATATGACGGTGAATGAGTATGCCACAAAATTTGAGAGTTTATCTCAATTCTCAGTTATGCTCAGACACGACAAGATGATGTGTGGAGATGCAGGAAGTTTGAATCAGGTTTGAGGGTGGAACTGAAACGAGGAGTAGTATCTTTGAGGATGACTCAGTTTCATGCTTTGGTGGATGCGTGTGCTCGACTTGAAGAGTTAGAGCCATCTAGAGATCAAAGAAATCGGAATTTTGGACCGACAAGGTTCCGAGAGGGTGGAGGTAGTAATGCAAATCGGTTTCGGCGTAAGCGTATACCAGGCCAACAGAAGTCAATCTCAACGACCATCGGTTAGCGGAAGTGCAAGTGGTAGTGGAGGCCGGAGCGAGAGGGTGGCGTTTACGCCAACGTGTTTTAAGTGCGGGAAGAAAGGTCATATTTCTCCCGAGTGTACGATTAAAGGTGCAGTTTGTTTCAATTGTAAACAACCCGGGCACATAGCAAAGGATTGTCCACAGCCGGAGAGAAAACCTGCTGTTCGGTATGTTAAAGCTAATCAGCAAAAATCTGGAAGTACTCAACCGAGATCTGGAGGACGAGTGTATACAATGGTGGGATCTGAGATTTCTAAGTCTGATGATCTTATTCAGGGAGAAGGAGACATTGGAGGTAATCTTCTGACTGTCTTGTATGACTCGGGTGCTACACACTCTTTTATTGCATATGATTGTGTGGAAAGGTTGAAGTTGCCTATGTCTTCTCTGAATGTTATGTTGAATGTATCTACACCAACTGCTAAACCTGTAGTTACTTCTAAGATCTGTTTGGATTGTCCTATTGTTGTGAAGGGCCGTTTGTTTTTGGTTGATTTGATTTGTTTGCCTCTCATTGAGATAGATGTAATCTTAGGGATGGACTGGTTATGTTCTAACCATATCCTTATAGATTGTGCAAAGAAAACTATAGTTTTTCCTAAGGAAGAAGAGTCTGGATTCTTAACTGCTGTTAAGGTCAAATCTTTATTGAGAGATGGAGCGCAGGGATATCTGGTATTGTCTTCTCTAGAAGTTAAGAATGAGAAGGATGTGAATACTATTCCTGTTGTCAACGATTTTCCTGGACGTTTTTCTGAAGATGTACACTGTTTACTGCTTTGAGCGGGAGATCGAGTTCTCAATTGATTTAGTACGGGAACAGGTCCTATCTCAATTGCACCATATCGTATGTCACCAGTAGAGTTAGAGGAGCTGAAAAAGCAATTGGTGGAATTGTTGGAGAAAGAATTTGTACGACCTAGCGTTTCCCCATGGGGTGCACCAGTACTTTTGGTCAAAAAGAAGGATGGAACGTCACGACTTTGTGTGGACTATCGGCGGTGAACAAGGTGATTGTCAAGAATAAATATCCGCTTCCAAGAATCGACGATTTGATGGATCAATTGAGAGGAGCTGTGATATTTTCCAAGATAGATCTACGATCGAGGTTATCACCCGGTCGTGTAAAAGGGGAAGATGTGCCGAAAACGCTTTTCGAACTCGTTATGGACATTATGAGTATCGGGTAATGCCATTCGGGGTGACGAATGCTCTGCCATATTTATGGATTATATGAACAGGATATTTCGTCCGTATCTAGACAGATTTGTCGTTGTCTTTATCGATGACATTCTGATCTATTCTCAATCGAAGGAAGAGCATCTTGAACATCTAAGTGTTATTCTTCAGATTTTGAGGGAGAAACAGTTGTATGCGAAGTTGTCTAAGTGTGAGTTCTGGTTAGAAGAAGTTCAATTTCTTGGTCACGTAATTTCTAAAGAAGGTATAGCGGTGGACCCATCGAAAGTGGAGACTGTTTTTACGATGGGAGAGACCTAAGACAAGATGAAAGTTCGAAGTTTTGTTGGACTTGCTGGTTATTATCGGAGATTTATCGAAGGTTTTTCCAAGATTGCTGGACCGCTTACACAACTTACGAGGAAAAGTCAAGCTTTCGAATGGACGGAAGAACGTGAAGCTAGTTTTCAAGAGTTGAAGAAGAGGTTAACAACTGCGCCGGTGTTAATCCTACCAGATTCGACGAAATCTTTCGATGTGTATTGTGACGCTTCTTATCAAGGACTAGGATGCGTGTTGATGCAAGACCGGAATGTGGTGGCGTATGCTTCTCGGCAATTGAAGATTCATGAAAAGAATTATCCTACGCATGATTTGGAATTGGCTGCGGTAGTTTTTGCCTTGAAGATATGGAGACACTTTCTCTATGGAGCAACGTTCAACATTTTCAGTGATCACAAGAGTTTGAAGTACTTGTACGACCAGAAGGAATTGAATATGAGGCAGCGAAGGTGGTTGGAATTTCTGAACGATTACGATTTTCAACTTTTATACCACCCTGGTAAGGCGAATGTCGTGGCCGATGCCTTAAGCAGGAAGATTATTAGTGTTTCTGCGCTAATGATTAAAGAAAAGAGCTCATTGAACAGTTTAGAGATGAGTGGTCATTTGTTGAGTTGAAACCGGGGAAGATCTGTGTTAGCATGGTTACTATCTCGAGCGAGCGATGGAAGACATAAAGGAAAAGCAAAATGCCGATAAATTTTTGCAAGGAATAAGGAGCAGATGAAAACAAGGCGAGACACTAGAGTTCAAGGAAGGAACCGATGGAATTACGAGATTTCGGGGTAGAGTTTGTGTTCCTCGTAACAGAGAACGAGAAGATATATTGTGAAACATGCCCATACTAGTCTATTGAGTATGCATCCGGGCATAACAAAGATGTATCAAGACTTGAAGAAGTTATTCGGTGGCATGGAATGAAGGGTGATGTTGTTAGATGCGTGTCAACTTGTCTAGTTTGTCAAAAATCGAAAGTTGAACACCAAAGACCAGCTGGGATGTTGCAACCATTATCGATTCCAGAATGGAAATGGGACAGCATTTCTATGGATTTCGTTACTGGTTTGCCAAAAACAAGGAGAGGTCATGACGCAATATGGGTTATAGTCGATAGACTTACGAAATCGGCTCATTTCTTATCAATCAATATTAAATATTCATTGGAAAGATTAACCCAGTTGTACATTAGTGAAATTGTCAGACTACATGGTGTACCGACAAGTATAATTTCTGACAGAGATCCGAGGTTTACGTCAAGATTTTGGCGAAGTCTGCAAGAAGCTATGGGAACTAAGTTACGACTGAGTTCAATATCATCCATGATGACGGTCGAGACCGAAAGAACTATACGATCTTTGGAGGATTTATTGCGTGCTTGTGTTTTAGAACAACGGGAAGTTGGGATGAATTTTTATCTTTGATAGAATTCACCTACAACAATAGTTTTCACGCAAGCATCGGAATGGCACCTTATGAAGCATTGTATGGAAGACGATGTCGAACGCCGTTATCTTTGGTATCAAGATGGAGAGAGTATGACTGTTGGACCGGAGCTTGTACAACAAACTACGGATAAAGTCAAGATGATACAAGAGAAGATGAGGACGACGCAAAGCAGACAAAAGAGTTACGCGGATAAGCGAAGGCGACCTCTTGAATTTGAGGAGGGTGAGCATGTGTTTCTGAGAGTTACTCCTACGACGGTGTCGGAAGAGTAATTAAGTCTAAGAAGCTTACTCCTAAATTCATTGGACCATATCAGATCATCCGACGTATAGGTCCTGTAGCATATCAGATTTCGTTGCCGCCGTTTCTATCCAATTTGCATGACGTGTTTCATGTGTCTCAGTTACGGAAGTATATGCCAGATCCGACACATGTTATACAATTAGATGACGTACAGTTAAAGGAGAATTTGACTTACGAAACTTTACCTATCAGGATAGAGGACAGAAAGGTAAAGCAGCTTCGAGGGAAGATGATCGAGTGGTAAAAGTTATATGGAATGATGTGACGGGTGAAGCTACTTGGGAACTGGAAGATAAAATGAAGGATCAAGATATCCTCATTTGTTCGGATGAACATCGAATTTCGAGGACGAAATTTTTATTTGTTGGGGAGAGTTGTAACGCCCCAATTTTTAGAAAATATTCGAATGTCTTGTTTTACATTTTTCATGCTTTTGTATGAATGACCGCGTGTCCCTATTTTTCTGTTCTCGATTTACGTATGAAAACAACTACGATAATACTGAGTTCAAATTTTATTTGATCGTTTTACGTAGTTTGCTTCGAGACGGTAAAATAAAAATTTTTCTCGAGCTCTTGTATTAATTTTTCTGAAAGATATACACTAAATAATACTTCTTTGGATATTTTATTTGAACGTTTTGGACGATTACCTACGTTGTGGGAAAAAAGCGGGGAAATGACCGTTACGTCCCGAACGTCTTGTTTTCTCTGTTTTTGTCTGTTTTTAATTGTTTTCTTCTTGATTTAATGCCGAAAAATACCGTCTGTGATTTTATATGAACTTTTTGTGTGATTTGCTCGAGCGGGAAAATAATATTTTCCGGGCGGGAAAATCTTATTTGATTATTTAGAATTGGGGGATCTTACTTAACCCGATTCTAAATGAGACTAAAATAATCTTTTAATTTTTAGGATTTAAGCATCAAATAAAATAATTTTATATTATTATAATATTATTTTATTAGTCAAGTATGTTTTAGTGACAAGATGGACCCGGAAATATTTTGCGGGACCCACAATTAGCAGAACGGTTAGATCGGTAGCTTAATTAATCACCGTAAGCTGTAGAACTTTCCAGAACAGTGACTCGTAGTGACTCAAATGAAAAATTAAATACACTTGTGTGACTCAGGCATGTGAGTCACCATAAGCTAACCAATGAGAAGCAAGCTTGCTCACCAAGGCTTAATCTTAGCCTTTGATTCATCCAATGGCTTGGATGAAGCCAAGCAAGGTGCCCACCTTGCACCCCACTTGAAGTCCACGGCCAAGAGGCCTTTGGTGACCAAAAGATCACTTTGTCTTCATCACTTTTCTCTCTTCTCTCTCATCAAGAACCCTAGCCACCATTCTTGCCCATTTTCTCCACCATATTCGGCCAAGCTCATTTCCTAACCATCCAACCATCCAAAAATTTTTCTAACCAAGTTTCCTTAATCTAAACACCATTCTAAGAACCTTTGTAGTTGGGAGTTTCTTCAAATTCTTCCATCTAAAGCTTGGAAACCAACCTTGGAAGTTTTACCTAGAAGGTGAAATTTCATACTTTTCTTTTCTCTCTTCTTTTTCAAAGTTCTAAGCCATGATTTTTCCATGGTTTAGCTTCTTTTTCATGGTTAGTAACATGTAGGTTTTGTTTGAAATTTTTAGGTGTTTGGTGGAGTGAAAACCGTGACCTAAGGAGGTGAGAAAGCAAGTTTTTGTCTTCATTTAAGGTAAGAGGAAGACAATTCTTATCATCCCTTGATGGTGGTAAGAAGATGAGTTGTTTGTAGAATCCATAAGGATTCGGTGGTGGTGTGTTTATTGATGTGTATTTGTTAATTTTTGTGGTTGCTAGTAGCTTAAGTGTTATGTGTTAATAGCTTTCTTATTTGGTAATTGTAATAATTTTGCATGTCTAATAGCTTTTGATTGTATGTCTATAAGCTTTAAATTAGGTTTATGTGTTAGAAATATTTTGCATGTGTTAGAAATATTTTGCATGTGTTAGAGATATAAATGCTTGTGTTAGAATTGTATGATAAGGTTTAGGATGTGAATAACATGTGTAAGTTTGCATGAGTGTTCCAAAGAACACAATCCAATAGCTCACGGCAATGCCAAAATGTGAGGACCAAAATGTTCTCTTCATTTTTCCTAAAGTGTAGCTTAATTAACCTAGGAGAATCAAGAAAGTTTCTAATTGATTTGATCAAAGAAAAATGCATTTAGAAATCAAATGGTACAAACTTAGTATTTTGGGGCCAACATGCCTAAAGGATTAAATTGACTATAGATAACTATTTTCTAAAATGATTTAATGAACTTAGACTATAGAATACATTTGATATGATTTAAAAGGTGAAAGACATTTTGGAAATCAATTGCAAAAGTTTTATAAAAATTCGGCCAACATGCCACTATAGGAATTCATGATTTTAAAAACTTGTTTCTAAACCTTTTTCAATTAAAAAGAAACAATACAGGTTAAGAAGAAATTTTCTATAATGATTTATGAAGGAACCAATTGATTAGAAGTAAGTCTAAAGGGTTAAAATTCATAATTTTATCATTAGAAAGGAAATACAAGATAATGTTAAGAAATTTTCTAACATATAGCTCACTTTTGGTTTTGAAGCATGTTAGAGATTTCAAAAAGAATTTAATGAAATGGTTAAAAATTTAGGTAAATAGAAATTTTATGGAAAATTTAGAAAATCATTATTATAAGTTTCTAAACAAAATACTGTCAATTTTTAGTAAAAATGAACCTATAAGATAGTAAAAATATCCTAAAGACAATTATACGGTATGAAAAATTATTCTACGTAGTTTAAATGTACTAAATATTATTTCTATCTGTTTAAATGGTAATTTTAAAGGCATTCGAATAAGAAAATGATTTAAAAATCCTACGCGATTGAGAAAACGTATTAAAAATGCTACGCGATTTTAAAAACAGAAAAATATCTTTACCCGATTTTTAAACGTTTGTAAAAACGACGAGATTTCAAAAACGCGATAAAATTTCTACGCGATTGACCGTTACCGTATTTATTTTTCGGCATTGTCGGGAAAAAGTGAACCCGTATAGGTTTTTGAGGTTGTTTCGCTGTCGGGAAAAAGTGAACCCGTACAGGCTTTCTGCCATTGAGGGTATATTTTTATCTTGAGGGCATTTTCGTAATTTCATATATTTGGAATTATGTTATGTCTTTATGCCAATTTTTGGTGTTTTGGGTTGACGAGACGAATCACATCGTGTTGTCGATGCGATAAGTGTAGTGTAGTTTATTGTTCTAATAAACTTGGAGACTTTAGTGTACGGGATCCCACGTGTGGACAGTTGGTAGCTCCGCTGGGCCGTGGTAAACCGATAGCATACTAATGTACTCGACATTCACTATATTTAATCGAGGTTTGTAAAGTCTAGTAGTACATTGCCTATAGTGCCACAACGGGAGATCATGAACTATACTACGCTGGATGGTAGATTCCCGTGTCGTAGGCTATTGGCAACGTGTGATCGCGTAATAGTTGGTTGGGCAGCCGTGGTACTAATAGATTTTGCAAGTCATTCTCTCGATATCTGTTTGGGTTTAGCTCCATGGAGTAGGGTTGTGTTTTGGTGTATTTGAGTATATCTTGGATCATATTCCATTTTTCTCTATTTATCTTTATCTGGTAACATCTTGGATGTTTTTACATTTTCTCTATTTGTATTTATCTGATAATTTTTATGTTAGTTGTCTATTTCTTATCTTAGTTTATCTGTGAAATTGATTTATCTGTGTGAATTTCTTTATTTGTGTTATATCTGTGATGTTCTGAAACACTAGGATATTTCTTTATGTGTCGTCTTCTTATTTGCCATGTTGCGATGATTTTATGTTGTCTTACCTCTTTATTGTATGTGTCTATTCTCTATTTATTTTTATGCGGTAAAGAGTTTGAAGAGGAAGAAGAGGAACAACCTCTTGAGATCGTGTACCCTGAGGAAGAGGGAGATCAACGAGGCCGACGATCGGTTTACGAGCAAGAACCATCCGATCATCCATACCCTCTGGATTGATTGTGTGGGGGATGGCGGCCTTTGCATTTTGGGGTTCGTAGAGCCGGTATTCCATGGAGGTGATCGGCTTGGCATTTACGAGGAGATCGTGCCTCATTTACCTATCTTTGGACGTATGACCGTGATTCTACGTCATCGGTTTGATGGAGATCCGATTTCGACGACGACGCTTTTTCGCACTTAGAGTTACCCTTATCCATTAGGCGTTATTGGGTGCTTGAAAACCCCGAGCCTAGTGAGATAAGCATCGTGTCGACCGCGCGATCCCGTTATCGCCGTGTGTCGAGACATCGTGGGATATTTATCTCCGATGATCATTTTCACACCGAGAGTGATCCATCGAGAGGAGTAGATAATCATGATGTTTTTTTTTTGGGCGCGTCGGCAGTATGTACGTATATATATTAACTCTTTTATTGCTTTCTTTCTTGTTTTTGTTTAAATAGTTGTAGTCTTAGTTGTAAATTATATGTACGAGTTTATAACTTAACCATATGTATATTATTAGTGATGATGTTTTTTTATTTCGTATTTTCCGTATTATCTTTTTATTACATATTTAAATACTATCAAGAATTATTTTTACAACCCGTAATAATTTTAACAAATATTCCGCAACTTGGGTAGATTTTATTTCTATTTATTTTATTTTCTTTTATGTGTGACATCCTCCAAAGGGGTGTTACACAATGCTGCTGTGTAACGCAGGATCTATGGAGTTGATTATCCATGTAGTTACCATTGAGTCAGCCTTATCCCAATCATGGAAATCTTGAGATTTGTTGGAGGGCTTGTCAATGGTTCCATCAACAAAACCCAACTTGGTTTTTGCTCGCAACGCCGTCTTCATCGACCGGGCCCAATTCCTATAGTTGTCTCCGGTAAGAGCAACTGCAACCAGCGGCGTTCCAGGATTGTCAGATGACCCTAGGTGGTAGGGCGAAGGTGGGGTGATGGTTGTCTTGCCAGAGGTATCTGACTTCTTCTCCGATGACTCCATCTCTGGTTCCAGGATCTCTTTCTCTGATGCCATCATAAAGTATAGAGGCTCATAAAGTTGTATTCATTTGTGTTGTTGAATAGGTTACAGTGCATGACTTATATATACACGAGTATAGGATAAAACAAGATAAGAAAAAAACTATCTCTAAAGCTGGTACAACAGCAACTCTATCTAGATCCAAAATTTATGCACATGAAACAAACTATAACAAACTTCCCAAGATAACAAAAAACAATTCAAATGGATTATGATAACAAACTGATCCTATCCTTTTATCCTCAATAGACTACATTCAAGTCTTAGTCAT
Source organism: Ormosia emarginata (assembly GCA_029884605.1). Lineage (NCBI taxonomy): Eukaryota > Viridiplantae > Streptophyta > Magnoliopsida > Fabales > Fabaceae > Ormosia > Ormosia emarginata. The sequence goes on along the minus strand of JAQQTP010000063.1, from coordinate 7,740,270 downwards.
ATAAATGACTAAGGCATTTTGGTTATTCATTGGGTTGCAAAAAGACAGAATAATATGAGTGACATTTAAATATGAGTTAGATAATCATGAAGGAAAAGCTTAAGCAGTCACATATAGAAGGAATGTTGTTTTACAGATAAATTTTTTCATGTAGCCAAGAAAATGGTCTTAATATGTTTAACCTTATGGAGTACAAAAGGTGGAGATGTAATAAAGTGTGTGGTAGGATTAAGGTTCTAGAATTATTTCCACTTAACTTAAAAATTATCTAAATATTTATAAGGCATATAAAATATCTTTATAAGATATTTAAGATATTTACCTGTAGTCTTTTTTAGGCATATAAAATATCTCTATGAAATATCTCTATGAAATATTTAAAATATTTAGAAACACAAATATTTCACGATATATGTGCTATTAGTGTTAGATATGTACTCATATATATCTTAGATATTGTTAGCCTACATCTCATGATTTTTATTTTTTATTTTTGAATTTTTGTGCTAATACAAGTAACATATTATAAGAATACAATAAATATTATTCTTCTGTAGTGTTAAAGCAATGGCTATGTACATGCTCAACAATATGTGGCATCTAATATTTGTATTAATTAAGCCTTTCGAATTTATAATTCAATAAAATTTCTTCTTTTCACGTATTTTTAGTTTAAAAAATAATATAATTAGACAAAAATATAAAATCAAGTGCTAATATTTGTTAAATCAAAACATTATTATTATTAATTATTATTATTGTTAAATAACTAAATATGTTCAAATTAGCTCAGGATCTAATGAGTCAAATATGTGAAAATTAAAACTCAGCTCATTTATCATTTGAGCCAAAAAAATTTAATTGATTAAGTTGTTAACAAATCAATGTATATGTAAGCGTACGAGCTGACTTCACTCGTTTCCAGCCCTAACAATGGATATAACAAATGATATTCATAGACTTAAAACTAGCCTTTGCGATGGAGTATGGACTACATACATGTGGACGTAGTCACCAAGTGTTTCTACAAACAGTAGATCAGTTTACCATAAGGACGCAAAAAACCCTTTAATTGAGAAATTATGAAAATTTATAACAAAATGAAAATTTATGAAAATTGAAAAGAGAAAAGATTTACTGACAATTTCATGGTAAATTGGCGCTTAAGGAACTTCATAAAATAAAATGGGAAGGCATACAATGTAAATTGAGAGGAAAATTGAACATAGCAGAAAGAAAAATCTCAAATTTAAACCTACCATATTCATTAAGATTACAAAATTAATATAAACTTCTAAATGCAACAAAATGCATAGTGCATATTGTTGTTACATTCATGCCTAACAAGTTTCTTAATCCTGCATATCATATGGCTTATTCAGATCAAAGTTGAAAATTTTTGGACCTACAAATTGACTCGCTGATGCTTCTTCAGTATTCAATGGTGTCCCAACCAATGTTTCAGTTCCAACCTTATTGGCTGCCTCCATCACTAGTCCTCCTACGTCATTATCTTTTGTCTCATTCATTCTAGAGAGATGACCAGGGCAAGGACAACTGTTGTCTTCAGTAACTATGGCATCTGAAGGCTTTGATTCATCCAAGGCTATAACATTCTTCTCTTTATTATGAATCCATTTGTGGACTTTGTGGACTCCTAGAGCTTGGAAAGTTGAAAAAGATTTCCAACAAATGTCAAATTCATAGTCATCCGGTTTCTTTTGAGTTTTATTGAGAAAGCTCTTTTCTTCATATTCTAAGTCATGAGTCTTTGGTTTCAATAACAATTTCTTTATCTTTCCTAACAAGAGTTACTTCAGTATTCATACTATCAGAAGTCTCATACATATTCTTCATACAATACTTTTCTTTAGCCCAATCATCATCATCCTTTTCCACCTCCTCCTTACTAGGTGTGTAAATGAATCGAGTTAAAAAGACAACTAAAGTTTGACTTAATTATTTAAACGAGTCAAATTTAAATATTGAATTTAACTTGTTTAGTTTGTTTATTTTTTTTTCTTTTATCAAATCGTGCTCTTTGAAATATTTAAATTTATTAGTTTGAAATATTTAAATTTATTAGTTTAGTTTTTAGTAAACTAAATACTAGAAGATAGAGTAAAAAAACTAAAAATGGAAATAAAAGTTTTTTTATTCATAATCATTGGATAAAAAATTCATAACCTTCCTATATAAGCTTTTAGTTAGTGATAGTAACAAATAAATTATTATCATCTATACTTTTTCATATTTAAAATTAAATTTTGAGATTTAATTTTCTTTCTATACTAAATGAATAAGTAATATATATACACACATACACTAGCTATTCACGTGTTTTTAATGTCAAGTCTATAAAGTTCGACCTTAGCTCATTTATAAAATCGATCCTAAATTTAAGTTTGAACTTGTTTGTTTAATTAAACAAATAAGTTTGATTGACCATTTAACAAATAAAACTCGAATAATTTACGAATAACTCAACTCATTTACACCTCTTTATCATCCATATTCACTGAAATTTTCTCATTCCCATATTCAGATAAACCCTTTCCTCTATTCACTTATCACTATCACAGTCACCATCTCCATCATTTTTGTTTCTCAACTTAAATGAACCACTTATAGAAAAATAAACACACAAACTTTTGAAACTCCACAAGAAATAGTTAAACAAATTTGAAAGCCTGTGAATCTTATAAAGAAATTTAACAAGAGAAGAACACATCGGACTAGAAACTTTAACTGCATTCAAGTCTTTGTCATATAAATGGTTAATGCTTATGCATTGGGTTACAAAAATAGCAAAATAATATGAGTGACATTTAAATGAGTTAGATAATCATGAAGGAAAAGTTTAAGCAGTCACGTATAGAAGGAATGTTGTTTCATAGATAAAATTTTTCAAGTAGAGAAGAAAATGGTCTTAATATGCTTAACCTTAAGAAGTACGAAGAGTGGAGATCTAACCAAATGTGTGGTGAGAATGAGATTATAAAATTATTCTCACTTAACTTTAAAATTATCTAGATATTTATGAGACATAAAATATTACTATGAAATATTTAGGATATCCACAAGTAATTTTATAAATATTTACAAGCCACATAAAATATCTCTATAAAATATTTAGAATATTTAAAAACACGAATACTTTAAGATGTATGTCTAATCACTGTCGGATATGTACTAGTATCTTAAATATTGTTAGCCTACATATCAAGATTTGTATTCTTTATTTTTGAATTTTTTGCTAATACAAATAAAATATTATAAGTCAACAATATGTGGCATCCAATATTTGTATTAATTAAGCCTTTGAGTTTGGCTCGAATTTATAATTCAACACAATTTATTCTTTTTCACATATTTTTGTTATTAATAATATAGTTAGACAAAAAGTAAAATTAAATGTTAATAATTATTAAATTAAATTACTATTATTATTATTGTTGTTTTTGAATAACTAAATATATATCAAGTCTGCAGTTCAAACTTGGCTCATCTAACATTTGAGCCTAAACTTTTAATTCATTGGATTGTTAATAAACCAAGTAGGTTCACAAGCTAACTTGACTCATTCCCAATCTTAACAATGGACATAACAACTGATATTCATAGACATAACAACTAGCCTTTGGGATAGAGTATGGACTACATACATGTGTGGACGTAGCCACCAAGTGTTTCTACAAACAGCAAATCAGTTTAGCATAAGGACTTAAAAACCCTATACAAAACCATTGCTGATTAAAACTTCAGCTTCTAAATCTCTTTTGCTTTCATCAACGCCTTGGCTTGAAAGGGTGAAAAAAATGAACATTTATGAAAATTGAAAAAAGAGAAGATTTCTGCTCTTTATTTTGAAGGTTACTGACAAATGACAATATTTCATGGTAAATTACCACTTAAGGAACTTCATAAAATAAAATTGGAAGACATAAAATATAAACTGAGAGGAAAATTGAACATATCAGGCAGAAAAATCTCAAAATTTAAACCTATGATATTCACTAAGATTACAAAATTATTATAAACTTCTAAATGCAGCAAAATGCAAAATGCATATGATTGCTACATTCATGCCTAACAAGTTACTTAATCTTGCATATCACATGGCACATTCAGATCAATGTCCAAAATCTTTGGACCTACAGATTGACTTGCTAATGCTTCTGGTGTCCCAACCAATGTTTCAGTTCCAACCTTATTGGCTGCCTCCATCACTGGTCCTCTCACGTCAGTATTTTTAGTGTCATTCATTCCAAATAGATGACTAGGGCAAGGACAACTTTTGTCTTCAGCAAGCATCGCATTTGAAGGCTTTAATTCATCCATGGCTATAATGTTCTTCTCTTTATTATGAATCCATTTGTGTCCCCCTAAAGCTTGGAAAGTTGAAAAAGATTTCCAACATATGTCACATTCATAACCATCCAATTTCTTTTGAGTTTTATTGAGAAAGCTCTTGTCTTCAGATTTTGAGTCTTGAGTCTTTGGTTTCAATAACAATTTCTTTATCTTCTTCCCCTTCTTCTTCTTTATCTCTTTCCTTTCATCAAAATGACCAACATGATCTTGCAGCCTAACAGGAATTTCTTCTGTATTCATACTGTCAGAAGTCTCGTACATATTCTTCACACAATACTTTTCTTTAGCCCAATCTGCATCCTCCTCCTCCTTACCATCCATATTCTCTAAAGTTTTCTCATCCCCAGATTCAGATAAACCCTTTCCTCTATTCACTTTATCACTATCAAAGTCACCATCCCCTTCATTTTTGTTTCCCAATGCCAACTTCAATGAACCACTTAAATAGAATTTTATCTTCTTCACCGCATGTTTTTCTCTAGTTGATGATTCAGGAATATGTTTTTCCTTACATGGGATTGGAGCTTCAGGACTCTTTGGTTCCACCGCAGCCTCCTTGAGGTGGACCATAGACTCAGCACAAAAGTACTCCCAGCGAGAAATATACACAAGATTTTCAGCAGCCTCATAACCACCAATACTTCTTCTGCCTCTTTTATCTGTCTTTTTCCAGCTTGGTAAAGAAGATTTTGATAGATCAATGGCTGGTGGTTCATTTGGTGCAACAACTTTAGCAACACAATGATCATCATGATCTTCTTTATTCTGTTCCATAGAATCAGAATTGTGGCAGCAAGAAGAACTGTGCTTATCAGAGTGAGTAGGAGGGCAAATACCCCTCCAGTCCCTCTCAGGGTGGGATCTCATGTGCCCAAACAAGGCATTCTTGGATGGGAAATCCTTCTTGCAAAGATAACAGGGGTGTTTCCCATCAGACACCAAAGTGTCATCTTCATCGCAATTAGCCTTATTATGACTTGTTTTTGAGTGATTTGAGAAACGGGTTTTCACCTTCTGTGGATGCCCCTTGGCAGCTTGAAAGTGGGATCTTCTGTGGCCACCCAATGCTTTGCCGTTGCTGAAAGTCTTGCAACAGAGATCACACTCGCGCCTTGCTGGAGCTGGGTTTTGAGCTGTAACCTCATCAGCCATTGGTTCAACATCAACTTCGCAAGACTCCAAAGGAGATCTCTTCATCTTCTCTGCCTTTTCATAGGGTTCCCCATCATGATCTGAAACTTCTTGCTTAAGCTTATCTTTATCCATCTGAGAAGAAAAAGGCAACAAATAAGAAGCTAAAGCTAGGAAAGAACAATCTAAAACAATAAGATGAGAATAGAAGAATGTAAATACCTGACAATTCATCAAAGAAACCTGTTTACCATTAAAACACAAAAAAGAAACGCAGACTGAAGAGAGAGAGAAAATTAGAAGCTATAGGTTTTAAGTGATAGAGATTATTCAAGAAAAACTTTAAAACTGAGTGTAGTTGGGTTATCCTGAAGATCAAAAGCAAGAGACGATATGGAGAAAGCAGATAGACAGGGAGGAAGAGGGAAGGGTGTCTATGTGGGTATGTGAGAAGAAAAAAAAAAAGAGAGAAGGAAGGAAAGAATCTCTCCCAATGAGATATGCAATTAAGTCAGTATTGAATTTTCCAAAAGTATAACAGATTTTCTACTGCCAATATAGCTCCTTAATTATCACAATTAATTCATTTGCGTCTTATATGGAAAAAAAAAATTCTTCGTCAAATCTCTATAATTTTTAATATAGAAATATTAATAATATATTCTTTTAAACATTTATTTTAATATTTATTTTACTTTTAGTTCACTTTATATATTTAAAAAAATTATTAAAAAATATTAACAATAATTATTTTTAAATTAATAATAAAATAAGTGTTAAAAATAATGTAAAAAATATTTTATTAACATTTTTTTTATCTTTATAATTTTTAGCAGTGGTATACTGCTCTCACCTATAATTTAGGAATAACCTATATATATATAGAGTAGAGGTTAGTTTACACTAGTGTAAGTTTTTTTTTCTTACATTTATTTTTAATCGTTAGTTTCACTTTTATTTAATGGTTAAGATTATTTTATTAAAGATAACTATTAGATAAAAGTAGATCTAACAGATTAAAAATAAATATAAAAAAATTATATTGATATAAGTTAATCATCCCTTATATATATATATTGTGATCGGTTTTCGTTAAGAATGCAGGAGAATCAAATTCTTTTGTGATTGGTCAATATCCTATATAGATAGTAATTTTTTTTTGGTCAAGTCTCTTGCTATTGGTTTCCACTAGGATTCTACTCAGAGTCAAATTCTCGTGTGAATGGTCAAGGGCAACAATCTCGGATATAATGTACTTTTTCTTCACAAAAACAAGGACTATTATCTCAAACATCGCAGAGTCAAATTCTTGTCTCAATGGCCAAATACGAAAAACAAATTTATTTAGATTGTACCTCATAAAAAGAAGGAATTTGGGAAAATTAATATTAATGACACATAATATTTAATTTAAAGGAATACAAAATGTTAAAAGTATTAAAAAGGATCATCCAAATTTTAATTAAAGAGAAGAATCATATAATTTTATTTAATAATCAAAATTACTTTTAATAAAATCGTTAATTCTTAATCTCTCGCACTAATTTTTTCACCTTCATTCTCTCCTCTCTTCTCTGAACGAGCCACACACATGTGAATTATTGCATAAGTAGTGGTGGACTTATTGCATATACTGGTAGAGAGCTCATAAAGGATACATAAGGTCTGTTCCATTGGCTTTTGATATACTTAAGAATTTACTTCAAAAGTAAAGTAAGGAAGAAGGGGGGAGGGGGTCTTGTCGGATGAAAAGTTCAGGCTGCGCAATCTATAAATTTTACAATACATTTTTCATGTTTTATTTATTCTTTATAGAAGATGCTCATTAAGATTTCATTCAATTCATCCTCCATTTATCGATCTGAAAACCAAATTTTGCAATATGGTTGGGAGTTGGCACTTAAACCAAAAGTAGTTCAACATTGTAATTTTTGGATACTGCTATCAGATGATGTTGGTTAACTTGATTAATTAGAGGGAAGAGTTGTCCAATTATGGTGTTGAGAAAAAGGACCCTGTATTAACCAAACAAAAAGAAGAAGGAACGTGAAAAAATTGAAAAGAGATGGAAGAATGATGATTTCATTAAGGATAAATTTGATCATTAAGTGAAATTAGATGGTTCTTTTCTTTACTTAAAACTTGTACGGTCCTTTTTAATAATTTTAATTTTTTGAATACCTTTAAATTAAATATTTCTTCTTAATGGTTCTTAACTTTAATTTTCCCAAGAAATTTTATCTCATTCCTTTAATTATCTATTTTTTTTAAATATTAGAGGTGCAAGTATCTAAATAAAGAAGGAAAATAATTGCCCTTTATAGAAGATTAAACATCCCATATCATCATCATACAAATATACTTACATATATATATACTTACATATATATATATATATATATATATATATATATATATATATATATATATATAAAAGGAAAATGATGAATTTATATCAATATAAGAGTTAGTGTACTTTTTGTAAAATATATGTCTATAGATCTAACCATTGAATTATAATTATCCATCAACTTGATTATTTGTGTCAAATCTTGAAAAAAAATTAAACATTAATAAGAATGTAACTAAGTGATTATTATTTTTATATATTTTAAAAATATATAGTACGTTAATCTTAATGTATATCAATGAAGTACTAAATAATTTTAACTTAATATAAAATTTTATAAATATAATATATATGATTAAAACTTTCAATTCAATAGTAAATTTTGTGACAAAATCATTTAATAAAATGTTACTCAATATGTCTATAGATCCAACTGTTGAATTATAATTATTCATTAACTTGATCATTTGTGCAAAATCTTGAAAAAAAAATAAACATCAATAAAAATGTAATCAAGTAGTTCTTATTTTTATATATTTTAAAAATATATATTACGTTAATCTTGACGTATATCAATGAAATATTAAATAATTTTAAATTAATATAAAATTTTATAAATATAATTTATATGATAAGAACTTTTAATTCAATAATAAATTTTGTAACAAAACTATTTAATAAAATGTTACTCAATAATATAAAAGTGATTATGACTTACACAAGTGTAAATTATTCCATCCTCGTATATATATAGATATATAGACTCACACTAGAATTGTGTCCATGCAATGTACCGTGATAAAAACTTCCAATTCAATATAGTGAATTTTGTGACAAAACTATTTAATAAAAAGTTACTCAATAATATAAGAATGATTATGACTTATGGATTATGACACACACTAGAATTGTATCCGTGCAATTAATATATGCAAAAAGATTATTGTATCTTTCATTAAAAAGTTTTATACATTCTGTATAGCAATAATATTTTAGCTGCTTGTTGCATGCATATCTCTTTATCTGTATCATTTTGAATCATGTACAAACTCATATAGCACTAAAATGTTAAAAAGTTGTTTTTTTTCCATACGGATGACTCGATTGTATCCGTGCAATTAGTATTTATGTAATATAATCTCAAAAAAAATAAAATATATGCAAAAAGATTATTGTATCTTTCATTGAAAAGTTTTATACATTTTGTATAGCACTAATATTTTAGCTACTTGTTGCATGCATATCTCTTTATCTGTATCATTTTGGATCATGTGCGAACTTATATAGCACAAAAATGTTAAAATGTTGTTTTTTCCATACGGATGACTCGATTAACTTGATCCGAACCATTATATAAAATATGATTTAGGTTAGGTAATTGAGTTGATTTTTGTTCAACTTGGTGGAACTAACCTTACATCAATCAATTTAGGTATGAGATTTTGTTTTTTTTTTCAACCCAATCAAACCTGTACCAACCCAATCACTTCAATTTTATATTTTTATTAATATTTTAATATAAAACATTATTATTTTAAATATTTTCAAAAATTTAATATAAAACAATATTGTTTTGATAGAATTTTGAAAAAATACAATCCAATTACCCAACTCAAACATATTTTCATAAAAAAATTTCTCCCTATAAATGGATATATTAATATATTTTCATATAAAATTTTATTTTCTTATTTCTATTTTCATATAAAACATGTAATCACGTACAATATTACAAAAAATTATTTCCATATGTATATATAAAAACATTATGAAATATATAGCAAAATAATTTTATTTCTTAATAAAAATAACATTCAATTAAACACAGTAAAAAATAAAAAATTCCAAATCTTGCACTAAAAATACAACTATCTTTAAGTCTATAAAAATGCCAAATCTTTCAGTAAAAACACAGGAAACTTACATAAATTAACATAATTGTTTCACGAAAATTCAGCATTCAAAATTTACACGAACATCAATCTCACTAGAAACCAAAAAAAAAAAAAAAAACCCAAATTCATGTAAGATAAGGCAAATTGAGTTTCAATATTAAGAAGAAAATATACAATTTGCACATAATAATATATCACTATAATACAAATTTTAAAACCAATGCTTTAACACAGCTCCAATAATAAGCTTCAAAACATAAAATAAAATAAAACAGAGAGAAATGTCAAATATGAATAATTGTATTCTTAAAACTATCATTAAAAAAAGATAAATAAAACTGAAAAAAGGAAATATAATTTGAAGAAAAAAATATTCAATAGCTTAGCAAAAACGAGAGAGAGAGAGATACACAGCCGCTGCTAACGTGATTGGTTTTGAAATGACCTTCAACATTTCAACCCAAAGCAAAAAAGAAACTACAAAAATGATCAAGTTGGGAGTATAAGGGCTCGTTTGGTGGTCAGGATAGGATAAGAGCAGATAGGATAAAAGAGCAGGATAGGAGTAGAATAGGATATTAGCAGGATAAGCTGTTATCCTATCCGACGTTTGGTGTCCACCAGATAACCAACTGGATAGCATTATAATTTTAGTATGATTTTAATTTTTTTTTATTCGTAATGTTTTCATATTTTATTTTATTTTATTTTTTTATAATTTTTAATTTTTTTAAATTATATAAAAAGACTAATTTATCCTTATGATAAAATTACATATAATTTTTAAAATTTTGAAAATATTGTTTAACTTAAATTAATTTTTTATAATTTTAAATATTCATTTTTAGTTTTTACTTTACTTATAGTTAAATTATTAGAATAATTTTATATTTTTCAGTTTTTAAAATAATATAAATAACAAAATTAGCCTTGAGACAAAATAAAAATAATTTTTAAAATTAATTATTAGTATTTTATTATTTTAAATATTTTATATTTATTATACATTTTTTTGGTAATCATGTTATATTTTATTATACTTTAATTATTTATATTTAAAATATTTTTTTATATTATACTTTAAATCACCTTATCATATCCTGTTGAGTTCTAACCCAGCATTTCCCTCAAGATAGAATTTGAACTAAATAGACAGTATAAGATAGGTGACAGGATTAATTTATCGTATCCTACTGGTTCACCAAACAACAATTTCGATTAGGATATGATAGTTTATCCTATCTTGTCTCTCTTATCCCGACCACCAAACGAGCCCCAAGAGAATACACAAAAAAACTCAAGGAAATATATATAATCAAATATATAAAAGGACAAAAAAACAATGAGCATAATAAACGAAATAACATAAATATTACCCAAAAAAACAAAAAAAAAAAAAAGACACACTCACTTAAACAATGAACAGATACACTCATCAACAACCCCATTTATGCATTGTCTTGCCATCATTTTATCATCTTAAATCATTAATATAAGGAGTATATATGTGAAATGTCTTTGCAAACTAATTGCTCTATAGCAATTGCATTTCGCATGATTCAAACCAACCAAGGGACAATGACTTCACTAACTGAATTAACTGAAATTATGTCATGCTTCATCCATGGTATAATAAAAAAATTGAAAGCATAGTATAATTTCACTCATATATTCAAAAGCAAACAAAAAGAAAAATAAAACAATTAGTTTCATCATTGAAAAGATCAAATGCAAAAATAGTGAAATAAATATTTGAATCAATTCAAGAAATAATGACATAAAAATGGAGGAAAAAAGAACTCATAGATCCATGTGCTTATTGTAACACCCCAAAAAGTGTTTGTTTAATCATAAATGACCATTTTATAATATTCTTGATTTTTAAGAATTTTTTAGGAATTTTTCAGAAACGACGAATATTTTAATATATTTCTCATTTTACGTGCACACTGAGCAAAAACCTGCTGAGGTCAGTGTAACGCTCCGAAAATCATTTGTTTTACCATAAATAGTCATTTTTTAATATTTGTAATTTATGTGAATTCTTTCGAAATTTTTCGGAAATGACGAATATTTTAATATATTTCTCGTTTTGCGTATATATTGAGCAGAGTCGGAAAAACGACTGTAATGCTTCAAAAATTGGGAAATGATGAGACGAATAGTCGTTTTACAATATTTGTAATTTTTGAGAATTTTCCGAGAATTTTCTAGAAACATCGAATATTTTAATACATTCCTCGTTTTGCATGTGCACTGAGCGGACCTGGGAAGATGCAATGCTTTTCCTGTGTTTGGTAAACTCTAAATTGTGGACCTGTCGACGGGAGATCTTACTAAACCCGAGGCTGGATACAGTTTACGAGATTTTACGATTTTCGAGAAATTTTAACAGATAAAACAAAATAGTACTGCGTAAAATTTATCTGTTAGGTTAATTAATACTGACTTCTGTTGACTGTAACTATTATCCATTGGATAATAGCCTGTAATAAAAATTCTATCACATTATCCTAATGCAATCTACTTTATGTCTAATCAATCCACTTTAATTCAAATCTAATGTATTATAATCAAAGCTTCTTTGAGAAGCTTTGACCAACTAATGACCTCAATGCCCTTAGCTTCCAAGGGAAGCCAAAAATCCTCTCTCTTCCCTCTCCCTTCATGCATGGCAGAAGCCAAAAAATTGGGGGGAGAATTGATTTGCTTTCATTAATTCATTATATCACATAATTTCAAAAATTCACCTAAAGCCCTTTCTCTCTCTACTTCCACTCATCTTCTCTATTTAACATTTTCTCCTCCTTCTCTCTAGGAAGAGCTACGGCCAGCAGCCCTCTCTATCCCTCAACCATCACAAAATTTTCAACCAACACCATTTTCCTAATCCTCTCCACCTCCTAAACACTTCTCTTGCTTGGAGCATCTTGAAAATCCACCATTTTCACCATCTTCTTCAAGCTTCAAGCCTAGGGTTCTTGGGTAAGTTTCTTGACTCTTCCTTCCCTCTCTTCATTTTCGTGTTCATGGTCCCCTTGGTGACCATCCATGCTTTATTTTTCAAGCATTGGTGTTGTTTTGACTAAGTTGAAATTTCTAGGGTTTTGGTGGCACCCAATCCAAATTTGCAAGGAGTTTCTTGGAGGTTTCTCTTGATTTCTTCAATTAGGTAAGAGGAAGACACTCATCCTCAACCTCTATTAGCATCTAGGAACCTTGGTTGTGATTGTTGGTGGAAAAACCCTAACAAGGGTGATTCTTTAATTTGATGATCTATATGTTTACATGTTGATTTTATGATGTTTATGATATTGGATTGGTTGGTTGAGTATATTGATATATTGGATTGGATTGGATGACTTGGAATAAAAGAAAATGAATTGGGAGTGCCTCTTGGGAGGTCACGGTTTTAAGTCCAAAATTGGGGGTTCTTGGTGAACCAATGCAACAAGTGAAAGACTAAGTAAATTAAAGCTGTAAGATACAAGTGATAAATTGAAAAGATTGGGAATTGGATCCCTAGGGAGGTCACGGCCTCTAGGGCCTTTTGAGGCTTAATTATGAAAGTTTGGTAACTTGGAGACTTAAGTAATCAAGTGGCTAAAGTCTTAAGTAATGAACTAGAAAAATTACTAATTAGAAGAATTGAAGATAATTGGAGATTTCATAAATTTTAAAGAACCAATAATGAAACTTCCATAAGACATAAGGAGATTTCAAGAGAGCAATAACAAGAGAGTGGGAGATTCTAAGGACTTAAAATAAATTACCAAGTGTAAGAGAATGAATTACATTAGAGAAATCAAACTAATTATGAGAATCAAATTAAAGATGAACCTTGTAGGAAGAGTAAATCTTAAATAAGAATGCATAATGGACCTTAAAAATGTATTACCTTGATTGATTTCAATATTATGATATTATGAGTCCATTTGAGTGACCAATGATGTGTTGATGCTTATCATGGCCAATTGTGGCATATTATGGAAAAGTATGTGATGTTGATCATACATATTCATGCACAGAGTCTTATGCATTGTGAATGTCCTGTGGACTGTTGTAAAGCCAAGTTGCCTAGGAGATTGAACACACCTTAGTGCGGGTGCGAGTAGACTAGTGTAGGTCATGTTATGACCTTGGGGGCGTCGGGGTGCGGGTTCCTCGCAATGGGCAGTTGGTAGCTCTTCTACCCATGGGGTAGACCGATGCAAACGCACCGGCGATCCGACCGAGACACTGTCCTATATCGTGATCTAGCGTAGACCATCTGTACAATGCCTGAATGTGCACATGAAAAACTGTTGAGATCATAGCACTTTGGCCGCGGCAGCCGAGTTGCAAATGTGTCTCCTGATCTTTCTCTCCGACTGTTTGAGTCTAGCTCCATGGAGTAGGAATTTGAGTACTGTGTGCATATGCATCATGAGATGTTACACCATATGATAATTAATGCTTATGTGGATTTAAATTGTTTATTCATTATTATGACGACTGACCACCTTGAAATGTTTACCTGCTTACTGATGCATTTACTATTTATTAATATTAGTATTATTATTGTTCTTGGAATGCTATTTGGGTGCGATGCACAGAATTGTTTCTGGCTACTATAATTGGTAATGATGGTAGGATGTCTTGTCTCTTTTCTGTATTTCTGTCATTTGCTGCCTGTGTGTACATTGTATCTATCGAAGACGACGGCAAGGAGGTTGGAGCTCCCGATTTCCCCGGCTTTTGGCCCGATCAAGATTAGCACCCATTGTGGAGTATGGAGGCACGTATACGCGGATTTCTGGGTGACATGCGCCTGACCTTCCTTGGGGGGCCAGAGTGTTGGCACATCAACTTGAGTTTCGACTGTTGCGTCTATCTAGGTGATGTGTCGATTTCTTTAGCCTGGAGACGTCATGAGACGCCAATCTTTACCTGCTACGTCAGCCTACGCTTGGAGTTTTATCTGCCCATCCGGGAGATGTGGGGTGACCGTTACTACACCCTGCAGGAGGACTCTTTTGATTCCACTACTCGGGCTCTGCCCGTGGCTCTATAGTTCCCATGGAGGTTTCCTCGGACGAGGAGGACCTTGCTGAGGACCCTGATACAATCCCTTCTCCTCTGAGGGACTGATTTTACTGGTAGTTGCTGATGACTGCCAGTGTTTTATTTTGGGGCCCTGATGTTTTGTATTTTGGTGGGCTGTATATTTTGATATCTGGGGAAGTATATGTATGATCCATTGGGCAGGTATAGTTTTGCTTTTTGAAAATATCCAGGCTTGTATCTAGAACACTGTTGATATTTATATATATATATATATATATATATATATATATATAGCATGTTATCCAGATGTGAGTTTTATTTCCTGTCTTACTCTTTACTGTTATTCGCATTTCGTCACTCCGTTTTATTAATTAACAAAAAAAGAAAAAAAAATTATACTGCCATTTTACTCACGTATTAAAGCATCGAACAATTTAGTTTTGAACTAAAATGAACCAGGTCTTAATTTAGAAAAATTTTATTTTCCTTATTTTCTTCTATTTGACAATGTGACGTTCCCTTCCAAAAAGGGACGTTACACTTATCTTGAATCCTTTTTTTAATTCCTAAACTTGGTCATACTTAAAAAATAAAGAGAGAATATTAAAAAAATTATCCGTAGAAAATGAAAAACAAAAGCCCTAACAATAAATAATGAAAGAAAATTTTAATAAAAAAATCTAACTTGACGAACAAACAAAAATTATACTACTCACCTAAAAAAAGAAATGGAATAAAAGAAGAATTAAGATCAACCTTGCAAAACAAAGCATAGAGGAATTGAAATGGAAATTAGAAAAAATGATAATTTCATGAATGAATGGAGGCATAAATAAGATCAACAATGTCACCTAGCAAAGATAGAAACGAGATTGAAAGAGTGAACCAAAATGAAACATTTTTCATATATCATAAGTTTCTTTGATGGTAAAACAGTTATCTTAATTGATTCACTCTATTAGTTGACTTAAGATAATTATAACTAGTGTTCTGTATTTGTGCAATGCATGAGATAAATTAAAAAGTATTACAATAAATAAGGAAAAATATACTTAACTTAGAGATATGATATATCGAATGGTTTAAATGGATTTGATTAAGTTATAATTAGTAAATTCTACATTAAAACTCACTCGAAACTATTTTTTTTTATTTTCGTTAACTGACTCTTCCTGTGCTATGATAACTGGGCTATGTAACTCCTCTCAATACATATTTCTTTTATATGACCTCCCAATAAATAATTAGTTTATATAATTTTAGATAAATTCAATTTTTGATGTTATAACTTTTTTCTTTTAATATTAATTTTTACGTGTTTATTTATTTGAGTGTTTTATCAACTTATTAATAAGAGTTATACCAAAAACATTTATTATATTTTCTTAGTTTAAAAAATATTTAATAAATTCTTAGTTTCCTCATAATAAATTATATTTAATTAATTTTGCTGTATTTTCATACAAAATTTTTAGTCTTATGTGATGTGTATATTGAAGTTTTCTAAATAATATATAATAATTATATATGGATAAATATAGTAATTTGAAAATGTAATTAATTAATTCAGGGATGATAGTACATATATAACAGAGATGATATTAAACATCTACGAAAATTTTGAGATATTAAGATCAATTACCAATAAAAACAAATAATAATGTGGTCAACTAAAAAAATGTGAGAATTTCTTGAATTTTTTTAAATATAAATTAATATACAAAGGTATATATGTCAAGGTAATTAGTATATGATTATAAATTTATATATTTGTATGTGTGAGCAATGAATCTAATTTAGACTTAGCGACACATATATATATTCATTTTAAATTGGAACATGAGATGTCATATGACAATTAATAGGATCATGTAATTGTCATATGACAAATTTTTAAATATGTTATTTCACGTCAGGATAACACATGTCAGAATATGAGAACATGTACATTCTCTTTATATATTATTATATGATTTGATTTAATCCTTTAATTATTATTTTTTAATTATTATTATTATTATTATTGATTGGTTGAATTCATAAATTAATAAAATATTTTGTAGTCTAAATAACAATGATTTGATTGACTCTATTAATTGATTTCTTAAAATAATAATATTAATTTACAATTAATCTACAATTTGTCAATGCAATATTAGATTTTGTCAGAAATATATCCAATTAAAAATTATTCAATGTTGTGATATTCATTTTATCTTACAACAATATCAATTGTACACACACCACACACACTCATATACCTTTCCTTGTCAAATCTCTTGTCATCGGCATTCATTAGGAGTCTACTTGAGTCTAATTGTTGTGTGAGTAGTCACGTGCCAAAAAAGAATATATTTAAACCAAAAAGAAAAAAACATAAGTGCACAAATTTATAATTTTATGATGTACATTATATTATTATGCTTTTTGGTAGTATTTTGTCAATAGGATGTACAAAGTTGTGTGATAGTATTAAATAGTGGAGTGGAAGCTGGTGCAAACATTATTTGACCACAATACTTAAATGTATATATATTAGTATTTTGAAGTAGATTAAAAAAAATATTTGAAGTAGACACGTTACAGTAGTTTTTTTTTTTGCGCAGCAGTAGCAACAGAACTTGTTGAAACAGGGGGTTGATACCTGCAAAAAGACTCTAATGCTCAAGTCAAATTGTGCACAAATAAGATTATGTTATGAGTGATAATTTACTGATACTTGCTTAAGGTTACTTAGTCTGATAATTATAGAGGTTAGATAGATATGTTCTCATAATGGAGAGATACGTTTCCGTAATAGTAACAAGAAGAGATATGTTTCTTATTTAGTTGCAGAGAATCCATATATTATTGGAATACTTGTATGGTAGTTATGCTGCTATTATTCAGTAAGATCATGATTCACAATAACAAATATCATAAAGATTTATCCATTGCGCAGATCTCACGGTAAAGTTATTACTATTCAGTACCGGGGTTTGACATATATTACTGGGGTCCATGGTAAGCATATTCCTACCAAGGGTGTTGATACCGGATTCCGGCGGGCATGCATGCGAGGTTGATCTATAGGTTATGAACTCGGCTTACAATCCAAAACAGTTACCTCCAGCTTGGCGTTTAAGTAGAATAATTAAGTGTCAATGTACTAAGTTTTGAAAAGAATACACGACGCATAGTGGATATGGAATCTGCAAGGGCCAAGATTTGTTTATTGTGGATTACCTCCGGGGTTGACATGTGAGGTCGAAATCCGTGGTGGATTACTATTTTCTTTTCCATCTCGCTATCTGAGGTGTGTACTTTGATGCCCCCGTGCATGCTTTTACAAGGTTTTTGTCTTCTTTTACAGCTTTGTTCTACAGCTTGTAACAGTCTGAACTTTCTTGGGAAACTGTTGCTTTGACTTTATTAGGAATTAAAGATCCTTTAAGAGGATATCAGTTTCGTACTATTTTCTAATTGCCCGTTACTCCTGTGACCAATCAGAAGGGAGGAAGTATTAAATGCAGATTTTATCATGCGATTAGTTCATCTTTCCAAGGACCGATCAGAACACTCCATTCTCTATAAATAGGGAATATTTGCGTTGAGGTTAGCATGCCTTCAGCTTTGTGATTTTGCCTGAGAGTGATCCTCTTTCAGAGAATGGTTCCCCTTTCCTTTTTTGTGCTCGCATGGAGGGTTTTGCCCCCTGCTAAGACCATCCTCTTATTCTTCCTAAAGTCTTTGAAAGTGTTTTCTCTATTTCTGCCAGTCCCTTAGGTAAGGGCCTTTCATTCTCAGCGTAATGGATGGCGGGAGCCTTTCTCTCTCGGCATACATGGGAGTGTTTGATCTACCCACTCTTACTGGGAAGATTTGCGGTTCTTGTCGCGTTGCATGGAGACACTCGAGGACCCTCTGCCCTTGCCCCTCATCCTTCTTGAGTGCTTTGGAGGTACTTAGTTTGGTCTTTTGGAGCAACTCGGCATGATTGTGAAGTCGGTTGAAGTTCTGATAGAACAATCTTTTGATGAAAGGCTGTGTCTTGTTCAATAGGGAAGAGACCAGTGCTGGTTTTAGAGGAAGGAGGTGGCAGTGACTTGGGGTGCCAGTACTATGTTGTTGGTTTCCTTCCTCGGCTTCTCCAATGGACACTCTTTTCTGAACACTTATGATGTATTTTTCCTTCTCTTTTTGTTAAAGCTGATGATGTATAGAATGAGAACAAGTAATAAAAATTATTCTTTTTTGAATTATGTCTTGTATCTTCTCTTTTCTCTTTATGTTTTCCGCTATCCGTACTATTAGTTTTCTACCGAGGTGAGTCCAACGCTCACCCTGTAATAATGCTAAGTTGCCCACAGCTTGGTACTTGGTTGGTACAACAAAGTGGCAAACTTGAATTTCT
Organism: Ormosia emarginata; assembly: GCA_029884605.1. Lineage (NCBI taxonomy): Eukaryota > Viridiplantae > Streptophyta > Magnoliopsida > Fabales > Fabaceae > Ormosia > Ormosia emarginata. The sequence goes on along the minus strand of JAQQTP010000063.1, from coordinate 7,721,081 downwards.
ACCCCCGGGGCTCGTGTATCGTGTGGGGTTAAGAATTTTAACTTGGTCATTGATCGCTGTTTGATCTTTCTGGGATAGCCGTGGTCCAGATTGACCTTCCTCTACCATATTATAGATGGACACACTGGGTGTAGCCGGGATCCATAGAAAAAATTCGTGGTCCGTGGAAATTTTTAGACTTTATTTGCCGAGGTTGCGTGTCTTTTGGTCTACTACGTAATCGTCCCTTCAACTGCCACGATAGTTGTAAGGGCCATGTGGCACGACTTAGTTAGTTAGTTGTACTTAGTGCTTTGCGAGCCATGATGGGTATCTTTTAAAACTTGTACTGTTAAGACAGAAATGCCCCATAACCGTCTAACTTCTATAAATAGGGGTTAAAACTCCTTTTTGTCATTTTTACTATTTCTTTCTGAAGTCTGGTGGCCTAAGACAATTTCTAGCAATTTCTCGTGGTGGAGGAGAGGAGTTCCCAATAAGTTTTTAGTTGTTCAAACACCCAGTTGTCAGTTTATTTTCATTGCTGATGGTAATTAAAAGTTACAAACCTAAATGCAAGTTGTTTTAAGTAGTAAATTCTCGGGAGTCCGAGGTCGATCCACAGGGAATTGATGAAGAAAATTTTTTTGAGGTAAGGAAAAATTTGTCACAATAATAAAGGTGATAAACGTAGTTCACAAATGAAAAAGGGTTTACTTGGGCTAAGAGATCCACTCATGGTAATAAATTAAAGATAAGATTATTTCTTTTTATAACTCAATTAAAATCCACACATAATGGAGGTTCTAATTGGAAAATACAACATTCAAAGTTCATTTAAGATTATATATGTAATTATATTATGATTCCTTTAATTATCCACTAACACCATCACTTATAAATGGGATCAAGAATTCATTGTATCAACCTCTTGTCTATAATGAATCAAGATCTCCACTTTACAAGGAGGGTTTCTAAATTGATTGGAAACAAAATACAACACATATAATGACTACTTGATAATATAACATTTAAGCACAAGAAAGAAATTAATCAAACCTTAATTTATTACCAAAAGCTTCACCCTTTCACCCAAGCAAAATGAAAATTAGTTATTCATAAACAAGAAGAAAGAAAGAGATAAGAAGAAAAAGATGAACATAACTTTAACTTAGAACAAAGAAAACTACAACAAGAGAAACAAATAATACAATAACATAATCTAAGCTAAGATTATCAAATAATAAGTCAATGCTCCCTTTTATAGAGCTCAAGGAGTACAAAATGACAATGAAGTGGTTTGATGAAGATAAGTAAATACCAAAGGAGTTGTTTGATGAAGATAAGTGAGTGGAAATTATAGAGATTCTTGTCTCCGAAATGTTTCACTTCTGAGCTTATGGCATGTGTCATTTTCTCATTAAGTGGTCTTCATAAGAGTTGTATAGAATTGTTTTAGCTTTCCAAAGCCGATGGTTTCAGCTCAAAAGACTACCTACAGCCTGAGATATGACCCAATTACTGCACACTATTCAAGCCCAACTACAGCTCTTCTGTTCTGACTTCCAAGCCCAATATCACCTTCAAGGCATCCGATTTGAATTTTGTGTTCTTCATGAAAGTTCTAGATTTGGGTCTTGACTTTCAAATGGCATAGTTTCATTCCAAAAGGCCTCTTATAGCCCAAGAGATAGGTCAATGAGTGCACAAAGGTGAAACTATCTGGTTCAGAACTCTAGATTTTGCTTCAACTCCAATTTGAGTTATCCAAACATGTGTTCTAGATCTTGAGGTCTTCATGAAAGTTGTAGAAAATTGTCTTAGCTTTCCAACAAGACTAGAATCACATCCATTGGATATTTGTAACTCAAATTATAGCTAGTTTACTAAAAAATGCAATCACCCAAATTAATGACAATTTAAACAATAATTTCTTCAATGATCCAATTAAGCTCAATTTCACAAAATATGACAAAATCAACTTAATTAAGCCTAATTAAACGTTAAGAAACCTAGTGAGAGGGTTGTAAAATGTATAAAATATATTACTATCAAATTCCCCCACACTTAACTTTTGCACTCCCAAGAAAAACACATTAGACAAAAACTAGGGAACAAAGAAAAACGACACAAACTCAAAAGCTAAAAACTCTAAAAGACTTAATGAATTAAGAAGAGCAACCAGAAATTCAAGGGATCAAAGCATTAATGAGGTATCATTTCTTCACATCTCAAACCATCAAGTAAGGAAACTTCAGTTGAAAAGAATGAATCAAGAATGATAAATCCTCACAGAATTCACTCTCAATCTTTCAAGCGTTAAAAAAGTAGGTATTTCACTCAATTCAAGTCATGAAAAATTGCACTACCATAAGCTTACTTATCTTATACTTCTCCACTACTTAGAACACATGCACACACAAATCATGAGGACTTTATTCAAGATTGTAATTGGATCAAGGTAAAGGAGGGTAGTAACATAGATTTGACAAGTTAAAAACTAAAGAGAATAAAAGAGTGTGAGAGCTAAGTTCAATTAACAAGCATGAAAGTTCATCCTAACTCCACCTAATACAAATTCCCTTTACATATTCTTTTCCCTTCCCTTTTTGCCTTGTTGGCCCTTCTTTACACATTTGTTTTTTTTATAAATATACACATACATTTTTTTTAATTAGCCACTCTTTCCTTTTTCAAGAACCATTTTGAACACACACCCCCATACTTGTTCAAGATCTCATCCATTAACAAAACCAATTCTCTCTTATTCCCTAAGGTCGAGTAAGAACATGATTTTTCATTTTAAGACACATAATGAGCTAGAAATAAGGAATGGTCAAATAAGCTCAAAGGGTTTAAGTAAGGGGAAATAGGCCATTTCCAATGCCTTATGTTAGTAGGAATCAGAGAATTTCCAAGAAGTCATAAGAATGCTTGATATCATATTGAGACAATATGTTGTTGAGCAAGGTTGCTTATTTGTGCACCAATCATTCTTGGCTATTTGGTTAAAGTAGCTATTTCAAGAAAAATGGCTCAATCATATTTATATATGCATGTGAAAATGTAACCTAAAAAAGAATCAAAGCAAGTTCTAGAGTAATAATTCCATGAGTAAAAATCACACAAGAAAGAAGAGAATGGTACAAATGTTCAATCTATTCATCAATAGGCTCAAAATCTCACAAGACATATTTCTATCATTCTCAATCCACCAATTCAACATTCATATCAAAGCATGTGATTTTTAAGAAAGAATACAATTTACACTATGATCCAAGAATCCATTTGCTGCTTCTACACAAAATAATTATTTCCTTAACTAAGATGCGTCTCAAGAGTAAAATTACCTCCAAGATAAAATTTACTCCTTACTCTGTCATCCTTAATTAGTTTTACTACGAATAGGTTTTTGACAATCATATCAATAAACATACTTCCTCAATTAAGATGTGTCTCAAGAGCAAAATTTATTCCTTACTCTGCCATCCTTAATTAGTTTAGTAAGTTGATGACAATCATATCATACTTCTCTAATTTTTTTGATCAACTATCCTTCCCCCCAACCAGATCACAACATTGTCCGCAATGTTAAAATATAAATGAGTAAAGGATAGAAGATAGTACCAGTTAGAGAAATCTGACCCATATTTAAATAGAAACAAAATATGATAAATAAAATCAAAGGTAAAAGAAAGTTATAGATGAAGTGTCAAATCTGGCTTTCTTTTCATACTGCTTCCCTCACTGCTTCCTTCAGACCAATCTATCTAAGCTATTGCTGGCTCAAGTTTATAATCAAAAGCTTCTAATTTATCAATCAACTCATCAATAGTGGAAGCAGAAATAAGAAGTTGTCTTGCTGAAGGTGTGATAATTTTTTATTCCATAACTTTGTCAAGAAAAAATAACAAAAGATCAAAGAAATTATTAACATTCAACAAACCAATGGGTTTGTGGTGGATGCTCATTTGGGCCCAAGAGACAATTTGAAAAATTTCTTCCAAAGTACCAAAACCACTTGGTAAGGCAATGAATGCATCAGAGTTGTCAAGCATTGTCTTCATTTGTGCATGCATAGATGATACCTTAAGTTCCTCCCCAATTGTCTTTCCAGTGATGTTGTTTTGACTTAAAGGTCCAGGAATGACACCTAAAACATGACTGCCTCTTATATAAGCAACAAGTGATACAACCCCCATTAACCCATGATAACCTCCCCCATATACAACATGAATATTCCTCGCAGTAAGTGTTCGACCAAGAGTACTTGTTGCATTTACAAACTCTAAACCATTCCCATACATAGAGCCACAAAACACACATATATTTTTCAGGTTACGAACAAAAGGTCCCGTAATTTCACCTTCCCTCTGAATGATTATGATTTGGAGAAAAGTGAAGAGAATGAAATGGTTAAATAGGGAAAAGAATAGAAAAGGTAATGATAGCACCTATAAGGATAAGCTGACTGTTGTCAGTAAAGTTTGAAATTAAGAAACTTTTTATTATTATTTATTTTTTTGGTTTTGGTTTTGTTTTTGTTTTTTTTTTACTTCAAGAAAACCATCAGGGTAAAAAAGTCTAGAAACCCCTGAAGGACCCTGCTCAAAGGATCGTCTGTCCAAAACCAAAATACAACAAAATCATACAAAGATAAAATAAATATAATTACAAATGAAGACATACCTTTATGTACAATTTTCATGGCGTATCTTTATACTGCGCATCATGAGTGCAGTAGTGGCATATCTTTATACTGCATGTCACTAGTGTAGTAGACACTCATCCTCGTTTATTCAAAGAAAAGAAATAGAAGAAACCATCGTGGGTTTCCATCCTGGGTCTGGAACCTAGAGAGCTCACACTTGGGTTTGTAACATCAACAAAGATGCTAAAATCTGAAACTCGTAATGTCCAAGATCCAGAACGTCCTATACCAGGGCACTGAGAGCCCTTTCTAATAAAAGAGAGGATCAAGCTCAGATGCCTCATACGCTTTGACAGCCGCAGATTACTTCTCACTAATAACCAGAGTGGGACGCTTCTACCTGTCCATCAACTCTATAGTGCCTAGATGGTAAACATTAGGTTATGGAATGCAGCTCTCTACAGAGTATAGTACACGAACCTTATTGAAGGACCAACGTGCAAAGGTCCACCTTAGTCAATAACGGGTTAGCTAAAGGCTGGGGCTCCACAACTAATTAAAGTCATGGTACTCCTTCCGGATCGCCCTATTTTTTTTTTCTTTTGCTTTTTTTCTTTTTTTCTTCAAGATGCAGAAAAAAAAAGAAAAATACTTTCACATAATGAGAATAAGCATAAAAACCTATGCCCTCAAGCTAATTAGGGCGACTCTCAATGGGAGGTTGGTTCTAAGGCTTCAATACCCCCAAAGAATCATCCGACCAAACGGGGTAAAGATCTATGCACAAGGATTTCATGGACTAAATACCGAGTTACTTATAACCTAATGAAATCTGAGTATATACTTACTTGAAAATGGGATGAAGGTAGTCTGCTCTTTCGGCTTTGTGCCAAAGTATCGTTGACTAGTATTAGACCTATTCAAGACCAGCGCAACATAAGACTCCTAAAAGGGACAAGTGACCATAATGCGACTGGCTGCCTCACATATGAGATACAATCTACCTACTTTGTTTTTCAATTAAGAAGGTTAGATCAGGATGCGTGCATTTTTCCATTCACGTTTTGTGTTACCAAAGCCAAATGTAAGATGTATACATACTTTATCTTTTTTTTTCCCTTTTTTTAAGAAGAAAAATAAAGAAGAAGAAGATAGTATGTACATGTTGTTGTGGATGTGGCTCACACCTGCCTCTGGTTTCGTGTCCAGAAACGACTTAAACGCCTTCTATGAGTCGAGGATAAGCTTCCCATCCAATTTTATTATAAATTAGAAAACAAGGTCTTTTAGAGTCAGATTCCCAAGACTGTAATGCTTTTGTTCCTCCTTGAAGAGATTCCACAAATTAAGAAGTTCACGATGCACATATCCACAATAATGCATATCAAGAGTCAATAAGATATCATCTAATGACTCCTTACTCAGTCTATTTTTAATGACGAAAATTTTATCTTCTCTGTTCATGAAAAATATTCCCAAAGAATGACATCGCTTGTTACAATTCCATTGTGCACATTTGTGGCAGACTTGTAACCTTTTTGCTCTTCTCCTTTTAGAATATGAACTTCTACTAAGACTTGGCATGTATGAATCAAATGAAATTGAAGACTCACCTACTAGTCAGACTTTTGCTTCGATTCTCCAGCGTACATCTTCCAGCATACCTTTGTGCATTAACAATCTCAATCTTTCACATTTAACTTCGTAAATTTTTGTTAGAGCATTTTGAGGAAGAGAAGAAAAATATTTTCTCAAGTTTGAAAGAATGATATCCATTTTAAAGGAGAAGGAATCAGTTATTTTGGGAAATTGAAAAACAAACCAACTTGAGAGTCACGGAGTACCGTTATTTGCTATTTAATCGGGAACACAAAGAACTGCAAAACAAAATAAATCCACAAAATTAGAGTAAATTTTTCTCATAATAAGGATCAGAAAGGGAAATGAATTCTATCTCAACAACTTGATTTTTCACAAATGGTTTAAATCTTTGTCCATTGACCTTAAACACATTACCATTCCTAAGATTCTTAATGTCTATGGTCCCATAAGGATATACATGTTTGACAATAAAAAGGGTCAGTCCACCTAGATCTCAATTTTCCAGGGAATAGGCGAAGACGAGAATTATAAAGCAGAACTTTTTGACCAATTTTAAAAGATTTTCTCAAAATTAATTTATCATGAAAAGCTTTTGTTCTATCTTTATAAATTTTTGAGTTTTCATATGCATCATTTCTCAATTCCTCAAGTTCATTTATTTGCAATTTGCGTAACCTGCAAGCATCATCAAGATTTAAATTGAAAGCTTTAATGGCCCAAAATGCTTTATGCTCCAGTTTTACATACAAGTGACAAGGTTTTCCATAGACTAACCGATAGGGTGACATTCCTAAAGATGTTTTGAAAGCAGTACGGTAAACCCAAAGTGCATCGTTTAGTCTTAAAGACTCTTTACGATTTAAGTTAACCATTTTTTCTAAAATTTGTTTAATCTTCTTATTTGCTAATTCTACTTGTCCACTTGTTTGAGGATGATAAGGGGTGACAACTTTATGGGTAATACCATATTTCTTCATTAAAGATTCAAAAGATTTATTGCAAAAATGTATTCCCCCATCACTGCTAATAGCTCAAGGGATTCCAAATTGACTCAAGACATTTTCTTTTAAAAATTTAAGAACATTTTTATGATCATTGTGTCGAGATGGAATCGGCTCAATCCATTTTGAGACATAATCAACTGCAACCAAAATACACACAAATCCAAATGAGGATGAAAATGGACCCATGAAATCAATTCTCCAACAATAAAAAATTTCAATGACAAGGATAGGGTTCAGAGGCATCATATTTCTTTTAGAAATAGAACCTAATTTCTGACAATTTTTCGTAACTTTTGCAAAAGGTATAACTGTATTTAAATAAAGTGGGCCAATAAAATCCACACTGCAAGATTTTCATAGCTATTTTCTTTGAAGAAAAATGACCTCCACATACTTCTGAATGACAAAATTTAATGACACTACCTACCTCATTGTCAGGTACACATCTCCGAAAGATTTGATCAAGACAATATTTAAATAAATATGGGTTATCCCAATAAAAAATTTTCACCTTAGTCAAAAACTTTTTCCTGTCTTGATGTGTCCACTGAGGTTGCATCTTTCCTGTTACAAGAAAATTGACTATGTTAGCAAACCAAGGCATGAAATTAACAGAAAATAAAAATTCATCAGGAAAAGAATCATTGATCGGTGTGCTATCAAAAGGTGAGCCTGTTCTAAGTCTGGACAAATGATCTGCAACAACATTTTCGGCTCTTTTCTTATCTTTTATTATGATGTTGAATTCTTGAAGCAATAAGATCCACCGTATCAATCTAGGTTTAGCATCTTGCTTAGACATTAAATATCTAACAGCATGATCAGTGAAAACAACAATAGAAGAACTAATTAAATAAGCTCGAAATTTGTCTAATGCAAAAATTAGAGCAAGTAGTTCTTTTTCAGTAGTGGCGTAATTCATGTGTGCACTATTTAAAGTTCTAGTTGCGTAACAAATCACATAAGGCTTACAGACTGCAGGATTTAAAGGTACAAACTCAAGTGCAGGTTGTCTCAAGTAGTAAATTTCTCGGGAGTCTGAGGTCGATCGACAGGGAATTGATGAAGAAAAATTAATTGAGGTAAGAAAATGATTTGTCACAACACCAAAAGTAATAAAACAAGTTCACAAATGAATTTAAGAGCTTTTTGCACTTAGCTTTTTGCCCTCCTAGGCAAAACACATAAGACCAAGGTTAGGAGACAAAGAAAAATAACATATACTCAAAAGCTAAAAAATCTAAAAGACTCGATGAAGCAAGAAGAGCAACAAGAAATTCAAGGGATCAAAACATGAATGAGGTTTCTTTACATCTCAAACCAACAAGTAAGGAAACTTCGGTTGAAAAGAATGAATCAAGAATGATAGATCCTCACAGACTTCACTCTCAATCTCTCAAGTGTTTAAAAGGTAAGTATTTCACTCTATTCAACTCATGAACAATTGCACTACCATAAGCTTGCTTATCTTCTACTTCTCCGCTACTCAAAACACATGCATACAAAAATCAAGAGGACTTTATTCAAGGTTGTAATTGGGTCATGGTAAAGGAGAGGGGATAATATGGATATGCAAAGATAAATTCCAAAGAGAATAAAAGAGTATTATGGTATAGTTAGAGTGGAGAAAATGTTTGAGAACATTCATCATAAAGGATAATCACCAATATTTGACTAATGTTTTGTTGAAGATCAATCCCAAATTGGTGAATTGAATTCATTGTTAGACTTGAACATTCTCTTTTTCTTCCTGTTGTTTCCAAGCATTCACCTTTATTATAAACTCTCATAATCCTTTAATTGCGGTGGTCAAACAATTTTTTTTTCTTTTTTTTTTTTTGATCATTTTGCACATACTCCCCCACACTTGATCAAGAACAAGGTCAATGCTCTCTTATTCCCTAAGGTTGGGTAGAAATATGTTTTTCCTTTTTTTTTTCCTTTTTTTTTGAAGGATGAAATGAGCTAAAAATAAGGAATAGTCAAAGTTCAAAGGGGTTACACAATGGAAAATATACAAGGATGACTATTTGGTCAAAGTAGCTATTTTAAAATGCCTCAATCATATTTATGTATGCATGTGAAAATGTAGCCTAAAAAAGAATCAAAGCAAGTTCTAGAGTAACAATTCCATGAGTGAAAATCACACAAGAAAGAAGAGAATGGTACATATATTCAATCCCTTCATCATAGGGTCAAAATCTCACAAGGCATATTTCTATCATTCTCAATCCATCATATCAACATTCATATCCAAGCTTGTGATTTTTAAGAAAGAAGACAATTTATGCTAAGATCCAAGAATCCATTTGCTACTTCTACACAAAATAATTATTTCCTCAACTAAGATACGTCTCAAGAGTAATAAATTGTTTCCAAAATTTACTCCTTACTCTGCCATCTTTAATTGGTTTTACTACGAATAGGTTTCTGATAGTCATATCACTAAACATGCTTCCCAATTTAGATGCGTCTCAAAAGTAAATTTACTCCTTACTCTGCCATCATTCATTAGTTTAGTAAGTCCATGACAATCATATCATACTTCCCAAAAGAAAAAAAAAAGTTGGTAGTCAACTATCCTTCCCCCCAACTAGATCATAACATTATCCTCAATGTTAAAATATAGATGAGTAAAGGGTAGAAGATATTACCTGTTGGAGAAATCTAACACAAATTTAAACAAAAACAAAGTACGATAAATAAAATCAAACGAAAAGCTATAAATGAAGTGTCAAATCTGGCTCCTTTTTCATCCTGTTTCCCTCACTGCTTCCTACTGACTAATTTATCTGAGCTATTGCTGGGTCCGATTTATGAACAAAAGCTTGTAATTTATCAATCAACTCATCAATAGTGGAAGCAGAGATAAGAAGTTGTCTTGCAGAAGGTGTGATAAATTTCTGTTCCACAACATGGTCAAGAAAGATTAACAAAATATCAAAGAAATTATTTACATTCAACAAACCTATGAGTTTATGGTGGATGTTCAGTTGGGCCCAAGAGACAATTTGAAAAACTTCTTCCAAGGTACCAAAATCACCTGGTAAGGCAATGAATGCATCAGAGTTTTCAAGTATTATCTTCATTCGTTCATGCATTGATGATACCTTAAGTTCCTCTCTAATTGTCTTTCCAGTGATGTTCTGTTGAGCTAAAGGTTCAGGAATGACACCTAAAACCTGACTGCCTCCTATATATGCAGCAAGTGATACAGCCCCCATTAACCCACGACAACCTCCCCTATATACAAGATGAATATTCTTCGCAGCAAGTGATCGGCCAAGAGTGGTAGTTGCGTTTACAAACTCTAAACCCTTTCCATACTTAGATCCACAAAATACACAGATATTTTTAAGTTGATGAACAGAAACACCTTCCATTTCTATTCTCACCCTCCCTTTGATTGATTCTGAGATGGAGGAAAGTGGAGAAAGTGGAGAAAGTGGAGTGTTTAAATAGGAAAAAGAATGGAAAGGGTAATAATTGCACCTATAAGGGTAGGTTGGCTGTTGTCAGAAGAGTTTGAAATTAAGGAACACAAAATCTCTTTTTTTTTTGCTTTTTTTTTTGTTTTTTTTTGTTTTTGTTTTTGTTTTTGTTGTTTTTTTACTTCAAGAAAACCATCAGGGTAAAGAAGTCTAGAAACTCCTGAAGGACCTTGCTCAAAGGATCGTCTGTCCAAAACCAAAATACAGCAAAATCATATAAAGATAAAAGAAATATAATAGCAAATGATGACATACCTGTATGTACAGCTTTCATGGCGTATCTTTATACTACGCGTCATGAGTGCAGTAGACACTCACGTCCATTTATTCGAAGAAAGGAAAAAGAAGAAACCATCGTGGGTTTCCATCCTAGGTCTAGAACCTGGAGCGCTCACACTTGGGCTCGTAACATCAACAAAGATGCTAAAATCTGAAACCCGTAATGTCCAAGATCCAAAACATCCGATCCTAGGGTGCTGAGAGCCCCTTCTAATAAAAGAGAGGATCAAGCTCAGATGCCTCATATGCTTTGGCCACCGCGGGTTATTTTTCACTAATAACCAGAGTGGGACGCTTCTGCCTGTCCATCAACTCCACAGTGCCTAGATGGTAAACATTGTGTTATGGAGTACGGTTCTCTACAGAGCATGGTACACGAACTTTTTTAAGGACCAGCGTGCAAAGGTCCACCCGAGTCAATGACGGGTCAGCCAAAGGCTGGGGCTCCACAACTAATTAAAGCCATGGTACTCCTTCCAGATCGCCCTTGTTCAAACATTTTTTTCTTTTTTTTTTTTTCAATTTTTTTATATTTTTTTTTTCATTTTTTTTCATTTTTTTAAAAAAGAAAACATGAAGAAGAAGATAATATATACAGATTGTTGTGGATATGGCTTATATCTACCTCTAGTTTTGTGTCCAGTAACAGCTTAAATGCCTTCTATGAGTCGAGGATAAGCTTCCCATCCAATTTTCTTATCAATTAGCAAACAGGGTCTTTTAGAGTCAGATTCCCAAGACTGTAGCATTTTTCTTCATCCTTGAAGAGATTCCACAAATTAAGAATTTCACAATGCACCAATTCACAAGAATGCATCTCAAGAGTCAATAAGATATCATCTAATGACTCTTTACACAGTCCATTCTTAATGAAGAAAATTTTATCTTCTCTGTTTGCGGAAACCATCCCCAAAATATGATATCGCTTGTTACAATTCCATCGTCCACATTTGTGACTGACTTGTAACCTTTTTGCTCTTCTCCTTTTAGAATACGAACTTCTTCCAAGACCTGGCATGTATGAGTCAAATGAAATTGCAGACTCACCTGCTAGTCGGACCTTTGCTTCAATTATCCAGCGTACATCTTCTGGCATACCTTTGTGCATTAACAATCTCAATCTTTCACATCGAACTTTGTAGATTTTTTTCAGAGAATTTTGAGGGAGAGAAGGAAAATATTTTCTCAGGTTTGAAAGAATGACATCCATTTTAAAGGAAAAGAAGGATTCAATTATTTTGGGAAACTGAAAAACAAACCGACTTGAGAGTCATGGAGTACCGTATCCGCCACTTAACCGGCAACACAAAGAATTGCAAAAACAAGGTAACAAAATTAGAGTGAATTCTATTCATAACAAGGATAAAAAAGAGAGATCAATTCTACCTCATTAACTTGGTTTTCCAAAAATGGTTTGAGCCTTTGTCCATTGACTTTAAACACATTACCATTCCTAGGATTCTTAATATCTACAGCTCCATGAGGATACACGTGTTTGATAACAAAAGGACCACTCCACCTAGATCTCAATTTTCCAGGGAATAGGTGCAGGCGAGAATCATAAAGCAGAACTTTTTGACCAATTTCAAAAGATTTTCTCAAAATTGTCTTGTCATGAAAAGCTGTTGTTCTGGCTTTATAAATCTTTGAGTTCTCATATGCATCATTTCTCAATTCTCAAGTTCATTTAATTGTAATTTGCGTATCTTGCAAGCATCATCATGATTTAGATTGAAAGCTTTAATGGCCCAGAATGCTTTATGTTCCAATTCTACAAGCAAGTGACAAGATTTTCCATAGACTAACCGATAGGGTGACATACCCAAAGATATTTTGAAAGCAGTATGGTAAGCCCAAAGTACATCGTTTAGTCTTAAAGACCAATCTTTACGATTTGGGTTAACCATTTTTTCCAAAATTTGTTTAATCTCCTTATTTGCCAATTCAACTTGTCCACTTGTCTGAGGGTGATAAGGGGTGGCAATTTTGTATGTAATACCATATTTCTTCATTAAAGATTCAAATGGTTTATTGCAAAAATGTGTTCCCCCATCACTTATGATAGCTCGAGGGATTCCAAATCGACACAAGATATTTTCTTTTAAAAATTTGAGAACAGTTTTATGATCATTGTGTCGGCATGGAATCGCCTCAATCCATTTTGAGACATAATCAACTGCAACCAAAATATACACAAATCCAAATGAAGATGGAAATAGACCCATGAAATCAATTCCCCAATAATAAAAAATTTCAATGACAAGGATGGGGTTCGGAGGCATCATGTTTCTTTTTGAAATTGAGCGCAACTTTTGACAATTTTCACAACTTTTGCAAAAAGTATAGCAGTCCTTAAATAAAGTGGGCCAATAAAATCTACACTGTAAGATTTTCGCAGCTATTTTCTTTGAAGAGAAGTGACCTCCACATGCTTCTGAGTGACAAAATTTAATGACACTACCTACCTCACTGTCGGGCACATATCTCCGAAAGATTTGATCAGCACAATATTTGAACAAGTATGGGTCACCTCAATAAAAAATTTTCACCTCTGTCAAAAATTTTCTTCTATCTTGGTGCGTCCATTGAGGCAGCATCTTTCCTGTTACAAGAAAGTTGACTATGTTAGCAAACCAAGGCATGGAATTGACAGAAAATAAAAATTCATCAGGAAAAGAATCATTGATAGGTGTGCTGTCAAAAGGTGAGCCTATTGTAAGTCTGGACAAATGATCAGCAACAACATTTTTAGCTTCTTTCTTATCTTTTATTGTGATGTTGAATTCTTGAAGCAACAAGATCCACCATATCAATCTTGGTTTGGCATCCTGCTTAAACATCAAATATCTAATAGCAGAATGATCGGTGAAAATCACAATAGAAGAACCAATTAAGTAAGATCGAAATTTGTCTAGTGCAAAAATTATAGCAAATAGTTCTTTTTCAGTAGTGGTGTAATTCATTTGTGCATTGTTTAAAGTTTTACTTGCGTAACAAATCACATGAGGCTTACCTTCCTTTCTTTGGCCTAAAACAGTGCCCACAGCAAAATCACTAGCATCACACATTAACTCAAAAGGCAAAGACCAGTCAGGAGATTGCATGATAGGAGCAGATGTCAGAAGACCAATTAATTTTTTAAAAGATTTTTGACATTCTTGAGTCCAATCAAATAGTGCATCTTTCAACAGAAGATTACATAATGGTCTAGATATGGCACTAAAGTCCTTAATGAATCTTCTATAAAATCCTACATGTCCTAAAAAAGAACGAACTTCTCTGATTATTTTTGGGGAAGGCAAATGAGCAATTAATTCAACTTTGGCCTTATCAACTTCAATTCCATTAGAAGAGATCACATGACCTAACACTATTCCTGAGGTAACCATGTAATGACATTTTTCCCAATTTAGCACAAATCCTTTTTCTTCGCATCTTTTAAGAACTTTTTCCAAATTATCAAGACAATTTTCAAAAGAATTTCTAAAAACTGTTAAATCATCCATGAAAATCTCTAAATAATGCTCAATCATGTCACTAAAAATGCTTAACATGCATCTTTGAAATGTTACCGGAGCATTACAAAGGCCAAAAGACATTCTTCTATATGCAAAAGTACCAAAGGGACATGTAAAAGTGGTCTTTTCTTGATCTTCCAATGCAATTGGTATTTGATTATAACCCAAAAAACCATCAAGAAAACAGTAGTATGGATGTCCTGCTACCCTTTCTAGAATTTGATCAAGAAATGGCAAGGGAAAATGATCTTTCCTAGTAGCAGCATTTAATTTTTTAAAATCAATACACATACGCCAACTAGATGAGACTCGCGTAGGTATCAATTCACCTTTATCATTTTCAACCACTATTATTCTAGATTTCTTAGGCACAACTTGTGTAGGACTTACCCATTGGCTATTAGAGATAGGATAGATAATTCCAACATCAAGCAATTTGAGGACTTCAGCTCTAACTACCTCTTTCATGTGTGGATTTAATCTTCTTTGAGGTTGTTGAGAAGTTTTAGCATCATCCTCTAAATGTATTCTATGTATACAAATTAATGGATTAATGCCTTTCATGTCCTTTAAAGTCCATCTAATTGCACTTTTATGCCTTTTAAGTACTTCTATTAACATACCTTCTTGTTCTTCAGTAAGAGACGAGGAAATTACCACTGAAAAGTTTTGCTTTTCTCCAAAAAATATGTACTTCAACCCGGCAGGTAATGTGTAACGCACCTAAATATACCAACTGCAGCGCAACCGTCATTATACCACAGTTACTAAATCCAGGTGTGTCACAGTCATGATAACAGTAGTTTCCAAAATTTACGAGTTTAAAAGTCTTATTTTTTTTCTTTGAGTTTCTCATTTATGCATAAGTAGAAAATACGAGCCATGAATAAAATATAAATATATCTAACTCTTAATACAACCATTGACATGAAATCACGTTCCTTACATATATATATATATATAGTTTATAGCCAATTTACATGAATTACTGATAACCTAGAATATAATAATTACAGAGTCAAATAAAATACAGCGGGAATAAAAACATTAAAGGGGAGGAGTAGTAACCCAGGGATGGGTACTACCAGCAGACAAGGCCGCAACCCCATATGCACATGACGCACGGCGTCCCAGTTGACACGACAGGCATCAATGCCACCCCGCAGCTGCACTCTTACGTAGTCGATGAAATCTTGTCCAGATGCTCAAGTCAATCAACCAAGGTATAGTCCCTCTTTGCCTTCCTCACGATCTTTTATCAAACATAAATGTAAAACAGAAATGCACAAATATAGGAAAGAGGTGAGATTCCCAGCTTTCAGTACCAACATGGCAGCAAGAAAATAAACGGCGTCGAACGCCCACATAAGACATAGTTAATACATACAAGTACAGTAATACATGAAAGCAATTAACGAGAGTAAAGCAGCAAAGAACAATAGATAACATTATCCATAGCCAGCTAGCAACATTAGCATTACCAAGAGTCAAATAAATATCGCAGTCATAATAGTAAACACATTATCCAATTATAAATGCTCAATGGACCATGTGACTGACAACTCACAATGCAACAAGGGTACCAAAGTTCCTACTCCATGGAGCTAGACATAAATATTTTCGGAGTGAATGATCAAGGAGTAATGCCAGTGTATCGTTAGCCTTAAAAATAGTGTGCTCATCACATAAAAACATTTGCGCAAAATGGCTCACACATGGCACCTCAACACTTGATCGCGATATAGGACAGCGTCTCAAGCCGGATCGTTGGTGTGTTGCATTGGTCTATCCCACGGCCCCAGCGGAGCTACCACTGTCTATTGTGAGACACCCACACCCCAACGCCCCCAGGGTCAACAACATATGACACCTACGCTTAGTCTATTCGCACCCGCACATAGGTGTTATTCAAACTTCTAGGCAACATAGCCTTCTCAACAATGTCCCACGGACAATACGCATGCATGATGACACAATGTCCAATCATGTATGTTCAACAATGATGCACTCAACATCAGCATTATCTCAATGGCACATAAGCATTATTCAATGATCAATATGACATATCAACAATATATCTATTAAAAACATTACCTCAATGGCATATCATCATTTCTTATCTCATTGAATACTGAATCAATAACTGCATAACCCACATAGGGAATCACACTTGCATCAATAATTCTCACTAGGAATATATGTTCCTACATACCACAATTTCCATGTCATGGATCCAAGAATTCCATTTTCAAAATCATTTCTTCTCTATTGATATGAATACATATTCCTATCACATTTAAGTAAAGTAAAATCCTTGAATCCAGGGTTTTTAGGTTATGTTTGAGTTACAAGGGACAAAGAACCATAATCTCAATCATTTCCAGCTCAAAAATCTCATTTTTGGGTCTTGGTAATCGATTACATCACCCTGGTAATCGATTACAGCAGTAATAGAATCTCAGTCGATTACAATCTCATTGTAATCGATTACATGATTCCCAGAACCACGATTCGTAACTTCAAGGCCCTGTAATCGATTACACAAGTGGTAATCAATTACCAATTGACAACCTCCGTAATCGATTACCCACAAGTTATAATCGATTACGTGATTCCCAGAAGCACCATTTCGTAACATCATAGGCTTGGTAATCGATTACACCATCCTTGTAATCGATTACAAGCTGGACAGAATCTCTGTAATCGATTACACACAAGATGTAATCGATTACCAGATTTCCAGAATCACGATTTCATACCCTTAATTGGTAATTGATTACAAGCTCCGTGTAATCGATTACCACGCGTAAACTTGCAGAAAACAGAGTTCTCTAGGTCCTCTAACTCAAACCAAACCAATCATTATCATATTTAATCAACAAGTCACTCAAATATACCTTCAAATCATGCAAGAGGCATCAATAAATCATACAAACCCAACAAAATGTACTATCATCAAGAACAACATAGAAATGAGAGAACTTCATACATGGATTCAGAAATCAATAACAACACACATACAAGACATTCCCTTACTACCAAGGTTGGTTGAAGAGGATCATCTCCCTCTTACCTATTTGGAAGACAACACAAGGTGTTACCTCTTCTTGCCCTAGATTTTCATTTTCCCCTTCAAGAAGAACACCAATGTGAGTGATTTCCATAATGTCCACTCAAACCATGGAAAATGAGTTCTTGATCACATAGGTGACCAAGAAAAACGAAAATGAGAAGAAAGTGAAAGAAAGGTTAAGACTTTACCTCCAAGCTCAAAGCTTTAGCTTCAATGGTGAAAAATGGAGGAAGAAGAAGAAGAACCAAGGATGGCCACAAGGAAAATGGTCTTGGAATGATGGAAGAAAGCTAGATATGAGTTTAGTTGTAGCAAACAATGGAGATGATCTCTAATGAGAATGTGTGTACGGTGGTGAAGCAAGGAGAGGAAGAGAAGAAGAAGAGAAGAGTGTTTGAGATGTGAGAGTGGAGTAGTAAAAGTGAGAATGAGAAGAGTGGCTATTTTTGGCTCCCAAAATAGCCATCTGCCGTGTAGGAGGATGGGGAGAGGGAAGAGAGAGAGAAATGGGAAATGGGAGGAAATTTCCTGGAAGCTTCCCGAATGAGTTTTTAAATTAATTTAACTTCTATTTTGAAAATAAGGTTAAAGGAGCTTGACACAAGGTAGATTTTAGAATAGTGTGATAAGATTTTTATTACATGTTATTATTTATTGGACAATAGTTATAGTTGGCAGAAGTCAGCATTAACAAATCTGACAGATAAATTCTTCACAGTGTTTTATTATCTCATCTGTTAAGATTTCTCGAAAAATGTGAAACCTTGTAAACTGTGTCCGGCCTCGGGTTTAGTAAGATCCCCCGTCGACGTTTCCATAGTTCAAGGTTCTCGGGAAAAATATTTCATTTTCCCGACTTTGCTCAACACGCACGCAAAATGAGGAATATATTAAAATATTCGTCGTTTCTGAAAAATTTTGAAAGAATTCACATAAATCACAAACATTAGAAAATGACTATTCGTAATAAAAATTTCCAATTTTGGGAGCGTTACAGTCGTTTTGCCAACTCTGCCCAATGTGCACGCAAAACGAGGAATAATATTAAAATATTCCGCGTTATCCGAAAAATCCAGAAAAATTCCTAAAAATCCCAAATATTGTAAAATGATCATTTATCCTAAAATTATAAATTTTCGGGATGTTACATAATGGGTTTAGTTCTAGTGTGGGTATTTCTTCATGGACATTATTATTCATGGGTTTTAACTTTTCAAATCTTGGCTTCCATCCCTTGTACTCCATTGCCTATGTACAATCAAGCAAAGAACATATTTCAGAGATATCATCTTCTAATTGCATGCCTGAATCCAATGAATTGACTAAACAAATTTCTAATAGGTCAGAAGAACTCTTTGTTTGAAGATGATCATCTATAATGACTTCAATTCCTTCAATTTCCTCCTTTTCATCAAGGACTTCATGTGGTTGCTTGCACATATTAAAAACATTGAGCTCCAGTGTCATATTTCTAAATGTTAGCTTCACCACTCCATTTCTACAATTTATCAAAGCATTAGATGTTGCTAAAAATGGACAGCCTAAAATAACAGGAATTGACTTGCAACTATCAACCATAGGTTCAGTATCCAAGACAATAAAATCCACAGGATATATGAATTTATCAACTTGAACCAACACATCTTCCACTATTCCACTTGGAATTTTGATTGATCTATCTGCAAGTAGAAGAGTTGCAGAAGTTGGTTTTAACTCACCTAAGTTGAGTTGCTGATAAATTGAATATGGAAGCAAATTGACACTAACACCATGATCAAGTAAAGCTTTTTCAATTTTATGTTCTCCAATAATGCATAAAACTGTAGGACAACCAAGGTCTTTATATTTCAACGCATTATTATTCTGAAGAATGGAGCTTACCTGTTCAGCCAAAAATGCTTTCTTTTTCATATTTAGTTTCCTTTTAACAGTGCACAAGTCCTTCAAATATTTGGCATAAGAAGGAATCTGTTTGATAGCATCTAACAAAGGAATATTGATCTTCACTTGTTTCAAAATTTCAAAAATTTCTGTGTGGTGGTCCAATTCTTTGGATTATTCAATGCTTGAGGAAATGGGGGTGAAGGCGAGAGTTTGGTCGCCTTTTGGTCAACTTCTTCATTTTCTTAGGGAATTAGTTCAACTTCTTTCTCACAAGATTCGGGGATTTGTTTTTCAACAACCTTTCCACTCCTAAGAGTTATCACTGACTTGACTTGGTCCATTTGTTGGTTTTCTGAACTCCCCTCATTTAGACTGTACTGACCTTTGGGATTTGGTTGAGGTTGAGAAGGAAATTTTCCTTTCTCGTGAATGGTGAGTGCAGAAGAAAGTTTAGCAAGAGTGTCTTTTATGTCATTCATGGTTTGATTGTTTTGTTTATTAATGGCCTCTTGCTTTTCTATGAATGCATGCAGTGTTTCTTCAAGGTTTTTCCTATATGGTGGGACATAAGGTGCATATCCTTGAGAATTTTGAGAGTCCTGCATTGCTTGAGGAGGTGGTGGTTGAACGAATTGTGACTGATTATTATTCCTCCAGCTGAAGTTCGGGTGATTTCTCCATCCCGAATTGTATGTATCTGAAAAAGAAGAAGTAAATGGCTTTTTAAAATTATTCATTGTATTTACTTGCTCATGTACAACTTCTTTAAAAATAGGAATATTAGGACATTCGTGTGTTGAGTGTCCTAAGTCATCACAAATGCCACAAATTTCATCATTTTGCACAGATTTGATTTCTTTTGCTTTTCTTAATTCCATGGCTTCAACCTTGCTAGCCAAACTAGCAAACCTGGCATTTAGATCTTCCTCTTGACTAAGGTGATTTTTTTTCTTTATTAGCACTTGTAAGATTAGATCTAATTGAATTTTCAAAAGGGTTAGTACTATGCCAAGATTGAGAATTTTCAGCCAATTGGTTTAAATAGTCTAAAGCTTCATCAGGTTCTTTATCAAGAAACTTACCATTGCACATTGTTTCTATAAATTGTTTAGTTTTAGGTGTTAAACCTTCATAAAAGAAGCTTATAGTGCACTATTTTTCAAAACCATGATGTGAGCAAGAATTTAACAAATCTTTAAACTGTTCCCAACATTGAAAATATGTTTCATTTGAATTTTAGGAAAAATTTTGGATTTGTCTTTTCATAGCATTGGTTTTATGTGTTGGAAAAAATTTCTTTAAGAACTCAACTTGCATTTCTTGCCATGTGCCAATTGATCTTGGTTTCAAAGTGTTAAGCCAAGATTTTGCTTTATCTTTTAAAGAAAAAGGAAACAATTTAAGCTTAACAATCTCTTCAGTGCAATTTTGATCATTGAAGGCAATACATACTTCCTCAAATTCTTTCAGATGTAAATATGGACTTTTAGATTCTAAACCATGAAAATTAGGAAGTAAAGAAATCATACCTGGCTTAAATCTAAAATTGTTGGCATTGAGTGGAAAGATAAAACATGATGGACTAGAATTTCGAGGTGGTTGCAAATATTCATGCATGGTTCGCAACGGTTGATTTTCAGGTTCATCATGTATA
This sequence comes from Ormosia emarginata, assembly GCA_029884605.1. Lineage (NCBI taxonomy): Eukaryota > Viridiplantae > Streptophyta > Magnoliopsida > Fabales > Fabaceae > Ormosia > Ormosia emarginata. The sequence goes on along the minus strand of JAQQTP010000063.1, from coordinate 7,699,946 downwards.
CTTTCATTGTCAGTCATTGTATCAATTGTGTGTGATTGTGATTCAAACAAATCAATATATAAAGTACCAGGATTAATTTTGATTAAACGACTATAATTTAAATCACGATACCAATTAAGCATACATAAATAACTTAAAATAAATAAACAAAAATAATGTACAAGCTGGCGGTGTAACCCACCATTAAATATTAACAAGGATGTGGTATAAACTAACCACCCAATAAATATTAACAAGTAAAAAGTTAGAAATAAAATAAAAAAAATAAAGTGCAAAAAGTAAATTGCAGAAAGTAAATTGCAGAAAATAAATTTAAAATATGAAAACCAGAGAGTGACAGAGCCTCACAGAGCCGGCGAAAGAGAAGAGAAGAAGAAATATTATTTCATTAAGTTAGATTGCGGAAAAATAAATAACAGAAAAGTAAAAGGGAGAGTTTCCCCCACTAAATTAGTGCGTAAAATAAAAGGGAGAGTTACCCCCACTGACGAAAAAAAAATGACAAAAATAAATAAATAAATTAAAAAGTAAAAATAAATGACATAAATATAAAAGTTAGAAAATTAGTATGTTAGCAAGTTAGTAAGTTAGAGAGTTAGTAAAGAAACCGAAGGATCGGCAAGCTGATCTTTTGCTCCGGTGAGGGAGAAGAGAGAATATATTTTATTAAAGAAAACGAACTTCAATAAATTAAAACTTCGAATCAAGTCCCCGGCAATGGCGCCAAAAACTTGACTGCGGGATTTAAAGGTGCAAACCCAAGTGCAGGTTGTCTCAAGTAGTAAATTTCTCGAGAGTCCGAGGTCGATCCACAGGGAATTGATGAAGAAAAATTAATTGAGGTAAGAAAAAGATTTGTCACAATACCAAAAGTAATAAAACAAGTTCACAAATGAATTTAAGGGCTTGCTTGGGTTAGGAGATCCACTCTTGGTAATAAATTAACGGTAAGATTATTTCTCTTTATAACTCAAATAAAATCCACACACAACGGAGGTTCCAATCAGAAAATATAACATTTAAAGTTCAATTATATATGCAATCATATTATGATTCCTTTAATTATCTACCAATATTTGTAAATGAGTTCAAGCATTCACTGTGCTAATCCTATTGTCTACAATAAATCAAGATCTCCATTATACAAAGAAGGTTTTTAACTTGATTGGAAATAAAATATAACATATATAATGTCCAATTGATAATATATCATTTAAGCACAATAAATAGAATAATCTAACCTTATTTCATTACCAAGAGCTTCACTCTTTCACCCAAGCAAGATGAAGATTTAGTTACTCATGGATAAGAAGAAAGAAAGGGAGAAGAAGAGAAAGATGAACATAGCTTCACTTTAGAACAAGAGAAAATTACAACAAAATAAAACAAGAAACAAGCATAACCCTAACTTATAAAAACTAAGCCTAACACTCAGTGCCCCAAATGGTCAGCCAATGGTGCCTTTTATAGAGGATTAGGGATACAAAATGACAAGGAGGTTAATTAAGAGTAGGTGGATGAGTGGATGAATGAGTGAAAAATGCCAAATGGTAAGGATAAGAGTGAAAAATCATTGAGATTTCTTGTCTCCGAAATCATTCATTACTTAAGTCATGGATTCCATCATCAAATAGAAAAGTCATCTTCATGAAAGTTGTAGATCTAGATCTTAACTTTCATATGTCCAAATTTCAGCTCAAGATAATTCTTACAGCCCGAGATATGGCCCAATTACTGCAGACTATTTAGGCCCAGTTTCAATACCTCTGTTTTGACTTCCAGACCCAATATCACCTCCAAGCTGTCCGAATTAGCTCTTGTGTTCTTCATGAAAGTTGTAGATCTGGATCTTAACTTTCAAATGTCCAAATTGCAGCCCAAGATAATTCTTACAGCCCAAGTTATACTCTGATTACTATACACTATTCAGGTTCCAGACACAAAACTTGTGTTCTGTCTTCCGAGCCCATTTAGCTCTTCTAGATGTCCATATTTTACCTAGAGCTCTTCATGAAAGTTGTAGAGTTTTCTCTCAGCTTTCCTACAAGGTAAAATTCATAATTGCTAGACATCTAGAACTCAAGATATGACTAAAATACAGAAACAGTGTAAGACCTAAATAATGCTGAAAAAATCAATTAAGTCCAATTTGAGTCCAATCTTACAAAACATAACCAGGCTTAATCAATTAAGTACATAAAGAGTGTAAATGACTAAAAATGAGGGTTTATTAATGTATAAAATATATGCTTATCACTTACCTTCCTTTCTTTGGCCTAAAACAGCTCCAACAACAAAATCACTAGCATTACACATCAACTCAAAAGGTAAAGACCAATCAGGGGATTGCATGATAAGAGCAGATGTCAGAAGACCAATTAATTTTTCAAAAGATTTTTGACATTCTTGAGTCCAATCAAATGGTGCATCTTTTATCAGAAGATTGCATAATGGTCTAGATATGCCGCTAAAGTCCTTAATGAATCTTCGATAGAATCCTGCATGTCCTAAAAAGGAACGAACTTCTCTGACTATTTTTGGGGAAGGCAAATGAGCAATTAATTCAACTTTGACCATATTAACTTCAATTCCTTCAGGAGATATCACATGGCCTAACACAATTCCTAAGGTAACCATGTAATGACATTTTTCCCAATTTAAAACAAATCATTTTTCTTTGCATCTTTTAAGAACTTTATCCAAATTATCAATGTTACCAAGTGGCTTCCAGTACTCAAGAGGGGGGGGGGGTGAATTGAGTAACAAAAACTTTTGCAAACGCTTTAAACAAATAAATTTTGCTCAATATAATTATTAAAGAATATGAAAGAGATGAGAAAAAGAAAGAGCAAGTAATAAATAAATTGCAGGAATCAATAAATAGAGTGCATAAAATAAAGAGAATAAGGGAAGAAAAACAGCACAAGATTTATCCCGGTTCGACCACCAACCACTTGTGGCCTACGTCCATCCCCGAAACACCGTTCGAGATTTTTCACTATTCAAGACAAGCTTAAACAACAGGTGCTTGCAACCTTTACAATACGGAGCACTTTTCACACACAGGAAACTCTACCCTTGTGCTCAAGCCTCAAATAAACAAAAGGGATACCTCACCCTTATACAATCCTTGGGGATACCTCACCCTCAATACACGAAATAAATATAGAGATGAAGTGAAACTCTCGCTAAGAGTAGATAAATACAAATTGAAGCACTAAGGAGCTGTTTTTCAAATATCTCAAGAATTAAGCAATTATAAGTTCAGAAAATAAAGAGAGAATAAGGTAGAGCACGTTTTCAAGCAAGCAAAAATTATCACAATGTCAAGGGAGTTTTCGAGAGAAGTCCCAGGCCTCTATTTATAGAGCTCGTGGAAGAATATGGCCGTTGGGAGCAATTAATAGCATTAAAAACTTTCGATTCTTCGTATCTTTGTTTAAAACGTAGCTCTGTTTCTCGTGGGGTATTCGAATGCACGAAGGAGGTATTCGAATACCTGGTCAAAAACTCTTTCGGAAACTGTTTAAGTTGGAGTTATTCGAATACTACGGTCAAGGTATTCGAATACCTCATTAAAATAAGGCATATTTCGAAAGGTGGTATTCGAATACCATATGGGGTATTCGAATGCCTCATTTAAAAAATGGTTCATTCTGAATCGGGTATTCGAATACCATATGGGGTATTCGAATGCCTCTGTTTTGACAAAGAAGAAATATCGGTTTACGAATCAGGTTATCCGAATACCAAATTGAGGTATTCGAATACCTGGATTAAAACCGTTCAAAATCCTTTCCAAAAAGCTTCGAAATGCTTGTTTTTAACTTTTAAAACATTTGATCTTTTAAAAACCTTTAGTTTAGGTAATCTTTGATCATTTGAGATATTTAATTAACAATGCTCCATACATGATAGATCCTAAGTCCTAAAGCTAATCTTTAAATACTTGGACTTGGTCTTCTCATCATCCTTATGTTTGTTATCATCAAAATACATCTTCATTGTTGCGTAGCAAACACATTCTCCCCCTTTTTGATGATGACAAACTATCATAGAGAAAAGCATCAATACAGAAATAATTGGAATTCACAAAGTAAGAGGCTTACATTCATATGTGCGTGGCGTAGCTCCCCCTTAATGTTGGAATCCAATAATAGTTACTTTAAAACCTGTCTTTTCTCATAGTTATATTGTTGTTCTCCCCCTTTGGCATAATCAAAAAGATACAACAAAATATAATGCATAAAGGAGGCAATAAGCATAAAGAGAAACTGATTTTATTAATAATTTAGCCAATATACATAATGTAATGAAAGAGTAAACAGCTAATTTATCCAAACAAGAACAAAGCCTAGAAAGAGGCATCTGGCGGAGGAGGAGGGGAATCAGAACCCCGTGAAGATAGCAAAGCACGCAAGGCGGCTTGCTCACGCTCAACACCATCAAGTCTGTCAAAACGGGCGAGAAGGTGTGTTCCAAATAAGCTCGGTTATCCTCCATGTAAGCACGGTTGGCCTGTAAAGTGGCCATGACTTGATCCAGAGTGACTGAACCAAAGAGCCGAAGCGGGGCGGCGGGGCCGGCGGTGACGAGAGGCGGCGGGGGCTGCGGAGCAAGAAGAACGGCAAAGGGGCGGCGGCGGGATCACCGGGTCGTCCTCATCATCGTCAACTTCAACCGGGAATACCCAGCCTTCATCAGTCTTTATCATCTTCATTCGGTTCAGCGTATAAGAACCAAACACATTATGGTGGGTCGGTGAGTTTTTCGCTCGGTCTCCACACCGCGGATACTTGCCTAGGAAGGCGTGATGATGATCACCCCATAAGGTAGCTCGAGCGTTCTTTTCCCTTAGCTCTCATCATATGCTTCATAATGAAGACGGGCCAGTTTATCTGGTATCCTTTCTTCAGGATCCACAGCATAAACACATCATCTTCACTCAGGTAGGCGTAGTTCCCACCTCTAGGAGCTAAGATGTGGGCATAAGCATAATGCAAGAGCCCCGTCATCACAGGCTCTTCATCATGCCCCTTTGACTCCCTTTTGAGTCGGAGGTAATGCCAACCCAGGTCTAAGGACATCTTCAATGGCTCGAATCTTGTCGAACCGCTGGACAAACTCTTCACAGTCTTCATTGCTACGGCCAGCGGATACTAAACCAAAAAAGCGAACCCAGTCTTGAGGAGTGATCACAATGTGCTGATCACAGACGTCAGAATGAAGCTCCAGTCCCTCAATCCTCAAGTTGCAGTAGAACATTTTGACCAAATCGGGATAGAGGACCTCCTTGTAGGAGCAAAAACGTAGCACGCCCTGGATGTCCAGCTGGTGTAGGAAATCAAAGCCACCTTCTTTTTCAAAGAAGGCCAAATCCAGGTACTTGGGCTGCACAAGGTTTCGTTCTCTGAAATGAGAGATGAACCGTCCAAGAGTTTCTGGGTGAGATGAGAGCCGTCGCAAATCCAATGGGTTGTTGCAAGGCGCGGTCTTTGTGCGAGCACGTTTGGAGGAGGAAGCCATGGATGAAGGTAGAAGATGAGAGGAATGGGTTTGAAAAGAGAGGGAGTGACGGTTGGGTGATACGAGGGAGATGGTATTCGAATAGGAGATGAAAAACGAGAGAGAAGAAATGGGAAATGAGATGAGTGAACGGGTGAACGAGGGGGCTTATATAAAGCTCGGACTGAGGTATTCGAATACCTCGGTTGGTATTCGAATACTTTGTTAGGAAACGCAAAGGTCGTGGCAATTTAGAAAGATGGTATTCGAATACGCTTAGGGTATTCGAATACTCTGTCCATATAAGATTGACTCAGATAAGCAGGTATTCGAATACTGCTTAGGGTATTCGAATATACCAGAGACAAGAACAAAAGCCTGATGGCAAGAGGCTTCAGGGTATTCGAATAACTACTAAGGTATTCGAATACTCCTGGTTAATTAATCATGAAAGCATGCGAGGTATTCGAATACCAGATGAAGGTATTCGAATAACTTAGATAGAAAAACACCAAATATTACGTCCAGAATGCAATTTTGAAGATTAAAGCTTACCCGATTAAATGAGTACACAAAACAAAATGGAGGGTATCTCCGACGCTCAAGTCAATAACAATTAAAGATAAATAAATCAATGAGTATTAAATTTAACAAATTAAATACACGATTGATCCAAAATGCCAAGCTCTCTTCTTAAATGAAAGAACGAATCTTTAGGTAAAGGTTTTGTGAAAATATCACAAGTTGATTATTGGTTTCAACAAATTCTAACACACAATCACCTTTTTGAACATGATCTCGTATAAAATGGTGCCTTATCTCAATGTGCTTAGTTCTAGAGTGCATAATGGGATTCTTTGTCGATTAATTGCACTAGTATTATCACATCTTATAGGGATGTGATTAAGTGAAGACCAAAGTCTAAAAGTTGTTGCTTCATCCATAGAATTTGAGCACAACAACTTCCTACACTGCCACATATTCACCTCGGCGGTGGATAAAGCCACGCTATTTTGTTTCTTGCTATGCCAAGAAACTAAGGAATTGCCAAGCAAGTGACATGTTCCACTAGTGCTTTTCCGATCCAATTTGCATCCAGCAAAATCGAGTCGAATAACCAATAAGACTACAAGTGGCACCTTTGGGGTACCACAAGCCCACTTGTGTAGTGCCACCTAGATATTTCATAATACGTTTTGACAAAGCACTTAAATGCGACTCTTTAGGATTAGCTTGATATCGAGCACACATGCATACGCTAAACATTATATCGGGCCTACTAGCGGTGAGATAGAGAAGAGATCCGATCATACCTCGATATTTAGTAATTTCTACAAATTACCTTTGTCTTTATCCAAGTAACACGAAGTACTCATTGGTGTAGCCATATGCTTTGAGTTGTCCATTCCAAACCTCTTGAGAAGTTCTTTGCAATACTTTGTTTGGCTAATGAACGTTCCACTCCTTGTTTGTTTGATTTGAAGTCCAAGGAAGAAATTGAGTTCTCCCATCATGGACATTTCGAATTCGCTTTGCATGATTTTGGCAAATTCCTTGCACTGATTTTCGTTAGTAGCACCAAATATGATATCGTCTACATACACTTGTACAAGGAGTATATCATGGTTTTTATTTTTAATAAAAGAGTTGTGTCAACTTTACCTCTTGTAAAATTGTGTTCTAAAAGGAACTTACTTAATCTTTCATACCAAGCTCGTGGAGCTTGTTTTAAGCCATACAAGGCCTTTTTCAATTTGAAAACATGGTTAGGTAAATCATAATTTTCAAAACCTGGAGGTTGGTCAACGTATACTTCCTCTTGGATAAAGCCATTTAAAAAAGCACTTTTAACATCCATTTGATATAATTTAAAATCCATGATGCAAGCAAAAGCAAGTAACATCCTAATAGCTTCTAGTCTCGCTACAGGTGCATAGGTTTCTTCATAATCTATACCTTCTTCTTGATTATAGCCTTTTGCTACAAGTCTAGCTTTATTTCTAGTTATTATGCCAGCTTCATCAAGTTTGTTTCTAAAAACCCATTTAGTACCGATAATAGGATGATTATTAGGCCTAGGAACTAGTTCCCAAACTTGGTTTCGTTCAAATTGATTTAATTCTTCTTGCATAGCTAGAAACCAATGTTCATCATTAAAGGCTTCATTAATGTCTTTAGGTTCGATTTGAGAAACAAAGGCTAAGTGGTTACAAGCATTTCTAATGGAGTTTCGAGTACTTACACCTTTGGATACATCACCTATTACTTGATCAAGCGGATGATATTTTGAGGTACGCCATTCTTTGGGAAGCTCCAAAGCTTGTGAATCCTCGTGTCTTTGTTTATCTTCTTGCTCCTTGATTTCTTTTTCTTTGCTATCAAATGTGTTTCCGCTAAGGCTTCGCAACATCATCAATAACAAGATCCTTTCTCGATCCATTTGGGTCGGTTTCATCAAATGCAACATGTATAGATTCTTCAATAGTCATAGTTCTTTTATTATATATACGAAAAGCCTTACTATGATTTGAATAACCAAGAAATATACCTTCATCGACTTAGCATCAAACTTGCCTAGGTTATCTTTTCCATTATTTAAAACAAAACATTTGCAACCAAAAACGTGAAAATGTGCGACATTTGGCTTTCTTCCCTTGTATAATTCATATGGGGTTTTCTTTAAAATAGGCCTTATAAGGGCCCTGTTCATAACATAACAAGTCAGTATTTACAAAGATCCGCCCAAAAATATTTAGGAAGAAGCAGCCTCATTAAGCATAGTTCTCGCCATTTCTTCTAAAGAACGGTTTTCCTTTCTACAACTCCATTTTGTTGTGGAGTTCTAGGGGCAGAGAAATTATGATTAATGTCATGTTCATCACAATAATTTTCAAAAACATTGTTTTCAAATTCGCCACCATGATCACTTCTTATAGAAGAAATTTGAAAACCTTTTTCGTTTTGAATAACTTTGGCAAGTCTTTTAAATGCTAGAAATGCATCATTTTTATTTGCGAGAAATAAAGTCCATGTAAACCTAGAAAAATCATCCACAATCACTAAAGCATAGTAATTCCCACCAAAGCTCATAGTTCTAGAGGGTCCAAATAAATCCATGTGCAAAAATTGTAAAGGTCTAGTAGTTGAAACTATATTTTTTGATTTAAAAGAGACCTTTATTTGTTTACCCTTTTGACATGCATCACATAATTTATCTTTAACAAAATTAAGCTTTGGTAGTCCAATTACTAGCTCTTTAGAGACCAACTTCCTTAGGTGATCCATGTGAATGTGTGCAATTCTCCTATGCCATAACCATGAATCATCATTCTTACTTAAAAGGCATTTCGCATCATTTGAAGATATATCATCAAGGCTAATCATATAAATGTTATTTATTCTATGACCAATGAATTTAACATGTTTATCATTTTTATCTTCAATTATGCAACAATTTGAATCAAAAATTACCTTGTTACCTTTGTCACATAATTGGCTAATACTAAGAAGATTATGTTTTAAGCCTTCAACAAGCAACACATTTTCAATAGAGGAATTTGGATTCTTGCCAACTTTTCCGACTCCAAGAATTTTTCCCTTGTTGTTGTCTCCATAAGTAACATGTCCATGATTCTTGGGAATAAACATGGTGAATTTTGAGTCGTCTCCAGTCATGTGCTTGGAACAGCCGCTGTCGAGATACCAATTTGAGCTCCTGGCTTTCAAGCACACCTACAACACAATTTTAATTTTTAACTTTTGGTACCCAAATTTTCTTGGGTCCTTGAGTGTCAGTTTTAGGCAAAGTACCCTTTGGAACCCAAACCATTTTTGTCCCAATTTTTGTGTTAATATTCTTTCTAGCATTGCATGTTGAAGCACTATGACCTTTCTTTCCACAGTAAAAACATTTAATAAATGGACTGCTGGAAGTACTTGAATAAACGAAAAATTTTTTATAAGATTTATGTTGATTTTTCGGGTTATAACCAATTCCAGCTTTTTCAAAAACAACCCTTTGTTTCCCTAATATAATATTTAGATTATCTCTCCCAGAAGTGAATTTGGCAAGGGTATTTTTTAAGTCTTCAATTTCTTTCTCAAGTGTGTGACAAGAAGAACAAGAATAAGAAGTAGAAGCATGTGAGGGATGAGATGAGCATGCATCAATAATTCCCAAAGTTTCATTTTCAATTTTTAGTTCTTCAATCTCTTTATTTAAAATAAGAATTTTATTTTCTAAAGAAGAGATTTTTTTCTTAGAGGAAGAAATTTGTTTTGAGAGTTTTATTGATTCGTCATGCAATTCTTCAAAGGCATCTTGTAACTCATCATAAGAGGCGATAAAGTAGAGTTAGAACTTACCTCATTTTCGCTTCTTCTTCTTCTCCTTTGGCCATGAGACGAGTTGAGCTTCTTCGCTATCTCGAGTTTGTCGATTGAATCCATGTCGTTTTCATCCCATGCTATATAGGCTTTTCTTGCTTTTCTTTCTTTGAAGGGCTTCTTCTCAAGTCTCTCTTTCTTCTTTTTGGTAAACGGGCATTCCATTTTCATATGACCAGGCTTGCCACATTCATAGCAAGTAGGAGTTGATGAAGCTCCTTCGCCTTTGTAATGAGTCTTCTTCGGAGGGAAGGGAGGTCTTCTTTGCATTCCCTTTTTCTTGAGAAATTTACCAAATTTTTTAACTAACAGACTGAGATTTTCTTCGTTTACCTCAATGTTTTCTGAGCTTTCTTCATCTTCTTCATCATCATTGTCAATTGTTGAGGAAGTGGCTTTAAGCGCTATCCCCTTTTTCTTTTTATCATTTTCTTCGCTTTGACTTAATCGCTCGGTTCTAGTTCGTGCTCATGAAGTTTTCCAAAAGGGTGGCTAATGACATGGTTGTCAAGTCCCTTGATTCTGAAATTGCTGTCACCTTGGGCTGCCAAATCCTGCTTAAACACCTTAACACTTTATTAATCAAATCTTCGTTAGTAAAACTTTTTCCTAAAGATGCAAGATGATTAACAATGTGGGTGAACCTCTTTTGCATTTCTTGAATGCTTTCTCCTTGGTTCATTCTAAACAGTTCATATTCGCGAGTTAGAGAATTTATTCTCGACCTCTTAACTTCACTAGTACCCTCATGGGTAACTTGTAAAGTGTCCCACATTTCTTTAGCGGTTTTGCAATTAGAAATTCTAAAAAACTCATCATATCCCAAAGCAGTGGTAATGATGTTTTTAGCTTTTAAATTATATTGGACCTTTCTTTTATCCTCATCAGACCAATCACTTCTAGGTGTCTCGGTTTTTACACCATCGACAACGCGTGTAGGTATAAATGCGCCGTTTTCGACAGCATCCCACACATCTAGATCAATAGCTTCGATGAAGATTTTCATTCTTTCCTTCCAATATGCATAACCATCCCCATTGAAAAAGGGTGGTCGGTTTATGGAAGATCCCTCAGAAAAACCATTTAAGGAAGCCATGTTCTCTTGAAGCGGCTAAGCTCTTTATACAAGAGTCTAGCTCTGATACCACTTGTTACCAAGTGGCTTCCAGTACTCAAGAGGGGGGGGTGAATTGAGTAACAAAAACTTTTGCAAACGCTTTAAACAAATAAATTTTGCTCAATATAATTATTAAAGAATATGAAAGAGATGAGAAAAAGAAAGAGCAAGTAATAAATAAATTGCAGGAATCAATAAATAGAGTGCATAAAATAAAGAGAATAAGGGAAGAAAAACAGTACGGTATTTTATCCCGGTTCGACCACCAACCACTTGTGGCCTACGTCCAGTCCCCGAAACACCGTTCGAGATTTTTCACTATTCAAGACAAGCTTAAACAACGGGTGCTTGCAACCTTTACAATACGGAGCACTTTTCACACACGGGAAACTCTACCCTTGTGCTCAAGCCTCAAATAAACAAAAGGGATACCTCACCCTTATACAATCCTTGGGGATACCTCACCCTCAATACACGAAATAAATATAGAGATGAAGTGAAACTCTCGCTAAGAGTAGATAAATACAAATTGAAGCACTAAGGAGCTGTTTTTCAAATATCTCAAGAATTAAGCAATTATAAGTTCGAAAATAAAGAGAGAATAAGGTAGAGCACGTTTTCAAGCAAGCAAAAATTATCACAATGTCAAGGGAGTTTTCGAGAAGTCCCAGGCCTCTATTTATAGAGCTCGTGGAAGAATATGGCCGTTGGGAGCAATTAATAGCATTAAAAACTTTCGATTCTTCGTATCTTTGTTTAAAACGTAGCTCTGTTTCTCGTGGGGTATTCGAATGCACGAAGGAGGTATTCGAATACCTCTGTCAAAAAAACTCTTTCGAAAACTGTTTAAGTTGGAGTTATTCGAATACTACAAGGGTATTCGAATACCTCATTAAAATAAGGCATATTTCGAAGGGGGTATTCGAATACCATATGGGGTATTCGAATGCCTCATTTAAAAAATGGTTCATTCTGAATGGGTATTCGAATACCATATGGGGTATTCGAATGCCTCTGTTTGACAAGAAGAATATCGGTTTTACGAATCGGGTTATTCGAATACCAAATTGAGGTATTCGAATACCTCGATTAAAAATGATTCAAAATCCTTTCCAAAAAGCTTGAAATGCTTGTTTTTAACTTTTAAAACATTTGATCTTTTAAAAACCTTTAGTTTAGGTAATCTTTGATCATTTGAGATATTTAATTAACAGCTCCATACATGATAGATCCTAAGTCCTAAAGCTAATCTTTAAATACTTGGACTTGGTCTTCTCATCATCCTTATGTTTATTATCATCAAAATACATCTTCATTGTTGCGTAGCAAACACAATCAAGACAATTTTCAAAAGAATTTCTAAAAACTATCAAATAATCTATGAAAACCTCTAAATAATGCTCAATCATGTCACTAAAAATACTTATCATACATATTTGAAAAGTTACCAGAGCATTACAAAGGCTGAAGGACATTCTTTTATATGCAAAAGTGTCAAAGGGGCACGTAAAAGTAGACTTTTCTTGATCTTCTAATGCAATTGATATTTGATTATACCCTGAATAACCATTAAGAAAACAATAGTATGGATGTCCTGCTACTCTTTCCAGAATTTGATCAAGAAATGGCAAGGCAAATGATCTTTCCTAGTGGTTGCGTTTAATTTTCTAAAATCAATACACACACGCTAACTGGATGAAACTCACGTAGGTATTAATTCACCTTTTTCATTTTCAACCACTGTTATTCCAAATTTCTTAGGCACAACTTTAGTAGGGCTTACCCACTGGCTATCGGAGATAGGGTAGATAATTCCATCATCAAGTAATTTAAGAACTTCAGCTCTAACTACCTCTTTCATGTGTGGATTTAATCTTCTTTGAGGTTGTTGTGATGTTTTAGCATTATCCTCTAAATGTATTCTGTAACACCCCTTTGGGGATGCCACACATATAAAGAAAAATAAAATAAATAAATAAAATCTACCCAAGTTATAAAATATTTATTACATAATAATATGGGTCGTAAAGTAATTCCTGTTAAACAGATTATTAAAAATAAAATATTGCAGAAAACATAAAATAAACAGAACAACATCACTCATAATATACATATGTTCCAAGTTATAAGTTATACAAATAATTTACAACTATAATTACAAATATTTAAACAGAAACAGTAAACCAAAACAGTAAAAGAGTTAATATATGCATCCATACGCAGACGCGCCCAAAAAAAAACATCATGCATATTTAATCCTCTGAAGGACCACTTTCAACATGAAAATGATCATCAGGAGACAAATATCCCGGATGTCTCGACACTCGGCGGACATGAGACCGCGCAGTCGATGCGAGTGTCATCTCACTAGGCTAAGTGGATACACCACCCCAATGACGCCTAATGGATAAAGGTAACTCTAAATGTAGAAATACTGTCGTAATCATGATCGGCTCTCCATCAAACCGATGACGTAGAGTCACAGTCAACCGTCCTACATACGTCACAGAGTCTCGGTCTCCTCGCAGATGCCAAGCTAACGATCCTCCATGAAACTCTAGAGTCACGAACCCCAAAAATTCAGGCACCGCCATGCCAAAACTAATCAATCCAATAGATATGGATGATCAGATGGTTCTTGATCGTCAAACTGATCTTCCTCTTGTTGTTCCTCTTCTTCCTCGGTGTACAGAATCTCTAGAGGCTGTTCCTCTTCCTCAAACTCTTTACCATATAAACAGGTATATACAGAAAACACATACAATAAAGAGGTAAGACAATCTAAAATCACCACAAACATGGCCAATAAGAAAACGACACACAACAGTTATACGATTCATGCAATATGAAAAGCTATAAAATCGAAATCGAAATACGAATGAATAAAGAAAAAGATCTAATTATCATAACGACACATAATATCACGGATAAAATAAAACATCACGATAAAATAATAGAACGTATAAATAATCCTCATAATACTAACCGGATAAAATAGACAGATAAGATAAAATAAAGTTCCGGATATACTCATAAGAAATATGACACGTTCCTACTCCATGGAGCTAAACAACACAGATACCACGATATCGGAGGAATGACTCGCAAAAATCTATTAGTACCACGGCTGCCCACCAACTATTCCGCTGTCATACGTTGCGTCTATAGCTCCACATCACCGGGAATTTACCATCCAGGCGTGGGGTAGTTCACTTGTCTCACGTCGTGACACTACGGGCAAATGTACTACTAGACTTTACAAATCTCGATTAAATATAGTGCGTGTCGAGTCCATTAGTGTGCTATCGGTTACCACGGCCCAGTGGAGCGACCGACTGTCCATATATGGAATCCCGTACACTAAAGTCTCCAAGTTCATTAGAACAATGAACCACACTACGTTTATCGCATCGACAACACGATGTGATTCACCTAGTCAACCAAAATTCACCAAAAATTGGTAAATTACTAGAATACCCTCAAGGTATAAAGATAGAAAGCCTGTACGGGTTCAAATTTTCCCGACAGCGAAAAATCCTCAAAAGCCTGTACGGGTTCACATTTTCCCGACAGCATAAAATAAATACAGCAACGGTCAATTGCGTAGAAATTTTATCGCGTTTTCACAATTCCGTCGTTTTTATAAACGTTTATAAATCGCGTAAATATATTTTTCTGTTTTTAAAATCACGTAGAATTTTTAATACGTTTTCTCAATCACGTAGGATTTTTAAATCATATTCTTGTCCAAATCCCTTAAAATCACTGTTTAAATAAACAGAAATAATAATTAGTACGTTTAAACTACGTGTAATATTTTTCATACCGTATACTGTCTTTTGGATATCTTTTCTATCTTATTTGACCGTTTTTACTAAAAATTGACAAATTTTGTTTAGAAAATTAATAATAATGGTTTCCTAATTTTTTTCGTAAAAACTCTGTTTATTTAAATAAACCAGATAATTTAATCTCTTAAAAACTCCTAACATGCTTCAAAATATAGTATGAGCCATATGTTAGAAATTCTTAAAGATTACTGTATTTTCTCTATAACAATAAAATTATTGATTTTAGTTCCTTAATTTAATGCTAATCAATTGATTTCTTCAAAACTTATTTTAGAAAAATTCTTTTTAACATATATTGCAGCTTTATAAATGAAAATGGTTTGGAATTGATTTTAGAAATCAAGAATATCTAGTTTGGCATGTTGGCCGAATTTCCTAAATCCTTTGAAATTAATTTCTAAATTATTTCTCATCTTCTAAATATATGTCAAACTTATTGTATTGTCTAAATTCATTTAACCATTGTTTTAGAAAATGGTTTTTGAAATCAACACATTCATTTTAGGCATGTTGGCCGAAAATACTAAATATTTTCCCAGAAGTCTTACCATTTGATTTCTAAATTCATTTTCTTTGATCTAATCAACTTGAAACCTTCTTAATTCTCCTAGGTTAATTAAATTACCTTTTAAGAAAATTAAGAGAACATTTTGGTTCTCCATTTGGTTAGTGGCCGTGAGCCTTGGTGTGGTGTTCTTTGGAACACTCATGCATTTCCTTGACATGTTGTTCACATCCTATACATTATCATGCAATTCTATACTTTATCATGCAATTCTAACACATGCAATATTATCAAAGCTTATAGACATGCAACTTAAAGCTTGTAGACATGCAATTTATTACAAACAACAAATAGGAAAGCTACTAACAAATACACAACCACATCAAATAAGCTACTAACAAGCACACACATGAATCCTTATGAATTCTACAATCACAAAATCCACTCCATCTTCTTACCACCATCCATAGGTGATAAGATTTGTCTTCCTCTTACCTTAAATGAAGACAAATGGATTCTTTCACTCCTCCTAGGGTCACGATTTTCTCCTTCAAAATACCTAGCAAACTTAAACAAAACTACAAGTTACTAACCATTAAAAGAGAACCTAAACCATGGATAAATCATGGCTTAGAACTTTGAAAAAGAATTTAGAAAAGAAAAACAAGAGATTTCACCTCCTTGGTACAAACTTCCAAGTAGGTTTTCAAGCTCCAAATGTAAGATTTTGAAAGAACTCTCAACTAGAGATGTTCTTAGGATTGTGTTTAGGTTTAGAAAACTTGGTTGGATAGAATTTTAGGTGGTTGGATGGGGTAGAACTAGGTTTGGCCGAATGGTTGAGAAAGGAAGCAACAATGGTGTTTAGGGTTCTTGGATGAGAGAGAAGAGAGAAAATGCTTGAAGACAAAGTGATTTTTGGTCTTCCAAACCTCACTTGGCCGTAGACTTCAAGCCATGCAAGGTGTCCATGGCTTGGCTTCATCCAAGCCTTAGAATGCATCAAAGGTCAAGATTAAAACTTGGTTAGCAAGCTTGTCTCCCATTGGTTCCTTCTAACCTAGTCACTAAGCCTTGTCACTAAGCTTCATCATCACACTAACCTAGTCACTAAGCTAGTCACCATGTTCTAGAGAGTTCCTTCACTAATGATGATTAATTAAGCTACTAAGTTAATCAGATTAGCTAAACGTAGGTCCCATAAAACATTTCCTGGTCCACTTGTCACTAAGTTATACTTGACTAATAAAATAATATTATAATAATACAAAATTATTTTATTTGACAAGATTAAATCCTAAAAATTAAAAGATTAATTTTAGGCTCATTCAATTGGGTTTAGTAAGATCCCCGCCTCTGAATAATTAAAAACAGATTTTACCGGTCCGAAAAAATATTATTTTCCTGCCCGTAGCAAATCACACAAAAAGTCCATATAAAATCACAGACAGTAATATTGGACACTAAATCAAGTAGAAAACAATTAAAAACAGCAAAAACAGTACAAACAGCACGTTCGGGACGTAATGGTCATTTTCTTATTTTTTCCCACAACGTAGCTAATCATCCAAAAAGTTCAAATAAAATTACGAGACGATTAATTGTCTCGTATATCTTCCGAAAAATTAAAACAGTAGTTTGAAAAAACTTTTATTTTACCATCTCGGAACAAATTACGTAAAAAGACCAAATAAAATTTGAGCCTGTATAAACGTATTTGTATTTCATGCAGAAATCGAGAAACAGTAAAATAGGGACACAACGGTCATTCACATGAAAGTTTGAAAAACAGCAAACAAGACATTCGGACATTTTCTAAAAATTGGGGTGTTACAATTCTCCCCAACAAATAAAAATTTCATCCTCGAAATTCGTTGTTCCTCAAAACAAATGAGGATACTGATCTTTCATTTTATCTTCCAGCTCCCAGGTAGCTTCACCCGTCACATCATTCCATATGACCTTCACTAGCTCGATCATTTTCCCTCGAAGTTGCTTTACCTTTCGTCCTCAATTCGACGAGGTAAAGTTTCATAAGTCAAATTCTCCTTCACCGCACTTCATCCGTCAGTATAATATGCGTCGGATCTGGTATATACTTTCGTATGGCGAGACACATGAAACACGTCATGCAGATTCGATAGAAACGGCGGCATAGCGATCTGATACGCTACAGGACCTATACGTCGAATAATCTGATACGGTCCAATGAACTTAGGAGTAAGCTTCTTAGACTTAATAACTCTTCCGACACCAGTCGTAGGAGTAACTCTTAGAAACACATGCTCACCCTCCTCAAATTCAAGAGGTCGTCTTCATTTATCCGCATAACTTTTCTGTCTGCTTTGCGTCGTTCTCATCTTCTCTTGTATCATCTTTACCTTCTCCGTAGTCTGTTGTACAAGATCTGGTCCAACAGTCATGCTTTCCCCATCTTGATAGCAACATAACGGTGTTTGACATCGTCTTCCATACAATGCTTCATAAGGTGCCATTCCGATGCTTGAATGAAAACTATTATTGTAGGTGAATTCTATCAGAGATAAAAATTCATCCCAACTTCCTCGTTGTTCCAAAACACAAGCACGCAACAGATCCTCCAAAGACTGTATAGTTCTTTCTGTCTGACCATCTGTCTGCGGATGATATGCTGAACTCAGTCGTAACTTAGTTCCCATAGCTTCTTGCAGACTCCGCCAAAACCTTGACGTAAACCTTGGATCTCGATCAGAAACTATACATGTAGGTACACCATGTAATCTGACAATTTCACTGATGTACAACTGGGTTAATCTTTCCAATGAATACTTAATATTAATTGGTAAGAAATGAGCCAATTTAGTAAGCCTATCGACTATAACCCATATCGAATCATGACCTTTCCTCGTCTTTGGCAAACCAGTAACGAAATCCATCGATATACTATCCCATTTCCATTCTGGAATAGATAATGCTTGTAACATTCCAAATGGTCTTTGATGTTCCACTTTCGCCTTTTGACATACTAGACAAGTTGACACACACCTAATAACATCACTCTTCAATCCATGCCACCGAATAACTTCTTCAAGTCTTGGTACATCTTTGTTATGCCTGGATGCATACTCAATAGACTAGTATGGGCATGTTCCACAATATATCGCCTCGGCTCCCTGGTCACGAGGAACACAAACTCTACCCCGAAACCTCATAATTCCATCGCTCCTTCTTTGAACTCTATTGTCTCGTCTTGCTTTATTTGTTCTCTTATTCCTTGCAAAAATTCATCGGCATTCTGTTTTTCCCTTATGTCTTCCATCAGCTCGCTCGAGATAGTAACCATGTTAATACAAATCTTCCCAGTTTTAACTCAACAAATGACCACACATCTCTAAACTGTTCAATGAGTTCCTTTTCCTTGATCATCAGAGCAGAAGCACTGATACTCTTTCTACTTAAGGCGTCAGCCACGACATTCGCCTTGCCAGGGTGGTACAACAATTGAAAATCATAATCTTTCAGGAATTCTAGCCATCTCCGCTGCCTCATGTTCAGCTCTTTCTGATCATACAAGTATTTCAAGCTCTTGTGATCACTGAAAATGTTGAACGTTGCTCCATAGAGAAAATGTCTCCATATCTTTAGAGCAAAAACCACAGCGGCCAATTCCAAATCATGTGTTGGATAATTCCTCTCATGAACCTTCAATTGTCGAGAAGCATACGCCACAACGTTCCGATCTTGCATCAACACGCATCCTAGCCCTTGATAAGAAGCGTCGCAATACACATCAAAAGATTTCGTCGAATCTGGTAGGATCAACACCGGTGCAGTTGTTAATCTCTTCTTCAACTCTTGAAAACTGGCTTCACGTTCTTCCGTCCATTCAAAAGCTTGATTTTTCCTCGTAAGTTGTGTAAGTGGTCCAGCAATCTTCGAAAAACCCTCGATAAACCTCCGATAATAACCAGCAAGTCCAACAAAACTTCGAACTTCTGTTACCGTCTTAGGTCTTTCCCATTGTAAAACAGTCTCCACTTTAGATGGGTCCACCGCAATACCTTCTTTAGAAATTACGTGACCAAGAAATTGGACTTCTTCCAACCAGAACTCACACTTAGCCAATTTCGCATACAACTGCTTCTCCCTCAAAATCCGAAGGACAACACCAAGATGTTCAGCATGCTCTTCCTTCGATTGAGAATAGATCAGAATGTCATCGATAAAGACAACAACAAATCTGTCTAAATAAGGACGAAAAATCCTGTTCATATAATCCATAAATATGGCAGGAGCATTCGTCACTGCGAATGGCATTACTTGATACTCATAATGTCCATAACGAGTTCGGAAAGCAATTTTCGGCACATCTTCCCCTTTTACACGAATCTGATGATAACCAGATCTCAGATCTATCTTGGAAAATACCACAGCTCCTTTCAACTGATCCATCAAGTCGTCAATTCTTGGAAGCGGATATTTATTCTTGATAGTCACCTTGTTCAGCTGACGATAATGCACACAAAGCCGAGACGTTCCGTCCTTCTTCTTGACCAAAAGCACTGGTACACCCCATGGTGAAACACTAGGTCGCACAAACTCTTTCTCCAACAGCTCCACCAATTGCTTCTTCAACTCCTCCAATTCCACTGGTGACATACGATACGGTGCAATTGAGATAGGACCTGTTCTTGGTACTAAATCAATTGAAAACTCGATCTCCCTCTCAGGTGGCAAACCAGGTACGTCATCAGGAAAAACATCAGGAAACTTGTTAACAACAGGAATAGTATTCACATCCTTCTCATTCTTAACTTCTAGAGAAGACAATACCATATATCCCTGCGCTCCATCTCTTAACAAAGACTTGACCTTAACAAGAAGTTAAGAACCCGGACTTTTCTTCCTTAGGAAAAACTATGGTTTTACTTGCACAATCTATAAGGATATGGTTAGAACATAACCAGTCCATCCCTAATATTACATCTATCTCAATAAGAGGCAAACAAATCAAGTTGACCATAAACAGACGGCCCTTCACAGCAACAGGACAATCCAAACATATCTTTGATGCAATCACAGGTTTAGCAGTTGGAGTAGAAACACTCAACTTAACATTCAAAGAAGACACAGTAACTTCAATCTTTCCACACAATCATATGCAATAAACGAGTGTGTAGCACCAGAGTCATACAACACAGTCAGATGGTTACCTCCAATGTCACCTTCTCCTTGTATAAGATCATCAGATTGAGAAATCTCAGTTCCCTTCATGGTATAAACACGCCCTCCAGATCTCGGTTGAGTATTCCTTGATTTCTGCTGACTAGCACGAACATAACGAATAGCAGGTTTCCTTTCCGGTTGAGTACAATCCTTTGACATGTGCCCAGGTTGCTTATAGTTAAAACAAACTGTACCTCTAAGCGTGCATTCCGGCGAGATATGGCCTTTCTTCCCGCACTTAAAACACGTTGGCGTAAACACCACCTTCTGTCCAGTTCCACTACCACTTGCACCTCCACTAACCGATGGTCATTGAGATTGAGTCCCTGTTGGTCTGGAATACGACTTACGCTGAAACCGATTCGTATTACTACCTCCACCTCTCTGAAACCTTGTCGGCCCAAAGTTTCGATTCCTCTGATCTCTAGATGGCTCCAACTCCTCAAGTCGAGCACAAGCATCCACCAAAGCATGAAACTGAGTCATTCTCAAAGATACCACTCCTCGTTGCAGTTCCACCCTTAAACCTGATTCAAACTTCTGACATCTCCACACATCGTCTTGTCGTGTCTGAGCATAATCTGAGAATTGAGACAAATTCTCAAACTTTGTGGCATACTCATTCACCGTCATATTACCCTGTCGCAAACCAAGAAATTCCATCTCTTTGGCATGCCTAGCACTCGTAGGAAAATACTTATCCAGAAAAGCATTAGAAAACACTTCCCATGTGATCTCAGTCCCTTCAGCTTGCAATACTCGGCGGGTTCCTCTCTACCAATGTTCTGCATCTCTTCTCAACATGAAAACAACATAAGTCACCTTCTTATCATCCACGCATCTCATTCCTTCAAAGATCCTCTCCAAATCTTGCATCCACTGACTTGCTTTCTCCGGATCCACCTCGCCTCTAAACTGTGGCGGATTATGACGCCTAAACTCAGCCAAATTTAGGGCATCAACAGTAGCATCTTGCTGTTGAGCTGCTCTCAGATTTTGCTGAGTAATCACTTCAGCCATCCGCTGCATAGCCTCAGCAGCCGCAATCATAGGGTCCACATCACGATTCATGTTCGTACGTCCTCTACCTCGTCCAGACATCTTCTTTCTTCAAACAAACAAAACAAAATTAGATACATCCTTTTAGATACTTCCGAAAGGATATAAATCACAGAGAATCACACAGCACAAACAAAAACAGACCCAACCACAACCCCAAAAGACTCTAACTTGGGCTCTGATACCAACTAATGTAACACCCCTTTGGGGATGCCACACATATAAAGAAAAATAAATAAATAAATAAAATCTACCCAAGTTATAAAACATTTATTACATAATAATATGGGTCGAAAGTAATTCCTGTTAAACAGATTATTAAAAATAAAATATTGCGGAAAACATAAAATAAACAGAACAACATCACTCATAATATACATATGTTCCAAGTTATAAGTTATACAAATAATTTACAACTATAATTACAAATATTTAAACAGAAACAGTAAATCAAAACAGTAAAAGAGTTAATATATACATCCATACGCAGACGCGCCCAAAAAAAAACATCATGCATATTTAATCCTCTGAAGGATCACTTTCAACATGAAAATGATCATCAGGAGACAAATATCCTGGATGTCTCGACACTCGGCGGACATGAGACCGCGCAGTCGATGCGAGTGTCATCTCACTAGGCTCAGTGGATACACCACCCCAATGACGCCTAATGGATAAAGGTAACTCTAAATGTAGAAATACTGTCGTAGTCATGATCGGCTCTCCATCAAACCGATGACGTAGAGTCACAGTCAACCGTCCTACATACGTCACAGAGTCTCGGTCTCCTCGTAGATGCCAAGCTAACGATCCTCCATGAAACTCTAGAGTCACGAACCCCAAAAATCCAGGCACCGCCATACCAAAACTAATCAATCCAATGGATATGGATGATCAGATGGTTCTTGATCGTCGAACTGATCTTCCTCTTGCTGTTCCTCTTCTTCCTCGGTGTACAGAATCTCTAGAGGCTGTTCCTCTTCCTCAAACTCTTTACCATATAAACAGGTATATACAAAAAACACATACAATAAAGAGCTAAAATCACCACAAACATGGCCAATAAGAAAGCGACACACAACAGTTATACGATTCATGCAATATGAAAAGCTATAACAGAAATCAGTAACATAATAAAGAAAAAGATCTAATTATCATAACGACACATAATATCACAGATAAAATAAAACATCACAGATAAAATAATAGAAACGTATAAATAATCCTCATAATACTAACCAGATAAAATAGACGAGATAAGATAAAATAAAGTTCCGGATATACTCATAAGAAATATGACACGTTCCTACTCCATGGAGCTAAACAACACAGATACCACATATATCAGAGGAATGACTCGCAAAAATCTATTAGTACCACGGCTGCCCAGCCAACTATTCCGCGGTCATACGTTGCATCTATAGCTCCACATCACTGGGAATTTACCATCCAGGCGTGGGGTAGTTCACTGTCTCACGTCGTGACACTACGGGCGAATGTACTACTAGACTTTACAAATATCGATTAAATATAGTGCGTGTCGAGTCCATTAGTGTGCTATCGGTTACCACGGCCCAGCGGAGCGACCGACTGTCCATATATGGAATCCCGTACACTAAAGTCTCCAAGTTCATTAGAACAATAAATCACACTACGTTTATCGCATCGACAACATGATGTGATTCACCTCGTCAACCAAAATTCACCAAAAATTAGTAAATTATCAGAATACCCTCAAGGTATAAAGATAGAAAGCCTGTACGGGTTCACATTTTTCCGACAACGAAAAATCCTCAAAAGCCTGTACGGGTTCACATTTTCCCGACAGCATAAAATAAATACAGCAACGGTCAATCGCGTAGAAATTTTATCGTGTTTTCACAATTCTGTCGTTTTTACAAACGTTTATAAATCGCGTAAATATATTTTTCTGTTTTTAAAATCGCGTAGAATTTTTAATACGTTTTCTCAATCACGTAGGATTTTTAAATCATATTCTTGTCCAAATCCCTTAAAATCACTGTTTAAATAAACAGAAATAATAATTAGTACGTTTAAACTACGTGTAATATTTTTCATACCGTATACTGTCTTTTGGACATCTTTTCTATCTTATTTGACCGTTTTTACTAAAAATTGACAGTATTTTGTTTAGAAAATTAATAATAATGGTTTCCTAATTTTTTTCGTAAAAACTCTGTTTATTTAAATAAACCAGATAATTTAATCTCTTAAAAACTCCTAACATGCTTCAAAATATAGTATGAGCCATATGTTAGAAATTCTTAAAGATTACTGTATTTTCTTTATAACAATAAAATTATTGATTTTAGTTCCTTAATTTAATGCTAATCAATTGATTTCTTCAAAACTTATTTTAGAAAAATTCTTTTTAACATATATTGCAACTTTATAAATGAAAATGGTTTGGAATTGATTTTAGAAATCAAGAATATCTAGTTTGGCATGTTGGTCGAATTTCCTAAATCCTTTGAAATTAATTTCTAAATTATTTCTCATCTTCTAAATATATGTCAAACTTATTGTATTGTCTAAATTCATTTAACCATTGTTTTAGAAAATGGTTTTTGAAATCAACACATTCATTTTAGGCATGTTGGCCGAAAATACTAAGTCTTACCATTTGATTTCTAAATTCATTTTCTTTGATCTAATCAACTTGAAACCTTCTTAATTCTCCTAGGTTAATTAAATTACCTTTTAAGAAAATTAAGAGAACATTTTGGTTCTCCATTTGGTTAGTGGCCGTGAGCCTTGGTGTGGTGTTCTTTGGAACACTCATGCATTTCCTTGACATGTTGTTCACATCCTATACATTATCATGCAATTCTATACTTTATCATGCAATTCTAACACATGCAATATTATCAAAGCTTATAGACATGCAACTTAAAGCTTGTAGACATGCAATTTATTACAAACAACAAATAGGAAAGCTACTAACAAATACACAACCACATCAAATAAGCTACTAACAAGCACACACATGAATCCTTATGGATTCTACAATCACAAAATCCACTCCATCTTCTTACCACCATCCATAGGTGATAAGATTTGTCTTCCTCTTACCTTAAATGAAGACAAATGGATTCTTTCACTCCTCCTAGGGTCACGGTTTTCTCCTTCAAAATACCTAGCAAACTTAAACAAAACTACAAGTTACTAACCATTAAAAGAGAACCTAAACCATGGATAAATCATGGCTTAGAACTTTGAAAAAGAATTTAGAAAAGAAAAACAAGAGATTTCACCTCCTTGGTACAAACTTCCAAGTAGGTTTTCAAGCTCCAAATGTAAGATTTTGAAAGAACTCTCAACTAGAGATGTTCTTAGGATTGTGTTTAGGTTTAGAAAACTTGGTTGGATAGAATTTTAGGTGGTTGGATGGGGTAGAACTAGGTTTGGCCGAATGGTTGAGAAAGGAAGCAACAATGGTGTTTAGGGTTCTTGGATGAGAGAGAAGAGAGAAAATGCTTGAAGACAAAGTGATTTTTGGTCTTCCAAACCTCACTTGGCCGTAGACTTCAAGCCATGCAAGGTGTCCATGGCTTGGCTTCATCCAAGCCTTAGAATGCATCAAAGGTCAAGATTAAAACTTGGTTAGCAAGCTTGTCTCCCATTGGTTCCTTCTAACCTAGTCACTAAGCCTTGTCACTAAGCTTCATCATCACACTAACCTAGTCACTAAGCTAGTCACCATGTTCTAGAGAGTTCCTTCACTAATGATGATTAATTAAGCTACTAAGTTAACTGTATTAGCTAAACGTGGGTCCCGCAAAACATTTCCGGTCCACATTGTCACTAAGTTATCTTGACTAATAAAATAATATTATAATAATACAAAATTATTTTATTTGAAAGTTAAATCCTAAAAATTAAAAGATTAATTTTAGGCTCATTCGAATTGGGTTTAGTAAGATCCCCCACCTCTCGAATAATTAAAAACAGATTTTACCGGTCCGGAAAAATATTATTTTCCCCGCCCAGTAGCAAATCACACAAAAAGTCCATATAAAATCACAGACAGTAATATTGGACACTAAATCAAGTAGAAAACAATTAAAAACAAAGAAAAAAGCAGACAAACAAAGACGTTTGGGACGTAATGGTCATTTTCCCATTTTTTTTTCCCACAACGTAGCTAATCATCCAAAAAGTTCAAATAAAATTACAGACAGTATTAATTGTCTGTATATCTTCCAGAAAAATTAAAACAGTTGCTCGGAAAAACTTTTATTTTACCGTCTCGGAACAAATTACGTAAAAAGACCAAATAAAATTTGAGCCTGTATAAACGTATTTGTATTTCATGCAGAAATCGAGAAATAGTAAAATAGGGACACAACGGTCATTCACATGAAAGTTTGAAAAACAGCAAACAGTACATTCGGTACATTTTCTAAAAATTGGGGTGTTACATATTCTATATGTACAAATTAATGGATTAATATCTTTTATGTCCTTTAATGTCCTTCCAATTACACTTTTATGCCTTTTAAGTATTTCTATCAACATACCTTCTTGTTCTCCAGTAAGGATTGATGAAATTACTACTGAAAAACTTTGTTCTTCTACCAAAAATGTGTACTTCAACCTAGCAGGTGATGACTTTAGTTCCAGTGTGAGAATTTCTTCATGAGTATTATCATTCATGGGTTTTAGCTCTTCAAATCTCAACTTCCATCCTTTGTATTCCATTACCTGTGTACAATTAAGCAAAGAACATATTTCAAAAATATCATCATCTACTTGCGTACCTGAATCAAATGAATTAATTAAACAAACTTCTAATGGGTCAGAAAAACTCCTTTTTAAAAGATGATCATCTACAATGGCCTCAATTCCATCAGCTTCCTTATTTTCATCATGGACTTCATGTGGTTGCTTGCATATGCTGAAAACATTAAGCTCTAGTGTCATGTTTTCAAATGTTAGCTTCATCTCTCCATTTCTGCAATTTATCAAAGCATTAGATGTTGCCAAAAGTGGGTGACCTAAAATAACAGGAATTGACTTGGAACTATTAACCATAGGTTCAGTTTCCAAGACAATAAAATTCACAAAATAAATGAATTTATCAACTTGTACTAACACATCTTTCGCTATTCCTTTTCAAATTTAAATTGATATATCAGTAAGTAGAAGAGTTACAGAAGTTGGTTTTAACTCACCCAGATTGAGTTGTTGATAAACTGAATATGAAAGCAAATTAACATTAGCACCAAGATCAAGTAAAACTTGATCAATTTTATGTTCTCCAATAATGCATGAAACCGTAGGACAACCAGGGTCTTTATGTTTCAAAACATTATTGCTTTGAATAATGGAACTTACCTGTTCGATCAAAAAGACATTCTTTTTCACATTTAATTTTCTTTTAATAGTGCATAAATCCTTAAAAAATTTGGCATAAGAAGGAACCTGTTTAATAGCATCTAACAATAGAATATTGACCATCACTTGTTTACAAATTTCAAAAATTTCAGTGTGGTGGTTCAATTTCCTTGAATTGCTTAATGCTTGAGGAAATGAGGGTGGAAGAGACGAGAGTTTGGTCTCATTTTAGCCAGATGGCTTATCAACCTCTTCCTTATCTTGGGGGATTGTTTCATCATCTTTCTCACAAGGTTCATGAATTTGTTTTTCAACAACTTTTCCACTCCTAAGGGTTATCATTGAATTGACTTGATTTATTTGTTGGTTTTCTGAACTACCCTCATTTAGACTTTATTGACCCTTAGGATTTGGTTGAGGTTGAGAAGGAAATTTTCCTTTCGTGTGAATGGTGAGTGTAGAAATAAGTTTAGCCAGAGTTTCTTTTATGTCAATCATGGTTTGAATGTTTTGTTTATTAATGGCCTCTTGCTTTTCTATGAATGTATGCAGAGTTCCTTCAAGGTTTTTCCTATATGGTGGGACATAAGATGCATATCCTTGAGAATTTTGAGAATCTTGTTGTTCCTGAGAAGGCTATGGTTGCATAAATTGTACTTGATTATTATTCTTCCAACTGAAGTTCAGGTGATTTCTCCATCTCGGATTGTAAGAATTTGAAAAAGAAGAGGTGAATGGCTTTTTAAAATTGTTCATTACATTTACTTGCTCATGCACAACTTCTTTAAAAATAAGAATATTTGGACATTTATTTGTCGAGTGTCTTAATTCGTCACAAATGCCACAAATTTCTTCATTTTGCACAGATTTGACTTTTTTCACTTTCCTTAATTCCATGGATTCAACCTTTCTAGCCAAACTGACATACCTAGCATTTAGATCTTCTTCTTGACTAAGATGATATTTTCCTTTACCAGCATTTGCAAGGCTATATCTAATTGAATTTTTAGAAGGATTAGTACTATGTCAAGATTGAGAATTTTCAGCCAAATGGTTTAAATAATCTAAAGCTTCTTCCGGTTCTTTATCAAGAAACTCGCCATTGCACATTGTTTCAACAAAATATTTGGTTTCAGGTGTTAAACCTTCATAAAAGAAGCTTATAGTACGCCATTTTTCAAAATCATGATGTGGGTAAAAATTTAACAAATTTTTAAAACGTTCCCAACATTGAAAATATGCTTCATTTGAATTTTGGGAAAAATTTTAGATTTGTCTTTTCAAAGCATTAGTTTTATGTGTTGGAAATTTTTTTAAAAAAACTCTCTTTGCATTTCTTGCCATGTGCCAATTGATCTTGGTTTCAAAGCATTAAGCCAAAATTTTGTTTTATCTTTCAAAGAAAAAGGAAGCAATTTAAGCTTAATAATTTCTTCAGTGCAATTTTGATCATTGAAAGCAATACAGACTTCCTCAAATTCTTTTAGATGTAAATATAGGCTTTCAGATTCTAAACCATGAAAATTAAGAAGTAGAGAAATTATACCCGACTTAAATCTAAAATTGTTAGTAGTGAGTAGAAAGATAAAATATGATGGATTTGAATTTCGAGGTGGTTGTTGATAATCACATATTTTATACATTAATAAACCCTCATTTGTAGTCTTTTACACTCTCCATGTACTTAATTGATTGAGTTTTGTTATGTTTTATAAGTTTGGACTCAAATTGGACTTAATTGATTTTTCTAACATTATTTGGGTTTTATACTGTTTCTGTATTTCTGCCATATCTTGAGTTCTAGATGTGTAAAAATTATGTATCTTATCTTACCTTGGCCAAGAATGATTGGCGCACAAATAGGCAGCCTTGCTTGGAAGCATATTGTCTCAATATGATATCAAGCACTCTTATAGCTTCTTAGAAATTCTCTGATTCTTGTCAAAGTAAGGCATTGAAAATAGCCTATTTTTCCTTTGCTTAACCCCTTTGAGCTTATTTGACTATTCCTTGTTTCTATCTCATCATCTTAAAAAAAAAAATCATGGTCTTACCTGATCTTAGAGAATAAAAGAATATTAGCTTTGTCACTCGATGAGTTCTTAAACAAGTGTGGGGGTGCGTGTACATAATGATTAGTAAAAAAAAATTTGAAAAAAAAAGTGGTTCATTGAAAAAAAAATGCATATTTACAAAAAATAAAATGTAAAAAGAATTTGTATTAGGTGGAGCTAGGATGAACTTTCATGCTTGTTAATTGAACTCAACTCTCATGCTCTTTTATTCTCTTTGGTATTTATCTTCTCATATCCATATTATCCCCTCTCCTTTACCATGACCCCATTACAACCTTGAATAAAGTCCTCTTGATTTTTGTATGCATGTGTTTTGAGTAGAGGAGAAGTAGAAGATAAGCAAGCTTATGGTAGTGCAATTGTTCATGGGTTGAATAGAGTGAAATACTTACCTTTTAAACACTTGAGAGATTGAGAGTGAATTCTGTGAGGATCTATCATTCTTGATTCATTCTTTTCAATTGAAATTTTCTTGCTTGTTGGTTTCAGATATGAAGAAATGTTACCTCATTAATGAATTGATCCCTTGAATTTTTGGTTGCTCTTCTTGATTCATCGAGTCTTCTATAGTTTTTCTTAGCTTTTAAGTCTATGTCATTTTTCTTTGCTTCTTAGCTTTGGTCTTATGTGTTTTGCCCAGGAGTGCAAAAAGTTAAGTGTGGGGGAATTTGATAATCACATATTTTATACATTAATAAACCCTTATTTTTAGTCATTTACACTCTCCATGTACTTAATTGATTGAGTTTGGTTATGTTTTGTAAGTTTGGACTCAAATTGGATTTAATTAATTTTTCTAGCATTATTTGGGTCTTATACTGTTTCTGTATTTCAGCCATATCTTGAGTTCTAGATGTGTAAAAATTATGTATCTTACCTTGTAGAAAAGATAAGAGAGAGCTCTACAACTTTCATGAAGAGCTCCAGGTAAAATATGGACATCTAGAGGAGATAAATGGGCTTGAAAGTCAGAATACGGGTTTTGTGACTAGAACCTAAATAGTGTGCAGTAGTCAGAGCATAACTTGGGCTGTAGGAACTTTCTTGAGCTGAAATTTGGAGACTTGAAAGCTAAGATCCATATCTACAAATTTCATGAAGAATATAAGAGCTTATTCGGACAGCTTAGAGGTGATATTAGGTCTGGAAGTCAAAACAAAGGTGCTGAAACTGGGCCTGAACATTCTATAGTAATTGGGTCATAATTTGGGCTGTAGGATGAATTTGTGGATGATTTTGTGGCATTGGAAAGCTGAGACAAAATGCTACAACTTTCATGAAGACCACGTTGCTTCATTCTGATGGCATCCATGAGATCATCACTGAATGATTTTAGAGACAAAGAATCTCAATAATTTTCCACTCACCAACTCACCATTTGACATTTTCCACTCATCCACCTACTCTTAATCAGCCCCCTTGTCATTTTGTATCTATAATCCTCTATAAAAGGCTCCATTGGCTGATCATTTAGAGGACTTTGGTGTTAGGCCTAGTTTTGAGAAGTTATGATCATGTTTGTTTATTGTTTTCCTTTGTTGTAATTTTCTCTTGCTCTAAATTGAAGCTATGTTCATTTTTCTTTTCTCTCTTTCTTTCTTCTTGTCTATGAGTAACTAAATCTTCATCTTGCTTGGGTGAAAGAGTGAAGCTCTTGGTAATGAAATAAAGTTAGATTATTCTATTTCTTGTGCTTAAATAATATATTATAAAGTGGATATTATATGGGTTATATTTTGTTTCTAATCAATTTAGAAACCTTCTTTGTATAATTGAGATCTTGATTTATTGTAGGCAATAGGATTGACACAGTAAATACTTGAACTCATTTACAAATGTTGGTAGATAATTAAAGAAATCATAATATGATTACATATATAATTGAACTTTGAATGTTATATTTTCCGATTGGAACCTCCGTTGTGTGTGGATTTCAATTGAGTTATAAAGAGAAATAATCTTGCCTTTAATTTATTACCAAGAGTGGATCTCCTAACCCAAGCAAGTTCTTAAATTTAATTGTGAACAAGTTTTATTATTTTTTGTGACAAATCCTTTTCTTACCTCAAATAATTTCTCTTCATCAATTCCCTGTGGATCAACCTCGGACTCCCGATAATTTATTACTTGAGACAACCTGCACTTGGGTTTGTATCCTTAAATCCCGCATCAAGTTTTTGGCACCGTTGCCGGGGACTTGATTTGATGTTTTAATTTATTGAGGTTCTTATTCTTTAATAAAATCTATTCTCTATTCTCCCCCACCGGAGTAAAAGATCGGCTTGCCAATCCTTCGATTTCTTTACTAACTCTCTAACTTTCTAACTTGCTAACCTACTAACTTGCTAACACTAACATACTAACTTTCTAACTTTTATATTTATGTCATTTATTTTTGCTTACTAACTTTTATTTTCTGCTCTCTAACTTTTAATTTACGTCATTTAATTTCTGCTCTCTAACTTTTTAATTTCTGTTATTTATTATTGCTTTCTAACATAACGAAATAATCTTTCTTCTTCTCTTCTCTTTCGTTGGCTCTGGTGGGGCTCTGTCTCTCTCCGATTTTCATATTTTAAATTTACTTTCTGCACTTTATTTTTTGTATTTTACTTTATGCACTTTCTAACTTACTAATTATTAACTCTCTAATTATCTAACTTTTTATTTTATTAGTTATCTAACTTTTTACTTGTAAATATTTATTGGGTAATTGGTTTATACCACATCCTTGTTAATATTTAATGGCTGGTGTAAACTGCTAACTTGTACATTATTTTTTCTATTTTAAGTCATTTATTTATGCTTAATTGGTATCATGATTTAAATTCTGGTTGTTTAGTTAAAATTAATCCTGGTACTTTATATATTGATTTGTTTGAATCACAATCATACACAATTGACACAATGGCTAAAAATGAAAATGTACATGATAAACATGAAAATCAACCATTGCGAACTATGCTTGAATATTTGCAACCACTTCGAAATTCTAGTCCATCATGTTTTATCTTTCCACTCAATGCCAACAATTTTAGATTTAAGCCAGGTATGATTTCTTTACTTCCTAATTTTTATGGTTTAGAGTCTGAAAGCCCATATTTACATCTGAAAGAATTTAAAGAAGTATGTATTGCTTTCAATGACTAAAATTGCACTGAAGATATTGTTAAGCTTAAATTGTTTCCTTTTTCTTTAAAAGATAAAGCAAAATCTTGACTTAACACTTTGAAACCAAGATCAATTGGCACATGGCAAGAAATGCAAGGTGAATTCTTAAAGAAATTTTTTCCAACATATAAAACCAATCCTATGAAAAGACAAATCCAATTTTTTTCCCAAAATTCAAATGAAGCATATTTTCAATGTTGGGAACAGTTTAAAGACTTGTTAAATTCTTACCCACTTCATAGTTTTGAAAAATGGTGCACTATAAGCTTCTTTTATGAAAGTTTAACACCTGAAACTAAACAATTTGTAGAAACAATGTGCAATGGTGAGTTTCTTGATAAAGAAACTGATGAAGCTTTAGACTATTTAAACTAGTTGGCTAAAAATTCTCAATCTTGGCATAGTACTAACCCTTCTGAAAATTCAATTAGATCTAACATTACAAGTGCTAATAAAGGAAAATATCACCTTAGTCAAGAGGAAGATCTAAATGCAAGGTTTACCAATTTGGCTAGAAAGGTTGAAGCCATGGAATTAAGAAAAGTAAAAGAAATCAAATATGTGCAAAATGAAGAAATTTGTGGCATTTGTGATGACTTAGGACACTCAATACATGAATGTCCTAAGATTTCTATTTTTAAAGAAGTTGTACATGAGCAAGTAAATGCAATGAATAATTTTAAAAAGCTATTTACTTCTTCTTTTTCAGATACATACAATCTGGGATGGAGAAATCACTCGAATTTCAGTTGGAGGAATAATAATCAGTCACAATTCGTGCAACCACCACCTCCTCAGGCACAATATGACTCTCAAAATTCTCAAAGATATGTACCTTATATCCCACCATATAGGAAAAACCTTGATGAAACACTACATGCATTTATAGAAAAGTAAGAGGCCATTAATAAACAAAACAATCAAACCATGAATGACACAAAAGACACTCTTGCTAAACTTTCTTATGCACTCACCATTCACGAGAAAGGAAAATTTCCTTCTCAACCTCAACCAAATCCCAAGGGTCAGTACAGTCTAAATGAGGGTAGTTCAGAAAACCAACAAATGGACCATGTCAAGTCAGTGATAACTCTTAGGAGTGGAAAGGTTGTTGAAAAACAAATTCTCGAACCTTGTGAGAAAGAAGTTGAACCAATTTCCCGAGAAAATGAAGAAGTTGACCAAAAGGAGACTAAACTCTCGCCTTCACCCCTATTTCCTCAAGCATTGAATAATCCAAAGAAATTGGACCACCAAACTGGAATTTTTGAAATTTTGAAACAAGTGAAGGTCAATATTCCTCTTTTAGATGTTATCAAACAGATTCCTTGTTATGCCAAGTATTTGAAGGACTTGTGCATTGTTAAAAGGAAATTAAATGTGAAAAAGAAAGCATTTTTGGCTGAACAGGTAAGCTCCATTCTTTAGAATAATAATGCATTAAAATATAAAGACGCTGGTTGTCCTACAATTTCATGCATTATTGAAGAACATAAAATTGAAAAAGCTTTACTTGATCTTGGTGCTAGTGTCAATTTGCTTCCATATTCAGTTTATCAGTAACTTAACTTGGGTAAGCTAAAACCAACTTCTGAAACTTTTTACTTGCTGATAGATCAATTAAAATTCTAAGAGGAATAGTGGAAGATGTGTTGGTTCAAGTTGATAAATTCATATATCCTGTGGATTTTATTGTCATAGATACTGAACCTATGGTTGATAGTTGCAAGTCAATTCCTGTTATTTTAGGCTGTCCATTTTTAACAATATCTAATGCTTTGATAAATTGCAGAAATGGAGTGGTGAAGCTAACATTTGGAAACATGACACTGGAGCTCAATGTTTTTAACATGTGCAAGCAACCACAGGAAGTCCTTGATGAAAAGGAGGAAGTTGAAGGAATTGAAGCCATCATACATGATCATCTTCAAACAAGGAATTCTTCTGAACCATTAGAAATTTGTTTAGTTAATTCATTTGAGTTAGGCATGTAATTAGAAGATGATATCTCTAAAATATGCTCTTTGCTTGATTGTACGCAGGTAATGGAGTACAAGGGATCGAAGCCAAGATTTGAAGAGCTAAAACCCATGAATGATAATGCTCATGAAGAAATTCCCACACTGGAATTAAAGCCAATACCTGCTGGGTTGAAGTATACATTTTTGGGATAAGAACAAAACTTTCCAGTAGTAATTTCCTCAATTCTTATTGGAGAACAAGAAGGGAAGATGCCGCCTCAATGGATGCACCAAGATAGAAAGAAATTTTTGACAGAGGTGAAATTTTTTTTTATTGGGATGACCCATACTTGTTCAAATATTGTCGTGACCAAATCTTTCAAAGATGTGTGCCCGACAGTGAGGTAGGTAGTGTCATTAAATTTTGTCACTCAAAAGCATGTGGAGGTCACTTTTCTTTAAAGAAAATAACTGTGAAAATCTTGTAGTGTGGATTTTATTGGCCCACTTTATTTAAGGACTGCTATACTTTTTGAAAAAGTTATGAAAATTGTCAAAAAATGGGCTCAATTTCAAAAAGAAACATGATGCCTCTGAACTTCATCCTTGTCATTGAAATTTTTTATTGTTGGGGAATTGATTTCACGGGCCCATTTCCATCTTCACTTGGATTTGTATATATTTTGGTTATAGTTGATTATGTCTCAAAATGGATTGAAGCGATTCTATGCCGATACAATGATCATAAAACTGTTCTCAAATTTTTAAAAGAAAATATCTTGTGTCGATTTAGAATCCCTCGAGCTATCATCAGTGATGGGGGAACACATTTTTACAATAAATCATTTGAATCTTTAATGAAGAAATATGGTATTACACACAAAATTGCCACCCATATCACCCTTAAACAAGTGGACTAGTTGAATTCGCAAATGGGAGATTAAACAAATTTTGGAAAAAATCGTTAGCCCAAATTGTAAAGATTAGTCTTTAAGACTAAACGATGCACTTTGGGCTTACCGTACTACTTTCAAAACATCCTTGGGCATGTCACCCTATCGGTTAGTCTATGGAAAACCTTGTCACTTTCTTGTAGAATTGGAACATAAAGCATTTTGGGCTATTAAAGCTTTCAATCTAAATCTTGATGATGCTTGCAAGATACGAAAATTGCAATTAAATGAACCTGAGGAATTAAGAAATGATGCATATGAAAATTCAAAGATTTATAAAGCTAGAACAAAAGCTTTTCATGACAAGACAATTTTGAGAAAATCTTTTAAAATTAGTTAAAAAGTTTTGCTTTATAATTCTCGTTTGCACCTATTCCCTGGAAAATTGAGATCTAGGTGGAGTGGTCCTTTTGTTGTCAAACATGTGTATCCTCATGGGGCTATAGATATTGAGAATCCTAGGAATGGTAATGTGTTTAAAGTCAATGGACAAAGACTCAAACCATTTCTGGAAAACCAAGTTAATGAGGTAGAATTCATCTTTCTTTCTGATCCTTGTTATGAATAGAATTTATTCTAATTTTGTTACCGTGTTTTTGCAGTTCTTTGTATTGTCGGTTAAGTGGCGGATAACGGTACACCGTGACTCTCAAGTCGGTTTGTTTTTCAGTTTCCCAAAATAACTGAATCCTTCTCCTTTAAAATGGATGTCATTCTTTCAAACCTGAGAAGACATTTTCCTTCTCTCCCTTTAAATGCTCTGACAAAAATCTACAAAGTTAGATGTGAAAGATTGAGATTGTTAATGCACAAGGGTATGCCAGAAGATGTACGCTGGATAATTGAAGCAAAGGTTTGACTAGCATGTGAGTCTTCAATTTCATGTGACTCATACATGCCAGGTCTTGGAAGAAGTTCATATTCTAAAAAGAGAAGAGCAAAAAGGTTAACAGTCTGTCACAAATGTGCACGATGGAATTGTAACAAGTGATGTCATTCTTTGGGGATGGTTTCCACAAATAGAGAAGATAAAAATTTTTTCATTAAGAATGGATTGAGTAAGGAGTCATTATATGATATCTTATTGACTCTAGAGATGCATTCTTGTAGATTTGTGCATCGTGAACTTCTTAATTTGTGGAATCTCTTTAAGGATGAAGAAAAACGCTACAGTCTTGGGAATTTGACTCTAAAAGATCATGATTGCCAATTTATAAGAAAATTGGATGGGAAGCTTATCCTCGACTCATAGAAGGCGTTTAAGCCATTACTGGACGTGAAACTAGAGGCAAATATGAACTATATCCATAACAATCTATACATATTATCTTCATCTTCTTCATGTTTTCTTAAAAAAAAAGAAAAAAAAAAGAAAAAAAAAAAAAAAAAAAAAGAAAAAAAATGTCTGAACAAGGGCGATCCGGAAGGAGTACCATGACTTTAATTAGTTGTGGAGCCCCAGCCTTTGGCTGACCTATCATTGACTCGGGTGGACCTTTGCACGCTGATCCTTAAAAAAGGTTCGTGTATCATGCTCTGTAGAGAGCCGCATTCTATAACCCAATGTTTACCATCTAAGCACTGTGGAGTTGATGGACAGACAGAAGCGTCCCACTCTGATTATTAGTGAGAAGTAACCCGCGACAGCCACAACATATGAGGCATCTGAGCTTGATCTTCTCTTTTATTAGAAAGGGCTCTCAGCGCCCTGGGATGGGATGTTCTGGATCTTGGACATTACGGGTTTCATATTTTAGCATCTTTATTGATGTTACGAGCCCAAGTGTGAGCTCTCCAGGTTCTAGACCCAGGATGGAAACCCACCATGGTTTCTTCTTTCTCTTTTCTTCGAATAAACAGACATGAGTGTCTACTGCACTGGTGACACACATTATAAAGATATGCCACTACTGCACTCATGACGCGCAGTATAAAGATACGTCATGAAAACTGTACATAAAGGTATGTCATCATTTGCTATTATATTTCTTTTATCTTTATATGATTTTGCTATATTTTGGTTTTGGACAAACGATCCTTTAAGCAGGGTCCTTCAGGGGTTTCTAGACTTCTTTACCCTGATGGTTTTCTTGAAATAAAAAAAACAAAAAAACAAAAAAACAAAAACAAAAACAAAAAAAAAAGATTTTGTATTTCTTAATTTCAAACTTTTCTGACAACAACCAACCTACCCTTATAGGTGTTATTATTATCCTTTCCATTCTTTTTTCTATTTAAACACTCCATTTTCTCTACTTTCCTCTAACTCAGAATCATTCACAGAGAAAAATGAGTATAAAAATAGAAGGTGTTTCTATTCATCGACTTAAAAATATATGTGTATTTTGTGGGTCTAAGTATGGGAAAGGTTTAGAGTTTGTAAATGCAGCTACCACTCTTGATCGATCACTTGCTGCGAGGAATATTCATCTTGTATATGGGGGAGGTTGCCGTGTGTTAGTGGGAGCTATATCACTTGCTACATATATAGGAGGCAATCAGGTTTTAGGTGTCATCCCTGGACCTTTTGCTCAATAGAACATCACTGGAAAGAGAATTGGGGAGGAACTTAAGGTATCATCAATGCATGAACAAATGAAGATAATGCTTAAAAACTCTGATGCATTCATTGCCTTACCAGGTGATTTTGGTACGTTGGAATAAGTTTTTCAAATTGTCTCTTGGGTCCAACTGAACATCCTCCATAAACCCATTGGTTTATTGAATGTAAATAATTTCTTTAATATTTTGTTACTTTTTCTTGACCATGCTGTGGAACAAAAATTTATCACACATTTGGCAAGACAACTTCTTATCTCTGCTTCCACTATTGATGAGTTGATTGATAAATTAGAAGCTTTTGTTCATAAACCTGACCCAACAATAGCTCAGATAGATTAGTCAGCAGGAAGCAATGAGGGAAGCAGGATGAAAAGAAAGCTAGATTTGACACTTCGTTTATAGCTTTTCTTTACCTTTGATTTTATTTATCGTACTTTGTTTTTGTTTAAATTTGTGTCAGATTTCTCCAACAGGTAATATCTTCTTTCCTTTACTCATCTATATTTTAACATTGAGGACAATGTTGTGATCTGGTTGGGGGGAAAGGATAGTTGACCCAAAAAAAAATTTCTTTTTTGGGAAGTATGATATGATTGTCATGGACTTACTAAACCAATGAATGATGGCAGAGTAATGAGTAAATTTTGGAAACAATTTATTACTCTTGATACGCATCTTAGTTGGGGTAGTAACTATTTAGTGTTTATTTGTGGAAGTAACAAAGTTTTGCTATTTGATTTCCTTTGAAAGATTCAAGTGAATACACTCTCACATCCTTTGAAGCAATTGAAATTCAGGGATCATAGCATGATTGAATAAATTATCTTCTTTCTTAAATTTCACATGCTTGGTTACATATGTTGAATTAGTGGATTGAGAATGATAGAAATATGCCTTGTGCGATTTTGAGCCTATTGATAAATGGATTGAACATTTGTACCATTTTCTTCTTTCTTATGGGATTTTCACTTATGGAATTGTTACTCTAGATCTTGCTTTGATTCTTTTTGAGGCTATATTTTCACTTACATACACAAACATGATTGAGGCATTTTATTTTTTTGAAATAACTACTTTAACCAATTGGCCAAGAATGATTGGTGCACAAATAGGCAGCCTTGCTCAGCAGCATATTATCTCAATATGATATTAAATACTCTTATAGATTATTGGAAATTCTCTGATTCCTGCCAAAGTAAGGCATTGAAAATAGCCTATTTTTCCTTTGCTTAACTTCTTTGAGCTTATTTGACCATTCCTTATTTCTAGCTCATCATCTTTAAAAGAAAAAATCATGTTCTTACCTGACCTTAAAGAATAAGAGAACATTAGCTTTGTCACTTGACAAGTTCTTGAACAAGTGCGGGGGTGCGTGTATAGAATGATTAGTACAAAATTTTGAAAAAAGTGGTTTATTGAAAAAAAAAATGTATATTTGTAAAAAAAAATGTAAAAAAAAATTGTATTAGGTGGAGCTGGGATGAACTTTCATGCTTGTTAATTGAACTTAACTCTCATGCTCTTTTATTTTCTTTGGTATTTATCTTCTCATATCCATATTATCCTCTCTCCTTTACCATGAACCCATTAAAACCTTGAATAAAGTCCTCTTGATTTTTGTATGCATGTGTTTTGAGTAGCGGAGAAGTAGAAGATAAGCAGGCTTATGGTAATGCAATTGTTCATGGGTTGAATAGAGTGAAATACTTACCTTTTAAACACTTGAGAGAATGAGAGTGAATTCTGGGAAGATCTATCATTCTTGATTCATTCTTTTCAACTGAAGTTTCCTTGCTTGTTGGTTCCAGATGTGAAGAAATGTTACCTCATTAATGCTTTGATCCCTTGAATTTCTGGTTGCTTTTCTTGATTCATTGAGTCTTGTAGAGTTTTTTTTAGCTTTTGAGTCTATATCGTTTTTCGTTGTTTCTTAGCTTTGGTCTTATGTGTTTTGCCTAGGAGTGCAAAAAGCTAAGTGTGGGAAAATTTAATAATCATATAATTTATACATTAATAAACCCTCATTTTTAGTTATTTACACTCTCAATGTACTTAATTGATTGAGTTTGGTTATGTTTTGTAAGTTTGAACTCAAATTGGACTTAATTGATTTTTCTAGCATTATTTAAGTCTTATACTGTTTCTGTATTTTCGTCATATCTTGAGTTCTAGATATGTTAAAATTATGTATCTTACCTTGTAGGAAAGATAAGAGAGAGTTCTACAACTTTCATGAAGAGCTCCAGGTAAAATATGGAATTCTAGAGGAGCTAAATAGGCTTGAAAGTCAGAACACAGGGTTTGTGACTGGAATATGAATAGTGTGCAGTAATCAGAGCATAACTCGGGCTGTAGGAACTTTCTTGGGCTGAAATTTGGAAACTTAAAATTTAAGACCCATATCTACAACTTTCACGAAGAATATAAGAGCTCATTCTGACAACTTAGAGGTGATATTGGGTCTGGAAGTCAAAATAGAGGTGCTGAAACTGGGCCTGAACAGTCTAGAATAATTAGGTCATATCTTAGGCTGTAGGACGAATTTTTGGATGATTTTTGTGGCATGGGAAAGCTGAGACAAAATGCTATAACTTTCATGAAGACCACATTGTTTCATTCTAATAGCATCCATGAGATCAGCACTGAATGATTTCAGAGACAAATAATCTCAATAATTTTCCACTTACCAACTCTCCATTTGGCATTTTCCACTCATTTACCAACTCCTCACCAACTCTTAATCAACCCCTTTTCATTTTGTATCTCTAATCCTCTATAAAAGGCTCCATTGGCTTATCATTTAGAGGACTTTGGTGTTAGGCTTAGTTTTGAGAAGTTATGGTTATACTTGTTTATTATTTTCCTTTGTTGTAATTTTCTCTTGCTCTAAATTGAAGCTATGTTCATCTTTCTCTTCTTCTCTTTTACTTTCTTCTTGTCTATGAGTAACTAAATCTTCATCTTGCTTGGGTGAAAGAGTGAAGCTCTTGGTAATGAAATAAAGCTAGATTATTTTATTTCTTATGCTTAAATGATATATTATGAAGTGGACATTATATGTGTTGCATTTTGTTTCCAATCAATTTAAAAACCTTTTTTTGTATAATGGAGATCTTGATTTATTGTAGACAATAGGATTGGCACAGTAAATGCTTGAACTCATTTACAAATATTGGTAGATAATTAAAGGAATCATAATATGATTGCATATATAATTGAACTTTGAATGTTATATTTTCTGATTGGAACCTCTGTTGTGTGTGGATTTCAATTGAGTTATAAAGAGAAATAATCTGGCCTTTAATTTATTACCAAGAGTGGATCTCCTAACCCAAGCAAGTTCTTAAATTTAATTGTGAACAAGTTTTATTATTTTTTGTGACAAATCCTTTTCTTACCTCAAATAATTTCTCTTCATCAATTTCCTGTGGATTGACCTCGGACTCCCGAGAATTTATTACTTGAGACAACCTACACTTGAGTTTGCATCCTTAAATCCCACATCAGTTGTAAATATGCACGTATAGTTCGCAATGGATGATTTTCATGCTCATCATGTATGCTTTCATTTTCAGCTCGTGGTTCATTTTCAGCCATTGTGTCAATTGTGTGTGATTGTGATTCAAACAAATCAATATATAAAGTACTAGGATTAATTTTAACCAAACGACTAGAATTTAAATTACCATACCAATTAAGCATAAATAAGTGACTTAAAATAAAAAAAAAATAATGTACAAGTTAGTAAGTGTAACACCCTCCTTAGGGCATCACATTTCCGACTCCCGACTCAAAATCTGTAAAGAAGTTCACACAAGGTTTGAGTTATGAAAATATGAGTTTGAAAATTTCTTTCTTGTTGAAATATAAACTTACTGAAATTTATATGTAATACTGAAAAATATATATTGAAATAGATTCATATACAATATTGACACTAATTACTATTTCACAATTTAAAGAGAAATATAAAACTAACAGACTCTTTTTTTTTAACAGTAGCAAACCCCATGACGGGTCCTACTTAATAGCATGGTACAACACTAACGTTAAAACTTAACATACTTATTCTGTTGTGTATCCATCTTGTTGCACCAGACATCTGTTCTACATCTATTCTTTGTCAACACTGCACACCTTCGAGTCCTGAATGTCCACTCCTTATTGTTGTCACCCATCTCAGAGTATTCATTACCCGTTATGTCTAAGACAACTCGATCCTTCTATTATTTGATTTTAACAGTACAGACACAGTAAAACAACATAACAAAGAGGTGAGATCACCTACTCCAATACCAACATGGTAGCACAGAGATAACACAAACAGCATATCATACAAATATATCATGCCAATATTAATCAACTATCATCATCCAATCAATTATCAGTTCAATTATCATAAACAACAATTACGATAATGCCCTCAACATTGTCTAATTATCATCATCATCATCCAAGTATTCAAAACAATTGTCATAGCCAATATTCCTCAATTAATATATCACACAGATATAAATGTCAGATTATGCATGTGCACAAAAACTTAGTTTTTCAAAAACAACTCCATGGAAGTTTTCACAATTTCGAGGAGAATGCTCTGTTAATTGTCAGCCTTAGCCCAAAGACAATCTTCCAGTTGTTGAAAAGAATCGTGTTCTTGTCCGGTATCATCAATACGTTGCAACGGACTGCATCGCCAAGTGGCACAGGGTACTCGCCAACTGTCCACTGGTCGACCGCCGTGCCTTGACGCACCCCAAGATCCATTATAGATCTCACTATCAATTCTCATTCCCTCTTCAACCACAAGGGCCAAAATAGCTTATTAGCTATACTTTATACAATGCACGAATATATCAGTGCAAGTCTAACCCCAAAGGGCCAAATCTTTTCAATTTCATTTGTTCAGTGTAATCATATGCTTCAATGCATATTTTTCTAATGCACGTATAATGCACCAAATGCTAATCACAGGTAAAATATGTCATTTTCTCACACAACATCCATATACTGGTTCTACAGTATTTATACTGTATTTTCAACAGGAAAATCATATTATCACACTTTCATAGTTATAAAACACTTTCGT
Source organism: Ormosia emarginata (assembly GCA_029884605.1). Lineage (NCBI taxonomy): Eukaryota > Viridiplantae > Streptophyta > Magnoliopsida > Fabales > Fabaceae > Ormosia > Ormosia emarginata. The sequence continues at coordinate 7,657,149 of JAQQTP010000063.1, read as the reverse complement.
CGTGTTTTCACAAAATTGCGCAACGTTTCCGTTTCGTTTTCATAATTCCAAAATATTTTTGTTACGTTTTCACAATATCGTAACATTTTTGTTACGTTTTCAAAATGCCGCAACTCTTCTGTTGCATTTTTAAATTACGTACTAATTTTTCAACGTTTTTCTCAATCGCGTAAAAATATACGTTTCTCAAATCCCATAATATTTTTTTCACTGTTTCAAAATCGCGTAACTTAAAAATCATCCTTTTAAGTCGCGTAAATCATTTTCTTTCATTTTCAAAATATTTAAAACACTTTTCAAATCACATAATGATTTTCCGCTATTTTCACAATCACGTAAAAATAATTCATCACTTTTCAATCACGCAGTGATTTTTTAATAGTAATTCAAATTACGTAAAATATTTAAACGTAATTCAAATCGCGTAGAAATATTTCAACATATTTAAAATCGCATAGAAATATTTTATTGTATTTCTAAATACTTAGAAATATTTTACTGTATTTCAAATCATGTACTTTAAAATTACGTTTTTAAGATACGTAAATAATTTTTTTACCACAATTTCATTACAGAAAATATTTCTCAACCTTCAAATATTCCTTTTTCAACTTTTCTTAAATAATATAACTTTATACTTCATGTAATATATTTTCTTACTCAAGAAAATCTTTTTCCACATTTCTTTACTCAAGAAATCCTTTTCCAAAATATAATTCATAAAATCACTTTTCCATTGATATAAATCAACGTTTCAAAACTTAACATTTTCTAACGTACTTTCAAAACTCAAAAAAATAAGTTATACGTTAGTAACTTTTCAAATCACCATTATATTCTCCATTTTTCTCAAATCACTTCCAAAATCATTCTTCAAAATAAATTAGAGTTCAAACATGTTCAACCTCTCTTTGTCTTTCGTTTACAAAATTCTCTCAAGTGATAAAAACACTCTGATTCCCTTTCCAAATTCTTTGTATTAAATCAAGTTACGTTTTCATTTTGAAAATCACTTTGTTCATAAAAATCAAGACATTACAAGCCTTTTAAAAAAAATGTGGACATGACTATTGAAACCATAAAAAAATTTTCCTTTTAAATTGATATGGTTTTACACAAACAAAACCATTAAAAATCCTTTACAAAAACGTAAGACTCATAGTCTTTGAAAATCAAATCATTTGTTCATTTCCATTTTTCAGTTTCTTTGCAAATCCATTTTCACTTTCTTTACAAATTCTTTTTCACTTTCTTTGCAAATCCTTAAAATCATCATTGCTATTTTCATTTAAATCTCATGTTTAGTAAAACACTTATAAACTTTTTACACAAAATAAATCAATAAAAATCCTTCTAAAACCATGTTCATGTACTCTTTGAAAAATAAACTCTTTATTTATTTTCCATGCTTTTTCTAAACATCCATTTTCATCATTCAAGAAAATATTAATTTTGTGAATACCTATCTTGAGGTGTCTTAACCGAAATTCACCATGTTCTAGGGATCAAAAATTAATTCCCTTGTTCTTGAAAAATTTCAACATGAACCCTAATCAAGGGCATCAAAACCGTAGCTTTTTCTTGGCCATTGGGACCAAAATTAATTTTCTTTCCATCATCAAATCATGGCATACACATACATACATAATATATATATATATATATTAAAAGCATGCCATATTATCATCATGCATAGTATAAGCATACCATCAAAATCATAAACTCATGCAAAGCATATTAAGCATAGGCAATTAATCAAAGCTCATAAACACATATAAATTATTACATGGCCATGGACATGAATCCTCACATAGACTCAACACCCATCAAATATAAGACCATCTCTTACCACCATGCTTGGTTGGTGAGATGGATCTCCCTCTTACCTCTTGAAGATCCTCAAAAGCTCTTTGTTTTGCTTCTTTTTCCAAGTCCTTCATCACCAAGGGCTTCTCATATACAAAACAAAAAAACATAAAAATTAGTATACTAAGCTTGATTAAGAGGAACCATGGATCAAACATGGTTTAGATCATGAAAAAAAGAAGAAATGAAGTTTCCTTACACTTCACCTCAAAAACCCAATAACTTTGATCTTGAAGAAAGTCCATGAAGATGAATGATTTAGAGAAAATCTCCAACATGAAAGTTGCTTAGAATATCATGTAGATTTAAGATCTATGGTTGGATGAAATAAAAAGAGATTGGATGATGGTTTTGAGTATCTTGACCGAATGGTTTCTCTTGAAACACAAAGATGGAATTTTTGATTTTTGATAGAAACTTGAAGCTTGGATTTGAAGCTCAAGATGAATGATTTTGGAAAAACTCATAACTAGAGATGTTCTTAGAATGGTGTTTAGGTTTAGAAAATGTGTTTAGATGAAATTTTAGAAGCTTGGAGACATAGCTCCTAGGTGTTGGCCGAATGGTATTTCTTGGAGAAGAAAATAGAGTTTTTGTATTTTGCTTTGGAGAAGATGATGAATAGAAAGCAATTATGATACAAATGATAGAAACCAACAATTTTGGTTCTCTTTGGAGTGCATGGCCGAAATTCACATGGAGAGACAAGGTAGGAAACTTTTGATAAAGTCTTGGCTTTTTGGAGGAGACAAAGATGAATTATGATAGCAAATGAATGAAATGCTTTTTGGCCCCTTCCTCCTATGCATTGCCGTAGAGTGAAGAGAGAAAAGAGTGATAAAGTGTGATAGGAAATGAAATAATTTTGGCCCCCCTCCAAGAAATTTCCTAAGGAAGAAAACAAAGCAATCATGTAGCATAATTGACTAAAGCAAAGCATGAATGACATAAAGCAATTAATAATGGTCATCAAAGTCTCTTCTAGCTCCAAATTCATTACAAAAATCGTACCCCCTCCTTGCATGCAATAATATTGTCATATTTTTCAAGCCATTATTTGAAGCATTTCTAGCCATTGATTAATTCAATGGTTAGGATTTAGGTAGACTTTTGATTTAGAAGACTTAATCTAGGCCATTAGATTTTTCTTCTTGAAATTCTAGCCATTAGATGTGTCTCCAAAATTAAGGGTTAAGATTACTCCTTCTTACTTTTAATCCAAGGGTCATAATTAGTCTTTGTCACTTTTTAAGACTAAATCTTCACCATTGATTAAATCTAAATCCAATGGTCATAAATGGTCCTTGTTACTTTACAAGACCAAATCTCCACCCTTAATCAATTCTATATCCAATGGTTACAAATAGTCATAGTCACTTTATATGACCAAATCTCTACCCTTGATTTAATCTCCATCTAATGGTTATAAATAATCTTATTCATTTTTAAGATCAAATCTCCATCGTTGATTAAATCAAGATCAAGTCTCCATCGTTAATTAAATCAATGGTGGATATCCAAACCACCAAGGTTGACTTAAGCAATATAATATTTATTTTTATATGCTAAAACCCCACAAAAGAATATATTTATTGTATTTTTATTGCCCAATAAGTAAATACAGTACAAAACACAGTACAAGAAATTTTCTAAAACTGTTTCCGGATTCAGGTTTAGTAAGATCCCCTGTCTCCGTCTAAACAGTACAAATTTTTCTATACGTAAAAATTTTTTTCACATTGCGGGACCCACCTGGGCTCACATACACCCCCTGGGCCCACAATCAGTAAAAAAATTTCATAATCATCCACAAAAGTCACAAAAATTATAAAAAGCACAAATATCAAATCAGATTACGTAAAATAATTACCTAACGATAAAAATTAAATTACGTAAAGTTCTCCCCGGCACGAAAATTTTTATTTTCCTGACACGGAGTAAATCACTCAAAATGATCAAATATGCTGACGGAATATTCAAAATAATTTTACAGTATCCAGAAATTACTAAACAGTAAAATTCTGTTAACTGTCAAAATTACTATTTAAGAGATAGGAAATTCAGGGTGTTACAGTAAGTCAAAAAATAAAAATAAATGACATAAATTAAAAAGTTAAATAGCGTAAATAAATGACATAAATATAAAGGTTAGAAAGTTAGAAAGCATAAATAAATGACATAAATATAAAAGTTAGAAAGTTAGTAAGTTACTAAATTAGTAAATTAAAAGAGTAAATGAAGAATATACTTGATGGTAAAGTTTACTTACAAAAAGAGAACCTCAATAAATTAAAATTTCAAATCAAGTCCCAAGCAACGGCACCAAAAACTTGATGGAAATTAAAAGTTGCAAACTCAAGTGCAGGTTGTTTCAAGTAGTAAATTCTCGGGAGTCTGAGGTCGATCCACAGGGAATTGATGAAGAAAAATTCTTTGAGGTAAAGAAAAGATTTGTCACAACAATAAAGGTGATAAAGGTAGTTCACAAATGAAAAAGGATTTACTTGGGCCAAGAGATCCACTCATAGTAATAAATTAAAGATAAGATTATTTCTTTTTATAACTCAATTGGAATCCACACATAATAGAGGTTCCAATCAGAAAATACAACATTCAAAGTTCATTTAAGAATATATATGTAATTATATTTTGATTCCTTTAATTATTCACTAACACCATCACTTATAAATGGGCTCAAGAATTTATTGTGTCAACCTCTCGTCTACAATGAATCAAGATCTCTACTTTACAAGGAGGGTTTCTAAATTGATTGGAAACAAAATGCAATACATATAATGACTACTTGATAATATATCATTTAAGCACAAAAAAGAAATTAATCAAACCTTAATTTATTACCAAAAGCTTCACCCTTTCACCTAAGCAAAATGAAAATTAGTTACTCATGAATAAGAAGAAAGAAAGAGATAAGAAGAGAAAGATGAACATAACTTTAACTTAGAACAAAGAAAACTACAACAAGAGAAACAAATAACATAATAGCATAATCTAAGCTAAGATTATCAAATGATAAGCCAATGCTCCTTTTTATAGAGCTCAAGGAGTACAAAATGACAATGGAGTGGTTTGATGATGATAAGTAAATGCCAAAGGAGTTGTTTGATGAAGATAAGTGAGTAGAAATTATAAAGATTCTTGTCTCCGAAATGTTTCAGTTTTGAGCTTATGGCATACGTCATTTTCTCATTAAGTGGTCTTTATAAGAGTTGTAAAGAATTGTCTTAGCTTTCCAAAGCTGCTAGTTTCAGCTCAAAAAACCACCTACAGCCCGAGATATGACCCAATTATTGCACACTATTCAGGCTCAACTACAGCTCCTCTGTTCTAACTTCCAAGCCCAATATCACCTTCAAGACATCTGATCTGAATTTTGTGTTCTTCATGAAAGTTTTATATTTGGGTCTTGACTTTCAAATGGCATTAGTGTCATTCCAAAAGACCTCATATAGCCCGAGAGATAAGCCAATGAGTGCACAAAGATCAAACTATCAGGTTCAGAACTCTAGATTTTGCTTCAACTCCAATTTGAGTTATCCAAACGTGTGTTCCAGATCTTGAGGTCTTCATGAAAGTTGTAGAAAATTGTTTTAGCTTTCCAACAAGACTAGAATCACATCCATTAGATATTTGTAACTCAAATTATAGCTTGTTTACTGAAAAATGTAACCACCCAAATTAATGACAATTTAAGCAATAATTTCTTCAATGATCCAATTAAGCTCAATTTCACAAAATATGACAAAATCAACTTAATTAAGCCTAATTGAACCTTAAGAAGCCTAGTGAGAGAGTTGTAAAATGTATAAAATATATTACTATCAAATTTTCCCGCACTTAACTTTTGTACTTTCAGGCAAAACACATAAGACAAAAACTAGGGAACAAAGAAAAACGACACAGACTCAAAAGCTAAAAACTCTAAAAGATTTGATGAATCAAGAAGAGTAACCAGAAATTCAAGGGATCAAAGCATTAATGAGGTAACATTTCTTCACATCTCAAACCATCAAGCAAGGAAACTTCAGTTGAAAAGAATGAATCAAGAATGATAGATCCTCACAGAATTCACTCTCAATCTTTCAAGCTTTAAAAAGGTAGGTATTTCACTTAATATAACTCATGAAAAATTGCACTATCATAAGCTAGCTTATCTTCTACTTCTCGACTACTCAGAACACATGCACACACAAATCATGAGGACTTTATTCAAGGTTGTAATTGAGTCAAGGTAAAGGAGGGTAGTAATATGGATTTGACAAGTTAAAAATCAAAGAGAATAAAAGAGCGTGAGTGCTGAGTTCAATTAACAAGCATGAAAGTTCATCCTAACTCCGCCTAATATAAATTCCCTTTACATATTCTTTTCCCTTCCCTTTTTTCCTTGTTGGCCCTTCTTTACACATTTGTTTTTATTTGTTTTTTATAAATATACACGAACATTTTTTTTAATTAGTCACTCTTTCCTTTTTCAAGAACCATTTTGCACACACACCCCCACACTTGTTCAAGAACTCATCCATTAGATCGAGAGGTTGAGTCGCCTCTTTTCCACTCAGAGTCAAGAGTCTTCCCTTAGTTTGGGGCTGGGATAGGGTGTCGCTTTTTGTCTCTGAGGGCAATTCTTAGCATAATGCCCTGATTTACCACAAGTATAACACATTGTCTAATCTATCATGCAAGACTTATTACTATGATGCCTCCCACGTTTTGTACACTTTGGCGTCCAAGTTCCTACCTGAACTTGTTTTCCTTTGTCATGTGGATACTTGGGCCGAGACGCACCCCTTTAAACCTATCATCTGTCCTCTTCCTCTTTTGGAAATTTTTGTGGCCTTTGCTCTTGTGGAGGCTTAAAGTCATAAGCCTCTACAATCCTACACTTATTAACCAAGGTAGGGAAGTCTCTAATCTCCAATTGTCCTATGTTCCTCTTAATGTCTTTCTTCAGTCCTACCTCAAATTTTACACATTTCTATTCTTTATCAGGAATGTATCTAAAATAAGAGGAGAACTTAGACAATTCTTCAAATTTGACCACATATTGGCCCACAGACATACTTCCCTATTCAAGTTTCAGAAACTCTAATTCCTTTTGTATTCTACAAATTCTTGGGAAAATATTTATCCAAGAAGGCAATCCTAAATAGCTCCTAAGTAATTTGAGTTCCTCCTACCTCTAATAATCTTTTAGCATCAGTCCACTAACTTTCTACCTCCCCTACTAGCATATAAGAGACAGAGGATACCATCTATTCATAAGTACAAGCCATAATAGCAAAGATCTTCTTCATTGCCCTAATCCATCCTTCAGCAGTAACCAGATTATACTCTCCTCTAAAAGATGAAGGATTAGCCTTTCTGAACTCAGAAAGATCGTGAAAGTTTTGATTTCTTACAAGCGCCACATTATCTACCGGCTGTGGAGGTGAATTTGGTCCCATCCTTTTTGACATCCTATTTGTGATGGCAATCTGCTCCTTCACCGCAACAACCATCTCCCTAAATGCTACTTTCATCTCTGTCATATTTTCATTGGTAGGTTCTCTATTACCACAAGTTCACTTGGTAGATGTCATAGTTTCTTATACACAAAAAAATTAAATATTGAGTTAATTAGCCTCAATATCATGTAACTGTGCGACAGTAACTATTAACATTCATGCCTAAGGCTGTTATGCAATTGTATCTATATATCTCACCATCAAGATAAGAAAATGCATAACATATAACAAGAGCATCTAATCATGCCAAAAGCATAGTCAGTCCATACCCAGGCTCAACAGGATGAACTACTCTGATACCACTAAATGTAACGTCCCAAAACCAATACTATTTGTATATCCGAATTACACAAAAGTATTTAGGTTTAGGCATGTCACATCTAAACTATTATTTTCCTTAATAATTAACTATACTAATTCTATTGCTTATTTGAGCCTTGTGAGAGATAATAATATTTTCAAATATAAACATACACTTGAAATGTCTGATGTTATATACTTGATATGTATAAGCCATACTAACATTAATATTCCACACAATCTAGTACATTAGTATTCAAGTGATACATTGTAAGCCATTATAGGCATATATGCATATAAACTATATACAAACCACTACATAATTATAAGTACATGACAATGGTAAAAAAGATTAGGTAATCCTATACTACATCAACATCTTTGTCTCTACTCCATAGATGGGTCTCGTGCTGAAATTATCATGGAAAGAAAAAATAAAATGGGTGAAAATTTTAGAAATTCTTAGTAGTTCTAACATATGAATGTCATCATAACAATTCCAACTACTTCAGGAATCAATTTAATTCTTAGAATATCTTATAAAAAGGTGGCTAATGCCAAAATGATTCATTTCTCTTCCCGAGTGTAGAAATTCAATTTTATTCCTTAATCAATAACATATATTCAAATAATATAAATGGTTCCAAACACATCATCAATAAATCATAGGAATCATCAAGAATGTATCACCATTATTAGAATATTTACAATTTCTCAAGATGCAAATATTCATTATCAAATCTATCATTTATATAAATAATAAGTTCATGATGATGTGTAAATGCTCAACAATGCATAAATCTTTCTTTAGTGCTTATTAATTTATCATCTTTCTAAGCATATTACCAGGACCCATGTCCTTTTATATTAATAGATATAGGGAAGGAATGTCTCATCCTCACACTACCAAACACTTAGTAATAGTTTGCTTATCAAGCCTAAGTACTCATCCTTACATAATAGTACTTTGTTACATTGCACTACCCTAGGTAACCCTGGCCAAATCTATAAAGAATCACATCTAGGATCACCTCCCGTATGAGGATCATTTCCATTCACAAAGGATTCACATGCGAGGATCATCTCCAACATCAGATTTAGGATCACCTTCCCTGATGAGGATCATTTCCAAAAATCCTTACTCAATATCAAATCTAGGATTACCCTCCTTACAAAGATTATTTCCAAAATCCATCACTGGCCAAATCAATCATTAGGCTAGCCTTCATAAGGGAATAATATTTAAGGATCACCCCTCGTACGAAGATCATGTCCTATATCTTTTAAGCTTTGAACACTTTATATGTCAATTCAATACTAGCTCAACTTTAACATTCTAAAGGAGCAAATCACAATTCATCATATAATTATATCGAATGCACATTATCTTCATCATATAAATATATCAAGTGCACAATATCATCATTATACAAGTACATCAAGTGCATAATATCATTATTTCACAAGCTTATCAAGTGCACATACCTAAACATAAGTCACTTTATTTAGTGAGCTTAATCAAATCTCATCACATCACATAGTATAGACGTTTCCAATTGGGTTTTTATGTAGTTAAGAACTCTGTTTACTTAAAACAGGGGACTGATAATCGATTATCATATTCTGGTAATCGATTATTGCTATCCAGCAGTAACATTCTGTAAGTTAATAATCAATTATCACCACTTAATAATTGATTATCACATACTAGCATTATCATTCTGTAAAATGATAATTGATTATCATCACTTGATAATCGATTATCACCATCGAACATTAGCATTCTGGAAATTGATAATCGATTATCAGATGATAACCGATTATCATGTGCATCTCCACAACCAGATTGAGTTTTCAACTATAGCAATCTCAAAAGAATATCTTTCCTCTCATATACAATCAAAACAACATCATGCCTCTATATAAATATATTCTGAATCCAAAATCTACAAGGTTTAACAATAATGATCAACTAATAAAATTCCTTATATCATCAACCTCAAATCCTTAAAGATTTATAGATAACCTCAAGTTCAAAAATAATATATATGTATATGTCATTAATACAACATAAAACTAACAAGACAATTCTCAAACCAATCCACTCATATAAGATTTGAGAAAACAAGAAGAGAAAAGAGTAAGGTTGGGATGCACAAAACCTTATCTAAGCTCCCTTGATGATAATGTTTGTCTTTTCTCCTATTGGCTCCTCTTGAGCTCCTTGTTAATGGTGATCTTTCTCTTTTCCTTCTTCTTTCTTATCTATTTTCTTCTACTGCTCTTCGTGTGTGAGTGAAAAGAAAAGTGAGAAAGAGAATTATGAGAGTGTGAGTGTGAGTGAGGCGGTGGAGTAGAGAAAAAGATGGATAAGAATGAAGATAGTTGTGTCAATAGAAGAGATTTATCTCTTAGGGATATTTTGATCTTTAATTGATGAGTTTTCTAACTTCCATAGGTGTGAACATCTAATTTTGTCTAGGTCATTAAGACTTTTTCTTTCATAAAAAAATAAAAAAATTAAATAATTAAAAATTAATAATAAAATAAAAAAGAGAGAAAAGAAAATTAAAAAAATTAAAAAAAATAAAATATGACTTAACTTTCTTGTATAAACTCATGTCTCATAAACCCGATCTATCTACCCATTATCCAACCCATGACCCATATGCTACTAAACACCTAAAGAAACACTACTAGCCACCCATCTCTCATTTGAAACCCTACTCACCATCATTATTCAAAACCTAATTTCCTCTTATAAAAACCTATAACCCACACACAAAGACACACAAGAATTCAGACACAAATACAAACATGAGTTCACACTTACAGCTAACACCCTAGCCACATTTTTTTTTCCATTCACACAGCCTTCATCCTCACAACCCAACCATCTTCACTCCCATCAACCACACAAAGCACCACCAACACAAGTCACCACCCTTTAACCTCCATAACGACCCCACAACCTCCATAACCACCACCTCACCTTACCTCACCTTCATCATCAACCTCATCACCACCATTTTCAACAACTCGTAGCCACTGCGACCCAACACTCATGCCAACCACTGGAACCCGCGTCAACCATCGCGTCCCGGAAGCGCCACTAGCCTTCACCGTCCTAGGTTGTCGTCGTGAACTCTATGGTCTACGTTGCTATCTCCCATGTTTTTCTATTACTTCGTTTTTGTTTCTTATCGATATATTTTATTTTTATTATTTTTATTTATTTTATTTCTATTTATTTATTTATTTTTATTTTTATTTATTTTATGTTTAATTTAGTTTTTTTTTTATATAATGATAAAAATGAAAAAAAACTATTAGGTTTAGTTTTAGACTAAAAAATGTTGGGCCCTAATGAGTGAAAAAAATTTAATTAATAAAAAAGATAAACAAATAAAAAAAACAAAAAAAGTAGATACAAGAAAAGAAGAATTTTTTAAAAGCATAATTGTAATTCTAAGGAAAAAATGAAAAAATGAAAAAAAAACTAAAAATATAAAAAAAAGATTGAGTCTCAATGATATGACCCTATGTTAATTTTATAAATGTGAAACAATTTTTTTTTACAAAAAAAGTTTTTTTTAAAAATCAACGTAATGACTAATGATAGTGATTAAATAGCAGATGCATCTTCAATGTCATTTGAATCATAATAGTTTATTGAGTAGCCTGGTGCTAACTTGAAACTTATGGAATAATATATTTGTTTTTTTCAAACAAAATTCCTTTTCAAAATTTCTTTTTTTTTAAAAAAATTAAAATTAAATAACTTATAATTATTTCCTAAAGAATGACGTGACTTTGAGTTTCTCATTGCACCCGGGGATACGTAGGAGTGGGAATTCATTTCCATTAAGTCAAAAATTAAATTTTCACAATTTGATTATTTTTTTTTTAAAAAAAATATAGTTTCAATGTTTTTAAAAGTAAAATAAATATATTTGAGATAATCATGTTTTGCACAACTGACTTAAGGTACCGTCTTAGGACGGATGTGTTAGGGGTGTTGTAGGATTAAGTTTCTATCATTTCTTATACATAATCGACTCTTAAATCCAATCTGGTTTCAAAGACTATTTTCTAAGAAAAGTTTTCTAATTTTTCTAAATTCAAATAAAATTGGTGGCGATTCCATTTTCTATTTTTATCATATTTGTTCACCGCTCCAGTCGCAGATCCTGGTTGCGACAGATGGCGACTCCACTATGGAAACTTGGAGAGTCAAGCCTATTATTGTTAGTTGTGCAAATTATTAATAATCTCTATTTATTTATTTTACCCTTTTTTGTCTTTGTTTTTGCTCTCTTATTTGTTTGTAAATAGATTTTATCTAGTACTTTTATGCAAATATATGATAACATTATCCTGTGTTTATTTTGATATGATTTACTTGTATATATTTTTAATATTGTGTGCTTAATTGTTGAAACCTTAGAGTAGATGATTGTTGGCTGGATGTTGTATGTATGTTTTTGCAGGTTGGGGGGTAGTTTTATCTTTTTAAATTTTTGTACAGATTTGTATGCTCCCTCATACACATCACTATCACTTACCTCACACACTTTTTAGGCTCTATACCCGAGTCTGTGTGAACCCGAGGAGTAGGAGGGGTCTCGACTTTTGTTATTGAGGGGCTTTATGCGCACTTGACATTTGTTGAGACACCACTCAGATTCTTACCAGTATCATGGACTAGTCATATTGAGAGAGTTTATCCCTACTTATGATTAATTCACGAATTGGGTCCTTGTCTTTCGAGATAGGGGCAACATGGAGACCATGACTTTTTAGAAGTTTAGATCTGTCCTGAAAAACATTGCACTGATAGATTGAACATATTGATTGCTAAATTTTGAGTCATGACCTTACAGAAATCCAACCCTTAGGTTCCACCTGACTAGGGTACAAAGGGAGCGTACTTCTTTTTTATCTATCTTTTCCTCATGTCATTCATTCTTGCATTTTTTTTAAAAAAATCAGCATTAAAATAAAAATACATCATTTTACAATTTCATGGCATTCCTAGAATTCTTAAAATAAAATAAAAAATTACATCATCTTGTATTTTCTTGACATAAAAAAATACATCATCTTGTATTTTCATGGCATTCCTAGCATTCTAAAAAAAAACACATTATCTTGCATTTTCATTCTTTGCATTCTTTAAAAAAATAAAAAAATACATCGTATTGCATTTTCATGGCATTCCTAGTATTTAAAAAAAAATAGAAAGAAAAAATGTTTTCAAAGTTCATTCATTTCATCTTATGCATATCATTCATTTCATATCATTCTTTATTTAATGTTATCGTGTTTTAACAAATCAAACTTGTTCAAGAATCATTGCGCAGCCTAGGAAAGAAGAGACCAATCAAACCCGAGTTCATAATACTAATTCTCAGACTAGAATGGCTACTAGTGATCTTGAGGCAAAGAGAAATTTAAGCAAGGAAGTTGATAAAATGATAGGGCAGATGAATGAAATGTCTAAGACACAAGCAAGGTTAGAGGCAATGCTACAAGATGATAGGGAGTCTCTCAGTTAAATCAGTGGAAATAGAGGTGCAAATGAGGTTGAAGCATATGTAAGTGTGCCATCGATCCCCTCCATGATAGCTGCCCAGACATTCTCGATTGTAACCTCAGGTATCGCTATGGGGATTCATGAGCAACCACATCAAGTCATGTGTAACACCCTCCCTAGGGTATCACATGTCTGACTCCCGACTCATAATCTGAAAAGAAGTTCGCACAAAGTTTGAGTTATAAAAGATGGGTTTTTAAAATTTCTTTCTTACTGAAACATAAACTTACTGAAATCCATAAGTATTACTGAAAATATATTTTAACTGATTAATATACAATATTGACACCAATTAATATTTAACAATTATTCAAAAAATATAAAACTTACAGACCCTTTTTTTTCCTAACAGTAGTAACCCTATGACAGGTTCTACTTAATAGCACGGTATAACACTAACGTTAAATCTTAACATACTTGTTTCTTCTCTTGTATCCAACTTGATGCATCAGAACTCTACTCCTTGTCTATCCGGCACATCTTCGAACTGGAGACAACCACTTTTCAATGTTTTCTTCAATCTTTGAGTATCTACCACCCGTTATGTCTAAGACAACTCATTCCTTCTACTGTATAATTGTAACAATATAGACACAGCAAAACAACATAACAAAGAGGTGAGATCACCTACACCAGTACCAACATGGCAGCATAGAGATAACACAAAATAGCAATATCATATAGATAGATCATACCACAATTATGATCATGCCATCAACATTAATCAACTATCATCATCTAAGCATTTATTAATTCAATTATCATAAACAACAATTATGATAATGCCCTCAGCATTATCATTATCATCATCCAAGTATTCAAAACAATTGTCATAGCCAATATTCCTCAATTAATATATCACACAGATATAAATGTTCAGATTATGCATGTACACAAGACTCGATTTCCTACTCCATGGAGCTAAACTCAGGTCGGAGAAAATGATCGAAAAGACCTGCCAGTACCATGTGCCTTAGACCACGTGCTTTAATTCTCATTTCAATTTTTGCACATCTAGCACATACACGACAGTCTTTATCAGATCTTGATTAAGAATAGTGTCTCGGTCAGGATCATCGGTGTGTTGCATCGGTCTAACCTATGGGAAGAAGCGTGACCAACTACCCGTGTAAGCAACCCGCAACCCGATGCCCCCCAAGGTCAACAAGTGACTTACACTATGCATATCGCACCCACTCAAGAGGTGTGTTTCTCCTAGGCAATCAGCCATATCCAGTCCTCATCGGACCATTCCAATGCATGTATAATACACCAAATACCAATCACAGGTATATCTCATAATTTCTCAGATATAATTTATACAATGCACTAATATATCAATGCAAGTCCAACCACAAGGGTCATTCTTTTCAAATTCGTTTGTTCAATTAAATCATATGCCTCAACGCATATTTTTTTTTTCCAATGCATCTAAAATGCACCACATGCCAATAACAGGAAAAACTCGTTGTTTTCACAAACCGTGTCCATACATTGGTTTTACAGAAATCATGCTATATTTTTTTAATAACAAAATCATGTTATCATGTTTTCATAGTTATAAAACACTTTTGTCGTGTTTTCACAATCGCGTAACATTTCTGTTACGTTTTCACAATTCCACAACACTTCTGTTGCATTTTCAAAATGCCGTAACACTTTTGTTACATTTTAAAAATTCCAAAATGTTTTTATTACGTTTTCACAATACTGTAACACTACTGTTACGTTTACAAAATTTTGTAACATTTCTGTTACGTTTTCAAAATGTTGCAACTCTTCTATTGCACTTTTAAACCACGTACTAATTTTTTAACATTTTTCTCAATCACGTAAAAATATACGTTTCTCAAATTGCATAGTATTTTTCCACTGTTTCAAAATCGCGTAACTTAAAAATCATTCTTTTAAGTCGCGTAAATCATTTTCCATCATTCTCAAAATATTTAAAATACTTCCAAATCACATAACAATTTTTCGCCACTTTTCACAATTACGTAAAAATATTCTATCACTTTTAAATCACATATTGATTTTTCAATAGTAGTTCAAATTACGTAAAATATTTAAATGTAATTCAAATCGCGTAGAAATATTTTAACGTATTCTAAATATTTTGCAACATTTTACAATCACGTAAAATATTTCTCAATATTCCAAACATTATTTTGGACTTAAATAAATCAATATCATTTTCAATACATTTTTCAAAATGCGTAGCTTAAAAATCACGTTTTTAAGATACGTAAAACATTTTTCATTACCATTTCATTACAGAAAATATTTCTTAACCTTCAAAAATTCTTTTTCAACTTTTCTCAAAATAATATGACTTTGTATTTCATTACATTTCCTTACTCAAGAAAATCTTTTTTCCACATTTCTTTACTCAAGAAATCCTTTTTTCAAAATATAATCCACAAAAATCACTTTTCCATTGATATAAATCAACGTTTCAAAACTTAACATTTTCTAACGTATTTCAAAACTCGAAAATAAATTATACGTTAGTAAATTTTCAAAATACCATTATATTCTCCATTTTTCCTAAATCATTTCCAAAATCAGTCTTTTTCAAAATAAATTAAAATTCAAACGTTTTCAACCTCTCTTTGTTTTCCGTTATAAAAATTTCTATTCTCTCAAGTGATAAAACGCTCTGATTCCCTTTCCAAATTTTATGTATTAAATCAAGTTACGTTTCCACTTTGAAAATCACTTTGTTCATAAAAATCAAAGCATTACTAGCCTTCAAAAAAACGTGGACATGACTATTGAAACCATCAAATATTTTTCCTTCTAAATTGATATGGTTTTACACAAACAAAATCATTAAAATTTTGTTTTCAAAACCGTGTGATTCATGGTCATAAAAACCAAACCCATTTGTTCAAATTCATTTTCACTTTCTTTGCAAATCCTTAAAATCAACGTTTGCCCGTTTCATTCAAAACTCATGTTTAGAAAAACACTTAGGATCTTTTTACACAAAATAAATTAATAAAAATCCTTCAAAACCATGTTCTTGTTCTCTTGAAAAACATATCCTTTGTTCATTTTCCATACTTTTCAAATCAATCCAATTTTATTCTTCCATGAAAATATTAAGTTATAAACACCTATGTTGGGGTCAAAACCGTGAGTGTCAAAACCGTGAGTGTCAAAACCGTGACCACTCTTCCTTGGCCATTGGAGCCAAAAATTTATTTTCTTTCCATCATCACATCACGACATACATATACATAATTTCAACATATTCTCATCATGCATATTATAAGCATACCATATTATCATCATGCATATTATAAGCATACCATATAAGCCATAAAATCATGCAAAGCATATCAAGCATAGGCAAATAATCAAAGTTCATAAATACACACAAATAATTTACATGACCATGGATATGAATCCTCACATGGATTCACTATCCATCAAATATAAGACCATCTCTCACCACCATACTTGGTTGGTGAGGTGGATCTCCTCCTTACCTCTTGAAGATCCTCAAAAACTCCTTGTTTTGCTTCTTTTTCCAAGTCCTTCACCACCAAGGGCTTCTCAAATACAAGACAAAATACATAAAAATTAGTATAGTAAGCTTGATTAAGAGGAACCATGGATC
Organism: Ormosia emarginata; assembly: GCA_029884605.1. NCBI lineage: Eukaryota > Viridiplantae > Streptophyta > Magnoliopsida > Fabales > Fabaceae > Ormosia > Ormosia emarginata. The sequence continues at coordinate 7,640,240 of JAQQTP010000063.1, read as the reverse complement.
AAACATGGTTTAGATCATGAAAAAGAAGAGACGAAATGAAGTTTCCTTACACTTCACCACAAATACCCTATAACTTTGATCTTGAAGGAAGTCCATGAAGATGAATGATTTAGAGGAAATCTCCAACATGAAAGTTGCTTAGAATATCATGTAGATTCAAGATCTATGGTTGGATGAAATTAAAAGAGCTTGGAGAGTGGTTTTGGGTGTCTTGGCCGAAGCTTGCTTGGAGGAGAGGTGGAGAGAAAAGTTTGATGAGTTTTTGCTTTTGGAGGAGACAAAGATGATCAAGAATGATCAATAATGATCAATAATGTCCAAGATAGCTAATAATGGTCTTCAAAGCTTCCAAATTCAGACCAAAACCGTCCCCCCTTCCATTATGCATTCATAAAGTTGTCATCTTTTCATGCCATTATTTGAAGCTTTTCTAACCATTGATTAATTCAATGGTTAGGATTTAGGTAGACTTTTGATTTTAGAAGACTTAATCTACGCCATTGGATCTTTCTCCTTTAAATTCTAACCATTAGATGTGTCTCCAAAATAAAAGGTCAAGATTGCTCCTTCTTACTTTTAATCCAAGGGTCATAATTAGTCTTTGCTACTTTTTAAGACTAAATCTTCACTATTGATTAAATCTTCATCCAATGGTCATAAATGATTCTTGTTACTTTTTAAGACCAAATCTCCACCCTTGATCAATTCTAAATCCAATGGTTGTAAATGGTCATAGCCATTATATAAAACTAAATCTCTACCCTTGATTTAATCTCCATCTAACGGTTATAAATAATCCTATTTACTTTTAAGATCAAATCTCCACCGTTGATTAAATCAAGATCAAGTCTCTATCATTAATTAAATCAATGGTAGATATCCAAACCACCAATGTTGACTTAAGCAATATAATTTCTATTTTTATCTACTAAAACCCCACGAAAGATTATATTTACTGTATTTTTATCGTCTGATAAATAAATACAGTACAAAACACAGTACAATAAAATTTTAGAAACTGTTTTCGGATTCAGGTTTAGAAAGATCCCCTGTCTCCGTCTAAACAGTACAATTTTTTCTATGCGTAGAAAAATTTTTACTTTGCGAGATCCATCTGGGCCCACGTAAGGTCATCTGGGCCCACATACAGTCAAAAAAATTCATAATCATCCACAAAAATCACAAATATTAGAAAACATATGAAAATCAAGTCAGATTATTAAAAATAATTAACAGTCAAGAGAAATAAATATTTAAAGATTTTCTCCAGCCTAAAATTTATTATTTTCCTGACACGGAGTAAATCACTCAAAACGATCAAATACGCTGACGGAATAAACAAAATAATTTTACAGTGCACAGAAATTATTAAACAGTAAAATTCTGTTAACTATCAAAATTATTGTTTAAGAGATACAGAAATTCAGGGTGTTACATCATGCCTATTAGGGAGGGGTATCGCGCCTTGGAAGTTGCTCATAATGAAATTCCTGATTATGCTGGACTAACTTGGGAACAATCTTATGTGTCCATTCCAGGACAGGCAACAATGCTTCACTCTGAGAATAGTCACGCCATGACTGAGAAAGATAAGATGAAAGAAGAGTGGATAGAGAAAATGCAAGAGAAGATCAAGGCAATCAAGGGCTCTGGTGCTTATGGACCTCTCATAATAGAAGAACTTTGTCCTACCATAGATGTCGTGATCCCTAAAGACTTTAAGATTTCTGATTTTGCCGAGTATGATAAGAGCGGTAACCCTCGGTTTCATTTTATTAGTTATGGAACTAAGATGGCTATTTGGTCTAGAGATGATAAGTTCCTCATTAGCTTTTTCCACGAGAGTCTTATAAGTCCCGCTTTAGAGTGGTATATTCAATTAGACCACTCTAAGATTTCTCGTTTGATGGAATTACCTGATCTATTCATGGATCAATACAAGTTCAATCTAGATGCAAATCCTACACAGGAATAGTCGAGCTCAATGCAGAAAGAAAATGAGGAATCTTTTAAACAGTATGCGCAAAGGTGGTGAGCCTTGGTGGCTCAAGCTCAACCCCCATTGACATTGTCCAAAATGTGCTTATATTTCTTAGGAACCCTGGGAAATCCTTTTATCGGGGCAATGACTGGAGTAGCCTATAAAGATTTTGCTGACTTGATCATTACAGGAGAAAGAATCAAGATTTTAGCCAAAATTGGGAAGATTCCAGTGAGCAATGTAGAGAATACTGCTCTAAAGAAGGGATTCCAGCAGAAAAAGAAAGAATCCAAAATGAATTATGATCAACACCAACAGACTTTCAAACCTCGATATTCCCCATAATACCTAAGTCATCAACCTCTATATAACCATAACCTTCACTTTCCAAACCAAATACCTACACCTCCTTATTACCCAGCCCACCAAAGTGTGCCAATGACAAATATTGCCCCAACTCCATAATTCCAAACCAACAATGTTTCCACACCACAATCATATGTACCAACTAGCCCAACCTATGCCTAATATCCATCTGCACATCTGTAAAATTTCCCAAGCCACCCACAACCTTGGCCAAACTTCCAAAGCCAAGGTCGTTTTCGCCCCTAAAACCTACTCCATTTCCTAAGATTGTTCATTTCAAATGCAAACTTATTCCAAAGGTTGTATGATGCTCACCTCATCTCGAGAAATCATGTACATCCCCTAGAATCACTATTCCCAATGTGGTATAACCCGAATTTAACTTACAAATACTACATGGAATCAATTGAAGATTATGAATCTTTCAAGACTGCAGTAAAAAAACTAATTGCTTATAGGAAGCTTGACTTTCAAGAGAAAGCTGGACCTAGTATTGTCAATAACCCAATTCCTAATCATAGTTGAAGGAATGGGGTAAATGCTTTGGAGATGGAAGGGTCACTAATAAGAAAGTCATGAGTTAGCGTATGTCGATGGCTGAAATATTTGAGGGGTTGAAAAAAGTAGGTTATAGTATCACTGTGTAACATCCTAATATTGATATCTCGATATACCTATCATATATAAGAATAACCAATACTAGCATGCTACTTCTAGCACATATTATAAACTAAATCCATAATATTTAAATAAATAATTATGGAGAGCCACGACAAGCTAAAAGTTATATATATACATCATTGCCTCAACAGGGCACATTGTAATACATAAACTTTTATACAAACTAGATCAAGTATAATATATACAAGCTTTGTCTATATAAAGCATATAAATTATACTAGTCTTCATACATCTTCAGCTTCCCTTTTGAAGAACTCGCACCTGGATTTACACGGCAACATAGTCGGGGTGAGAAATCACAATTTTCAGTGGAATCATTCCAAAACCAGCATTTTATACATTCATAAAGAATATGCAACTGCCCATACAATTGCAATGTCATGAGTTTAAATGTCATGTTGGCAACCGCCTATACAATCGCCATGCTATGCCAAATTATGTCTAATGTTTATGTCTATGCAATAACCTAAATATATAATGAATAATGTTATGATATCAAGTCCATGGCAATGTCATGTTATGCATGAACTTTGAACAAAACAAAGGAAATCCATCCCAGGTCTTGAACAAGCACAGAAACCCAATTCCAACAGTCTTCTCTTCGGGTAGTGAAATCCATCAACTACGCAGTCTTCAATAACTCCGGGTAACGAGGATAAAGACCACCTCAACTGCACCTCAGGTAATGAGGATAAAGGCCACCTCAACTGCCCTATGTATTTCAAGAGTAAGGAAGAAATGACCATCTTCAACCACTCTTCGCTAGTGAGAGAATCACTCACTTCATGTTATCCAAAGTTAGGATTACCTCTGGTAGTCAGGAATCCACCTCAATTACTCTCCATTTAGGATAACCAATAGGGAGGGAGTTGCACGTCCTCATACTATCAAAGGTTTATCCATAAATATGAGGATCAAATCCTTCAACAATCACATCATGCAATACTATATATATAACCATGTCTAATTACCTCACATAATTAGCATTACAAATCAATTTGATTCATCAACAATGAGGACTCAACCTCATCAACATAGTTATGAAAAATAATGATGTCAATTACTACAATAACTAGCATGCCAATTGGTTTATATTCATAAGTACAGACATGAAATACAATGATGTTAAATATCATAATAAATAACATACTGATTGATTTACATCCATCATATAAAACATTTCATTAAATATTCCTATTAGAGTCTCATCACTCTTTAAGAAGCATAACAAAAGAAACAACACCATTAAAAGGCTCCATTGTTGGTAATCGTGGATATATCACGTAGCGAAAAATAGAATTCCCACCAAGGATCTATGCGAAAAAGCCATAATCTGAGTTTTTAAAAATGTTCACCTCTTGAAGCGTGATCAAAACAAGTGACGTGAATCACCAACACCGTAACAACGACGATGTCTCTACGGTATCCACACGAACAGACTCACGAACGTCCAACGTCTGTAAATAGGAGTCACGCCTTTCTCACACAGTACTAGCTGTGAAGAGAAGAGAAAAAACCTGTCACTCTCTCACTCACTGTTTCTGTCAAGTGCGGCTAAGGTTTTTAATGCATCCCTTGACAACCTATTAGCAGTGTTATTTATAATAGCTAACTGCCTTAAGTGAGTGAAAGCAACAACAAGATAAGTTATGCAACCCAAGACTCATCTGTTATGAGTCCCACCCACAATTGAAGCCAAGTCCAACTTGGATCCTAATTACTCCAATTTAGTCTACTCTATGTGTGCGACCCTGTAGGTTCTTATAACATTGGAAGTAATATTAAAATCCCATTTTATTATTACAAGCAGTGAGCGGTATCTAGACACACATTGCTACCACCCAAGTAATGAGCATACTAGTGATTTGATATAACCTTTCTATGACTAATGTTTCCATGTAGTTTAGTCCCTTTGTCCAGATATCTAGATTGAACACAAGGCATGGAGTGTGTCACCCTTTTATAGTTCAATCCTTCATTTCCTGATACCCGAGTAGACTTAATAAAAACAAATGAGATTGATATCTCATATCGACTTATTTGAGTATGACCATGCATTTCGCAGTCTCACTCAATCAGGGCCCCCGAAGATATCGCTCCTGTTATGTAGGAGGGACAAATCCCATCTAAGTCACTCACATTCCTCTGCATGATTCAAGATATATCCAATAACTGACTTTATAATCACCTTGTTACAGATGATGCGGATTAAAGGATACAAACCTAAGTGTAGGTTATCTCAAGTAATAAATTTCTCGGGAGTCCGAGGTCGATCCACAGGGAATTGATGAAGAAAAATTCTTTAAGGTAAGGTAAGACTTTGTCATAACAATAAAGATAATAAAACTTGTTTACAATTAAATTAAAGAACTTGCTTGGGTTAGGAGATCTACTTTTGGTAATAAATTAAGGACAAAATTAATTTTTTTTATAACTCAATTGAAATCCATGCACAATAGAGGTTCCAATGGGAAAATAAAACATTCAAAGTCCATTTAGAATTATATACGTAGTTATATTTTGGTTCCTTTAATTATTTACCAACACCAACACTTGTAAATGAGTTCAAGCATTCATTGTGCCAAACCACTTGTCTACAATGAATCAAGAACTCCACTTTACAAGGAGGAATTATTTACCAACACCAACACTTGTAAATGGGTTCAAGCATTCATTGTGCCAAATCACTTGTCTACAATGAATCAAGAACTCCACTTTATAAGGAGGGTTTCTAAATTGATTGGAAACAAAATACAACACGTATAATGATCACTTGATAATATATCATTTAAGCACAAGAAGGAAATTAATCTAACCTTATTTTTATTACCAAAAGCTTCACCCCTTCACCCAAGCAAGATGAAGATTTAGTTACCCATAAACAAGAAGAAAGAAATAGAGTAAAAGAAAAAGATGAACATAATTTCAACTTAGAACAAAAGAAAAATACAACAAATAACACAATAGTATAATCTAAGCTAAGCCAAGATTACCTAAATTATCTGCCTATGGTCCTTTTTATAGAGGATTAGGGATACAAAATGACAAGGGAATTGATTAATAGTGAGTGGATGAGTGGGTGGAAGAGTGAAAAATGCCAAAGAACTTTTGTGAGTGGAAAATTATTGAAATTTCTTGTCTCCGAAATCATTCAATCATGAACTCATGGATAATGTTAGAATGAAGCAAAGTGGTCTTCATGAAAGTTCTAGGAAATTGTCCTAGCTTTCTAATTCCACCAAAATATTCCAAAAATTCATCCTACAGCCTAAGATATGACCCAACTACTGTAGATTATTTAGGCCCACTTTTAGCACCTCTGTTTTGACTTCCAGACCCAATATGACCTCTAAGCTATTCGATTAAACTCTTGTGTTTTTCATGAAAGTTGTAGATATAGGTCTTAACTTTCAAATGCCAAATTTTCAACCTATTTCAGTTCCTTAAACTTGAATTATGCAATGATTACTGCATACTGTTTGAGTTACAGTCACAAAACTCATATTTTGACTTTCAAGCCCAATTAGTTCCACTACATGTTCGATTTTTTCCTAGAACTCTTCAAGAAAGTTGTAGAGCTCTCTCTTATATTTCCTACAAGGTAAGATACATAATTATAAGACATCTAGAACTCAAGATATGGCCGAAATACATAAATAGTGTAAGACCAAAATAATGCTGAAAAAATCAATTAAGTCCAATTTGAGTCCAAACTTACAAAACATAACCAGGCTTCATCAATTAAGTATATAGAGAGTGTAAATGACTAAAAATGAGGGTTTATAAATGTATAAAATATGTGATTATCAAGGTCATTGTTAGGCATGAACCTTCTCCTTCTCTTGCTATTGTTTCCAAGCATCCATCTTTATTTTAGGTATGGATATGTCACATGGTGTATTAGGAGACTGATAATCCTTTGATTGCAGCGGTGGTCAGCTCTTTCTTCTTGTTTTTTGAATATTTTTGCACACACACCCCACAATTGTTCAAGAACAAGGTCAATGCTCTTTTATTCCCTAAGGTTGGGTAAAAACATGCTTTTTTAAGGCATGTAATGAGCTAAAAACAAGGAATGGTCAAATAAGCTCAAAGGGGTTACACAAGGGAAAATATACAAGGATGACTATTTGGTCAAAGTAGCTATTTCAAAATGCCTCAATCATATTTATGTATGCATGTGAAAATGTAGCCTAAAAAAGAATCAAAGTAAGTTCTAGAGTAACAATTCCATGAGTTAAAATCACACAAGAAAGAAGAGAATGGTACAAATGTTCAATTCATTCACCAATAGGCTCAAAATCTCATAAGACATATTTCTATCATTCTCAATCCATCATATCAACATTCATATCGAAGCTTGTGATTTTTAAGAAAGAAGACAATTTATGCTAAGATCCAAGAATCCATTTGCTACTTCTACACAAAATAATTATTTCCTCAACTAAGATGCGTCTCAAGAGTAAACTTACCTCCAAGGCAAAATTTACTCCTTACTCTGCCATCTTTAATTGGTTTTACTACGAATAGGTTTCTGACAGTCATATCACTAAACATACTTCCCAATTTAGATGCATCTCAGGAGTAAAATTACTCCTTACTCTGCCATCATTCATTGGTTTAGTAAGTCCATGACATTCATATCATACTTCTCAAAAAAGAAAATTTTTTTTTGGTCAACTATCTTTCTCCCCCAACCAGATCACAACATTGTCCTCAATGTTAAAATATAGATGAGTAAAGGATAGAATATATTACCTGTTGGAGAAATCTGACATAAATTTAAACAAAAACAAAGTACGGTAAATAAAATCAAAGGTAAAGGAAGGCTATAAACGAAGTGTCAAATCTGGCTTTCTTTTCATCCTACTTCCCTCACTGCTTCCTGTTGACCAATCTATCTGAGCTATTACTAGGTTAGGTTTATAAACAAAAGCTTCTAATTTATCAATCAACTCATCAATAGTGAAAGCAGAGATAAGAAGTTGTCTTGCCGAAGGTGCGATAAATTTTTGTTTCATAGCATGGTCAAGAGAAAGCAACAAAATATTAAAGAAATTATTTACATTTAACAAACCTATGGGTTTATGGTGGATGCTCAGTTGGGCCCAAGAGACAATTTGAAAAACTTCTTCCAAGGTACCAAAATCACCTGGTAAGGCAATGAATGCATCAGAGTTGTCAAGCATTATCTTCATTCGTTCATGCATTAATGATACCTTAAGTTCTTCCCTAATTGTCTTTACAGAAATGTTCTATTGAGTGAAAGGTCCAGGAATGACACCTAAAACATGACTGCCTCCTATATATGCAGCAAGTGATACAACCCTCATTAACCCATGGCAACCTCCTCCATATACAAGATGAATATTTCTTGCAGCAAGTGATCGACCAAGAGTGGTAGCTGCGTTTACAAATGCCAAACCCTTCCCATACTTAGACCCACAAAATACATAGATATTTTTAAGTCGATGAATAGAAACACTTTCAATTTCTATACTCACTTTCCCTTTGAATGATTCTGAGTGGGAGGAAAGTGGAGAAAATGGAGTGTTTAAATAGGAAAAATAATGGAAAGGGTAACAATGGCACCTATAAGGGTAGGTTAGCTGTTTGACTGTGGGATTTAAGGATGCAAACCCAAGTGCAGGTTGTCTCAAGTAGTAAATTTCTCAGGAGTCCGAGGTCGATCCACAGGGAATTGATGAAGAAAAATTAATTGAGGTAAGAAGAGGATTTGTCACAACACCAAAAGTAATAAAATAAGTTCACAAATGAATTTAAGGGCTTGCTTGGGTTAGGAGATCTACTCTTGGTAATAAATTAAAGGTAAGATTATTTCTCTTTTTAACTCAATTGAAATCCACACACAACGGAGGTTCCAATTGGAAAATATAACATTCAAAGTTCAATTATATATGTAATCATATTATGATTCCTTTAATTATCTACCAATATTTGTAAATGAGTTCAAGCATTCACTGTGTCAATCCTATTGTCTACAATAAATCAAGATCTCCATTAACAAAGAAGGTTTCTAAATTGATTGGAAACAAAATACAACACATATAATGTTCATTTAATAATATATCATTTAAGCACAAGAAATAAAATAATCTAACCTTATTTCATTACCAAGAGCTTCACTCTTTCACCCAAGCAAGATGAAGATTTAGTTACTCATGGATAAGAAGAAAGAAAGAGAGAAGAAGAGAAAGATGAACATAGCTTCACTTTAGAACAAGAGAAAATTACAACAAAGTAAAACAAGAAACAAGCATAACCACAACTTGTAACAAACTAAGCCTAACACCCAGTGCTCCAAATAGTCAGCCAATGGTGCCTTTTATAGAGGATTAGGGATACAAAATGACAAAGGGGCTGATTAGGGGTAGGTGGGATGAGTGGATGAATGATGGAGAATGCCAAATGGTGAGGATAAGAGTGAAAAATCATTGAGATTTCTTGTCTCTGAAATCATTCATTGCTTAAGTCATTGATTTCGTCATTTTCGAGCCAAGTGGTCTTCATGAAAGTTCTAGAAAATTGTCTAAGCTTTCCAATGGCTCTAAAATTCGTCCTACAGCCCAAGATATGACCCAATTACTACAAACTGTTCAGGCCCAGTTTCAGCACCTCTGTTTTGACTTTCAGACCCAATATCACCATCAAGGAGCCCGAATCAAGTTTTGTGTTCAACATGAAAGTTTTAGATCTGGGTTTTAACTTTCAAATGTCCAAATTTCAGCCCAAGATAATTCTTGCAGCCCGAGTTATGCTCTGATTACTGTACACTATTCAGGTTTCAAACACAAAACTCGTGTTCTATCTTCCAAGCCCAATTAGCTCTACTAGATGTCTGATTGAGACTTTGAGCTCTTCATCAAAGTTGTAGAGCTCTCTCTTATCTTTCCTACAAGATAAAAGTCATAATTATCAGACATTTAGAACTCAAGATATGACCGAAATACAAAAACAACGTAAGACCAAAATAGTGCTGAAAAAATCAATTAAGTCCAATTTGAGTCCAAACTTACAAAACATAACTAGACTTAATCAATTAAGTACATGGAGAGTATAAATAACTAAAAATGTGGGTTTATTAATATATAAAATATTTGATCATCAAATTCTCCCACACTTAGCTTTTTGCACTCCTGGACAAAACACATAAGACCAAAGTTAGGAGACAAAGAAAAATGACACAAACTCAAAAGTTAAAAACTCTAAAAGACTCGATGAAGCAAGAAGAGCAACAAGAAATTCAAGGGATCAAAGCATTAATGAAGTAACATTTCTTCACATCTTAAACCAACAAGTAAGAAAACTTCAGTTGAAAAGAATGAATCAAGAATGATAGATCCTCACTGAATTCCCTCTCAATCTCTCAAGTGTTTAAAAGGAAAGTATTTCACTCTATTCAACTCATGAACAATTGCACTACCATAAGCTTGCTTATCTTCTACTTCTCCGCTACTCAAAACACATGCATACAAAAATCAAGAGGACTTTATTCAAGGTTGTAATGGGGTTATGGTAAAGGAGAAGGGATAATATAGATATGAAAAGATAAATACCGAAGAGAATAAAAGAGCATTATGGTACAGTTAGAGTGGAGAAAATGTTTGAGAACATTCATCATAAAGGACAATCACTAACATTTGACTAATGTTTTGTTGAAGATCAATCCCAAATTGGTGAATTGAATTCATTGTTAGACTTGAACATTCTCCTTTTCTTCCTGTTGTTTCCAAGCATCCACCTTTATTCTGATAATCCTTTGATTGCAACGGTGTCCAAATTTTTTTTTTGGATCATTTTGCGCACACACCCCCACACTTGTTCAAGAACAAGGTCAATGCTCTCTTATTCCCTAAGGTTGGGTTAAAACAAGTTTTTTTTTTTGAAGGATGAGATGAGCTAAAAACAAGGAATGGTCAAACAAGTTCAAAGGGGTTACACAATGGAAAATATACAAGGATGGCTATTTGGTCAAAGTAGCTATTTTAAAATGCCTCAATCATATTAATGTATGCATGTGAAAATGTAGCCTCAAAAAGAATCAAAGCAAATTCTAGAGTAACAATTCCATGAGTGAAAATCACACAAGAAAGAAGAGAATGGTACAAATATTCAATCCATTCATCAATAGGCTCAAAATCTCACAAGGCATATTTCTATCATTCTCTATCCACCAATTCAACATCCATAACTAAGCATGTGAAATTTAAGAAAGAAGATAATTTATTCAATCATGCTATGATTCCTGAATTTCAATTGCTTCCAAGGATGTAAGAGTGCATTCGCTTGAATCTTTCAAAGGAAATCAAAAGACAAAACTTTGTTGCTTCCACAAATCAATACTAATTAATTACTACCCCAACTAAGATGCGTCTCAAGAGTAATAAATTGTTTTCAAAATTTACTCCTTACTCTGCCATCACTAATTGGTTTAACTATGAATAGGTTTCTGACAGTCATATCACTAAACATACTTCCCAATTTAGATACGTCTCAGAAGTAAAATTACTCCTTACTCTGCCATCATTCATTGGTTTAATAAGTCCATGACAATCATATCATACTTGCCAAAAAAGAAAAGAGAAAAAAATTGGTAGTCAACTATCCTTCCCCCCCAACTAGATGACAACATTGTCCTCAATGTTAAAATATAGATGAGTAAAGGATAGAAGATCTTACTTGTTGGAGAAATCTGACACAAACAGAAAAAAATACGATAAATAAAATCAAAGGTATTAAAGATGAAGTGTCAAATCTGCCTTTCTTTTCTTACTGCTTCCCTCGCTACTTCCTGTTGATCAGTCTATCTGAGCTAATACCTTATCAGGTACATACTCAAAAGCTTCTAATTTATCAATGAGCTCATCAATAGTGGAAGCAGAGATAAGAAGTTTTCTTGCCGAAGGAGTGATAAATTTCTGTTCCACAGCTTTGTCAAGAAAAAAATAACAAAAGATCAAAGAAATTATTAACATTCAACAAACCAATGGGTTTATGGTGGATGTTCAGTTCGGCCCAAGAGATAATTTGAAAAATTTCTTCCAAAGTACCAAAACCACCTGAATTTCTTCTCCAACTGTCCTTCCAGTGATGTTCTGTTGAGCTAAAGGTTTAGGAATGACACCTGAAACCTGACTGCCTCCTATATATACAGCAAGTGATATAGCCCCCATTAACCCACGGCAACCTCCCCCATATACAAGATGAATATTCCTTGCAGCAAGTGATCGACCAAGAGTGCTAGCTGCGTTTACAAACTCTAAACCCTTCCCATAACTTGACTCACAAAAAACACAGACATTTTTAAGTTGATGAACAGAAACACCTTCCATTTCTATTTTCACCTTCCCTTTGATTGATTCTGAGATAGAGGAAAGTGGAGAAAGTGGAGTGTTTAAATAGGAAAAAGAAGGGAAAGGGTAATAATTGCACCTATAAAGGTAGGTTGGTTGTTGTCAGAAGAGTTTGAAATTAAGGAACACAGAATCTTTTTTTCTTTTCTTTTTTTTTTCTTTTTTTTTTCTTTTTTTTGTTTTTTTTTTACTTGAAGAAAACCATCAGGGTAAAGAAGTCTAGAAACCCCTGAAGGACCCTGCTCAAAGGATCATCTGTCTAAAACCAAAATATAGCAAAATCATACAAAGATAAAAGAAATATAATAGCAAATGATGACATACCTGTATGTATAGCTTTCATGGCGTATCTTTATACTGCGCGTCATGAGTGCAGTAGTGGCATATCTTTATACTGCGTGTCACCAGTGCAATACACACTCACGGATTTTTTTAAGGACTAGCGTGCAAAGGTCCACCCGAGTCAATGATGGGTCAGCCAAAGGCTGGGGCTCCACAACTAATTAAAGCCATGGTACTCCTTCCGGATCGCCCTTGTTCAAACATTTTTTTCTTTTTTTTTTTTTTTTTTTTTTTTTTTTGAATTTTTTTTGAAAGATGACATGAAGAAGAAGAAGATGATATGTACAGATTGTTGTGGATATGGCTCACATTTGCCTCTGGTTTAACGTCCAGTAACGACTTAAACGCCTTCTATGAGTCGAGGATAAGTTTCCCATCCAATTTTCTTATAAATTGGCAAATAGGGTCTTTTAGAGTCAGATTCCCAAGACTATAACGTTTTTCTTCATCCTTGAAGAGATTCCACAAATTAAGAATTTCATGATGCACCAATCCACAAGAATGTGTCTCAAGAGTCAATAAGATATCATCTAATGACTTCTTACTCAGTCCATTCTTAATGAAGAAAATTTTATCTTCTCTATTTGCGGAAACCATCCCCAAAGTACGACATCGCTTGTTACAATTCCATCGTCCATATTTGTAACAGACTTGTAACCTTTTTGCTCTTCTCCTTTTAGAATACGAACTTCTTCCAAGACCTGGCATGTATGAGTCAAATGAAATTGAAGACTCACCTGCTAGTTGGACCTTTGCTTTAATTATCCAGCGTGCATCTTCTGGCATACCTTTGTGCATTAACAATCTTAATCTTTCACATCGAACTTTGTAGATTTTTTTCAGAGCATTTAGAGGGAGAGAAGGAAAATGTTTTCTCAGGTTTGAAAGAATGACATCCATTTTAAGGGAGAAGAAGGATTCAGTTATTTTGGGAAACTGAAAAACAAACCGACTTGAGAGTCACAGAGTACCGTATCCGCCACTTAACCGGCAACACAAAGAACTCATCAACTTGGTTTTTTCAGAAATGGTTTGAGCCTTTGTCCATTAACTTTAAACACATTACCATTCCTAGGATTCACAATATCTACGGCCCCATGAGGATACACGTGTTTGACAACAAAAGGACCACTCTAGCTAGATCTCAATTTTCTAGGGAATAGGTGCAGGCGAGAATCATAAAGCAGAACTTTTTGACCAATTTCAAAAGATTTTCTCAAAATTGTCTTGATTGTGGATTTTATTGGATTTGTCTTTTGACAATTTTCATAACTTTTGCAAAAAGTATAGCAGTCCTTAAATAAAGTGGGCCAATAAAATCTGCACTGTAAGATTTTCGCACTTATTTTCTTTGAAGAAAAGTGACCTCCACATGCTTCTGAGTGACAAAACTTAATGACACTACCTACCTCACTGTCGGGCACGCATCTCTAAAAAATTTGGTCAGGACAATGTTTGAACAAGTATGGGTCATCCCAATAAAAAATTTTCACCTCTGTCAGAAATTTCCTTCTATCTTGGTGCGTCCATTGAGGCGACATCTTTCCTTCTTGTTCTTTAGTAAGAGACGAGGAAATTACCACAAAAAAGCTTTGCTTTTCTCCCAAAAATGTGTACTTCAACCCAGCAGGTAATGACTTTAGTTCCAGTGTGGGTACTTCTTCATGAGCATTATCATTCATAGGTTTTAGCTCTTCGAATTTTGGCTTTCTTCCTTTGTATTCTATTTCCTCTGTACAATCAAGCAAATCAAATGAATTAATTAAACAAACTTCTAATGGGTCAGAAGAACTCCCTTTTTGAAGATGATCATCTATAATGGCTTCAATTCCTTCAACTTCCTCATTTTCATCAAGGACTTCCTATGGTTGCTTGCACATGTTAAAAACATTGAGATCCAGTGTCATGTTTCCAAATGTTAGCTTTACCACTCCATTTCTGCAATTTATCAAAGCATTAGATGTTGCTAAAAATGGACGGCCTAAAATAGCAGGAATTGACTTGCAACTATCAACCAGAGGTTCAGTATCCAAGACAATGAAATCCACAGGATATATGAATTTATCAACTTGAACCAACACATCTTCCACTATTCCTCTTGGAATTTTAATTGATCTATCTGCAAGAAGAGTTACAGAAGTTGGTTTTAACTCACTTAAGTTGAGTTGCTGATAAACTGAATATGGAAGCAAATTGACACTAGCACCAAGATCAAGTAAAGCTTTTTCAATTTTATGTTCTCCAATAATGCATGAAACTGTAGGACAACTAGGGTCTTTATATTTCAACGCATTATTATTTTGAAGAATGGAGCTTACCTGTTCTGCCAAAAATGCTTTCTTTTTCACATTTAATTTTCTTTTAACAGTGCATAAGTCCTTCAAATATTTGGCATAAGAAGGAATCTGTTTGATAGCATCTAACAGAGGAATATTAATTTTCACTTATTTCAAAATTTCAAAATTTCTAGTGTTATGGTCCAATTTCTTTGGATTTTTCAATGCTTGAGGAAATGGGGGTGAAGGCGAGAGTTTGGTCTCCTTTTGTTCAACTTCTTCATTTTCTTTGGGAATTGGCTCATCTTCTTTCTCACAAGATTCGAGGATTTGTTTTTCAACAACCTTTCCACTCCTAAGAGTTATCACTGACTGGACTTGGTCCATTTGTTGGTTTTCTGAACTCCCCTCATTTAGACTGTACTGACCCTTGGGATTTGGTTGAGGTTGAGAAGGAATTTTTCCTTTCTCATGAATGATGAGTGTAGAAGAAAATTTAGCAAGAGTGTCTTTTATGTCATTCATGGTTTGATTATTTTGTTTATTAATGGCCTCTTGCTTTTCTATGAATACATGCAGTGTTTCTTCAAGATTTTTCCTATATGGTGGGACATAAGGTGCATATCCTTGAGAATTTTGAGAGTCCTGTTGTGCCTGAGGAGGTGGTGGTTGCACAAATTATGACTGATTATTATTCCTCCAGTTGAAATTTGGGTGATTTCTCCATCCCGGATTGTATGTATCTGAAAAAGAAGAAGTCAATGGCTTGTTAAAATTATTCATTGCATTTACTTGCTCATGTACAACTTCTTTAAAAACAGGAATGTTAGGACATTCGTGTGTTGCGTGTCCTAATTCATCACAAATACCACAAATTTCTTCATTTTGCATAGATTTGATTTCTTTTGCTTTTCTTAATTCCATAGCTTCCACCTTTCTGGCTAAACTGGCAAACCTAGCATTTAGATCTTCCTCTTGACTAAGGTGATATTTTCCTTTATTAGCACTTGCAAGATTAGATCTAATTGAATTTTCAGAAGTGTTAGTACTATGCCAAGATTGAGAATTTTCAGCCGACTGGTTCAAATAGTCTAAAGCTTCATCAGGTTCTTTATCAAGAAACTCACCATTGCACATTGTTTCCACAAATTGTTTAGTTTCAGGAGTTAAACCTTCGTAAAAGAAGCTTATAGTGCGCCATTTTTCAAAACCATGATGTGGGCAAGAATTTAACAAATCTTTAAATCGTTCCCAACATTGAAAATATGCTTCATTTGAATTTTGGAAAAAATTTTGGATTTGTCTTTTCATAGCATTGGTTTTATGTGTTGGAAAAAATTTCTTTAAGAGCTCACCTTGCATTTCTTGCCATGTGCCAATTGATCTTGGTTTCAAAGTGTTAAGCCAGGATTTTGCTTTATCTTTTAAAGAAAAAGGAAACAATTTAAGCTTAACAATCTCTTCAGTGTAATTTTGATCATTGAAGGCAATACATACTTCCTCAAATTCTTTCAGATGTAAATATGGACTTTCAGATTCTAAACCATGAAAATTAGGAAGTAAAGAAATCATACCTGGTTTAAATCTAAAATTATTGGCATTGAGTGGAAAGATAAAACATGATGGACTAGAATTTCGAGGTGGTTGCAAATATTCACGCATGGTTCGCAATGGTTGATTTTTCGGTTCATCATGTACACTTTCATTGTCAGCCATTGTGTCAATTGTGTGTGATTGTGATTCAAACAAGTCAATATATAAAGTACCAGAATTAATTTTAACTAAACGACCAGAATTTAAATCACGATACCAATTAAGCATAAATACATAAATAACTAAAAATAAATAAACAAAAAAATAATGTATAAGCTGGCGGTGTCACCCACCATTAAATATTAACAGGGATGGGGTAATAAACCAACCACCCAAAAATAAAAATAAAAATAAAGTGCAGAAAGTAAATTTAAATATGAAAACTGGAGAGTGACAGAGCCCCACAGAGCCGGCGAAAGAGAAGAGAAGAAGAAATATTATTTTATTAAGTTAGATTGCGGAAAAATAAATAACAGAAAAGTAAAAGGGAGAGTTTCCCCCACTAAGTTAGTGCGTAAAATAACAGGGATAGTTACCCCCACTGACGAAAAAAAATGACAAAAATAAAATAAAATAAATTAAAAAGCAAAAATAAATGACATAAATATAAAAGTTAGAAAGTTAGTATGTCAACAAGTTAGAAAATTAGAGTTAGATAGTTAGAAAGTTAGAGAGTTAGTAAAGAAATCGAAGGATCGGCAAGCCGATCTTTTGCTCTAGTGAGGGAGAAGAGAGAATAGATTTTATTAAAAAAAACGAACCTCAATAAATCAAAACTTCAAATCAAGTCCCCGGCAACGGCACCAAAAACTTGACCGCGGGATTTAAGGATGCAAACCCAAGTGCAGGTTGTCTCAAGTAGTAAATTTCTTGGGAGTCCGAGGTCGATCCACAGGGAATTGATGAAGAAAAATTAATTGTGGTAAGAAGAGGATTTGTCACAACACCAAAAGTAATAAAATAAGTTCACAAATGAATTTAAGGGCTTGCTTGGGTTAGGAGATCCACTCTTGGTAATAAATTAAAGATAAGATTATTTCTCTTTTTAACTCAATTGAAATCCACACACAACGGAGGTTCCAATCGGAAAATATAACATCCAAAGTTCAATTATATATATAATCATATTATGATTCCTTTAATTATCTACCAATATTTGTAAATGAGTTCAAGTATTCACTGTGCCAATCCTATTGTCTACAATAAATCAAGATCTCCATTAACAAAGAAGGTTTCTAAATTGATTAGAAACAAAATACAACACATCTAATGTTCATTTAATAATATATCATTTAAGCACAAGAAATAAAATAATCTAACCTTATTTCATTACCAAGAGCTTCACTCTTTCACCCAAGCAAGATGAAGAATTAGTTACTCATGGATAAGAAGAAAGAAAGAGAGAAGAAGAGAAAGATGAACATAGCTTCACTTTAGAACAAGAGAAAATTACAACAAAGTAAAACAAGAAACAAACATAACCACAACTTGTAACAAACTAAGCCTAACACCCAGTGCTCCAAATGGTCAGCCAATGGTGCATTTTATAGAGGATTAGGGATACAAAATGACAAAGGGGCTGATTAGGGGTAGGTGGGATGAGTGGATGAATGATGGAGAATGCCAAATGGTGAGGATAAGAGTGAAAAATCATTGAGATTTCTTGTCTCCAAAATCATTCATTGCTTAAGTCATTGATTTCGTCATTTTCGAGCCAAGTGGTCTTTTCTAGGAAATTGTCTAAGCTTTCCAATGGCTATAGAATCACCCAAAAATTCATCCTACAGCCCAAGATATGACCCAATTACTACAAACTGTTCAGGCCCAGTTTCAGCACCTCTGTTTTGACTTTCAGACCCAATATCACCATCAAGGAGCCCGAATCAAGTTTTGTGTTCAACATGAAAGTTTTAGATCTGGGTTTTAACTTTCAAATGTCCAAATTTCAACCCAAGATAATTCTTGCAGCCCGAGTTATGCTCTGATTACTGTACACTGTTCAGGTTTCAAATACAAAACTCGTGTTCTGTCTTCCAAGCCCAATTAGCTCCACTAGATGTCTAATTGAGACTTTGAGCTCTTCATCAAAGTTGTAGAGCTTTTTCTTATCTTTCCTACAACGTAAAATTCATAATTATCAGACATTTAGAACTCAAGATGTGGCAAAAATACAGAAACAGCGTAAGACCAAAATAGTACTGAAAAAATCAATTAAGTCCAATTTGAGTCCAAACTTACAAAACATAACTAGACTTAATCAATTAAGTACATGGAGAGTGTAAATGACTAAAAATGAAGGTTTATTAATATATAAAATATGTGATCATCACTGATGTCATAAAAGTTTGAAATTAAGAAACACAAAATCTTTTTTTTTTTACTTTAAGAAAACCATCAGGATAAAGAAGTCTAGAAACTCCTGAAGGACCCTGCTCAAAGGATCGTCTGTCTAAAATCAAAATACAGCAACATCATACAAAGATAAAAGAAATATAATAGCAAATGATGACATACATTTATGTACAGTTTTCACGACGTATCTTTATACTGCGCGTCATGAGTGCAGTAGTTGCATATCTTTATACTGCGTGTCACCAGTGCAGTAGACACTCACGCCCATTTATTCAAAGAAAAGAGAAAGAAAAACCATCGTGGGTTTCTATCTTGGGTCTGGAACTTGGAGAGCTCACACTTGGGCTCGTAACATCAACAAAGATGCTAAAATCTGAAACCCGTAATGTCAAAGATTCAGAACGTCCCATCCTAGGGCACTGAGAGCCCCTTCTAATAAAAGAGAGGATCAAGCTTAGATGCCTCATATGCCTTGGTAGCCGTGGGTTACTTCTCACTAATAACCAGAGTGGGATACTTCTACTTGTCTATCAACTCCACAGTGCCTAGATGGTAAACATTGGGTTATGGAGTGCGGCTCTCTGTAGAGCATGGTACACGAACTTTTTTTTTAAGGACCAGTGTGCACAGGTCCACTCGAGTCAATGACGGGTCAACCAAAGGCTGGGGCTCCACAATTAATTAAAGTCATGGTACTCCTTCTGGATCGTCCTTGTTCAAAAGAATTTTTTTTTAAGAAGAACATGAAGAAAAAGAAGATAATATGTAAAGGTTGTTGTGGATATAGCTCACATATGCCACTGGTTTAACGTCCTATAACAGCTTAACGCTTTCTATGAGTCGAGGATAAGTTTCTATCCAATTTTCTTATAAATTGGCAAACAAGCTCTTTTAGAGTCAGATTCCCAAGACTGTAGCATTTTTCTTCATCCTTGAAAAGATTCCACAAATTAAGAAGTTCATGATGCAAAAATCCATAAGAATGTGTCTCAAGAGTCAATAAGATATCATCTAATGACTCCTTACTCAGTCCATTCTTAATGAAGAAAATTTTATCTTCTCTGTTTGCGGAAACCATCCCCAAAGAATGACATCGCTTGTTACAATTCCATCGTGCACATTTGTCACAGACTTGTAATCTTTTTGCTCTTCTCCTTTTAGAATATGAACTTCTTCCAAGACCTAGCATGTATGAGTCAAATGAAATTGAAGACTCACCTGCTAGACGGACCTTTACTTCAATTATCCAGCATACATCTTCTAGCATATCCTTGTGCATTAACAGTCTCAATCTTTCATATTTAGTTTTGTAGATTTCTGTCAGAGCATTTTGAGGGAGGGAAGGGAAATATTTTCTTAAATTTGAGAGAATGACATCCATTTTAAATCAAGATCGGCTTAAATTGTGATTCAAACAAATCAATATATAAAGTGCCAAGATTAATTTTAACCAAATGATCAGAATTTAAATCACGATACCAATTAAGCATAAATAAATAACTTAAAATAGAAAAAATAATGTACAAATTAGAGGTATAAATCGGCCATTAAATATTAACAAGGATGTGGTCTAAAACCAGCCACCGAATAAATATTAACAAGTAAAAAGTTAGATAACTGATAAATTAAAAAGTTAGATAGTTAGAGAGTTAATAATTAGTAAGTTAGAAAGTGCAGAAAGTAAAATACAGAAAATAAAGTGCAGAAAGTAAAGTACAGAAAGTAAATTGTAGAAAATAAATTTAAAATATTAAAACCAGAGAGAGAGGCAGAGCCCCACTAGAGTTGGCAAAAGAGAAGAGAAGAAGAAAGATTATTTCTTACATTAGAAAGCAATAATAAATAACATAAATTAAAAAGTTAGAGAGCAAAAAATAAATGACATAAATTAAAAGTTAGAGAGAAGAAAATAAAAGTTTGTAAGCAAAAATAAATGACATAAATTAAAAGTTAAAAAGTTAGTAAGTTAGAAAGTTAAAGAGTTAGTAAAGAAACTGAAGGATTGGCAAGCTGATCTTTTGCTCCAGTAAGGGAAAAGAGAGAATAGATTTTATTAAAGAAAAAGAACCTCAATAAATTAAAACTTCAAATCAAGTCCTCGGCAACGGTGCCAAAAACTTGATGCAGCTTAAAGGATGCAAACCCAAGTGCAGGTTGTCTCAAGTAATAAATTTCTCGGGAGTCCGAGGTCGATCCACAAGGAATTGATGAAGAAAAATTCTTTGAGGTGAGGGAAGGCTTTGTCACAACAATAAAGATAATAAAACTTGTTTACAATTAAATTAAAGAACTTGCTTAGGCTAGGAGATCTAGTTTTGGTAATAAATTAAGGACAAGATTAATTCTTTTTTTTATAACTCAATTGAAATCCACGCACAATGGAGATTCCAATCGGAAAATAAAACATTCAAAGTTAATTTAGAATTATATTCGTAGTTATATTTTGGTTCCTTTAATTATTTACCAACACCTACACTTGTAAATGAGTTCAAGCATTCATTGTGCCAAACTAGTTGTCTACAATGAATCAAGAACTCCACTTTAAAAGGAGGAATTATTTACCAGCACCAACACTTGTAAATGGGTTCAAGCATTCATTGTGCCAAATCACTTATCTACAATGAATCAAGAACTCCACTTTACAAGGAGGGTTTCTAAATTATTTGGAAACAAAATACAACACGTATAATGATCACTTGATAATATATCATTTAAGCACAAGAAGGAAATTAATATAACCTTATTTTTATTACCAAAAGCTTCACCCCTTCACCCAAGCAAGATGAAGATTTAGTTACCCATAAACAAGAAGAAAGAGAGTAGAAGAAAAAGATGAACATAATTTCAACTTAGAACAAAAGAAAATTACAACAAATAACACAATAGCATAATCTAAGCTAAGCTAAGATTATCTAAATCATCTACCTATGATCCCTTTTATAGAGGATTAGGGATACAAAATGACAAGTGAATTGATTAATGAGTGAGTGGATGAGTGGGTGGATGAGTGAAAAATGCCAAAGAACTTTTGTGAGTGGAAAATTATTGAAATTTCTTGTCTTTGAAATCATTTAGTGATGAACTCATAGATAATGTCAGAATAAAGCAAAGTGGTCTTCATGAAAGTTCTAGGAAATTGTCTCAGCTTTCCAATGCCACTAAAAGCATCCAAAAATTCGTACTACAACCCAAGATATGACCTAATTACTGTAGACTATTCAGGCCCAATTTTAGCACCTCTGTTCTGACTTTCAGACCCAATATGACCTCTAAGTTGTCCGATTGAGCTCTTATGTTCTTCATAAAGTTGTATATATGGGTCTTAACTTTCAGATTCCAAATTTTCAGCCCATTTCAGTTCCTGAAACTCAAATTATGCAATGATTACTGCACATTGTTCGGGCTACAGTCACAAAACTCGTGTTCTAATTTCCAAGCCCAATTAGCTCCACTAGATGTCTGATTTTTCCCTGGAGCTCTTCATGAAAGTTGTAGAGCTCTCTCTGATCTTTCCTACAACGTAAGATACATAATTATAAGACATCTAGTCCTCAAGATATGGCTGAAATACAGAAATAGTGTAAGACCAAAATAGTGTTAAAAAAATCAATTAAGTCCAATTTGAGTCCAAACTTACAAACATAACCAGACTTAATCAATTAAGTACATGGAGAGTGTAAATGACTAAAAATAAGGGTTTATTAATTTATAAAATATGTGATTATCAACAGATGATGTTTGACGGTATTAAAACGCATAACTCCTCATGTAGGAATCGTAGTGATTTCAGGTCAAAGGACCACATACACCATTGTCACTATGAGAATCGCTTATGATACTCATATAACGATCCATGTAGTGTTCTCATGGCAGGTCTTTCCAGTATATTATTGCTTTAACATGTACCCATGTAAAGACTTGATATCTCATATCCATGAGCCATGAGATGTGGCCATCAGTCTACGCACATACTAGTGTCAATGCATTATTGTTGTCCTAATTAACAATAATACTTGACCAGGGACATTTAAGAATAATATTTTATCCAATAGGATCTCACAATCAAGTCATCCACTTGATGTCCTATGACATCAAACTTACTATTCTAAGGAATTTATTATTTTTATAAAAAAGAACACAATAAATGAAATGCCTAGTATATTAAAAAATAGCATAATACAATGTATGTAAATACAAATAAAATGTATCAGCCTCTAGGGTATACACCAACAATCTCCCACTTGCACTTGAGCTAATCAGGCATATGTCTAATGCCTAAAGACCTAGTGTGACCCTCATGCTTCTGCTGTGGAAGAGGCTTCGTCAGTGGATCAACAATGTTATCATCTGTTGGTACTCAGCATATCTTCACATCTCCTCTATCGATGATCTCTCGAATGGGATGGAAGTGCCTAAGTATATGTTTAGATCACTGGTGAGATCTAGGCTCCTTAGCTTGTGTAATGACTCTATTATTATCACAATAGATGTCTACTGGGTCCACAATGCTAGGAATAACGCCAACTTCAGAAATGAACTTCCTGATCCAAACGGCCTCCTTTACTATATTGGAGGCAGTAATATACTCAGCCTCTGTGGTAGAATCGGTGACTGTCTCCTGCTTTGAACTCTTCCAGCTCACAGCCCCACCATTCAGGTAAAAAACATAACCCGATTGCGATCTGGAGTCGTCTTTATCGATTTGGAAGCTAGCATCAGTGTAACCCTTTACAACTAGCTCCTCCTCGGCTCCATATACCAAGAATGAATCCTTAGTCCTTCTCAAGTACTTAAGGATGTTTTTGACAGCATTCCAATGACTCTTACTGGGATCAGATTGGTACTTGTTCATCATGCTCAAAGTATACAAGATATTTGGTCGAGTACATAACATAGCATACATGATAGATCCAATTATAGATGCATATGGAATCTTGCTCATGCAATCCCTCTCATCTTGGGTGGTAGGGGATTGAGTGAAACACCCCTTGATGTAGCAACCGAAGCATAATCGTCATTACACCGCAGTTACTAAATCCAAGTGTGTCACAGTCATGATAACGGTAACTAAATTCTCAAGAGTCTATAATTTTTTTTTTGACAATATGCATAGGTAGAAAATATGAGCCTCGAATGAAATATAAATGTATTCAAGCCATGATACAACCACTGAAATAAAATCATATCTCTTATACATATATATATATATATAGTCAATTTACACAAATCACTGATGACATAGAATATAACAATTACAGAGTTCAATAAAATACAGCGGGGATAAAACACTAAAAGGGGGAAAAGTAGTGACCCAGGGATAGGTACTACTAGCGACAAAGCCGCAACCCCATATACACATACGACGCTCGAGTCCCAGTCAACAAGTCGCATCAATGCCTCCACGCAGCTGCACTCGTACGTAGCCAAAGAAACCTTGTCCAAACGCCCAATCCAATCAACCAAAGTGCGGTCCCTCTTTATCTTCCTCACGATCTTTTATCGATATAAGTATAAAACAGACATACAAAGATATAGGAAACACGAAAAAGAGGTAAGACATCCTACATCATTACCAATTATAGCATGCTAGAAACATTACGGCGCCACGCGCCCAAATAGCAAATCGAAACAAGATATTCAAATACTAACAAGAAGTCCAACAAGTAAGCAATTAAACAAATCCGAGCGGGTAATCATTACAAAGAAGGTGAACGAGATAAGTCATAATATGGAACACGAGATAATAACAACAATGTATATACATGTCATGTCTCATATGCATGTTCTCTCAAACCCCTACTCCATGGAGCTAAACTCAATCAATCGGAGAGAAAGATCGGGAGACATGTCGTAACCTCACCGCCGAGGCCGGTGCTATCAATAAATTTTCTCATGCGCAAATCATGGCATTGTACGGACATTCTACACTAGATCACGATATAGGACAAGTGTCAAGTCCGGATCGTCGGTGTGTTTGCATCGGTTTGCCCCACGGCACGCAGAGGAGCTCTAAACCCGTCCATGTGGAGGACCCGCACCCCGACGCCCCGAGGTCATAACACGACCCACACTTGTCTATTCGCACCCGCACTAAGGTGTGTTCAATCTCCTAGGCAACTTGGCCTTACAACAGTCCACAAGGACAAACACATTGCATAAGATACTATGCATGCACATGTATGATCCACCATCTCATACAAGTTCATAATATGCCACATTAGGCCAATATAAGCATCAATATATAAATGGTCACTCGCATGGACCCATAATCACATAATATCAATATCAAATCAATTAATACGTCATTAGGTTCATTATGAATCCTAACTTAGAATTTATTCCTCATTTCAAGGTTCATGTTCAAAAATCAACTTAACATACTAAGGCAATTCGATCTCCAATAACTTACATTTTATTTAAGCCCTCAAGTCTCACATTCTCATGTTCTTTACCCACTTATAATCACCTTAAGTCTTATGATGAAATCATTCTTAGTCCTTTAAGGCTTATGAAGTCTTAATCCTAATAATCCTTCTAATTTAATAATTGTCCATTTCATTACCTAGTTCTCTAAGTATCTAATTACTTATACTTCCAATTTACCAAAATTACATTTTCCCTAAAAATGTACTAGAGGCCGTGGCCTCCTAATGAATTCAATTCCAATTCCTTTCAAACCATAATCTTGTACACCACTCCCTTAATTATTTAAAGTGTTCACTTGTTCAATTAACTCACCAAAAACCCAAGGTTCTTGGCTCCAAAACCGTAGCCACCATAGAAGTTTCAACTTCCAATTGTTCTTCCATTAAATCCCATCTTGTTACTTAATTAATCCTAGTCTTATACTTATTGCACATTAACCATAAAATTACCCCATTTTTCCACCCAAAACCGTGGCATCACTTGAGTTTCAATTTCAAATTCTTCTTCCATTACATTCCATATTTATACATTGACTACTTCAAATCAAATGCTTGTTACAATTTATTACAATTTCCTTTAATTGCTAGCCTCAAAACCGTGGCCACCAAGGAGGGCATTCAACCATTTTCCATCCATATCAAGTCATCAAATCCAATCTAACATTCCATTATATTCAACAATTCAATCCAATAGCATAAATAAATAAAAATCAACACATATCATAATTAATCATTAAATTCAAGAACAACCCTCATTAGGGTTCTTCCACAAATCAACACAACCAAGGTTCCTAGATGCTAAAAATGGTTGAAGAGGAGTGTCTTCCTCTTACTTGAGTGTAGAAATCAAGAGAGCTCCAAGAATGCTCCTTGGAATTTTCGGATTCAACCTCCAAAGTCCCTAAAAATGGCAACTTGTTAGAATGAACACTAAGGCTTGGAAAAATGAAATATGAGTGGTCATAGAAGAGACCATGAGCACGAAAATGAGAGGGAAAGAAGAGTGGTCTTGAACTTACCCAAAAATGCTCAAAGTTGGAGCTTGGAGAAAATGGTGAAAATGGTGGAATCTCAAGAAGCTCCAAGAGGGAAAGGTGTTTAGAATGGTGAGGAGAGTAAGAAAATGTAATTTGTTTAATTTTTTGTGAAGATGGAGGGGCTGGATGGTGGCTGGCTGTGTGGTGTGGGAGAGAAATGGAGAAGAAGAAGAAAGGAAGAAGAAGAAGAATGACGTAAAAGGAAGAAAGAAAAGGTGTTTTGGGTGATAATGTGTTAAATGTAATATTAGGACAATGAAATCAATTCTTTCTCCTTGAGTGGCAGCTGCAACGTAAAAGAGAGAGAGAGATGGGTGGGAAATTTGGCTTCCAAAGGAAGCCAAAACACATGGGTCAGGTAAGGTCAAAGCTTCTTAAGGAAGCTTTGATTATTTTACTATTAAATTTGAATTAAAGTGGATGGATTAGACATAAAGTAGATTGCATTAGGATAATGTGATAGGATTTTTATTACACACTATTATCCAATAGATAATAGTTACTGATTAAGTCAGTATTTAATTAATCTGACAGATGAAATTTTTTCGCTGTATTGATTTATTTTGTCTGTTAGAATTTCTCGAAAATTATGAAACCTCGTAAACTGTGTCAAGCCTCGGGTTTAGTAAGATCCCCGTCGGCATGTCCATAGTCCAAGGTTCGCAGAGAAAACATCGCGTTTCCCCCCTGTTCGGTCGTACAAGACGCAAAACGAGGAATATCTTGTAATATTCGACGTTTCCAGAAAATTCCCAGAAAATTCTCAAAAATTGCAAATATTATAAAACGACTATCCGTCATATAAATTTCCAATTTTTAAAGCGTCACAGTCATTTTCACGACTCTGCTCAATGTTCGCGCAAAACGAGAAATATATTAAAATATTCATCGTTCCCAGATAATTCCGAAAAAATTCACATAAATCACAAATATTGGAAAATGACTATTCATGGTGAAATAATCAATTTCCGGAGTGTTACACTGGTCTCAGCAATTCTCAGTCCAATGTGCACGCAAAACGATGAATATATTAAAATATTCAACGGTTCCGGAAAATTCCCAGAAAATTCCCAAAAAATTCAAATATTATAAAATGACTATTCGTCACATAATTTTCCAATTTTTGAAGCACTACAGTCGTTTTCACGACTCTGTTCGAGTTTCACGCAAAACGAAGAATATATTAAAATATTCTCATGTTCTCGAAAAAAAAATCCAGAGAAATTCTAGAAAATCCCAAATATTGTAAAATGATCATTTATCCCGAAATTATTAATTTTCGGGATGTTACAATACTCCCCTTCAAATAGAAATTTCGTCCTCGAAATTTTCATCCTTTAGGTCAACATTGACGTGTTTCTTCATCTTATTTTCTTACCCTCATCAGATTGTGTCTCTAGTTACGTCGATTTAGATCACCCTTACCAACGCGATCTCTATATCTTTGCGTTGCTTTATCCTTCTATTCTCAATCTTCACGAGAAGTTTTTTTTTTTTTCATAAATCAGACTCTCTCTGAATTGCACCGGGTTTAGTTGATGATGTGGCTGGATCGGTGACATACTTTCGCGATCGTGACATATGAAAGATATTATGGAGATTTAGAAAGAAAGGATAACAGAATCCGCTGACAAGCTATTGAACCAAACCCGAAACGAAATTTGATATAGTCCCAAGAATTTTGGAATGGGTTTATTAGTAACCCGGACAGGACGACACTGAAACTAAACGTTATACTCCTTCAAAAACCCTAATCACCTTTCCTGTCTCATGTTTAGCCACTTTTTATCGAATGGATACTTCAGGTCCTTGTGATCGCTAAAGGCGTTGATCATAGCAAGCGTCTCCATATTCTCAGAGAAAATTTAACTACAGCTAGCACCAAACCGTGAGTTAGGCAATTCCCAATGTGTCCTCAACTACCTTGAGGTGTAGGTCACAACCTTCCTAACCTTACATGAACACATGTCCTAGATTTTAATGTAAAGCATAAAATTCTCCAAACAGTTCCCTGGGATTAGGTAGAACCAAATCTGACAAGCATTCGAATGTCTCCTCGACCTTTAAAACCTTTCTTCACACGCGTTAGTCCATAGAAGTTTTTATTCTCTTCTTGCAACCTGAGCAAAATATCCGGCTATCTTGGAGGATCCATTGATACTCCTTCAATCTTTGTGTCTTCTTCGATAAGACTAACTAATTCCGCCAGCTATGTGCCTCTTTTACTTCTCCGATCTTTCCTTTTGAAGAACTGCTTCAATCTCTTGGAAATCCACAACAATCCCTCCGTTTGGAATTTCATGATCCAAAACCGAACCTTCTCAATTAAGAATCCATACTCGATACTTTGGCATTTGCTCTCTCTCCTTTAAAGTCGGAAAACTATGCCGAGATGTCCAACGTGTATCTCCATATTTTCGAGAATAGATCGAATGTCATCATCAATGACAATGATAATTCTATTCTAGGTAAGGACAAAGGTACAATTCATGTCACTCATGAATACGACAAGAGGATTCGTTATTCCGAACGGCATCACGAGACACCCATAATGCCCATAGCGCATTCGAAATCATTTCGGGGACATTCTCAATCTCCCGCGAATTTAATGATGACCAGGACGTACATCTTTCTCCGAGGATACTCACCCTTGATCATAATCTCGTTCGTTTGACGATGGTGTTCATCTCACTGAGATGTTTCATCCTTCTCTTTAACTGACAGCACTGTAGTTCATCACAAGAAACTTATTGACTACAATGGTGACAGTCATATCCCCTTTTCTTCTGTCCTCTGCAAAAGGTAACACGTATCCTTGGATTTCTTTTCCCTCGCAAAGCTTCAACTTTGTTGGCTGTTACGAACTCAAAAGCCTTAGTTTCGAAAATCACTAAGGTTCTTATAGGAACGCTCTAGCAGATAATGACCAGAAAATAACTGATCAATCTCTGAAATCATGAAATCTAATATGTATGATTCTTGGTAAGCAAGATGGATCAACAAAAGGTTCAATCTTTAGCAGAAACAGGATAGATTAAACAAACTTAAGTGTCAACGATAAGTCTTAGTAACAGAAATGGAAATGATTTAAGTTGAAGATAGGAAAGATACAGATGGATCCCAATGATCCATAAAGTTACAAATTGTAAAAGGAAGGGTTACCCCCAGAATTATACAGCACGATTACAGGATCGTCATTTGAGGCATAACTTCCACGGTTTAGATCTCCGAATTTTGAAGTCTCAGCACCTCCCAAGGTATAAGTTCTGGCTTCCGCTTGTGGTTCTACAAATTTTTACAAAGATTGGTCAAGAATTTGCCTTTGCTTGGTCGCAGTTGCGAGAGACGTGTCCAGGCTTTCCACATTTAAAACAGATTATCCCTTTAATCTTACACTCCCTCGTGAAGTGTTCCTTTCCGCATTTCGTACATCTTGGCGAAGATGTCGGGATCTGACTGGGTACACCGCCACTAGTACTTTGTCCAGGAATTGGTTGTTGTTGTTGTTTCCCTGATACCCGTGCGCAGGGTTTTCGCTTAAACTGGTTGACTTTTCTATTATTCCTCCTTTGGAATCTAGGTAGTCCACGTTTGCCCCAAAGTCGACTTTCCTCCAACAGATTCTGAACCTCAACTTCCAGCTCTCGTTGTTGCGTGATCCTCTGATCCTGGTAAGTTGTCACCTCAGCTACCATTTGCCTTTCTTCTACCGTCGTGGCCATACTTCTATTGTCTTGTCCCGCACTCACATGTATACGTCATCACGAGCCACCGCCCTTGCATGTCTCTATGCGAGCCATTGAATCTCTCTGAGGACGGACATAATTATAACAAACAAAAATTACTTCAAACAATGTTATCTCCCTATGAAGACCAAACACGAGAGAGTCACACAATTCACACAATTCAAGCAAGACAAGCTCAATTCCATACATCCTAACTATCTCCAGCTCGAACTTCTTCGTTCTGCTTCCACAGCGCAATCCCTCGTAAGCCGTCAACTCCCAAACTGTTTCTCGAATCTAGTTTACACCAACTATTTCTTTCTCCAGAAGATCGGTTTTCCAAAACCTTTTGATCTCCTCACAGAAGAAATCCTATTTTCCTAACACAGTACGCCTAGGTGAAGTCATAGTTTCTGTACACACATAACATTACATATTGAGTAGGCCAGGTCCTCAACATCATGTAACTGCATAACGGTAGCTATCAACATTCAACCTACAAGAAGTCATGCATTCCTTTCCCATCATCTCAATCAAGAGACAAGGAAGTGCACAAAGACCAAATTCTAATATGCCTAAACATAGCAAGTCCATACCCCGCTCAACAGATGAACTCGCTTCTGATACCACCTAATGAAACACCCTTGATGTAGCAACCGAAGCATAATCGTCATTACACCGCAGTTACTAAATCCAAGTGTGTCACAAATCATGATAACGGTAACTAAATTCTCAAGAGTCTATAATTTTTTTTTTGACAATATGCATAGGTAGAAAATATGAGCCTCGAATGAAATATAAATGTATTCAAGCCATGATACAACCACTGAAATAAAATCATATCTCTTATACATATATATATATAGTCAATTTACACAAATCACTGATGACATAGAATATAACAATTACAGAGTTCAATAAAATACAGCGGGGATAAAACACTAAAAGGGGGAAAAGTAGTGACCTAGGGATAGGTACTACTAGCAGACAAAGCCGCAACCCCATATACACATACGACGCTCGAGTCCCAAATCAACAAGTCGCATCAATGCCTCCACGCACTGCACTCGTACGTAGCCAAAGAAACCTTGTCCAAACGCCCAATCCAATAAACCAAAGTGCGGTCCCTCTTTATCTTCCTCACGATCTTTTATCGATATAAGTATAAAACAGACATACAAAGATATAGGAAACACGAGAAAGAGGTAAGACATCCTACATCATTACCAATTATAGCATGCTAGAAACATTACGGCGCCACGCGCCCAAATAGCAAATCGAAAACAAGATATTCAAATACTAACAAGAAGTCCAACAAGTAAGCAATTAAACAAATCCAGGCAGGTAATCATTACAAAGAAGTGAACGATAAGTCATAATATGGAACACGAGATAATAACAACAATGTATATACATGTCATGTCTCATATGCATGTTCTCTCAAACCCCTACTCCATGGAGCTAAACTCAATCAATCGGAGAGAAAGATCGGGAGACATGTCTCAGAACTCCTACGCCGAGGCCGGTGCTATCAATAAATTTTCTCATGCGCAAATCATGGCATTATACGTACATTCTACACTAGATCACGATATAGGACAGGTGTCAAGTCCGAATCGTCGGTGTGTTTGCATCGGTTTGCCCACTCGCACGAGGAGCTCTAAACCGTCCATGTGGAGGACCCGCACCCCGACGCCCCCGAGGTCATAACACGACCCACACTTGTCTATTCGCACCCGCACTAAGGTGTGTTCAATCTCCTAGGCAACTTGGCCTTACAACAGTCCACAAGGACAAACACATTGCATAAGATACTATGCATGCACATGTATGATCCACCATCTCATACAAGTTCATAATATGCCACATTAGGCCAATATAAGCATCAATATATAAATGGTCACTCGCATGGACCCATAATCACATAATATCAATATCAAATCAATTAATACGTCATTAGGTTCATTATGAATCCTAACTTAGAATTTATTCCTCATTTCAAGGTTCATGTTCAAAAATCAACTTAACATACTAAGGCAATTCGATCTCCAATAACTTACATTTTATTTAAGCCCTCAAGTCTCACATTCTCATGTTCTTTACCCACTTATAATCACCTTAAGTCTTATGATGAAATCATTCTTAGTCCTTTAAGGCTTATGAAGTCTTAATCCTAATAATCCTTCTAATTTAATAATTGTCCATTTCATTACCTAGTTCTCTAAGTATCTAATTACTTATACTTCCAATTTACCAAAATTACATTTTCCCTAAAAAATGTACTAGAGGCCGTGGCCTCCTAATGAATTCAATTCCAATTCCTTTCAAGCCATAATCTTGTACACCACTCCCTTAATTATTTAAAGTGTTCACTTGTTCAATTAACTCACCAAGAACCTAAGGTTCTTGGCTCCAAAACCGTAGCCACCATAGAAGTTTCAACTTCCAATTGTTCTTCCATTAAATCCCATCTTGTTACTTAATTAATCCTAGTCTTATACTTATTGCACATTAACCATAAAATTACCCCATTTTTCCACCCAAAACCGTGGCATCACTTGAGTTTCAATTTCAAATTCTTCTTCCATTACATTCCATATTTATACATTGACTACTTCAAATCAAATGCTTGTTACAATTTATTACAATTTCCTTTAATTGCTAGCCTCAAAACCGTGGCCACCAAGGAGGGCATTCAACCATTTTCCATCCATATCAAGTCATCAAATCCAATCTAACATTCCATTATATTCAACAATTCAATCCAATAGCATAAATAAATAAAAATCAACACATAGCATAATTAATCATTAAATTCAAGAACAACCCTCATTAGGGTTCTTCCACAAATCAACACAACCAAGGTTCCTAGATGCTAAAAATGGTTGAAGAGGAGTGTCTTCCTCTTACTTGAGTGTAGAAATCAAGAGAGCTCCAAGAATGCTCCTTGGAATTTTCGGATTCAACCTCCAAAGTCCCTAAAAATGGCAACTTGTTAGAATGAACACTAAGGCTTGGAAAAATGAAATATGAGTGGTCATAGAAGAGACCATGAGCACGAAAATGAGAGGGAAAGAAGAGTGGTCTTGAACTTACCCAAAAATGCTCAAAGTTGGAGCTTGGAGAAAATGGTGAAAATGGTGGAATCTCAAGAAGCTCCAAGAGGGAAAGGTGTTTAGAATGGTGAGGAGAGTAAGAAAATGTAATTTGTTTAATTTTTTGTGAAGATGGAGGGGCTGGATGGTGGCTGGCTGTGTGGTGTGGGAGAGAAATGGAGAAGAAGAAGAAAGGAAGAAGAAGAAGAATGACGTAAAAGGAAGAAAGAAAAGGTGTTTTGGGTGATAATGTGTTAAATGTAATATTAGGACAATGAAATCAATTCTTTCTCCTTGAGTGGCAGCTGCAACGTAAAAGAGAGAGAGAGATGGGTGGGAAATTTGGCTTCCAAAGGAAGCCAAAACACATGGGTCAAAGGTAAGGTCAAAGCTTCTTAAGGAAGCTTTGATTATTTTACTATTAAATTTGAATTAAAGTGGATGGATTAGACATAAAGTAGATTGCATTAGGATAATGTGATAGGATTTTTATTACACACTATTATCCAATAGATAATAGTTACAGTTGACAGAAGTCAGTATTTAATTAATCTGACAGATGAATTTTTTTTTCGTATTGATTTATTTTGTCCGTTAGAATTTCTCGAAAATTATGAAACCTCGTAAATCTGTGTCAAGCCTCGGGTTTAGTAAGATCCCCGTCGGCATGTCCATAGTCCAAGGTTCGCAGAGAAAACATCGCGTTTCCCCTCGGTTCGTCTACAAGCGCACGCAAAACGAGGAATATCTTGTAATATTCGACGTTTCCGAAAATTCCCAGAAAATTCTCAAAAATTGCAAATATTATAAAACGACTATCCGTCATATAAATTTCCAATTTTTAAAGCGTCCAAATCATTTTCACGACTCTGCTCAATGTTCGCGCAAACGAGAAATATATTAAAATATTCATCGTTCCCGGATAATTCCGAAAAAATTCACATAAATCACAAATATTGGAAAATGACTATTCATGGTGAAATAATCAATTTCCGGAGTGTTACACTGGTCTCAAGCAATTCTCAATCAATGTGCACGCAAAACGATGAATATATTAAAATATTCAACGGTTCCGGAAAATTCCCAGAAAATTCCCAAAAAATTCAAATATTATAAAATGACTATTCGTCACATAATTTTCCAATTTTTGAAGCACTACAGTCGTTTTCACGACTCTGTTCGAGTTTCACGCAAAACGAAGAATATATTAAAATATTCTGCGTTCTCAGAAAAATCCAGAGAAATTCTAGAAAATCCCAAATATTGTAAAATGATCATTTATCCTGAAATTATTAATTTTCGGGATGTTACATTGAGCCTTAGATAGGCTTACACCATGCGATATAGGCAAGAGTCCTTTCTTCGATTCATGCATGTTAAATCGTTTTAACACTTTGTCTATGTATGTACTCTGACTTAGGCCAAGCAATCTCTATGATCTATCTTTATAGATCCTAATACCTAACACATAGGAGGCTTCGCCCAAGTCTTTTATAGAAAAACACTTCCCTAACCAAGTCTTTTATAGGGTAGGGATGTCATTTCCGATGAGTAGTATGTTATCTACATACAATACCAAAAAGACAAGTGTGCTCCCACTAACCTTCATTCTTGATGAAACCAAACTATTTTATTGTATCATCAAAATGAAGATTCTAGCTTCTAGAAGCTTGCTTCAATCCATAAATAGATCGTTGCAACTTGCACACCTTTCCAGTATCCTCTGGAGTGGCAAAACCCTCAGGTTGTGTCATGTATACATCCTCGAGAAGATTTTCATTAAGGAAAACAGTTTTGACATCCATTTGCCAGATTTCATAATCATTGTATGCTGCAATAGCAAGCAAGATCTGAACGGATTTAAGCATCACAACTAGGGAAAAAGTCTCATCATAGTCTACACCATGAATTTGCTTGAAACCTTTAGCCATCAATCGCGCCTTAAAGGTATGCATATTACCATCTATGTCGATTTTCTTCTTGAAAACCCACTTGCACTCAATGGGTT
Source organism: Ormosia emarginata (assembly GCA_029884605.1). Classification (NCBI taxonomy): domain Eukaryota; kingdom Viridiplantae; phylum Streptophyta; class Magnoliopsida; order Fabales; family Fabaceae; genus Ormosia; species Ormosia emarginata. The sequence continues at coordinate 7,604,985 of JAQQTP010000063.1, read as the reverse complement.
TTACCCCTTTAGGTGGGTCAACCAAGGTCCATACCTGGTTGGCATACATGAATTCCATTTTAGATCTCATGGCCTCAAGCCATTTCTCAAATTCTGGGCCAATAATGGCTTTCTGGTAAGTCACAGGCTCATCTTGATCCATGAGCAATATGTCACCTTGTTGGGTAATGAGAAATCCATATCTCTTTGGTTGATGACGTATCCTGTTAGACCTACGCATGCCTTATGCTACTAAAGCAGGCTGTTGTTCCACAACACTTTGTGGATGCTACTTTATTTCCACCATCGGTTCGTTGCTACTCTATGAGCCTTGAATTTCTTCAAGTTCTACTTTTCTCCCATGATTCCTTTGGAGATAAACTCCTTTTCTAGGAATACAACAGTCCGTGCGATAAACACTTTGCCTTCAGTAGGATTATAGAAATAGTATCCCTTGGTTTCCTTGGGATACCCCACAAAGAAGCATTTATCTGATTTGGGCCTAAGCTTATCAAAAACTTGACGTTTGACATAAGCTTCGCAACCAAAAATCTTCATGAAAGATATATTAAGTCATCTCCTAGTCCATATCTCATATGGTGTCTCTTGAACCTTTTTAGATGGAACACAGTTAAGTGTGAAAGTTGCGGTTAACAGAGCATGTCCCCAGAAGGAGCCTGGAAGGTCTACATGACTCATCATGGATCGGACCATGTCCAACAAGGTTCGGTTCCTCCTTTCAAAGATACCATTCCATTGAGGTGTTCCTGGAGGAATGAGTTGAGATATTATCCCACACTCTTTCAGATGATTATCAAATTGTTGACTCAAGTATTCACCACCTCGATATGATCGAAGGACTTTAATACTCTTGCCAAGTTTATTTTGTACTTCATTCTTGAACTCCTTGAACTTTTCAAAGGATTCTAATTTGTGCTTCATAAGGTATACAAATCTATATCCACTGAAATCATTAGTAAATGTAATGAAGTACTGGAAACTGCCTCTAGCCAATATGTTTAGGGGTCCACATACATCACTATGTATAAAGCCCAAAAAATCACTAGCCCTTTCACCTTGTCCAGTGAATGGGGCCTTTGTCATCTTCCCCAATAAACAAGATTCATATATCTCATATGATTTGAAATCAAATGAGTCCAAGAATCCATCTTTATGGAGTTTGGAGATGCGTTTCTCATTTCTATGTTGGGTTCATATCGTTTGATTTAAACCTCTTTGTATTTATGTTATAGACAGACGTTTCGAGATGAAGGATATAAAGTCCATTACTCAATTGTGCACTACCATAAAAAATATCATTCAAATAAATGGAACAACATTTGTCCTTTATAATAAAAGTAAAACCTTTCTTGTCCAAACAAGAAACAAAAATGATATTCCTGCTTATGGCAGGTACAAAATAGCAGTTCTCTAACTCTGTTACAAGCCCAGTGGGCAAAGATAAAAGATAAGTCCTAACGACTAATGCAGCAACCTTTGCTCCATTTCCAACTCGTAGGTCAACTTCAGCCTTAGTCAACAGTCTACTGTTCTTTAGATCCTGCACATTTACACAAATGTGAGATCCACATCCAATATCTAATACCCATGATGCAGAAGTAGATAAATTGACTTCTATAACAAAAATACATGAAGTGGAGGTCTCACTTCCCCTCTTCTTCTTGAGCTCTGCTAGGTACTTGGCACAATTTCTCTTCTAATGTCCGGTCTGACCATAGTGGAAGCATGTACCTTCTTAGCCACTCCATCCACTAGTTTCAAGCAAGAAGTGCTGGGCTTGGACTTATCCTTGCCCTTGCCCTTTCACTTGTCCTTGGGCTTTTTCTATTGTTTCTTGCCCTCATTATGGCTTTTCCTTTGCCTTTGTTTATGTTCTGCTCAGCAGTTCTCAACATGCTTAGTAGCTCTGGTAGTGATTTGTCAATTTCATTCATGTTGTAGTTCATGACAAATTGACTAAAACTTTCCGGCAACGATTACAGGACTAAGTCAGTGGCCAACTCTTAGCCCAAAGGAAAACCAAGTCTCTCTAGGTTTTCAATGTATCCAATCATCTTGAGTACATGAGCACCAACAGGGCTTCCTTATACCAGCTTGTATTGAAACAATGCTTTAGAGACCTCGTATCTCTCATGTCTAGCCTGCTCTTGACAGAGCTTTTTGAGGTGTACGATCATATCATAAACATCCATGTTCTTGTGTTGATTTTGGAGCTCAGAGTTCATAGTAGCTATCATTAGACATCCGACGTCCAAGGCGTCATCTTGATGCTTCTTATAAGCATCTCTTTCAGTTCTAGGGGCATTAGTAGCAAGTGGCTCAGGAACAAGCTGTTCTAGAACATACAATTTTTTCTCTTGCTTGAGGACAATCCTCAAGTTCCTGTACCGGTCTAGGAAATTTGTCTTAGACAACTTGTCCTTCTCAAGGACTGATCGCAATGATAAGTTACTTGAAGTGTTTATTGCCATGATAATCTATCAATAGAAATATGCAAAATATAAGTATCTTGCCATAAACATATTTAACAAGGTCTTTAATTAAATATGTCTCCGACTATTTTATTCAAATCAATGACCCTCAACATTGACTAGGAAAATCCCAGCGTAAGATTTCCTAGTGGGCCAAGATATATATTTCATCTAGCTTTGAGTCAGCTTTGGCTGATCACCCAAAATTCAGTTATTTAAGCAGAAAACTCTTTCCAATTAAATCACATGCAACTTTTGGATAGTTAGGTAAATAACATTTATTTTAATCCATCCAATGGACTAAAACCTAACTCCATGCCTCTAAGCCTTCAATCCTATTGAAATGGCCTAGTTACATCATACCCAATGCTTGGAAGTTGGATATTACCCTTATCCCATCGCGTTTTACTAATATAGATAAAGGCATCTTGTTTTGGCAGACCTACACTTAATCGATATGACGAGTGCCACGCATTGGAAGGCATCACATAATGACTTAATATTTGCTTTTGAGGGAATTTTTATTATTATTAGATCTCACCATTTATTAAGCTATTTATCATACCATAAACATCATCCACGCATCTCATACATATAAAACATATAATAAATATGACATGGTTATGGCTCATAAGAGAAAACCATTAACTAAAATGCGGGAGCAAACCAGCTTCATAAGCGTCTCCCTCCAGTGTCCTCATTTGATGCCGCCTTCATACCTCCACATCAAGATTACATTATATAGAAACCTCTTTTACATTCAAGGGGAGTTAGGTGAGAAGAGAATGTACAATCAGAACGTAGAGAGAAAGACATGAAATACAAGTCGTATTTTAAAATAACCAAAATACCATAAAAGGAGAACAAAGGCCATAACCATGCACCACAAAGTACACAAAAACTCAAACAATAATACATTATTATTATCATTATTTTTATGATTCATAAAAATCAAATTTGAATTTTGCACCTTAGAAAAGATGCGCTATGCAAAGATAGCACGGGGTTCGGGGTAGTGCCCCCACGGGAGTGGTATGCGACTGGGGGTCAAGGGGAGGCCGCCCCTTGCGGGGTGCAGGGGCAGCGCCCTAGTCCAAAATTTTTTATTCAAATACCACCACTGGTTTCTTGAACAAAAAACCAAGTTGGACCCCTTTCGCCTCCGTGATGGCTAGGGCTACAACATTTGAACACTCATACTGCTGTCACATGAACACTTTATGCCTATCTAGAAATAGGGTTTCCAGAACGCATGAGGACATGAACACTTCATGTCATGGTGAATCCTTGCGCCGCAAACCAAGAACAAGGTTTTCCAAACCCTTGCGTCATGCTGCTATCCAAAAACAGAGTTTACCTGACATCAACACTTGATGCCATCGCAAACCATAAACAAGGATTCCATAACCCTTGCGCCGCTATCCAGAATGAAGTTTGCTGGACATCAATGCTTGATGCCTCCACTACCAGGATTCCAGAATGCAGTCTAGAAACAACGCCGTTCAAAATGTTGTACATATCATATACATACTAGAAAACATTGCAAAAACATACATATATAATAAATTCATTGTTTCGAAAACATCGTCATGGTTTCACATACAACACATTAAACAGAATATGTTTTTGCAAAGGTTTCATACGGTTTCAGAAATAACACATAAAGATCATATCTATTACAAAAAGAAAACAATGAAGCATGTTATTTCATACAACAAGAAGACTAGAAAAATCGAATCATGCTTTCACAAGTGGCTCTGATACCACTATTGGGAATCGCGGATACATCATACAGCGAAAAATAGAATTCCCACCAAGGATCTATGCAAAAAAACCATAATCTAAGTTTTTAAAAATGTTTACCTCTTGAAGCGTGATCAAAACAAGTGACGTGAATCACCAACACCATAACAACGACGATGTCTCTGCGGTATCCACACGAATAGACTCACAAACGTCCAACGTTCCCAAATAGGAGTCACGCCTCTCTCACACAGTGCTAGCTGCGAAGAGAAGAGAAAAAACCTGTTACTCTCTCACTCACTATTTCTGTCAAGTGCGGCTAGGGTTTTTAATACATCTATTGATAGCCCCTTAGCAGTGCTATTTATAATAGCTAATTGCCTTAAGTGAGTGAAAACAACAGCAAGGTAAGCTGTGCAACCCTAGACTCATCTATTATGAGTTCGGCCCACAATTGGATCCAAGTCCAACTTAGATCTTAATTACTCCAATTTAGTTTGCTCTATGTGTGCGACCCTACAGGTTCTCATAACTTTAGCAGTGATATTAAAATCTCATTTTAATATTACAAGCAGTGAGCGGTATCTAGCAATACACCGCTGCCACTCAAGTAATGAGAATGTCAGTGTTTGACATAACCTTTCCGTGGCTAATGTTTCTGTGTAGTTTAGTCCCTTTGTCTAGATATCTAGATTGAACGTAAGGCATAGAATGCATCACCCTTGTATAGTTTAATCCTTTGTTTCCTGATACCCGAGTAGACTTAATAACAACAAATGAGATCGATATCTCATATCGACTTATTTGAGCATGGCCATGCATTTCGCAGTCTCACTCAATCAGGGACCCCGAAGATATTGTTTTTGTTATGTATGAGAGACAAATCCCATCTAGGTCACTTACATCCGTCTGCATGATTCGTGGTATGTCCAATAACTGACTTTATAATCCACCTTGTTATAGATGACGTTTGACAACATTAAAACACACAACTCCTTATATAAGAATCGTAGTGATTTCAGGTGAAAGGACCACATACATCATTGTCACTATGAGAATCGCTTATGACACTCACGTAACGATCCATGTAGCATTTTCATGATAGGTCTGTCCAGTACATTATTACTCCAATATGTACCCATGTGAAGACTTGATATCTCATATCCATGACCCGTGAGATGTGGCCATCAGTCTACGCACATACTAGTCTCAATGCATTATTATTGTCCTAATTAACAATAATACTTGACTAGGGACATTTAAGAATAATGTTTTATCTAATAAGATCTCATGATCAAGTCATCCACTTGATGTCCTACGGCATCAAACTTACTATTCTAAGGACTTTATTATATTTATAAAAAAGAACACAATAAATGAAATGCTTCTTATGTTAAAAAATAGCATAATACAATGTATGTAAATACAAACAAAATGTATCGGCCTCTAGGGCATACACCAACATCCATTACATCAAACAATAATTTATGTTCAAGTCTAGAAGTCACGCCTTGGCGCAGCCTATGTGATGTCACAACATGCTGCTCTCTGTAACACCCACCGTAGGGTGCCACATTTAAACGTTATTATTACCGAATTACCCCAAGTTCATAAATTGTGATCTTATAAAAATACAAGTTGTAAAATTTCTTAATGTCGATAAAATAACCTTAGCAGAAAATAAAAATGTTACAACATTATCACAAATAATTTACATCATATATACATTACAAATGTACTGTCAAGATTATTTATATACAGACATAGTCCTCAAAGTATTTGAACATTATTTAAAACTAACATACTGCCCAAGTATAACCTAGACAGTAGAACCCTCAGATGGGTCCTCCTCAGATTCCTCAACATGAAGGAATCCAGCTAGACGCGAAGTCCTACGGACAGGGTGTCCAAGCAGACGACACGATACTAATCTCCGTTGGGACATAATACCTAGTACCCCAATGCTGCCTAATTGACAGCGAAAATTTAACATGTACATATATAGTTACAGAAAAGAATGGATCTCTATGAAACTCTCTGCTCATGATGACTGTTAGATTTCCCTGATAAATTAGTCCCCTCTCATTGGGACTAGTCCTCCATGCTCCAGCTTCACCATGGAACTGTAGTCTCACGTAACCGAAGAAACTAGATCTTGATGTTATCTTGTCAAAACTCCGCTTCCTCTAGAGTCTGCTCTTCTTCACCCTCTTGTTCAGTCCCTTGCTCAGTGTCTTTACAAATATAATTATAGTACAAAATAGACATACAAAAAGGTGAGATCACTTATGCCAATACCAATAAGGTAGTACAAAGATAACACAAACAACATACCATACAAATATATCATACCATAATTACAATAATGCCCTCAACATTATTTATCATAACAGATGCCATAATTACAATCATGCCCTTAATTATTATTTATCACAACAAATATAATAAATAATAATTACCATCATACCATTAACATTATTCAAATCACACGATAATTATAATAATGCCATCAACATTATTTATCATCATCATCATCCAATATTCCTCAATTATTATATCACACAGATATAAATATTCAATATTTACGATAATACCCTCAATATTATCCAAGTATTCAACAGTTCAATTATCATAATCAATACTCAATAATTATGTATGTGCACATAGACTGAATTTCCTACTCCATGGAGCTAATACTCAGTTCGGAGAAATTGATCCGAAGATCTGTCTATACCAACATGCCTCATACTATGTGCCATAATTCTCATATGTGTTTGCATATCTAGCATATACACGATAGTCTTTACTATATGATTAAGAATAGTGTCTCAGTCAGGATCATCGGTGCATAGCATCGGTCTAAGCCACGGTACAGAAGAGTTACAACTATCCATTGTAGGCAACCTGCACCCCGATGCCCCCAAAGTCAACAAGTGACTTATACTACGCATATCGCACCCACTCAAGATATGTACGTCTCTCCTAGGCAATTAGCCTTATCCAGTCCATTGGACTTTTCCAATGCATATTCAATGCACCAATGCCAATCACTGTAATACCCCCCGTAAGGCATCACATTTCTGACTACCAACTTATAATCTGAAAATGATTTCATAAAAGGTTTGAGTTACAAAAGGTGGGTTTCAAAATTTCTTTTCGTGGAAATATAAACTTACTAATATTTGTAAGCAATACTGAAAAATAGATTTAAACTGATTAAAACTCATATAACAGACATCACTTAATATTTAACAATTATTCAATAAACATAAAACTTACAGACTCAATTTTAAACAGTAGCAAACCCCATGATGGGACTCACTTAATAGCATGGTAAAACACTAACAATAAATACTCAACATACTTATTCCGTCTTGTATTCATCTTGAAGCGCCATATATCTGTTCCTCCTCAAAATTGTACACTGACCAGTCCGGGATGGTCACTCCTCGATGTTGTCACTAAACTCAGAATATTTACTTCTGGTCAAGTCTAAGAAACTCGTTCCATCTATTATACAATTTTTAATAATACAAGCATAACAAAATAATATAACAAAGAGGTGAGATCACCTACACCAATACCAACATAGTAGCATAGAGATAACACAAACAACATACCATACAGATATGTCATACCATAATTGCAATCATGCCTTCAACATTATTGTCATCACACAGATACAATAACTACAGTCATGCCCTCAAATCATTATTTATCACAACAAATATAATCAATAATAATTACCATCATGCCATTAACATTATTCAAATCACACGATAATTACTATAATGCCATCACATGATTATCATCATCATCATCCATTATTCCTCAATAGTTCAATTGTCATAACCAATATTCCTCAATTATTATAACATACAGATATAAATACTCAAATTTATGCATGTGTACATAGACTCAATTTCCTACTTCATGGAGCAAATACTCAGTTAGGAGAAATTGATCCGAAAGATCTATCTGTACTAACATACCTCAGACCACGTGCCACATTTCTCATATGTGTTTGCACATCTAGCATATATATGACAGTCTTTACTAGATCTTAATTAATAATAATGTCTCGGTCAGGATCATCAGTGTGTCGCGTCGATCTAACCCATGGTACAGAAGAGCTGCCAACTGTCCATGTAGGCAACTCGCACCCCGATGCCCCCAAAGTCAACAAGTGACTTACACTACGCATATCGCACCCACTCAAGAGGTGTACGTCTCTCCTAGGCAAATAGCCATATCCAGTCCATCGGACCTTTTCAATGCATGTTCAATGCACCAAGCCAATCATAGGCAAAATTCATCATTTTCTCATACAGTGTTCATACACTAATTCATGCATATAAAATGCACCATTCTCAGTTCAAATTCACAATTTCATAATCAGGGTCCACATACTGGCCCATTCTCAGTTCAATTTTTAATCTCATAATCAGGGTCCACACACTGGCCCAATAGTAATCATACTGTATATTCAATCGTGAAATCATATTATCGCGTTTTCATAGTCACGAAACACTTTTGTCGTGTTTTCACAATCGCCAACATTTCTGTTACGTTTTCACAATTCCGCAACATTTTCGTTGCATTTTCAAAATCGCATAGCGATTTCCATCATTTTCTCAATCACATAAAAATATTTCATCACTTTTCAATCACATAGTGATTTTTTAACATTTTCTCAATCATGTAAAAATATTCCACCTTTTTTAAATCTCGTAGTGATTTTTCAACAATGTCTCAAACGCGTAAAAATATTTAAACGCTTTCCAACTTGCATAGAAATATTTTAACGTTTTTCAAATCGCGTGAAAATATTTAAACATTTTTTTCAAAATCGCGTAGCTTAAAAATCACATTTTTAAGTTACGTAAAGCATTTTTCAACATTTTACAACCACGTAAAATATTTCTCAACCTTCAAAATCTCAATTCAACCTTTCTCAAAATAATATGACTTCTCACATTATTTTTCACATTTTCTTACTCAAGAAAATCCTTTTCGCAATTTATTCCATAAATTCACCATTTCATTGAATCAAATCAATGTTTCTCACTTAAAATTCCCTAACGCACTCCAAAACCCAAAGGATGAGTTTTACATTAGTAAATTTTAAATCATCAACGTTTCCTTTATAAATCAAAATAAGTTCTCACATTCAATCCTCTTCCAAAATAATTTGAGGTTCAAACTCTTACAACTCTATTTTCCTTTCATAACTGAAATTTCTATTTCTCAAGTGATAAAACACTCTGATTCCCTTTTCAAAATCCTTGTAATAAATCAAATTATATTTCCACTTTGAAAATCACTTTGTTTCATAAAACCAAGGCATTACAAGCCTTCAAAACCATGGACATGGCCATTGAAACCATCAAATATTTTTCCTTCTAAATCAATTAAGTACCATTCATGTTTTTACACAAACAAAACCATTAAAATTTCCTTCAAAAACCATGAGACTCTTGGTCTTTAAAACCAATTCATTTGCTCATTTTCATGTCCACTTTCTTTGCAAATCCTCAAAATCATCAACTTAATACTCTTTTCATCTAAAATCTCATGATTAATAAAATATTTAGAATTTGTTTGCTCTAAAAATATTATTGAGGTTATGTGCCTCTATGGTTCTTTGGAACCAAAAATTATTTTTCTTTCCACCATCACATCATGGCATACATATACATATTCATCATATATATCACAAGCATGCCATAAACAAAAGCATTAAATCATGCAAATCATATCAAGTATAAGCAAATAATCAAAACACATAAACACCCATAAATAATTATATAACCATGGATATGAATGCTCACATGGATTCACCATCCATCAAATACAAAACCATCTCTCACCACCATACTTGGTTGGTGAGATGAATCTCCCTCTTACCTCTTGAAGAACCTCAAAAGTTCCTTGCTTTGCTTCTTTTTCCAAGTCCTTCACCACCAAAAGCTTTTCAAATACAAAACAAAACACAAGTTTATTAGTAAATTAAGCTTGAACAAGATAAACCATGGATCAAACACGGCTTAGAACATGGAAAAGAGATAAGAAATGAAGTTTCCTTACACTTCACCATAAAAACCCTATAACTTTGCTCTTGGAAAAAGTCCTTGAAGATGAAAGATTTAGAACTTGCTCCAAACTACAAAGTGTCTTAGAATGAGGTATAGATTCAAGAAATAAGGTTGTATGAAATTAAAGAGTGATGGAAGGTAGATTTAGGTACTATGGCCGAAACAAGCATGGAGAGAAAATGGAGAGAAAAGTTTGAAGAGCTTATGACTTTGGAATGATCAAGATAAGCAATAATGATGGTCTTCAAACTTTGCTAAGCCCTTAAGCTTCACAAAATCATCCCCCCTTCATGCACTCTTCAAAGAGTGACCAATCTCCTAGCCACCATTTTAAGCATTCCTAACCATTGATTAGATCAATGGTTAGGATTAATGTAGATTCTAGGTTTAGCCTTTAGATTAGAAGACTTAATCTAGGCAATTGGATCTTTCTCTTTGAAATCCTAGCCATTAAATGTATCTCCAAAATGAAGGGTCAAGATCACCTCTTCATACTTTAAATCCAAGGGTCATAAATGGTCTTAGCCATTTTATAAGACCAAATCCCCACCAATGATTAAATCGATGGTTGATATTCGATGGGTTCAATATTAAGCTTGTTTCCCATTGGTTTGTCATAAAGCTGTCATAACCACTATTGTTGACTAAGCAGTATGACATTTTTTTTTATCTGCTATTACCCTTCGAATAATACTTTTACTGTATTTTTATCACCCGATAATTAAATACAATACAAAACACAGAAAAAGAAAATTTTAAAAGTTGTTTCCAATTTTGGGTTTAGTAAGATTCCCCGTCTCCATCTCAACAGTACAAAATTTTCGAGCTGCAGAAAAATTTTTACTTTTCGGGACCCACATGGGCCCACGCACAGCCCCCTTGGGCCTATAGACGGCCCAAGAATAACACTCAAATAATCAGAGTAATATAAAAATTTCATAATCATACACAAAATCACAAAAATTATAAAACTTACGAAAATCAAATCAGATTACGTAAAATAATTAAGACTTAACAGTAATAATTAAATTAAGTAAGATTTTTCCCGGCCTGAAAATTATTATTTTCTTGACATGGAGTAAATCACACAAAACGATCAAATGTATTCACAGAATACTCAAAATAATTTTACAGTATACAGAAATCACTAAACAGTAGAATTCTGTTAACTATCAAAATTACTGTCAAATAGTTAGGAAATTTGGGGTGTTATAATACTCCCCCTCTAAAAAGAAGTTTCGTCCTCGAAACTTGATAAACTTGATTCCACATCCTCAGAATAAATATAGGTATTGTTCTTTTATCTTATCTTCTAACTCCCATGTTGCTTTTCCACTTACTTCATTCCAAACTATTTTAACCAATGAAATATCTTTGCCTCTTATTCAACTTCTCCTAATTAAATATATATCTCAGACTCCTATGATTACTGAAGATGTTAAATGTTACTCCATAAAGAAAGAGTCTCCATACTTCTAATACCAACACAGTGGCTACCAAGCTCCATTCATGCGTAGAATAATTTTTCTCATGTAACTTCAATTTCCTTGAAACATACACTACAACTCTTCTATTCTGCATAAGCACACATCTTAAACTCCGATGTAACGCATCACAATACACCTCCAATGGTTTACTGAGATTAGACATAACTAATATCAGAGAAATAATCAAACACATTTTCAACTCTTGAAAATTCTCCTTGTATGCATCAGTCCATATAAACATTTAATTCTTTCTGGTAAGCTAGGTGAAAAGTCCTGCGATCTTGAAAAATTCCTCAATAAATTTTCTACAGATTTTCATTACCATCTTTGACTTTTCCCACTGAAAAACTGTTTCAACCTTTGAAAGATCCACCTCAATCCCTTCCTTAGAAATTACGGAACCCAAAACTGAACTTCATCCATCCAGAATTCACATCTCGACTACTTAGCATATAACCGCTTCTCCTTTAGAACTTGAAAAATCACACTGAGATGTTCAGTATGTTCCTTATGATTTCGAGAATAGATCAAAATGTCGTTAACAAAGATAATGACAATTCTATCTAGATAAGGACAAAAAATTCTACTCCTATAATTTATACATATTACAAGAGCATTCATCACTCCGCACGACATCAATTAGCATTTCCTTGTGCTCATATCGCTTCACTCTCCTGTCTTTGCTCTTAACAGGAAGTGTCTCACCAATCGAGTTCTTTTTCAACAACATTGTACCAGATACTATGACATGGATTTGAATAGGAATATCCTTTCTTGCAAAATATTCTTTCTTGTAATTGCAATACATCAAAAACATTGTGAAGGTTAGAAAGAAAAAGATAACAAAACTATCTGATATGTTACCGGACATATCCAACAAAGAATTTGATATAATTCGATTTTTTTTAAGAATAGGTTTTTCTAGAATACTAACACTTTATTGAGATAACCTCATAGGATATGGTTAAAAAATAACCAATCCATTTCAAAGATCACATCTATTTATGAAAGAGATAAACAGATTAAACTAACACAAAAATTTGATCCATAACAATAGGATAATTTGAATAACTTGAGTAGCACGATAGGCTAATAATAGAAACAGAAGTAAACAAGTCAGAAGATAATGAAGACATAAATAACTCTAACATATAATTGATCCACACAATCATATGCCATAAAGAATGAGTTGCCCCCAGAATTATACAGTATAATTAGAGAATCACCTTCTGCAGTACAGTCTCCCTTATTTAGGTCTTCAGCTCGGAACACTCCCTACTACTTGTTACTAATAGAAGACTTCATTTTTCGGTGGAACACAATCTTTGGAAATGTGTCCAGACTTTTCGTACTTGAAACAAATTATTTCCTTGGACGTACAATCCTTCGTTAAGTGCCATCTTCCACATTTCTCACATAACAGTAAAGACATCACGGTCCAATTGGGTTTATTGCTACAAGCACTTCCTCCACACATTTGTTGCTTCTGCTGATTTCCAAATGATAGTAAATATATTTTCCGCTGAAATCAATTTACCTTTCTGTTATTCCTCCTTTGGAATACCCAGGTTCCATAATTACGAAATCTTGTATTCCAAGACTGATTCTTTTTTATCAGATCTAGAACTTCAACTTTCAGTTCTTGCTGTTTAGCGATCCTCTGCTCTTGTTGTACTGTCACGATAGTTATTCTCCGCATTATTCCTATAGTTACAACCATATTATTAGTGCCACGTTCCGCTTCCACACACATACGTCTACTACAAGCCATTTCTTTTCTTCAAAGACGGACGAATCAAAATACAATGGAAACCAAATGTAACCATTTCAAACAACATTGTTTCCTTTCGAAAATCAAAACACACAGAGAACACAACACAAGCAAAATAGACCTAAGCATAAACCCCAAAAGACTCAAATCGTGCTCTGATACCAACTAATGTAACACCCCTCATAGGGCATCACATTTTCAACTTCCAACTTATAATCTGAAAATGATTTCATAAAAGGTTTGAGTTATAAAAGGTGGGTTTCAAAATTTCTTTTCGCGGAAACATAAACTTACTGATATTTGTAAGTAATACTGAAAAATAGATTTAAACAGATTAAAACTCATATAATAAACACCACTTAATATTTAACAATTATTCAATAAATATAAAACTTACAGACTCAATTTTAAACAGTAGCAAACCTTATGACAAGTCCTACTTAATAGCACGGTAAAACACTAACGATAAATACTCAACATACTTATTCCGTCTTGTATTCATCTTCAAGCGCCATATATCTGTTCCTCCTCAAAATTGTACACTGACCAGTCCAGGATGGTCACTCCTCGATGTTGTCACCGAACTCAGAATATTTGCTTCTGGTCAAGTCTAAGAAACTCGTTCCATCTACTATACAATTTTTAATAATACAAGCACAACAAAACAATATAACAAAGAGGTGAGATCACCTACGCCAATACCAACATGGTAGCATAGAGATAACACAAACAACATACCATACAGATATGTCATACCATAATTACAATCATGCCATCAACATTATTATCATCACACAGATACAATAACTACAATCATGCCCTCAAATCATTATTTATCACAACAAATATAATCAATAATAATTACCATCAAGCCCTTAATATTATTCAAATCACACAATAATTACTATAATGCCATCACATGATTATCATCATCATCATCCATTATTCCTCAACAATTCAATTGTCATAACCAATATTCCTCAATTATTATATCATACAGATATAAATACTCAGATTTATGCATGTGCACATAGACTCAATTTCCTACTCCATGGAGCTAATACTCAGTTCAGAGAAATTGATCCAAAAGATCTACTTGTACCAACATGCCTCAGACCACGTGCCACATTTCTCACATGTGTTTGCACATCTAGCATATACACAACAGTCTTTACTAGATCTTGATTAAGAATAGTATCTCGGTTAGGATCATCAATGTGTCACGTTGCTCTAACCTATGATACAGAAGAGTTGCCAACTGCCCATGTAGGCAACCCGCACCCCGATGCCCCCAAAGTCAACAAGTGACTTACACTACGCATATCGCACCCACTCAAGAGGTGTACGTCTCTCCTTGGCAAATAGCCATATCCAGTCCATCAGACCTTTTCAATGCATGTTCAATGCACCAATGCCAATCGTAGGCAAAATTCATCATTTTCTCATATAGTGTTCATACACTAATTCATGCATATAAAATGCACCATTCTCACTTCAAATTCACAATTTCATATTCAGGGTCCACATACTAGCCCATTCTCAGTTCAATTTCATAATCTCATAATCAGGGTCCACACACTGGCCCAACAGTAATCATACTGTATATTCAATCGTGAACTCATATTATCGCGTTTTCATAGTCGCGAAACACTTTTGTCATGTTTTCACAATCGCATAACATTTCTATTACGTTTTCACAATTCCACAATATTTCCGTTGCATTTTGAAAATCGCATAGCGATTTCCATCATTTTCTCAATCACATAAAAATATTTCATCACTTTTCAATCACGCAGTGATTTTTCAATGTTTTCTCAATCATGTAAAAATATTCCACCATTTTTAAATCGCGTAGCAATTTTTCAACAATGTCTCAAACGCGTAAAAATATTTAAACACTTTCCAAATTGGGTAAAAATATTTCAACATTTTTTAAATCGCGTGGGAATATTTAAACATTTTTTTCAAAATCACGTAGCTTAAAAATCACGTTTTTAAGTTACGTAAAGCATTTTTCAATATTTTACAACCACGTAAAATATTTCTCAACGTTCAAAATCTCAATTCAACCTTTCTCAAAATAATATGACTTCTCACATTATTTTCCACATTTTCTTACTCAAGAAAATTCTTTTCGCAATTTATTCCATAAATTCACCATTTCATTGAATCAAATCAATGTTTCTTACTTAAAATTCCCTAACACGCTCCAAAACCCAAATGATGAGTTTTACGTTAGTAAATTTTAAATCATCATTGTTTCCTTTATAAATCAAAATAAGTTCTCACATTCAATCCTCTTCCAAAATAATTTGAGGTTCAAACCATTACAACCTCTATTTTCCTTTCATAACCGAAATTTCTATTTCTCAAGTGATAAAACACTTTGTTTCCATTTCTTTGATCTTTGTACTAGATCAATTATTTTTCCACTTTGAAATCACTTTATTTCATAAAATCAAGGCATTTACAAGCCTTCAAAATCGTGGTACTTGGCCATTGAAACCATCAAATATTTTTCCTTCTAAATCAATTAAGTACCATTCTTGTTTTTACACAAACAAAACCATTAAAATTTCCTTCAAAAATCGTGAACACTTGGTCTTTGAAATTAAAAACATTTATTTATTTCCTTGCTTCTCTAAACATCCAATTTTACCATTCATGAAAATATTAATTTGTGAACACCTATTTTGAGGTGTGAGTCTGAAATCCTCATGGTCCTTAGAACCAAAAATTATTTTCCTTTCCATCATCAAATCATGGCATACATATACATATTCATTATATATATCACAAGCACGCCATAAACAAAAGCAATAAATCATACAAATCATATCATGTATAAACAAATAATCAAAACACATAAATACCCACAAATAATTACATGACCATGGATATGAATCCTCACATGGATTCACCATCCATCGAATACAAAACCATCTCTCACCACCATACTTGGTTGGTGAGATGGATCTCCCTCTTACCTCTTGAAGAACCTCAAAAACTCCTTGCTTTGGTTCTTTTTCCAAGTCCTTCACCACCAAAAGCTTCTCAAATACAAAACAAAACACAAGTTTATTAGTATATTAAGCTTGAACAAGGAGAACCATGGATCAAACATGGCTTAGAACATGAAAATAAGACAAGTAGTGAAGTTTCCTTACATTTCACCTTAAAAACCCTAGAACTTTGCTCTTGAAGAAAGTCCTTGAAGATGATGGATTTAGAACTTGCTCCAAACTACAAAGTGTCTTACATTGAGGTATAGATTCAAGAAGTAAGGTTGTTTGAAATTAAAGAGTGATGGAAGGTGGTCTTTGGGTGCTTGGCCGTGAGCTTGCTTGGAGAGAAATGGAGAGAAAAATTTGATATGCTTGGCTTTTGGAAATGATCAATAATGATCAAGATTGAGTAATAATGGTCTTGAAACCATGCTATGCTCTTAAGCATCACCAAAACCGTCCCCCCTCCTTATGCACTCAATAAGTGACCATCTTTACTAGCCACCATTTAGAGCATTGTTAACCATTGATTAGATCAATGGTTAGGATTAATGTAGATTCTAGGTATAGCCTTTAGATTAGAAGACTTAATCTAGGCCATTGGATCTTTCTCCTTGAAATCCTAGCCATTAAATGTATCTCCAAAATGAAGGGTCAAGATCACCTTTTCATACTTTTCATCCAATGGTCATAAATGGTCCTAGCCATTTTATAAGACCAAATCTCCACCGTTGATTAAATCGATGGTGGATATCCATAGGCTTCAACATTAAGCTTGCTTCCTATTGGTCCGTCATAAAGCTGTCATAACCACTACTGTTGACTAAGCAGTATAATTTTTATTTTTATTTACTATTACCCTTCGAACAATACTTTTACGGTATTTTTTTTGCTCGATAATTAAATACAGTACAAAATACAGTAAAAGAAAATTTTAAAAACTGTTTGTGAATTCAGGTTTAGTAAGATCCCCTATCTCCATCTCAACAGTACAAAATTTTCTGGCTATAGAAAAATTTTCATTTTTTCGGACCTACCTGGGCCCACATACAGCCCCCCTGGGCCCACATACAGCCCACGGATAATACTAAAATAATTGGAGAAACATAAAAATTTCATAATCATCCACAAAATCATAAAAATTATAAAACTTACAAAAATCAAATCAGATTACATAAAATAATTAAGACTTAACAATAATAATTAAATTACGTAAGATTTTTCCTGACCCAAAAATTATTATTTTCTTGACACGGAGTAAATCACACAAAACAATCAAATGTATTCATGGAATACTCAAAATAATTTTACAGTGTATAGAAATCACTAAACAGTAAAATTTTGTTAACTGTCAAAATTACTGTCAAATAGTTAAGAAATTTGGGGTGTTACACTCTTTGGTCTCTCACGCCTCAGTGTGGTTCATGTCACGCCGCGATATGCTACTCTCTGGTCTCTCACGCCTTCGTTGGTTCATGACACGTCGCAACGTGTTGCTCTCAGCCACTCTCACACCTCAACGTGGTGCCCGAGGAGCATTCTGCAAAATTCTACAGGTGCGGGTACTATTCTATTAAAACTAATCCCTCCTCCAATCACTCAAAACTCAATTCTAAGTGATTTCCAACCTCACACAAGGTCCATTAACACATTGTAACTTATAAATAACTTCAATTTCACTCAAACATGAATTAATGCATCATTCATCACCTTAAAACCTAAAACCCATCTTTTAACTCAAGTGAGCTTATAAGTGTTCAAGAGATGAAAAATACATCCCCAAGCATACCACAAAGCAAAAATAAGCCATCCTTAAGTTCTCCAACAAGATTAAAGCCAAAAACACTAAATCAGACTCATAACCTCAATTCTCACATCAAGCCAAGTCTCATGAACAAGATGAAGAAATTGAAAGAATGAGCAAAAACAAGGTTCCCCTACCTCAATGGCTAGAAATGAAGTAACTTAGTAGCTCTTCTCTAAATCTATCATCTTCCTCTTATTTGGTTGATGAATGACCTCCTTTTTCTCCTTTCTTTGATCACCCCTTAGTTTCTTCTGCTAGCAGCCGTGAAAGGTGAAGGAAAATGAGACAAAAATCTCATTTTTCTTGTTGGATCAAGCACTTACCACTAGGCCAAAAGCTATAACTATTAGTCATGCCACAACTTTTTCTACTTAAGCCCATCAACAAGCACCATGGTTTGATCTGACTCTGATCCAACCTAGGCCTTGCCAAGGCAGGATTCTAGCCTACAACCAACAATCCCCCTCCCAGCACCTGCCTCTAGCAGTCCGTGCCTTTCCAAGAATCTAATTCGTGACCTTGGCTCATATACCACTTGTTGGAAAGATCTTTGAGTCTATTTTCAAATGGGATAAGTTTCAGAACAAAACTCAAAGTATTTTGAAAGTTATTATCAAAAGAGTAACCAAAGGTCAGTTTTGCAAAACTCAAACTTGATTATTTTTTATAGTTTTGAACTACCACCATAACTAGCTTTTCAAAACATGTTTGTTGGACATTTTAGCATGTGAAAATCATTTGTAAAGATTTGAAAACATATTTGAGATATCCAGAGGGTTTCTTACATAAAGACCCTAAGTCCTATAAGCTATACCATTTAATCTTCCTTTGGACTTGGTCTTTGACTTGATCTTGTCATCATCTTCATGTTTGATATCATCAAAACATGTATTCATTGTCCAATAGCCAACTACATTATCCTCTTTTTTTATGATGACAAACTATCATTGAGAAAATAGTTAGTTTAATTAAATTAGAATCCACAAAGTTTTCAGAGAAACTTACTCTCCCTCTTTTTTGTAAAAAAGTGATTTATATCAGAGGTGTGCGCAGCTCCCCCTTACTTTTGGAATCCCAAAATCCATTTTAGTTTTACCTATCTTTTCTAAAAAATGTTCTCAAATTATAAGTACTCAAGTTGCTTTTTCTCCCCCTTTTGTCAAGATAAAAAAGATGGGGCAAGAGAAAGCATAGAGCTAAAAACAAAGTATATTCAAGTCCAACAAGATATATTCATTCATAGCATACCAGAATAGTAACAAAGTCTAATATTATAAATTTAGCAAGATAAACACAATATTCAACACATCAACCATAAAGAAGTTCAAAGGAGCATATATTCATTCATTGATAAGCCAATTACATCGTATAGTCATTAAAACAACCATTTACATATGCAGTCCAATTACATTTACCAATTTCTTAGTATTTTACCATATGTTAGCCATGGATCAAGAAAATCATAGATATAAAACATTCACCTTGATTAAATATGTTATAGGGATCAAAGCATGTATATAACTAACATCATCCACCCTATATGCAATGACAAAATTAGCAAGTTAA
The DNA here is from genome assembly GCA_029884605.1 of Ormosia emarginata. Lineage (NCBI taxonomy): Eukaryota > Viridiplantae > Streptophyta > Magnoliopsida > Fabales > Fabaceae > Ormosia > Ormosia emarginata. The sequence goes on along the minus strand of JAQQTP010000063.1, from coordinate 7,585,040 downwards.
TATCCAATTAGGCACTTTGTCAATGCTAAGCATACTTCTCATGTAAGGAAAACATATAATCATTTAAGATTAATTTATCAACAAGTATCTTACAATTATGTGAAAGCTTATGTCTTGAAGCATATCAAATGAGTTTTTGATGATAACAAAGTCAAGATGAAGATCAAGATCAAAAGAAATGACCAAGACCAAAAGAAGAAGACCAAGATCAAAAGAGGTATATTAGATATAGGTCTTAGAACATCAATGTGAAATGCTCTCAAGGTATCTCCATTATATTCAAATGATTTTTCAAAGATCTCATAAATCAACTTGTTTTTCAAAGTTCATATTTTTTAAAGAAATGTTGATTTCAATCTTGGATTATGTTAAACATTTGTAAATCTTGTTTAGTCCATGTTCCCCAATGTTAAAAATGGCCTGGAGACTTAATTGGGCTTGAAAAATGTGTTCAAAGTGCAAAGTAATCGATTACACATGTGTGGTAATCGATTACAAGCTAAATAGAAGCCTTGTAATCGATTACATCAATCATGTAATCGATTACTAGAAAGTCAGAGGGCGTGTACTCGATTACGCAAGTCTGGTAATCGATTACCACCTGTCCAGAAAGTCAAGAACACGTTCATATAGCCATGTAATCGATTACCAAGAGTGTGTAATTGATTACCAACATTCTGACATGCCCAACGACTATATTATTTAGCATTTAATGTTGCCTATTAAAGCCCCAACGACTCTATTGATCTAAAAACTTATAAATACACATCTTGGGGCATCATTTGTGTAACACCCCAATTTTTGACTAATTACGATTTTGCCCTTATTGCGCTATTTTTCTGTTTTCTGTGTGTTATGCAATGAATTTGACTGTTTAAAGTCGTATCAGTATTTGATTGTTTTGTGTGATTTCTTTCCAAGAAAATAATAATTTTCGGTAGGGGAAAACCTTGTTTGAATTATTTGGAGCTGGGCGATCTTACTAAACCCAATCCGAATAATGCGTATATCAATCTTTTATTTTTGCGGATTTTTCGGTGTAATAAAATATTTAGCATACTGGAAAATCTGTGGGACCCACGTTTGTCTTGTGGGACCCACTTTTGTTTTGTGGGACCCACGTTTGTCTTGTGGGACCCACTTTTGTTTTGTGGGACCCACTTTTGTTTTGTGGGACCCACTTTTAGGAAAAGTTTACCAACGTAAAAATACTTGTAAATTTCTAAATTATCTAATCAATTAATTATTATTTTTACTTAATGGATTTCCTATAGCAATTTTGTTCTAATGCATTAATTATTATTTTTACTTAATGGATTTTCCTATATTAATATTATTTTTTACTTAATGCAATTTTGTCCTAATGCATTAATTATTATTTTTTTTACTTAATGGATTTTCCTATAGCAATTTTGTCCTAATGCATTAATTATTATTTTTTAACTTAATAGATTTCCTATAGCATTTTTGTCCTAATGTATTATGCATCCACTAAATTTAGCACTAGGTTATTATTAATATTATTATGCATCCACTAAATTTAGCACTAGGTTATTATTATTATTATTATGCATCCATTAATTAAGCACTAAACTATTATATATTTATTTATGCATCCACTAAATTTAGCACTAGGTTATTATTATTATTATTATGCATCCATTAATTAAGCACTAAACTATATATATTTTATTATGCATCCACTAAATTAGCACTAAGAGAAATGTCAAAAGGAGGGCTTCTTTTCATTAGTATTCTATGGCCATAATGCATGCTTATGCAAACCATTAAGCAATCAATAGATGTTTTATTACTTAACTAATGTATCATGCAAATTACCAAACCCATAATAGAACAAAAACATAAAAAATGGGGGCTGCACTTGGAAGGAGAGCTATTTAAGTCTTAAGGCTATCATTCACTCCTAAATCAACGATTCTATCACTCCAAACTTTCATTCTTCTCTCTTCCTAACAAGAAACCAAAGAAAATTTCCTAAGTCCACAAAAAACCACCCATTCGGCCAAGCACCACAAATCCTACTTCCACCCATCAAAAAATTTATCCAACCTACTTTTCTAATCCTAAACCATATTCTAAGAACATCTCTAGTTGTGAGTTTTTGCAAAATCATCCATTTGGAGCTTGGAAAATCACTTTGAAGTTTCTTTCCTATAAGGTGAAAATTCTTCTTTCTTGTTTCTAATTTGATTTTTGATGTTCTAAACCATGATTGATCCATGGTTTATCTTTTTTCATCCATAGTTCATAACTTTAAAATTTGTTTAAGCTTATTAGGATTTTTGTTGAAGCTACACAAGAATTTCTAAGGAGGAGTTCAAGGAGATTTTTGTCATCTAAATCGGTAAGAGGAGATTTAATCTCATCAACCATGTGTGGTGGTGGGAGAATGGAATTTGTTTATGGTGAAGAATCCATAAGGATTCATCCATTTGATTGCTTGATGTCTTTTTATTTGTGATTAATTTTGTGTGTATGTTTATTCTCTTGTTTATTGCAAGTATGTCTATTGCTTTATTATATGGTATGTGTTCATAAATATATGTATGTGTTTATGAGTTTATGATAATTGGTTGGATATGAATATTATGTTGAGATTTGTAAAAATGTTCCAAAGAACACAAGATGATGAGTTTATGGTTTTATTATGAAAAAGAGAACCAATGTGTTCTCAATCTTTTTTTTAAAAGGATGACCTAATTTATCTAATTAAGTTAAAGGATTTTACAATGATTTTATAGATGAAAAATAATTTGAATAATGATTTTTAAGGAAAGGTGATTTTCGCCATCATAGAATTTTTGGAGTTTAATTGATTCAAAAATTGTTTTCTAAGTGTAAATGACTTTGTTAACCTAAAAAGAATTCAATTTTTTAATAAATTTTCAAGAATCAAGTAAGTAAATGAATTTTTGTAGAAGTCTAGTATATAAAAGAAATGAATTTTTGACTCTTGAAAAATATTTACTTTTGAGTTATAAAGTATGTTCATAATTTTTGAAGGGTATTTTATGGATATAACCAAACAAATGAATTTTATACGAGTGAAAAACAAGTAGAAATAACTTACACGTATTAAAACAAGAATTTTTGAAATACGCAATTGAGAAAACGTTTGAAAATATTTACGCGATTGAAAAACGTTTGTAAAAGGTAACATATTTATGAAAAAAACGATAAATTATTTATGTGATTTATGAAAACAACGAGTTTTTACTTGTCGGGCCAAAGTGGTGGACCCGGACGTATTGAGAAATGGTCTTGTCAAGTGAAAACGCATCTTGTATTTGGAAATTATCAATACCAAGGGTATTTTTGTAATTATAAGTTATGGTGGATATGAACGTATTTTGGAGATTTTGGTTCATTACGTATTTTTGAACATGTCAACTTGGTTGTAAAAGGCATTTGATGATGAGATGAATGACACTGTGTTACGGTGTGATAAGCGGAGTTGTTTGTGTGTTTGAACTTGGAGGCGTTAGTGTGCGATATATTCCACATGTGGACGGATGGTAGCTCCTGGGCCATGGTAATCGATCACACACTGACGATCTCGACAAATACTCGTCTTAATGAGAATCCATGGGGACTGTATGCCTGTGCGCATTGCCTGGGTCGTACACGACGTATTTGACTGTGTACCATCTACACGACGTATTTGACTGTGTGCTGTTTACACGACGTATTTGACTGTGTAACAGTTGGTTGAGGCAACCATTGTTTTTGATGTGCAGACATGTCTATCCGGATTATTCTCTCAGATGTTGATGTCAATGTTGATGTTATGGTTATGTTTAGCTCCATGGAGTAGGTATGTGTCTGTGTGTATTTGCATATGTAGTCTGCATTATAACATGATTGAGTTTATTTATGTTTGATATTATGTATGATCTGATAATATGAATTGTTATATTAATTGTTATATCTGTTTGTGTTTCTTATATGTTTGTATTGTCGTTTTCTTTACTGCTATACTGGTAATGATGTAGATTGTCTCACCTCTTTTGTGCATATTTTCTGTGTTATTATTTATGTTCTGTAAAATAGTTGAGAAAGTAGAAGAGGAACAACCGCTGGATTTTCAGTACGAAGGAGAGCAACAACTGAACGAGCAGTTTGAGGAGGGTGAGCCTCGAGATCACCCATATTATATGGATTGATTTCGACGTGGGATAACATTGACCGAGGTTTTCTGTATTATAATGATTTTTCCGAGGAAGATCCTTTGGAGAATCAAAACTTTTAGTGTTATGCTTGGGCTAGTTTATGGTTTGCTTTAAACCAGACAGTTTACTGTTTTATTAAATATTTTATATTATGTGAATTATTTGTACCTATTAAAAACATAATCATATGTATAATTATGGTGTGTATGTAATAGTTGTTTTATTTTATGTTCCGTGTATTTTATAATATAATGTTTCAGACAAAAAAAAAATATTTATTACGAAATGATTTATAACTTGGGTAAGGGTTTATATTTTAATTATTGTTTTTGATAAATGTGACATCCTCTAGGAGGGTGTTACAATTTGTGGCTAACCAATAATTAAGAAATTTCTTTCAATCACTATAATCCGAGAATCATCATTAAATCACTTGTGCTATATTTTTATACATATTTGAGATATTCTTTAAGAGCATCATAGGGCTTCAATTTGTGTAACTCTACTCTTGTGAGAGTTTCATCTTATATACACTTTGATTCTTTGTAAAGGGAGTGAGGTATCCCTCTAGAGAAAAGAGAGTGAGGTATCCCTTAAAGATTGTAAAGGGTGAGGTATCCCTTGTTGTAAAGAAGGTGAGGTATCCTTCAAAGGTTGTAAAGGGGGTGAGGTATCCCTCTAGTGAAAAGGGTGAGGTATCCTGGTTTTGAGGCACAAGCACAAAGGGTGAGGTATCCCAAGGTGTTGTGAGTGCTCGTTTGTGTAAAGGTTTTCAAGCACCCGTTCAAGCTTGAAGTTTAGTGGAAAATCTCGAGTGGTTTGTTTGAGGACTAGACGTAGGTCACAAGGGGTGGCTGAACTAGGATAAATCTTTGTGTTTGTTCTTCTAAACTCTATCTCTTTACTTTGTGCTTTAATTATATATGCTTGTGTTGAGTTTGATACTTGCTTTGCTTGAATACTTTCTATCTTGGATTGTTTATTTGTGAGTGATTCATTTGATCTCATTTATTGTGAATGCATGTGTCTTGAAGCATGTCAATTGGTTTTTAATGATAACAAAGACAAAGATGAAGATCAAAGAGCAAAAGAGAAAACCAAGATCAAAGGAAGAAATCAAGAGGTTTAGATATAGGCATTAGTACATCAATGTTAAATGCTCCCAAGATATCTCAAATGGTTTTTCAAAAATGATTTTAATCAATATGGTTTTTAAAGATCAATTCCTAAAAAGAGGACTTCTTTTTATCTTGGATCATGCCAAACAAAGTTCAATATTGTTTAAATCCATGTTTTCAAAAGTTAGAAATGACATGAATCCTTTTTAAGGGTTGAAAAATGAGTTTAAAGTATAGTGTAATCGATTACCTATGTTTAGTAATCGATTACAAGCTAAACAGAAGCCTTGTAATCGATTACCAGAAAGTCAGAGGACGTGTAATCGATTAAACCCAAGATGGTAATCGATTACCATGTTCCCAGAAAGCAAAGAACACATTCAAAGGGCCATGTAATTGATTACATAGATATTGTAATCGAATACCATAAAGTCAGAGGGTGTGTAATCGATTACACAAGTCATGTAATCGATTACCACAAGTCCAGAAAGCCAAGAACTAGTTCTATCTTCCATGTAATCGATTACCAAAACCCTGGAATCGATTACCAAGATTCTGACATGCCCAATGACTATATTGAATGCATTAAATGCTTGGCTTCAACCACCCTCCAATGGCTCTTTTAATGAATGGGCTTTAAATACAGTTGTTGGGGCATTATTTATGGTTGTTCTTGAACCTAAAACATCTTAGCAACACATCAAAATGAGAATCAATCTCTGAAATCACTCATTGCTCTGTTTTTGTCTAATCTTTGAGATATCCCTTGTGAGCATTCTTAGAGCTTTAATTTGTATCATCTACTCTAGTGAGAGCTTCTCAATATCAATCTTAATTTCTGTATAAGAGAGAGGGTGAGGTATCCCTCCAATTTGTAAAGGGTGAGGCATCCCTTTGTTTGAGGAGACTCAAGCTCAATGGTGAGACATCCCAAGGAGTTGAGGGCTCAAGTTTGTAAAGGTAGTCAAGCACCTATTGAAGCTTAAAGATATAGTGGAAAATCTGAAGTGGTTGCTTGAGGAATGGATGTAGGTCACAAGTGGATTGGTGGCTGAACCAGGATAAATCACTGTGTTTGATTCTCTAAACCCTTCTCTTTATATTTATGCATTGCTTATATTCTTGCTTGATTACTTCTCTCTTGGTTGGTTATTAAGCAATATATATTGTTCTTATCAATTCATTCATTTCAATTAGTCAATAGCTTCAACAAAATTCAATAGTCATGTGTTTTGCGAAAGAATTGCGAACTTGTTTTATAAACTCAATTCACCCCCTCTTGAGTTTGAAGCCACTTGGTAACAAGTGGTATCAGAGCTAGACTCTTGTATAAAGAGCTTAGCTGCTTCAAGAGTAAAGATGGCTTCAAATGGTTTTTCTAATGAAGGTTCTTCTATAAATAGGCCTCCTTTTTTCAATGGGGATGGTTATGCATATTGGAAAGAAAGGATGGAGATTTTTATTGAAGCTATTGATATTGATGTGTGGGATGCCATTGAAAATGGTCCTTTTGTCCCTACACGTCTAGTTGATGGTGTTAGAACAAATACACCAAGAAATGAATGGACCGATGATGACAAGAAAAAGGTTCAATACAACTTGAGAGCTAAGAATATCATTACTACCTCTTTAGGGCATGATGAATTCTTTAGGGTATCAAATTGTAAGACCGCTTAAGAAATGTGGGATACATTGCAAGTAACTCATGAAGGTATAAGTGAGGTAAAAAGGTCTAGAATTAACACACTCACTCACGAATATGAATTGTTTAGAATGAACCAAGGGGAAAGCATTCAAGAAATGCAAAAACGTTTTACTCATATAATTAATTATCTTGCTTCATTGGGAAAAACTTTTGCCAATGAAGATCTTATTAACAAAGTTTTGAGATGTTTGAGTAGGAATTGGCAACCCAAGGTGATGGCAATATCGGAATCAAGAAATCTTGCCGCAATGACTTTGGCCACTCTCTTTGGAAAGCTTCAAGAACATGAGTTAGAACTAAACCGATTAAGTCAAAGTGAGGAGCAAGATAAGAATTAAAAGGGGATTGCTCTCAAGGCCACCTCCTCAACAATTTATAATGAGGATGAAGATGATGAAGATGGTATTGATAATCTTGAGATGAATGAAGAAAATTTCAGCCTCCTTGTTAAGAGATTCGGAAGATTTCTTAAGAAAAAAAGAACTCAAAGAAGACCACCTTTCCCTCCTAAAAGGTCATTTCAAAAAGGAGAAGGAACCTCTTTTACTCCAACTTGCTATGAATGTGGAAAACTCGGACACATAAAGATGGAATGTCTGGTTTATCAAAAGAAGATGAAGAAGTTTGAAAAGAAGCCCTTCAAGGAAAGGAAAGGAAGAAGAGCATACATCGTTTGGGAGGACAACGATATGGACTCCACCGATGACTCGGAGGATGAGGAAGCCCACATTTGCCTTATGGCAAATGGAGAAGAAGAAGAGGAAAGCAAAACCGAGGTAACCTCATCTAATCTTGAACTATCTCCTTCATATAATGAATTGCAAGATGCCTTTCAAGAATTGCATGATGAATCCATGAGACTCACCAAAATGGTTTTAACTTCCAACAAAACAATCTCCTTAATGACTAACAAAATTTCTACTTTAACTAAGGAAATTGAAGAACTCAAAGTTGAAAATGAGACTTTAGGACTTATTGATTCCAACTCATCATGCATAACTTGTTCTTCACATGAAAATGTACCCACACCCTCATCTTGTTCTTCATGTAAAGAATATGAAATTAAAATTGAGGACTTGAAAAACACTCTTGCCAAATTTACTATGGGAAGAGATAATTTGAATATGTTACTAGGAAAACAAAGGTGTGTTTTTCAAAAAGCCGGTTTGGGATATAATCCAAATAACCATAAAAAAATCCTACAATAATTTCTTTGTTCCATCTAAAACATCAAGTACCCCTTTTATCAAATGCTTTCATTATGGAAAGAAAGGACATAGCACATCTATATGTAATGCTAGAAAGAAAAGAAACACCAAAGTAGGAACTAAAATGGTTTGGGTTCCTAAAGGCACCATGCCTATTTCTAACACACAAGGACCCAAGACATGTTGGGGACTAAATGTTAAAACTTGAATGTGTGTTGTAGATGTGCTTGAAGACCAAAAGTTCAAGTTGGTATCTTGATAGTGGATGCTCCAAGCACATGACCGGTGATGGCTCCAAGTTCTCCTTCCTTGTTCCTAAGAAGAATGGACATGTGACTTATGGTGACAACAATAAAGGAAAGATCCTTGGAGTCGGTAAAGTTGGTAAGATTCCTTCCTCATCCATTGATAATGTTTTACTTGTTGAAGGACTCAAACATAACTTGCTTAGCATTAGTCAATTGTGTGATAAGGGGAATAGAGTAATATTTGATTCAAATTGTTGCATAATTAAGGGTAAGGATGACAAACATGTTAGGTTTGTTGGTCATAGGGTCAATAACATATATATGATTAGCCTTGATGACATTTCCACAAATGATACTAATTATTTTATGACTAGAGAAAATGATTCATGGTTATGGCATAGAAGAATTGCTCACATTCACATGGATCACTTAAACAAATTAGTTTCTAAAGAACTAGTAATTGGTCTTCCAAAGCTCAAATTTGAAAAAGATAAACTTTGTGATGCATGTCAAAAGGGAAAACAAGTAAAGGTCTCTTTTAAAGCTAAAAATATGATTTCAACTTCTAGACCTCTACAACTTTTGCACATAGATCTTTTTTGTCCCTCTAGAACTATGAGCTTTGGTGGGAATTACTATGCCTTAGTGATTGTGAACGATTTTTCTAGGTTTACATGGACATTGTTTTTATCTCACAAAAATGATGTTTTTCAATCATTCAAAATGCTTGCTAAAGTTATCCAAAACGAAAAAGATTTTTGTATTGCATCCATAAGAAGTGATCATGGTGGTGAATTTGAAAACCATGAATTTGAAACGTTTTGTGATGAACATGACATTGAGCATAATTTTTTAGCCCCTAGAACACCACAACAAAATGGTGTTGTAGAAAGGAAAAATTGATCTTTAGAAGAAATGGAATGAACTATGCTCAATGAGGCCAACCTTCCTAAGTATTTTTGGGCGGATGCGGTTAACACCGCTTGTTACGTTATGAATAGGGCTCTAATAAGGCCAATTTTAAAGAAAATCCCCTATGAATTATACAAAGGAAGGAAACCAAATGTCTCACATTTTCATGTTTTTGGATGTAAATGCTTTGTTTTAAATAATGGAAAGGATAACTTGGGGAAGTTTGATGCAAAATCTGATGATGGAATATTTCTTGGTTATTCTATAAATAGTAAGGCCTTTAGGGTTTATAATAAACGAACTATGACCATAGAAGAGTCCATACATGTTGCATTTGATGAAACTAACCCAAACGAGCCAAGAAAGGAGCTTGTTGATGATGTTGCAGAAATCCTTGCAAGAACTCACCTAGGAAATCAAGAAAAAGAAGTCAAGAAGCAAAAAGAAAGCCCATATGATTCCCCAAGACAAGAGGACTCTCAAATCATGGATCTTCCCAAGGAATGGAGAACATCAAGATATCATCCTCTTGACAAAGTGATAGGTGATGTATCAAAAGGGGTAATCACTCGTAACTCTCTTAGAGATGCATGTAATCACATGACTTTAGTTTCTCAAGTTGAACCTAAAAACATAAATGAGGCCATTAATGATGAACATTGGATCTTGGCCATGCAAGATGAACTAAACTAATTTGAGAGGAATCAAGTTTGGGAATTAGTCCTAAGGCCCAATGATCATCCCATAATTGGCACCAAATGGGTTTTTAGGAACAAACTTGATGAAACAGGCTTAATAATAAGAAACAAAGCTAGGCTTGTAGCTAAGGGTTATAATCAAGAAGAAGGTATAGATTATGAAGAAACGTATGCTCCCGTAGCTAGATTAGAAGCCATTAGAATGTTACTTGCATATGCTTGCATCATGGATTTCAAACTTTTTCAAATGGATGTCAAAAGTGCCTTTTTAAATGGTTTCATACAAGAAGAAGTATATATGGATCAACCTCCCGGTTTTGAAAGTTTTGAGTTGCCCAACCATGTTTTTAAACTTAAGAAAGCCTTGTATGGCTTAAAACAAGCTCCTAGAGCTTGGTATAAAAGGTTGAGCAAGTTCTTTTTGGAAAATGGTTTCTCTAGGGGAAAGGTTGACACAACTCTTTTCATCAAACATAAAAAGCATGACATTTTACTTGTTCAAATATATGTTGATGATATTATATTTGGTGCTACTAATGACTCTCTTTGTAAAGAATTTGCTAATATCATGCAAAGTGAGTTTGAGATGTCTATGATGGGTGATCTCAACTTCTTCCTTGGGCTTCAAATCAAGCAAACAAGAAATGGGACTTTTATAAGTCAATCAAAATATTGCAAGGAGTTGCTCAAGAAGTTTGGAATGGAAGGAGCAAAGCAAATGGCTACACCAATGGGAACTTCCTATTACTTGGACAAGGATGAAGGAGGTAAATCGGTAGAAATCACTAAGTATAGAGGTATAATTGACTCACTCCTTTATCTTACCGCAAGGAGACCGGATATCATGTTTAGGGTATGCATGTGTGCTAGATTTCAAGCAAATCCTAAAGAATCACACCTAAGTGCTGTAAAACGAATTATGAAATATCTAATAGGCACTTCACAAATGGGATTATGGTACCCTAAGGGTGCTTCATGTAGTTTGGTTGGTTATTCCGATTCTGATTTTGCTAGGTGAAAAATGGATAGGAAGAGTACTAGTGGTACATGCCACTTGCTTGGAAGCTCATTAGTTTCTTGACATAGCAAGAAGCAAAATAGTGTGGCATTGTCAACAGCTGAAGCTGAATATGTTGCAACTAGAAGTTGTTGTGCTCAAATCCTTTGGATGAAGCAACAACTTCTAAACTATGGTCTTGAGCTGGATTACATCCCCATAAGATGTGATAACACTAGGGCAATCAATCTATCTAAGAATCCTGTTTTACACTCAAGAACAAAGCACATTGAAATAAGGCATCATTTCATAAGAGATCAGGTTCAAAAGGGTGATTGCATGCTTGAATTTGTGGAAACCACTAAGCAACTAGCAGACATTTTCACTAAACCTTTAGCAAAAGAAGCCTTCTATTATATAAGAAATGAACTTGGCATATTGGATCAATCATGCATGAGCTAATTGCTGTATAAATACATTGCTTTGCTGCATAAAATGCAAATTGCTACATAAACATACATTTTTCTGCATAATCATGTCCCTTTGCTGCACAATTTTTGATTTGTTAATACAATACTGACTTGAGCATTGGAGATTTCCCCTAAGTTGTTTTGTAGGTGCTTCTTCATGTCAAAGATCTCCAAGAAAGCTCAAAAACATCTCAAATCCATCCAAATGGGGTAATCCTTGGTAAAAGTAGCAATCTTGTATGATTATGTGTTTTGAATCACAATCTGTGTGAATTTTATGCTTGCATAATGTTTTTAAATTGATTTAAGAAGCTTTGGAACTATTTTGGAAGGTTTAAAATTGATCCCTAACTGTTTGAAATGCAAAATCTGAGTTTTTGTAAGCTGGTAATCAATTACAAGACCTTTATAATCGATTACAAAGGTTATGTCAAGCAAGTAATCGATTACACCAAAATGGTAATCGATTACAATGAACCCAGAACTCAGGTAATCGATTACACACATAATGTAATCGATTACAAGGTTCCCAGAAGGCTGGTAATCGATTACACTGATATTGTAATCGATTACAGGGGCAAACAGAAAGCTAGTAATCGATTACACAACCCATGTAATCGATTACAGAGGGGTTTTAAAAGGTCTCAGATGCGCGAAAGGTCACTCATTCTGAAAGTTTGACCCTTCTTCTCCTCTGCTCCCACGAAACCCCCTCCTCCCAAATCTCCCCTTCTCACTCCATTCTCCACCAAATCTTCCAAAATCACCTCCCTCTCACTCGAAATCACTCTCCCACCACAACACAACCACCAAATCTCCTCCAAACCCACCCCATTCTCCACCCACACCTTCATGCTCTCCTCTGTTCTTCTCCATTTCATCCCCCACGAACTCCACACCTTCCAATACCTCCAAACACTCACCAAATCTCCCCTCCACTCATCCATGGTTGACCCATCCCAACGTGCCAAACGTGAAAGGATAGGGACCACCGTTGGAGAATCCTCCAGTGCTCCTCCACGTAACATCTCTGGCTTGGACCTCACGAGGCATTTCTCCACCACCAAGAAGGCTGAGCTCTTCAGAAAGAACTTCCAACTAAGGAAGTTAATCTCTCCAAGGTATCTCACACAATCCTTCTGCACTTGTGAACCCCTGGAGAGTTTCCAATTGATTGAGAGGCTGGGCTTGCTTGGATTCTTCAGCATTCAGAAAGCCATTTATCCCAACCTAGTTCGTGTGTTCTATGCCAACCTGAGGTATGAAGATCATTGCCTAATCTTTGAAGTGAAGAAAACACAAATTAAAATTTCTCAAGAAGAATGGTGTAGGTTGACCAAGCTAACCTATGCTGGGACCAGCTTCTATGGAAATGAAAATGCTTGGGGAGCTGAGTTTGAGTATAAGAGCGCTCTGACGTCCCTGATTCGCTCCGGCTACGTGCTTCCAAGGAACAACAAAAGAGTTATGGCGACTGGTCTGACAATGGAGAATAGGGTACTCCATTATTTGGTTGTTCGTGGGTTAATTCCCAGAGGCGAGAATTATTCTCAAGTGTTACGAGATGGCGTGGTGGTCTTGTGGGCCATGACCACTGGTAGGCCAATCAACTGGGCCAATTACATCATTCAGCACATGCTGGATGTAAAGAAGAAGAAAAACTCTGCCCTTCCCTATGCCATGTTAGTGACGGCCATCCTGGAGCACTATCGCATCTCCTTGGCTGAGGAATCCAAGGATACCAACTCCAAGGGACCCCAATCCATTGGTCTGCACACCTTGAAGAAGCTTCAGCTGAGCAAGGTCGATGGACGATGGTACTATTTGGCCCATGGTAGCTATGGGCATATTCCTTATGGTCCAAAGAGTGATGAGGAGGATGAGGACGAGCAGCCTGCACTAACTCCACCAGCTTCAGCCACATCGGAGCTTCTACTGCAAGAAATGCGGAGTTTGGCTACCACAGTAGATACCAGGATGGACCGCATTGAGCAGAAGGTGGACCACCTTGAGCTGCGGATGGACTACTCCAATCAGGAGCTTGCTGCTATCCGTTTGCTTCTGGAGGGCCCCAGACATACTGCACCGAGAGATGCTGCTGCACCTACCACCTCTCTGCCCCACCTGCTGCTCCTCTATCATTTGCTGAACCCTCTGCCACTCCCGCTGGAGTTCCTGCTGATGACGAGGAGCTTCTTGGTTCCGAGGATGATCTTGACTCCGGAGACGATGATGTGGACCTCGGAGACGTTGTTGCGGATGTAGAGAGTGACAGTGAGGCCATTGATAGTGATCATGGACCTTTGCCATGATAGTTTCTTTGTTTTTCTGCTATTTGGCTGCATATGGTTAAAACAATATTTGTATAAATTCAGCTGGTTCTTTTGATGCTTCCTATATGATTAATGATATGATTATTGAATATTGATTTGGTTGGTTCCATTTTGATCTGTTGGATTGATTGTATATTGACTAGTTTGGACTGATTGGTTTCTGCTATTTCAAATTTTGGGAAATCATGAAAATCAGCAGAAATGCTGCCGAAATTTAATCTAAATACTAATATGTTTTTGATAATGTTAACGGGGGAGAGATTAGTGTCTTGCATAAGTACGGGGGAGTTAGATTTAAAGCTTTCACATGATCACATCACTAATCCTATATTGTGCATGCATTACGGGGGAGAGTTGCACTTAAATCTCTGATATATATACATACATATATGCAATTGTTTCTCTTCCTTTCAATGTTCAATTTGTCATCATCAAAAAGGGAGAGAATGTGAATGCATGTGTCTTGAAGCATGTTAATTGGTTTTTGATGATAACAAAGACAAAGATGAAGATCAAAGAGCAAAAGAGAAAACCAAGATCAATGGAAGAAATCAAGAGGTTTAGATATAGGCATTAGTACATCAATGTTAAATGCTCCCAAGATATCTCAAATGGTTTTTCAAAAATGATTTTAATCAATATGGTTTTCAAAGATCAATTCCTAAAAAGAGGACTTCTTTTATCTTGGATCATGCCAAACAAAGTTCAATATTGTTTAAATCCATGTTTTCAAAAGTTAGAAATGACATGAATCCTTTTTAAGGCTTGAAAAATGAGTTTAAAGTATAGTGTAATCGATTACCTATGTTTAGTAATCGATTACAAGCTAAACAGAAGCCTTGTAATCGATTACACCATCCATGTAATCGATTACCAGAAAGTCAGAGGACGTGTAATCGATTACACCCAAGATGGTAATCGATTACCATGTTCCCAGAAAGCCAAGAACACGTTTAAAGGGCCATATAATCGATTACATAGATGTTGTAATTGATTACCATAAAGTTAGAGGGCGTGTAATCAATTACAGAAGTCATGTAATTGATTACCATAAGCCCAGAAAGCCAAGAACACGTTCTATCTTCCATGTAATCGATTACCAAAACCCTATAATCGATTACCAAGGTTCTGACATGCCCAACGGCTATAGTGAATGCATTAAATGCTTGGCTTCAACCACCCTCCAATGGCTCTTTTAATGAATGGGCTTTAAATACAGTTGTTGGGGCATTATTTATGGTTGTTCTTGAACCTAAAACATCTTAGCAACACATCAAAACGAGAATCAATCTCTGAAATCACTCATTGCTCTGTTTTTGTCTAATCTTTGAGATATCCCTTGTGAGCATTCTTAGAGCTTCAATTTGTATCATCTACTCTAGTGAGAGCTTCTCAATATCAATCTTAATTTCTGTATAAGAGAGAGGGTGAGGTATCCCTCCAATTTGTAAAGGGTGAGGAATCCCAAGGAGTTGAGGGCTCAAGTTTGTAAAGATAGTCAAGCAACTATTGAAGCTTGAAGATATAGTGAAAAATCTCAAGTGGTTGCTTGAGGATTGGACGTAGGTCACAAGTGGATTGGTGGCCGAACCAGGATAAATCACTGTGTTTGATTCTTTAAACCCTTCTCTTTATATTTGATCATTGCTTATATTCTTGTTTGATTACTTCTTTCTTGGTTGGTTATTAAGCAATATATATTGTTCTTATCAATTCATTCATTTCAATTAGTCAATAGCTTCAACGAAATTCAATAGTCAAGTGTTTTGCGAAAGAATTGCGAACTTGTTTTATAAACTCAATTCACCCCCCTCTTGAGTATTGAAGCCACTTGGTAACAAATAATAGTTTTAACAAAAATTTGATAAACAAGTGTTTTGCGAAAGATTTGCGAAAATATTTCATAAACTCAATTCACCCCCTCTTGAGTTTGAGGCCACTTGGTAACAAGTGGTATCAGAGCCAGACTCTTGTTTAAAGAGCTTTGCAACTTCAAGAGAAAGTGATGGCCTTTTCAAATGGTTTTTATGAAAGTTCTTCTCTTTATAGACCTCCCTTTTTTAATGGGGATAGGTATGCTTATTGGAAAGAAAGAATAAATTTTTTTATTGAAGCTACTGACTTGGACGTGTGGGATGCTATTGAAAATGGTCTTTTTGTCCCCACACAAGTTATAAATGGTGTAAGAATTAATACACCAAGAAGTGAATAGACGGATGATGATAAAAAGAAGGTCCAATATATTTTGAGAGCCAAAAACATCATTACCACAACTTTGGGGTATGATGAATTCTTTAGAGTCTCAAATTGTAAATCTGCCCAAGAAATGTGGGACACCTTACAAGTAACTCATGAGGGTACTAGTGAAGTGAAAAGATCAAGGATAAATACTCTCACTCATGAGTATGAACTTTTTAAAATGAACCAAGGTGAAAGCATTCAAGAAATGCAAAAACGATTCATATATATTACAAATCATCTTGCTTCATTAGAAAAGACTTTTCCTAATGAAGATCTTATTAACAAAGTGTTGAGATGTTTGAGCAGGCATTGGCAACTTAAAGTGACGGCTATTACGGAGTCAAGAAATCTCTCAACCATGACCCTAGCCACACTTTTTGGCAAGCTTCAAGAACATGAATTGGAATTGAATAGACTCAACTAAAATGAGGATATTGACAAGAAAAAGAAGGGAATTGCTCTCAAGACCACCTCCTCTTTGATCAATGATGATGATGGAGATGGCTTGGAAATTAGTGAAGAGAATCTTGGCCTACTAGTAAAGAAATTTGGAAGATTCTTCAAGAAGAATGAAGCTCAAAGAAGACATCCCTTTCCCCAAAATAGTGTCTATCACAAAGGGGAAGAAACTTCATCCACTCCTAAATGCTATGAATGTGGAGAATTAGGACACATGAAGATGGAGTTCCCAATCTATCAAAAGAAAGTGAAAAAGTATGAGAAGAGGTCCTCAAAAGAAAAGAAAGAGAGAAGAGCCTGCATAACTTGGGATGATAATGACATGGATTCAACCGATTGCTCGGATAATGAGAAAGCCAATCTATGTTTCATGGATAGAGGAGAAGAGGAAGATGAAGATGACATTGAGGTAACATCCTCAAATTCTGAATCAAATTCTTTCCCTTCTTATGATGAATTGTAAGATGCATTTGAAGAATTGCATAATAAATCTATGAGACTTGCAAAACTTATTTCATCATCCAAGAAAACAATTTCCTCTTTTGAAAACAAAATCTCTATTTTAAATAATGAAATTTAGGAACTTAAAATTGAAAATGAAACTCTTGGACTCATTGATGTAAATTCCTCATGCATGACATGTTCTTTACTTGATAATGCATCTACATCCTTTTCTTGCTCATCATGCAAAACTTTTGAAACGGAAATTGAAGACTTGAAAAATACTCTTTCAAAATTTACCTTTGGAAGAGATAATTTGAATATGTTACTATGGAAACAAAGATGTACTTTTCAAAAGGCCGGTTTGGGGTACAACTCCAATAACCAACAAAAATCTTATAAGAATCTCTTTGCTTCCTCAAGTACATCAACTAGCCCCTTTATCAAATGCTTTTATTGTGGTAGGAAAGGGCATAGTGCATCTTCATGTAATGCTAGAAAGAACAAAAACACCAAGGTTGGAACTAAAATAGTTTGGATTCCTAAAGGCACCTTGCCTAACTCTAACACACAAGTACCCAAGATAATTTGGAGACCAAATGTCAAAAATTGAAGTGTGTTGTAGGTGTGCTTGAAGGCCAAGAATTGACTTTGGAATCTCAAAAGTGGCTGCTCCAAGCACAAGATCAAAAAATACTCAAAGTCCTCTTCCTTTTCTCCAAGAAGCTTGGACTTGCAACCTTTGGATAAGTAGAGACTTGTTATATGCTTTAACTTGCCTTAAAGTAGTATTTTTCAAACCTTACATCTTGAAAAATCTCTATATGTGATAATATGCTAGATAAATTCACTTCTTGTTTGAAATAGCATATTTCATGAAAATATCTTTGAACTTGACTCTTTGGATCAATCATGCATCTAAACTCTTGCCGTATAAAGTCACAATCTTCTACATAATTAGTTTTCTTGCTGCATAATCTGAAATTTGCTGCATAATATGGTGTTTCTATTGCACAACTACCTTGATTTAATCAATTTTGAATCCAATACTGACTTGAGCGTCAGAGGTTCCCTTTTAGCTATTTTGCAGGTACTTCATCATGCCAAAGATCTCTAAGCAGCTCAAAACTTCACCAATCCATCTAAAGGGTGTAATTCTTGGTAAAAGTGATGTTTTTTCATAAATATGGGTTTTGGATCATAATTTGATCAGTTTCTATGCTTGCATGATGTTTGGAATTAATTTAGAATGCTTTGGAACAAAATTGAAAGGTTTAAAATTGGTCATTTACTGTTTAAAATGCTAAATCTGAGTTTTAGTAATCTGGTAATCGATTACAATACCTTTGTAATTGATTATAAAGGCTCTGCCAAACGTTCCAAGCCAAGTCAGAAAGTAGGTAATCGATTACACCTCCAATGTAATTGATTACAACATTCCCAGAAGACATGTAATCGATTACACCACATATGTAATCGATTACCAGGAATCCAGAACATATGTAATCGATTACACAGACATTGTAATCGATTACACAGGGTTTTAAAAGGCAAAAACAGATGGGACATCAACTTTTTATCTGCCATCAAGCTTTGTCATGATAATTCCTTGTTTATATACTATCTAACCCCATTTGCTCTTGAATATGACTCTGAATTCTATTAGCATAAATGATAAATACTATCTAAGAATTTTTTCATATGAATTTGCTATTGGTATCACATATTAATGTGTTAAACTATTTATACTCTGATATTGATCCTACAGGGCTGAAATGATTATACAACGCTGAATGCTTATGTTGTTTTTTATAATGCCAGCGGGGGAGAGATTAGTGAAATATGTTGCATGCGCATGGGGGAGCTTTGCGCTTTTACATGAAAACCATTTATCCTATCTCATGCATACAATACGGGAGAGAGTTGCGCTTAAATCAAGGATGAATAAAATGCAAATATTTCTCTCTTTTCAATGCTTATTTTGTCATCATCAAAAAGGGGGAGAATGTGAATGCTTATGTCTTGAAGCATATCAAATGAGTCTTTTATGATAACAAAGTCAAGATGAAGATCAAGATCAAAAGAAATGACTAAGACCAAAAGGAGAAGACCAAGATCAAAAGATGTATATTAGATATAGGTCTTAGAACATCAATGTGAAATGCTCTCAAGGTATCTCCATTATATTCAAATGGTTTTTCAAAGATGTCATAAATCAACTTGTTTTTCAAAGTTCATATTTTTTAAAGAAATGTTTGATTTCAATCTTAGATTATGTTAAACATTTGTAAATCTTATTTAGTCCATGTTCCCTAATGTTAAAAATGGCCTGGAGACTTAATTGGGCTTGAAAAATATGTTCAAAGTGCAAAGTAATCGATTACAAGCTAAACAGAAGTCTTGTAATTGATTACATCAATCATGTAATTGATTACCAAAAAGTCAGAGGGCATGTAATCGATTACACAAGTCTGGTAATTGATTACCACCTACCCAGAAAGCAAAGAACACGTTCATATAGCTATGTAATCGATTAGCAGCATTCTGACATGCCCAACGGCTATATTATTTGGCATTTAATGTTGCCTATTAAAGCCCCCAATGGCTCTATTAATCTAAAAACTTATAAATACACATCTTGGGGCATCATTTGTGGCTAACCAACAATTGAGAAACTTCTTTCAATCACTATAATCCGAGAATCATCATTAAATCACTTGTGCTCTGTTTTTGTACATATTTGAGTTATTCTTCAAGAGCATCATAGGGCTTCAATTTGTGTAAATATACTCTTATGAGAGTTTCATCTTATATACACTTTGATTCTTTGTAAAGGGAAGGAGGTATCCCTCTAGAGAAAAGAGAGTGAGGTATCTCTCAAAGATTATAAAGGGTAAGGTATCCCTTATTGTGAAGAAGGTGAGGTACCCTTCAAAGGTTGTAAAGGGGGTGAGGTATCCCTCTAGTGAAAAGGGTGAGGTATCCTGGTTTTGAGGCTCAAGCACAAAGGGTGAGGTATCCCAAGGTGTGATGAGTGCTCGTTTGTATAAAGGTTTTCAAGCACCAATTCAAGCTTGAAGTTTAGTGGAAAATCTTGAGTGGTTTGCTTAAGGACTAGACGTAGGTCACAAGGGATGGCTGAATTAGGATAAATATGTGTTTATTCTTCTCAACTCTATCTCTTTACTTTGTGCTTTAATTATATATGCTTGTGTTGAGTTTGATATCTTGCTTTGCTTGAATACTTCTATCTTGGATTGTTTATTTGTGAGTGATTCATTTGATCTCATTTATCTATTCACTTCAATTAAACAATAGCTTCAACGAAAATTTGATAAACAAGTGCTTTGCGAAAGATTTGCGAAAATATTTCATAAACTCAATTCACCCCCCTCTTGAGTTTGAGGCCACTTGGTAACAAATTCATAGCATATAGAATATTACAATAGCTTAGGGATAGAGATACTTTTTGAGTTAAACAGAGAGTGAAGCTTCTTTAGAATGTTCTTCGTTTATTAGTCCTTTGAGTTTGAGCTTTCTTTTATTGAGTATTCCATTCCATTGCGCTTGAAGAAAGTATCCTCATGTCCCTCAGAGTGATGCTTCTTTAGAATGTTCTTCGTTTATTAGTCCTTTGAGTTTGAGCTTTCTTTTATTGAGTATTTCATTCCATTGCACTTGAAGAAAGTATCCTCATGTCCCTCTTCATTCAACTCTTATATTTATCCATTTATGGTTGACATTTCAATATTTGATGACTATATAGAGACACTTGCAAAGCTAACTCTAAAAGTTCTCTAAAAATATAAGTTAGCATCAAATATAATTTATTATCATTTACAAGCATAATTTAGGTTGATATATAATGTAAAGCATGTACCACATTATCAACCATGCAATGTTAGTTCTAACAAAAATGCATGAAGCACATATGCATTTGAATCCACAAATATGATTTAAACATTTTAAGGCATGATTCAAGTTTATCAAGAAACACATGATCATCATCAAAACTTATTTAGGCATTTTTAGGCAAATAATGATCATTTAAGATATGTAAAGGCATAAAAAAAACTTTCTACTTCTTCAAATATCATATGATATTCAATTTAAAGCATAAATAAGGATAGAAGATTGATTTCACAAAAAGTGTACTCTTTGAGATTTTGTAGGTGACTCTAACTTCCAAGCTTCAAGTATTTATGAGGGAATAGAGATTCTTTGCACCCCTTTTAAACTTTACTATCCTCAAGTTGAATATAGTAATTCCATTTAAATGCTTGCTTGAGGAAGTTATCACCCTACAACGCAATTCAAAGTACTTTCTTTGGTATCTATCAATTTTGGATCCATAGAGGTTAGTCATTATACCAAACTCATAAGCAAATAAGCATTTAAAACAATAAGGCAAAACAACAAATTAGATAACAAGGTCAAAAGATATTTCATTTCATTGATCAATTTAGCCAAGCACATATATTCATCAAAATAATAGCCAATTACATTTGGTTAAGCATTTGCATTTTTAGTCCAATTACAAAGAATTTAGTATATACAACAAATTCTTGAGAAATGAAAGGGAAAAGCAGTGTAACCTTTCATATAATCCGTGTTTATTCGAATAAGATGTTCTTTATTCGAATAAACTTATGGGAAACAACCAGACTTGGCTTTCTGCTAAGCATTATTTGAATAACAATGTTGTTGTTTGAATAACAAAGCATTCAAACTTGGCTTACTACCAAGCTTTATTTGAATAACACCAGATAAGAACAGATTCTTAATGCCTATGCCAAACATTATTCGAATAGGATAAGACCTTATTCGAATAAAGGCATTCAAAACACATATTTCAAAGGCTATTGGAAGTCTCTATTCAAATAAACATATCAGAAACAACATTAGTAGGTTAAAACCAACAAGTCCAAAGATTTAAAAACAATCAAGGAATAATTAAGCACTCATTTTAACATGCATTCATGACAACCAAACTAATTTTGGAACAAAAAGAAATGATCACTAAAGTTCAATTCTTAAAGTCATTTTACAAACAAAGGTCAAGTTAGATAAGGATAAAAACAAAATAAAATACATCTAACACAAATACTCATTTTAAGTCATGATTGATAAAAAAACTCAAGCTCAAAGAAATTATCATCAAACATGTCATTTCAAACAAGCGGCGTATTTTATCTAGCATATTAGCATGTATAAGCATTTTCAAGACATAAAGCTAGAAAAGTACTACTTTAAAGCAAGTTAAAGTACAAAACAAATCTCTGCTTATCCAAAGATTGGAAGTCCAAGCTTCTTGGAGACAAGGAAGAAAGTTTGGAATTATTTCTGGTCTTTGTACTTGGAGCAGCCACTTTCAAGATGCCAAAGTCAGCTCTTGGCCTTTAAGCACACCTACAACACACTTCAATTTTTGACTTTTGATAATTTTTTTGGGTCCTTGTATGTTAATTTTTGGCTATTAATCCATTATACTCTCATAAAAATCAAATTTTCCATAATATGTAAATTGAACACAACAAGTTAAATAATCAATTGCCATTAAGCACATAACCAATAACATACTTACTTTAATGATATATAGACAAAACATAGCAAGCATACCTAGGCATTGTAGAATTTTATGTACCAAGATATATAATAGATCAATGAGCTATGGTACAAAAAAAGTGAACATAATCATGTGCTAAACATAATATTCAAATTTTACCTAGTACACATGATTCTATTAATTACTTAAGGCCTACAAGGAATATACCTCAAATGTATTAACTTTACAAGTGAATGTGCATGAGAGGTAAAAACTTTTGGTACCTAGGCCTTGGTAATCAAGGAAATATTTTTTCTTAACCATTGCTTCTCTTTTGGAGTCTTGAATTTTACTAGTTCTACATTTTGTAATTGAGAAGCTTTGGTTGAAGTCATCTTCCTTCTTTGACCAAAATTTCTACCATTGGGCTTTGGAAGCATTCTCCTTGATGAATCCTTTTTCTTTTAAACAATTAGTCCATCCTTTTGAGAAATTTTCTGCATAATTGAAACAGTAGAAGGACATTTTGGTACCCACTTCATCTTGGGTCCTTAAATGTTAGTACTAGGGCATTTAAGATCTTTAGGAACTCATACTATACTATTTGTCATAAAAAGGATTTCTTCAATAATTGCATAAATGAGAAATATGTCCTAGATGATCACAAAAATTGCAACTAGGCCAAAAGTTATAACTATTAGTCAAGGCACAACTCTTTATACTTAAGCCCATTAGCAAGCACCATGGTTCGATCTGACTTCGACCCCACCTGGGCCTTACTAAGGCAGGATGCTGGCCTACAACCAACAATTTTGAAGGCACAAAGTCAAGACAGTAGAAAACCAAAAGGGAACAGTGAGATATTTGGTTATTTAAGTGACTAACTAAACTTCCGATCTGCTAAGAACACTTAGATTTTCCCAAATCAAGTTTCTTAGCTTTCAACAAGTTTAAAATAAATCCTAAGATTCATAAAAAAAACTTGTTTCACCATTTCTCTATTTTTCCATATCTGCAAGTAGTTAATCTGAAATTAAAACACACAATCAGTATGCTTAAAAATACCAAACTAACTCCAATAAATCTCAAATTTTAACGACACCAACTTTAACACATTTGTAACCTAGAAATAAATCCTCCACACTTATTTTTATTAACTAAGTAGTTTAAGCCAATTTCGTAGCTAATAACAACTATATTTCACACATAGTGCTACAGCTAAGTGACTAAACGTGCTCAGAAGATCACAAAATTCAACATGCATGTTAAGCAAGTATTAGGCTACCTCTGTAACCATTTATAAGTCAAACATGTTTCTGAGGGTGTTACATTACTCCTCTCCTTTTTAAAATTTTATCCCCAAAATTTGTTTTACCTAAGGTAAGAAGTCCTAAACAACTCACATGCAAAACTGGTACAACCAAATCTCAAGAAAACAAAATTACTCGACAAGTACAACCATGTACTCACCTCTTCTTGAACCTGGAGACTGTGTTGTCTCCTTGCCTAGCAAAATATAGACCCTCCCCTGAGCTGTGGGCTTGGTGTCTATTTTTGCTTCTTTCTTCTGAGGACAATTCTTGGCGTAGTGTCCCATCTTGCCATACTTATAACATGCTATCTAATAATCACATATTTTATACATTAATAAACCCTTATTTTTAGTCATTTACACTCTCTATGTACTTAATTGATTGAGCTTGGTTATGTTTTGTAAGTTTGGACTCAAATTGGACTTAATTGATTTTTTCAGCATTATTTAGGTCTTATATTGTTTCTGTATTTTAGTTATATCTTGAGTTCTAGACATGTGATAATTATGTATCTTACTTTATAGGAAAGATAAGAGAGAGCTCTACAACTTTCATGAAGAACTCCAGGGCTCAATCGGACATCTAGTGGAGTTAAATAGGATTGGAAGTCAGAACACGGGTTTTGTGACTGGAACCTGAATAGTGTGCAGTAATCAGAGCATAACTCGGGCTGTAGGCACTTCCTTGGGCTGAAATTTGGACACTTAAAAGTTAAGACCCATATCTATAACTTTTATGAAGAACACAAAATTGATCAGACTCCTTGAAGGTGATATTGAGCTTTGAAGTCAGAACAAAGGTGTTGTACTTAGTCCTGAATACTGTTCAGTAATTGGGTCATATCTCAGGCTGTAGGTGGCCTTTGGAGCTGAAACTGATGCCATTAGAAAGATAAGACAAAATGCTACAACTTTCATGAAGACCACTTTGCCATTTTCTAATGTCATCCATGAGATTAAAGCTGAATGATTTTGGAGACAAAGAATCTCACTAATTTTCCACTCATCAACTCACTATTTGGCATTTTCCACTCATCCAACCACTCATCCACTTACTCTTAATCAACCCCCTTATCATTTTGTATCCCTAATCCTCTATAAAAGGGACCATAGGCAGATCATTTGGGTAATCTTGGCTTAGCTTAGATTATGCTATTGTGTTATTTGTTGTAATTTGCTTTTGTTCTAAGTTGAAATTATGTTTATCTTTTTCTTCTACTCTCTTTTTTTCTTCTTGTTTATGGGTAACTAAACCTTCATCTTGCTTGAGTGAAGGAGTGAAGCTTTTGGCAATCAAATAAGGTTAGATTAATTTCTTTCTTGTGCTTAAATGATATATTATCAAGTGATCATTATACGTGTTGTATTTTGTTTTCAATCAATTTAGAAATCCTCCTTGTAAAGTGGAGTTCTTAATTCATTGTAGAGAAGTGATTTGGCACAATAAATGCTTGAACTCATTTACAAGTGTGATTTGGCACAATGAATGCTTGAACCCATTTACAAGTGTTGGTGTTGGTAAATAATTCTTCCTTGTAAAGTAGAGTTCTTGATTCATTGTAGACAAGTGGTTTGGCACAATGAATACTTGAACACATTTACAAGTGTTGGTGTTAGTAAATAATTAAAGGAACCAAAATATAACTACGTATATAATTCTAAATGGACTTTGAATATTTTATTTTCTAATTGGAACCTCTGTTGTGCATGGATTTCAATTGAGTTATTAAAAAAAGAATTAATCTTGTCCTTAATTTATTACCAAAAGTGGATCTCCTAGCCCAAGCAAGTTCTTTAATTTAATTGTAAACAAGTTTTATTATCTTTATTATTGTGACAAAGTCTTCCCTTACCTCAAAGAATTTTTCTTCATCAGTTCTCTATGGATCGACCTCGGACTCCCAAGAAATTTATTACTTGAGACAACTTGCACTTGAGTTTGCATCCTTTAATCCGCATCAAGTTTTTGGCGCCATTGTCGGGGACTTGATTTGAAGTTTTAATTTATTAAGGTTTTTTTTCTTTAATAAAATCTATTCTCTTTTCTCCCTCACTGGAGTAAAAGATTGGTTTGTCTGTCCTTTAGTTTCCTTACTAAGTCTCTAACTTTCTAACTATCTAACTTACTAACTTACTAACTTTCTAATTTTTTACCTATGTCATTTATTTATGTTTACTAACTTTTAATTTATGTCATTTATTTTTGCTTACTAACTTTTATTTTCTCGCTTCTCTAACTTTTAATTTACGTCATTTATTTTCTGCTCTCTAACTTTTTAATTTTTGTTATTTATTATTGCTTTCTAACGTAATGAAATAATTTTTCTTCTTCTCTTCGCTTTCCCGACTCTGGTGGGGCTCGCCTCTCTCTAGTTTTCATATTTTAAATTTATTTTTTGTAATTTACTTTTTACACTTTATTTTCTCGCACTTTATTTTCTGTATTTTACTTTCTGTACTTTCTAACTTACTAATTATTAACTCTCTAATTATCTAACTTTTTACTTTATTAGTTATCTAACTTTTTACTTGTTAATATTTATTGGGTGGTTGGTTTATACCACATCCTTGTTAATATTTAATGGCTGGTGTAAACTGCTAACTTTTACATTATTTTTTTCTATTTTAAGTCATTTATTTATGCTTAATTGGTATCATGATTTAAATTTTAGTTGTTTAATTAAAATTAATCCTAGTACTTTATAAATTAATTTGTTTGAATCACAATCACACACAATTGGCACAATGGCTGAAAATGAAAGTGTACATGATGAACATGAAAATCAACCATTACGAACTATGCGTGAATATTTGCAACCACTTCGAAATTCTAGTCCATCATGTTTTATCTTTCCACTCAATGCCAATAATTTTAGATTTAAGTCATGTATGATTTCTTTACTTCCTAATTTTCATGATTTAGAATCTAAAAGCCTATATTTACATCTAAAAGAATTTGAAGAAGTATGTATTGCTTTCAATGATCAAAATTGCACTGAAGAGATTGTTAAGCTTAAATTGTTTTCTTTTTCTTTAAAAGATAAAGCAAAAACTTGGCTTAACACTTTGAAACCAAGATCAATTGGCACACGAAAAGAAATGCAAGGTGAGTTCTTAAAGAAATTTTTTCCAACACATTAAACCAATGCTATGAAAAGACAAATCCAAAATTTTTCCCAAAATTCAAATGAAGCATATTTTCAATGTTGGGAATGGTTTAAAGATTTGTTAAATTCTTGCCCACATCATGGTTTTGAAAAATGGCGCACTATAAGCTTCTTTTATGAAGGTTTA
This sequence comes from Ormosia emarginata, assembly GCA_029884605.1. Classification (NCBI taxonomy): domain Eukaryota; kingdom Viridiplantae; phylum Streptophyta; class Magnoliopsida; order Fabales; family Fabaceae; genus Ormosia; species Ormosia emarginata. The sequence continues at coordinate 7,557,869 of JAQQTP010000063.1, read as the reverse complement.
ACACCTGAAACTAAACAATTTATGAAAACATGTGCAATGGTGAGTTTCTTGATAAAGAACCTGATGAAGCTTTAGACTATTTAAACCAGTTGGCTGAAAATTCTCAATCTTGGTATAGTACTTACCCTTCTAGAAATTCAATTAGATCTAACCTTGCAAGTGCTAATAAAGAAAAATATCACCTTAGTCAAGAGGAAGATCTAAAGGCTAGGTTTGCCAGTTTGGCTAGAAAAGTTGAAGCCATGGAATTAGAAAAAGCAAAAGAAATCAAATCTATGCAAAATAAAGAAATTTATGGCATTTGTGATGACTTAGGACACTCAACACATGAATGTCCTAAGATTCCTGTTTTTAAAGAAGTTGTACATGAGCAAGTAAATGCAATGAATAATTTTAAAAAGCCATTTACTTCTTCTTTTTCAGATACATACAATCCAGGTTGGAGAAATCACCTAAACTTCAGCTCGAGGAATAATAATCAGTCACAATTTGTGCAACCACCACCTCCTCAGGCACAACAAGACTCTCAAAATTCTCAAGGATGTGCACCTTATGTCTCGCCATATAGAAAAAACCTTGAAGAAACACTGCATGCATTCATAGAAAAGTAAGAGGCCATTAATAAACAAAACAATTAAACCATGATTGACATAAAATAAACTCTTGCTAAACTTTCTTCTACACTTACCATTCATGAGAAAGGAAAACTTCCTTCTCAAGCTAAACCAAATCCTAAGGGTCAGTACAGTCTAAATGAAGGGAGTTCAGAAAACTAACAAATGGACAAAGTCAAGTCAGTGATAACTCTTAGGAGTGGAAACCTTATTAAAAAACAAATTCCCGAACCTTGTGAGAAAGAAGATGAACCAATTCCCCAAGAAAATGAAGAAGTTGACCAAAAAGAGACCAAACTCTCGCTTGCACCCCCATTTCCTCAATTAAACAATTCAAGGAAATTGAATCATAACACTGAAATTTTTGAAATTTTGAAACAAGTAAACGTCAATATTCCTCTGTTAGATGCTATCAAACAAATTTCTTCTTATGCCAAATATTTGAAGGACTTGTGCACAGTTAAAAGGAAACTAAATGTGAAAAAGAAAACATTTTTGGCAGAACAGGTAAGCTTCATTCTTCAGAATAATAATGCGTTGAAATATAAAGACCCTAGTTGTCCTACAGTTTCATGCATTATTGGATAACATAAAATTGAAAAAGCTTTACTTGATCTTGGTGCTAGTGTCAATTTGCTTCCATATTCAGTTTATCAGCAAGTCAACTTGGGTGAGTTAAAACTAACTTCTGTAACTCTTCTACTTGCCAATAAATTAATTAAAATTCCAAGAGGAATAATGGAAGATGTGTTAGTGCAAGTTGATAAATTCATATATCCTGTGGATTTTATTGTCTTGGATACTGAACCTATGGTTGATAGTTGCAAGTCAATTCCTGTTATTTTAGGCCGTCCATTTTTAGCAACATATAATGCTTTGATAAATTGCAGAAATGGAGTGGTGAAGCTAACATTTAGAAACATGACACTGGAGCTCAATGTTTTTAACATGTGCAAGCAACCACAAGAAGTCCTTGATGAAAAGGAGGAAGTTGAAGGAATTGAAGCCATTATAGATTATCATTTTCAAACAAGGAGTTCTGTTGACGCATTAGAAATTTGTTTAGTCAATTCATTTGATTCGAGCATACAGTTAGATGATATCTCTAAAATATGCTCTTTGCTTGATTGTACACAGGTAATGAAGTACAAGGGATGGAAGTCAAGATTTGAAGAGCTATAAAACCCATGAATGATAATGCCCATGAAGAAGTACCCACACCAAAACTAAAGTCATTACCTGCTGGGTTGAAGTACACATTTTTGGGAGAAGAACGAAGCTTTCCAGTGGTAATTTCCTCGTCTCTTATTGAGGAACAAGAATGTATGTTAACAGAAGTACTTAAAAGGCATAAAAGTGCAATTAGATGGACATTTAAGGACATAAAATGCATTAATCCATTAATTTGTACACATAGAATATATTTAGAGGATAATGCTAAAACTTCTCAACAACCTCAAAGAAGATTAAATCCACACATGAAAGAGGTAGTTAGAACTGAAGTCCTTAAATTGCTTGATGTTGGAATTATCTATCCTATCTCCGATAGCCAGTGGGTAAGCCCTACACTAGTTGTGCCTAAGAAATCCATAGTAACAGTGGTTGAAAATGATAAAGGTAAATTAATGCCTACGCAAGTCTCATTTAGTTAGCGTATGTGTATTGATTTTAGAAAATTAAATGCTGCTACTATGAAAGATCATTTTTCCTTGCTATTTCTTGATCAAATTTTGGAAAGGGTAGAAGGACATCCATACTGCTGTTTTCTTGATGGTTATTTGGGTTATAATTAATTACCAATTGCATTAGAAGATCAACAAAAGACTACTTTTACATGTCCCTTTGGTACTTTTGCATATAGAAGAATACCTTTTGACCTTTGTAATGCTCCGGCAACATTTCAAGGATGCATGTTAAGCATTTTTAATGACATGATTGAGTATTATTTAGAGATTTTCATGGATGACTTGACAATTTTTAGAAATTCTTTTGAAAATTGTCTTGATAATTTGGAAAAAGTTCTTAAAAGATGCGAAGTAAAAGGATTTGTGTTAAATTGGAAAAAATGTCATTACATGGTTACCTCAGGAATAGTGTTAGGTCCTGTGATATATTCTAAAGGAATTGAAGTTGATAAAGCCAAAGTTGAATTAATTGCCCATTTGTCTTCCCCAAAAATAGTCAGAGAAGTTTGTTCCTTTTTAGGACATGCGAGATTTTACAGAAGATTTATAAAAGACTTTAGTGTCATATCTAGACCATTTTGTAATCTTCTATTGAAAGATGCACCACTTGATTGGACTCAAGAATGTTAAAAATCTTTTGAAAAATTAATTGGTCTTCTGACATCTGCTCATATCATGCAATCTCCTGACTGGTTTTTGCCTTTTGAGTTGATGTGTGATGCTAGTGATTTTATTATGGGCGCTGTTTTAGGCCAAAGAAAGGAAAATAAGCCACATGTGATTTGTTACGCAAGTAAAACTTTAAATAGTGCACAAATGAATTACACCACTACTGAAAAAGAACTACTTGTTGTAATTTTTGCACTGGACAAATTTTGATCTTACTTAATTGGTTCTTCTATTGTGATTTTCACCGATCATGCTGCTGTTAGATATTTGATGTCTAAGTAGGATTCCAAACCAAGATTGATACGGTGGATCTTGTTGCTTCAAGAATTTAACATCACAATAAAAGATAAGAAATGAGCCTAAAATGTTGTCGTTGATCATTTGTTCAGACTTACAACAAGCTCACCTTTTGATAACACACCCATCAATGATTCTTTTCCCAATGAATTTTTATTTTCTGTTAATTTCATGCCTTGGTTTGCTAACACAGTCAACTTTCTTGCAACAGGAAAGATGCCGCCTCAATGAACGCACCAAGATAGAAGGAAATTTTTGACAGAGGTGAAAATTTTTTATTGGGATGACCCATATTTGTTCAAATATTATCCTGACCAAATCTTTCGGAGATGTGTGCCTGATAGTGAGGTAGGTAGTGTCATTAAATTTTGTCACTCAGAAGCATATGGAGGTCACTTTCCTTCAAAGAAAACAGTTGTAAAAATCTTGTAGTGTGGATTTTATTAGCCCACTTTATTTAAGAACTGCTATACTTTTTGCAAAAGTTATGAAAATTGTCAAAAATTTGGCTCAATTTCAAAAAAAAAAACATGATGCCTCTGAACCCCATCTTTGTCATTGAATTTTTTGATTGTTGGGGAATCGATTTCATGGGCCCATTTCCATCCTCATTTGGATTTGTATATATTTTGGTTACAGTTGATTATGTCTCAAAATGGATTGAAGCGATTCTATGTTGACACAATGATCATAAATCTGTTCTCAAATTTTTAAAAGAAAATATCTTGTGTTAATTTGGAATCTCTCGAGCTATCATAAGTGATGGGGGAACACATTTTTGCAATAAACCATTTGAATCTTTAATGAAGAAATATGATATTACACATAAATATACCACCCCTTATCACCCTCAGACAAATGGACAAGTTGAATTGGCAAATAGGGAGATTAAACAAATTTTGGAAAAAACGGTTAACCCAAATCATAAAGATTGGTCTTTAAGACTAAATAATGCACTTTGGGCTTACCGTACTGCTTTCGAAACATCTTTAGGCATGTCACCCTATCAGTTAGTCTATGGAAAACCTTGTCATTTTCCTGTAGAATTGGAACATAAAGCATTTTGGGAGATGTCATTCTTTCAAATTTAAGAAAATATTTTCCTTCCCTCCCTTAAAATGCTCTGACAAAAATCTACAAAACTAAATGTGAAAGATTAAGACTGTTAATGCACAAGGGTATGCCAGAAGATGTACGCTGGATAACTGAAGTTAAGGTCCGACTAGTAGGTGAGTCTTCATTTTCATTTGACTCATACATGCCAAGTCTTGGAAGAAGTCTGTATTCTAAAAGGAGAAGAACAAAAAGGTTACAAGTCTATCACAAATGTGCACGATGGAATTGTAAGAAGTGATGTCGTTCTTTGGGGATGGTTTTCGCAAACAGAGAAGATAAAATTTTCTTCATTAAGAATGGACTGAGTAAGTAGTTATTAGATGATATATTATTAACTCTTGAGACACATTCTTATGGATTTGTGCATCGTGAACTTCTTAATTTGTGAAATCTCTTCAAGGATGAAGAAAAACGCTATAGTCTTGGGAATCTGACTATAAAAGACCCTGTTTGCCAATTTATAAGAAAATTAGATGGGAAACTTATCCTCAACTCATAGAAGGCATTTAAGTCGTTACTGGACATGAAACCAGAGGCAGATGTGAGTCATATCCATAACAATTTGTACATATTATCTTCTTCTTCTTCATGTTTTCTTAAAAAAAATATTTGAACAAGGGCGATCTGGAAGGAGTACCATGACTTTAATTAGTTGTGGAGCCCCAGCCTTTGGCTGACCCATCATTGACTCGGGTGGACCTTTGCACGCTGGTCTTTAAAAAAGGTTCGTGTACCGTGCTCTATAGAGAGTCATACTCCATAACCCAATGTTTACCATCTAGGCACTGTGGAGTTGATGGACAGCCAGAAGCGTCTCACTTTGGTTATTAGTGAGAAGTAAAAAGTGTATGAGGCATCTGAGCTTGATCCTCTCTTTTATTAGAAGGGGCTCTCAGTGTCTTGGGATGGGATGTTTTGTGTAACACCTTGAAAATTTATAATTTAGTGATAAATAGTCGTTTTATAATATTTGTGATTTTTGTGAATTTTTTTGAATTTTTTTAAGAACGTAAAATATTTTAATATTATTCCTCATTTTACGTGCACGCTGAGCGGAGCTGGGAAAATGAGATATTTTTTTCGAGAACCTTGAGCTGTGGAAACGTCGACGGGGGATCTTACTAAACCTGATGCTAGACACGATTTACGAAGTTTCACATTTTTCAAAATTTTTATCTGATAAATAAAAATCGCAGAATAATTTTATTATTCATTAGACAATAAATATTAATTTTTGTTAACTGTAATTTCTGTCCACTGATAATAAATCTGATACATTGTTAGTCATATTTTAGAGTAAACTTTAATGACATCACGATGGTGACATCATCACCATGACATCACCTTAACTTTTCAAAAGATGGAAACTAAGCTTGTTGGAGAAGCTTAGAGGAAGCTTCCTTGCACTTTCCTATTGGCTTGTAAGAGAAGCTAATTCTTCTCTCCTCCTCTCCACCACACAATTTTGTAGGCTCTTTGTGGCCACTCATTTTGTTCCATGCATTTACACAAAATGCACTTAAGCTACATTTCATTTCATTTCACTTTACTATCACTTTCTATCTCTACCTTCCATCTTCATTTTTTCTCTCAACCATTTTCTCCTCCTTCTCTCTAACTCCACAGCAATACCCATTTTGAGAGCCAAAATTTGTGTTTCTCACTTTACCATCTTCATTCCAATTTCAAAACACACAAAAGTCTACTATTTTCTTTCTCCACTATTTCTCTCTCCATCTTCTTCTCTTAACTTTCTCTTCCCTCTCCAACCCCACAGCCATGGTGGCTTGAAGGAGGCTAAACCCTTCACTTCACTTCATTCAACTACTCATTTGTTTATCTCATCATTCCTATCAAAGAGAAAAAGCAAAAAGCTCTCACCTTTCTCATTATCAAGCTCACGACCTCACCCCTCAAATCCACTCATCCATCTTCTTTAATTCCAACCAAGTCTTGATCTTGAATCTAGACACCATTCTAAGCAACTTTTATGTTGTGATCATCACCAAAATCTACCATTTTCATTTTGTTCCATCAAACTTCAAAGTTGGAGACTTTAAGGTAAACTTCATAGCTTTTTCACCTTTCTTTCCCATTTTCGTGATTCTTGATCTTGTAGGTGATCAAGGATTCCTTTTCTAAGCTTTGATGATGATTTTGGTGAGTTTTGATGTCCTTAAGGTTTTCTTGAAGGTGGAAAACGAAATTCAAGAACAAAAGAGCTTACTTTCTTGTGTTGTCTTCAATCGGTAAAAGGGAGATTTACTCACTTCAACCTTTATTGGAAGTGAGGGAACCTTTGTGTGTTGTTGATGGAAGAATTCTCAAAGGATTGCTCTCTTTGCATGCTTATTTTTCATGTTATGTGTTTACTTGACTTATATGAAAATGTTGGTTGTTTTGAGTGCTTTAATGATGTTGGATTGCTTGGATTAGATGAATGGAAATTTGAGGGTTTCCTACCCTTTTGGGGAGGTCATGGTTTTGATCCTAATTTTAGGGGTTTGGATTTGATTTTGTATGAAATGAAACTTAGGTAATTAGGTATTAAATGATTGATGCATGAAATGGAAAAATTGTGTTTTGATGCTTTAGGGAGGCTCACGGCCTCTAAGGGGATTTTGTCCAAGTGGTGCTTTTGTGCATCCTTGGGAATTAAACAATTTAGACATAAGTAATTTATAAAGCGGTGGAAGAAATTGATTGAGTAATGGCTCTTGAGAGGCCACATTTTTTTAAGGGTTCTTTGACCCAAAATTTGCATAATTGATCAAGACTTAGGAAATTAAGAATGTTGGATACATAATGTGAAATTGTGGTATGTGTTGAACCATATATATAAAATGTTGATATTGAGAATGGATTGTATGATATTGTGACTCCACGTGTGGGACTAAGTACTTGTTGATGTGTACTTGACTAAATTGTGGCATGAAGTTGTTGAGGATTGACTATATGCCCTTGTGGTATGTTCCATGGGAAATATATATTGTTAATGAATATGCATGATATGCATTGTGTTATGAGGAACATACAATTGATGAACATACATGATGTACATTGAGTCGTCATGCATATGTGAATGCCCATTGGACTTTGTTGGAAAGGCGATGTATGCCTAGGAGATTGAATTACACCTTAGTGCGGGTGCGAATAGACTAAGCGTAGGTCATGTGTGTTGACCTTGGGGGCGTCGGGGTGCGGGTGTTTCACAAGGACAATTATGAGCTCCTCTGTGTTGTAGGATAAACCGATGCAAACACATAGAGGATCCGGACTGAGACGCTGTCCTATGTCGCGATCTTGTTGAGAGTGCCATGTATAAGCCATGTCGCGCAAAAGATTATGTTTATGATGAGCACTTTATTTTTAAGGCTAACGAGATATTGACATGTACTCCTCGATCATTCTCTCCGAATGTTTATGTCTAGCTCCATGGAGTAGGATTTTGGTACCATGTGCACGTGCATAGTGAGCCAGCATATCATTTGACATTTATACATTTACCTATTTTCATGATGATGAAACTGTTGTTCATTTATATGATGATTGGACTATTGCTTTAAATGAGGTTATGATTATTTGAACTGTCTTGTTGTTTATTATCTGAGACTCTATGACTATTTCTTTTATTGTATGTCACTATTCCTGTTTAATATTGTTGCCTTGCTATGTGGGCGTTCTACATGTAACACCCAAAAAAAAAAGTGTTTGTTTAATTATCAATGATAATTTTATAATATTCTTGACTTTTAGGATTTTTTCAGAAAAGACGAATATTTTAATATATTTCTTGTTTTACGTGCACACTGAGCAGAGATCTGCGATGGTCAGTGTAACGCTCCGGAAATCATTTATTTTACCATAAATAGTCATTTTCCAATATTTGTGATTTATGTGAATTCTTTCAGAATTTTTCAGAAACGACGAATATTTTAATATATTCCTCATTTAATATTTTCCAATATTTTAATATATTTCTAATATATTCCTCGTTTTTCGGAAACGACGAATATTTTAATATATTCCTGTGGCTGATAAACTCTAAATTGTGAACATGTCGACAGGGGTTCTTACTAAACCCGAGGTCGGGCACAATTTACGAGGTTTATGTTTTTTGAGATTTTACCTGATAAATGAAGTTGCGGTACCGTAAAATCATCCGATGAATAATAAAATATTATTTTCATCATCTGTAACTCTTCTACACTGGGGGAAAAATGATACTGACAGTGTAAATATTTATCTGTGTTAGTGTGCCCAATTAGGAGATAACCTTACTTTCACTTTATTGTGAAACGTGCAAAACTTCCCTTGCAAGCTTGGAGGAAGCTTCTAGGAAATTTCCTTCACTCTTTCCCCATGCAAATGATCACCTCTCCCTTCTCTCTCCTCACTCACGGCTGAAGCAACATTTTGGGGGGGGGAGGGAATATTTCATTTTGCTTCACTTAATTAATCATATGAATTATTTCAAAATACACCTAATGCACCTTCTCTCTCTACCTTCACTCTTCTTCTTCCTTTTGAAATTTTCTCCTCCTTCTCTCTAGAAGCTCACGGCCAGCAGCAGCCCCATGCCCTCATCCATCACAAAAATTCCATCCAACCCTATTTTTTTAATCCTCTCCACTTCCTAAACACTTCTCTTGCTTGTGGCTCTTTGAAAATCCACCATTTTCACCATTTTCTTCAAGCTTCAAGCTTAGGGTTTTTGGGTAAGTTTCTTGATTCTTCACTTTCCTTTCTCATTTTCGTTTTTATGGTCTTCTTGGTGACCATACATGCTTTGTTTGTCAAGCATTGGTGCTATTTTGATGAAGTTAAAATTTTAGGGTTCTTGGTGGTGCCCAATTCGAAAATTGCAAGAAGTTTCTTGGAGGCTTCTCTTGTTTTCTTCACTTTGGTAAGAGGAAGACACTCCTCTTCAACCTCTAATAGCATTCAGAAACCTTGGTCGTGGTTGATTGTGAGAAAATCCTAATGAGGGTTATTCTTTGGTTACATGATTTGTGTGTTTACATGTTGTGTATACAATGTTTATGCTATTGGATTAATTGTTTGGGTATATTGGTGTATTGGAATGGATTGGAAGACATGAAATGGAAAAAAATGATTTGAGATTTCCTCTTGGAAGGCCACGGTTTTAGGGTTCAAAAATATGGGTTCTTTGTGAACAATTGTAACAAGTGAAAGACTTAAATTAATCAAGTGTGAAATATAAAATTAATGGAATGGAAGAATTGGGAACTAAATCCGCTAGGGAGGCAACGACCTCTAGGGCCTTTTTGGGACTTAATTATGCAATTTTGGTAACCTTGGAACTTAGATAATCAAATGATTTAAATCATAGGTAATAGGATAGAAAAATTAGCAAATTGAAAACAATTGGATATAACTTGAGATTCATAAATTTTAAAGAACTAAGAATGAAATTTGTCATAAAACTTTAAGGTAATTTTACTAGGGCAAGAACAAGAGAGTGTGAGACTTTGAGATCTTAGAATAACCTTCTAAGTGTAGGAGAATAAATTACATTAAGAAAATTTAACTAATTATGAGAATTTAATTAGAGACGAACTTTGTAAGAAAGACTAATTTTAAGTAAGGATTCATAATAGACCTTAAAAATGTATTACTCTATTTAATTTCAATATTATGAAATTATGGGTCCATGTGAGTGACCAATGATGTGTTGATACTCTCTTGGCCAATTGTGGCACGTTGTGGAATTGTATGCAATGATGATCATACAAGTTCATGCATAGAGTCTTTATGCAATGTGAAATGTCCTTTGGACTGTTGTTAAGGCCAAGTTGCCTAGGAGATTGAACACACCTTAGTGCGGGTGTGAGTAGACTAGTGTAGGTCGTTGTAGACCTTGGGGACATCGGGGTGCGGGTTCCTCGCAATGGGCAGTTAGTAGCTCTCCTGCCCATAGGGCAGACCGATGCAAACGCACCGACAATCCAGACCGACACATTGTCCTATATCGTGATCTAGTGTAGACTATCTATACAATGCCTGGATGTGCACGTGGAAAACTACTGAGTTATAGCACTTTGGCCTCGGCAGCCGAGTTGCAAACGTGTCTCCTGATCTTTCTCTTCGACTGTTTATGTCTAGCTCCATGGAGTAGGAATTTGGGTACTGTGTGCATATGCATCATGAGAGGTCATACCACCTGATAATTACTGCTTTATATGGATTTGAACTGTTTATTATTATTATGATGAATGACTGCCTGGAACTGTTTACCTACTTATTGTTGTATTTACTGTCTATTATTATCATTATTGTTCTTGAAATGCTATCTGGGCACGTCGTGCCATTTTGTTTCTTGCTGCTATAATTGGTAATGATGGTAGGATGTCTTACCTCTTTCCTGTATTTCTGTTATTTTCTACCTATATATTGTGTCCCATCGAAGACGACGGCAAGGAGGTTGGAGCTCCCGATTTCCCCGGCTTCTGGCCTGATCACGATTAGCATCTACTGTGAAGCATGGAGGCACGCATGTGCGAATTTCTAGGTGATGTGCGTATGACCTTCCTTGGGGGGCTAGAATGCTGGCACATTAATCTGAGTTCCGACCGCTGTGTCTACCTTGGAGACGTATCGATCTCTTTGGCCTGGAGATGCCATGAGCCGCCGATTCTTACCTACTATATTAGCCTGCGTTTGGAGTTTTATCTGCCCATCCAGGACATGTGGGGTGACTGCTACTACACCCCACAGGAAGACTCTTTTGATTCCACTACTCGGGCTCCTGCCCATGGCTCTGTGGTTCCTATAGAGGTTTCCTCGGATGAGGAGGTGTGAATGCATGTGTCTCGAAGCATGTCAAATGGTTTTTGATGATAACAAAGTCAAAGATGAAGACCAAAGAGCAAATGAGAAAGCCAAGTATCAAAGGAAGAAATCAAGAGGCTTAGATATAGGCATAAGTACATCAATGTTAAATGCTCCAAAGATATCTCAAATGGTTTTTTAAAAATGATTTTAATCAATATGGGTTTCAAAGATAAATTCCTAAAAAGAGAACTTCTTTTATCCTGGATCATGCCAAACAATGCTACATTTTGTTTAATCCATGTTTTCTAAAGCTTAGGAATGATATAAAACAGTTTTAAGGCTTGAAAAATGAGTTTAAGGTATAGTGTAATCGATTACCAGAGTTTAGTAATCGATTACAAGCTAAACAGAAGCCTTGTAATCGATTACATCAATATTGTAATCGATTACCAGAAAGTCAGAGAACGTGTAATCGATTACACCAAGTCATGTAATCGATTACCATGTTCCAGAAAGCCAAGAACACGACCAAAAGGGGCATGTAATCGATTACATCAATATTGTAATCGATTACCGTAAAAATCGAGAACGTGTAATCGATTACACCAAGTCATGTAATCGATTACCATGTTCCCGTAAAAGCCAAGAACACGACCAAAGGGCCATGTAATCGATTACATCAATATTGTAATCGATTACCATGAAGTCGAGAGGGCGTGTAATCGATTACACAGGTCATGTAATCGATTACCACAAGCCCAGAAAGCCAAGAACACGTTGTATTTTCCATGTAATCGATTACCAAGGTTCTGACATGCCCAACGGCTATATTGAATGCATTTAATGCTTGGCTTTAACCACCTCCAACGGCTCTTTTAATGAATGGGCTTTAAATACAATGGCTGGGGCATCATTAAGGGTTGTTCTTGAACCTAAAAACATCATAGCAACACATCATACGAGAATCAAACTCTGAAATCTTTCTTGCTCTGTTTTTGTCCAATCTTTGAGATATCTTTGTGAGCATTATTAGAACTTCAATTTGTATCATCTACTCTAGTGAGAGCTTCTCAAATTCAATCTTAATTGCTGTATAAGATAGAGGGTGAGGCATCCCTCAATTTGTAAAGGGTGAGGCATCCCTTTGTTTGAAGAGACTCAAGCTCAAGGGTGAGGCATCCCAAGGAGTTGAGGGCTCAAGTTTGTAAAGGTATTCAAGCACCTATTGAAGCTTGAAGATATAGTGGAAAATCTCAAGTTGTTGCTTGGGGACTGGACGTAGATCACAAGTGGATTGGTGATTGAACCAGGATAAACGATTGAGTTTGTTTTCTCTAAACCCTTCTCTTTATATTTGTGCATTGCTTATACTCTTACTTGATTACTTCTCTCTTGGTTGGTTATTAAGCAATATACATTGTTCTTAACAATTCATTCATTTCAATTAGTCAATAGCTTCAACGAAAATCAATAATCAAGTGTTTTGCGAAAGAATTGCGAACTTGTTTTACAAACTCAATTCACCCCCCCTCTTGAGTATTGAAGCCACTTGGTAACAAGTGGTATCAGAGCTAGACTCTTGTATAAAGAGCTTAGCCGCTTCAAGAGTAAAGATGGCTTCAAATGGTTTTTCTAATGAAAGTTCTTCTATAAATAGGCCTCCCTTTTTCAATGGGGACGGTTATGCATATTGGAAAGAAAAAATGAAGATTTTTATTGAAGCTATTGATATTGATGTGTGGGATGTTATTGAAAATGGTCCTTTTATCCCCACACGTCTAGTTGATGGTGTTAGAACAAATACACCAAGAAATGGATGGACCGATGATGACAAGAAAAAGGTTCAATACAACTTGAGAGCCAAGAATATCATTACTACCTCTTTAGGATATGATGAGTTCTTTAGGGTATCAAATTGTAAGACCGCTCAAGAAATGTGGGATACATTGCAAGTAACTCATGAAGGTACAAGTGGGGTAAAAAGATCTAGGATTAACACACTCACTCACGAATATGAATTGTTTAGAATGAACCAAGGGGATTCAAGAAATGCAAAAACGTTTTACTCATATAATTAATCATCTTGCTTCATTGGAAAAAACTTTTGCCAATGAAGATCTTATTAACAAAGTTTTGAGATGTTTGAGCAGAAATTGGCAACCCAAGGTGACGGCAATATCGGAATCAAGGAATCTTGCCGCAATGACTTTGGCCACTCTCTTTGGAAAGCTTCAAGAGCATGAGTTGGAACTAAACCGATTAAGTCAAAATGAGGAGCAAGATAAGAAGAAAAAGGGAATTGCACTCAAAGCCACCTCTTCCATACTTGAAGATGATGATGAAGATGGTGAAGAGGATGCTGAAAATATTGAACTAAGTGAGGAGAATCTTAGTCTCCTTGTGAGAAAATTTAGAAGATTCCTAAAGAAAAAGGGACTTCAAAGAAGACCACCTTTTCCTCAAAAGAAAGCATATCACAAAGGAAAAGGATCCTCTACTCCTCCAAAATGCTACGAATGCGAAAAATCGGGGCATATGAAAATGGAGTGTCCTACATATCTCAAGAAGACGGAGAAGTTTGAGAAAAAACCCTCCAAGGAAAAGAAAGGAAGAAGAGCATACATAGCTTGGGAGGACAATGACTTAAGTTCTTCCGACGACTCGGAAAATGAAGAAGGCCATCTTTGCCTCATGGCTCAAGGAGAAGAAGGTGGAGAAAGCGACACCGAGGTAACCTCTTCTAACCTAGAACCTCCACCTACTTATGATGAATTGCAAGATGCCTTTCAAGAATTGCATGATGAATCTTTGAGACTCACTAAAATGATTTTATCTTCAAATAAAACAATCTCCCTATTGACAAACAAGGTTTCTACTTTAACTAAGGAGATAAATGAACTTAAAATTGAAAATGAGACCTTAGGACTCATAGATGCTAATTCTTCATGCATGACTTGTTCCTCACATGATAATGCATCCATATCATTACCTTGTTTATCATGTAAAGCTTTTGAAAAAGAAATTGAGGACTTGAAAAACACTCTTGCAAAATTTACTATAGGAAGAGATAATTTGAACACGCTACTAAGCAAACAAAGGTGTGTTTTTCAAAAAGCCGGATTGGGATACAATCCAAATAATCATCAAAAATTCTACAATAATTTCTTTGTTCCATCTAAAACTTCAAGTACCCCCTTTATCAAATGTTTTCATTGTGGTAGGAAAGGGCATAGTGCATCCACTTGCAATGTTAGAAAGAATATAAATACTAAAGTTAGAATAAAAAGGGTTTGGGTTCCTAAAGGCACCATGCCTAACTCTAACACACAAGGACCCAAGACAATTTGGGTACCAAAAGTTAAAACTTGAATGTGTGTTGTAGGTGTGCTTGAAGACCAAGAGCTCAAATTGGTATCTTGATAGTGGTTGCTCCAAGCACATGACCGGTGATGGGTCCAAGTTCTCCTCCCTTACTCTCAAGAAACATGGTCATGTCACATATGGTGACAACAACAAAGGGAAGATTCTTGGAATTGGCAAAGTTGGTAAGACTCCTTCATCATCTATTGATAATGTTTTACTTGTTGAAGGACTTAAACATAATTTGCTTAGTATTAGTCAATTATGTGATAAAGGCAATAGAGTTATATTTGATTCAAATTGTTGCATAATTGAGAGTAAGGATGATAAACATGTTAGGTTTGTTGGTCATAAGGTCAATAACATATATATGATTAGCCTTGATGACATTTCCTCAAATGATGCTAATTGCTTTATGACTAGAGAAAATGATTCATGGTTATGGCATAGAAGAATTGCTCACATTCACATGGATCACTTAAACAAATTAGTTTCTAAAGAACTAGTAATTGGTCTTCCAAAGCTCAAATTTGAAAAAGATAAACTTTGTGATGCATGTCAAAAGGAAAAACAAGTAAAGGTCTCTTTTAAAGCTAAAAATGTGGTTTCAACTTCAAGACCTCTACAACTTTTGCACATGGATCTTTTTGGTCCCTCTAGAACTATGAGCTTTGGTGGGAATTACTATGCCTTAGTGATTGTGGACGATTTTTCTAGGTTTACATGGACATTGTTTTTATCTCACAAAAATGATGCTTTTCAATCATTCAAAAAGCTTGCTAAAGTTATCCAAAACGAAAAAGGTTTTTGTATTGCATCCATAAGAAGTGATCATGGTGGTGAATTTGAAAACCATGAATTTGAAACGTTTTGTGATGAACATGGCATTGAGCATAATTTTTCAGCCCCTAGAACACCACAACAAAATGGTGTTGTTGAAAGAAAAAATCGATCTTTAGAAGAAATGGCAAAAACTATGCTCAATGAGGCCAACCTTCCTAAGTATTTTTGGGCGGATGCGGTTAACACCGCTTGTTATGTTATGAATAGGGCTCTAATAAGGCCAATTTTAAAGAAAACCCCTATGAACTATACAAAGGAAGGAAACCAAATGTCTCACATTTTCATGTCTTTGGATGTAAATGTTTTGTTCTAAATAATGGAAAGGGTAACTTAGGAAAGTTTGATGCAAAATCTGATGAGGGAATCTTTCTTGGTTATTCTATACATAGTAAGGCCTTTAGGGTTTATAACAAACGAACAATGACCATAGAAGAGTCCATACATGTTGCATTTGATGAGACTAACCCAAACGAGCCAAGAAAGGAGCTTGTTGATGATGTTGCAGAAAACCTTGCAAGAATTCACCTTGGAAATCAAGAAGAAGAAGTCAAGAAGCAAGAAGAAAGCCCATATGATTCCCAAGACAAGAGGACTCTCAAATCATGGATCTTCCCAAGGAATGGAAACATCAAGATATCATCCTCTTGACAAAGTGATAGGTGATGTATCAAAAGGGGTAATCACTCGTAACTCTCTTAGAGATGCATGTAATCATATGGCTTTTGTTTCTCAAGTTGAACCTAAAAACATAAATGAGGCCATTAATGATGAACATTGGATCTTGGCCATGCAAGATGAATTAAATCAATTTGAAAGGAATCAAGTTTGGGAATTAGTCCCAAGGCCCAATGATCATCCAATAATTGGCACCAAATGGGTTTTTAGGAACAAACTTGATGAAACAGGCTTAATAATAAGAAACAAGGCTAGGCTTGTAGCTAAGGGTTATAATCAAGAAGAAGGTATAGATTATGAAGAAACGTATGCTCCCGTAGCTAGACTAGAAGCCATTAGAATGTTACTTGCATATGCTTGCATCATGGATTTCAAACTCTTTCAAATGGATGTCAAAAGTGCCTTTTTAAATGGTTTCATACAAGAAGAAGTATATGTTGATCAACCTCCCGGTTTTGAAAACTTTGAGTTGCCCAACCACGTTTTTAAACTTAAAAAGGCCTTGTATGGCTTAAAACAAGCTCCTAGAGCTTGGTATGAAAGGTTGAGCAAGTTTCTTTTGGAAAATGGTTTCTCTAAGGGAAAGGTTGACACAACTCTTTTCATCAAACATAAAAAGCATGACATTTTACTTGTTCAAATATATGTTGATGATATTATATTTGATGCTACTAATGACTCTCTTTGTAAAGAATTTGCCAATATCATGCAAAGTGAGTTTGAGATGTCCATGATGGGTGAGCTCAACTTCTTCCTTGGACTTCAAATCAAGCAAACAAGAAATGGGACTTTCATAAGTCAATCAAAATATTGCAAGGAGTTGCTCAAGAAGTTTGGAATGGAAGGAGCAAAGCAAATGGCTACACCAATGGGAACTTCCTGTTACTTGGACAAGGATGAAGGAGGTAAATCGGTAGAAATCACTAAGTATAGAGGTATAATTGGCTCACTCCTTTATCTTACCGCGAGTAGACCGGATATCATGTTTAGTGTATGCATGTGTGCTAGATTTCAAGCAAATCCTAAAGAATCACACCTAAGTGCTGTAAAACGTATTATGAAATATCTAATAGGCACTTCACAAATGGGATTATGGTACCCTAAGGGTGCTTCATGTTGTTTGGTTGGTTATTCCGATTCTGATTTTGCTGGGTGCAAAATGGATAGGAAGAGTACTAGTGGGACATGCCACTTGCTTGGAAGCTCACTAGTTTCTTGGCATAGCAAGAAGCAAAATAGTGTGGCATTGTCAATGGTAAGCTGAATATGTTGCCTAGGAGTTGTTGTGCTCAAATCCTTTGGATGAAGCAACAACTTCTAGACTATGGTCTTGAGCTGGATCACATCCCCATAAGATATGATAACACTAGTGCAATCAATCTATCTAAGAATCCCATTTTACACTCAAGAACAAAGCACATTGAAATAAGGCATCATTTCATAAGAGATCATGTTCAAAAGGGTGATTGCATGCTTGAATTTGTGGAAACCACTAAGCAACTAGCAGACATTTTCACTAAACCTTTAGCAAAAGAAGCCTTCTATTATATAAGAAATGAACTTGGCATATTAGATCAATCATGTATAAGCTAAATTGCTGCATAATCCATCATTTTGCTGCATAAAGAAACTTTTTCTGCATAATCAAGCCTTTTTCTGCACAATCATGGTTATTTGCTGCATAATTTTTGATTTTTATTCCTATACTGACTTGAGCGTCGGAGATTCCCCCTAAGTTGTTTTGTAGGTGCTTCCTCATGTCAAAGATCTCCAAGAAATGCAAAAACTGACCAATCCATCCAAAATGGGGTAATTCTTGGTAAAAGTAACAATCTTGATATGATTAAGTGTTTAAATCAAAATCTATGTGAATTGTATGCCTAAATGATGTTTGAAATTGATTTAGCATGCTTATGAATCAACTTGATTGTCTTAAAATTGATCCTCAGCTGATTGAAACGCAAAAACTGAGTTTTGGTAGTTTGGTAATCGATTACAAGACCCTTGTAATCGATTACAAAGGTTCTGTCGAACCCGATATCGATTACACACAACTGCGTAATCGATTACATCATTTCCCGAACTCGGGTAATCGATTACACATATATCGTAATCGATTACAAGGTTCCCAGACTTGTAATCGATTACACCGAAATTGTAATCAATTACGAGGCAAACAGAAAGCATGTAATCGATTACACAACCCATGTAATCGATTACGGAGGGGTTTAAAAGGCTTCGACGCGCGAAAGGTCACTCATTCTAAACATTTCACCTTTCCTCTCCTCTTCTCTCACGAAGCTCTCCACTCTCAAATCTCTCCTTCTCATTCATTTCTCCACCAAATCTCCCAAAATCTCCTCCCTCTCACTCGAAATCACTTCCCCACCATAACCCAACCATCAAATCACCTCCAAATCAACCACATTTCCACCCACACCTTCACCCACACTCTCTCTCGTTCTTCTCCCCTTCGTCCCCCACGAGCCACACCCTCCAAACACCACTCACACCCTTCCATTCATCCATGGTTGAACCAAGCCAACGCACTAAACGTGCAAGCACAGGGACCACTGTTGGTGAGTCCTCCAGTGCTCCCCCACGCAACATTTCGGGCTTGGATCTCACCAGACATTTCTTCACCACCAAGAAGGCGGAGCTCTTCAGGAAGAACTTCCAACTAAGGAAGCTCATCTCTCCGCGCTATCTTCCTCACTCCTTCTGCACGAGTGAGCCTCTACAGTGCTTCCAACTGCTTGAGAGGCTAGGATTGCTTGGATTTTTAAGCATTCAGAAAGCCATCTATCCCAACCTGGTACGTGTGTTCTATGCCAACGTGAGGTATGAAGACCATTGCTTGATCTCTGAAGTGAAGAAAACTCAGATTAAGATCACTCGGGAAGAATGGTGTAGGTTGACCAAGCTAACCTATGCTGGGACCAGCTTCTATGGCAACGAAAATGCCAGGGGTGATGAGTTTGAGTACAAGAGCGCCTTGACATCCTTGCTTCGCTCAGGCTACGTGCTTCCCAGGAACAACAAGAGAGTTATGGCGACTGGCCTAACAATGGAGAACAGGGTACTCCATTATTTGGTGGTTCGAGGCCTGATTCCCAGAGGAGGGAATTATTCCCAGATACTACGTGATGACGTGGTGGTCTTGTGGGCCATGACCACTGATAGGCCAATCAACTGGGCCAATTACATCATTCAGCACATGCTGGATGTAAAGAAAAAGAAAAACTCTGCCCTCCCCTACGCAATGTTGGTCACTGCCATCCTGGAGCACTGTCGCATCTCCCTGGCTGAGGAGTCCAAGGATACCAGCTCCAAGGGACCTCAATCTATTGGATTGCACACTCTGAAAAAGCTTCAGCTGTACAAGGTCGATGGGAGATGGCATTATCTGGCTCATGGGAGCTACGGGCACATCCCTCATGGTCCGGATGATGATGATGATGATGAGGACCAGCAGCCTGCACCAGCTCCACCTGCTCCAGTCACATTGGAGCTTCTACTGCAAGAGATGCGAAGTTTGGCCACCACAGTGGATACCAGGCTGGACCGCATTGAGCAGAAGGTGGACCACCTCGAGCTTAGGATGGACTACTCCGATCAGGAGCTTGCTGCCATTCGGTTGCATTTGGAGGGCACCAGACATACTGCACCATCCACCTCCTCTGCTCCTCCTGTTTGCTCCACTATCATTTGCTTGATCCCTCTGCTCCAATGCTTTTCTCTTGAAAATGAGGAACTTCTTGGCTCCGAGGACGACCTTGACACCGGTGACGATGATGTTGACCTTGGAGATGTTGCTTCTTGATGTAGAGAGCGATAGCGAGGCCACTGATAGTGATCATGGACCTCTGCCATGATAGTTTTTTTATTTGTTCTGTTATTCTGATGTACATGTTTGAAACATTGTTTATAAAATCAGTTGGTTTATTGCTTATATAATTAATATGCTTGATTATAATATGCATTTGGATATTGATTTACTTGGTTCCATTTGGATATGCTTGATTGATCTGTTGGTTTGATTGTCTCTGGACTGATTTGGACTGATTGCATTTCTACTATCTAAATTTTTTTTTTGGGAAATCATGACAAACAGAGGAAATGTTGTCCAAATTTCCGCTTAAAAGTGTTTTTGATAATGCCAACGGGGGAGAGATTAGTGAATTGCATAAGTACGGGGGAGTTTAATTTAAAGCTTTCACATGATTACATCACTAACCCTATATTATGCATGCATTACGGGGGAGGATTGCGCTTAAATCTCTGATATACATATATATATGCAATTGTTTCTCTTTATTCCATTGATTCAGATTGTCATCATCAAAAAGGGGGAGAATGTGAATGCATGTGTCACGAAGCATGTCAAATGGTTTTTGATGATAACAAAGTCAAAGATGAAGACCAAAGAGCAAATGAGAAAGCCAAGTATCAAAGGAAGAAATCAAGAGGCTTAGATATAGGCATAAGTACATCAATGTTAAATGCTCCAAAGATATCTCAAATGGTTTTTTAAAAATGATTTTAATCAATATGGGTTTCAAAGATAAATTCCTAAAAAGAGAACTTCTTTTATCCTGGATCATGCCAAACAATGCTACATTTTGTTTAATCCATGTTTTCTAAAGCTTAGGAATGATATAAAACAGTTTTAAGGCTTGAAAAATGAGTTTAAGGTATAGTGTAATCGATTACGAGTTTAGTAATCGATTACAAGCTAAACAAAGCCTTGTAATCGATTACATCAATATTGTAATCGATTACCGAAAAAAATCGAGAAACGTGTAATCGATTACACCAAGTCATGTAATCGATTACCATGTTCCCAGAAAGCCAAGAACACGACCAAAAGGGCATGTAATCGATTACATCAATATTGTAATCGATTACGTAAAAATCGAGAACGTGTAATCGATTACACCAAGTCATGTAATCGATTACCATTCCCAGAAAGCCAAGAACACGACCAAAGGGCCATGTAATCGATTACATCAATATTGTAATCGATTACCATGAAGTCGAGAGGCGTGTAATCGATTACAGGTCATGTAATCGATTACCACAAGCCCGAGAAAGCCAAGAACACGTTGTATTTTCCATGTAATCGATTACAAAGGCTTGTAATCGATTACCAAGGTTCCGACATGCCCAACGGCTATATTGAATGCATTTAATGCTTGGCTTTAACCACCCCCAACGGCTCTTTTAATGAATGGGCTTTAAATACAATGGTCAGGCATCATTAAGGGTTGTTCTTGAACCTAAAAACATCATAGCAACACATCATACGAGAATCAAACTCGAAATCTTTCTTGCTCTGTTTTTGTCCAATCTTTGAGATATCTTTGTGAGCATTATTAGAACTTCAATTTGTATCATCTACTCTAGTGAGAGCTTCTCAAATTCAATCTTAATTGCTTGTATAAGATAGAGGTGAGGCATCCCTCAATTTGTAAAGGGTGAGGCATCCCTTTGTTTGAAGAGACTCAAGCTCAAGGGTGAGGCATCCCAAGGAGTTGAGGGCTCAAGTTTGTAAAGGTATTCAAGCACCTATTGAAGCTTGAAGATGTAGTGGAAAATCTCAAGTTGTTGCTTGGGGACTGGACGTAGATCACAAGTGGATTGGTGATTGAACCAGGATAAACGATTGAGTTTGTTTTCTCTAAACCCTTCTCTTTATATTTGTGCATTGCTTATACTCTTACTTGATTACTTCTCTCTTGGTTGGTTATTAAGCAATATACATTGTTCTTATCAATTCATTCATTTCAATTAGTCAATAGCTTCAACGAAAATCAATAATCAAGTGTTTTGCGAAAGAATTGCGAACTTGTTTTACAAACTCAATTCACCCCCCTCTTGAGTATTGAAGCCACTTGGTAACAGGAGGACCCCGCTGAGGATCCTGACATGATTCCTCCTCATCTGAGGGACTGACATTACTGGTAGCTGCTGATGACTGCCAGTGTTTTATTTTGGGGGCCTGATGTTTTATTTTGACGGGCTGTATATTCTGATATCTTGGGGATGTATATGTATATTCCTTTGGGCAGGTATAGTTTTACTTTTTGGGAATTCCAGGCTTGTATCTAAAAATATATATGATAGCTATATATATATATATATATATATATATATATATATATATATATATATATATATATATATATATATATATATATGTGTGTGTGTGCTTATTGTTCAGATATAAGTTTTATCTTTTGTCTTACTCCTTATTGTTATTGACATTTCGTCATTACATTTTATTAATTGAAAAGAAAAATAATAATAACACAAATAATAATTCAAAAATAAATATATGTATATACATAAATATATATTACCATTTTACTTATGTAATAATGAATCGAACAAATTAATCTTAACTAAAATGAACCGAGTCTTAATTTTGCAAATTTTATTTTCCACATTTCTATTTGACAATGTGACGTTCCCTCCCATAAAGGAGCGTTACATTAAGTTGGTATCAGAGCCCCGGTTTATGTTTCTTTGGGTTTTGTGTGTGAGCCTGTTTTGTTTGTACTGTGTGAATCTCTGTGATTGGTATTCTAGGTGGATACATCTGACTTTCCCTATGTGTTTCAGCTAATCTGATCTAAGAGAAAGCAAGATGGCAAGAAGCGGAGAAATGGCAGCTGCTATAGAGGTAATGCAGGGGATGGCGGAAGTCATCGCGCAATAGAATAAACGTGCTACTCAGCAACAAGAGAGAGCTGCTCAACAGCTCAAAGCGACTGCCGATGCGCAGAACTTGGCGGAATTTCGTCATCACAACCCTTCACAATTCAAAGAAGAATTTGATTCGGACAAGGCTAGTTTGTGGATCAAAGAACTGGAGAAAGTTTTCCGTGGCATGAACTATGCCGAAGACAAGAAGGTGAACTATGCTACCTTCATGCTGGTCGGCAATGCCGAAGATTGGTGGAATGGAACTCAAAGAATACTGGAGGCCGAGGGAAGTGACATCACGTGGGACTTGTTCAAGGACAAATTCTTGGACAAGTACTTTCTTGCAAGCACGAGACATGCGAAAGAGATGAAGTTCCTTAACCTGAAGCAGGGGAGCATGACCATTAGTGAATATGCGGCCAAATTTGAGAACCTGGAGAAGTTTTCTGTTACCCAAGTGGCTTCAGTACTCAAGAGGGGGGTGAATTGAGTAATTAAAAGACTTTTTCGCAAATCCTTTTTGATACAATTTTTTGAAGCAATATAATGAATATATATAAAGATGAAAAAATGTTTTAAGAACAGAAAATAAACAATTAAACAATGATAAATAAATTACAATAAATAAAGAGATAAAGAGAAGAAAAGCAGGCACGATATTTATCCTGGTTCGACCACCAACCACTTGTGGCCTACGTCCAGTCCCCGAAACATAGTTCGAGATTTTTTACTATTCAAAATAAGCTTAAAACAGGTGCTTGCAACCTTTACACAATAGGGATACCTTACCCTATATACTAGAGGGATACCTCACCCCCTTTGAAGGATACCTCACCTTCTTTACAACAAGGGATGCCTCACCCTTTTACTGAGGGATACCTTACCCTCACAATTTCACTAAGGGATACCTCACCCTTTACAAAAGCAGAAAATAGATGAAATAGAAACCTCTCACAAAGAGTAAATGATACAACTTGAAGCACTATGGAGCTCTCTAAGGATATCTCAAAGTTTTGCCAAAAAGAGCACAGACAATATGAGAAAAATAGTGAATCACGTTTTTGGCACAAGAAAAAATAATTCAAGTGGTTGGGCAACCTTTAGAAGAGACCCAAGGTCTCTATTTATAGATTAATGAAGAAAAGAACCATTAGGTATAATTAAAAACACCATTAAATAAAAAATATGGTCGTTTCTTTCCATTTTCGAAAGCTTCGTAAAGCCATTTCTGGGATACGGTATTTGAATGCCTTATGAGGTATTCGAATAACTCATTTTGAAAAGCTCTGTGAAAACCGATTCGAAGAAGGTTATTTGAATACCTTAATAGGTTATTCGAATACCACTGATTTAAAATTTTTTGAGAAACAGTTCGGATAAAGGTTATTCGAATACCAAGTGTGGTTATTCGAATACCACTTTGAAAAATAGAAAGCGTATGGATATTGAAACATGGTTATTCGAATACCATATGGTGTATTTGAATACCCCTGAGACAAAAACAGTTTTAACACATTCGAATGAGCAGAGAAAAGTGATTTTTGTATTTTGGAAACTTATTTTGAAAAGCATTTCTTTGCAACCTAAACCAATGAGATATCCAAAAGGCTCCTTACAAAGGATCCTAAGTCCTAAAGTTATTCTTGAAAGTCTTGGACTTGGTCTTCTCATTAACTTCATGTTTGTTATCATCAAAACCAGTGTTCATGATAGCTAGCCAATTACATTTTCCACGCATTTTCAGCATCGACCAGATGAAGCTTGGAAGTGTTGGAAGTTCACTGAAGGATTGAGGTACGAAGTGAAGAAGGCTGTTATCATCCTGAAAATTAAAGTGTTCTCGGAGCTGTTGGACATATGCTGTGAAGTGGAGGCTTTGGAACAAGCTAGAGATTCGAGGAGCAAGAACGTTGGGCCTACAAGGTTCTAAAGAGGTGGAGACAATAGTTCGAATCGCTTCCAAAAGAAGCCCTATTCCTAACCAATAGGAAGTCAACAACAAACTGGTGGAAGTTCTGGCGGAGGTTCTACTAGGAACTAGACTGGTCAGGATGTGGCATATCCCTCTAAATGCCTAAAGTATGGGAAAGACCATCTCACGAGAGAGAGCACAATCAAGGGAATCATCTGCTTCAGAGCCCCGGTTTATGTTTCTTTGGGTTTTGTGTGTGAGCCTGTTTTGTTTGTACTGTGTGAATCTCTGTGATTGGTATTCTAGGTGGATACATCTGACTTTCCCTATGTGTTTCAGCTAATCTGATCTAAGAGAAAGCAAGATGGCAAGAAGCGGAGAAATGGCAGCTGCTATAGAGGTAATGCAGGGGATGGCGGAAGTCATCGCGCAATAGAATAAACGTGCTACTCAGCAACAAGAGAGAGCTGCTCAACAGCTCAAAGCGACTGCCGATGCGCAAAACTTGGCGGAATTTCGTCATCACAACCCTCCACAATTCAAAGGGGAATTTGATCCTGACAAGGCTAGTTTGTGGATCAAAGAACTGGAGAAAGTTTTCCGTGGCATGAACTATGCTGAAGACAAGAAGGTGAACTATGCTACCTTCATGTTGGTTGGCAATGCCGAAGATTGGTGGAATGGAACTCAGAGAATACTGGAGGCCGAGGGAAGTGACATTATGTGGGACTTGTTCAAGGACAAATTCTTGGCCAAGTGCTTTCCTGCAAGCACGAGACATGCGAAAGAGATGAAGTTCCTTAACCTGAAGCGAGGAGCATGACCATTAGTGAATATGCGGCAAATTTGAGAACCTGGAGAAGTTTTCTGTTACCCAAGTGGCTTCAGTACTCAAGAGGGGGGTGAATTGAGTAATTAAAAGACTTTTTCGCAAATCCTTTTTGATACAATTTTTTGAAGCAATATAATGAATATATATAAAGATGAAAAAATGTTTTAAGAACAGAAAATAAACAATTAAACAATGATAAATAAATTACAATAAATAAAGAGATAAAGAGAAGAAAAAGCGAGTACGATATTTATCCTGGGTTCGACCACCAACCACTTGTGGCCTACGTCCAGTCCCCCGAAACATAGTTCGAGATTTTTTACTATTCAAAATAAGCTTAAAACAGGTGCTTGCAACCTTTACACAATAGGGATACCTTACCCTATATACTAGAGGATACCTCACCCCTTTGAAGGATACCTCACCTTCTTTACAACAAGGGATGCCTCACCCTTTTACTTGAGGATACCTTACCCTCACAATTTCACTAAGGGATACCTCACCCTTTACAAAGCGAGAAAATAGATGAAATAGAAACCTCTCACAAAGAGTAAATGATACAACTTGAAGCACTATGGAGCTCTCTAAGGATATCTCAAAGTTTTGCCAAAAAGAGCACAGACAATATGAGAAAAATAGTGAATCACGTTTTTGGCACAAGAAAAAATAATTCAAGTGGTTGGGCAACCTTTAGAAGAGACCCAAGGTCTCTATTTATAGATTAATGAAGAAAAGAACCATTGGGTATAATTAAAAACACCATTAAATAAAAAATATGGTCGTTTCTTTCCATTTTCGAAAGCTTCGTAAAGCCATTTCTGGGATACGGTATTTGAATGCCTTATGAGGTATTCGAATAACTCATTTTGAAAAGCTCTGTGAAAACCAGTTCTGAAGAAGGTTATTTGAATACCTTAATAGGTTATTCGAATACCACTGATTTAAAATTTTTTTGAGAAACAGTTCAGATAAAGGTTATTCGAATACCAAGTGTGGTTATTCGAATACCACTTTGAAAAATAGAAAGCGTATGGATATTGAAACATGGTTATTCGAATACCATATGGTGTATTTGAATACCCCTGAGACAAAAACAGTTTTAACACATTCGAATGAGCAGAGAAAAGTGATTTTTGTATTTTGGAAACTTATTTTGAAAAGCATTTCTTTGCAACCTAAACCAATGAGATATCCAAAAGGCTCCTTACAAAGGATCCTAAGTCCTAAAGTTATTCTTGAAAGTCTTGGACTTGGTCTTCTCATTAACTTCATGTTTGTTATCATCAAAACCAGTGTTCATGATAGCTAGCCAATTACATTTTCCACGCATTTTCAGCATCGACCAGATGAAGCTTGGAAGTGTTGGAAGTTCACTGAAGGATTGAGGTACGAAGTGAAGAAGGCTGTTATCATCCTGAAAATTAAAGTGTTCTCGGAGCTGTTGGACATATGCTGTGAAGTGGAGGCTTTGGAACAAGCTAGAGATTCGAGGAGCAAGAACGTTGGGCCTACAAGGTTCTAAAGAGGTGGAGACAATAGTTCGAATCGCTTCCAAAAGAAGCCCTATTCCTAACCAATAGGAAGTCAACAACAAACTGGTGGAAGTTCTGGCGGAGGTTCTACTAGGAACTAGACTGGTCAGGATGTGGCATATCCCTCTAAATGCCTAAAGTATGGGAAAGACCATCTCACGAGAGAGAGCACAATCAAGGGAATCATCTGCTTCAGATGTGGCAGACCGGGCCACATGTCCAGAGAATGCAAACAGGCAAAGGCTGAACCTTCAGTTAATGCAACTCGAGCTAAGAAACCGCAAGCTAGAGGTCGTGTCTACACCATGAGTGGAGCTGAAGCCTCCGAATCCGAAGACTTGATTCAAGGGGAAGGCACCATAGAAGGTAATCTTTTAAAAGTACTGTATGATTCTAGGGTAACCCATTCTTTCATATCATATGACTGTGTGCTATGGCTTAACTTACCAATGTCTACCCTACCTTTTGATTTGACTGTCTCAACCCCTACTGACAAACTGGTAGTTACTACCAAAGTCTGTTTGAAGTGTCCCCTAATTGTTATAGACCGAGTCTTTTCCATCAATTTGATCTGTTTACCTCTTTCACAACTAGATATAATCTTAGGGATGGACTGGTTGTCTTCCAACCATGTTCTATTAGATTGCTCTAGAAAGACCATAGTTTTCTTGGTGGATGAAGATTCTAGATACTTGACGACCAACCAAGTGCGAGCTTTCTTGAAAGAAGGAGCTCAAGGATAAATGCTACTGTCTTCTTTGAAAATCAAGAGCGAGGCTGATCTGAGTACTATTCCAGTAGTGAGGGAGTTTTCTGAAGTCTTTCCCGAGGATGTACCTGGTTTACCACCGACGCGCAAGATAGAGTTTGCTATTGATCTTGTACCGGGAGCTGGTCCCGTGTCTATAGCACCTTATCGGATGTCGCCAACGGAATTGGCGGAACTTAAGAAACAACTAGAAGAGCTTTTGGAGAAACAGTTTGTCAGACCGAGTGTATCACCCTGGGGAGCACCAGTGTTGTTGGTTCGGAAGAAGGACAGTACCTCAAGATTGTGTGTGGACTATAGGTAGTTAAACAAGCTGACGATCAAGAACAAATATCCACTCCCAAGAATCGATGACTCAATAGATCAACTGAAGGGAGCGGCGATGTTTTCAAAGATCGATCTGAGATCTGGATACCATCAGATATGAGTAAAAACGGAAGATGTACCCAAGACTACTTTTCGTACCTGATACGACCATTACGAATACCTTGTGATGCCGTTTGGTGTGACGAATGGACCTGCTATCTTCATGGATTACATGAATAGGAGCTTTCGTCCTTATTTGGACAAGTTTGTTGTCGTCTTCATCGACGATATCTTGATACATTCCCCGAATCAGGAGGATCATGCTGAACACCTCAGCCTAGTTCTCCAGATTCTGAAGGAGAAGGAACTGTACGCCAAGCTGTCGAAGTGTGAATTTTGGTTAGATGAGGTTAAGTTTTTAGGCCATGTGATCTCGAAGGAAGGGATTGTAGTGGATCTATCAAAAGTGGAGGCTGTGCTACAATGGGAAAGGCCAAAGTCAGTAACGGAGATTCGTAGCTTCGTGGGTTTGGCCGGATATTACAGAAGGTTCATAGAAGGGTTTTCCAAAATTGCTGGACCGCTCACTCAGCTGACAAAGAAGAACCAGGCTTTTGAGTGGACTGATTGCTGCGAGCAAAGTTTCCAAAAGTTGAAGAACCCGCTAACCACCTCACCGGTATTAGTGCTACCTGATCCGAACGAGCCATTCGAGGTGTACTGTGACGCTTCATACCAAGGATTAGGATCTGTTCTTATGCAACGCGGAAGAGTGGTAGCTTATGCTTCACGACAGTTGCGAATGCATGAAAAGAATTACCCGATGCATGATTTGGAACTAGCAGCTGTGGTTTTTGCTCTGAAGATATGGAGGCATTTCCTCTACGGAGTGATATTCAACATCTTCAGTGATCATAAAAGTTTAAAGTATTTGTATGATCAGAAGGAACTGAATATGAGGCAGCGGAGATGGCTAGAATTCCTGAAGGACTATGATTTTCAGCTGTTGTATCACCCTGGCAAAGCGAATGTCGTGGCAGACGCCTTGAGTAGAAAGACTATCAGTGTTTCTGCCCGGATGATCAAGGAAAAAGATCTCATAGAATAGTTCAGAGATGTTTGGTCATTTGTAGAGTTGAAACTAGGAAAGATCTGTATGAATATGGTCACCATCTCAAGTGAGCTAATGGATGACATACGGGAAAAACAGAAGGTCGATGAATTCTTGCAAGAAGTGAGAGAGCTGATGAGGCAAGGCAAAGAAATAGAATTTGAGGAAGGAACGGATGAAATTCTGAGATTCTGGGGTAGAGTCTGTATTCCTCGTGGCCAAGAGCTTAAAAGGTATATTGTGGATTATGCTCACACAAGCAAGCTGAATATGCACCCGAGCATAACGAAGATGTACCAAGACTTGAAGAAGTTGTTCTGGTGGCACGGAATGAAGAGTGACGTCACTAGATGTGTATCGACTTATCTAGTCTATCAAAAAGCCAAAGTGGAACATTAAAGACCTGCAGGATTGATGCAACCATTGTCTATTCCTGAATGGAAATGAGACAACATTGCGATGGATTTTGTTGTGGGTTTGCCAAGAACAAGAAGAGGACACGACTCGATTTGGGTAATAGTAGATCAACTCACAAAGTCAGCTCATTTCCTCCTGATCAATATAAGGTACAGTCTGGAGAAGCTGACCCAACTGTATATTGGAGAGATCGTTAGACTGCATGGTGGGCCTACAAGCATTATTTCGGATAGGGATCTGAGATTTACTTCGAAATTCTGGCAGAGTCTACAGGCATCGTTGGGGACAAAATTATATCTAAGTTTGGCGTATCACCCATAAATCGATGGTCAATCAGAAAGAACGATCCAATCTTTAGAGTATTTACTTAGAGCTTGTACTATAGAACAGACTGGAAGTTGGGATGAAGTCCTGTCATTGATAGAATTCACCTACAACAATAATTACCCTTCAAGTATAGGGATGGCGCCCTATGAAGCTCTATATGGGCGATGGTGTCGGACATCATTATGTTGGTACCAAAATGGCGAGCGTCTCACGATTGGACCGGATATCATTCAGCAGACAACTGAGAAGGTCAAAATGATTCAAGAGAAGATGAGGACTGCTCAGAGCCGGCAAAAGAGTTATGTGGATAAGAGGAGAAAGCCTTTTAAGTTTGAGGAATGTGAGCATGTATTCTTGAAAGTCACACCTACGACTGGGGTCGGCCGGGCTTTGAAATCTAGAAAACTCACCCCAAAATTTCTTGGACCTTACCAAATTCTTCGCCAGAAAGGTCCAGTAGCTTACCAGATAGCTTTACCCCCTTTCCTTTCCAACATACACAATGTCTTCCACTTGTCGCAACTGCGTAAATATTTACCTGACCCGAGTCATGTCATAGCACCAGACACAGTACAATTAAAAGAGAACTTGACCTATGAGACGCCTCTTTGAGAATCGAGGATCGACGGATAAAGCAACTTAGAGGCAAGGAAATTCCATTGGTGAAGGTGATCTGGAATGAAACGATTGGTGATGCAACTTGGGAACTAGAAGACAAGATGAAAGAGCAACACCCACAACTATTCTAAGGTACGTAAATTTTGAGGACGAAATTCCTTTTTACTGGGGGAGTGTTGTAACACCCCAAAAAAAAGTGTTTGTTTAATTATCAATGATCATTTTATAATATTCTTGATTTTTAGGAATTTTTCTGGAATTTTTTGGAAAAGATGAATATTTTAATATATTTTTCGTTTTACGTGCACATGAGTAGAGATCTGTGGTGGTCAGTGTAACACTCCAGAAATCATTTATTTTACCATAAATAATCATTTTCTAATATTTGTGATTTATGTTAATTTTTTCAGAATTTTTTAGAAACGACGAATATTTTAATATATTTTTCGTTTTACGTGTGAGCTGAGCGGAGCCAGGAAGGTGCAATATTTTCCCTGTGACTGGTAAACTCTAAATTGTGAACATGTCGACGTGGGATCTTACTAAACCCGAGGTCGAGCACAATTTACAAGGTTTACGTTTTTCGAGATTTTACCCGATAAATGAAGTTGCGGTACCGTAAAATCATCCAATGAACAATAAAATATTATTTTCATCATCTGTAACTCTTCTACACTGGGGGAAAAATGATACTAATAGTATAAATATTTATCTGTGTTAGTGTGCCCAATTAGGAAATAACCTTACTTTCACTTTATCGTGAAACGTGTGAAACTTCCCTTGCAAGCTTGGAGGAAGCTTCTAGGAAATTTCCTTCCCTCTTTCCCCATGCAAATGATCACCTCTCCCTTCTCTCTCCTCACTCATGGCTGAAGCAACATTTTGGGCGGGGGGAAATATTTCATTTTGCTTCACTTAATTAATCATATGAATTATTTCAAAATACACTTAATGCACCTTCTCTCTCTACCTTCACTCTTCTTCTTCCTTTTGAAATTTTCTCCTCCTTCTCTCTAGAAGCTCACGGCCAGCAGCAGCCCCATGCCCTCATCCATCACAAAAATTCCATCCAACCCCATTTTCTTAATCCTCTCCACCTCCTAAACACTTCTCTTGCTTGTGGCTCTTTGAAAATCCACCATTTTCACCATTTTCTTCAAGCTTCAAGCTTAGGGTTTTTGGGTAAGTTTCTTGATTCTTCACTTTCCTTTCTCATTTTCATTTTTATGGTCTTCTCGGTGACCATCCATGCTTTGTTTGTCAAGCATTGGTGCTATTTTGATGAAGTTGAAATTTTAGGGTTCTTGGTGGTGCCCAATCCGAAAATTGCAAGAAGTTTCTTGGAGGCTTCTCTTGTTTTCTTCACTTTGGTAAGAGGAAGACACTCCTCCTCAACCTCTAATAGCATTTAGAAACCTTGGTTGTGGTTGATTGTGAGAAAATTCTAATGAGGGTTATTCTTTGGTTACATGATTTGTGTGTTTACATGTTGTGTATACAATGTTTATGCTATTGGATTAATTGTTTGGGTATATTGGTGTATTGGAATGGATTGGAAGACATGAAATGGAAAAAAATGATTTGAGATTTCCTCTTGGAAGGCCATGGTTTTGGGGTCCAAAAATTTGGGTTCTTTGTGAACAATTGTAACAAGCGAAAGACTTAAATTAATCAAGTGTGAAATATAAAATTAATGGAATGGAAGAATTGGGAACTAAATCCCCTAGGGAGGCTACGGCCTCTAGGGCCTTTTTGGGACTTAATTATGCAATTTTGGTAACCTTAGAACTTAGATAATCAAATGATTTAAATCATAGGTAATAGGATAGAAAAATTAGCAAATTGGAAACAATTGGATATAACTTGAGATTCATAAATTTTAAAGAACCAAGAATGAAATTTGTCATAAAACTTTAAGGTAATTTTACTAGGGCAAGAACAAGAGAGTGTGAGACTTTGAGATCTTAGAATAACCTTCTAAGTGTAGGAGAATAAATTACATTAAGAAAATTTAACTAATTATGAGAATTTAATTAGAGACGAACTTTGTAAGAAAGACTAATTTTAAGTAAGGATTCATAATAGACCTTAAAAATGTATTACTTTATTTAATTTCAATATTATGAAATTATGGGTCCATGTGAGTGACCAATGATGTGTTGATACTCTCTTGGCCAATTGTGGCACATTGTGGAATTGTATGTAATGATGATCATACATGTTCATGGATAGAGTCTTTATGCATTGTGAAATGTCCTTTGGACTGTTGTTAAGGCCAAGTTGCCTAGGAGATTGAACACACCTTAGTGCGGGTGCGAGTAGACTAGTGTAGGTCGTTGTAGACCTTGGGGACGTCGGGGTGCGGGTTCCTAGCAATGGGCGGTTGGTAGCTCTCCTGCCCGTGGGGCTGACCGATGCAAACGCACCGACGATCCAAATCGAGACACTATCCTATATCGTGATCTAGTGTAGACTATCTGTACAATGCCTGGATGTGCACGTGGAAAACTATTGAGTTATAGCACTTTGGCCTCGGTAGCCGAGTTGCAAACGTGTCTCCTGATCTTTCTCTTCGACTATTTATGTCTAGCTCCATGGAGTAGGAATTTGGGTACTGTGTGCATATGCATCATGAGAGGTCATACCACCTGATAATTACTGCTTTATATGGATTTGAACTGTTTATTATTATTATGATGAATGACTGCCTGGAACTGTTTACCTACTTATTGTTATATTTACTGTCTATCATTATCATTATTGTTCTTGAAATGCTATCTGGGCACGTTGTGCCATTTTGTTTCTTGCTGCTATAATTGGTAATTATGGTAGGATGTCTTACCTCTTTCCTATATTTCTGTTATTTTCTACCTATATATTGTGTCACATCGAAGGCGACGACAAGGAGGTTGGAGCTCCCGATTTCTCCAGCTTCTAGCCTGATCACGATTAGCATCTACTGTGAAGTATGGAGGCACGCATGTGCGAATTTCTAGGTGATGTGCGTATGACCTTCCTTGGGGGGCCAGAATGCTGGCACATTAACCTGAGTTCCGACCGCTTTGTCTACCTTGGAGACGTATCGATCTCTTTGGCCTGGAGATGCCATGAGCCGCCAATTCTTACCTACTGCATTAGCCTACGTTTGGAGTTTTATCTGCCCATCCGGGACATGTGGGGTGACCGCTACTACACCCCGCAGGAAGACTATTTTGATTCCACTACTCGGGCTCCTGCCCATGGCTCTGTGG
The DNA here is from genome assembly GCA_029884605.1 of Ormosia emarginata. Taxonomy (NCBI): domain Eukaryota; kingdom Viridiplantae; phylum Streptophyta; class Magnoliopsida; order Fabales; family Fabaceae; genus Ormosia; species Ormosia emarginata. The sequence continues at coordinate 7,524,032 of JAQQTP010000063.1, read as the reverse complement.
TTCCTATAGAGGTTTCCTCCGATGAGGAGGACCCCACGGAGGATCCTGACACGATTCCTCCTCATCTAAGGGACTGACATTACTGATAGCTGCTGATGGCTGCCAGTATTTTATTTTGGGGGCTTGATGTTTGATTTTGACAGGCTGTATATTCTGATATCTTGGGGATGTATATGTATGATCCTTTGGGCAGGTATAGTTTTGCTTTTTGGGAATTCTAGGCTTGTATCTAAAAATATATATGATAGCTATATATATATATATATGCCCATGTTGTTCAGATGTAAGTTTTATCTTCTGTCTTACTCCTTATTGTTATTCACATTTCGTCATTATGTTTTATTAATTGAAGAGAAAAATAATAATAACACAAATAATAATTCAAAAAGAAATATATGTATATACATAAATATATATCGCCATTTTACTTATGTAATAATGAATCGAACAAATTAATCTTAACTAAAATGAACCGGGTCTGAATTTCTCAAATTTTATTTTCCGCATTTCTATTTGACAATGTTATGTTCCCTCCTAAAAAGGGGCGTTACACTATGCCGTTCTATTTTCTTACTGCCGTATTGGTATTGAATGTTAGGTGTCTCACCTTTTTCCTGTATCCCTGTATTTCTGTTTTATATTTATATTTGATAAAAGATTGTGAGGAAGATGAAAAGGGACCACACCCTCGCTGATTGGACTGGGTCGATTCATTATTTTCGATATGGCGTCTGGACGAGATTTTTTACTATGTATGGGTGCAACTTCATAGGGGCATTGATGCCTGACTTGTCGACTAAGACTCCAAGTGTCACATATATATGGGGTTACGGCTTTGTTTGCTAGTAGTACCTATCCCAGGGTTACTACTTTCCCCCTTTAGTGCTTTTGTACACGTTACCTTTTATTTGAATATGTAAGTACTATGTTTTGTGTTATCAGTGCTTTGTGTTAAGGATGAATATATTATACATGAAATATGTTTTCCTTCAGTAGTTGTATAATTATGGTTGGGTACTAAGTATGTTCCATTCGAGGCTCATATTTTCTATCTAAGTATAATGGAAATTTTTGAAAAAAATTTTGTCGAGACTGTGATACGCCTGGATTTAGTGACTGTGGTGTAATGATGATTGTGTCATAGTTATTAGATCTAAGGGTGTTACATTTTGGATCTTGGACATTACAGGTTTCAAATTTTAGCGTCTTTGTTGATGTCACGAGCCCAAGTGTGAACTCTCCAGGTTTCAGACCCAGGATGGAAACCCACGATGGTTTCTTCTTTCTCCTCTCTTTGAATAAATGGACTTGAGTGTCTACTGCACTGGTGATGCGTAGTATAAAGATATGCCACTACTGCATTCATGACACGTAGTATAAAGATACACCATGAAAACTGTACATAAAGGCATGTCATCATTTGCTATTATATTTCTTTTATCTTTGTATAATTTTGCTGTATTTTGGTTTTGGACAGACGATCCTTTGAGCAGGGTCCTTCAGGGGTTTCTAGACTTCTTTACCTTGATGATTTTCTTAAAGTAAAAAAAAAACCAAAAAAAAAAGATTCTGTGTTTCTTAATTTCAAACTTTTCTGACAATAGCCAACCTACCCTTATAGGTGCTATTATTACCCTTTCCATTCTTTTTCCTATTTAAACACTCCATTTTCTCTACTTTCCTCTAACTCAGAATCATTCAAAGGGAAGGGGAGTATAGGAATGGAATATGTTTCTGTTCGTTGACTTAAAAATATATGTGTATTTTATGGGTCTAAGTATAGGAAGGGTTTAGAGTTTGTAAACGCAACTACCACTCTTGGTCGATCACTTGCTACGAGGAATATTCATCTTGTATATAGGGGAGGTTGCCATGGTTTAATGGGGGTTATATCACTTGCTACATATATAGGAGGCAGTCAAGTTTTAGGTGTCATTCTTAGACCTTTAGCTCAACAGAACATCACTGGAAAGACAATTGGGGAGGAACTTAAGGTATCATTAATGCATGAACGAATGAAGATAATGCTTGACAACTCTGATGTATTCATTACCTTACTAGGTGATTTTGGTACCTTGGAAGAAGTTTTTTAAATTGTCTCTTGGCCCCAACTGAACATCCACCATAAACCCATAGGTTTGTTGAATATAAATAATTTCTTTGATATTTTGTTACTTTTTCTTGACCATGTTGTGGAACAGAAATTCATCACACCTTCGGCAAGACAACTTTTTATCTCTGCTTCCATTATTGATGAGTTGATTGATAAATTAGAAGTTTTTGTTTATAAACCTGACCCAGCAATAGCTCAGATAGATTGGTCAGCAGGAAGCAGTGAGGGAAACAAGATGAAAAGAAAGTCAAATTTGACACTTCATTTATAGCTTTCCTTACCTTTGATTTTATTTATTGTACTTTGTTTCTGTTTAAATTTGTGTCAGATTTCTCCAATAGGTAATATCTTCTATCCTTTAGTCATCCATATTTTAACATTGAGGACAATGTTGTGATCTGGTTGGGGGGAGGATAGTTGACCAAAAATTTTGTTTTCTTTTTTGGGAAGTATGATACAATTGCCATAGATTTACTAAACCAACGAATGATGGCAGAGTAAGGAGTAATTTTACTCCTGAGACATATCTAAATTGGAAGTATATTTAGTGATATGTCTGTCAGAAACCTATTCATAGTAAAACCAATTAAGGATGGCAGAGTAAGGAGTAAATTTTGCCTTGGAGGTAAGTTTACTCTTGAGACGTATCTTAGTTGAGAAAATAATTATTTTGTGTAGAAGTAGCAAATGGATTCTTGGATCTTAGCATAAATTATATTCTTTCTTAAAAATCACATGCTTGGATATGAATGTTGATATGGTGGATTGAGAATGATAGAAATATGCCTTGTGAGATTTTGAGCCTATTGATGAATGGATTGAATATTTGTATCATTCTCTTCTTTCTTGTGTGATTTTCACTTATGGAATTGTTACTCTAGAACTTGCTTTGATTCTTTTGGAGGCCACATTTTCACATGCATACATAAATATGATTGAGGCATTTTGAAATAGCTACTTTGACCAAATAGTCATCCTTGTATATTTTCCCTTGTGTAACCTCTTTGAGCTTATTTGACCATTCCTTGTTTTTAGCTCATTACGTGCCTTTAAAAAAAAGAAAGAAAAACATGTTTTTACCTAATCTTTGGGAATAAGAGAGCATTGACCTTGTTCTTGAACAAGTGTGGGGGTGTGTGTGAAAAATGTTAAAAAAAAAAGAAAGAGCTGGCCATTGCTGCAATCAAAGGATTATAAGAGTTCCCTGATACACCATGTGACATATCCATACCTAGAATAAAGATGAATGCTTGGAAACATTAGGAAGAGAAGGAGAATGTTCAAAGTTAACAATGAATTCAATTCATCAATTTGGGATTGATCTTCAACAAAATATTAGTCAAATATTAGTCATTGTCTTTTATGATGAATGTTCTCAAACATTTTTTCTACTTTAACTGTACCATAATGCTCTTTTATTCTCTTTGGTATTTATCTTCTCATATCCATATTATCCCCTCTCCTTTACTATGGCCCCATTACAACCTTGAATAAAGTCCTCTTGATTTTTGTGTGCATGTGTTTTGAGTAGCGGAGAAGTAGAAGATAAGTAAGCTTATGGTAGTGCAATTGTTCATGAGTTGAATAGAGTGAAATACTTACCTTTTAAACATTTGAGAGATTGAGAGTGAATTCTGTGAGGATCTATCATTCTTGATTCATTCTTTTCAACTAAAGTTTCCTTGCTTGTTGGTTTGCGATGTGAAGAAATGTTACCTCATTAATGCTTTGATCCCTTGAATTTCTAGTTACTCTTCTTGTTTCATCGAGTCTTTTAGAGTGTTTAGCTTTTGAGTCTGTGTTTTTTTTTCCTGGTTTTGGTCTTATGTGTTTTGCCTAGGAGTGCAAAAAGTTAAGTGTGGGGGAATTTGATAATCACATATTTTATACATTAATAAACTCTCATTTTTAGTCATTTACACTCTCTATATACTTAATTGATTGAGCTTGGTTATGTTTTGTAAGTTTGCACTCAAATTGGACTTAATTGATATTTTCAGCATTATTTAGGTCTTACATTGTTTCTGTATTTCGGCCATATCTTGAGTTCTAGATGTGTGATAATTATGTATCTTACCTTGTCGGAAAGATAAGAGAGAGCTCTACAGCTTTCATGAGAGTTCCATGTCTCAATCGGACATCTATGGAGCTAAATGGCTTGGAATTCAGAACACGAATTGTGTGACTAGAACCTAAAAAGTGTGCAGTAATCAGAGCATAACTCGGGTTGTAGAAACTTCCTTTGGCTGAAATTTGGATACTTGAAAGTAAGACCCATATCTATAACTTTCATGGAGAACACAAAACTCAAATCGGACTCCTTGAAGGTGATATTGGGCTTTAAAGTTAGAACAGAGGTATTGTACTTGGGCTTGAACACTGTTTAGTAATTGGGTCATATCTCGGGCTGTAGGTGGCCTTTGGAGCTAAAACTGGCGCCATTGGAATGATATGACAAAATGCTACAACTTTCATGCAGACTATTTTGCCATTTTATAACGTCATCCATGAGATCAAAGCTGAATGATTTCAGAGACAAATAATCTCACTAATTTTCCACTCATCAACTCACTATTTGGCATTTTCCACTCATCTACCCACTCATCCACCTACTCTTAATCAGCCCCCTTGTCATTTTGTATCCCTAATCTTCTATAAAAGGGACCATAGGCAGATTATTTGGGTAATCTTGGCTTAGCTTAAATTATGCTATTGTGTTATTTATTGTAATTTTCTTTTGTTCTAAGTTGAAATTATGTTCATCTTTTTTCTTCTACTCTCTTTCTTTCTTCTTGTTTATGGGTAACTAAATATTCATCTTGCTTGAATGAAGAAGTGAAGCTTTTAGTAATCAAATAAGGTTAGATTAATTTCTTTATTGTGCTTAAATGATATATTATCAAGTGATCATTATACGTGTTGTATTTTGTTTCCAATCAATTTAGAAACCCTTCTTGTAAAGTGGAGTTCTTGATTCATTGTAGACAAGTGATTTAGCACAATGAATGCTTGAACCCATTTACAAGTGTTAGTGTTGGTAAATAATTTATCCTTGTAAAGTGGAGTTCTTGATTCAGTGTTGACAAGTGGTTTGGCACAATGAATGCTTGAACACATTTACAAGTGTTGGTGTTGGTAAATAATTAAAGAAACCAAAATATAACTACGTATATAATTCTAAATGGACTTTGAATGTTTTATTTTCGGATTGGAACCTCTGTTGTGTGTGGATTTCAATTGAGTTATTAAAAAAAGAATTAATCTTGTCCTTAATTTATTACCAAAGTTGGATCTCCTAGCCCAAACAAGTTCTTTAATTTAATTGTAAACAAGTTTTATTATTTTTATTGTTGTGACAAAGTCTTCCCTTATCTCAAAGAATTTTTCTTCATCAATTCTCTGTGGATCAACCTCAGACTCCTAAGAAATTTATTACTTAAGACAACTTGTACTGAGGTTTGCATCCTTTCATCCGCATCACTATCTGATCCACAAAACAAACTTTATCCCCATGGTATCTACTACACTTGGTACACCTTTGCTCGTGATCATCCCTTTGAACTTGCTTTCCTTTGTCCTTCTGATCTCAAGTCTATGGAGCACTACTCTCAGATCTTTCATCCATGCTCTTCCGCTTGTAGTAGTCTTGTGATCGATGCTCCTATTGTGGCCTCAAATTGAAAGGTTCAACAACTCTGCATTTGTTAACCAAGGAAAGGTAATCTTAGATCTCAAAAGGTTTCACTAACCTCCTCATGCTCTCTCTCAAACTCATTACAAACTTCACACACTTACAACTATCACTTAGATTGTACCGAAGGGAAGAAGAGAACTTGGAAAACTCCTCAAACCTTGCCAAATATTGTCCAACAGTTATGTTTCCTTGGATAGCTGTAAAAACTTCATCTCTTTCTCCTCTTGCACATTTTGTGGAAAGTATTTCTCCAAAAAGACAACCTTGAATACTTCCCAAATAATCTGGGTCCCTACTACCTCCATCATCCTCTTTGCACCGTTCCACCAGTGCTCAGCCTCCCCTTTCAACATATATGCAGCAAAAGACATCTTCTGGTCTTCAGAACATTTCATAACTACAAAGATCTTCTCCAACTCTGTTATCCATTCCTCGGTCCTTGCCAAGTCATAGTCCCCTCTAAACGATGGTGGACTCGCCTTCCGAAACTCTGAAAGATCATAAAAATCTTGATTTCTTCCACCTGCACCACTTGTGCTGGCTGAGGTTGCGCCAGTTATGTATTCCCCATTTGCTCAAACTTTCTCGCAGTTGTAGCTGCTTGCTCCCTCATTGCATTGACATTCACGGCCATCTATTCACGTATTGCATCAGCCATTGCCATCACGGCCTCGGCCATATCCAAACTTTCCCTAGTTAAGTTCCTTGTCTCATGAGTTCGCCTCTTTGGTGTCATAGTTTCCTGTACACACAGAACAATTCATATTGAGTTGATCAGTCCTTAATATCATGTAACTGTGTAACAGTAGCTAATAAGACTCCAACATTAGGCAAGTCATGCAATTCTACTCAAACATCTCAAACTAGAGACACATAATTGCATAGCATACAAAAGAACTCCTAAATATGCCAAAGCATAGTCAGTCCATACCTCGACCCAACAGGATAAACTTCTCTGATACTATAATGTAACATCCTAATATTGATATCTCGATATACCTGTCATATATAAGAATAACCAATACTTGCATGCTACTTCCAACACATATTATAAACTAAACTTATAATATTTTTACAAATAATTATGGAGAGCCACGACAAACCAAAAGTTATATATATACATCATTGCCTCAACAGGGCATATTGTAATACATAAACTTTCATACAAACTAGATTAAGTATAATATATACAATCTTTGTTTATATAAAGCATATAAAATATACTAGTCTTCATACATCTTCTGCTTCCCTTTTAAAGAACTCACACTTGGATTTACGTGGCAACACAATCGGGGTGAGAAATCACAATTCTTAGTAGAAGCATTCCAAAACCAACATTTTATATATTCATAAAAAATACACAACTGCCCATACAATTGCAATGTCAGGAGTTTAAATGTCATGGTGGCAACCGCCCATACAATCACCATGTTATGCCAAATTATGTTTAATGTTTATGTCTATGCAATAACCTAAGTATGTAATGAATAATGTTATGATACCAAGTACATGACAATGTCATGTTATACATGAACCTTGAACAAAACAAAGGAAATCCATCCCAAGTCTTGAACAAGCACTAGAACCCAATTTCAGCAGTCTTCTCTCTAGGCAGTTGTCACGACCGAGATCGTGGTGAAATAGCGAACAAATTAATTGTTAGGATGATAAGTTGTGAAGTGTTTAAGATTAGTTATGATTAGTTTAGGATGAGTTTATTTAGGATGAGCTTAAGGTTTAGGATGACTGATGGGGTTTGTTCGGGATAAGCATGGGTTATAGGTTGGATAATGGATTATGGGTTAATGGGTCAATAACTTGGATAATGAGTTATGGGTTAATGGGTTGAATAATGGGCTAATTGGTGAAAATTGGGTCCGTGGGTTGGATAATGGGTCATTGAGTGAAAATGGGTTCTTTTCCTTTTTTATCTTTTTTTTTAATCTTTTTTTCTATTTTTCTACAAAATGCCTCTGACAAAATTGAGTGTTCATAGAAGTTAAATCCATAAACTACGTGGTCTTCAATAACTCCAGGTAGTGATGATAAAGACCACCTCAACTGCCCCTCAGGTAATAAGGATAAAGACTACATCAACTATCCTATGTATTTCAAGAGTAAGGAAGAAATGACCATCTTTAACTACTCTTCACTAGTGAGAGAATCACCCACTTCATGCTATCCAAAGTTAGGATTACCTCTGGTAGTAAGGAATTCACATCAACTACTCTCTATTTAGAATAACCAATAGGGAAGGAGCTGCACATCCTCATGCTATCAAAGGTTTATCTATAAATATGAGGATCAAATCCTTCAACAATCACATCATGCAATACTATATATATAATCATGTCTAATTACCTCATATAATTAGCATTACAAATCAATTTGATTCATTAAAAATGAGGACTCAAGCTCATCAATGTAGTTATGGAAAACAATTATGTCAATTACTGTAATAACTAGTATGCCAATTGGTTTATATTCATAAGTATAAGCATGAAATACAATGATGTTAAATATCATAATAAATAACAAACTAATTGATTTAATCCATCACATAAACACTTCATTAAATACTCCTATTAGAATCTCATCACTCTTTAAGAAGCATAATAGAATAAACTACACCTTTAAAAGGCTCCATTACATCAAACAATAATTTATGTCCAAGTCTGGAAGTCATGCCTCGGTGCAGCCCATGTCACGCCACGGCATGCCTCTCTCTAGTCTCTCACACCTCGGCGTGGTTCATGTCATGTCGTGGCATGCTACTCTCTGGTCTCTCATGCCTCGGCGTGGTTCATGTCACACCATAACGTGTAGCTCTCGGCCATTCTCACACCTCGGCATAGCACATCCACGCCACAGCGCGAGGAGCATTCTATAAAATTCTACAGGTGTGGGTATTGTTCCATTGGAACTAATCCCTCCTCCAATCACTCAAAACTCAATTCTAAGTGATTTCCAACCTCACACAAGGTCCATTAACACATTGTAACTCATAAACAACTTTAATTTCACTCAAACATAAATCAATGCATCATTCATCACCTTAAAACCTAAAACCCCTCTTTTAACTCAAGTGAGGTTATAAGTGTTCAAGAGATGAAAAATGCATAACCAAGCATATCAAAAAGCAAAAACAAGCCATCCTCAAGTTCTCCAACAAGATTCAAGCCAAAAACATGAAATCACACTCATAATCTCAATTCTTACATCAAGCCAAGTCTCATGAACAAGATGAAGAAATTGAAAGAATGAGCAAAAACAAGGTTCCCCCTACCTCAATGGCCAGAAATGAAGTCACTTAGTAGCTCCTCTCCAAATCTATCATTTTCCTCTTCTTTGGTTGATGATTGGCCTCCTTTTGCTCTTTTCCTTGATCTCCCCTTGGTTTCTCTTGCTAGCAGTTGTGAAAGGTGAGGTAAAATGAGACAAAAATCTCATTTTAAAGGCACAAAGTCAAGACAACAGAAAACCAAAGGGGAACCGTGAGATATTTAGTCACTTAAGTGACTAATTGAACTTCTGATCTGCTAAGAATACTTAGATTTTCCCAAATCAAGTTTCCTAGCTTCCAACAAGTTTAAAATAAATCTTAAGATTCATAAAAAAAAAAACTCGTTTCACCATTTCTCTATTTTTTCATATTTACTGGTAGTCAATCCGACATTAAAACACACAACCAGTATACGTAAAAATATCAAACTAACTCCAATAAATCTTAAATTTTAACCACACCAACTTTAACACATTTGTGACCTAGAAATAAATCTTCCACATTTATTTCCATTAACTAAGCAGTTCAAGTTAATTCTAGGGTTAATAACAACTATATTTCACACATAGTATTATAACTAAGTGACTAAATGTGCTCAGAAGATCACAAAATTCAATAAACATGTTATGCAAGTATTAGGCTACCTCTATAATCATTTACAAGTCTAACATGTTTCCGATGCTGTTACACATTGCACCAGCTACCATGATGAAAGAATATGAAAAACACGATAAAAAGTCAAGTTGTGCTTATCATTATGGGGGAATGAGACATGATATCGATAACTGTTGGGACTTTAAGGTTCGAATCCAAGGATTGCTCACTTTGGGAGTAATACAAGCTAGACGAGGGGTAGGTTCCTCTGAAGAGGTCAATATGGTTGAACGCTTTGTGCTTAAGGTGCCACCTCTCGACCAAGCTTCGATGCCAGAAAAGGTAGTAGTGACAATCAAGAAGCCAATGCCATTTGCTTATAGTGATACCCACACAGTGACATAGAATTATGAAGCTAAGGTATAGACAAAGAGAGTCAGGAAATAGACTTTAAGGGCCTGAGTTGCTAAAATACATCAGGAGGAAGAGTCGGTGACCAATATAGTTGAAGTACGAGGAATTACAAGGAGTGGGCAATGCTATAGCCTAGGAGAAGTAGGGAAGAGGAAAAATGTTAAATAGGGGAGCAAGGAGGAAACCTCAAGAGACGAGGAAAAGCGAAGGAAGAAGAAGAAGAAGAATTCTTAAAGATCATGAAGCAAAGTGAATATAATGTGATGGAACAGTTGAAAAAGACTCTAGCGAGAATATCTCTATTGTCACTCGTCTTGACAACTGAGTTGCATTAGAAAGCGTTGCTAAGAGTTTTGAATGATGCATATGCCAAACCCGATGTTACTCCTGAAAATGTTGTCAAGATGGTAGACCCAGTGAAATGCATTAACATGATCATATTTATTGATGAAGAGATCGCCTCTCGGTATAAGAAAAATCCACAGGCCTTACACATAACCCTCAAATGTAAATGGTATATAGTTGCAAAAGTTTTGATTGATGGGGGGTCTACACTGAATATCCTACCCAAGTCGAGTCTAACCTCATTATCAATAAGCGAGGATGAACTGTCACCTCAAGAAATAGTGGTGCGGGCCTTTGACAGAAATATGATAGGCATTTTGGGAGAGATGACGTTACTGCTAGAGATTGGTCCAAGTAATTTTTAAGTATTGTTCCAAGTTATAGATATTGAGCCTAGTTACAACATGCTCCTGGGGAGACCATGGATCCATGTCACTGGCGTTGTTCCTTCCACCCTACATCAGAGTGTTAAATACATCGAAAATGGGTTGAACATTACTATGCACAGAGAGGAAAAAATTATGTTGTCAAAACTAGTTTCAGTGCCATATATGGAGAGTGTAGATAAAGATGAGGAGAATTTGTGGCACAGTTTTGAAATAGTTAAGACTAGACTTAGTGGGAATGAATCCCTGACACAAAGTGTGAATCACGTAGTGGCCTAGATTATAGCTAATAATGGATACCAGGAAGGAAAAGGCTTGAGCTTATGCTGCAAGATATTCGATTGCCAGTGTCATTCCCAAAAAAGTTAGACATGTTTGAGTTGGGGTACGAAGCGTCTCTGGAGGAAAGAATAGGGAGCATGACCTTTGGAAAAAAGAATGATAAGGGTAAGATTAAGCATATTCCTCACTTGAGGGAAACGTCCCCAGTATTAGTTTAGGTAATCATATATAAAGAAGTCATTCACCCCCAATGTCATTTCACTATTAATGCATTGTATGAAGAAGGCCCAGAAGAATGTAAGGCAATCCGTCTTTTTACTAATGAGGAGCCACTAAAGAACTAACAATCTGAACCATTGATTAATGTGATTGTTTCCAAGTAATTGCTGGTTATATTGTACTAAGTTGATATTTAAGATTAGCTATATGTTTTGAGCCTATATTTATGTTATTTGAGATATTAACTAAATGAATTTGCATGAATATTCATCATTCTCCTCGTTGCACCTTTGGCGTATCCTTTTACATTTATCAGTTTTCTTTTTTTACATTTATGTATAATACCTTGTTATTGGTCCATTTATATAATTCTTGGTTTGTCATTCCTACCCTATTTTGCCTTTTCAATCCATATAAATTACTTTTTAGAGATTTGAGTCTTATAGAAAGTTTACCTCATGAAAGGGACCTCGAAAACTCATCAATTGATTCTCTTGTGACGTTTGATGAAGAAGACCCTGGATCTGGTGAAGAGGAAGAAAAATTTACAAAATTACTGGAATATTCAAATAAGAGATTTGACTTGAATGGCAAGGTAGCAGAGGTGATCAACATGAATGTTGAGGCAAAGAAGCAAAAGTTAAGGAGGATGCATCCTGATATGTCCCTAAAGATCAAGTAAGAAGTCACCAAGCAATTGGAAGCAAGATTTTTGAAAAGGAACAAATAAGTAATCACTTAGTGCGCACTATCTTTTTGTCTCAAAATTAAAGTTTTGAAAATAAGTAATCATGATTTGAATATGAAGATTAGTCATCATTTACTATTCTTTACAAAATTTCAGCATCTTTATTATCCTTTGTTATCTTATTTGAGCTTGAAAATTTTCTTTAAAGAACTTTGGACAAGGATCACCCCTACACTAGGGGTTAGCATAAAGTAAAAAAATGTTGATTTATGTGAAAAAAATGGAGATTATGAAAAATGAAATAGCTCATAGCAAAATGAAGTGTAAAAGGGAAGAGACAACAAAATTGAGCAAAAAGTGTTAGTGCTCTTGATAATTGACAAAGCTTACTAAGGATCCTTGGTGTGGTGTGGATTGTGAATTAAAATTAAGATTAAAAATAATTGCTAAGTCCCACCAAAATTATAAGAACCTTACAACCAGTTGTAGTTAGTAAGGGTCGATCCACAGAGAACTAACTTAATTAACACTATTAACTGAATCCTAATTTAAACTCAAAATGACAATGAATAGTAAAAAGTGGGTTTTGTTAATTCAAACTAAAATAGAAACCAAAGATAAAACAATAGCAAAGTGAACACGATTTGAATTTCCAATTTGAGAATATTGGTTAAGAGATAGAATCCACTACAGTTTTATATGATCATGTGAATCCATATATCCTTTATCCCAATATAGTCAATTATGCTTTTATGCAATTGTGAGATTAATCTCTATTTTCCTTAGGTAATGGTTAATTTAGCAACTGCTCAAACTAACCCTAATCACTAGTTAGCTATAAAGCAACCGCTCTTATATCTATCCAATGATCACATTAAGAAATAGAAAACCAATCACGCTAAGATTCAATCACACACTAGGATTAAATTGCTTAGATCATATGTTCCACTAGTCCTACCACCGCAACCATGCATAGCATTCCTAGTTTTACCACTTTTGAAATTGCCAAGAATATAAAATACCTTTATATTGAATTGAGATTAGAAACATATGAATAAAAATATAATTATATTGAAATAAAGGAATATGCAGAATTCACACAATCAAAACTAGAGTTTCATCCTCCCATAACCAAATAAGGAGTTTAGCCGTATATGGTGAATTCAAAATCAAAAGAAAAAAGAAATAGAAACATAGTCAAGAATGAAAGAATGAAAGAAAATTGAAGATCAAACTAGTTTCCAGCGAATAAGGTTGATCGATCTCCGATTGCTCGAACCCAAGTCTTCAATCTTTGATCAAGTCTCCCTTTTTCTTATTCTTCGAATCCTCTTTTATTCTCTGACGACTTTTAGTCCATAACTCCGTTAGGAACCATAGGCAATCCTATTTATAGCTTTTGGGCCCATAACCCTCGTCTAACTTTAAAATTCTGATTATTGAGATGCAAACACGGGTCGTGTCTCATTATACGGCCTCCCTGTGTTTGATTCTGCTAATAAGTTTTCATGAAATTATGCAGCCAAAGAAGAACACCCCCCTCCCTTGTTTCATAACACGGGTCGTGTTTTCGTTCCAAGCTAAACTTGCATCCAATCAAATTTTTAGAGAATAACACCTTCTCTCTGTGTTTCATAACACGAGCCGTGTTTTTCTATTTCTTTAATTTCAACCCAAATTCTTCATATGTGATTTTCTCTCTTTGCTTCTAAAAATGATAATGATCTCCTCAATTAAATAGCAAGCTCAGTTCAATGCTAATAGATTCCATCATTCAATGATTTCAAAGATCTCCTGAAAAACATAAATCAATTATGAGAACTTATGACCATACTTAAGTAAAGTCTCCCAATAAGAGTCCACTTAAACTTCATCTCCAGAAACTTAACTAAGTGTTAATAATTAAGCATATTTAGAGACTAATTAAACCAACATATTACACTTAAGAAGTAGATATAATTGTCAGATCAAATATCCTCACACTTAATCCTTTGCACTCTTGGGCAAAAATATATAATCAAGCACATATTTCCTGATAAGTATTGAAAGTGCAGAATAATGAGCAAAGACCTACACATCTTAGTCTTTTCAAGGAATCTAAGCAATCATGAATTTCCTTTCTTAGCAATCCAAACCAGTAAGCAAAATCAATCAAATCTCAGGGTTAAATCAGCATGATAAATCCTCACTGATATAATCTCTTTCCCTCAAGTGTTTTGGGCTTCTATTTACTCTCAACCAACTCATGAAAACATGTCCTATCATAGGCTTGGCAAACCTCTACTTCTCCACCTCTTAGGCCACATGCACCCAAAGATCAAAAGGTCTTTGATTAGGTTGTAATGGGGTCAAGGTCAGGGTAGGATACATCAAGGATGAACAGGGTTAGACCATGGCAAATAGAAGAGCCAAGGGGAATATATCCTTCAATCATTTCAGTAAAAACTTCCCAACATTCTTTAACTTCCAATTTTCTTTTGTACTTTCACCTTTTTCTTAACTTTATCCAATTAACAACCAACTTTTGTTTTTTCTCTTCATTTCTTTCTTTTTCACTTTTAAGTCCCTTTTTAAAAAAAAAATTTAAAAAATAGAAACACCTTGCATCACATTGTCAAATACCCCTACACTTATTCAAATCCAATTCCCAACACAATTACCCAACTCTTATACTTCCTAAGGTAAGGTAGCAATGATTTTTTGCTTTTAGGCTTGTATTGAGCTATGATAGAAGGAAAGGAATCAATTAAGCTCAAAGGGGCTAAACAATGGATAAAATTGCAAGGACGACTATTTGGCCAATAGCTGTTAGAAAGAATTGCCTTTATTATTTAAAAAAATATGCAGTGGTTATTTGTAGCTTAAAAGAGAGTCAAACCAAGTTCTGAAGTACACAAAATCATGAGCAGAATCACACAACAAAGAACCAGCCTAAAATTAGCCATTCAAATCAGGGTCCAAAATCTCACTAGGTCTTAATCTATCACATTAGAATTTAACCCCTCAAATTTTTTTAAGATCTCACTTATCAGATTTGAAATGCAGAAAGTTTATTCCTTCAAGCTTAAAATCTCATCAAATTTTCAATATTTGATCTTCTGCTCATCATTCAAAATAATTTTTTTTTTAAATTGGGAAGATATATACCAAAATTATATTGCAATTAGGAACATTACCTCCACACTTAAATCAGACATTGCCCCTAATGTCAAAGCTATCAAACCAGAGAGAATTGAAATTCAAAAAACCAACAGTGCATAGTCAAAATCATCTAGAAAGAAATGTTATCCATAACCAATATTCATCATTAATAGTCCAAAAAGAGATCCAATTACAAAGCCAAAAGTTTAAGCAGCAGAGAATTAATATAATCCAGAAATAACAAAAAGATGAAATCAATATGGGGGTGGGGGATAAAATGTCCTCTAGAGCAAGGCATCAAGTTTACCATCCATGGCAACCATCTGTTGAGCAATAAAATCCTCCAACTGCTAGAAACGATCCTCTAAGTGCTGGAAACGGGTGGCATGATCCAATTCAAGGCAATCAATACAGGCTAGAACCTCAATAAAAGATGTAGCCCGAGCAGAAGGGCCAACCTCTGCAGCAAATAGAGGAACAGCCTCCGAGGGTGATGCAACATTATGGTCTGGTGGTTCAGGTGTTTGAGCTCTCGGAGGAAGGATATCGCTATCTGGACTAACCAAATGGAGGGCACCATGCTGGTATACACACATGCCCATAACCATCAGGATAGACCCATCAAGAGCACTCGAACCCTTTACAGGATTCTCCTCCAGCAAATCCAGATCATTTCCACATTGTTCAGCTATGGCGGTGATGTACCCTCCAATCAAAATTTGTTCAGCTCTAGTGGATCTTATATGCTTTAAATGGTTACACAGCCAAAAACCCACATTAACCTTCTCTCCCCGAACCATACAATAAATGAAAAATAACTCAGCGCGACCAAGGACTCCCTGACTCTCCCCCCTTGCACAGATAGTATTTGCCAACCATTTTTGGAGGTATCGAAAGGAAGGGGATCTCAATCTGGAAGCTTTGGAAGATTTAGGGTCATAAGAACCTGAACCTATAATAGATAAATCAAACCAAGCACTATCCTGAGGAAAGTCACAGGGTATTTGGTTGTGCCCTACTGGAAAACCAAAAATGGCACTAAACTGATGAATGTTCAAGTGAAAGGGAGTGCCTAAGAGTTTAAATGAAATCTCACTAGGCCATTGATCCTGATCACTAAGGGGATACAACTTGCAAGAAAAAGTTAAAAGAAATTCCCTAATCAATTTAGCATACGTGGGTCTACGTATCTTTGTAAACTCACCCCACCCAATGTTACACAATAACCTATCTGCCTCATCATATAAATCAATAGCACGTAGGGTATCCTCATCCAAAAACTTAGTGGGTATAATCTCTTTTCTATTCAGGGGATGGACATTTACCTGACGAGGGGGCTTAATAGGGGGAGATGGAGGAGCCCTTGCGCGCCTAGAGTTGGGGTGATGGGAACAGGAAGTTGCGGTGGTCTTCATACGCTTCTTGGGGCCCATTGATGATGGAATCAAAAGAAATGGAAGTAGGGAGAGAGTGGGTTGTGACCATGAAGGTGAGGAATGGTGGAGGATGGATATCTCGATGGTGGAAAGTAAGGGTTGGATTTTAGGGATGAAGAAAGGAAGAAGAAGATCGTGAGAATGGAGGAAAGAAAGAAAGAGGAATGGAATTAGGAGTGGAGTAGAGAGAATTTTGGGAAGAAGAAAAAGTAGGGGAGAGAGCGGCGCATGGGATGATGGAAAAGAAGGGGGAGAATTTGGGGAAAAAGAAGGATCAAAACCTTAAATGGGGAGGGGGAAACGTGTTTGTTGTCATGCAAACACGGGTAGTGTCGTGAGACATGACCCCCTCATGTTTCTCTCGGAAAGCCAAAACAATTTGGCCCAGTAAATGAGACACGGGCCATGTTATGAAACATGGCTACCCTGTGTTTGGCTCTGGAATAGCTAAAGCAATTTGAACTTTGTAGAGACACGGGCCATGTTATGAAACATGGTTACCCCGTGTTTGGCTCTGAGATCCATAAGGTCCTTGCTGTGTGGGAAACAAGGGGTGTGTACACACCCCTCCTGTTATCCACGAAATTGCCAACCCTGCAGAATACTGTAAAACCCCACTAAGTCACTAATGTCCAAGGGTTCCCAAGCACCCAAAGATGCTAATTATGGCCTCAAACATGCATCAAACAAATAATTCATGTATTCAATCATAATTTCTACGGTGCAAAACACAAGGACTCCTAAGAATTCCTAAGACATCAGTTAAGAAACACACCAAAATCTACCTATTCTAAGAAACTAATTGAAGAAGTGATTCAAGAAATTAATTAAAAAACAGAAAATAAAAGGGAGTAAGGAGAGCAAATTTGATTCAGTGATGATCGGTTGCCTCCCATTACGCGCTTGGTTTATTATCCTCAGTCTGACATTGTGACACTCCTCAGTATTCTGCATAATGTGGATAGAGAAGGATCATCTCTTCCACTTCTTCATTGTCCAGAAGCTCATGGTAGGGCTTCAGACGATGTCCATTGACTTTGAAGGTCTTCCTAGATGCCTCATTCTTGATTTCCACTGCACTAGAAAGAAAAATATGAGTTACCACAAATGGTCCAATCCATTTAGAATGCAACTTACCTGGAAATAGTTTAAGTCTATATTGGAATAGTAGCATGCGTTGTCCTTCTGCGAAGCTCTTCCTTGAGATCATTTGATCATAGAATGCCTTAGTTTTGGCTTTGTAAATGAGAGCACTCTCAAAGGCCTCATTCCTTAATTCTTCCAGCTCCTGTAGTTAGAGCTTCCTTTGCTTTCTAGCACTATCCAAGTCCAGGTTAGCTTGCTTAATAGCCTAGTAAGATCGATGCTCTAGCTCCACTGGCAAGTGACACGATTTTCTATACACCAATCGGAATGGTGACATGCCAATTGAGGTCTTATATGTTGTTCTATAAGCCCATAGTGCATCATTAAGCCTGGTACTCCAATCCTTGCGCGTTGGATTCACTATTTTCTCAAGGATGGATTTGATCTCCCTATTGGACACTTCAGTTTACACATTTGTCTATGAATGGTAAGGAGTAGAAGTTCAGTGCACCACACTATATTTCTTCAAGAGAGCCTCAAACATCCTGTTGCAAAAGTGTGTCCCTTGGTCACTAATGATGGTCCTTGGAGTTCCAAACCTAGAAAAAGTATAAGACTTCACAAAATCCACTACAGTTTTAGAGTCATCAGATCTAGTGGCATTTGCCTCCACCCATTTTGACACATAATCCACAACTAAGACAATATAAGCAAACCCAAATGAAGGGGGAAGGGGTCCCATGAAGTCAATGCCCCAAACGTAAAAAACTTCCACAAAAATCATCGGAGTTTGAGGCATTTGATTCCTAAGACCAATATTACCTGTCCTTTGAAATTGGTCACTGTGAATGCATGTGTCTTAAAGCATGTCAAATGATTTTTGATGATAATAAAGACAAAGATGAAGATCAAAGAGCGAAAGAGTAAACCAAGATCAAAGGAAGAAATCAAGAGGTTTAGATATAGGCATTATAGTACTTCAATGTTAAATGCTCCCAAGATATCTCAAATGGTTTTTCAAAAATGATTTGAATCAAGATGGTTTTCAAAGATCAATTCCTAAAAGAGAACTTCTTTTACCTTGGATCATGCCAAATAATGTTCTATATTGTTTAATCCATATTTTCTAAAGTTAGGAATGATATAAATCTGTTTTAAGGCTTGAAAAATGAGTTTAAAGTATAGTGTAATCGATTACCAAGGTTTAGTAATCGATTACAAGCCAAACAGAAGCTGTAATGCCCCAATTTTTAGAAAATATTCTGAATGTATTGTTTTCTGTTTTTCATGCTTTTGTATGAATGACCGTTGTGTCCCTATTTTTCTGTTCGCGATTTTTGTATGAAAACAATTACGATAATACAGGCTCAAATTTTATTTGATCGTTTTACGTAGTTTGCTTCGAGACGGTAAAATAAAAATTTTTCTCGAAGCATCTTGTATTAATTTTTCTGAAAGATATACAACTATATAATACTGCTGGATATTTTATTTGAACGTTTTGGACAATTACCTACGTTGTGGGAAAAAATAGAAAAATGACCGTTACGTCCCGAACGTACTGTTTTTGCTGTTTTTGCTGTTTTTAATTGTTTTCTTCTTGATTTAGTGCCTGAAAATACTGTCTGTGATTTTATATGGACTTTTTGTGTGATTTGCTCCGAGGCAGGAAAATAATATTTTCCGGGCTGGGAAAATCTTATTTTATTATTTAGAATTGGGGGATCTTACTTAACCCGATTCTGAATGAGACTAAAAATAATCTTTTAATTTTTAGGATTTAATCACAAATAAAATAATTTTATATTATTATAATATTATTTTATTAGTCAAGTATAATTTAGTGACAAGATGGACCCGAAATATTTTGCGGGACCCACAATTAGTAGAACGGTTAGATCGGTAGCTTAATTAATCACCGTAGCGGTAGAACTTTCCAGAACAGTGACTCGGCTAGTGACTCAAATGAGAGAATTTAATGAGTTTGTGTGACTCAAAGCATGTGAGTCACCAAGAGCCAACCAATGGGAATCAAGCTTGCTCACCAAGGCTTGATCTTGACCTTTGATTCATCCAATGGCTTGGATGAAGCCAAGCAAGGTGCCCACCTTGCACCTCACTTTATGTCTACGGCCAAGAGGCCTTTGAAGACCAAAATCACCTTTCTCCTTCATCACTTTTCTCTCTTCTCTCTCATCAAAACCCTAGCCACCATTCTTGTTCATCTTCTTCACCATTTTCGGCCAAGAGCCATTCCTAACCATCCAAAAATTTTTCTAACCAAGTTTCCTTAACCTAAACACTATTCTAAGAACCTTTCTAGTTGGAAGTTTCTTCAAAATCTTCCATTTAGGGCTTGGAAATCAACCTTGTAAATTTGACCTAGAAGGTGAAATATCATATTTTTCTTTTCTCTCTTCTTTTTCAAAGTTCTAAGCCATGATTTCTCCATGGTTTAGCTTCTTTTTCATGGTTAATAACATGTAGGTTTTATTTGAGATTTTTAGGTATTTGGTGGAGTGAAAACCGAACCATAGGAGGTGTGAAAGCTAATCATTTGTCTTCATTTAAGGTAAGAGGAAGACAATTCTTATCATCCCTTGATGGTGGTAAGAAGATGGATTGTTTGTAGAATCCATAAGGATTCGGTTGTGGTGTGTTTATTGATGTGTATTTATTAATTTTGTGGTTGCTAGTTGCTTAAGTGTTGTATGTTAGTAGCTTTCTTGTTTGGTGATTGTAATAATTTTGCATGTCTATTAGCTTTTGATTGTATGTTTATAAGCTTTAATTTAGGTTTTATGTGTTAGAAATATTTTGCATGTGTTAGAAATATAAATGTATGTGTTAGAATTGTATGATAAGGTATAAGATGTGAATAACATGTGTAAATTTGCATGAGTGTTCCAAAGAACACATTCCCTAGTTCACGGCAATGACAAAGTGTGAGGACCAAAATGTTCTCTTAATTTTTCCTAAAGTGTAACTTAATTAATTAGGAGAAATAAGAAGGTTTCAAATTGATTTGATCAAAGAAAAGGAATTTAGAAATCAAATGGTAAAGATTTAGTAAATTTTGGGCCAACATGCCTAAAGAATTTATTTGATTCAAAATCATTATTTTATAACATGATTTAATGAACTTAGATAAGATAATACCTTTGACATGATTTAGAAATCAAATAAAGAAGTTTTACGAAATTTGGCCAACATGCCAATATAGGTTATCATGGTTTCTAAACTTAGTTTCAAAACCTTTTTCAATCAAAAAGAGACAATACAAGTTAAGAAGAAATTTTCTATAATGATTTTTGAAGAAACAAATTGAGTAGAATTAAGCTTAAAGGATTAAAACTAGTAATTTTATCATTAGGAAGTAAAATACAAAAATTTTGAGAAATTTTCTAACATATAGCTCACTTAAGGTTTTGAAGCATGTTAGAGATTTCAAAAAGAATTAAATGATATGGTTAAAAATTAGGTAAATGGAAATTTTATGGATAAATTAGGAAACCATTATTATGATATTCTAAACAAAATACTGTCAATTTTTAGTAAAAATGAACCAATAAGATAGTAAAAATATCCTAAAGACAGTATGCGGTATGAAAAATTACTCTACGTAGTTTAAATGTACTAAGTACTATTTCTGTTTGTTTAAACAATAATTTTAAGGGCATTCGAATAAGAAAATGATTTAAAAATCCTACGCGATTGAGAAAACGTATTAAAAATGCTACGCGATTTTAAAAACAGAAAAATATCTTTACGCGATTTTTAAACGTTTGTAAAAACGACGGAATTATGAAAATGCGATAAAATTTCTACGCGATTGACCGTTACTATCTTTATACTGTCGGGAAAATGTGAACCCGTACAGGCTTTTTGAAAATCTATTTGCTGTCGAGAAAATGTGAACCCGTACAGGCTTTTGAAAATTTATATGATGTCGGGAAAATGTGAACCCGTACAGGCTTTTGAGACTATATCTGCTGTCGGGAAAATGTGAACCCGTCATGTGCTTTCCATCTATCTTATGTGTGCCATGTATTTGGTGGATTGGTTGACAAGACGAATCACATCGTGTTGTCGATGCGATAAACGTAGTGTGGTTCATTGTTCTAATGAACTTGGAGACTTTAGTGTACGAGATCCCACATGTGGACAGTTGGTAGCTCCGCTGGGCCGTGGCAAACCGATAGCACACTATAGTACTCGACATACACTATATTTAATCAAGATTTGTGAAGTCTAGTAGTACATTTGCTTGTAGTGCCACAACGTGAGACCGTGAACTACACCACGCCTGGATTGATGGATTCCTGTGTCGTGGGGCTATAGACGCAACGTGTGACAGCGCAATAGTTGGTGGGGCAGCCGTGGTACTATTAGATTTTGCGAGTCATTCCTCTCTCTGATACTTGTGTTTTCTTTAGCTCCATGGAGTAGGATTTTGTCATATATTTTATCTCTATGTCTATTTGTTTCCATCTTATCTATTTATTGTTTATCTATATTTTATTTGTTTATTTTATCTGGTTATTGTTATTATATTTGGTTATTATATCTTATCTGTTTATTCTTATCTTTCTTGTTTTATCTGTGAGGTTTTATCTATGCTGTGATATATTGTTATGATATCTAAATTTTACTTCAAACTGTTATTATAATTGTTAAAGCTTTATATATTGCATGAACTGTATATATGTTGTTTGTCGTCTTCTTATTGGCCATGTTGTGATGATTTTATGTTGTCTTACCTCTTTGTTATATGTATTTTCTGTTTATTTATTTTACGCGGTAAATATTTCGAGGAAGAGGATCAGCCTATTGAGATCGTGTACCCTGAGGAGGAGGAAGATCAGCAGGCAGACGACTAGTTTTACGATCAAGAACCATCCGATCATCCATATCCTCTGGATTGATTGGGTGGGATGGCGACGCCAGGATTTTTGGGATTCATAGAGCTGGTATTTCATGGAGGTGCTCTGGCTTGGCACTTACGAGGCGATCGTGACTCTGTGACGTATGCAGGACGTGTGACCGTGATCCTACGTCATCGTTTTGATGAAGAGCCTGTCATGACTACGACACTTTTTCTGCACTTAGAGTTACCCTTATCCATTAGGCGTTATTGGGGTGCTGAAAACCCTAAGCCTAGTGAGATAAGCATCGTATCGACTGCGCGATCCCGTTATCGCCGTGTGTCGAGACATCCAGGATATCTATCTCCTGATGATCATTTTCATGCTGAGAGTGATCCATCAGAGGATTAGATAATCATGATGTTTTTTTTGGGCGTCGGTATGTATGTACGTATATATTAACTCTTTTATTGCTTTCTTTACTGTTTTTGTTTAAATAGTTGTAGTCTTAGTTGTAAATTATTTGTACAGTTTATAACTTAATCATATGTATATTATTAGTGATGATGTTTTTTTTTATTTCGTATTTTCCGCATTATCTTTTTAGATCATATTTCTGTCTATCAGGAATTATTTTACAACCCGTAATAATATTTAACAAATGTTTCACAACTTGGGTAGATTTTATTTCTATTTCTTTTATTTTCTTTTATGTGTGACATCCTCCAAAGGGGTGTTACAGAAGCCTTGTAATCGATTACCACAAGCCCAGAAAGCTAAGAACACGTTCTATTTTCCATGTAATCGATTACCAAATCCTTGTAATCGATTACCAAGGTTCTGACATGCCCAACGACTATATTGAATGCATTTAATGCTTGGCTTTAACCACCCCCAACGGCTCTTTTAATGAATGGGCTTTAAATACAATTGCTGGGGCATCATTAAGGGTTGTTCTTGAACCTAAAAACATCATAGCAACACATCATACGAGAATCAAACTCTGAAATCATTCTTTGCTCTGTTTTTGTCCAATCTTTGAGATATCTTTGTGAGCATTATTAGAGCTTCAATTTGTATCATCTACTCTAGTGAGAGCTTCTCAAATTCAATCTTAATTGTTGTATAAGATAGAGGGTGAGGCATCCCTCAATTTGTAAAGGGTGAGGCATCCCTTTGTTTGAAGAGACTCAAGCTCAAGGGTGAGGCATCCCAAGGAGTTGAGGGCTCAAGTTTGTAAAGGTAGTCAAGCACCTATTGAAGCTTGAAGATATAGTGGAAAATCTCAAGTGGTTGCTTGAGGACTGGACATAGGTCACAAGTGGATTGGTGGCCGAACCAGGATAAATCACTGTGTTTGATTCTCTAAACCCCTCTCTTTATATTTGTGCATTGCTTATACTCTTGCTTGATTACTTCTCTCTTGGTTGGTTATTAAGCAATATACATTATTCTTATCAATTCATTCATTTCAATTAGTGAATAGCTTCAACGAAAATCAATAGTCAAGTGTTTTGCGAAAGAATTGCGAACTTGTTTTACAAACTCAATTCACCCCCCCTCTTGAGTATTGAAGCCACTTGGTAACAGTCACAAGACTTACAAAAATCGTAAGCATCCTTGAAGATTGTTAGCCAATAGAAATCATTGTCAAGCACCTTGTTGGTTGTCATCTTCATGCCAAAATGCCCTTCACATGCATAGGTATGGCAAAATGAAAGGATGTAGTAAGTCTTTGAGTCTGGAATGCACCTCCTAATCACTTGGTCTTCGCAATGCATCCAGAGGTAAGGATCATCCCATATATAGTATTTGCAATCACTCTTCAATTTATCCCGTTGTGCCTTTGTCAAGCCCTCCGGAAAGTCCTTGGTGGCCAAGTAATCGGCAATGTCAGCATACCAAGGGATGATGGTTTTGATGGCCATTAAATGCTCATCTAGAAAGCTCTCTTGGATAGGTATGTCCTCCTCCTCAGTCACCAGCCTACTCAAATGGTCTGCCACCTGGTTTTCGCTCCTTTTTTTTTTATGTTTAATCTCCAAGTCAAACTCTTGGAGCAATAGAATCCATCGAAGCAGTCTGGGCTTTGCCTCCTTCTTTGCAAGTAGGTACTTCAATGTTGCATAATCAAAAAAAAAAAACACTTACTTTAGAACCAATTAAATATGATCTGAATTTTTCTAAAGCAAAAACTATAGTAAGAAACTCTTTTTCAATTGTGGAATAGTTCAGTTGAGCATCATTTTGGGTCCTTAATGCATAGTAAATGGCATAAGGAACCCTATCAACTCGCTGTCCTAAGACAGCCCCTACCGCGAAGTCACTAGCATCACACATTAACTCAAATGGAAGCTCCCAATTTGGTGGCCTAATGATAGACGCCTCAATCATCAACTCCTTAAGTCTGGTGAAAGCCTTCATACACTTCTCATCAAAATGAAATGGCACATCCTTTTGGAGGAGTATGCAGAGGGGCAATGATATCTTGGAGAAGTCCTTGATGAATCGTCGATAGAAACCTGTCTGGTCAAGAAAAGAACGAATTTTCTGCACACTAGTGGGCGGCGGTAATGAATGCACAAGTTCTACCTTAGCTCTATCAACTTCAATACCCCTATCAGAGACTACATGACCTAACACAATACCTTCTTCTATCATGAAATGATATTTTTCCCAATTTAAAACAAGGTTAGTGTTAATGCATCTTTTTAAAACTAATGCCAAATGATCTAGACAGTTCTCAAAGCTATTCCCAAATACACTAAAATTATCCATGAAGACCTCAATGATGTTCTCTATATAATCAGAAAATATACTCACCATGCATCTTTGAAAAGTCCCTGGCGCATTGCAAAGTACAAAAGGCATTCGCCTATAAGCAAAGGTGCCAAAAGGACAAGTGAAGGTGGTCTTGTCCTAGTCTTTCGGAGCGATAGCAATCTAGTTATAACCTAAAAATCTATCTTGAAAACAATAATGGGAATGACCAACTAATGTAATTGGCTAGCTAACATTGATAGTTGTTCTAATGATAACAAACATGAAGATGATGGGAAGACCAAGTCCAAGATCTTCAAAGAATAGTTTAGGACTTAGAATCTTAGTAAGGAGCCTTTTGGATATCTCATTATTCTTGGTTGCAAAGAAATGTTTTCAAAATTAATATTCCAAATCCAAAGAATCATTTTCTGGATATTTAAAAGTGTTTAAAATTGTTTTTCATTTAAGGGTATTCGAATACCCCATAAGGTATTCGAATAGAATGGTTTTCAAGTTCATACGTTTCATGTTTTCAACAGAGGTATTCGAATACCATGCATGGCATTCGAATACAGA
Source organism: Ormosia emarginata (assembly GCA_029884605.1). Classification (NCBI taxonomy): domain Eukaryota; kingdom Viridiplantae; phylum Streptophyta; class Magnoliopsida; order Fabales; family Fabaceae; genus Ormosia; species Ormosia emarginata. The sequence continues at coordinate 7,498,147 of JAQQTP010000063.1, read as the reverse complement.
GCTTTTCAAAATCTGTTTTAAAATGTGAGGTATTCGAATAACCCATGTGGTATTCGAATAACCTGATTTCAGAATATACCTTTTTAATTGAGGTATTCAAATACCCTTGACTGGTATTCGAATAACCCTACTTTGATCAGTTTTTTTAAATAAGTTTCGACAGAGGTATTCGAATACCCTCTGATGGTATTCGAATAACCCACGAGGCTCTGTTTTAGATTTTGAAAATGGCAGCTAACGTCTCTGCATTTAATATGGTTTTAATGGCACCCAACGACTCTTTTCTTCATTACTCTATAAATAGAGACCTTGGGTCTCTTCTGAAGGTTGCCCAATGATCTGAATTATTATTTGCTTGTGCCAAAACGTGATTTTCATTTTTCTCATATTTTCTGTGCTCTTTTCACCAAAATCTTGAGATATCCTTTAGAGAGCTTCCTAGCGCTTCAACTTGTAATATTTGCTCTAAGTGAGAGTTTCTCTTCATCTATTTTCTGCTTTTGTAAAAGGATGAGGTATCCTTTATTGAAATTGTGAGTGAGGTATCCTTCAAAGGGGGTGAGATATCCCTTTAGTAAATAGGGTGAGGTATCCCTCTAGTAAATAGGGTGAGGTATCCCTATTGTGGAAAGGTTGCAAGCACCTGTTTTAAGCTTGTATTGGATAGTGAAAAATCTTGAACTGTGTTTCGGGGACTGGACGTAGGCCACAAGTGGTTAGTGGTCGAACCAGGATAAATATTGTGCCTGCTCTTCTCTCTTTTATCTCTTTATTTTCAGCAATTTATTTATTATTGCTTAATTGTTTATTTACTGTTCTTAAGGCATGTTATCATCTTTATATATATTCATTATATTGCTTCAAGAAATTTGTATTAAAAAGGGTTTGCGAAAAAGTTTTTAATTACTCAATTCAGCCCCTCTTGAGTACTAAAGCCACTTAGGTAACAAGTGGTATCAGAGCTAGACTCTTGTATAAAGAGCTTAGCCGCTTCAAGAGTATATAGTTTCATCAAATGGTTTTTCATAAGCAACTTACATAAATCGACCACCCTTTTTCAATGGGGATGGTTATGCATATTGGAAGGAAAGAATGAAAATCTTTATCGAGGCTATTGATGTAGATGTGTGGGATGCTGTCGAAAATGGCGCATTTATACCTACACGAGTTGTTGATGGTGTAAAAACCAAGACACCTAGAAATGATTGGTCTAAAGATGATAAAAGAAATGTTCAATATAACTTGATAGCCAAAAATATCATTACCACTGCTTTGGGGTATGATGAATTTTTCAGAATTTCAAATTGTAAAACTGCTAAAGAAATGTGGGACAGTTTACAAGTTACCCATGAGGGTACTAGTGAAGTTAAGAGGTCGAGAATTAATTCTCTAACTCCCGAATATGAATTATTTACAATGAACCAAGGAGAAAGCATTCAAGAAATACAAAAGAGGTTCACCCACATTGTAAATCATCTTGCATCATTAGGAAAGAATTTTTGTAACGAAGATTTGATTAACAAAGTATTGAGATGTTTGAGCAGGATTTGGCAGCCTAAGATAACAGCTATATCAGAATCAAGTCAACAATGACGTTAGCTACCTTATTTGGCAAACTTCAAGAGCATGAATTAGAACTCAACAGACTTAACCAAAGTGAAGAACACGATAAGAAGAAGAAAGGGATCGCACTTAAAGCCACCACCTCCACTATCAATAATGAAGAAGAAGACGATGGAGATGACATGGACAACATTGAGTTAAATGAATAAAACCTAAGTCTTCTAGTGAAGAAATTCAGAATGTTTCTTAAAAAGAAAGGAACTCAAAGAAGACTGCCTTTTTCCCCAAAGAAATTTGAAAAGAAACCCTCCAAAGAAAGAAGAGTCTACATAGCATGGGATGACAATGATATGGACTCCGTTGATAGCTCAGATAGTGAGGAAGCCCATCTATGTTTTATGACCAAAGGAGAAGAAGAACAAGAAAGTGACATTGAGGTAATTTCTAATTATGAATTATCTTATTCTTATGATGAATTACAAGATGCCTTCGAAGAATTGCATGACGAATCAATAAGGCTCACAAAATTAATTTCTTCATCTAAGAAAACATTTTTTTCTTTGGAAAACCAAATTCTAATTTTGAATAAAGAAATTGAAGAATTAAAAATTGAAAATGAGACATTAGGATTAATTGATGCATGCACTTCTCATTCTTCACATGCCTCTACTTCTTCGTCTTGTCCTTCATGTCGTTTGCTTGAAAAAGAAATTGAAGATCTAAAGAACACTCTTGCTAAATTCACTTTTGGAAGAGATAATCTAAATATCATATTAGGAAAATAAAGGGTTGTTTTTGAAAAAGCTGGAATTGGTTATAACCCGAAAAATCAGCATAAATCTTATAAAAATTTCTTTGTTTGTTCAAGTACTTCTAGTAGCCTATTTATTAAATGTTTTTATTGTGAAAAGAAAAGACATAGTGCATCAACATATAACGTAAGGAAAAACATCCACATGAAAATTGGAACTAAAATGGTATGGGTTCCCAATGGTACTATACCCAAAACTGACATTCAAGGACCTAAGAAAATTTGGGTACCAAAAGCCAAAAATTGAAATGTGTTGCAGGTGTGCTTTGTAACACCCACCGTAGGGTGCCACATTTATGTTACTTAATTACCCAAATACCCTCAGACTCATAAAAGGTGATGTTGTGATAAAAAATACGAGTTGTAATTTTTTTTATTTCCGTAAAATAAATTTAGCAGAAAATAAAATATTACAGCAACCTCACACATAATTTTACAACATATACATATTACAAAAGTGCTGTCAGGTTTATTTATATACAGACTATGTCTCAAAACTACAAACACACTTAAATAATTACACACAGTTTATATCAGAGTTCAAACTTGCCCAAGTTTAACTAAGTAGCAGACCCCTCAGACGGGTCCTCCTCGGGTTCCTCAGCAGATAGGAATCCGTTATGACAAGTAGCCCTACGGACAGGTGTCCGGGCTCACTATACTATGCTGATTTCTGTTGGGACATAATTTCTGGTATCCCAATGTTGCCTGATATGCAAAGGAAATTCAACATGAACAAAAATAGTCACACAGAAAAACGGATCCCCCCGAAACAACCTACTAATGCTAACAGTCAGATACCCCTCGTAGATAAGTCCTCGCTCATCGGGACTTGTTCTCCATTCTCCAACTCCTCCGTGAAATTATAGATGTACATAGCCGAAGAAACTAGCTCTTGACGTCATACTGTCAAAATTCTACGTTCCCAGACGTGAGAAGTAGTTCTTCTCCTTCTTGTACTGTTTCTTTCTCAACGTCTTCAGCCAATTATAAATACAATATACAAATATATATACAAAGAGGTGAGATCACCTAAGCCAATACCAGCATGGTAGCACAGAGATAACATAACAGCATACCATATAAACACGTCATATTACAAATATGGCATCAACATATTATCAATCAAAATTAATATTTAATAATTACAGGAAATGCCATCTACACTAAGCAGATATTTTAAAAAAATACAATTATTATAATCAATATTTCACAACTATTATATCTCACAGTTGTAAGCATTTATGTTAATGTATGAACACATAGACTCGATTTCCTACTCCATGGAGCTAAACTCAAGTCGGAGAAATTGATCGAAAAGATCTGCCGGCACCACGTGCCTCAGACCAAGTGCTATAAGTATATCTTGCACATCTAGCACATACACGACAGTCTTTGTCAGATCTCGATTAAGAATAGTATCTCGGTCCGGATCATCAGTGTGTTACATCGGTCTAACCCACGATACAGAAGAGCTACCATCTGCCCATTGCGAGGAACCCGCACCACGATGCCCCCAAAGTCAACAAGTAACCTACACTACGCGTATCGCACCCACTCAAGAGGTGTATGTTTCTCCTAGGCAATTGGCCATATACAGTCTATCGGACCATTTTCAATGCATGTGTAATGCACCAATTACCAACCAAAGGTAAATCACAAAATTTCTCATAGAAAGTGAAAATACTGTTTTATGTTCGTAAAATGTATTAATGCCAATTACAGGCAAACTTCTCAATTTCTTGTACAGTATTCATATACTGATTTTGACTGTAAAGTTTACTATATAATTAACAGCAAAATCACATTATCGCATTTTTCTCATTTGCGAAATATTTTTGTCACGTTTTTACAGTCACATAATATTTTGTTACGTAAACAACAATTCGTAATAATTTTCTATTACGTTTAAAAATTGCGTAACAATTTTCTACTGTATTCTAAATCGTGTAAAAATATTCTTTCATTTTTAAATCGCATAGTGATTTTTCTACAACATTTTGATCGTGCAAAATATTTAAACGCTTTACCAATCGCGTAGAAATATTTTAATGTTTTTCAAATCGCGTAACTTTAAAAATTACGTTTTTAGTTACGTAATTCATTTTTCACCGTTTTTACACTTCGTAAAATATTTCTTAACTTTAAAAATATTATTTTGGACTTTTCTTAATATAATTTATTACTTTATTCCCTTCCTATTCTTACTCAAAAATCTTTTCTGTAATATGTTTTCTCAAAATCACATTTTATTGATTTAATCTTACAAAATCACATTTAGTTAAATTAATTACTGTTTCCAACTTTAGATTTTCTAACGTTTTCCAAAATTTAAGAAATAAGTTCTATGTTAGTAAATTTTAAGTTACAGACGTTTCCTTTTATATTTCTAAATCACTTCTAAAAAATAATTATCTTTAAAATAAACTTTGAGGCTCAAACACTTTCAACCTCCTTTTTCTTTTATTTATGAAAATTCCACTTCACTTAATTGATAACAATCTAATTCCCTTTTCAAAATATTTATATGAAAATTCTTGTATTTCATAACATCAAAACATTTTTTCTAAATTATCAAAACCTTATATATGGCCTTTGAAACCATCAAATATTTTTATTTTAAATCATCCAAGTCCCATTCTTGTTTCTATACAAAATAAATTAATAAAAATACCACTCCAAAACCGTGTGCATTGATTTTGAAAAACAAATCCTTTCGTTTATTTTCCTTACTTCCCAAATCATTCAATTTTATCATTCATGAAAATATAAATTTGTGAACACCAAATTTGTTGGTGTCTTAGCCGAAATTTGCTTTAGTTCAAGGACTAAAAATTAACTCCATTGTTCTTGAAAAATTTCAATAAAAACCCTAGTTTTGGAAGCCCAAAACTGTGACCTCCTCCATGGCATTTGGAGCCAAAATTGCTTATTTCAACATGCATCCATCATAATATATTTAACATACATCATCATGTATATTATAAGCAGATTACACAAGTAATAAAACCATGCAAATCATATCAAACATAAACAAATAATCAAAGCACATAAACACATACAAATTATTACATAAACATGGATGTGAATCCTCACATGGATTCATCAACCACCAAATAGAAAACACATCTCTCACCACCATACTTAGTTGGTGAGATGGATCTTCCTCTTACCTCTTGAAGATCCTCAAAAGCTCCTTGCTTTGTATTTTGAACAAGATCTCCACCAACACAAGTTTCTTAAGTACGAAACAAACACAAGAAAATTAGTATATCAAGCTTGAATAAGAAGAACCATGGATCAAACATGGTTTAGAATCATGAAAAAGAAAAGAAGAAATGAAGTTTTCCTTACACTTCACTTCAAAATCCTAAAGCTTGATTTTGGAAAAAGTCCCTCAAGATGGAAGAATTAGAACTTGGTGTGAACTACAAAGGTTCCTAGAATGATGAAAGGATTCAAGAAATACGGTTGTTTAGAATTGTTGAGTGATGGAAGGTGTGGTTTGGGGTGGTGGCCGTAGCTTGCATTTTGGAGAGAAAAGGAGAGAATTTTTGCTAAGTTATTTTGCATGCAAACTTGCAATAATGGACAAGATGATAGATTATTGTCTTCATCTTTTTCTTTGGCCTAAAAAGCCTACTCAAAACTGTCCCCCCCTCCTTTGCATCACCAAAACCGTCCCCCCTTCCATGCTTCATCAAAGTGTGACAAATTTCATATCCACCCTTTTAAGCCATCTTAGCCCTTAATTAAAAGAATGGTTTGAATTAAAATAGCTACTAGGTTTAGGTTATAGATAGAAGACTTAATTTGAGCCATTGGATCATCTTTTTGCTTGCAATCCTCACCATTGAATGTGTCTCCAAAATGAAGGGTCAAGATTACACCTTCAAACTTTACATCCAAGGGTCCAAAATGGTTGTAGTCATTTTTTATGACCAATTCTCCACCATTGATCTAAATCCAAATCCAATGGTCATTAATAATCCATCTCCACCATTGATTAAATCTACATCCAAGGGTTCATAATGGTCATAGCCATTTATGAGACTAAATCTCCACCCTTGATTTAATTTTAATCCAATGGTTATTAATGGTCCTAGCCATTTTATAAGATTGATCTCATCCGTTGATTTAATCAATGGTTGATATTCAAAGTCCTAAAGTGGTCATAACCACTATTGTTGACCAAGCAGTATAATTATTATTTTTATCTGCTGTAACACTACAAATAATATTTTTACTGTATTTTTATCGCCCGATAATTAAATACAGTACAAAAAACTGTAAAAGAAATTTTCTAAAACTATTTCTGGATTTAGGTTTAGTAAGATCCCCTATCTCCATCTAAACAATACAAATTTTTCTAAAGGTAGAAAAATTTTCACTTTTTGGGACCCACCCCGGCCCACGTAGGACCCTTGGGGCCCACATACAGTCCAAAAATCATTAAAATATAAAAATTTCATAATCACACATAAAATCACAAAAATTAGAAAACTCACAAATATCAAATCAGATTACGTAAATTAATTAAGACTAAACAGTAAAAATTAAATTACGTAAATTTTTCCTCGGCCCGAAAATTTTTATTTTCATGACACGGAGCAAATTACTCAAAACGATCAAATATGCTGACGGAATAATCAAAATAATTTTACAGTATCCAGAAATTACTAAAGAGTAAAATTCTATTAACTGTCAAAATTACTATTCCTAAGATAGAAAGTTCGGGGTGTTACAACTCTCTCCCTCTAACAAAAGTTTTATCCTCGAAACTTGATAACCTCGATTTCATACTTTCATAATAAATATGGATATTGTTCTTTTATCTTTTCTTCTAGTTCCCATATGGCTTCTCCACTTACATCATTCCAAACGATTTTAACCAATGAAAGTTCTTTACCTCGAAGTTGCTTTGTCCTTCGATCTTCAATCTTTTACTGTAAAAGTTTCATAGGTTAAATTTTCCTTCAGCTGTACTGTGTCTGGCTCAATAACATGAGCAGGATCAGAAATATATTTCCATAGTTGTGATACGTGAAATACATTATGAAGATTTGACAGAAAAGGTGGTAATGCAATCTGATATGCCACCAGACCTACCCGACGTAAAATTTGATACGGCCCAATAAATTTTGGGGTGAGCTCCTTAGATTTAAGCACTCGCCCAACACCTGTCATAGGCATCACTCGTAAAAATACATGGTCACCTTCTTCAAACTCAAGAGATTTTCTCCTTTTATCAGCATAACTCTTTTGCCGAGTTTGGGTCACTCTCATTTTATCTTGAATCATCTTCACTTTCTCAGTTGTCTGTTGGACAATCTCTGGTCCTAACACAGCACTCTCACCATCTTGATACCAACATAACGGTGTTCTGCATCGTCTCCCATACAATGCTTCATAGGGTGCCATCCCTATACTTGAATGGAAACTGTTGTTATATGTGAATTCTATCAATGGCAAGAATTCATCCCAACCTCCAGTTTGCTCCAGTACACAAGCTCTCAATAAATCTTCTAGAGACTGAATTGTTCTTTCTGACTGACCATCTGTTTGTGGATGGTAAGCAGAACTTAGACGTAGCTTAGTTCCCATCGATTCTTGCAAACTATTCCAAAATCTCGAAGTAAATCTCGGATCTCGATCCGAAATAATACTAGTTGGTACACCATGAAGCCTAACAATTTCACCGATGTACAATTGGGTCAACCTCTCCATTGAGTACTTAAGATTAATCGGCAAAAAGTGCGCTGACTTAGTAAGCCGATCAACAATTACCCAAATAGCATCATAACCCTTTCGAGTTTTTGGTAAACCTGTCACAAAATCTATTACGATGTCATCCCATTTCCACTCAGGAATAGGCAACGGTTGCAATATTCCCGAAGGTCTTTGATGTTCAATCTTAGCCTTCTGACACACTAAACAAGATGATACATACTCTGTAACATCTTTCTTCATTCCTTGCCACCAATATAATTATTTTAAATCCCGGTACATCTTTGTGGCTCCTGGATGCATACTCAATTTACTCTTGTGCGCTTCATCCAAAATCAATCTTCTAAGATCTGGATCATTAAGCACACAAACTCTTCCTTGAAACTTCAAAATTCCATTAGCACCTTCGCTAAATTCCAACACTGCTCCTTGGCTCTTTGCTTCTTTTGCTTCTTACAAATACTGGTCACTGTTTTGTCCTTCACGGATTCTATCCATCAAATCATTTGAAATGGTGATCATGTTTACACATAGCTTTCCTGGCGTTAATTTTACCTACAATCGCATATCCCGGAATTCTTCTATCAACTCTTTTTCTTTGATCATCAAAGAAGAAACACGAAGTTCTTTTCTACTCATTGCATCTGCTACTACATTCACTTTTCCAGGATGATACTGCAATTGAAAATCATAATCCTTCAAAAATTCTAACCAACGCCTTTGCCTCATGTTCAACTCTCTTTGGTCAAACGGATACTTTAAACTTTTATGATCACTAAAAATAGTGAACGTAGCTCCATAGAGAAAATGCCTCCAAATTTTCAATGCCAACACCACTGCCGCCAACTCTAAATCATGAGTCAGATAATTTATTTCATGCACCTTCAACTGCCTTGAAGCATAAGCTACAACCTTTCGATTTTGCATAAGTACACAACCTAATCCTTGATACGAAGCATCACAATATACTTCGAATGGTTCATTTGGATCAAGTAGAATCAATACCGGTGAAGTAATCAATCGTTGTTTCAACTCTTGGAAACTTTCTTCACAAGCGTCAGTCCACACGAATGGTTGATTCTTTCGTGTAAGTTGGGTAAGAGGTCTTGCTATTTTGGAAAAACCCTCAATAAACCTCTAATAGTGACCTGTTAATCCAATAAAACTACGGATTTCCATTACAGTCTTTGGTCTTTCCCATTTAATAATTGTCTCCACCTTTGAAGCATCAACCTCAATTCCATCCTTCGATATTACATGTCCCAAAAATTGAACTTCGCTCAATCAAAATTCACATTTGGACAACTTAGCATAAAGCTTATTCTCCTTTAAAATCTGAAGAACCACTCTGAGATGTTCAGCGTGCTCCTTCTGATTTCGAGACTAGATCAAGATGTCATCAATAAAGAGGACAACAAACTTATCTAAGTACGAACGAAAAATTCTATTCATAAAGTCCATGAATATAGCTGGTGCATTTGTCACACCGAATGGCATCACAAGATACTCGTAATGCCAATAACATGTCCGGAATGCAATCTTGGGAATATCCTCCACATGCACATGTATCTGGTGATACCCAGAACGTAGATCAATCTTAGAAAATATTGCGGCTCCTCGCAACTGATCCATCAAGTCATCTATCGTTGGAAGTGGATATTTATTCTTAATCGTGATTTTGTTCAATTGTCGATAGTCTACACATAGACGTGAAGTCCCATTCTTCTTCTTAACCAACAAAACTGGAGCTCCCCATGGTGACACACTAGGTCACACAAATTGTTTCTCCAATAAATCCTCTAGCTGTTTCTTCAGTTCATCTAATTCTACCGGCGACATCCGATAGGGTGCTATAGATATCGGTCCAGCTCCAGGTACAAGATCAATGGCAAACTCGATTTCTCTTACTGGTGGTAGTCCAGGTATATCTTCAGGAAACACTTCAGGAAATTCGTTGACCAATTAAATATCCTTCAAAACATCTTCACGCTGCACCTCCAAAGAAGATAACAATAGATACCCATGATCTCCTTCCTTCAGACAAGCTTTCGCTTGAGTAGCCGTTAGAAATCTAGGATCCTTAGCCTTAGGAAATACTAATGTCTTATTCGAACAATCAATTAGGATATAGTTAGAAGACAACCAATCCATCCCTAAGATTACATTAATCTTAGAAAGAGGCAAACAGATCAAATCCATATAAAATGTTTTATCCCTAACACAAACAGGATAATTCAGGCATACTTTTGAAGTAATCACAGGCTTATCGGTAGGAGTAGCAACACTTAAATCATATGGCAATGCAGTCACAGTCAAACCCAAACGCTCCACACAATCACATGCAATGAAAGAATGCGTTGCTCCTGAATCATAAAGTACGGTTAAAGGATTACCTTTAATAGCACACTCCTCCATTATCAAGTCCTCCGATTTCGCGGCCTCTTCTCTGCTCATTGTATATACGTGACCACCCACCTACGGCCTTGCAGTTCGGACATTTCCCACAGATGGTTCTTTCTTTATTTGATCATATTCTTTTGAGAAATGACCAGGCATTTCACATCTAAAACAGACTACACTTTTATGTTGACAGTCCTTGGTGTGATGATCCTTCCCACACTTGAAACATCTAATTGGGGAAGTCCCAGCTTGACTTGCCTTATTCCCACTAGAGCTTCCTCCAACAGACTGCTACTTGTTCTGACCTCCAGCAGGTCTTGCATATGGTTTCTGTTGATAACGATTTCCTCCACTACCCTTTCCTTTTTAGAACTGTGCGGGTCCAAAATTCTTATTCCTTGCCGCTCATTGATGATCAATCTCTTCAACTTTATGACATTTTTCAATCAAAGTTAGAAATTGATTAATCTCCAGAGTAGCCATTGCTCTTTTTATGTCCAGCTTCAACCCTTCTTCAAATTTCCTGCATTTCCAGCCCTCATCTGGGTTCGTCTGCAAATATCTCAAAAACTGAGACAAACTTTCAAATTTTGCCGCATACTCACTTACGGACATCAACCCTTGTCGTAAACTCAGAAATTCCATTTCCTTCATATGCCTCACACTTGCTGGAAAATATTTCTCCAGAAACTTCTGTCTAAAAAGTTACCATGTCACAACTCTCCCTTCAGCTTCTAACAATCTTCGGGCTCCTGCCCACCAGCGTTCACCATCTCCTACCAGTACAAACGTTGCTAACGTAAGTTTCCGTTCATCAGCATAACCCATGCCATCAAATATCTTTTCAAGTTCTTGGATCCAAAGTTCAGCCTTCTCTGGGTCAAACTCTCCACGGAACTTCGGTGGATTATTCCTTCAAAACTCCAATAAACTGTGAACATCTTCATTAGCCCTTTGATTTTGCTGTACAATCACTTCAACCATTCTTTGCATTGTTGCTACAGCTGCAGCCATATTCAAATTATCATTCCCATTAAGTTCCATATATGTTCTATTATTCCCACGTCCACGTCCTCGTCCAACCATTACTTTTTCCTACTCAAACTGAACAACACAAGAAAGTTAAATTCAATCTTCAGACCAAGAAACCACTAATAGAGAATCACACAATACAAACAAGACAGACCTAACCACAAACCCCAAAAGACTCTAACCTGGGCTTTGATACCAACTAATGTAACACCCACCTTAGAGTGCCACATTTATGTTACTTAATTACCCAAATACCCTCAGACTCATAAAAGGTGATGTTGTGATAAAAAATACATGTTGTAATTTTTTTTATTTCCGTAAAATAAATTTAGCAAAAAATAAAATATTACAGCAACCTCATACATAATTTTACAGCATATACATATTACAAAAGTGCTGTCTGGTTTATTTATATACAGACCATGTCTCAAAACTACAAACACACTTAAATAATTACACACATAGTTTATATCAGAGTTCAAACTTGCCCAAGTTTAACTAAGTAGCAGACCCCTCAGACGGGTCCTCCTCGGGTTCCTCAGCAGATAGGAATCCGTTATGACGAGTAGCCCTACGGACAGGTGTCCGGGCTCACGATACTATGTTGATTTCCGTTGGGACATAAGTTCTGGTATCCCAATGTCGCCTGATATGCAAAGGAAATTCAACATGAACAAAAATAATCACACAGAAAATGGATCCCTGCGAAACAACCTACTAATGCTAACAGTCAGATACCCCTCGTAAATATGTCCTTGCTCATCGGGACATGTTCTCCATTCTCCAGCTCCCCTGTGAAATTGTAGATGTACATAGCCGAAGAAACTAGCTCTTGACGTCATACTGTCAAAATTCTGCGTTCCCAGACGTGAGAAGTAGTTCTTCTTCTCCTGCTTGTACTGTTTCTTTCTCAACGTCTTCAGCCAATTATAAATACAATAAACAAATATATATACAAAGAGGTGAGATCACCTACGCCAATACCAGCATGGTAGCACAGAGATAACATAACAGCATACCATATAAACACGTCATATTACAAATATGGCATCAACATATTATCAATCAAAATTAACATTTAATAATTACAGGAAATGCCATCTACACTAAGCAGATATTTTAAAAAAATACAATTAATATAATCACTATTTCACAACTATTATATCTCACAGATGTAAGCATTTATGTTAATGCATGAACACATAGACTTGATTTCCTACTCCATGGAGCTAAACTCAGGTCAGAGAAATTGATCGAAAAGATCTGCCGGTACCACGTGCCTCAGACCAAGTGCTATAATTATATCTTTCACATCTAGCACATACACGATAGTCTTTGTCAGATCTCGATTAAGAATAGTGTCTCAGTCCAGATCATCGGTGTGTTGCATCGGTCTAAGCCACGGTACAGAAGAGCTACCATCTGCCCATTGCGAGCAACCCATACCCCGATGCCCCTAAGGTCAACAAGTGACCTACACTACACGTATCGCACCCACTCAAGAGGTGTACGTTTCTCCTAGGCAATTGGCCATGTACAGTCCATCGAACCATTTTCAATGCATGTGCAATGCACCAATTACCAACCAAAGGTAAATCACATAATTTTTCATACCAAGTTAAAATACTGTTTTATGTTCGTAAAATGTATTAATGCCAATTACAGGCAAACTTCTCAATTTCTTGTACAGTATTCATATACTAATTTTGACTGTAAAGTTTACTGTATAATTAATAGCAAAATCACATTATCGCATTTTTCTCATTCACGAAATATTTTTGTCACGTTTTTACAGTCACGTAATATTTTGTTACGTAAACAACAATTTGTAATAATTTTCTGTTACATTTAAAAATCGCGTAACAATTTTCTACTGTATTCTAAATCGTGTAAAAATATTCTTTTATTTTTAAATCGCATAGTGATATTTCTACAACATTTTGATCGTGTAAAATATTTAAACGCTTTACCAATTGCGTAAAAATATTTTAACGTTTTTCAAATCGCGTAACTTTAAAAATTAAGTTTTTAGTTACGTAATTCGTTTTTCACAGTTTTTACACTTCGTAAAATATTTCTTAACTTTAAAAATATTATTTTGGACTTTTCTTAATATAATTTCTTACTTTATTCCCTTCCTATTCTTACTCAAAAATCTTTTCCGTAATATGTTTTCTCAAAATCACATTTTATTGATTTAATCTTACAAAATCACATTTAGTTAAATTAATTACTGTTTCTAACTTTAGATTTTCTAACGTTTTCCAAAATTTAAGAAATAAGTTCTATGTTAGTAAATTTTAAGTTACAGACATTTCCTTTTATATTTCTAAATCACTTCTAAAAATTAATTATCTTTAAAATAAACTTTGAAGCTCAAACACTTTCAACCTCCTTTTTCTTTTATTTATGAAAATTCCACTTCACTTAATTGATAACAATCTAATTCCCTTTTCAAAATATTTATATGAAAATTCTTGTATTTCATAACATCAAAACATTTTTTCTAAATTATCAAAACCTTATATATGGCCTTTGAAACTATCAAATATTTTTCTTTTAAATCATCTAAGTCCCATTCTTGTTTCTATACAAAATAAATTAATAAAAATACCACTCCAAAACCGTGTGCATTGATTTTGAAAAACAAATCCTTTTGTTTATTTTCCTTACTTTCCAAATCATTTAATTTTATCATTCATGAAAATATAAATTTGTGAACACCAAATTTGTTGGTGTCTTAGCCGAAATTTGTTTTAGTTCAAGGACTAAAAATTAACTCCATTGTCCTTGAAAAATTTCAATAAAAACCCTAGTTTTGGAAGCCCAAAACTGTGACCTCCTCCATGGCTTTTGGAGCCAAAATTGCTTATTTCAACATGCATCCATCATAATATATTTAACATACATCATCATGCATATTATAAGCATATTGCACAAGCAATTAAACCATGCAAAATCATGCAAATCATATCAAACATAAACAAATAATCAAAGCACATAAACACATACAAATTATTACATAAACATGGATGTGAATCCTCACATGGATTCAACAATCACTAAATAGAAAACACATCTCTCACCACCATACTTGGTTGGTGAGATGGATCTCTCTCTTACCTCTTGAAAATCCTCAAAAGCTCCTTGTTTTGTATTTTGAACAAGATCTCCACCAACACAAGTTTCTTAAACATGAAACAAACACAAGAAAATTAGTATATCAAGCTTGAATAAGAAGAACCTGGATCAAACATGGTTTAGAATCATGAAAAAGAAAAGAAGAAATGAAGTTTTCCTTACACTTCACTTCAAAATCCTAAAGCTTGATTTTGGAAAAGTCCCTCAAGATGGAAGAATTAGAACTTGGTGTGAAATACAAAGGTTCTTAGAATGATGAAAGGATTCAAGAAATACAGTTATTTAGAATTGTTGAGTGATGGAAGGTGTGGTTTGGGGTGGTGGCCGTAGCTTGCACTTTGGAGAGAAAAGGAGAGAATTTTTGCTAAGTTATTTTGCATGCAAACTTGCAATAATGGACAAGGTGATAGATTATTATCTTCATCTTTTTCTTTGGCCTAAAAAGCCTGCTCAAAATTGTCCCCCCTCCTTTGCATCACCAAAACTGTCCCCCCCTTCCATGCTTCATCAAAGTGTGACAAATTTCATATCCACCCTTTTAAGCCATCTTAGCCCTTAATTAAAAGAATGGTTTGGATTAAAATAGCTACTAGGTTTAGGTTATAGACAGAAGACTTAATTTGAGCTATTGGATCATCTTTTTGCTTGCAATCCTAACCATTGAATGTGTTTCCAAAATGAAGGGTCAAGATTACACCTTCAAACTTTACATCCAAGGGTCCAAAATGGTTGTAGTCATTTTTGATGACCAATTCTCCACCATTGATCTAAATCCAAATCCAATGGTCATTAATGATCCATCTCCACCATTGATTAAATCTACATCCAAGGGTTGATAATGGTCATAGCCATTTATAAGACTAAATCTCCACCCTTGATTTAATTTTCATCCAACCGTTATTAATGGTCCTAGCCATTTTATAAGATCGATCTCATCTGTTGATTCAATCAATGGTTGATATTCAAAGTCCTAAAGTGGTCATAACCACTATTATTGACCAAGCAGTATAATTATTATTTTTATCTGCTGTAACACTACAAATAATGTTTTTACTGTATTTTTATCTCCGATAATTAAATACAGTACAAAACACTGTAAAAGAAATTTTCTAAAACTGTTTCCGGATTCAGGTTTAGTAAGATCCCTTGTCTCCGTCTAAACAGTACAAATTTTTCTAAAGGTAAAATTTTTTTCACTTTTTGGGATCCACCCCGGCCCACGTAGGACCCTTGGGGCCCACATACAGTCCAAAAATCATTAAAATATAAAAATTTCATAATTACACGTAAAATCAAAAAAATTAGAAAACTCACAAATATCAAATCAGATTACGTAAATTAATTAAGACTAAACAGTAAAAATTAAATCACGTAAATTTTTCCCCGACCCGAAAATTTTTATTTTCATGACACGGAGCAAATTACTCAAAACGATCAAATATGCTGACAGAATAATCAAAATAATTTTACAATATCCAGAAATTACTAAACAGTAAAATTTTGTTAACTGTCAAAATTATTGTTCCGAAGATAGAAAGTTCGGGGTGTTACATGCTTGAAGGCCAAGAGCTGACTTTGGCTTTTTGAAAGTGGTTGCTGCAAGCACAAGACTAAAAATAATTCCAAGCTCTCCTCCTTGTCTCTATGAAGCTTGGACTTGTAATTTCTTTTTTGGATAAGTATTTCCATCATCGAGTAAGTTTTCCTCTCTAATAATGCACTTCTGAACGTGTTAATTTGTTTTTCTGATAAAGTTATTCGAATAACTCCTTATGGTATTCGAATACCATTGCATATGTACGTAAAAATCTATGTTTTTTCTGATAGGTCTATTTGAATACCATCATAAGGTATTCGAATACCATACATTAGTACAGTGTTCTTATAGTTTTATAAGTTGGTATATTCGAATAACTAAACATGTATTCGAATAACCTGAGACATCTTTATCAGTGTTTGTTACACGCTCTCTCGAGTATTCGATTAGATTCCAAGGTATTTGAATACTTGCTCTTGCTTTGTTCATAATTTTGAGGTGGGTATTCGAATACTTGCTCTTGCCCCTTCTTTTTCTCAAGAATATGTTGCATATTTAAATTCTTTGTAATACAAATGCTTAATGTAATTGGCTACTGTTTTGATAAATATATGAATGTGATAACAATTGCAACAAGTGGTATTAAACAAGTGGTCACTTGGCCAAATTAATCAACAAAATATCTTTTGCTCTTATGAACTCCTTTGCTGTTTTTGACTTATTATTTTGAATACTTACTTGCTTATGAGTTTGGCTAACCTCTGTGGATCCAAAAATTAATGGATACCAAGGAAAGTTCTTTAAATTTTATTGTAGGATGATAACTACCTCAAGCACATAGTTTAAATGAAAAAGATTATTCAACTTGAGGGAAATGAATGAAGAGAGACATGATGAGACTTTCTTCAAGAACAATGGAATGGAATACCTAATGGAAGAAAGCTCAAACTTAAAGGACCAATAAACGAAGAACATTACGAAGAAGCATTTCTCTTTATCTAATTCAATAAGTATCTCTATCCCTAAGAGATTGTGACATTCTATATGGATTGTATGATACTCATTAATTAATTGATCTTAAATGATTAAATTTTTTCCTTACATAAGTAGGATGCTTAACATTGATAATGTGCCAAATTAGATATTATCTTACTAATGTTGTCATTGCATATAGGGTAAATAAAGTTAGTTCTATACAATGCTCTGATCCCTATAATATATTTCATCAATGTAAAATGTTTAATATCTATGATTCTCTTGATATATGGCAGATTTATAAGAAATTGATAACAAGTGGTAAATGTTTTACATTTTGGTAACAAGTGGTATCAAATATAAATGAATCTCTTAGTAAATGTACATGACTATTGTGATGACTATACAATGCAATTGGTCAATCTATAAATGAATATATCTTTGCTCATGTGCTGAATATTGTGCTTATCTTGCTAAATTTATAAAATTATACTCCGTGGCTATTCTTGTATGCTATGAATGACTATATCTTGCTAGACTGGAATATACTCTATTTAGCTTTATGCTTTATCTTGCCCCATCTTTTTTATCATGACAAAAAGGGGGAGAAAAAGCTTGAATTCTTTGTTTGAGAAAAGTCAGGGGGAGAAAAAGTAAAAGTTCGGTCAGACAAAAATGGAAATTGGATTCCAAAAGTAAGGGGGAGTTGTTGTGCACATCTCTGATATAAATCACCTCTTATGAAAAAGAGGGAGAGTAAGTATCTCTAAACAACTTTGTGAATTCCAATTTATATGAACTAATGCTTTTCTTAAATGTTAGTTTGTCATCATCAAAAAGGGGGAGAATGTAATTAGCTAGCTAACATTGATAGTTGTTTTGATGATAACAAACATGAAGATGATGAGAAGACCAAGTACAAGATCTTCAAAGAATAGTTTAGGACTTAGAATCTTTGTAAGGAGCCTTTTGGATATCTCATTGTTTTTTGTTGCAACAAAATGTTTTCAAAATTAATATTCCAAATCCAAAGAATCATTTTCTGGATATTTAAAAGTGTTTAAAATTGTTTTTCATTTAAGGGTATTCGAATACCCCATAAGGTATTCGAATAGAATGGTTTTCAAGTTCATACGTTTCATGTTTTCAACAGAGGTATTCGAATACCATGCATGACATTCGAATACAGAGCTTTTCACAATCTTTTTTAAAATGTGAGGTACTCGAATAACCTATATGGCATTTGAATAACCTGATTTCAGAATATACCTTTTTAACTGAGGTATTCGAATACCCTTGACTGGTATTCGAATAACCCTGCTTTGATCAGTTTTTTTAAATAAGTTTTGACAGAGGTATTCGAATACCCCCTGATGGTATTCGAATAACCTACGAGGCTCTATTTTAGATTTTGAAAATGGCAGCCAATGTCTCTGCATTTAATATGGTTTTAATGGCACCCAATGACTCTTTTCTTCATTGCTCTATAAATAGAGACCTTGGGTCTCTTCTGAAGGTTGCCCAATGATCTGAATTATTATTTGCTTGTGCCAAAATGTGATTTTCATTTTTCTCATATTTTCTGTACTCTTTTCGCCAAAATCTTGAGATATCCTTTAGAGAGCTTCATAGCGCTTCAACTTGTAATATTTGCTCTAAGTGAGAGTTTCTCTTCATATATTTTCTGCTTTTGTAAAAGGGTGAGGTATCCTTTATTGAAATTGTGAGGGTGAGGTATACCTTAGTAAAAGGGTGAGGTATCCCTTGTTGTAAAGAAGGTGAGGTATCCTTCAAAGGGGGTGAGGTATCCCTCTAGTAAATAGGGTGAGGTATCCCTATTGTGGAAAGGTTGCAAGCACCTGTTTTAAGCTTGTATTGAATAGTGAAAAATCTCGAACTGTGTTTCGGGGACTAGACGTAGCCCACAAGTAGTTGGTGGTCGAACCATGATAAATATTGTGCCTGATCTTCTCTCCTTTATCTCTTTATTTTCAACAATTTATTTATTATTGCTTAATTGTTTATTTACTATTCTTAAGGCATTTTATCATCTTTATATATATTCATTATATTGCTTCAAGAAATTTGTATTAAAAAGGGTTTGCGAAAAAGTTTTTAATTACTCCATTCACCCCCCTTCTTGAGTACTGAAGCCACTTGGGTAACAGCTAATCTCTCTAACATTTGATCAATAAAAGGTAAATGGAAGTGGTCTTTTTTGGTGGCGGCATTCAATTTTCTATAATCAATACGAACACGCCACAACAATCCTAGATTTCTTTGGTACTACCTGGACCGAGCTTACCCACTTGCTATCAAAAATGGGGTAGATGACCCCTACATTTAGGAGCTTCAGTATCTCCTTCTTCACAACCTCCATCATCTGAGGATTCAACCTTCTCTGGGGGTCTCTCACTGTCTTAGCCCCTTCCTCCATTAAGACTCCGTGCATGCAAATGGAGGGGCTAATGCCTTTGATGTCCACAATAATCCAACCAATGGTTGTCTTGTGTTCCTTCAACACAGACACCAATTTCTCCTTTTGTTCTTGGGTAAAGAATTTAGCAATTATCACTGGAAGTGTCTCATTCTCTCCCAAGAAAATGTATTTCAGATGGGCAGACAATTCCTTCAATTCCAATTCTGGTGCCTGCACAATAGAAGGTTTAGGTATATCAATAGTAATAGGCAACTCAACATACGATACCTCATGTCATTTTGAAGCAAAAGAGAGCTCATGCAAGGCTGCTACGACATTATAAACCTCCTCGCTCCATGGCTCTTCTTCATCATCCTTCTTTGATTCTTATGAATCTAGACTATGAGTCAAAATTCTATCAAGAGCATAAAAAAGATTAGACTTAAAAGCAACAAAAAATAAAGAATCAAAAACATCAAAAGAATCAATAACATAGGCAGAGTGCACATCACTCGGGTATCTCATAGCCTCAAAGATGTTGAATCTGATCAACTCTCCATCAAACTCCATGGTTAATGTCCCCGAATGCACATCAACTTTATTCCATGCAGTTTTAGGAATAGTCTCCCCAACATAATGGGAGGAGAGTTGAGAGATTTATCCTCCTCCATGTCCAGCAAATAGAAGTCTGTCGGAAACACCAATTCATTTACTTGCACCAAAATTATAATCATATATTTTATACATTAATAAACCCTTATTTTTAGTCATTTACACTCTCCATGTACTTAATTGATTAAGCTTGGTTATGTTTTGTAAGTTTGGACTCAAATTGGACTTGATTGATTTTTTTAGCATTATTTTGGTCTTACACTGTTTCTGTATTTCAGCCATATCTTGAGTTTTAGATGTTTTATAATTATGTATCTTAATTATAGGAAAGATAAGAGAGAGCTCTACAACTTTTATGAAGAGCTCCATAGAAAAATTGGACATCTAGTGGAGCTAATTGGGCTTGAAAGTCAGAACATGAGTTTTGTGACTAGAACCTGAACAGTGTGTAGTAATCATTGCATAATTTGAGTTAAAGAACTGAAATAAGCTGAAAATTTGGCATCTGAAAGTTAAGACCCATATCTACAACTTTCATGAAGAACATAAGAGCTCATTCGGACAGTTTAGAGGTCATATTGGGTCTGAAAGTCAAAACAAAGGTGTTAAAACTGGGCCTGAGCAATCTACAGTAATTGGGTTATATCTTGGGCTGTAGAATGAATTTTTGGATGATTCTGGTGGCATTGGAAAGCTGAGACAATTTCTTAGAACTTTCATGAATACCACTTTGCTTTGTTCTGACTTTATCCAAGAGGTCATCACTGAATGATTTCGGAGACAAGAAATTTCAATAATTTTCCACTCACAAAAGTTCTTTGGCATTTTCCACTAATCCACCCACTCATCCACTCACTCATTAATCAATTTCCTTGTCATTTTGTATCTCTAATCCTCTATAAAAGGGACCATAGGTAGATCATTTAAAAAATCTTAGTTTGAGATTAAGTTCATGTTATTATGTTATTTACTTGTAGTAATTTTCTTTTGTTGTAAATAGAAGTTATGATCATCTTCTTCTTCTTCTTCTCTCTTTCTTTCTTCTTGCTCATGGGTAACTAATCTTCATCTTGCTTGGGTGAAGGGGTGAAGCTTTTGGTAATGAAAATAAGGTTAGATTAATTTCCTTCTTGTGCTTAAATGATATATTATCAAGTGACCATTATACGTGTTATATTTTGTTTCCAATCAATTTAGAAACCCTCCTTGTAAAGTGGAGTTCTTGATTCATTGTAGACAAGTGCTTTGGCACAATGAATGCTTGAACCTATTTACAAGTGTAGGTGTTGGTAAATAATTAAAGGAACTATAATATAACTACGTATATAATTCTAAATGGACTTTGAATGTTACATTCTCCGATTAGAACCTCCATTATGTGTGGATTTCAATTGAGTTATAAAAAGAATTAATCTTGTCCTTCATTTATTACCAAAAGTGGATCTCCTAGCCCAAGCAAGTTCTTTAATTTTATTGTAAACAAGTTTTATTATCTTTATTGTTGTGACAAAGTCTTCCCTTACCTCAAAGAATTTTTCTTCGTCAATTCCTTGTGGATCGACCTCGGACTTCCGAGAAATTTATTACTTGAGACAACCTGTACTTGAGTTTGCATCCTTTAATCTGCATCAAGTTTTTGGCGTCGTTGCTAGGGACTTAATTTGAAGTTTTAATTTACTGAGATTCTTTTTCTTTAATAAAATCTATTTTCTTTTCTCCCTCACCGGAGCAAAAGATCGACTTGTCGATCCTTCGGTTTCTTTACTAACTCTCTAACTTTCTAATTCTCTAACTTTCTAACTTTTTAATATCTGTCATTTATTTATGCTTTCTAACGTAATTAAATAATCTTTCTTCTTTTCTTTTCTCGTCGCGAGCAAAAAATTGGCTTGCCGATTCTCTAGTTTTCATGTTTAAATTTACTTTCTGCACTTTATTTTCTGTATTTTATTTTCTGTATTTTACTTCGAACTTACTAACTTGCTAATATACTAACTTTCTAACTTTTATATTTATGTCATTTAATTTTGTTTTTTGACTTACTAACTTGTACATTTTTTTTTTTATTTTAAGTCATTTATTTATGCTTAATATTTAATGGCTGGTGTAAACGCCTACTTGTACATTATTTTTTTTATTTTAAGTCATTTATTTATGCTTAATTGGTATCGTGATTTAAATTCTGGTCGTTTAGTTAAAATTAATTCTGGTACTTTATGTATTAATTTGTTTGAATCACAATCACACATAATTAACACAATGACTGAAAATGAAAGTGTACATGATGAATATGAAAATCAACCATTGCGAACCATGCATGAATATTTACAACCATCTCGAAATTCTAGTTCATCATGTTTTATCTTTCCACTCAATGCTAACAATTTTAGATTTAAGCCAGGTATGATTTCTTTACTTCCTAATTTTCATGGTTTATAATCTGAAAGCCCATATTTACATCTAAAAGAATTTGAGGAAGTATGTATTACTTTCAATGATCAAAATTGCACTGAAGAGATTGTTAAGCTTAAATTGTTTCCTTT
Source organism: Ormosia emarginata (assembly GCA_029884605.1). Classification (NCBI taxonomy): domain Eukaryota; kingdom Viridiplantae; phylum Streptophyta; class Magnoliopsida; order Fabales; family Fabaceae; genus Ormosia; species Ormosia emarginata. The sequence continues at coordinate 7,475,387 of JAQQTP010000063.1, read as the reverse complement.
TTCTTTAAAAGATAAAGCAAAATCTTGGCTTAATTCTTTGAAATCAAGATCAATTGGCACATGGCAAGAAATGTAAGGTGAGTTCTTAAAGAAATTTTTTCTAACACAAAACTAATGCTATGAAAAGACAAATCCAAAATTTTTTCCAAAATTCAAATAAAGCATATTTTCAATGTTAGGAACGGTTTAAAGATTTGTTAAATTCTTGCCCACATCATAGTTTTGAAAAATGGTACACTGTAAGTTTCTTTTATGAAGGTTTAACACCTGAAACAAAATAATTTGTGGAAACAATGTGCAATGGTGAGTTTCTTGATAAAGAACCTGATGAAGCTTTAGACTATTTAAACCAGTTGGCTGAAAATTCTCAATCTTGGCATGGTACTAATAATTCTAAAAATTCAATTAGATCTAACCTTGCAAGTGCTAATAAAGGAAAATATCACCTTAGTCAAGAGGAAGATCTAAATGCTAGGTTTGCCAGTTTGGCTAGAAAGGTTGAAGTAATGGAATTAGGAAAAGCAAAAGAAATCAAATCTGTGTAAAATGAAAAAATTTGTGGCATTTGTGATGACTTAGGACACTCAACACATGAATGTCCTAAGATTCTTATTTTTAAAGAAGTTGTACATGAGCAAGTAAATGCAATGAATAATTTTAAAAAGCCATTTACTTCTTCTTTTTTAGATACATACAATCCAGAATGGAGAAATCACCCAAACTTCAGCTGAAGGAATAATAATCAGTCACAATTCATGCAACCACCACCTCCTCAGGCACAACAGGACTCTCAAAATTCTTAAGGATATGCACCTTATGTCCCACCATATAGGAAAAACCTTGAAGAAACACTAGATGCATTCATAGAAAAGCAAGAGGCCGTTAATAAACAAAACAATCAAACCATGACTGACATAAAAGAAACTCTTGCTAAACTTTCTTCTGCCCTTACCATACACGAGAAAGGAAAATTTCCTTCTCAACCTTAACCAAATCTCAAGGGTCAGTACAGTCTAAATGAGGGGAGTTCATAAAACCAACAAATGGATCAAGTCAAGTCAGTGATAACTCTTAGGAGTGGAAAGGTTGTTGAAAAATAAATTCCCAAACCTTGTGAGAAAGATGATGAACCAATTCCCAGAGAAAATGAAGAAGTTGACCAAAAGGAGACCAAACTCTCACTTGCACCCCCATTTTCTCAAGCATTAAACAAATCAAGGAAATTGAACCATAACATTGAAATTTTTGAAATTTTGAAACAAGTGAAGGTCAATATTCCTCTCTTAGATGCTATCAAACAAATTTCTTCTTATGCCAAATATTTGAAGGACTTGTGCACTGTTAAAAAGAAACTAAATGTGAAAAAGAAAACATTTTTGGTTGAACAGGTAAGCTCCATTCTTCAGAATAATAATGCGTTGAAATATAAAGACCCTGGTTTCCTACAATTTCATGCATTATTAGAGATAATAAAATTGAAAAAGTTTTACTTGATCTTGGTGCTAGTGTCAATTTGCTTCCATATTCAGTTTATCAGCAACTCAACTTGGGTGAGTTAAAACTAACTGCTATAACTCTTCTACTTATTGATAGATCAATTAAAATTCCAAGAGGAATAATGGAAGATGTGTTGGTGCAAGTTGATAAATTCATATATCATGTGGATTTTATTGTCTTGGATACTGAACCTATGATTGATAGTTGCAAGTCAATTCTTGTTATTTTAAGCCGTCCATTTTTAGCAACATCTAATGCTTTGATAAATTGCAGAAATAGAGTGATGAAGCTAACATTTGAAAATATGATACTGGAGCTCAATGTTTTTAACATGTTCAAGCAACCACAGGAAGTCTTTGATGAAAATGAGGAAGTTGAAGGAATTGAAGCCATCGTAGATGATCATCTTCAAACAAAGAGTTCTTCTGACCCATTAAAAATTTGTTTAGTCAATTCATTTGATTCAGGCATGTAATTAAATGATGATATCTCTAAAATATGTTCTTTGCTTGATTGTACACAAGTAATGGAGTACAAAGGATGGAAACCAAGATTTGAAGAGTTAAAACTCATAAATGATAATGCCCATGAAGAAGTACCCACATCGGAACTAAAGTCATTACCTGTTGGGTTGAAGTACACATTTTTGGGAAAAGAGCAGAGCTTTCTAGTGGTAATTTCCTTGTCTCTTACTGAAGAACAAGAAGGTATGTTAACAGAAGTACTTAAAAGGCATAAAAGTGCAATTGGATGGACATTAAAGGATATAAAAGGCATTAATTCATTAATTTATACACAGAGAATACATTTAGAGGATAATGCTAAAACTTCTCAACAACCTCAAAAAAGATTAAATCCACACATGAATAAGGTAGTTAGAGCTGAAGTCCTTAAATTGCTTGATGTTGTAATTATTTATCCTATCTTTGATAGCCAGTGGGTAAGCCCTACACAAGTTGTGCCTAAGAAATCTGGAATAACAGTGGTTGCAAATGATAAAGGTGAATTAATACCTACGCGAGTCTCATCCAGTTAGCGTATATGTATTAATTTTAGAAAATTAAATGCTGCTACTACGAAAGATCATTTTCCCTTACCATTTCTCGATCAAATTTTGATGATGTAACTAAACCGGTTAGATGCATATAATATTATATATATAATGTGAATGTATGACTTTCAATTCCGTGTCGATTTCTATTGTATCTACAATTATTATTATCTCTTTACTTTAATAAAAAAATATATGTGCACACGCGTTTTCAATACTCGAATACTATACAAGCTAAGATGTAAATTATTTAATTACATGTTAAAAATGAACCGGGTCTTTAACAATCAATGTATTTATCGTTTTCCGCATTTCTATTTTAATTTTGTTATGGTGTGACATTCCTTCTTCGCGAGAAGAGAAAAAGGGGCGTTATACTAACTAAGTTAACTTAAGCTTATATAGTAACTAAATAGAACAAACTTGGTTGCCCTACACCATTGAGTTCCATGGCCAAGGAGCTTCATGCACTTTCTAGGATGTGTGATTCATGTCATGATTCATTAAGCTTAAACCAATAGGAAATCAAGTGATCAAAGCATGATAATTTTGTGACATAGGCCATGTGCTAATCATAAATGTGTTAACAAAGTTTTGACTCTCCTTTTCTATGCACTTCCATGGCAAGGAGCTTTGGTTTAGGATATTTCATTTCATCTTCATCACATTTTGAGACCAAAAGTCATTCTCTCTATTCTTTCTCTTCCAAACTCAACAAAAAAAAAACTCCATTATCTCTCTTGGTGAAGCTCTCGGCCAGCCACCATAGAAACATCATCCAAGCTTTCAAAATTTTATCTAACCTCATTTCCTAAACCTAAACACTATTCTAAGAACTTTTCATGTTGTGAGCAAAGCTTAGTTCTTCCATCTACTATCTTGAAAATCAAGCTAAAGTTTTCTATTCTACAGGGTAAAATTCTTGTTGTTTCTAAGTTTGATTCTTGAGTTTCTAAACCATGATTGATCCATGGTTTCTTATTTTTAAGCTTTGTTTGTGACTTGGTTTAGTTTAAGTTTGTTAGGGTTTCTTGTGGTGATTCACGAAATCTATAGGAAACCAAGCAAGAAGGATTTTTGTCTTCCTTGAGGTAAGAGGTGTAACACCCTGAGAATTTGTATTTTATTTGTTTCGGTCGATTCTTAATTATTTTGAGTAATCTGACTCGACCTCTGTGAATTTTATAATTTTTGTGATTTTTAGGAATTTTTGGGAGTTTTTAGGTTTTTTATTATTTTAACATTATTTTTGGGTGATATATAAGCCTTCGTATTTTATTTCTTTCTGGAAATCTTTAATTATTTTTACCAATCTGATTTGATTTTCATGAATTTCACAATTGTTATGATTTTTGTGAATTTTTTTGTGATATTTTAGATATTTTGAATATTTTAATATATTTTAGATATTTCGAGATATTTTGAATATTTTAGTATATTTCGATATTTTGAGATATTTTGAATAGTTTATTATATTTTTGATATTTTGGAATATTTTGGATATTTAATATATTCTTGATATTTTGGGCTGTGTGTGGGCCCAAGGCGGGCTCAGAAAAAAATAAAAATTTTCTTTGGTCAGAAAATTTTGTATTGTTGACTCGGAGTCGGGGGATCTTACTAAACTCGAAATTGGAAATAATTTTTGAAGTTTTGTTTTTCTACGATTTTATCTAATAAATAAAATCTAGTGGATGATTCTAAACGCAAGCCTAGTCACCCACTCTAGAATGTTCTAGACGATGACTCATCATTTGGTGACTTACCTAGGTGACTAGCCTAGTGACTTACGTGTTCTAGGCTATTCTAGAAGACTCTAGAAAATGCCTCGTCACGCGCCTAGTCATCAAGTACTTGAGTACTTACTTTACTCGTGGACCAATGAGGAGCCAGTCAAAGTTGACGGTTGTGACTCATCACAGAGGACCAATAGAAGCTCGACACGTGGCGTCACACTTCAGCACTTGTGACTCAGCTTATTCTAGAAGCTTGTAGAAGCGCTGACTCGCCCTGTGACTCGCCGCAGTGAGTCACACATTCCAAAAGGTTCCACGCTGACTCAGCTAGTGACTCGGCACTACGACTCACCATGTTGACTCACCTGTTCTAAAAATCTCTACGCTGACTCATCATGCTAACTCATTGTAGTGAGTCGCACGTTCTAGAAGCTTCTCTTTGATGACTCGCTCTGTGACTCATCAAGGGCAATCGGTAGAAAAATGATGAACAATAGTTGCTACCTAACTGGAACAAGAGAAAAATCTAGGTATATTTTATTATCCATTGGACAATAGACATTGACTCTATAAGCAGTAATTATTATTCATTACTTAAAGTATATCAGAAAATATCTTGATCAAAATATCCTAAGCCTTCATCTTTTTCATGAAGTCTATAAATAGGAGGGCTTTGATTCATTTCCATCTTTTGCATGAAGCTCACCCTTTTCTCTCCTTGTGTTTGATGTGTGTGAAACAACATCATGTTTTGTTCTTGTTTTGCATGCATTTTTATGCATTTTAGGCATTTTAGTTTCCCTTTTTTATTTGTTTTACCCTTTAGTTCGGATAATTGCTGTGTTTTTGGTGTTGTTGTGCAGGATTGGTGCTTAATTGGCCTTGAAATGGATAGAAAGCTTGCACAATTGAAGTTGGAGCTTATAGGATAGCAATTTGGGACAAAAAGCTCACTCTAGAGGGTTCCACGGCCTTCCCGTGAACTGAACCACGGCCATGGATCGAGCAGCTGCGTGAAAAAGCAAAAAAGGAGAGTTCAGAGTCAACCACACCCTGGCCATGGTATGAACCACGGCCTGGCCATGGTATGAACCACGGCCTGGCCATGGTATGAACCACGGCCTGGCCATGGTATGAACCACACCCTGGCCGTGGTCTGAAACACGATCATAGTTGTCAAACAGAGACAACCACGGCCTGGCCGTGGTCTGAACCATGGCCGTGGTTATGGGTACGCGTCAGTTGTTTAAGTCTGTTTTTCTCTTTTCTGATGGGCTTGGATCAGTTTTAACCCATAGGGTATATATAGTTGTTCTGAAGAGAACATTAGGGTTCCAATTTTGTTTTGGAGAAGGCACATAGGAGGCTCTTGATCTTCATCTTCCTTTCTTCTCTCTTGGATTATGGGTTTGGATGTTCTTGGAACTTGATTTCTGGTTTCTTCTTCTCCATGTCTGAGTAGTTCCTTTTGTTTCTAGGATTGGGCAATGCCCTTCGATACATTGATGATGATTAATTGATATTGTTTACCCTTTTTATTAATCTTGAATGTTGTTGATTCAATCCTTATTGCGATTATTCATGTGAATTTGCTGGCCACTTATTTGCATCTCATAGATATCTAGGGACGTACTGAAAGGTGAACCTAGGTGTTGGAACTATAAGAATTGAACTTAAGGTCTAAATCACGAGAGTAGGTTTAGCCTTTCGAGGATTAATGAATTACCAAAAAGCGTAATGGGTTCAATTTAGATTCAATTACCACGAGAGTAGGAATTGGTTTAATTGGGCATGGTTCTTGTATCTTGAGAGGGAACATTAACTAATTTAGGGTAATTCACCTTCAATTGAATTTCAAGTGTTAATAAGAGAATTGTCAATTAGGAGTCTTGTATCATTGTGGTTAACCCCAATCTTGGAAGCTTTCTTGAATCTGAAAACCTTTCCTTAACAATTACTATTTTTGATCTCAACTTTACATTTTTATTTAATTGTTTGGTTACTATGTTTTTATAACTCCACAACTATATTCTTTTAATTTAATTTAATTGAATTAATTAATTAATTAGTATTTATAGACATAGTCCTTGTGGATTCGATCTTTTTATTACTTGACGACGAAACCGTACACTTGCGGATTTCACGCATCAGTGTTCCATGGCCAAACACCCTTGGATGCCAAAATTCTACACTTGCTCATCTTTTATTCATCTCCAGCCAAGAAGCCAAAAGCTATACACCAAACTCTCTCACTTTTATAGAAACTTTCTCATTCTTTCTCTTCACTAAACTCACGGCTATGGCTCCTTGGGAGACCAAGTTCTATACTTAGTTTATCCTTTTCTCAACCTCACCAAGAACCAAGAGAACTAAACACAAAAAATTCTCTCCTATTCTCTTAAGAACACCTCACGGCCAAAGCACCATGAAAACACCTCCCAACTTCCTAAATTTCGTCTAATCTCATATCTTGAATCCTTACCTTGTTTCAAGACACTTTGTAGTTGGAGTCTTGACCAAAATCACCCATCTTCAAGGAGTTCTTTCAAAGCCAAACACATAACTCTCACCTTTCATCTCTATAGAAGCTCACGGCCTAACTCTCTAAATCTGTAATACCCCTTTTTCTCAATACTCGTGAAGAAGGAACATCACACCATAGTAACACGAAACATGAAACGAAATAAATTTAATCACGGAAAATGGTAATTATTTTTAAATTCATAGACTTGGTTCGTTTTATGGTTATTTAAGATCCTTTATAATTGTCACTATATTTTTTTTGTTTAATTTAAATCATATTATTACCAAGTAGAGTCAAAAGAGTTAATTTAAGAATCCATTACGTATAGAGATAATAATTTGAACAATCGCAATAAAAATCGACATAAGTTAAACCATACACAATATATATTCATATCTATATGCATAAGCTTGTTTAATTACATTTCAAAATATACAAGAAGCAAAAGATGTACCCACCCAAAGTTATACAAATATACCCTCATCATATACAGCAAAACGTCAGGCTTCCCAAAAAGATAAACGGTTAGCCATTAGTAGCTACCAATAGTATCAGCCCCTAAGACTGACAAGAAGGGATCGTAGTCGGGTCCTCCTCAGGGTCCTCTTTGTCAGACGAAACATCCATCGGAGCGACAGAGTAATGGGTAGGAGCCCGTGGCATTAATGAGCATGATAAATTTGTAATTCTGGGCATTTCTGACAAATTAACTAAACGACACCGCAATATTCACAACTACGCCACGACATACAATATGTTCTTCACAACGCCGCGGCATTGACAGTATACGTCGCGGCATTCAAGTATGTTTATCATTGCGTCGCAGAATTCATCAGCCACGCCGCGGCGCGAGCACACCCTGAAACCAGAAATACTCTTAGATTAGGCCAAATCACCTCCCCAGGTAGAGTAACTGAACCTATCCCACATAAAACTACCAAACACCTATTCTATAACACATATTATTTCCTAAAAACAACAAAATATACTTGTAAAAATAGAAAACTAAAAGAAAACTAAATAACAAAAAAAAAATAAAAATAAACAAGATAAAGAAGTTTCATACCTCATTTGAAGCAAAGGGAAGGAACAAGAACTGGGACAGAGGCAAAACGAGAAGGAAAAGAAAGAAATGAGAGAGAACATAGAAAATCTAGTATGACTGGCATGAGCCGGCGCTTTACCCAAAAAGACACGTCATATTGCGACGTTACCATTATCGCACCGCGGCGTGCATTAATTCCCTCCTGAATTAAACATTTATAAATACTATTTATTTATTTATTTTTATTTTTTTATTGTTTTGATTGAACAAGAGACACATACGCCGCGACATGAAAACATTTGCCGTCGCGGCGTTAAACAACTGATAAATGACCTAATAAGGCATAACGCCATGGTGTTTAAGATGAACTTGTCCACTTTTACCAGTATATTCTCAATATTTCCCTTTAGATAAGTATAAGAACGATCGACTAGCTAGAGGGTCACTGATGTGGGCTTGTATTCCCCCAAACCTAGCCTTTGGTATATGGAATAGGGCATGAGATTGATATTGGCTCCTAAATCGCAAAAAGCTTGTCCCAAGAAATCCTTCCCTATGGCACAAGGGATTGTAAAGCTTCCTAGATCCTTCAGCTTTGGGGGAAGCTTTTGTTGTAAGACGACGTTGCATTCTTCAGACAATGCCACCGTTTCAAACTCACCCAGCCTATGTTTCTTGGACAAAATATCCTTCATGAATTTAACGTAGATGGGCATCTGTTCCAAGGCTTCAGGAAAAAGGATGTTTATATGAAGTTTCTTGAAAACTTCCAAAAACTTCTTAAATTGTTCATCCATCTTATGCTTGATTTGTTTGCTTGGAAAAGGCAAAGGATGTATATATGGATTGTTCACAAACGTCTTGTCCTTGACCTTCTCCTTAGAAACTTCAAGTTTCTGCTCAATATCTTTGCTCACTACCTCCTTCTCATGGTTTACTTTAATGTCTTCCTCCAACATCATTGTCTTTGGATTTCCCTCAGTGTCCTTGCCACTCCTCAGTAAGATGGCATTGCAGTGCTCATTGGAGGCACCCCTGGGATTAGTGGTTGTATCACTTGATAAGGTGGCCAGGGGCCTGTTATTGAAAGCATTTTGTAACATCCCAAAATTTATATCCCGATATCTTATAAACATAAGGATAATCAATTCTGCCTATATCACTTTTAATCCTTAAACCACAATTCTAATCCGTAAAAATCAAACTTTTATAGAGAGCCACGATAAACTAAAAGTTATATATACATCATTGTCTCAGGAGACATATTGTAATACATAAGCTTTTACACACTGATTCGAGTATAAATAACACGAGCTTTATCTTAAAAAGCATAATAACTACACTATACTATTCTTCATATAACTTCTTTGTCCTTTTAGAAGAACTTGTACCTAGATTTACATGGCAACACAATCGGGGTGAGAAATCATATCTCAGTAGAAGTATTCCAAAACCAGCAGTTTATACAATCATAAAAATTACACAACCATTAAGTTAACACTTCAATCACAGAAGCACAATAACATTTCATCTCAAAAGTACGCAACCACCCATACAATTGCATGTCATGATTTTGAATGAATGACGATAACTGCCCATACAATTGTCATGCTATGCCAAATTATGTCTAATGTGTATGCCTATGCAATATGTTAAGTATGAAATGGATAATGTATGATACCAAGTCCATGGTAATGCCATGAATGCATGAGTCCTGAATAAAGTAATGGATATCACATCCATAACTTTGGACAAGCACTGGAAGTCCATCCAGAAAACAACACTCCGAGTAGTGAAACCCATCAACTACACGGTCTTCAAAAACGGAGAGAAAGTCCATTCTCAGAACCATAAGGAAATCCATCCTTAACAACACAACCAACATAAAGAGTATACCATTCACCTCAACTATGTTTCACAATTATATAATGCAAAATAATTTCTAATTAATTCACATAATTAGTCCCACAATTTTTTTATATGCATATCAAGTTCATTTAACAACTTATTTCACAATATACATGTGTATATCCATGCCTAATTACCTCACATAAATAGCATTACAAATCACTTTGATTTATCATATTCACTTCATTAAATACCCTTATTGAAGTCTCATCACACTTGTAAAGACTTACATGAAAGGTCCAAACACTTAGGAACTTCTAAGAATATCAAAAACACATTTTTGAAGGTTCTGGAGCTCACGCTGCGGCACCACTTGTGCTATGCCGCGGTGCCCTACTCTCGGGTGCAACTACTAGACAGAGAATTGCCCCACGCTGCGGCATGCCATACTATATACCGCAACATGCTCATACCTCCGGCCATGCCATGGCGTTCCTAGCAGAACTCAGATTCTGCTGAATTTTGCCGTTGCAGGTTACTATTCCACTAGAATAAATTCCATATTTTGGCCACTCTAAATATGTTTCTAAGTGATTTCAAGTCACTAACAAGTTTACTAACATGATGGAAACCTAAAACACTAATTGATTTCATCAAAATTAGATCAAAACACCAAATCACTCATCCAAACCCCTAAAATCAACACTTAGAGCATTTTAGGTCCAAATGGAAAATTTTCAGTTTCTAATTCAAACTCTTAACATGAACAAGTCATAAACCACATTTAAAACTTATCCAAGCAAGAAAATCATTTCAAACACTTCAAGAACTCAAAATGATCCATCAAACCTCACCTAGGCCTAACATGAAACAATGAGAAAGAAGATGGAGTTTGAGCTCAAGAACCCCTACCTCCAAAATCAAAAATTGAAGTCACTTAAGAACTCCAATCTTTCCTTTCCTTCTTCTTCTTCTCCTTGGTTGCTTGATTCTCCTCCCTTTGCTCTTTGTTTTCCTTCCTTTTTGCTCTTTTCTGCTTGTAACCGTGATAAGAGAAAAGAAATGAGGATATTACGTCATATAAAGGCATAAAAATGCCTAACAGAAGAAGGCAAAAAACATGAGGCTCTTTGCCTCTAAAGATATTTAGCTTAAAACATCTGATCTGCTAAAAACATCTAGATTTCACCAAATCCAGTTTTCTCACTTCCAACAAGTTTAAAATAAATCCTAAGATTCATAAAAAAATCTTGTTTCACCATTTCCATATTTTTTCATATCTACTGGTAGTCAATTCAGTAATAAAACACACAACTAGTATGCTTAAAAATACCTAACTAACTCTGATTAATGTCAAATTTTAACTATAACACAGTTTACACATTTGTGACCTAGAAATAAAATCTCCGCATTTATTTCCATTAACTAAGCAGTTTAAGCCATTTTCAGAGCTAAAAACAGCTATTTTTCACTCATAGCGTTGCAGCAAAATGCCTAAACGTACTCAGAAAGTCACAAAACTTAACAAACATGATAATCAAGTATTAAGCTACCTCCGTAACTATATACAAGTCTATCATGTTTTTCACGGGTGTTACACATTTGCCAGCTGACCCACTTGCATTTCTAATGCTCTCATCGAAGCAGACTGGCTTTGAAACACTGCATCATGCTTTGTCAAATGAGCATATGTCCTTGACATGTAGGAGTCGGTCTTAGAAATGAAAGCATCATTTTTGGCCATCAACTGCATGAACATATCTTCCAATGCAGGCTTCCTTTCTTACATTGGTTGTCTTGGCTGGGCAGGGAATCCGGGAGGGTTATATTGGTGTTCAATTCTAGTAGCATTGGAGGATGAAGAGGGTGGTTGTCCCTTTATGAGAAATTTGGATGGTTCTTCCATCTAGGGTTATATGAATTCAAGTACAGGTTATTTTGTCACGGCCTATAATTGTTGACATATTGCGCACTCTCAATCTAAGAGGGCATCTGTCATTTGAATGAGTATCGCTGCATCTTTCACATAGCACAAATGGGCTCTGGTGTGAATTCTGACCCATATATTAGTCATGGCAACCATCACCCAAGAGGGGGGCGAATTGGGTGATTACAAATTTTAATGCAACTTTAAGAAATTAATCATTTTGAATCACTCAAGTAATAAATGCAGCGGAACATGCACAACAAAGGTACAACTATTATAGATTACTCAAATACAACTTGGGATATATGATGAATTAAGCAAATGGGCTAGATATCAAGTTCATAGAATCAAATCACCAAGATGACAAGATATGCAATAGATAAATTTACTACACTAAATACTCGAAATAAAGAGTGTAAGGAAGAGAGAATCAAACTCAAGAATTTATCCTGGTTCAGCCACCAACCACTTATGGCCTACATCCAGTCCCCAAGCTTAACTTGAGATTTTCTTCACTATCTCCTAGACTTCACGGGTGCTAGGAAAACCTTTGTACAAACAAGAGCACTCCTCACACTTTGGGATACCTCACCCTTGTGCTAGAGCCTCCAATTCTTCAAGCTTCACAGGTGCTTGATGACCTTTACAAACTTGAGCACTCAACTCCTTGGGATGCCTCACCCTTGAGCTTGAGTCTCTTCAAACAAAGGGATGCCTCACCCTTTACAATTTGGAGGGATACCTCACCCTCTCTTACAAAGCAATCAAGGTTGATAAAATGAAACTCTCATAAGAGTAGATATACAACTTGAAGAACAAAGTATAGACGATAGAAAACTCTCTCAAGAATGGATAATACAAATTGAAGAACAAAGGAATAGAAGAATTTTGCAAGAAAGAGCTCAAAATATGATTTTGGTGATTCAAGGATCAAATCAAGTGTTCAAGAGGTGTATAAGCTTCATACAACACTTATATATAGAGCTTAAGTGATAAAATAGCCGTTGGTAGTGTTTAGAAATGATTTTTTATGAAAACTAGCCATTTATAGTCGTTGGGAACGTTTCTGAGCACTTGGTAATCGATTACACACTTCTGGTAATCGATTACATGGCTTCTGTCAACATTGTAATCGATTACAGGACTTGTGTAATCGATTACAGCATTTCTAGTTCTGAAAGCTGACTTTAAAAGGTCATAACTTCTTCATTTCTTATCCGATTAAAGCAAATGACCAGTCATTGGAAAGAACTTTGAGTATATTTTCAAATGAAATAAGTTTCACAACAAAACTCAAAGTATTTTGAAAGTTATGATCAAAAGAGTGACTAAAGGTCAGCTTTTCAAAACTCAAACTTGATTATTTTTGAAAACTGACTTTAAATGGTCATAACTTCTTCATTTCTTATTCGTTTAAAGCAAATGACCATTCATTGGAAAGATATTTGAGTCTATTTTGATATGCAATAATTTCACAATAAAACTCAAAGTAGTTTGAAAGTTATGATCAAAATAGTAACTAAATGTTAGTTTTGCAAAACATAGACTTGGCTATTTTTCAAATGTGTGAACTACCACCAAGATTAACTTTCCAAAAATAGTTTGTTGGGTATTTAAACATGTAAGAACCATTTTTAAAGACTTAAAAACATATTTGAGCTCTTTTCTTGTAAAACGTCTATCTTTACATAGGAGAAAACCTAAAAGGAAAATATACCAATTCTAGTCCTTAGGCTTCTTAATGTAATCCAAGCTTCCACAAATTTCTTCTCTTCAAATGTTATAAATTGCTTGGACTTATCATTCTCATTCTTCTTGAGTTGAGCATAGTTGTGATCTTTTGCTTTCTAGTTGCAATGCTCACTCTTGGTACTTGGACTATCCTACAAAGTATTACTCACTTAAAATAAGCATAGTTAGTCCAAATTCATAACTTAATATCTTAATATGCATGATTCATAAATGTATAACTCTAATTAGTCTAACATGCATATAAGAATGTTGCATATATCTCATTGCATGATTTTTAAGTGAAGTATAACTAAATAAAGTACATAATCATGCATGATCCAATATATCTCTTTTAAGCACATATATATAACATGATCAATATTCTTTTGTGATGCATTTGTCATCTATAAAGCACATCTATCAAGCATAAGCATCATTCTTTTTGTCTTGTATTTGTCATCATCAAAACTTAACATATTAAACCATTGGGGCAAACATATTTCCACAATCTCCCCCTTTTTGATGATGACAAATCAGCAAAGAAAAATATGTTGAGGAATATACATGAATAGATATTCATATAAGCATATCAAACAATAAGTACAAGAACATACATATTTTTCTTTCCAGTTTTCACTCCCCCTATTTGACATCAACAAAAAGGCTTAGGAAGGAAAGATAATATTTTCACTCCCTTTATAAATAAAACTCGTGTTGTCAAAAAGAGTAGGATCATCAAAACTCATAAACTTCTTCAAGTTATTAAAATCATAACTATCTCCCTTTATTTAATTCTACACATGATTCAAGAAAAGAGAGATGAAACAAGCAAGCTTTCAAGATATAAAAGATTATTCATGTAATGCTTGTCACATTTTGGTACATCAACATTTAGCACATGATAGCAATGAGCTTAAGAAATTATGTCTAGTATATAATATCTTGCATACCATTTGATAAATAAGTACCACTTGATATCACTTGTTATGAGTTATAAAATATTCGTGTAAGAATATGGATTTGAGGTTTTCAAATGAAAGATCATACAACTTGTCACATATCAAGCATTTCTCAATGAAAGAATCAAAAGATATAAAGATTAAGAATGTTTACCTTCTTTTATTGATAGAGGGAAAGACAATAAGAGATGATCTTTGTTGACATGTTGATAGTATTAACAATAAAACATTTCATGTCAAGTAAGGATGTAAGCTAAGAGATATAAGCAACAATTTAAGAACTAGGCTCCCCCTCAAAATATGCATATTAAGACCATGTAAGCACATTACCGTAAAAGGTTATATTCTTAATAGATCAATCAAAAACCATTTTAAAACTTCTCCCCCTTTCAAATAGAATTTTGTAAGACCACGTTATATCTTCAAAAATATTTTAGAAGCGTAGACAGGTTTTATATTAAACCACATATTCTTTTCAAAACAAGAGCAAGATTCTCATGGGTTTTATACCACTAAGAAACCATAGATCAAGAGAATCATATATATCAAACATTCACTTGATGAAATATGTTATAGGGATCAAAGAATGTATAGAACTAACATCATCCAACCTATATGCAGTGACAAAAAAATAGCAAGTTAATATTCAATTAGGAACTTTGTCATTGCTAAGCATACTTCTCATGTAAGGAAAGCATCTAATCATTTAAGATCAAATTATCAATAAGTATCATATAATCCATAGCATATAGAATACCATAATAGCTTAGGGATAGAGATACTTATTGAGAGAGTGATGCTTCTTTAGAATGTTCTTCATTTATTTGTCCTTTGAGTTTGAGCTTTCTTCCATTGTGTATTCCATTCCATTTCACTTGAAGAAAGTCTTCTCATGTTCTTCTTCCTTTAACATTTCTCATTTATCCACATATACTTGACATTTCAATATTTGATGACTATATTTCAAAAGTTCTCTAAAACATGGGTTAGCATCAAATATCATTTAAACTCATTTACAAGCATAATTTAGGTTGATATACAATGTAAAACATGTACCACATTATCAACCATGCAATGTTAGCTCTTACAAGAATAAAGGAAGAACATATGCACTTGAATCCAAAAGCATAGTTTAAGCATTTTCAAAGTAAGATTCAAGTTTGTCAAGAAAGACATAATCATCATCAAAACATATATAAGTGTTTTGGGGCAAACAATGATCATGTAAGGCATGTAAAAACAACTCTTTACTTCTCCAAATAGCACATGATATTCAATTTAAAGCATAGATGAGGATAAGAGATTGATGTCACCAAAAGTGTACTCTGAGTTTTTGTAGGTGACTCCAACTTCCATGCCTCAAGGCTCCTTGAGAATGTTGTGGTTCTCCATGTCATTCTTTTTATGTTTTCATCACTCTTGGAGAACTTGAACTATTTCAAATTTTTTAAACCTCAAGTAGCATAGTTGTGTTTCACTTCATTGCATGCTTGAGCTAATAGTCATCCTACAACGCCATTCAAAGTATTTTCTTTGGTATCCACCAATTTTGGATCCATAAAGGTTAGTCATTGATTATTAATCCATTATGCTCTTATAAAGATCAATTTTTCTATAGTATGTAAATTGAGCACAACAAGTTAAATAACCAATTGCCATTAAGCACATAACTAATAGCATGCTTACTTTCATGATATATAGACAATTTAAAGCATAGCAAGCATATCTAGGCATTGTAGAATTTATGTACCAAGATATATAACAAATTAATGAGCTATGGTACATAAAGAATGAACATAATCATGTGCAAAATAAAATATTTGAATTTTACCAAGTGCACATGATTCTATCCTTTACTTAAGGCCTACAAGGAATATACCTCATATTTATTGTCTTTTTAAGTGAATGCTCATAAGAGGTAAAGACTTTTGATACCTTGGCCTTGGTAATCAAGGAAATTCTTTTCCTTACCCATTGCTTCCCTTTAGGTGTTTTGAACTTTGTAAGTTTCACATTTTGTACTTGAGAAGCTTTAGTTGAAGACATCTTCCTTCTTTGACCAAAACTTCTACCAATGGGCTTTGGAAGCATTCTTCTTGATGATTCCTCTTTCTTTTGACCAATTAGTCCATCCTTTTAAGAAACTTTCTGCATAATTGAGACACTAGGAGGACATTTTGGTACCCACTTCATCTTGGGTCCTTGAATGTTAGTAATAGGGCCTTTAAGACCTTTAGGAACCCATACCATACAATTTCTCATATAAGAATTTCTTCTATAATTGCATAAATGAGAAATATGTCCTAGATGACCACAAAAGTTGCAAACAATTAAATTTAATGATGGTTTGGTCCTTTGAAGATCATCTTTAGAAAACTTAAGCCTTTTGTTGTTATTACATTCTATATTATTTTTGCCATAAGCCTTGCTTGAATTTTTATGTAAAATAACATCAATTTTATTCTCTTTGACAAATTCGGAATGTAAGTCCTCAACATAATTTTCTAAATTAATACACTTTTCATAAAAAGTTGAGGTTTCACATTTCAAAGGTATTTCCTCATCAAGAAAAGCATATTCATTTTTCAAAGTCTCAATATCATTTTCAATGGAGGAAATGTTTTCCAAACAAGATAAGTTTTTATTTTCTAAAATCAACAAGCCATCATATATTTCATCATATGCATATTGTAACTCATAATAAGAAGGACTATAATCTAGTTTAGCATCATTTACCTCAAAGTCCTTTTTAGCCATATAGGAATTAATCTCAATTTCTAGCATGCTTGGCTCTTTAAGAGAATCATCTTTCTCATTGTTGTCCATCAAGGATTCAAGAACATCTTCTTTCTCAATTTTGTTTTGCATTTCCTCTTCTTTAAATTGAGCACCATCATCATCAAGAGGCATTGAGCTTATTTTCTTGCTTTGAACATGTTCTTGAGGACATTTTTCAATGTTGTCTTCCTCTAGAGGTTTTTGCTCTTCTTGCTCTCTCAGATACAACTTTATGCAAGAAATCATTGTTAGCAAGATAAATAGAATCAAGAGCATCCAATATATCTTTAGCACTAGAGCAACTCTTAATTTTAGCATAAACATTATCATTTAAACTATTTCTTAAGATTTGCATTGCTCTAATGTTCAAGGAAAAATATTTCTTATTATAGGCATTCCAAGAATGTTTTGATTTGCAAGTAAATCCATCAAGTACAATATCCCATAAATCAAGATCAATAGATTGCATATAAATTTCCATTCTAGCTTTCCAATAAACAAAATTCACACCATCAAAGAATGGTGGTTTACCAATTTCAAAACCATTCATTTTGAAAAGCTTTTAATGGTTGCCAACAAATAAGGATCTTTAACTCCAAGCGGTTAAGCTTTTACTAGAGCACGAAGCTCTGATACCACTTGTTAGTCATGGCAACCATCACCCAAGAGGGGGGGTGAATTGGGTGATTACAAATTTTAATGCAACTTTGAGAAATTAATCATTTTGAATCACTCAAGTAATAAATACAGTGGAACATGCACAACAAAGGTACAACTATTATATATTACT
The DNA here is from genome assembly GCA_029884605.1 of Ormosia emarginata. Classification (NCBI taxonomy): domain Eukaryota; kingdom Viridiplantae; phylum Streptophyta; class Magnoliopsida; order Fabales; family Fabaceae; genus Ormosia; species Ormosia emarginata. The sequence goes on along the minus strand of JAQQTP010000063.1, from coordinate 7,457,501 downwards.
CAAATACAACTTGGGATATATGATGAATTAAGCAAATGGGCTAGATATCAAGTTCATAGAATCAAATCACCAAGATGACAAGATATGCAATAGATAAATTTACTACACTAAATACTGAAATTAAAGAGTGTAGGGAATAGAGAATCAAACTCAAGAATTTATCCTGGTTCAACCACCAACCACTTATGGCCTACATCCAGTCCCCAAGCTTAACTTGAGATTTTCTTCACTATCTCCTAGACTTCACGGGTGCTAGGAAAACCTTTGTACAAACAAGAGCACTCCTCACACTTTGGGATACCTCACCCTTATGCTAGAGCCTCCAATTCTTCAAGCTTCACAGGTGCTTGATAACCTTTACAAACTTGAGCACTCAACTCCTTGGGATGCCTCACCCTTTACAATTTGGACGGATACCTCACCCTCTCTTACAAAGCAATCAAGGTTGATAAAATGAAACTCTCATAAGAGTAGATATACAACTTGAAGAACAAAGTATAGATGATAGAAAACTCTCTCAAGAGTGGATAATACAAATTGAAGAACAAAGGAATAGAAGAATTTTGCAAGAAAGAGCTCAAAATATGATTTTGGTGATTCAAGGATCAAATCAAGTGTTCAAGAGGTGTATAAGCTTCATACAACACTTATATATAGAGCTCAAGTGATTAAATAGCCGTTGGTAGTGTTTAGAAATGATTTTTTATGAAAACTAGGCGTTTATAGTCGTTGGGAATGTTTCTGGGCACTTGGTAATCGATTACACACTTCTGGTAATCGATTACATGGCTTCTGTCAACGTTGTAACCGATTACAGGACTTGTGTAATCGATTACAGCATTTTTGGTTTTGAAAGCTAAGTTTAAAAGGTCATAACTTCTTCATTTCTTATCCGATTAAAGCAAATGACCAGTCATTGGAAAGATCTTTGAGTCTATTTTCAAATGAAACATTTCACAACAAAACTCAAAGTATTTTGAAAGTTATGATCAAAAGAGTGACTACAGGTCAACTTTTCAAAACTCAAACTTGATTGTTTTTGAAAACTGACTTTAAATGGTCATAACTTCTTCATTGCTTATCCGTTTAAAGCAAATGACCACTCATTGGAAAGATATTTGAGTCTATTTTGATATACAATAAGTTTCACAATAAAACTCAAAGTAGTTTGAAAGTTATGATTAAAATAGTAACTAAATGTCAGTTTTGCAAAACATAGACTTGGCTATTTTTCAAATGTGTGAACTACCACCAAGATTAACTTTCCAAAAATAGTTTGTTGGGCATTTAAACATGTAAGAACCATTTTTAAAGACTTAAAAATATATTTGAGCTCTTTTCTTGTAAAACGTCTATCTTTACATAGGAGAAAACCTAAAAGGAAAATGTACCAATTCTAGTCCTTAGGCTTCTTGATGTTATCCAAGCATCCACAAATTTCTTCTCTTCAAATCTTATAAATTGCTTGGAACATCTTTATCATTCTCATTCTTCTTGAGTTGAGCATAGTTGTGATCTTTTGCTTTCTAGTTGCAATGCTCACTCTTGGTACTTGGACTATCTTACAAAGTATTACTCACTTAAAACAAGTATAGTTAGTCCAAATTCATAACTTAATATCTTAATATGCATGATTCATAAATCTATAACTCTAATTAGTCTAACATGCATATAAGAATGTTGCATATATCTCATTGCATGATTATTAAGTGAAGTATAACTAAATAAAGTACATAATCATGCATGATCCGATATATCTCTTTTAAGCACACATATATAACATGATCAATATTCTTTTGTGATGAATTTGTCATCTATAAAGCACATCTATCAAGCATAAGCATCATTCTTTTTGTCTTGTATTTGTCATTATCAAAACTTAACATATTAAACCATTGGGGCAAACCTATTTCCACATCATACTATCCATCCTGCTTGTCAACGCTGCCATCTGAGCTGACAGCGAAGTTATCGCAACCACTTCATGCACTCCAGCTATCCTCCGCGGAGTGTTTCCTTTAGAAGGCCATTGGTAGCTATTAGTTGCCAATTCTTCCAAAAGCTGGTAGGTGATAATCACATATTTTATTCATTAAGAAACCCTTATGTTTAGTCATTTACACTCTCTATATTCTTAATTGATTGAGTTTGGTATGATTTTGTGAGTTTGAGCTCAAATTGGTCCTAATTGAATATTTTCAGCATTATTGAGATTTGACACTGTTTCTGTATATTGGCCATAATTTGAGTTCCTAATATCTGATGAACATGAATTTTACCTTGTAGGAAAGCTAAGTGGAAGCTCTACAACTTTGATGAAGAGCTAGAAGTCCCAAAAAGATGTCTAAAGGACCTAAGTTTACATGGAAGTCAGAATACGGGTTCTGTCAGTAGAATCCGAATAGTGTGCACTCATAAAATCATATCTCAAGATGTAATAGTGAAGATGGGCTCAACTTTGGACAGTGGATAGTCAAGATCCAAATAAACAACTTTCATGAAGAACACTTTTTGAAAAAAGGAAGTCTAGTAGGTCATTTTGAGCTTGCAATTCGGAACAGAGGAGCTGAAGTTGGGTTTGAGCAACCTACGGTATTTAGGACATATCTTGGGCTGAAGGAAGCCAAATTGGACGAACCAGCTATCCATTTTATAGCCAAGACAAGGATCTACAACTTTCATGAAGAGCACTTTTCGTGGATCTGAAGTATAGTTGGTCATTTTTGGCTTCCAAGTCAGACACGAAATTTTCGTCCTCAACCACCCACTCATCCATCCACTAATCCACTCATCCATCCACTAATCCACTCATCCACTCATCCACTAATCCACCCACTCATCCACTCATACACTAATCCAACCACTTAACCACTCCACCCACTCATCCACTAATCCACCCACTCATCCATCCACTCACCCATTCATGTCCATAATTTCCCACTCACCAAAAGTCCTTTGGCATTTTCCACTCAACCAACCCACTTAACCATTCCACTCACTCATCCACTAAACCAATCCACTAAACCAACCCACTCAACCATTCCACTCAAATACTCCACTCACTCACCCACTCATCCACTCACTCCCCTTTGTCATTTTGTTACCCTAGACTTCTATAAAAGGCACCATTGGTTATCATTTCTTTCATGTATTCTCCTTCATTTCTCTCTAAGTTTCTTCTTGCTTCTTCATAGTTTCTCATAGTTTTGTATATTTTGATGCTCCCCTTCATGGTAATGGAGGGCTAAGCTACTTTGGGTCAATTTAGAACTCTTGAAGAGATTGTGGTTTGGATTCTTGAGACCTTGGTTATGCATTGTATTTGATTTGTAATTGAATTCCTCTTTTCTTCTTCTTTCTTCTTCTTCTTGATCTTGAATGCATGAATGGTGATTCTATTTATGTTGATCTGATTTGATCTTGGTTTAAGATCGAGATTTGTGATGAAACTTAGAACTAATTGATCTAAACTAATCACATAAATGAAGATTGAGATTTGTGATGAAACTTAGAACTGATTGATCTAAATTAATCACGCTAATTGAAGAGGTTAGGTTACTGATTTGTGCCTAAGTTAATTGAATTCGGTACTTGAAATTAACATAGAATTTCATGAATGGTGCGATTGCGGATTTGTGTTTATCACTTGTTAATTGAATTCTAGACGATCGTCTAGTATGAATTTTGGATTTGATGCAGAGATCTCGGTTAGATCCAAATTAATAATTCAATTGCGCTTCAAGTGTTTTATGAAGGGTCTATGATTGAATCCACCCAATCTTGGATAGGTTTCTAAATTGACTACTCTTTAATTGTCATTTCTTCCATTAATTTTGTTAAGTACGATCTTAAACTGTCAAACCCCCTTTGCTAACTTTCACTTGATTTGATTAAATTGCATCTATAATCCTCGTGGAGATGATCCGGTGTTGTCACTGTGCTACAAGGTTAGGTAATAACTTCGGTTATAATTTTGATGAGTTCTAGGCGCTCGTCAAAATTTTGGCGCCGTTGTCGGGGATTAGTAAGTGTAATCTTTTCATTTGAAGTGTTTTTACTAACTTTTGCTTTTTATTAATTTTTCTAACATTTTTAACCATTGTCTAGTGTATTTTGCTTATTTATTTGTTTTTGTGTGATGCATGACTAGGTCTGAGCCTGATAACTTGGTTGACTTTGATCCTGAGATTGATAGAACCTTGCATAGGTTGATTAGAGCTCGTAGGCTAAGTGCAAGAATTGCTTCTGAATTTGATCTTAATATTGAGAGTGAACTTGAGATCTTGAATAATTCTGAAACCATGGCTGATAACATGCAAAATAGAACTCTTAAAGAACTTGCTGCTCCTGATATAACTAACCAGTCTTTGTGTATTCAATACCCAGATCTTGATGCTGATTTTGAGTTAAAATCTGGATTGATACATTTGTTGCCCAAGTTTCACGGTTTTGCAGGTGAGGATCCCCATAAGCATCTAAAGGAGTTCCATGTGGTTTGTTCAACCATGAAACCACATGGGATCTCAGAAGAGCACATCAAGCTGAGAGCATTTCCTTTCTCACTTGCTGATACAGCCAAGGATTGGTTATTTTATCTTTCATCAGGTTCAGTAACAAGTTGGACTGACATGAAGCGGTTGTTCTTAGAAAAAATTTTCCCTACCTCTAGAGCTGCTGCCATTAGAAAAGATATATGTGGCATAAGACAAATGACAGGAGAGACCTTGCATGAATATTGGGAAAGATTCAAGAAGTTGTGCTCGAGTCCGTCCCCACCACCAAATCACCGATCAACTCTTAATTCAATATTTCTATGAAGGCTTGCTTTGCCAAATGACAAGCATGGTGGATGCTTTGCCTCCGGAGGAGCCTTAGTAGACAAGACCCTGCAGCAGAATGAGATTTGATAGCAAACATGGCAGCCAACACCCAACAATTTGGCACACGAATTATTACCTCAACCAGAGGAGTCAATGAAATTCAATCGTCTCATGTAGACCAACAGAGAATGGAACACAAACTTGATGAATTGACTTCTTTGGTGAGACAGTTAGCAGTGGGACAACAAGCACCAATGCAGATGGCTGCAATCGTGTGGCATTTGCTCTTGTTCATCTCATCCCTCCGATGCATGCCCTACACTTCAGGATGGTGGTTCTATTTTTCCGAACAATGCATTGCAAAGAAATGGTATTTTTCCCCGGTAGACCCCAATATCGGCAATCACAAAGAAGAACCCGGATATGATCCATTTTCTAATACCTATAACCCCGGGGAGGGACCATCCCAACCTCGAGATATGAAATTCTAGTCAACAACAACAACACCTACCAACAAGAAGAACCACGGTTTAGATACCAAGCTACGTGCCCTAGCAACAAGTACCAACCACCTGCGCATTTAGGCAAGCACAACCTCGCACCGCCACCCATGCAAAGACCCTCCAACTACTGTTCCCAAAGAACACCACTCCACCGAGCCACCTTTCGAAGACTTGATGAAACAGTTTCAGCAGAATGTCAATGCCACCATCTAGAATTTACAAACTCAAATTGGGCAAATGGCAACCACTCTGAGTGAGCTGAAAAGTCAAGGGTCGAACCAATTGCTTTCACAAACAGTCAATAACCCAAGAGGCAATGTAAGTGCCATTAGCTTGAGAAGTGGTAGAGAAGTTGACGGTCCTACTCCACCACATCCTGAACTACAAGTGCAGCAACCAGAAGGTGACCAGAAACAGAAGAAAGTAGATAGCTCAGTCCAAAAATCTATGACATAGAAGAAATGTGCAGAGAATTCAAATATGGCCATTCCACTACCTTTTCCAAACAGAGTCACACAGTCCAAGCATATTGCGCAAACAGAAATAGAAAGAGAAGTCATTGACACATTCAGGAAGGTGGAAATCAATATTCCCCTCCTTGATGCAATCAAGCAGATTCCCAAGTATGCCAAATTCCTTAAAGAGTTGTGTACTCACAAGAGAAGACTTAAGGGTACTGAGAAAATAAGCATGGGCATAAATGTTTCGCAATGATTCTACCAAGCATGCCACAAAAATGCAAAGATCCTGGAACTTTCACAATTCCTTGCACGATAGGTAACTCCAAATTTGAACATGCAATGCTAGATTTGGGTGCTTCGATTAATGTCATGCCTATGTCAATTTATCAGTCCTTGAACATTGGCACTTTGCAACCTACTGGTATAGTGATTCAATTAGCAAATAGGACCACTGCTTATCCTGCAGGAGTACTAGAAGATGTGTTAGTTCGGGTGAATGAGCTAATTTTTCCAGCGGACTTCTATGTCTTGGACATGGAAGATGAGTCTTCAGCAAACCATGCTCCATTAATTCTAGGCAGACCGTTCCTCAAGACCGCCAAGACCAAGATAGATGTGCATGCTGGCACCCTTTCTATGGAGTTTGGCGATGATTTGGTACAGTTTAACATTTTTGATGCCATGAGACATCCCCTAGAGAGCATTCTCGTTTTTCATATTGATGTGATTGAGATGCTGGTTGATGATGTTTATGCTGATTTATATGCTGAATTCCCTGATATTGCTGACTTTCTGGATTCTGTTTCTTGTGATACATGTGTTGCTTGTGATGTTGAGCCATGTGCTGCATGTGCTGAGATTTATGCTGGTATGAGTGATGATGCAACTGCTAACTTAAATGATACCGCATGTGAAAATAGAAGTCAGAACTGTGCTGAATTTAATGTTGCTGAATTAGTTGTTTCAAATAGCTTGCTGCCTTCCATTGTACAGCCCCCATCCTTAGAGTTGAAGACTTTGCCAGACCATCTTAAATATGCATATTTAGGAGATGGTGAGAAGTCGCAGATGATTGTTGCTAAGAATCTAACCTGAACAAGAAGAAAAATTGCTTTGCAGAGTTTTGAGGCAGAATAAGCAAGCCATCGGATGGACACTTGCAGATATTCCTGGTATTAGTCCCTCCACATGCATGCATAGGATTTTATTGGAAAAGGATACGAAACCAGTAAGGCAACCCCAAAGGAGACTGAACCCCTTGATTCTAGATGTGGTGAAGAAGGAAGTGACCAAGCTACTTCAAGCTGGCATTATTTATCCTATATTAGACAGTAAATGGGTGAGCCCCGTGCAGGTTGTTCCCAAGAAATCTGGGGTCACAATAGTTGAGAATGAGAATAATGAACTTCTACCCACAAGAGTTCAGAACAGTTGGCGGGTTTGCATTGATTATAGGCGGCTTAACCAGGCTACCAGAAAAGATCATTTTCCGCTACCTTTCATTGATCAGATATTAGAGAGGCTAGCTGGCAAGTCACATTATTGTTTTCTGGATGGATATTCAGGTTATTTTCAGATTCATATAGCCTCAGAAGACCAAGAGAAGACTACTTTCACTTGTCCATTTGGCACATTTGCATATAGGAGGATGCCGTTTGGTCTGTGCAATGCTCCGGGCACCTTTCAAAGGTGTATGGTAAGTATCTTTTTGACTTTTTAGAGAATTGCATGGATGTGTTTATGGATGATTTTACTGTCTATGGTTCTTCCTTTGATGCATGCCTGGATAGCCTGGCTCAGGTTTTACATAGATGCATTGAAACTAACCTTGTTCTGAATTTTGAGAAATGTCATTTCATGGTAGAACAAGGTATAGTTTTAGGACATGTAATATCTAGCAAGGGTATCGAGGTAGATCCTGTAAAAATAAATGTTATTTCATGCTTATCTTACCCCACATGCGTGCGGGAGGTTCGTTCTTTCCTTGGTCATGCAGGTTTCTATAGGCGATTCATAAAGGATTTCAGCAAAATTGTTCTTCCACTATCCAACTTGCTACAAAAAGAAGTGGAGTTCCATTTTGACTAGAAATGCAAGGATACCTTCAATCACTTGAAGCAAGCATTGACCAGTACACCTATCATCCAGCCACCAGATTGGACACTCCCATTTGAGCTCATGTGTGATGCCTCTAATTATGCTTTGGGAGCTGTTCTTGCACAAAGGGTCGGCAAAATATCTTATGTCATCTCCTATGCTTCAAGAACTTTAGATCCTGCACAAGTTAACTACACCACCACTGAAAAGGAACTTTTAGCAATTGTTTTTGCTTTAGACAAATTTCGATCATATTTGCTTGGTTCTAGAGTGGTTGTGTTTTCAGATCATCCAGCTCTGAAGTTTCTCCTGAAGAAGCTTGATGCAAAGCCTAGGTTGATTAGGTGGATTTTGCTCCTCCAAGAGTTCGATATTGAAATCCGTGATAAAAGTGGAGCAGAGAATTTAGTGGCTGATCACCTAAGCCGAATTGAAAAGGAGGCAGATACTTTTCCTATCCATGATGTCTTCCCTGATGAGCAACTTTTCAAGCTGCAAGGTAACACTCCTTGGTTTGCTGATTTGATAAATTTCTTAGTTGCTTGGTGTTTTCCCTGCACATTTTATTAGGGCTCAGATTGATAAATTGAAAAGTGAGTCAAAATATTATGTGTGGGATGACCCTTATCTCGTGGAAATTTTGTAGTGACCAAGTCATTAGGAGATGTGTGCCTGATAATGAATTTCATTCTATTCTTAGCTTTTGTCATACACTTGCATGTGGCGGTCATTTTGGTCCCCAAAGGACTGCTAGGAAAGTTTTGGAATCTGGATTATATTGGCCCACTCTATTTCATGATGCATATGTGTTTTGTAAATTTTGTGATCAATGCCAAAAAACAGGAAACACTTCTCGAAGGAATGAGATGCCCCAGAAATCCTTATTATTCTGTGAGATTTTTGATGTATGGGGTATTGATTTTATGGGACTCTTTCCTGTTTCTTTTGGTTTTATTTACATTTTGCTAGTTGTTGATTATGTATCCAAGCGGGTGGAGGCGAAAGCTACTCGGACTGATGATTCCAAAGTTGTTGTGGATTTTGTTAGATCACAGATTTTCTACGCAGTTTGGAGTTCCAAAGGCCATCATCAGTGATCGGGTTCACATTTTTGTAATCGAAGCATGGAAGCTTTGATGAAAAAGTATGGGGTCTTGCACGAGTTTCTACACCTTACCATCCCCAAACTAATGGGCAAGCCGAGATTTCCAACAGGAGATCAAGCGGATACTCCGGAAGGCAGTTCAACCTAACGAGAAAGGACTGGAGCAAGAGGCTTGAGGATGCTTTATGGGCTTACCGGACTGCTATAAGACACCAATCGGGATGTCTCCGTATCGGATTGTTTTTGGAAAAGCCTCCACTGCCGGTGGAAATTGAGCATCATGCATTCTCGGCGCGTGAAAAGGTGCAACTTGGACCTAGATCAAGCGGTATGGAGAGGAAGCTGCAAATGGCAAAGAATTGGAGGAGATCCGCTTGGAGGCTTATGAAAGTTCCAAACTCTATAAGGAGAAGACCAAAGCTTTCCATGATAAGTTGATTCTGGAAAACATTTGAGATTGGTCAAAAAGTTCTCCTCTATAACTCCCGCCTCCACTAATGCCCGGTAAATTAAGGTCTAGATGGGATGGACCATTTATTGTTACTAAGGTTTTCCTTCCGGTGTCGTTTTCGGATTAAAAGTGAGGTCACCGCCAAAGCTTTCATCGTAAATGGACACCGCCTCAAACAAGATCATGAACTTCCGAGAATGCGAAGTGGAGGTGATGAACCTTCTCCATCCGCATTATGAATGAAAAAAAAAAAAAAAAAAAAAAAAAAAAAAAAAAAAAAAGTGTGCAGGTGTGTGACAACAGGTAGGTAGTGCCATTAAATTTTGTCACTCGGAAGCAAGTGGAGGTCACTTTTTTCTTCAACGACAACAACTGCGAAAATCTTGCAAGATGGATTTTATTGGCCCACTTTATTCAAGGTCTATTACACCTTTTGCAAAAGTTGTGGAAATTGGTCAAAAAGGTTCTGCTTTGAGATTATCATCCGCACCTACTCCTTGAAAAATTGAGATCCGTGGCGCGGTTCTTTTGTTGTTAAACACGTGTATCCTCCGGGGCCGTAGATATTGAGGATCCTAGGAATGGTAATGCGCTTAAAGTTAATGGACAAAGACTCAACCATTCCTGGAAAACCAAGTTCTTGAGTTCTTTGTGTTGCTTAAGTTAAGTGGCGGATACGGTACTCCGTGACTCTCAAGTCGGTTTATTTTTCAGTTTTCCAAAATAATTGAACCCTTCTTCTCCTTCAAAATGGATGTCATTCTTTCAAACCTGAGAAAACATTTTCCTTCTCTTCCTCAAAATGCTCTGAGAAAAATCTACAAAGTTCGATGTGAAAGATTGAGACTGTTAATGCACAAAGGTATGCCGAAAGATGTACATTGGATAATTGAAGCAAAGGTCCGATTAGCGGTGAGTCCTCAATTTCATTTGACTCATATATGCCCTGGTTGGAAGAAGTTCATATTCTAAAAGGAGAAGAGCAAAAAGGTTACAAGTCTGTCACAAATGTGGACGATGGAACTGTAACAAGCGATGTCATACTTTGGGGATGGTTTCCGCAAATAGAGAAGATAAAATTTTCTTCATTAAGAATGGACTGAGTAAGGAGTCATTAGATGATATCTTATTGACTCTTGAGACGCATTCTTGTGGATTGGTGCATCGTGAAATTCTTAAATTGTGGAATCTCTTCAAAGATGAAGAAAAACGCTACAGTCTTGGGAATCTGACTCTAAAAGACCCTGTTTGAAAATTTATAAGAAAATTGGATGGGAAGCTTATCCTCGACTCATAGAAGACGTTTAAGCCGTTACTGGACGTTAAACCAGAGGCAGATGTGAGCCATATCCACAAACAATCTGTATATATCATCTTCTTCTTCTTCTTCTTCATGTCATCTCTCAAAAAAAAAAAAAAAAACAAAAAAAAAAAAACAAAAAAAAAAAAAAAAAAAAAAAAAAAAAAAAAATGTATACGTCTTAGGGTTGGCTTTGGTAACACACACCGTGAATGGGGAAATGCATGCATCCCGATCCAAATCCTTCTTAATTGAAAAACAAAAAGGTAGATTGTATCCCACATGTAAGGCGGCCGGTCGTATTATGGCCACTTGTCCCTTTTGGGAGCCCTATGTTGCGCTGGTCTTGAATGGGTCGAATACTGGTCAACAATGCTTTGGCACAAAGCCGAAAGAGCAGACTACCTCCATCCCAATCTTAAGTAAGTATGCACTCATCTTTCATCAAGTTTTTCTAACAATTTCAAAAAAAAAAAAAAAAGGACGTGATGTCTACTGCACTCATGACGCGCAGTATAAAGATACGCCATGGAAACTGTACATACAGGTATGTCATCATTTTCTATTTCTTTTATCTTTGTATCATTTTGTTGTATTTTGATTTTTGTACAGACGATCCTTTGAGCAGGGTCCTTCAGGGGTTTCTAGACTTCTTTACCTTGATGGTTTTCTTGAAGTAAAAAAAAAAAAGATAAAAAAAAGATAAAAAGAAAAAAAGAATCTGTGTTTCTTAATTTCAACCTTTTCTGACAACAGCCAACCTACCCTTATAGGTACAATTATTCCCCTTTCCATTCTTTTTCTTATTTAAACACTCTATTTTCCTTTAACTCAGAGACACTCAAAGGGAGGAAGAGTATAAAATAGGGGCTTCTATTCGTGACCTTAAAAATGTCTGTGTTTTTTGTGGGTCGAGTTATGGGAAGGGATTAGAGTTTGTAAACGCAGCTAGCACTCTTGGTCGATCACTTGCTGCGAGGAATATTCATCTTGTATATGGGGGAGGTTGCCGTGGGTTAATGGGGGCTATATCACTTGCGCATATGTAAGAGACAATCGGTTTTAGGTGTCATTCCCGAACCTTTAGCTCAACAAACATCAATGGAAAGACAATTGGAGAGGAACTTAAAGTATCATCAATGCATGAACGAATGAAGATAATGCTTGAAAACTCTGATGCATTCATTGCCTTACCAGGTGGTTTTGGTACTTTGGAAGAGATTTTTCAAATTGTCTCTTGGGCTGAACCGAACATCCACCATAAACCCATTGGTTTGTTGAATGTTAATAATTTCTTTGATCTTTTGTTATTTTTTCTTGACAAAGTCATGGAAACAAATTTATCACTCCTTCGACAAGACAACTTTTTATCTCTGCCTCCACTATTGATGAGCTCATTGATAAATTAGAAGCTTTTGAGTATGTACACGATAAGGTATTAGCTCGATAGATTGGTCAACAGAAGCAAATAAGGAAGTAACAAGAAAAAAAAAAAGCCGATCGACACTTTCTCTTTAATGGGTTTGATTTTATTAAAAAAAAAATTGTTGTTTTGTTTGGAAAGTATGATATGATTGTCATGGACTTATTAAACCAATTAGTGATGGCGAGTAAGGAGAATTTTACTCTTGAGACGCATCTTAATTGGTGGCGAGTAAGGAGTATTTTAGGTAGTAATTAATTAGTATTAAATTGTGGAAGTACTAACGTTTTCTTGTTTGATTTCTTTTCGTGTCGATGCGTAATCGACAGCAGGTGCTTTTTTTCGCTTTGCGTTGATTCACTTCTTATCGGTTGTGTTGCTCTTTTCTATATCTCTCTTTCACATTGAGGGCAATGTTATATTAAGTGTGGGGAGAGATTTTAGCATGTTTCTTTTGGTTGTTAAAAAAAAAGAAAAAAAAAACACAAAAAAGGGATCATTGCATGATTGAATAACTTTTCTCCCTTCTTGAACTGATATGCTTGGAGATGGATGATTGAATTGATGAATTGAGTTTGATGGATGCATACCTTGTGAGATTTTGAGCCTAATGGATGGATTTAACATTTATGTCATTCTCTTCTTTCTTGTGTGATTTTCACTCATGTTAATGACCACTCTAGAACTTGCTTTGATTCTTTTTGAGGCTACATTTCACTTGCATGCATGAACATGATTGAGGCCCTCTTTCTTAATTAGCTAGTTTAACCAAATAGCCAACCTTGTTTTCAATATGATATCAAGCACTCTTTTGACTTCTTGAAAATTCTCTCGATTCCCGCCAACCTTGTATATTTTCCTTTGCTTAACCCCTTTGAGCTTATTTGACCATTCCTTGTTTCTAGCTCATTATGTGCCTTAAATGAGAAATCGTGTTCTTACTTTACCTTAGGGAATAAAAGAACATTAGCTTGGTTAATGGATGAGTTTTTGAACAAGTGTGGGGGTGTGTGTACAAAATGGTTGTTGAAAAAGAAAAGAGTGCCCAAAAAGAAAAAAAAAAAATATGTATATAGTTATGTTCATATATATAAAAAAAAAAAAAAAAAAAAAAAAAAAAAAAAAAAAAAAAAAACCAAGTGTTTAAAAAAAGAAAAGGATTGGGAAATGAATATGTAAAGGGATATACACTAGAGTTGGGATGAACTTTTATGCTTGTTATTTGAACTCATCTCTCATTTGCTTTTATTCTCTTTGGTATTTATCTTCTCATATCCATTTTATCCTCTCCTGTTACCTTGACCTCACTACAACCTTGAATAAAGTCCTCATGATTTGTGTGTGCATGTGTTTTGAGTAGTGGAGAAGTAGAATATAAGCAAGCTTATGGTAGTGCAATTTTCATGGGTTGAATTGAGTGAAATACCTACCTTTTAAACACTTGAGAGATTAAGAGGGGATCTTGTGAAGATCTATCATTCTCGATTCATGTTGAAGATACCTTGCTTGTTGGTTTGAGATGTGGAAAATTGTTAACTCATGAATGTTTTGATCCCTTGAACCTTTGGTTGTTCTTCTTGATTGTAAAATTTTGGGTTCTTGAATGTCGTTGGAATTTAAATTTTTGTTAATCTCTTATGTCCTTGTTTTGGTCTTGAGTCTTGCCCAGGAGTGCAAAAAGCTAAGTGTGGGGGAATTTGATAATCACATTTTTTATTCATTAAGAAACCCTTATGTTTAGTCATTTACACTCTCTATATTCTTAATTGATTGAGTTTGGTATGATTTTGTGAGTTTGAGCTCAAATTGGTCCTAATTAATATTTTCAGCATTATTGAGATTTGACACTGTTTCTGTATTTTGGCCATAACTTGAGTTCCTAATATCTGATGAACATGAATTTTACTATGTAGGAAAGCTAAGAGGAAGCTCTACAACTTTGATGAAGAGCTCGAAGTCCCAAAAAGATGTCTAAAGGACCTAAGTTTACATGGAAGTCAGAATACGGGTTTTGTCAGTAGAATCCGAACAGTGTGCACTCATAAAATCATATCTCAAGATGTAATAATTACGATGGGCTCAAATTTGGATAGTGGATAGTCAAGATCCAAATAAACAACTTTCATGAAGAACACTTTTTGAAAAAAGGAAGTCTAGTAGGTCATTTTGAGCTTGCAAGTCGGAACAGAGGAGCTGAAGTTGGGTTTGAGCAACCTACGGTATTTGGGACATATCTTGGGCTGAAGGAAGCCAAATTGGACGAACCAGCTATCCATTTTATAGCCAAGACAAGGATCTACAACTTTCATGAAGAGCACTTTTCGTGGATCTGAAGTATAGTTGGTCATTTTTGGCTTCCAAGTCAGACACGAAATTTTCGTCCTCAACCACCCACTCATCCATCCACTAATCCACTCATCCGTCCACTAATCCACTAATCCACTCATCCACTCATCCACTAATCTACCCACTCATCCACTCATACACTAATCCAACCACTTAACCACTCCACCCACTCATCCACTAATCCACCCACTCATCCATCCACTCACCCATTCATGTCCATAATTTCCCACTCACCAAAAGTCCTTTGGCATTTTCCACTCAACCAACCCACTTAACCATTCCACTCACTCATCCACTAAACCAATCCACTAAACCAACCCACTCAACCATTCCACTCAAATACTCCACTCACTCACCCACTCATCCACTCACTCCCTTTGTCATTTTGTTACCCTAGACTTCTATAAAAGGCACCATTGGTTATCATTTCTTTCATGTATTCTCCTTCATTTCTCTCTAAGTTTCTTCTTGCTTCTTCATAGTTTCTCATAGTTTTGTATATTTTGATGCTCCCCTTCATGGTAATGGAGGGCTAAGCTACTTTGGGTCAATTTAGAACTCTTGAAGAGATTGGTTTGGATTCTTGAGACCTTGGTTATGCATTGTATTTGATTTGTAATTGAATTCCTCTTTTCTTCTTCTTTCTTCTTCTTCTTGATCTTGAATGCATGAATGGTGATTCTATTTATGTTGATCTGATTTGATCTTGGTTTAAGATCGAGATTTGTGATGAAACTTAGAACTAATTGATCTAAACTAATCACATAAATGAAGATTGAGATTTGTGATGAAACTTAGAACTGATTGATCTAAATTAATCACAGAATTGAAGAGGTTAGGTTACTGATTTGTGCCTAAGTTAATTGAATTTGGTACTTGAAATTAACATAGATTTTCATGAATGGTGCGATTGCGGATTTGTGTTTATCACTTGTTAATTGAATTCTAGACGATCGTCTAGTATGAATTTTGGATTTGATGCAGAGATCTCGGTTAGATCCAAATTAACAATTCAATTGCACTTCAAGTGTTTTATGAAGGGTCTATGATTGAATCCACCCAATCTTGGATAGGTTTCTAAATTGACTACTCTTTAATTGTCATTTCTTCCGTTAATTTTGTTAAGTACGATCTTAAACTGTCAAACCCCCCTTTGCTAACTTTCACTTGATTTGATTAAATTGCATCTATAATCCTCGTGGAGATGATTCGGTGTTGTCACTATGCTACAAGCTTAGGTAATAACTTCGGTTATAATTTTGACTGAGTTCGGCGCTCGTCAGTAGGCCTCATCGAATGATTTGCCTAGCAATGAGCCTCCAGCGGCTGCATCCATAATCAAGCGATGTTGTTGCAACAGACCCTTATGGAATGAATATACCTGATGCCATGGTGGAATTGCATGATGAGGACACCTTCTTAGCAAATCCTTGTACCTTTCCCAAGCTTCATGCAAGGATTCCAATTCGAACTGAGTGAATGATGTAATATCATTCACCATCTCCCCTATCTTAGTTGAATGAAAATACTTATTATGGAAATTGGTACTGGCCTCAGCCCAAGTTGTTATGGAGTTTGCTGGCAGAGAGTGCAGCTAGCTTTTGGCTCTATCTCAAAGTGAGAATGGGAAAAGCCTTAAGCGAATGGCATCTTCAGAAACGCCATTGTGCTTGAACGTATCGCAAATCTCTAAGAAATTTGAGAGATGCGCGTTGGGGTCGTCATTGGATAAGCCGCCAAATTGCACTGAAGTTTAGATCATTTGGATAAAGGCCGGCTTTATCTCAAAGTTATTTGCCCGGATAGCTGGACGCCTAATGCTAGACTACAGATTGTCTACAAGAGGAGTAGTAAACTCCCTCAATGGTCTATTGCGACTCTTGTCCACCACCGTTTGCGTCTCATCTTCTTCCGCCATCTTATAATCTCAAGAAATAATTAATGAATAATGAATTAAATTAATATGCAGCAAAAGAAACTTGAACTAGAGATACTTAAATTTGTTATTTATATTAGCTAAACTAAATTTAAATCGTTGTCCCCGGCAATGGCGCCAAAAACTTGTTGGCTCTTTTGCTTACCGCAAGTGCACGGGTCGCACTTGTAGTATAGCTAGGAGTCGGATATCGTTCCCATAAGGACAAACGTTAAATTCAGTACTAAATATAAATCAATAACTCAAGTATTTCTATTCAAGGACATATAAATTGAGATTTGTGTTTACTAATTATAAGAACTTAAAAACTATCAAATTGAAATTAGAGTTGATATTTAAAGAATAAGGATTCCTTTTTCACCTCCTACTCCTATTAATAACAAGTAATCCTTATGAGCAATATAAATGAAATGGCTAGGTTAGCTTGGGAATCTAAATTAGTTAAAAGCCTATGTCTGGGTCAATTAACCATGCTTTCATTACCTAATTCACTATGTGTCCATGAGAATTAATGTAAATCCACTCATTAAGATTTATTCCCAAATAATTACTATGCATGACCAATAGGTATATTTCTATCCTATTAATAAATCATCGCATCTAAACCAATTGAATGAAATAGAACATGCATCAATCATATATATGATCTCAAATCCAAATTCCTATGTCTAGGTTCATTAGATTTAAACAAATCAATTAAAAGTTGATCAAACATCCAAAGCAATAAACACTATATGATTGAACAAAAACCAAATCATGTATATAACTCAAAGGATTACAAGTTTAATCAATATCCATAGGACGATCCAAAGAAAAACCCTATGAACAACCTAGCCAGCCATGACAAACGAAAATATATCACAAATACTCAGTCATGGAGATGGAAAAGAGAAAGGAGAAGAAAAGGGAAGAACAAAGCTTTAGGGGATGATCCTCCAAGCTTCAATCCTCCACTAAGGTAAAGAGAGACTCCAAACTTAGTCACTTCTGCTTCCTTCTAGTCTGAAATGCTAAAACCTGGCTGTAACTTTCTAAAATATGGCCTAACCTCTATTAAAAATTGATGCACAGTATTTATAATGTGCAGAAAATAGAGTCACACCGCGATATTCACTCATCTCACCGCGGCATGCAAAATGCGTAGCTCTCTGACTTCGATGCAGAGGAGGCAACACGTCGCGGTATTCACATGCCACGCCGCAGCGTGACAAGCTAATCCTTGCACTTAGCTTTCTCTTATGATATTGGTCTAAATCTGAAATGGTTCACTTGGTTGGAACCTTACCTACCATAGAGAAATTTCCAATTCAATAATCAGTGCAAATGTACTCAATATATCCAAGAATCAGACACATTTTCTCAAAATCATGATGGAAGACGTTGAAATCAAATCATATAAGTATACAGCTAAACTCTTCCATTCATGCATCAAAACAAGGACTAAGCAGATAATAAAGCACAGATATGGGGCCCAAATAACTACAATTTGTGGAGTTATCAGCTATCATGCCTATCCTACTCAGTATATATAAGGGAACTTGGTTTCGGAAACTTAGTAAATATTTTGTGTTTTTCCAAAAATGAAACTTGAGTAAGCATTGCACAATCATACCCATAGGACATTTTCTTAGCATAACCATCTGGCATACTATGCATTGCATTGTTTGACAACTGTATGGGCTGTTGTTCCGTTCCTGTTGCTATAAAAATATTGTCAATGGTATTGTTTCCTTTATGAGTTTTACATAATGTGTATGTAAACATTCTTATAGTTTGTGAATTGAGGTTCTTTAACTATTGCAAATGTACTCTGTTGCGTTTCATGGTTTCTTCGTTGTGAATGAAAAACTGCTGGTTTTGGTTTACTTATACTGAGGATTTTGTGAATTCTCACCTCGCTGTGTTTCCATGTAAATCCAGGTCAAGATCATCCAAAGAGAAAGGGCAAGAAGAAGAAAAATGCTTAATTTTAGTTATTTTGTTCCTTTATGATTTTAGCTTGTATTTATTTATTTTGCCTTTAGTTTGTAAAAGTTTATGTATTATAGTGTGGCATTTTAGCCAGTGATGTATATATATAATCTTTTTTTTTCTTTGTGGCTCTCTATAATGACTACATAAGTTGTTATAGATTTCTGTTTTATACATTTTTAGGAAGTGACATGCTCGATACGATTTATCTTGAAATATTCTGATTATTTTACGATAATTGTATTAGGATGTTACAACCTACAGAGGCCGCATTCACGTTAAAATCAAAAGAAGACTCACTAAGGTTCTCTAACTCTATAATGAGCGCAGAGAGCGCATGTGTTGGTTTTTGCTATAACATTCTCCCTAACCTAATAATCTTAATTAGGATTATAGTAGCTCAATAAAAATTGGTGGAAGATATTTGATGATTTTGATAATGATTTGGATTGATTTGAGCATAAATCTATAACATTGAAGTTGAGAAATAGCTCAAATAAACTCAGAATTTTGCATAAATAGCTACGAAGATAGAAATAAATATGGAACACTTATTTCTAAGTGTTAAATGTAACACCCCTTTGGAGGATGTCACACATAAAAGAAAATAAAAGAAATAGAAATAAAATCTACCCAAGTTGTGAAACATTAGATAAATATTATTACGGGTTGTAAAATAATTCCGATGTATTTAAATATGATATAAAAAGATAATGCGGAAAATACGAATAAAAAAAACATCATTACTGATAATATACATATGGTTAAGTTATAAGTTGTACAAATAATTTACAACTAAGACTACAAATATTTAAGCAAAAACAGTAAAGAAAACAATAAAAGAGTTAATATATACAGACATACGCTGACGCGCCCAAAAAAAACATCATGGTTATCTAATCCTCTGATGGATCACTATCAGCCTGAAAATGATCATCAGGGGATAAATATCCCGGATGCCTCGACACACGGCGATAACGGGATCGCGCAGTCGATACGATGCTTATCTCACTAGGCTCAGGGTTTTCAGCACCCCAATAACGCCTAATGGATAAGGGCAACTCTAAGTGCAGAAATAACGTCGTCGTCATGACAGGCTCTTCATCAAAACGATGACGTAGGATCACGGTCACACGTCCTGCATACGTCACAGAGTCACGGTCTCCTCGTAGATGCCAAGCCAGAGCACCTCCATGAAATACCAGCTCTATGAATCCCAAAAATCCTGGCGTCGCCATCCCTCACAATCAATCCAGAGGATATGGATGATCGGATGGTTCCTGATCGTCAAACTGGTCGTCTGCTTGCCGATCTTCCTCCTCTTCAGGGTACACGATCTCAAGAGGCTGTTCCTCTTCCTCGAAGTCTTTACCGCGTAAAATAAATAAACAGAAAATACATATAACAAAGAGGTAAGACAACATAAAATCATCACAACACGGCCAATAAAAAAAGATGACAAACAATATATACATACGAGTTCATGCAATACATAAAGCTTTAACAATTATAATAATTAATTGAAGTAAAATTTAGGTATCATCACAATATGTCACTTCACGAGATAAAACCTCACGGATAAAATAAGAAATATAAATAAACAGATAAGATATAATAATAAATAATAACAAGAACTGATATAAAATAAATAAATAAAAATACGAGATAAAAATAAATAGATAAGATAGAAACAAATAGACATAGAGATAAATAATATAACAAAATCCTACTCCATGGAGCTAAAAAAAAAAAAAACACAAGTATCGAGAGAGAATGATTCGCAAAACCTAATAGTACCACGGCTGCCCCACCAACTATTGCTTGTTTGTCACACGTTGCGTCTATAGCCCCACGACATAGAATCCATCAATCCAGGCGTGGTGTAGTTCACGGTCTCACGTTGTGGCACTACGTGCAAATGTACTACTAGATTTCACCAATCTTGATTAAATATAGTGTATGTCGAGTACCATAGTGTGCTATCGGTTTACCACGGCCCAAATGGAGCGACCAACTATCCACATGTGGGATCCCGTACACTAAAGTCTCCAAGTTCATTAGAACAATGAACCACACTACGTTTATCGCATCGACAACACGATGTGATTCGTCTCGTCAACAAATCCACCAAATATATGGCACACATAACAGATAGATGGAAAGCCTGTGCGGGTTCACATTTTCCCGACAATAAATTTTCAAAAAAAGCACATGCGGGTTCACATTTTCCCGACAAAGATAAAATAAATTTTCAAAAGCCACGGGTTCACATTTTCCCGACATTTTTTTTCAAAAGCACATGAAAGATAAAATAGACACAAGAATCGGTCAATCGCGTAGAAATTTTATCGCATTTTCATAATTCCGTTGTTTTTACAAACGTTTAAAAATCGGGTAAAGATATTTTTCTGTTTTTAAAATCGCGTAGCATTTTAATACGTTTTCTCAATCGCGTAGGATTTTTAAATCATTTTCTTAATCGAATGCCCTTAAAATTACCGTTTAAACAGATAGAAATAGTATTTAGTACATTTAAACTACGTAGAATAATTTTTCATACCGCATACTGTCATTAGGATATTTTTACTATCTTATAGGTTCATTTTTACTAAAAATTGACAGCATTTTGTTTATAAACTTATAATAATGGTTTTCTAAATTTTCCATAAAATTTTCTATTTACCTAATTTTTAACCATATAATTTAATTCTTTTTGAAATCTCTAACATGCTTCAAAACCTAAAGTGAGCTATATGTTAGAAAATTTCTCAAAATTTCTGTATTTTACTTCCTAATGATAAAATCACTAGTTTTAATCCTTTAAGCTTAATTCTACTCAATTTGTTTCTTCAAAAATCATTATAGAAAATTTCTTGTTAACTTGTATTGTCTCTTTTTGATTAAAAAAATTTGAAATCAAGTTTTAGAAATCATAATTACCTATAGTGGCATGTTGGCGAATTTTGTAAAACTTTTTCATTTGATTTCTAAATCATGTCAAAGGTATTATCTATCTAAATTCATTAAATCATGTTATAAAGTAATGATTTTGAATCAAATAAATCTTTTAGGCATGTTGGCCCAAAATGTACTAAATCTTTACCATTTGATTTATAAATTCCTTTTCTTTGATCAAAACCATTTAAAACCTTCTTATTTCTCCTAATCAATTAAGTTGCACTTTAGGAAAAATGAAGAGAACATTTTGGTCCTCACATTTTGGCATTGCCGTGAGCTAGGGAATGTGTTCTTTGGAACACTCATGCAAATTTACACATGTTATTCACATCCTAAACCTTATCATACAATTCTAACACATGCATTTATATCTCTAACACATGCAAAATATTTCTAACACATGCAAAATATTTCTAACACATAAAACCTAATTTAAAGCTTATAGACATACAATCAAAAGCTATTAGACATGCAAAATTATTACAATTACCAAACAAGAAAGCTACTAACATACAACAATTAAGCTACTAGCAACCACAAAACTTAACAAATACACATCAATAAACACACCACAACCGAATCCTTATGGATTCTACAAACAATCCATCTTCTTACCACCATCAAGGGATGATAAGAATTGTCTTCCTCTTACCTTAAATGAAGACAAAAAGCTTGCTTTCACACCTACTAGGTCACGGCTTTTCACTCCACCAAATACCTAAAAATCTCAAACAAAACCTACATGTTACTAACCATGAAAAAGAAGCTAAACCATGGAAAAATCATGGCTTAGAACTTTGAAAAAGAATAGAGAAAAGAAAAGCATGAAATTTTACCTTCTAGGTAAAACTTTCAAAGTTGGTTTCAAGCCCTAAATGGAAGAATTTGAAGAAACTCCCAACTACAAAGGTTCTTAGAATGGTGTTTAGGTTAAGGAAACTTGGTTAGAAAAATTTTTGGATGGTTGGAGTGTTAGGAAACTAGCTTGGCCGAATGGAAGGAGGAAAATGGACAACAATGGTGGCTAGGGTTTTGAAGAGAGAGAAGAGAGAAAAGTGATGAAGATGGAAGGTGATTTTTGGTCTCCTAAGGCCTCTTGGCCGTAGCACTAAGTGAGGTGCAAGGTGGGCACCTTGCTTGGCTTCATCCAAGCCATTGGATGAATCAAAGGCCAAGATCAAGCCTTGGTGAGCAAGCTTGAATCCCATTGGTTGGTTCCCGGTGACTCACATGCTGAGTCACACAGCGTATTAAATGCTCACTGAGTCACTAGCCGAGTCGGCTGTTCTGAAAGTTCTACCGCTACGGTGATTAATTAAGCTACCATCTAACCGTTCGGCTAATTGTGGGTCCCGCAAAATATTTTCGGGTCCACTTTGTCACTAAAATATATTGACTAATAAAATAATATTATAATAATATAAAATTATTTTATTTGACATTAAATCTAAAAATTAAAAGATTATTTTTAGTCTCATTCAGAATCGGGTTAAGTAAGATCCCCCAATTCTAAATAATAAAATAAGATTTCCCAGGCCCTAAAAATATTATTTTCTGCCTCGAGCAAATCACACAAAAAGTCCATAAAAAATCACAGACGGTATTTTCGGGCATTAAATCAAGAAGAAAACAATTAAAAATGACAAAAAAAAAAAAACAATGACGTTCGGGACGTAACGGTCATTTTCCCATTTTTTCCCACAACGTAGGTAATCGTCCAAAACGTTCAAATAAAATATCCAAAGCGATTATTTAGCAGTATATCTTTCGAAAAAATTAATACAAGAGTTCGGAAAAATTTTTATTTTATCGTCTCAAACAAATTACGTAAAACGATCAAATAAAATTTGAGCCTGTATTATCGTAATTGTTTTCATACGTAAATCGAGAACGTAAAAAATAGGGACACAGCGGTCATTCATACAAAAGCATGAAAAACAGAAAACAGTACATTCAGAATATTTTCTAAAAATTGGGGCGTTACATTAAAGGATGAAAATGGACATCTGAAAGCTTCTTCATTCAATTTCATAAGGTTCAACTTAACCTAGGGATGAATGGTGAAGCTCAGTGTCTGATAAAGGTGTATAAGGATAATTATAGAAAGATAAAACTAGGAAATGTATGAAATCCTAGAATTTTCTATAATACCTATGAAGGTTAAGAAATTCATGAATGGAATATAAAAATATCCTTAAGAGATAAAATGTTCTAGTTAGATTTCACTTTTTTCTCTTTTATTTCTTTCCCTACTGCCTTTTCTCTCTATCATTTCTATTTCTTTTCTCATTTTTCTCTCTATTCTCTCGCGTTCACTCTTCTATATCTCACGTTTGTCTAGTTGCTCAACCAAGAAAAAGAAAAGAGGAAAGAAAGGAAACAAGGGAAAAAGGAGGAAGGAACAAGCAAAAATCAACAAGAGGAAAGAAGAAAAGATAAGGGAAAGAAGAAGGTGACAAGTTGAGGTAGGGGGTTTTCTTTACCTTTTCTATTCTTCCTTTGTTTTCCAAAGTTTTGGAAACTTGTGATTTAAATGATGATTTTGGAATGGTAAAGATAATTGTGTGTTGATTATGATTTGAAAACTTGATTCTTTGGTTTGATTCTTGATGAGTTTATTGAGATTTGCTATTTTATGAGTGATTTGTATGCATGTTTGTGATGATTTGATGTTATTGTTGATATTGATTGGTTTGGTTTAGGTTAGAATGGTTTAAAATCTTTGTTTTCTTCAAATTTCCATGTGGTAATCGATTACCACAAGCTGATAATCGATTACTAAGCTTCTGGAGCTGTGAAATGAGTTTCTGGGCAATTGGTAATCAATTACCAAGCCCTGGTAATCGATTACCAGGCTTCTGGATAAGTGGTAATCGATTAGCACACCTTGGTAATCGATTACCAGGGTTCTGCCAAGCTGGTAATCGATTACCAAGGCTTAGTAATCGATTTCCAGACCTCTAAATTGAGGTTTTTGGTTTGAAAATGATGGAAACAAAGTTCTTTACCCTATGGGACCCAAATACAAACCTTAAACCTTGAATTAAATAATTGGGATTCACTTAATTGTGAAAAGACTATGCATCCAAACAAATTTGAAAAAATGATTCCATGATATGATTGAATTAAATGAAAATGATTAATGAGATTTATTACTTATGATGAGAATGTTTATCAAATGCATTGTCAGGGAAAATCTTTACGTATTTATTCGGAGCTGGGGGATCTTACTAAACCCAATTCTGAGAGATGCGTGTCATAATCTTTTAATTTTTAGAATTTATTTGTGAAATAAAAATATTTTATATTTTTATTATTATTTTATTATGCAGTGGACGATACCTACTGACTTAGGAATAGTAGCTTCTATCCAGTGGACAATAGGAACCGGTAAAGTCTGGAGACTTACTGATAGTGAACTAATGGGAACGAAGTCAACATTAGTGGCTTGACATTTTCTGAACCAATAGGAAATGGTCAAATTTAATGGTTGGACTAGTTAGATAGAAACCAGAAAATCTAACTATGTTAGCTTAAATCTAACTAGGTTATTCTAAAAGCTTAGGAAGTAATCAAATGGAGATAAACTTAGTCACTAACCATTAGGGTTCTTAGTTACAAGAAAGTTTTACAATGTTCAAGAATTGGTGACTATCACCTAAGTAACTATATAGTTGGCTAAATGAACTAAGTAAGCTAACTAGGTTTGCCTAAACCTAACAAGGTAACTAAATGAAGCAAAACTTGGTTAGTGTTTCCCATTACACTTCCACGGTCATTTGGTCTTCAAGGAAGGTTCAAGGCTCAAAATTTTGAGCTTATCACCTTGTTAAATATCCTAGCCTCCATAATGATGCAATAGTAAACAAAAAACTTCCCATTCACTCCCTACACTCTCACGGCTAACACCAAGAGAAAGGAGACCAAAATCATTTCATCTTCATCATTCTTATCACTTAAGCTTTTCTCTCCATTCTCTCTCTTCCAAGAAAACACAAAAGCTCCATTTTCTCTTCTTTGAGAAGCTCTCGACAGCCACACCCTAGAGCAACATCTAACCTTCCATAATTTTATCTAATCCCACTTCTTAAACCTAAACCATATTCTAAACATCTTTCATGTTGCAAGTTTCTTCAAAATCGTCCATCTAGTGCTTGAAATCCAAGCTTGAAGTTTCTATCCTATAGGGTAAAGATCCTTGTTTCTTGTTTTCAAAGTGATTCTCAAGTTCTAAAGCCATGATTGATCCATGGTTTTTCTTTTTCAACCATAGTTTATGACTTTGTAAATTTGTTTAAGCTTGATAGGATTTTTCTTGGAGCCACACGAAATCCCTAGGAGAAGGATCCAAGAAGAGTTTGATCTTCCTTAAGGTAAGACGGAGATTTATCTCACCAACCAAGTATGGTGGTGAGAGATGAAATTGTTTATGATGGATGGTGAATCCATGTAAGGGTTCATATCCTTGGTTGTGTAATTAATTTATTAGGTGTTTATGTGCTTTAATTTATTTATTTGTATTTATATGCTTTATGTGATTTTTATTGCTTTATGGTATGCTTGATTATATGATATGATGATTATATACATGTATGCCATGAGTGATTATGGAAAGAAAAATAAATTTTGGTTCCAAAGACCATGAGGCTTACGACCTCAACACCTCAAAATAGGTGTTTCCAAGTTAAGATTTTCATGAATGATAAAATTGGATGCTTAGGAAGGAAAGGAAAAGAAAAGATATGTTGATTCCAAAGGTCATGTATCCCACAGTTTTGAAAGCTTGAAAGGACATGGTTTTATGCAAAAATATGATTTTAAATTAGTAATTTAGTTGATTAAGTACAAGAATTTAAGAAATGGAAATAAAACACTTTGTTGTTTTAAAATGAAGATTTCGTTTATGAAAGAAAAAGAGAGGTTGAAAGTATTTGAACCTCAACTTGTTTTAAAGAGAACTAATTTTTAAGAATTGATCTAATTATTATGGTGATTACGTTGGTGACTTGAAATTTACTAACGTATAGCTCACTCATTGGGTTTTTGAGCGCGTTAAGAAATTTTAAAGTGAGAAAACATGGAAACGTAAAGGAAGAAATGATATAAATTTTTAGAAAGGCCAAAATGAGGATTAGAAGGTTGAGAAATATTTTACGTAGTTGAAAAATGGTGAAAAATACTTTACGTAACTTAAAAATGTGATTTTGAAGCTACGCGATTTCAAAAATGTTGAAAAATTGCTACGCAATTGGGAAAACGTTTAAATATTTTTACGCGATTGATAAAGTGTTGAAAAATCAATACGCGATTTGAAAACGTGACAAAAATACTATGCAATTATGAAAACGCAGTAAAATGTTTACGTGATTGAAAATATAGTAAAGATACTGTTGGGCTAGTGTGTGGACCCAGTATATGATATTATGATTTTGGACTGTGAATAGCTTGTATGCATTGAGCATGCATTGGAAAATGTTCGATGGACTATGTTAAGGCTAATGGCCTAGGAGAGACTCACACTTCTTGAGTGGGTGCGATATGCGTAGTGTAGGTCACTTGTTGACCTTGGAGGCGTCGGGGTGCGGATTTTCCACAATAGGCAGTTGGTAGCTCTTCTGTACTGTGGATCGGACCGATGCAACGCACCGATGCTTAGGACCGAGACACTATTCTTAATCAAGATCTGGTAAAGACTATCGTGTATATACCAGATGTGCAAACATTTATGGGAATTGTGGCACGTGGTCTGAGGCATGTTGGTACAGACAGATCTTTTAGATCAATCTCTCCGACTTGAGTTTTAGCTCCATGGAGTAGGAAAATGAGTCAATGAGCATATGCATAACTTGAACATATTTGTATATCTTTGAGATATTTTATTTGTCAAATGTTGAGGAATGTTGGATGAAATGATTATATTTATTATTTATTATACTTGTACTATTGTGTGATATATCTGTATGGTATGTTGTACTTGTTGTCTCCATGCTACCATGTTGGTATTGGCACAAATAATCTCACCTCTTTGTATGCCTATTCTTGTATTGTATTTATATTTGGTAAAGACACTGAGCAAGGTATTGAGCAGGAAGACGGAGAGGAGCAAATTCCTGCTGAGGAGGCTGAGTTCTGATTTGATGGCAACCAGATCTAGTTTCTTTGGGTATGTGAGGTTGCAATTTCATGGAGGAGCTGGTGCCTGGTGCATTAGTCCTAATGAGGAGGGACTTATCTATCAGGGACATTTGACAGTTAATATGAGTAGGATCTTTCATGGAGATCCTTTCTTTTCTGTTACTATATATGTACATGTAGAATTTCCATTATCTATTCGACAATATTAGGGCGGTCGTTACCAAGTCCCATCTGAGATCAGTATTGTATCGTCTGCTTGGACACCTGTCTGTAGGATGACACATCAACCAGGATTCCTACCTTCTGAGGAATC
Organism: Ormosia emarginata; assembly: GCA_029884605.1. Lineage (NCBI taxonomy): Eukaryota > Viridiplantae > Streptophyta > Magnoliopsida > Fabales > Fabaceae > Ormosia > Ormosia emarginata. The sequence goes on along the minus strand of JAQQTP010000063.1, from coordinate 7,429,682 downwards.
TGAGGTTGATCCCGAGGAGGACCCCATCTAAGGATTCTGCTATTTAGGTGTACTTGGACCAGTATGGTAATGTGTAAATGTTTAAATACTTTTGAGAACTTGGTCTGTATATAAATAAGTTTGACAGTACTTATGTGATGTATATGATGTAAATTATTTGTAATGATATTAATATTTTTATTTTATACTAAGTTTATCTTTTCGATATTAAGAAATTTTACATCTCATATTTTGATTACATAATATATTTTTAACTTAGGAAGTAATTCGGTAATAATTAATATAAAATGTGATACCCTACATTGGGTGTGATATTAGTTGGTATCAGAGCCCAAGTTAGAGTCTTTTGGTTTTGTGGTTAGGTCTGTCTTGTTTATGTTGTGTGAATTCTCTATGATTGGTTTCCAAAAGGAAACAATGTAGTTTGAAATGATGGTTTTTGACTTTTGTCATTGTTTAGTTAGATTTTAGAAGCAAATGGCAGGCAGAGGAGGAGGATGTATGAATACGAGAGCTGGACGAACGAATGCTGGAGATGACAATCAAAATATGACTGAAGCTATAATAGCAATACAAAGGATGACTGATGTCCTTGTGCAACAGAATCAAAGGGTAAACGAGGACACAAAGAACTTGTCAGAATTTCATAGGAACAATCCGTCACAGTTCAATGGAGAGTTTAACCCAGAGACTGCTAATATTTGGATTAAAGAACTAGAGAAAATATTTAATGGTATGGGTTGTATTAACGAAAGGAAGGTCACTTATGCGACCTTTATGCTGACTAGTGATGGTGAGGATTAGTGGACAAAAGCCAGAAGATTATTGGTAGTTGAGGGGAGAGTTATAACTTGTGAACTCTTCAAGCAAAAGTTTTTGGGAAACTATTTCCCAGCTAGTGTTCGACATGCTAAGGAGATGGAATTCCTTGGTCTGCGACAAGGGACGATGACAGTAAGTGAATATGCGGCAAAATTCAAAAGCTTGTCTAAGTTTTTGAGATATTTCCAGATGCAGCCAGATGAGGAATGAAAATGTAGGAAGTTCGAAGAAGGCTTGAGACATGATATAAAACAAGCAGTAGTAACTTTGGAAATTGATCAGTTTCCAGTGTTATTGGATAAATGTAGTAAAGTTGAGGACATAGATCATCAGCGAGATGTGAGGAACAAGAACTTTGGACTTACACTGTTCTAAAGGGGAAAGGGTAGCGGTGGCAACTGTTATCAGCAGAAGTCGTATGCTAGACCGACAGGGGGTCAGAACCGACAACAATCTCTTGGAGGAGTTTCTGGTGGAAATAAAATTGGTCAAGTGGGAACTTCTACACTCAAATGTTTTAAGTGTGGAAAGGATCATTTAACTAAAGATTGCCTACACAAAGGAGTCATATGTTACAGATGTGGAAAGCCTAGACATTTCTCCAGAGAATGTGATCAAATGAAGGTGGAACCATTGGTGGGGAACGTCCGTACTGCAAGACCACAGGCAGGTGGTCGAGTGTATACCATGAACGGCGAGGAAGCTGCGAAGTCAGAGGACTTGATTATGGAGGAGTGTGCCATTGAAGGTAATCCTTTAATTGTATTATATGATTCAAGAGCAACTCACTCTTTCATTGCTTGTGATTTTGTGGAGCAGTTGGGATTATCTATGACTACATTGTCTTATGACTTGAGTGTTGCAACTCCTACTGATAAGCCTATGATTACTATAAAAGCATGCTTGAATTGTCCTGTTTGTGTTAGGGATAGAATCTTTCATGTTGACCTGATATGTTTGCCTCTTTCCAAGATTAATGTAATCTTAGGAATGGATTGGTTGTCTTCTAACCATATCCTAATAGATTGTTCTAGTAAGACACTAGTTTTTCCTGAGGCTAAGGATTCTAGGTTCCTAACGGCCACTCAAGTAGCAGCTTGTTTGAAGGAAGGAGATCAGGGGTATTTATTGTTGTCTTTATTGGAGGTTCAGTGTGAAAATGTCTTGAAAGATATTTTCATAGTCAATGAATTTCCTAAAGTGTTTCCTGAAGATATACTTGGACTACCGCCAATAAGAGAAATCGAGTTTGCTATTGATATAGTACTAGGAGCTGGACTTATATCTATGGCACCTTACAAGATGTCACCGGCAGAGTTAGCAGAGCTTAAGAAACAGCTGAAGGAGTTGTTGGAAAAACAATTCGTGAGACCTAGTGTGTCACCATGGGGAGCTCCAGTATTCTTGGTTAAGAAGAAGGATGGGACTTCTTGTCTATGTGTAGACTACCGACAATTGAACAAAATTACGATTAAGAATAAATATCCATTTCCAAGAATTGATGATCTGATGGATCAACTGCGAGGAGCCGCGATATTTTCTAAGATTGATTTATGTTCTGGTTATCACCAGATTCGTGTGAAGGTGGAAGATATTTCCAAAACTGCATTTCAGGCACGTTATGGGCATTACAAGTATCAAGTGATGTTGTTTGGTGTGATGAATATACAGCCATATTCGTGGATTTCATGAATAGAATTTTCCATTCGTACTTGGACAAGTTTGTTGTTATCTTTATTGATGACATTTTAATCTATTCTCGAAGTCAGGAGGAACATACTGAGCATATCAAAGTAGTTCTCCAGATATTGAAAGAGAATAAGCTATATGCAAAGTTATCCAAATGTGAATTTTGGTTAAGCGAAGTTCAATTTTTGGGACACGTGATATCGGAGGAAGGAATTGAAGTTGATGCTTCAAAGATGGAGACAATTCTTGAATGGGAAAGGTCGAAGATTGTATCAGAGATTCATAGTTTCATCGGATTAGCCAGTTATTATCGATGGTTTATTAAGGGGTTTTCCAAGATAGTAGGACCTCTTACCCGACTTACATGAAAGAATTAACTGTTTGCGTGGACTGATGTATGTGAAGAAAGTTTTCAAGAGTTAAAAAGGCGATTGACTACTTCACCGGCATTGATTCTACCTGATCTGAATGAACCCTTCGAAGTGTATTGCAATGCTTCATACCAAGGATTGGGCTGTGTACTTATGCAAAACTAGAAGGTTGTGGCATATGCTTCAAGGCAGCTAAAGGTACATAAGAGGAATTATCCTACTCACGATTTGGAATTAGCAGCTGTGGTATTTGCATTAAAAGTATGGAGACATTTTCTATATGGTGCGACTTTCAATGTTTTAGTGATCATAATAGCTTGAAGTATTTGTTTGACCATAAAGAGTTGAACATGAGGCAGAGGCATTGCCTAGAATTTTTGAAAGACTATGATTTCCAGTTACAGTATCATCTTGGGAAGGCAAATGTCGTAGCAGATGCTTTAAGTAAGAAGAATTTGTGTGCCTAATAATCAAGGATTTAGGAGATTGATTTTGGATGAAGCTCATAGGAGTAGGCTGAGTATACATCCAGGAGCCACAAAGATGTGTCAAGATTTGAAGCAGCTATATTAGTGGCAAGGAATGAAGAAAGATGTCACTGAATATGTATCATCCTGCTTAGTTTGTCAGAAGGCTAAGGTTAAACATCAAAGACCATCTGGAATGTTATAGCCTTTGCCTATTCCTGAATGGAAATAGGATGATATAGCAATGGATTTTGTGACAAGACTACCAAAGACTCGAAGAGGTCATGATGTTATTTGGGTAGTTATTGATCGGCTTCCAAAGTCGGCGCACTTTTTACCGATTAATATCAAGTACTCAATGGAGAGGTAGACCTAAGTGTACATCAGTGAAATCATCAGACTTCATGGTATACCTTCCAGTATTATTTTGGATTGAGATCCGAGATTTACGTCGAGATTTTGGAATAGTTTGCAAGAAGCGATGGGAACAAAGTTACGTCTAAGTTCTGCTCGCCATCCACAAACTGATGGTCAGTCAGAAAGGACGGTTCAATCATTAGAGGACTTATTGAGAGCATGCGTTTTGGAACAAACTGGATATTGGGATGAATTCTTACCACTGATAGAGTTCACTTATAATAACAGTTTTCATTCGAGCATAGGAATGGCACCCTATGAGGCATTGTATGGGAGACGATGCAAAATGCTGTTGTGTTGGTGTCAAGATGCGGAAAGTGTTGTTTTAGGATCAGACCTTGTCCAACAGACTAAAGAAAAAGTGAAGATGATTCAAGATAAGATAAGGACAACTCAAACTCGGCAAAAGAACTATTCTGATAAAAGAAGAAGACCATTAGAGTTTGAAGAAGGTGACCATGTATTTTTGCGCATGACATCTACAACCGGAGTCAGACGAGCGATTAAGTCCAAGAAGCTCACTCCAAAGTTTATCGGGCCGTATTAGATTCTTCAACAAATAGGTCTGGTAGCTTATCAAATTGCATTACCACCTTTTTTATTGAATCTTCATAATGTATTTCACGTATTACAACTATAGAAGTACATTTTTGATCCTACCCATGTTATTGAACCAGATACAGTACAATTGAAGGAGAACTTAACCTATGAAATGTTTCCAATCAAGATCGAGGATCGAAGGACGAAGCAACTTCGAGGTCAAGAAATTTCATTGGTTAAAGTGGTTTGGAATGACGTAAGTGGTGAAGCGACATGGGAATTGGAAGATAAAATAAAAGAACAATATCCGAATTTATTTTGATTGTGTGTTGAAGTTTCGAGGACAAAACTTCTTTTTAGAGGGGGAGAGTTGTAACACCCTGAAATTTGCTATTTTATAGTAATAACAGAATTGTATTGTTTTGTGATTTCTGTGTGCTGTAAAATTATCTTGACAGTTCCGTGATTGTATTTGATTGTTTTGTGTGATTTACTCCAGGATAGGAAAATAATAATTTTATGGCTGGGAAAAATCTTTATGTATTTATTCGGAGCTGGAGGATCTTACTAAACTCAATTCTGATAGATGTGTATCATAATCTTTTAATTTTTATAATTTATCTGTTAAATAAAAATATTTTACATTTTTATTATTATTTTATTATCCAGTGGACGATACCTATTGACTTAGGAACAATAGCTTCTATCCAGTGGACAATAAGAACCGGTAAAGTCTTGAGACTTACAGATATTGAACCAATGGGAACGAAGTCAACGTTAGTGGCTTGACATTTTCTAAACCATTGAAAATTGGTCAAATTTAGTGATTGGACTAGTTAGATAGAAACTAGAAAATCTAACTAAGTTAGCTTAAATCTAACTAGGTTATTCTTAAAGCTTAGGAAGTAATCAAATGGAGACAAACTTAGTTACTAACCATTAGGGTTCTTAGTGTTGAGAATTGTGGATTAAAAATCGCGCAACGAAATAATAGAATTCCCTCACAAGATCCATGCAAAAAGTCCATAATCCGAGTTTTTAAAAGTTTTCCTCTTGAAGCGTGATAAACACAAGTGAAGTGAATCACCGACACCGTAATAGCGACGATGTCTCTGCGGTATCCACATGAACAGACTTGCAAAAAGGAGTCACGCCTCTGTTTCGCGGTGCTAGCTGCGAAGAGAAGAGAATAAGACCTTTCACTGTCTCTCACTCACTTTCTTAGGTACGACTAGGGTTGAAATGTTACATGTAACACCCTTGTAAGGATGTCACATTTATGATGCAATAAAATAAAATAAATAAATATTATCCAAGTTGTAAAACATTTGTTACATAAATAATATGGGTTGTAAAATTTTTCTCCTTTTATACAGAATATTACTAAATAAAATAATACGGAACACAAAATAAAACAAACTATCATCACACATAATATACATAGGATTTTGTTTTGAGTAGTACAAATAATATACAACTACAAAATATTTAAACAAAGTTATAGAGAGTTAATATACAATACTACATCAAAAAGTGCCCAAGTGCACATCATAGATCCCTAACCCTCTGAAGGATCACTCTCAGATGAAACTTCAGGTGATAGGTATCCAGGATGTCTCGAAGCTCTACGGACACGAGTCCGTGCTGTCGACACACTGCTAATCTCACTAGGCGCATGGAACATCCCTCCCCAATAACGCCTAAGAGTCAGCAGCAACTCCAAATGCAAGTACTGTAACGCCTCTTTTTCTCCCTTAGTCATAATGGGTAAGAAGAAGGAACGTCGCACTATAGTAAAACGACATACAAATGATTACGGATAATTTGAACATTTTTTTTCTTTTTGTTTGCTTAACATGAATCCGGTTAAAACTTCCATTTAATGTACATATACACTTGTTTATGAACATATCGCGTGATTGAGTTAAAATTAAAAGTTCCTCTTTCCAATAAAACTTCTATCAAAAAGGTCAAAGAGAAATCAACGTGGAATGAAACATACAATCATTTACAATATGGATAATTACATGCTTTGTACCAGAAACACCAGCCTGTTTAAATTACATTTCCAAAAATATACAAACGGCAAAATGTGTACCTACCCCAAGAGATACAAATATATATACCCACTAATCCAGTAATACGTCAGGCTCCCTCAAAATAAACGGACAGCCATCAGTAGCCATCAATTAAAACCAACTCTAAGACTGCCTAGAACGAGAAGGAACCGTAGATGGATCCAACTCAGGGTCCTCGTCATCCGACGAGACATCCATCGGGACGACAGAACAGCGGGCAGGAGCCCGGCCAGTAGACAAAAAGGAATCCTCACGAGGGATATAATACATTTCGCCCCACATGTCCCTCACGGGCATATAGAACTCCAGCCATACAAAAGCATGAAAATCTAGAATAGGAGCGTCATAACGTCTCCACGCTAGGGACACCGTCACATCGCCGTGGTATACACATCGATCAGTCTGCACGTTGATATGCCAGCAGTCCGAACCTCCAAGAAAGTTGATCCGCACATAGCCAAAAAGTCCACGGAGCCGAAATGACATCCTCAACAACTTTGATCTCAGTCGAGATAAGGCCAGAAACCCTGAAACTCAGTGGTTTCCTTGTCCTCCTCACGAGCATCTTCTCAAGAGCACACGATCCAACCAAAATACAAAATAAAGAAATTACCGAAAGAGGTGAGATTCCTAGCTTTCAGTACCAACTTGGCAGCAAGAAAATAAACGGCGTCGAACGCCCACATAAGACACAGTTAATACATACAAGTGTAGTAATACCCGAAAACAATTAACGAGAGTAAAACAGCAAAGAACAATAGTTAACATTATCCATAGCCAGCTAGCAACATTAGCATTACCAAAAGTCAAATAAATATCGCAGTCATGATAGTAAACACATTATCCAATTATAAATGCTCAATGGACCATGTGACTGACAACTCACAATGCAACAAGGGTACCAAAGTTCCTACTCCATGGAGCTAGACATAAACATTTTCAGAGTGAATGATCAAGGAGTAATACCAGTATATCAGTAGCCTTAAAATACAGTGTGCTTCCTTTCATAAAATTGTTTGCGCAATGGCTCATACATGGTACCTCAACAGTTGATCGCGATATAGGACAACGTCTCAGACAGAATCGTTGGTGTGTTGCATTGGTCTATCCCACGGCCCCAGTGGAGCTACCACTGTCTATTGTGAGACACCCACACCCCAACGCCCCTAGGGTCAACAACATATGACACCTACGCTTAGTCTACTCGCACCCGCACAAAGGTGTTATTCAAACTCCTAGCCAACACGGCCTTCCAACAATGTCCAATGGACAACACATGCATGATGACACAATGTCCAATCATGTATGTTCATCAATGATGCATTCAACATAAGCATTGCCTCAATGGCACATAAGCATTAGTCAATGTCCAACATGACATATCAACAATACATTTATTAAAACATTGCCTCAATGGCATATCATCATTTTTATCTCATTGAGTACTAAATCAATAAGTACATAACCCACATAGGGAATCACACTTGCATCAATAATTCTCAGTATCAATATATGTTCCTTATTACATATATACCACAATTTCCATGTCATGGATCCAAGAATTCCATTTTCAAAATCGTTTCTTCTCTATCGATATGAATACATATTCCTATCACATTTAAGTAAAGTAAAATCCTTGAATCCAGGGTTTTTAGGTTATGTTTAAGTTACAAAGGACAAAGAACCATAATTTCAATCATTTCCAGCTCAAAAATCTCGTTTTTGGGTCCTGGTAATCGATTACATCACCCTGGTAATCGATTACAACAGAATAGAAATCTCTAATCGATTACAATCTCATTGTAATCGATTACATGATTCCCAGAACCACGATTCGTAACTTCAAGGACCTGTAATCGATTACACAACCCTGGTAATCGATTACCAATTGGATAGAACCTCTGTAATCGATTACCCACTAGTTGTAATCGATTACGTGATTCCCCAAAGCACCACTTCGTGACATCAGAGGCTTGGTAATCGATTACACCACTCTTGTAATCGATTACAAGCTAGACAGAATCTCTGTAATCGATTACGCACAAGACGTAATTGATTACCAGATTTCCAGAATCACGATTTCGTACCCTTAAGAGCTTGGTAATTGATTACAAGCTCCTTGTAATCGATTACCACGCGTAAACTTGCAGAAAGCAGAGTTCTCCAAGTCCTTTAACTCAAACCAAACCAATCATTATAATATTTAATCAACAAGTTACTCAAATATATCTTCAATCATGCAAGAGGCATCAATAAATCACACAAACCCAACAAAATGCACTATCATGAAGAACAACATAAAAATGAGAGAACTTTATACATGGATTCAGAAATCAATAACAACACACATACAAGACATTCCCTTACTACCAAGATTGGTTGAAGAGGATCATCTCCCTCTTACCTATTTGGAAGACAACACAAGGTGTTACTTCTTTTTGCCCTAGATTTTCGTTTTCTTCTTCAAGAAGAACACCAATGTGAGTGATTTCCATAATGTCCACTCAACCATGGAAAAATGAGTTCTTGATCACATAGGTGACCAAGAAAAATGAAAATGAGAAGAAAGTGAAAGAAAGGTGAAGACTTTACCTCCAAGCTCAAAGCTTTAGCTTCAATGGTGGATAGTGGAAGAAGAAGAAGAAGAAGAACCAAGAGAATGGCCACCAAAGAGAATGGTCTTGGAATGGTGCAAGAAGCAAGAAATCTTTGATGATGAAGTAAGAAATAGTGAATGTCTCCAGAAATGGGTGCACGGTGGAGAAAAGAAGGGAAGAGGAGAATAAGTATTTTGGAGTCTAAAGAAATGAGAGTGAAATGGTAAAATAAGGAAAACAATTTGGACTTCCCCCAAATGGGTCATCTGTCGTGGACAAGGAGTTAGGAGGAAAGAGAGAGAAATTGTGTCAATTAGGAAACTTCTTGGAAGCTTCCTACATGAGCTTATAATTAGCTAAATTTTTATTTTGAAAATAAGGCTAAAGGGGTTTGACACAAGATAATTTTTGGATAATGTTTTTAATACATGTTATTATTTATTGGACAATAATTACAGTTGGCAGAAGTCAACATTAACAAATTTGACAGATAGTTTCTTCGCAATGTTTTATTATTTTATCTGTTAAAATTTCTTGAAGAACGTAAAACCTTGTAAACTATGTCCAGTCTCGGGTTTAGTAAGATCCCCTGTCGACGTTTTCATAGTTCAAGGCTTTCGGAGAAAATATCTCATTTCTCCGATTCCGCTCAGTACATACGTAAAACGAGAAATATATTAAAATATTCCGCATTCTCAGAAAATTCTAAAAAATCACAAATATTTTAGAATGAATTCTGATAGTAGAAAAGTAAATTTTGGGGTGTTACAAGTATAGAGTAGTAGTGAAAATGGGCTCCCCGTCAAACTCTCTATATAGGGTCATAGTCAGACGCCTTACATAGACAACCAAATCTCTGTCCTCCCGCAATCGCTAAGCTTCCGAGCCTCCGTGAAACTCAAGTTTCACAAAACCAAAGAATCCCGGCAGTGTCATACTTGCCAAATCAGTCCAATGGATATGGATGATCAGAAGGTTCGCAGTTGTCGAACTGATCCCCCGTCTGTTGCTGCTCCTCCTCCTCAGGATACACACACTCAAGAGGCTGATCCTCTTCCTCAAACTCTTTACAACATAATTTAATAATACAGAAACAATACATATAGAGAGGTGAGATAATCATACATCAATACCAATATGGCAATCAAGAAAATGCCAAATACAACAGATATAATAGTTCATACACTAAAGCATACTATAGCATCATAAATGATAATACAATTTAATACAACAATTTTAATACAACAGTATCAAAGAATATCATAGATAATAATGTTATGATACATGACACAAATGCAAATGAAATGCGACTCGTTCCTACTCCATGGAGCTAGACACAGATATTAGAGAGAATGACCCGTAAAGAACTATAAGTACCTCAGGCTGTCTAACCAAACTATTGCACTGTCTTACGTTGTGTCTATAGCCACTATCCAATCATCGTGTAGTAGCACACAGTCCAAACATCGTGTAACTACAAGCATTGTACTAAAATAGTCTTTACAAGATCTTGATTAAGTATAGTGCGTGTCGAGATCACTAGTGTGTTGCCAGTTACCACGGCCCAAAGGAGCGACCAACTGTCCACATGTAGAATACTCCGCACACTAATGCCTCCAAGTCCATACAAAGAAATGAACCACACTACGCTTATCACACCGACAACACGGTGTTATTCACCTCGTCAATCAAATCACCAATAATCAACCACATTAGCACAACTCAATGCATGAATAAAAATAATAATTACCAAATTACCCTTAGTCTCAAAAATATTCTCATATTTACCCAAATGCCCTCAATGGCAAAAATCTTAAATACAGTACGTTCCCACTTGACGTACCATATTTCCACATGTCCAAAATACAATACGTTCCCACTTGACGCACTATATTTTCACATGTTCAGGTCCACCACTTTGGCCCAACAGTAAAACTCGTTGTTCCAATAAATCGCATAGAAATTTTATCGCGTTTTCACAATTTCATTGTTTTTACAAACGTTTTTAAATCGCGTAAATATATTTTGCTATTTTTAAAATCACGTAGTATTTTTAAATCGTTTTCTCAATCGGGTAAGATTTTTAAATCGTTTTCTTGATCGAAAAGCTTTAAAATCTTTGTTTTAAAACTACATAAGCTATTTTCACTACTTTAAAACTACGTAGAATAATTTTTCTTACGTTATAAATATATTATAAAATTTTTTCTTTTATTTGACTGTTATTTGACTATTTTTAATAAATTTTGACAGCATTTTGTCTATAAATTCTATTAAAAATGTGTTTTCTACGTCTTTCCTCTAAAATTTCTTTTATTTTGTTTTATAATTATAAAATCCACTTTAGAAATTGTTACTATACTTTAAAATCTAAAAGTAAGTATTTTTCAAAGGTTTTGTTCATTATTCTACTATATCACTTTTCTAATAAAACTTGGTTTACTTCTTTAATTATTGAAAATTCATTACAAATGCATTCTTTTTAGGTAAAATATCAATTCTACACTTTAGAAATAACTTTTGGATTGATTACACTTTTATTAGGCATGTTGGCCGAAATTGCTAAAGCATTTGCATTTGATCTTTGGATCATTTTCTATTTTCTATTTTCTAAATCATTTTGATTTTCAATCATTTACCTAATTCTATTAAATCATTCCTTTAGAAAATGGTTGAGAACATTTTGGTTTTCTTTTCTTGATTGAGGCCGTGAGCCTCTATTTTGTGTTCTTTGGAACACTCATGCAAACCTCACATGTTATTCACATCCTAAGTAATATTCATGCATAATCACACATACAATATATTTTAAAGCTTGTAGACATGCATACAAACAATATCATACACAAGTAAGAGAGCATTTAAACAATCAAACACAAGTGAATCCTTATGGATTCTTCACGCACATACAAGTCCATTTTCTCATCATCACACATGGTTGATGAGATTAAATCTCCCTCTTACCTTAAAGGAAGACAAAATCTCCTACTCTCCTTCCTATGGATTTCGTGATCTTCTTCAAGAACCTAAAAGATCTTAAACAAAAATTTAAAGAGTTATAACTATAGGAGAAAATCATAAACCATGGATAAATCATGGCTTAGAACCTTGAAAAAGAAGTTAGAAATGGAAAATAAGGATTTTCACCTTCTAGGGAAAATCTCCAAAGTGATTTTCCAAGCTTAAGATGATAGATTTTGGAAGAACTCTCAACTAGAGATGTTCTTAGAATAGTGTTTAAGTTTAGAAAAGTAAGTTGGATAAATTTTTGGGTGGTTGGATGGTGGTAAAGGTGGTGTGGCCGAATGGCTCAAAGAGAAGCAACAATGGTGGTTCTTGATTTTGGAAGAGAGAATGTGTAGCAAAGTGTTAGAGAATGAAGTGAAATTTGCTCTCCAAATGTGCATGGCCGTGGAGTTCAATAGAGAGAAAGGTGGCCACTTTGTTTGACCTTCCAAGACTCCATCCTAGCCTTAGATGTGATCAAAGGTTGAGATCAAAACTTGATCACCAAGCTTGTCTTCCATTGGCTAATCCAAGCCTTGTCATAAACCTAGTCACTTGTTCTTAAATGTTCTTCCTTAATGATGATCACTAATTAAACTACTAATCTCATTAAGTTTTTATGCACACTTAATCTAGTTTAATTAAGTTAATTTGTTACATTACTAATTAATTAACATTCTTATAATCTAAGCTTCAAGAGCCATTGATTAAATCAAGGGTTCATATTAGGTAGTGATATGATCAAATCTAAACCATTAGATCTCTTCTCCATGAAATCTTAACCATTAGATTCATCTTAAAATAATAAAGGGTCAAGATCTTCCCTACATTTCTCCTCATCCAAAGGTCACAAATGATTCTAACCATTTTTGTGAGACCAATCTCTATCGTCCATTAAATCAAAGGTGGATATCCAAGCCTTCCTCACCAAGCTCATTCTTTTCAATCATAGATTAGATCAACGGTTGATATTCAAAACTCAACCTTTTCATCCAACGGTGTAAATCAAGTCAAGCCCTCTTTGTTGACTTAATTTCTATTGGTTTAAAATAAATCAAGCCACTAACGTTGACTACTTTATCTAAACGTGGGTCCCGAAAATCAATTGTGGGTCCTACAAACCAAAAGTGGGTCCCACGGACATTTCTAGGTCCACTGTTGTTTTATTTATACTGACTAATAAATAATATTATAATAATATAAAATTATTTATTGCACAGTTAAATCCTAAAAATTAAAAGATTGATACACGTATCATTCAGAATTGGGTTTAGTAAGATCCCCCAGTTCCGAATAATTAAAATAAGATTTCCCTGGCCCGAAAATTATTATTTTCCTGACCCGGAGCAAATCACTCAAAACACTTAAATATGAACATGAAACAGTCAAATAAATTTTATATCATATAGAAAATCATAAAACGGTACAATTAGGACATAATAGTTATTTATCCTAAAGTTGGAGTGTTACATTACGTACATAGCAGCCCCCTTAGCAGTACTATTTATAATAGTGGCTGCCTTAAGTGAGTGTGAGCAGTAGCAAGGTAAACTGTGCAACCCTAAACCTATCTGTCATGAGTTAGGCCCACAATTGAATCCAATTCCAACTTGGATCCTTATTGCTCTAATTTAGTCTGCTCTAAGTGTGCGACCCTGCAGGTTCTCATGATGTTGGTAGTAATATTAAAATCTCATTTTAATATTACAAACAGTGAACAGTATCTCGCAACACATCGCTGCTACCCAAGTAATGAGAATGTCCGCGATTTGACATAACCTATCCGTGACTAATGTTTCCGTGTAGTTTAGTCCCTTTGTCCAGATATCTAGATTGAACACAAGACATAGAACGTGTCATCCTTGTTTAGTTCAATCTTCAGTTTCCTTATTCTCGAGTAAACATAGTAATAACAAATGAGATCAATATCTCATATTGACTTATTTGAGCATGACCATGCATTTTGTAGTCTCACTCAATTAGGGCCCCCGAAGATATCTCTCCTGTTATGCAGGAGGGACAAATCCCATCTTGGTCACTCACATCCCTCCACATGAATCGCGATATGTCTAATAACCAACTTTATAATCATCTTGTTATAGATGACGTTTGATGGCATTAAAACACACAACTCCTCATGTAGGAATCATAGTGATTTCAGGTCAAAGGACCACATGCACCATTATCACTATGAGAATCGCTTATGACACTCACATAACGATCCATGTAGCGTTCTCATAACGGGTTTGTCCAATACATCATTACTCTAATATGTATCCATGTGAAGACTTAATATCTCATATCCATGACCCGTGAGATGTGATCATCAGTCTACGCACATACTAGTCTCAATGCATTATTGTTGTCCTAATTAACAATAATACTTGACTAGAGACATTTTAAGAATAGCTTTTTATCTAATAGGATCTCACGATCAAGTCATCCACTTGATGTCCTATGGTATCAAACTTACTATTCTAAGGACTTTATTATGTCTATAAAAAAAGAACACAATAAATGAAATTCCTTATATATTAAAAATAGAATAATACAATGTACGTAAATACAGACAGAATGTATTGGCCTCTAGGGCATACACCAACAATCTCTCACTTGCATTAGAGCCAATCAGGCATATATCTAATGTCGAAAGGCCTAGTGTGACCCTCATGCTTCTGCTGTGCAAGAGGCTTCGTCAGTAGATCATCAATGTTATCATCTGTTGGTACTCTGCATATCTTCACATCTCCTCTATCGATGATTTCTCGAATGAGATAGAAGCGCCTAAGTATATGTTTGGATCGCTGGTGAGATCTGGGCTCCTTAGCTTGTGCAATGGCTCCATTATTATCACAATAGAGGTTCATTGGGTCCACAATGCTTGGAGCTACACCAAGCTCAACAATGAACTTCCTAATCCAAACGGCCTCCTTTGCTGCATTGGAGGCAGCAATATACTCAACCTCTATGGTAGAATCGGTGACTGTCTCCTGCTTTGAACTCTTCCGGCTCACAACCCTACCATTCAAGTAATAAACAAAACCCGATTGCAATCTGGAGTCGTCCTTATCGATTTGGAAGCTAGCATCAGTGTAACCCTTTACAACTAGTTCCTCCTCGGCTCCATATACCAAGAACGAATCCTTAGTCCTTCTTAAGTACTTAAGGATGTTCTTGACAGCACTCCGGTGACTCTCACCGAGATCAGACTAGTACCTGCTCGTCATGCTCAAAGCATACGAGATGTCTGGTCGAGTGCACAATATGGCATACATGATAGACCCAATTACAGATGTATATGGAATCTTACACATGTGATCCCTCTTATCCTGGTTGGAAGGAGATTGAGCCTTAGATAGGCTTATACCATGTGACATAGTGTTCGTTTTCTTGCTTACCGCAAGTGCACGGATCGCACCTGTAGTATAGCTAGGAGTCCGATATCGTTCCCACGAGGACAATCGTTAAATTCAGTGCTAATTATAAACCAATAACTTAAGTATTTCTATTCAAGGAATTATAAATTGGAAAGGTTCATATTAAACTACTAAGAAGAACTTAAAAACTATCAGATGAGTTTAGAGAATGATTTAGAAAATAGGGTATCCTTTTTCACCTCATATTTCAATTATTAACAAGCAATCCTTGCGAGTAATATAAATGCAATGGTTAGGTTAACTTGGAAATCTGCTTTAGCCGAAAGCCTATGTCTAGGTCAATCAACCCTGGTATTACTTACCTAATCCACTATGTTTCCATGAGGACTAGTGTAAGCTCTACTAATGAACGATTTATTCCCAATTAATTACTATGCATGGCCAATAGGTATATTTCTATCATATTAACGAATCATTGCATCCAAGCCAATTGAATGAAATAGAACATGCATCAATCATACATACAATGTCAAATCCAAATTCCTATGTCTAGGTTCATTAGATTTGAACAAATCAGTTGAAAGCTGATCAAACAATCAAAGCATTAAACATTATATGATTGAACAAAAACCAAATCATGTATATAACAAAAACCAAATCATGAAAATAGAACACTAATACTCAGAGTCATGGATATGGAAAAGAGAAAAGAGAAGAGAAGAGAAGAGAAGAGAAGAACAAAGCTAAGGGGAGTGATCCTCCAAGCTCCAATCCTCCACCAAGGTGAAGAGAGACTCCAAACTTGGTCACTTCTGCTTCCTACTGGTCTGAAATGGTAAAACCTGACCGCAGCTTTCTAAAATAAAACCTAAATCTCTATAAAAATCAATGCAACAGTATTTATAGGGCTCAGAAAATAGGGTCACGCCGCGACATTCAAATGTCATGCCTAGGCGTGACAAGCTGATCCTTGCACTTTACTTTCTCTTGCAATGCTGGTCCAAATCTGAAATGATTCACTTGGTTGGAACCTTACCTGCCATAGAGAAATTTCCAATTCAATAATCAGTGCAAATGTACTCAACATATCTAGAAATCATGATGGAAGACATTGAAATCAAATTATATGAATATATGGCTAAACTCTTCCATTCATGCATCAAAACAAGGACTAAGCAGACAATAGAGCACGAATATGGGGCCCAAATAACTATAATTTGTGGGTTATCACACCCCCAAACCTAGATTTTTGCTAGTCCTCGAGCAAAACAAAGTACATTCATATCGATCAACTTGCTAACCTGCTTCACCAATCTGTACATTCCACTTTCACTTAAACAGAACTCATGTAAAATGATATCATAAAATCTCTAAAGAATGTACTTGCCTCACACTCAGTTTCACACATATACAACCCTTCTCATGCTGACAACCACAGTTTCCTTTTAGTCAAGATATAATATCCCACAATCATACATACCAAACTTCTTCTTTTCAATTAGGACTCACCCGGATAAGTTTATGAACATCCAAATGAATATGCATCAAGGAATCCACAAAATTGTAATTCAACTCTCTTTCCACTAATATAACTCATACATGATTGAAGATCAAAAGGGTCTTTATCAGCTTATAATGTTAGGCCAATAGTATGGGTTAAAGAACAAAGGGAATGGATTTAACACAAACATTAAGACACATACATATTTGATTTCAAGACTTGAGCACAACTGAGATTATCAGGGTATACCACACAAACTTTGAGAGATCAGAACTCATAAGAACCATTCAATGCTTTATTTTTAACTTTTCTTTTTCTTTTCTTTTGCTTTGCTTGTCTCTTTTCAATTTTTCTTTCTTTCATTTTTACAAAGCAATGCTTTTCTAACCGCAGATGGTTCAAACAAGTTCTTTTTGAATTTGACTTACATAGTACCCCTAATTAATAGACTCAATTCAAGAAATCATATATATATGCACTCAACAACAATGATGGTAAGATAACAAATGTCATGTTTTCATATGCATTTAGAAATGGTTACATGGTATGGAATATGTAGGTGATGAAAAATATAAGGCCAAATATACATAAGGCTTCAAAGGGGACCTATGGATATGATCATGTCAAGGTAAGCTTTTTAAGGCTCAATTGGTCTAAAGAATGCCCTAATCATTTCTTCAATCATGCACAAATTAGGATTTTACCTCAAGAGAGTTCAAAAACAATTTCACAGATAACCGACACTTTCACATGCACAATCCATAAACTTTCTCTAGGCAAGACTTCTTATCAATCCCAAAGTTCAACAAACATGCAAGTGGGAAACGTACCAATCCTAAAATGAAACTAGATTGCTTCAACATGCTTCAAAGATTGTATATGGATTCACAGAAATGTTAAGGTCAATTTGCATCCATATCTATCATTGAACAATCATTTCACATTAGTTTTAACCTTTATGATTCAAATTGTGAAAGGGAATGACAATTGTATCTTGAATGGGATTTTCAAGAAATGATTATCAAGATACAAGTTCCTTTGGATATTAACAAGCATACATAGCATACATAATTACACACATACATAAACTATACTAAAATACTAAAATATTATATCCACAATAGGCAATATTAACATAAGCATCCATATTATAAACATGTATAAGCATCAAAATACTAAGTCTGAGACACCCCCCCCCAAACCTGAGGGAAACAGTGTCCACACTGTACAGAAGAAACATACAATATAATAAAGCAAAAAGAATGACAATGAAAGAAAAATGCCCTGAAAGCCTCAAGGGCTAGATAGAAGCCTCCTCAGAATCGGTGGCCTCAGCATCTAGGTCCTCGTCCTCGTCATCATCATCATGGCCTGCCTGGTGAGAGGGTCCTGGCTCGTCAGGTGGTGGTGGTGAGTTAGCAACTACCACGGGCAGGAAGTCTAGGACTGGGTAGTACTCCATGGGTAAGTGCAATCGCTTCGCAGTCCATCTCTGAGTCTGGATGATATACGCTAGCATGGTTGTCATCTGTGATGCCTGGGCCTCTAGACCGGTCACCCAGGCCTCCATCTAGGTCCTCCAGGATGCAACATCAGCTGGTGTTGCCCTGGGCTATGAAGGCCCCGCTCGAGGCTCTGATGGCACCTGCCTCTGTGGTCCCCTAGCTGCTGGTGGTGGTGCTGCTGGAGCTGCTTTGAGCCTCTCAATGAAATAATCATTGAGAGGTTATTTCTCAATGGATCGCTCCTGATGGTCCTCAGATTGGACCATCTGCCCTCGACACAACCTCTGAATGAGGGAAGGAAAGAATAGACTCCGGCACTCCCTAGCAGCTCTCTGAATCTGGTGGTAAATGATATGGCCGACATCTACAGCCCGATGCTCAAGAATAGCATAAATCATGATCGCATGCTCTTGAGTCACCTTTGATAGGTTGGCGGACGGCAAAATCCGCGTGCAGATAAAATGGTACCAAACTCGAGCCTTTGGCGTCAAGCAGGCTCATCGGAAGTATCTGGGTCGGGTATCCTGGACGCTCAAGACCCACTTTACTAGTCGCAATGTAGGCGTGCAGATCCTATCGGTAACCATAGCAAGGTCAATGTTGTTGGGGTCGACTGTGAGGAAATGAGAATACTCACAAACTGGATGGGGAGGAGGCAAACCCAAGGCCGCCCTGATAACCGCAACTGAATAAGAGATACGGCGACCTCGCACAACAATAGTAGTGGGGTTGGCGTCAGTAGTATCGATGTTCGCATAAAATTCGCGAACCACAAGAAGGACCCCTACATCCGGGTGCTATGCAAATCGACCCCACTGATGATGGCGGATGGCTTTGTCTATGTTATCTGGTATGGCATCCTTGTAGGAGAACCCTCTCTCTGTCGTCACTGGTTTTGAAACCAGTCTGTTGTATCTCTGTGCCACTTCAGCTGACACAAATCTTGCCTCATCAAAGGGCAGAGGGGGAGTTGGCTCCTTGTATCTCTGGCTGGAGGATCCACACAGTCTTTTAGGAGCCATTGTACCTGAAAGAGAATTGCAAATAGTCAATATCAAATAATGGGATTGGAAGCATAGGATATAATTGTAATTCTAAAAAATTTTTGGAAAAACTGATGCCACACGCTGCGGCATTGATGCCACACCGCGGCATTCAAATTGACACCGTGACATTCATACTAACGTTGTGGCATTCATACACACGCTGCGGCACGCATGAACACCGAACCCATAAATCTCCTTCAAATTAGCCAAATCATCCCCTTAGGCAGTGAATCATGGAAAACTAAATTAAAACTACAACATTCTACTATTTAAACACATTTAATCACACTAAACTTCAACAAAAATACATTTAACACTGAATTTACAAAAAAAATGAAATAAAGACATCAAAAATGTAAATGAAGGAAAGGTGAGAGCTTCTTACCTGGTTTGGAAGCAAGAGAATAAAGGTAGAAATGAGAAAAATGCAAGACGAGGGGAAAAATTTGAGAGAAAAAATAGAGAAATGGTTTTATGTAATGAGGGAGAAGGAGGGTCATGTGCACAGTTATAGTGCTTAACCCCAATAGAATTTTTTTTTTAAAAAAAATATAATTAATATTATATTTAATTTTTTTTTTAACAAACGCCGCGGTGTTGAAAATAACATACGCCGTGGTGTGAGAGGTCAGTCTGCTGAATTATGCAGCAAACTGACTTCAGCCTAAATTTTTGGCCAAAATGGATCATTACTACATATACAACATGCCCAAATGATCAAATAACAGATTAAATATCAAAAACTTAAACAAGCTACAAAAAACACATATTAGGTAATAAGGACCTAAAAACACAGACTATAAACATATTTAAAACATAAGATAATTAGCTTGGGTTCCCTCCCAAGAAGGGCCTGATTTATAGTCCCGGCAGGACTTTATGTGCAGTTCCGCTTGTAATTGCTCCAAGGGGGAGGATCTTCCTCCTTTGCATCAGAATCAGCCTGAAACACTTGAAATGGCATGGGTTTAAGCTTCTCATTTAGAACTTTCTCAATAGGTGGATTGCATGACTTAATCACACTCTTTGAATTCAGCCGCTCCAGTTCATCATCTCTACTTCCTAGTATTAAGATTAATTGACCTTCACTGAGAGTTCTTACTACACTTCCACCAAGTGCCTCACATGTCAATTTATCAACTTGACTTACCAAACAACATTGTTCTTTATTTTTAGGACTCTATATAGCTTTAAAAATGTTGAAGGTGACCTCCTGATCTTAGACCCTCATAATGAGCTCTCCTTTCTCCACATCTATGAGGGTTCTTCCTGTTGCAAGGAATGGGCAGCCTAAAATCAAAGGGACCCTGTGATCCTCTTCCATATCCAGTATCACAACATCCGCAGGGAATATGAACTTGTCCACTTTCACCATAACATCTTCCACAATTCCCCTTGGATACGTATAAGAGCGATCGGCTAGTTGGAGAGTTACAGATGTGGACTTACATTCACCCAACCCTAACCTTTGGAATATGGATAGGGGCATAAGGTTAATGCTTGCCCCCATATCACATAAGGTCCGCCCCAAGAAATCCTTCCCTATGGCATAAGAGATTTTAAAGCTTCCTGGATCCTTTAACTTTGGGGGAAGCTTTTGTTGTAAGACGGCGCTGCATTCTTCAGACAATGCCACCGTTTCATACTCACCCAGCCTACATTTCTTGGACAAAATATCCTTCATGAATTTAACATAGCTGGGCATCTGCTCCAAGGCTTCAGCAAATGGGATGTTTATATGAAGTTTCTTGAAAACCTCCAAAAACTTCTTGAACTGATCATCTATTTTGTTCTTAATCTACCTACTTGGGAAAGGTAAAGGATGTATATAAGGATTGTTCATAAACTTCTTGTCCTCAACCTTCGTTTGGACTTTGCTTCCATCTTTTTCCTTCTTGTCATCCACCTCCGTGTGGACTATTTCATCATGGTCTTGGCTCTTGACCACTTCTTCCTCAAGGAATTTTGTCCTAGGATTTCCTTCAATATCCTTGCCACTCCTCAATGAGATGACCTTATAGTCCTCATTCGAGGTACCCTTTGGATTATTAACTGTGTTACTTGGGAAGGTGCTTGGTGGCCTGTTGTTGATGGCATTTGCCAACTGTCCCACTTGCGTTTCCAAAGCTCTCATCAAAGCCATTTGGCTTTGAATCATCGAATCATTTTTTGACAAATGAGTATCAGTCCTTTGCATATAAGAATTAGTCTTAGAAATAAAAGCATCATTCTTTGCCATCAGCTACATAAACATATCTTCCAATGCAAGTTTCCTTTCTTGCATTGGTTGTCTTGGTTGAGTTGGAAATCCGGGAGGATTATACAGGCGTTCAGGTCTAGGAGAATTGGAGGAGGAAGAGGGTCCTTGGTTGTCCCTCCATGAGAAATTTGGATGATTCCTCCATCCAGGGTTGTATTGATTAGAGTATGGGTTATTTGGTTGGAAGCGATAGTTGCCCACATAGTGTGCACTTTCAGACATACCAGGGCACCTATCACTCGCGTGATTATCTCCACAATTGTCACAAAGGACAAATGGGCTTTGTTGAGATCTTTGTTATCCTATACTGTCCATCTTGCTTGTCAATGCTGCAACCTGTGCTGTTAGTGAGGTTAAGGCATCCACTTCATGCACTCTAGCTACCCTCCGTAGAGTATTTTTGGCTGATGGCCATTGATAGCTATTGGCAGCTAATTCCTCTAAGAGCTGGAAGGCATCATCGAAGGATTTGCTTAACAAGGAGCCTCCGGCTACAGCATCTACTATTGGGCGATGGTGGTGGAGCAATCCTTTATGAAACGAATAAATTTGGTGCCAAGGTGGTATCTCATGATGTGGGCACCTTCTTAACAGATCCTTATACCTTTCTCAGGCTTCATGTAAGGATTCTGAATCAGATTGGGTGAATGATGTTATATCAATCACCATCTCAGCAATCTTGGACGGAGGAAAATATTTATTCGAAAACTTGGTACATATCTCCGCCCAAATTGGAATTGATCCTGCTGGTAGAGAATGCAGCCAGCTTTTAGCTCTATCCCTTAAAGAGAAAGGGAAGAGCCTTAAATGAATAGCATCAGCGGATACTCCATTATGCTTAAACGTGTCACAAATCTCCAAGAAGTTTGAGAGATGTGCATTGGGATCTTCATTGGATAAGCCACCATACTGTACTAAAGCTTGGATCATTTCGATGATGGCTGGCTTAATCTCAAAGTTGTTTTGCCTGAATGGTAGGACGTCTAATACTAGAATGCAAATTGTCCATTTGAGGAGTAGCAAACTCCCTCAATGGCCTTATGTGGCTCTCGTCCCCCACCTCGTGCATAGCGGCTTCTTCAACCATCTTTCTATTATCTGAAACAATTAAAGAATAAGAAATTAAATCTATATGGAACAAAAGAAACTTAAACTAGAGATACTTAACTTCATTGTTTATATTAGTTAAACTAAATTTAAACCGTTGTCCCCGGCAACGGCACCAAAAACTTGTTTGCTCTTTTGCTTACCGCAAGTGCACGGATCTCACCTGCAGTATAGCTAGGAGTTCGATATCACTCCTACGAGGACAATCGTCAAATTCAGTGCTAATTATAAACCAATAACTTAAGTATTTCTATTCAAGGAATTATAAATTGGAAAGGTTCATATTAAACTACTAAGAAGAACTTAAAAACTATCAGATTGAGTTTAGAGAATGATTTAGAAAATAGGGTATCCTTTTTCACCTCCTATTTCAATTGTTAACAAGCAATCCTTGCGAGTAATATAAATGCAATGGTTACGTTAGCTCGGGAATCTGCTTTAGCTGAAAGCCTATGTCTAGGTCAATCAACCCTGATATTACTTACCTAATCCACTATGTTTCTATGAGGACTAGTGTAAGCTCTACTAATGAACGATTTATTCCCAATTAATTACTATGCATGGCTAATAGGTATATTTCTATCCTATTAATGAATCATTGCATCTAAGCTAATTGAATGAAATAGAATATGCATCAATCATACATACGATCTCAAATCCAAATTCCTATGTCTAGGTTCATTAGATTTGAACAAATTAGTTGAAAGCTGATCAAACAATCAAAGCATTAAACACTATATGATTGAACAAAAACCAAATCATGTATATAACTCAAAGGATTACAAGATTAATCAATATCCATAGATGGATCCAAACTAAAACCCTATAAATAGCCTAGCCAACCATGACCAACAAAAATAGAACACTAATACTCAGAGTCATGGATATGGAAAAGAGAAAGAAGAAGAGAAGAGAAGAACAAAGCTAAGGGGAGTGATCCTCCAAGCTCCAATCCTCCACCAAGGTGAAGAGAGACTCTAAACTTAGTCACTTCTGCTTCCTACTAGTCTGAAATGGTAAAACCTGGCCGCAACTTTCTAAAATAAAACCTAACTCTCTATAAAAATCAATGCAACAGTATTTATAGGGCTCAGAAAACAGGGTCACACTGCGGTATTCAACTATCTATGTCGCAACGCATTACATGCGTAGCTCTCTGACTTTGGATGTAGGGGAGGCTGACGTCGCGGCATTCAAATTCCACGCCGCGGCGTGACAAGTTGTTCCTTGCACTTTGCTTTCTCGTGCAATGCTGGTCCAAATCTGAAATGATTCACTTGGTTGGAACCTTACCTGCCATAGAGAAATTTCCAATTCAATAATCAGTGCAAATGTACTCAATATATCCAGAAATCATGATGGAAGACATTGAAATCAAATTATGCGAATATATAGCTAAACTCTTCCATTCATACATCAAAACAAGGAATAAGCAGACAATAGAGCACAAATATGAGGCCCAAATAACTACAATTTGTGGAGTTATCACATAGGTAAGAGTCCTTTCTTGGATTCATGCATGTTAAACCGCCTTAACACTTTGTCTATGTATGTACTCTGACTTAGGCCAAGCAATCTCTGCGATCTATCTCTATAGATCTTGATACCTATTACATAGGTGGCTTCGCCCAAGTCCTTCATAGAAAAGCACTTCCCTAACCAAGTCTTAATAGGTTGTATCGTATGGATGTCATTTCTGATGAGTAGAATGTCATCTACATACAACACCAAAAAAATAACTGTGCTGCTACTAACCTTCTTGTAGACACAAGATTCTTCTTCATTTTTTATGAAACCAAACTGTTTGATTGTATCATCAAAATGAAGATTCCAGCTTCTGGAAGCTTGCTTCAATCCATACATAGATCGTTGCAACTTGCATACCTTTCTAGCATCCTGTGGAGTGGCAAAACCCTCAAGTTGTGTCATGTACATATCCTCGAGAAGATTTCCATTAAGGAAAGTAGTTTTGACATCCATTTTCCAGATTTCATAATCATGGTATGCTGCAATAGCAAGCAAGATCCGAATGGATTTAAGCATCGCAACTGGGAAAAAAGTCTCATCATAGTCTACACCATGAATTTGCTTGAAACCTTTAGCTACCAATCGCGCCTTAAAGGTATGCACATTACCATCCATGTCAGTTTTCTTCTTAAAAACCCACTTGCACCTAGTGGGTTTTACCTTTTCAGGTGGGTCAACCAAGGTCTATACCTGGTTGGCATACATAGATTCCATTTCAGATCTCATGGCCTCAAGCCATTTTTCAGATTCTGGGCCAATAATGGCTTCCTGGTAAGTCACAGGCTCATCTTGATCCATGAGCAATACGTCACCTTGCTGAGTCATGAGAAATCCATATTTCTCTGGTTGATGACGTATCCTGTTAGACCTACGCGGGTCTTGTGCTACTAGAGCATATTGTGGTTCCATAACGACTTGTGGAGGTTGCTTTATTTCCACTATCGGTTCGCTGCTACTCTGTGAACATTGAATTTCTTCAAGTTCTAGATTCCTCCCACTGATTTCTTTGGAGATAAACTCCTTTTCTAGGAATATAGCAGTCCGTGCGACAAACACTTTACCCTCAATAGGATTATAGAAATAGTATCCCTTGGTTTCCTTGGGATACCCCACAAAGAAGCATTTATCAGATTTAGGGCCAAGCTTATCAAAAACTTGACGTTTCACATAAGCTTCGCAACCCTAAATCTTCATAAAAGACATACTGGGTCATCTCCCAGTCTACATCTCATATGGTGTCTGTTAAACTGTCTTAGATGGAACATGGTTAAGTGTGAAAGCTGCTGTTAACAGAGCATGTCCCCAGAAGGAGCCTGGAAGGTCTGCATGACTCATCATGGATCGGACCATGTCCAATAAGGTCCGGTTCCTCCTTTCAGAAACACCATTCCATTGTGGTGTTCCAGGAGGAGTGAATTGAGATATTATCCCACACTCTTTCAGATGATCATTAAACTGTTGGCTTAAGTATTCACCTCCTCGATCTGATCAAAGGATTTTAATACTCTTGCCAAGTTGGTTTTGTACTTCATTCTTGAACTTTTTGAACTTTTCAAATGATTCTGATTTATGCTTCATAAGATATACAAATCCATATCTACTGAAATCATCAGTAAATGTAATGAAATATTGAAAACTGCCTCTAGCTAGTATGTTTAGTGGCCCACGTACATCACTATGTATGAGGCCCAACAGATCACTAGCGCTTTCACCTTGTCCAGTGAATGGAGCCTTAGTCATCTTTCCCAATAAATAAGATTCACATGTCTCATATGATTCGAAATCAAACAAGTCCAAGAATCTATCTTTATGGAGTTTGGAAATGCGTTTCTCATTTATGTGGCCCAAATGACAATGCCTGAGATAAGTCAGATTCATATCATTTGACTTGAACCTCTTTGTATTTACGTTATAAATGGGTGTTTCGAGATCAAGGACATAAAGTCCATTACTCAGATGTGCACTACCATAGAAAATATCATTCAAATAAAGAGAACAACTTTTGTTCTTTATTATAAAAGTAAAACCTTTCTTGTCCAAACAAGAAACAGAAATGATATTCCTGCTAATAGTAGGCACAAAATAACAATTATCCAATTCAATTACAAGCCCAATGAGCAAAGCTAATAAATAAGTCCCTACGGCTAGTGCAACATGTAACACCCCAATTTTTGGTTAATTATGTTTTTGCCCTTATTGTACTGTTTTCTGATTTCTGTGTGTTATAAAATTAATTTGACTGTTTCGTAACTGTATTTGATTGTTTCGTGTGATTTGCTCTGAGTCAAGAAAATAATAATTTTCGGGCCGGGAAAAATCTTGTTTGATTATTTGGAGCTGGGCGATCTTACTAAACCCAATCCGAATAATACACATATCAATTTTTTATTTTTTAGGATTTTTTTGTATAATAAAAATATTTATCATGCAAAAAAATTTGTGGGACCCATGTTTGGCTTGTGAGACCCACATTTGTTTTGTGGGACCCACGTTTGGGTTTGTGGGACTCACTTTTAGGAAAAGTTTACCAACGTAAAAGCCTTGTAAAATTCTAGACCAAAAGGTTAAAAATCCATAAAAATGGTTAGATTTAGTAGATTAGTTAATTTAAAACTTAATTTAATAGATTAGTTAATTTAAAATCTAATTAAGTTAATCTAAAGGATTTAAGTGATAATTAAATAGATTAAAACCTAATTAGTTTTTATCAAATTTTAGTTAGACAAATGTATCAATATAATTAAGTAGAAGATTAAGGACTATAAGTAAACAAATGATTAACTAAAATACAAAGGAATCTAACTAACTTTTAATTAAACATAACTAGGAGGACTTAAATATAAATAAGCTATTAAAATCAATCAAATTTTTTATTAGAATTCCTATAGCTATTTTTGGATTTATGCATGCATTATGCATTCAATTATGCACTCAAAAGCAATCATGAAGTCTAGATGCTTAGTCATCCACCATCCAAATCATCAAAGGCAATAATGTTAGCAAAATTGTCAAAAAAAAGGGGGCTGCATTTATCTTGGAAGTCTACGGCCATACATGATTGGGGGGGGCTATTATTCACTTCAAAATCATTCATTCAATTATTCTAATTCATTCTCTCTTTTCTCTCCTACCCAAAGAAACCAAAGAAAACTTCTAAGTCTTCATTTCCCACACCATTCGGCCAAGCCTCTTCAATACACTTTCATCCATCAAAAATTTCATCCAACTTCATTTCCTAAATCTAAACCATATTCTAAGAACATCTCTAGTTGTGAGTTTTTGCTAAATCATCCATTTGGAGCTTGGAAAATCACTTTGAAGTTTCTTTCCTATAAGGTGAAAATTCTTCTTTCTTGTTTCTAATTTGATTTTTGATGTTCTAAGCCATGATTGATCCATGGTTTATCTTTTTCATCCATAGTTTATGACTTTATAATTTGTTTAAGCTTGTTAGGATTTTTGTTGAAGCTACACAAAATTTCTAAGGAGGAGTCCAGGGAGATCTTGTCTTCCTTATAGGTAAGAGGGAGATTTAAACTCATCAACCATGTGTGGTGGTGAGAAAATGGATGTATTTGTGATGAAGAATTCATAAGGATTCATTCACTTGGTTGTTTATTGTCTTCTCTATTTGTGATTGTGTATGTGTGCATGTTATTTTCTTTTCTATTTGTGGTTTATTATGCATACAAGCATGTTTATAGCTTTGATATTTGGTATGTGTTTTATTATTACTTTAATATATGGTATGTGTTTATAAATATATGTATATGTTCATGGATCTATGATAATTATTGTTGGATGTGCAAATATGTTGAGACTTGCAAAAGTGTTCCAAAGAACACAAGATGAAGAGCTTATGGTTTTTACTATGAAAAGAGAACCAATATGTTCTCAACCATTTTCTAAAAGGATCACCTAATTGATCTAATTAAGTTAAAGGATTTTTCAATGATTTAATGGATGAAAAATAATTTTAAACATGGTTTGTATAAAAATGGTGATTTTCGGCCAAAATATATTTTTAATGTTTAATTGATCCAAAATTTATTTTCTAAGTGTAAACTAGTTTATTAACCTAAAATGAATTCAATTACGATGGATTTTCAAGAGTCAAATAAGTAAATGAATTTTTACTAGAAGTCTAGTATGGTAAAGAAATAAATTTTAACACTTGAAAATTACTTAACTTTGAGTTTTTAAAGTATGTTATCAATTTTCAAAGTGTATTTTACGGTTATAATTAAATAAAGGAATTTTTAAAGGAAAACGTAGAAAATATCATGTAGTAGATTTTCTAAACGAAATGCTGTCAAAATTGATTAAAAATGAGCAAGTAATGAAGAACATTTCAAAATGATACTTAGAAAGCAAAGAAGTATTTTACGTAGTTAAAGAATAAAATTAACTGTAGAAGAATTTATTAAAATCGAATTTTTGAGAAAAACGTCAGAAATTATTACTTAGAGTAATTTTTGTAAAGAAAAATGGAAAATAATGTCTAAATAATATTTTTAGTTTTGCAAAGTTTAAAAATTTAATTTGGAGCATCAAGAAATATTTTATACAATGAAAAACAGTAGAAATAGTTTACGCGTATTTAAAATGATGATTTTTAAACTACGCGATTGAGAAAATAATTTAAAAATGTTACGCGATTGAGAAAATGTTGAAAAATATTTACGCGAATGAAAAACGTTTGTAAAATATGACGTAGTTATGAAAATGCAATAAAATATTTACGCAACTTATGGAAATAGTAAGTTTTTACTGTCGGGCCAAAGTGGTGGATCCGAACATGTTGGGAAATAGTACTGTCAAGTGGAGACATACTATTTTTGGAATTATTAATACTAAGGGTATTTTTATAATTATGGATCATTACATACATAGAGTGGTATGTCAATTTGGTTGAAATTGACAATTGACTGACGAGATGAATTACACCGTGTTGCGGGTGTGATAGGCGTAGTGTGTTCATGTGGAGAACTTGGAGGCGTTAGTGTGCAGTAGATTCCACATGTGGACAGTTGGTAGCTCCTCTGGTCCGTGATAACTAAAAACACACACTAGCGATCTTGACAAATACTATTCTTAATCAGGATCTATTGGGGACTGTCTAGTACTATGCCTGGACGTACACGACGTATTTGACTGTATACTATTCACACGACGTATTTGACTGTGTGTTGTTTACACGACGTATTGGACTGTGTACCATTCACACGATTTATTTGACAGTGTGCTGTTTACACGACGTATTGGACTGTGTCCCATCCACACGATTTATTTGACTGTGTGCTGTTGACACGACGTATTTGACTGTCTAACAGTTGGTTGAGGCAGCCTGATGTGTGGACATGTCTACCGGATCATTCTTTCTGATGTTTGTGTTTAGCTCCATGGAGTAGGAACGAGTCTGAGTACATGGCATATTTAATCTGCATCACTGTGTGAATAGTTATAATTTGATTTGTGATATTTTGCATCTGAGACATTTTTACTTGGTTGAGATATGATATATGTTGTGCTAATATAATTTTTGTTGTTTTAACTGCTATATCTGTATGTTTTGTCATTTTCTTACTGCTATACTGGTAATGATGTAGATTGTCTCACCTCATTGTATATATATTTTTCTGTATTATTATTTATGTTTCGTAAAGTTGTTGAGGAAGTAGAAGAGGAGCAGCCGCTGGATTGTCAATATAACGAGGAGCAGCAACCGAGTGACCAGTTCGAGGAAGGCGAACCTTGAGATCATCCATATCATATGGATTGATTGCAGCGTGGTATGATGTTACCAGAGTATTTCTGTCTTCCAATAATCTTCCCAAGGAGGATTCTTCGAAGGATCATAACTTTTAGTGTTATGCTTGGGCTAGTTTATGGTTTGCTTTAAACCAGACAGTTTACTGTTTTTAATTAACTAGTTTGTAATATGTAAATTGTTCGTATCTACAATTATGGTGTGTATGTAATAGTTTGTTTTATTTTATGTACTGTTTGTTTTATTTTATAATATAATGTGTTTTAAAAAAAAAAAATTTTACAACCTATATTATTATATATTATGAAATAATTTATAACTTGGGTAAAGGTTTTATTATTATTGTTTGGAAATGTAACATCCCCAGTAGGGTGTTGCACAACAACTTTTGCTCCATTTCCCACTCGTAGGTCGACTTTGCCCTTAGTCAATGGTCTACTGCTCTTTAGATCCTGCACATTTACACAAATGTGAGATTCACATCCAATATCTAATACCCATGATGCAGAAGTAGATAAATTGACTTCTATAACAAAAATACCTAAAGTGGAAGTCTCACTTCCCTTCTTCTTCTTGAGCTACTCTAGGTACTTGGCACAATTCCTCTTCCAATGTCCAATCTGACCGCAGTGGAAGCATGTAGCTTCCTTAGCCACTCCACCGACTAGTTTCAAGCCAGAAGTGCTAGGCTTGGACTTATCCTTGTCCTTACCCTTCTACTTGTCCGTGGGCTTTTTCTGCTATTTCTTGCCCTTATTCTTATGGACTATCATTATGGCCTTTCCTTTACCTTTGTTATGTTCTGCTCAGCAGTTCTCAACATGCTTAGCAACTCTAATAGTGATTTGTCAATTTCATTCATGTTGTAGTTCATGACAAATTGACTAAAACTATCTGGCAACGATTGCAGGACTAAGTCAGTGGCCAACTCTTGGCCTAAAGGAAAACCAAGTCTCTCTAGGTTTTCAATGTACCCAATCATCTTGAGTACATGAGCACCAACAGGGCTTCCTTCTACCAACTTGCACTGAAATAGTGCTTTAGAGACCTCGTATCTCTCATGTCTAGCTTGCTCTTGATAGAGCCTTTTGAGGTGTATGATCATATCGTAGGCATCCATGTTCTCGTTTTGCTTTTGGAGCTCAGAGTTCATGGTAGCTAGCATTAGACATTCAACGTCCAAGGCATCATCTTGATGCTTCTTTTAAGCATCTCTTTCTGCTCTAGGGGCATTAGTAGCAGGTGGCTCAAGAATAGGTTGCTCTAAAAATACAATTTTTTCTCTTGCTTAAGGACAATCCTCAAGTTCTTGTACCAGTCTAGGAAATTTGTCCTAGACAACTTGTCCTTCTCAAGGACTGATCGCAATGATAAGTTACTTGATGTGTTTGTTGCCATGGTAATCTATCAACAGAAATATGCAAAATATAAGTATCATGCCATTAACATATTTAACGAGGTCTTTAATTAAATATGCCTTCCACTATTTTATTCAAATCAATGACCCTCAACATTGACTCGAAAAATCCCATCAAAAGATTTCCTAGTGGGCTAAGATCCATATTTCACCTAGCTTTGAGTCATCTTTGGCTAATCACCCAAAATTCGGTTATTTAGGTAGGAAACTCTTTCCCATTACATCACATGCAACTCTTGGATAGTTGGGTGAATAACACTTCTTATAATCCATCTAATGGACTAAAGCCCAACTTCATGCCTCTAAGCCTTCAATCCTATTGAAATGGCCTAGTTAAGTCAGACCCAATGGTTAGTAATTAGATATTACTCTTATCCCATCGCGTGTTACTAATATAGATAAAGGCATCCTGCTTTGGCAGACCTACACTTGATCGATACTAGTCTTGACGAGTGCCACGCATTGGAAGGCATCACATAATGACTTAATATTTACTTTGAGGGAATTTTACTATTAGATCTCACCATTTATTAAACTTGTTTAACATACCATAAACATCAACCATGCATCTCATACATATAAAGCATATAATAAACGTGACATGGTTATGGCCTCTAAGAGAGTAGCATTAACTAAGCTAGCTTCACCAAGTGTCTCCCACCAACGTCCTCACTTGATGTCGTCTTCTTGCCTCCACATCAAGATTACATTATATAGAAACTTCTTTTACATTCGAGGGGATTTAGGTGAGAAGAGAATGTACAATCAGAATGTAGAGAGAAAGGCACGACACGCAGGTCGTATTTAAAATAACCAAAATAGCATAAAAATAAGGACTAAGTCCATAACCATGCACCATGCATCTCTAAGTATACATAAACATAAAGCAATAACACATTATTATTTTGTGAATTATAAAAATGTTTTTGAATATCGTGCTTTTGAATATCACACACCACGCAACGGGGTTCGGGGTAGCGCCTCGACGGGAGTGCCACATCACTTATCCAAAAACAAGGTTTCCAGAATTCGTGAAGACATGAACACTTCATGTCATGAGGAAGCTTCATAGCCACCACAAACCGGAAACAAGGTTTCCAAAACCTTGTGTCGCGTTACTGTGTATATATCACATTTATACCAGAAAAACGCAGAAACAGAAAGCATTCAAAATGATTTTCATAGAATCATACATATCACATATATATATACCAAAAAAACGCAGAAACAGAAAGAATTTAAACATTTTTTTTATAGAATCATATGAACATCTTCATGGTTTAAAAAACATCAACATGTTTCGTAAACAACAAATCAAATAGAACACAATTTCATAAATCATTATTTCGATTTCAGAAATAACATATAAAGATCATATCTTTTATGAAAAGAAAGCAACGAATCATGTTATCGCATATAACAAGAAAAGCAGAAAAATCGAATCATGGTTTCGCAAGTGGCTCTGATACCACTGTTGGGAATTGCGGATTAAAAATCGCGTAGTGGAATAATAGAATTCCCTCACAAGATCCATGCGAAAAGTTCATAATCTGAGTTCTTAAAAGTTTACCTCTTAAAGCGTGATAAACACAAGCAAGGTGAATCACCAACACCATAATAGTGACGATGTCTCTGCGATATCCATAAGAATAGACTTGCAAAAAGGAGTTATGCCTCTGTTTCACGGTAGTAGCTGCGAAGAGAAGAGAAGAAGACCTTTCACTGTCTCTCACTCACTTTCTTAGGTGTGGCTAGGGTTGTAATGTTACGTACGTAGCAGCCCCCTTAACAGTACTATTTATAATAGTGGCTGCCTTAAGTGAGTGTGAATAGTAGCAAGGTAAGCTGTGCAACCCTAAACCCATCTGTCATGAGTTAGGCCCACAATAGAATCCAAGTCCAACTTGGATCCTTATTGCTCCAATTTAGTCTGCTCTAAGTGTGCAACCCTGCAAATTCTCATGACGTTGGTAGTAATATTAAAATCTCATTTTAATATTACAAACAGTGAGCGGTATCTAGCAATACACCGCTACTATCCAAGAAATAAGAATGTCAGTGATTTGACATAACCTATCCGTAACCAATGTTTCTATGTAGTTTAGTCCCTTTGTCCAGATATCTAGATTGAACACAAGGCATGAAACGTGTCATCCTTATTTAGTTCAATCTTCAGTTTCCTGATTCACGAGTACACATAGTAATAACAAATGAGATCAATATATCATATTGACTCATTTGAGCATGGCCATGCATTTCGTAGTCTCACTCAATCAGGGCCCCTGAAGATATCACTCCTGTTATGTAGGAGGGACAAATCCCATCTAGGTCGCTCACATCCCTCCACATGAATCGCGGTATGTCTAATAACCAACTTTATAATCATCTTGTTACATATGACGTTTGATGACATTAAAACACACAACTCCTCATGTAGGAATCATAGTGATTTCAGGTCAAAGGACCACATGCACCATTATCACTATAAGAATCGCTTATGACACTCACGTAACGATCCACATAGCGTTCTCATGGCGGGTCTGTCCAATACATCATTACTCTAATATGTATCCATGTGAAGACTTAATATCTCATATCCATGACCCGTGAGATGTGGTCATCAGTCTACACACATACTAGTCTCAATGCATTATTGTTGTCCTAATTAACAATAATACTTGACTAGGGACATTTTAAGAATAGCGTTTTATCTAATAGGATCTCACGATCAAGTCATCAACTTGATGTCCTATGGTATCAAACTTACTATTCTAAGGACTTCATTATGTCTATCAAAAAGAACACAATAAATGAAATGTCTTATATAGTAAAAATAGCATAATACTATGTATGTAAATACAGACAGAATGTATTGGCCTCTAGGGCATACACCAACACTTAGTTATAAGAAAGTTCTACAATGTTCAAGAATTGGTGACTATCACCTAAGTAACTAGATAGTTGGCTAAATGAACTAAGTAAGCTAACTAGGTTTGCCTAAACCTAACAAGGTAACTAAATGAAGCAAAACTTGGTTAGTGTTTCCCATTACACTTCCACGGCCATTTGGTCTTCAAGGAAGGTTCAAGGCTCAAAATTTTGAGCTTATCACCTTGTTAAATATCCCAGCCTCCATAATGATCCAATAGTAAACAAAAAACTTTCCATTCACTCCCTACACTGTCACGGCTAACACCAAGAGAAAGGAGACCAAAATCATTTCATCTTCATCATTCTTATCACTCAAGTTTTTCTCTCTATTCTCTCTCTTCCAAGAAAACACAAAAACTCCATTTTCTCTTCTTTGAGAAGCTCTCGGCAGCCACACCCTAAAGCAACATCTAACCTTCCATAATTTTATCTAATCCCACTTCTTAAACATAAACCATATTCTAAACATCTTTCATGTTGCAAGTTTCTTCAAAATCATCCATCTAGTGCTTGAAATCCAAGCTTGAAGTTTCTATCCTACAAGGTAAAGATCTTTGTTTCTTGTTTTCAAAGTGATTCTTAGGTTCTAAAGCCATGATTGATCCATGGTTTTTCTTTTTCAACCATAGTTTATGACTTTGTAAATTTGTTTAAGCTTGATAGGATTTTTCTTGGAGCCACACGAAATCCCTAGGGGAAGGATCCAAGAAGAGTTTGATCTTCCTTAAGGTAAGAGGAAGATTTATCTCACTAACCATGTGAGGGTTCATATCCTTAGTTGTGTAATTAATTTATTGGGTGTTTATGTGCTTTAATTTATTTATTTGTGTTTATATGCTTTATGTGATTTTTATTGCTTCATGGTATGCTTGATTATATGATATGATGATTATATACGTGTATGCTTTGATTGATGATGGAAAGAAAAATAAATTTTGGTTCCAAAGACCATGAGGCTTAGGGCCTCAACACCTCAAAATAGGTGTTTCCAAGTTAAGATTTTCATGAATGATAAAATTGGATGCTTAGGAAGGAAAGGAAAAGAAAAGATATGTTGATTCCAAAGGTCATGTATCCCACAGTTTTGAAAGCTTGAAAGGACTTGGTTTTATGCAAAAATATGATTTTAAAGTTGTAATTTAGTTGATTAAGTACAAGAATTTAAGAAATGGAAATAAAACACTTTGTTGTTTTAAAATGAAGATTTCGTTTATGAAAGAAAAAGAAAGGTTGAAAGTATTTGAACCTTAACTTGTTTTAAAGAGAACTAATTTTTAAGAATTGATCTAATTATTATGGTGATTACGTTGGTGACTTGAAATTTACTAACGTATAGCTCACTCATTTGGTTTTTGAGCGCATTAGGAAATTTTAAAGTGAGAAAATATGGAAAAGTAAAGGAAGAAATGATATAAATTTGTAGAAAGGACAAAATGAGAATTAGAAGGTTGAAAAATATTTTACGTAGTTGAAAAATGGTGAAAAATGCTTTACGTAACTTAAAAATATGATTTTTAAGCTAGATTTTAAAAAGGATGAAAAATCGCTACGCGATTGGGAAACGTTTAAATATTTTTATGCGATTGAGAAAGTGTTGAAAAATCAATATGCAATTTGAAAACGCGACAAAAATGTTACGCGATTGTGAAAATGCAGTAAAATGTTTACGCGATTGAAAATATAGTAAAGATATTGTTGGGCCAGTGTGTGGACCCTGTATATGAGATTATGATTTTGGACTGTGAATAGCTTATACGCATTGAGCATGCATTGGAAAAAGTCCAATGCACTATGTTAAGGCTAATGGCCTAGGAGAGACTTACACCTCTTGAGTGGGTGTGATATGTGTAGTGTAAGTCACTTGTTGACCTTGGGGGCATCGGGGTGTGGGTTTTCCACAATGGACAGTTGGTAGCTCTTCTATACTATGGATCGGACCGATGCAACGCACCGACGATCCGGACCGAGACACTATTCTTAATCAAGATCTGGTAAAGGTTGTCGTGTATATGCTAGATGTGCAAACACTTATGAGAATTATGGCACATGGTCTGAGGCATGTTGGTACAAACAGATCTTTTAGATCAATCTCTCCGACTTGAGTTTTAGCTCCATGGAGTAAGAAAATGAGTCAATGAGCATATGCATAACTTGAACATATTTGTATATCTTTGAGATATTTTATCTGTCAAATGTTGAGGAATGTTGGATGAAATGATTATATTTATTGTTTATTATACTTGTACTATTGTGTGATATATCTGTATGGTATACTGTACCTGTTGTCTCCATGCTACCATGTTGGTATTGGTGTAGATAATCTTACCTCTTTGTATGCCTATTCTTGCATTGTATTTATATTTGGTAAAGACGCTGAGCAAGGTATTAAGCAAGATGTAACACCCTAAACTTTTGGGTGAATTACCGTTGTGTCCCGAATGTACTGTTTTCTGTTTTTTAACTTTAGGATAAATGACCGTTATGTCCTTTTTGTACTGTTTGTTGTTTTTCTGTATGAAATACTGTTTTATTTTACTGTCTGTGATTTTATTTGAACTTTTTGTGTGATTTGCTCGGACAGGAAAATAATATTTTTCGGCCGGGGAAATCTTATTTTAATTATTCGAGTCAGGGGATCTTACTAAACCCAATTAAATGATACTAAGTAATCTTTTAATTTTTAGGATTTAACTGTATAATAAAATAATTTTATATTATTATAATATTATTTTATTAGTCAGTACAAATAAGCGGTAATGGACCAGGAAATGTTTTACGGGACCCACATTTAGCGAAACAGTTAAAGTTTTGGAGTAGTAGCTTAATGACTAGGCTTAATTAGTGACAAGGCTTAATGACTAGGCTTAATGACAAGGCTTGGGTTAGCCAATGAGAGCTAAGCTTGGTGATCAAGTTTTAATCCTCACCATTCATCAATTCTAAGGGTTGGATGGAGCCAACCAAGTGGACACCTCCTTGCCATTGAAGTCTACGGCCATATGGCTCCTTGGAGGGTAATTATCACTAAATTTTCTAACACTTTCTCTCTTCTCTCTCTTCCAAAAATACCAAACTCCATTGATGTCTTTTTGAAGGTCTATTCGGCCAAGCACCATTCTTCATCATCCATCCACCCAAAATTTCCTCTAACCTACTTTTCTAAACCTAAACACAATTCTAAGAATATCTCTAGTTGAGAGTTCTTGCAAAATCCATCATCTTGAGCTTGAAAACCTACTTGGAAGATTTTACCTAGAAGGTGAAAAATCCTTGTTTTTCATTTCTAAATTCTTTTTCAAGGTTCTAAGCCATGATTGATCCATGGTTTAAGTTTTCTTTCATGTTAGTAACTTGTAGAAATTTGTTTAAGCTTGATAGGTGTCTTGGACGGGTGAAAATCGAAACCCTAGAAAGGAGTGAAAGAGTGGTTGTCTTCACTTAAGGTAAGAGGAAGACTTGAATCTTATCATCCTTGGGTGGTGGTAAGAAAATGGAATTGTTTGTGATTGTAGAATCCATAAGGATTCATTTGTGTGTTTGTTTTAATAGCTTTCCTATTTGTGATTTGTATTAATATGTATGTCTACAAGCTTTAAAAATATTGTATGTGTTATAAATGCATGGATAATTAGTAGGATGTGAATAACATGCTAAAGTTTGCATGAGTGTTCGAAAGAACACAAAATCAAGGCTCACGGCCTCAACCTAAAATGGGAACCAAAATGTTCTCAACAATTTTCTAAAAGAGTGATTTAATTGACTTAGGTAAAATGACAAAGTACAACATGATTTAGAAGAAGAAAAATGATCGAAAGATCAAATATCAAAGTTTTGGTAATTTCGGCCAACATGCCTAAGTTGAATGTTTTGATTTCTAAAAAAATTATTTTCAATCAAGGTTAAGGAATAAGGCTAAAAGGAATTTTATTACAATGAGTTTTGAGGAAATAAAATGATTAGATTAAGTTAAAGAAGTTGAAACTAATGATTTTAATGTTTAAAAGGAAATACAAAGTAGCTTTTGTAAAATTTCTAACTTAGAGCTCATTTTATATTTTGAAGAACGTTAGTAGTTTTCAAAAGTATAATTAAATGGTTATAATATAAATAAAAGGAATTTTTACAGAAAACTTAGAAAACCATTGTTATACATTTTCTAAGCAAAATACTATCAATTTTTGCTAAAAACAAACAAATAAGATAAAAAAGATATCCAATATAATTTATACGGTATGAAAAATATTCTACGTAGTTCAAATATATTAAATATTATTTTTTGTTTATTTAAATAGTGATTTTTTTTAAGGAAAGCGGACAAGAAAATAATTTAAAATTCTTACGCGATTGAGAAAATTTTTGAAAAACAGTACGCAATTTCAAAAACAGTAAAATATGTTTACGTGATTTAAAAACATTTGTAAAAATGATGAAATTTTGAAAACGCGATAAAATTTCTACGCGATTGACAAAAACAACAAGTTTTTACTATCGGGCCAAAGTGGTGGACCCGGACAGATTGTGAAACAGTACTATCAGGTGGGACATACTGTATATATATGAAATTTGCCAGTGAGGGCATATTGGTAATTTTTGCCATTGAGGGCATATTGGTAATTTTATCATGCATTGAGTTGTACTAATTTGGTTGATAATTGGTGGATTGATTGATGAGGTGAATTACATCGTGTTGTCTGTGTGATAAGCATAGTGTGATTCAAACTTGAATGAACTTGGAGACATTAGTGTACGGATTATTCCATTTGTGCATAGTTGGTCGCTCCTCTGGGCCTTGGTAACTAGTAACACACTAATGGACTCGACACGCACTATACTTAATCAAGATCTTGTGAAATCTATTTAGTACAAGCCTGTAGTGACACGACGTTATGATAGTGTGCTACACCACGACGTTTTGACAGTGGGCAATAGATGCAACGTGAGACAGCGAAATAGTTAT
Organism: Ormosia emarginata; assembly: GCA_029884605.1. Lineage (NCBI taxonomy): Eukaryota > Viridiplantae > Streptophyta > Magnoliopsida > Fabales > Fabaceae > Ormosia > Ormosia emarginata. The sequence goes on along the minus strand of JAQQTP010000063.1, from coordinate 7,390,297 downwards.
GGGCAGTCGACGGTACTAATAGATTTTGCGGGTCATTCTCTCTGATGTCTGTGTTTTTAGCTCCATGGAGTAGGGTTGAGTCACATTTCATATACTATTATGTCATACATTTTAATGTTATTTATCTATAACATTTTATCCATCTGTAACATTTTATCTATTTGTACCATTATATGTTGTTGTTACATTGAGTTCTGTGTTATATTACATCTGTGTTATCTTGTATTTTTATTTATGCTATTATAGTATGCTATATTGTATGAACTGTTATACTTGTTGTATTGTCGTTTTCTTATTTACCATGTTTGTGGTGATATAGATTGTCTTACCTCTTTATTGTATGTGTTTCTATATTTTAAATTATGTGATAAAGATTTTGAGGAAGAGGAACAACCTCTTGAGTGTGAATATCCCGAGGAGGAGGAAGAGCAGCAAGCCGAAGATCAGTTCTACGATCAAGAACCATCAGATCATTCATATCCTTTGGATTGATTGTGTGAGTATGATATTACCAGGATTCTTTGGATTCGTGCAACTTGAGTTTCACGGAGGCTCTGAAGCCTGGCGTCTGTGAGAGGATAGAGACTCGGTGACGTACGTAGGGCGTCTGACTGTGACCATACGGACGGAGTTTGATGGAGTGATGATCTTTTCCACCATATTGTACTTACATGTGGAGTTGCCGCTATCTCTTAGGCGTCATTGGGGTGGTATGTTTGAGGCACCTAGTGAGATAAGCAGTGTATCGACTGCACGGACTCGTGTCTGTAGAGGGTCGAGGCATCCTGGATATCTATCACCTGAAGTTTCATCTGAGAGTGATCCTTCAGAGGGTTAGATATTTATAATGTGTACTTGGGCGCGTCTGCGTTTGTATATATTGACCTTTTACTGCTTTGTTTACTAGTATGGTTTTTAAATATTTGTAGTTGTACATTATTTGTATAACCTATGATGGAACAATTTGTATATTATGTGTGATAATAGTGTGCTTATTTTATATTCTGGGTTATTTTATCTCATAATATTTTATGTAATCGGAAAAATTTTACAACCCATGTTATTATATTACAAATGTTTTACAACTTGGGTAGATTTTATTTATCTTTATTTTATTTTCTTTATAAATGTGACATCCCCATAAGGGTGTTACATTAGTTGGTATCAGAGCCCAAGTTAGAGTCTTTTGGGGTTGTGGTTGGGTCTGTTTTTGTTTGTGCTGTGTGATTCTCTGTGATTTACTTCCGAAAGGATGTATCTATCTTTGCTTTGTTATGTTTGAAGAAAGATGTCTGGCAAAAGGGGAACACGTGCGAATGTAAATTGTACTGTGGATCCAATGATTGCGACTGCTAAAGCTATGCAACGAATGGCCGAAGTAATTACTCAGCATAACCTAAGAGCAGCTCAACAACAAGATGCTACTGCTGATGTCCTAAATTTATCTGAATTTAGGCGTAACAATCTGCCACAGTTTAGAGGCGAGGTTGATCCTGAGAAAGCGAGTCAATGGATACAAGATTTGGAGAGAATTTTTGAAGGAATGAGATGCACAGATGAGAAGAAAGTGACGTATGCAACTTTCATGCTGAGGGGATATAGAGAACATTGGTGGAGAGGAACCCGCCGGTTATTGCAGGCTGAAGGAACAGAAATTACATGGGAGGTATTTTCTGATGCGTTTCTGGAGAAGTATTTTCTTGTGAGTGCTAGACATGCCAAGGAGATGGAATTTCTTGGTTTACGTCAAGGTAATATGACTGTAAATGAGTATGCTACTAAATTTGAGAGCTTGTCTTAGTTCTCAGATTATGCTCAAACTCGACCTGATGATGCGTGGAGATTTCGGAAGTTTGAGTCAGGGTTAAGAGTGGAACTGAAGCAAGGAGTGCTATCCTTAAGAATGAATAAGTTTCATGCTTTAGTTGATGCGTGTGCACGACTCGAGGAATTGGAGCCATCACGAGATCAGAGGAATCGTAACTTTGGACCAGTAAGGTTTCAGAGGGGTGGTAGTAGTAATAATAGTCGGTTTCAGCGCAAGCCATATTCTAGACCACCAGGGAATCAACCTCAATGACCGCCAGTTGGGGGCGATACTAGTGGTAATAGAGCTGGAGAGGGGGTGGCGTTCACGCCAATATGTTTTAAGTGTGGAAAGAAAGGCCATCTTTCTACTAAATGCTCTATCAGAGGAACAATTTGTTTTAATTGCAAACAGCCTGGGCACATATCTAGGGATTGTACTCAGCCAGAGAGGAAGCCAGCTATGAGAAGTGTTCGTGCTATTCAACCAAGGTCAGGAAGTACTCAACCGAGGTCAGGAGGGCGAGTATATACTATGACTGAAACGGAAATTTCTCAGTCTGATGACTTTATTCAGGGAGAAGGTGCCATTAGAGGTAATCTTCTGACTGTGTTATATGATTCTGGTGCAACACATTCATTTATTGCATATGATTGTGTGGAAAGATTGAAGTTGCCTGTGTCTTCTCTGAATGTTAAATTGAGTGTTTCTACACCGATTGCTAAACCTGTAATTACGTCTAAGATATGTTTGGATTATCCTGTTGTTATAAAGGATCGTGTGTTTTCGGTTAACTTGATTTGTTTGCCTCTTGTAGAGATAGATGTAATTTTAGGGATGGACTAGTTATCTTCTAACCATATCCTTATAGACTGTGCAAGCAAAACCATAGTTTTTCCTAAGGAAGAAAAGTCTGGATTCTTGACTGCTGTTAAAGTCAAGTCATTATTAAGAGAGAGAGCACAGGGATATATGTTATTGTCTTCTCTAGAAGTCAAGAATGAGAAAGATGTGAATACTATTCCTGTTGTTAATGAGTTTCCAGAAATTTTTCCTGATGACGTACCTGGTTTGCCACCTGAAAGGGAGATTGAGTTTTCAATTGATTTAGTACCGGGAGCAGGTCCTATCTCAATTGCGCCATACCGAATGTCGCCAGCAGAGTTGGTGGAGCTGAAACAACAATTGGTGGATTTGTTGGAGAAGCAGTTTGTGCGACCTAGTGTTTCACCATGGGGGGCACCAGTGCTTTTGGTCAAGAAGAAGGATGGAACTTCTCGACTTTGCGTGGACTGTCGTCAGTTAAACAAGGTGACTATTAAGAATAAATATCCGCTTCCAAGAATTGACGATTTGATGGATCAGTTGAAGGGAGCAGTGGTATTTTCCAAAATAGATCTGAGATCGGGTTATCACCAGATTCGTGTTAAGGGGGAAGATGTACCTAAAACAGCTTTTTGAACTTGTTATGGACATTATGAGTATCAGGTAATGCCATTTGGGGTGACGAATGCTCCTGCCATATTTATGGATTATATGAACAAGATTTTTCGTCCGTATCTAGACAGATTTGTCGTTGTTTTCATCGATGACATTCTGATCTATTCTCAATCTAAGGAAGAGCATGCTGAACATCTCGGTATTGTTCTTTAGATTTTGAAGGAAAAGAAGCTGTATGCGAAATTGGCGAAGTGTGAGTTTTGGTTGGAGGAAGTTCAATTTTTAGGTCACGTGATTTCCAAAGAAGGTATTGCGGTAGACCCATCGAAAATGGAGACTGTTTTACAGTGGGAAAGGCCTAAGACAGTGACGGAAGTTCGAAGTTTTGTTGGACTTGCTGGATATTACCGGAGGTTTATCGAAGGTTTTTCCAAGATTGCTGGACCGCTTACGCAGCTCACGAGGAAAAGTCAAGTTTTTGAGTGGACGGAAGAACGTGAAACCACTTTCCAAGAATTGAAGAGGAGGTTAACAACTACACCAGTGTTGATCTTACCGGATTCTAACAGAGCTTTTGATGTGTATTGTGATGCTTCTTACCAAGGGTTAGGATGCGTATTAATGCAAAACCGGAATGTAGTGGCGTATGCTTCTCGACAGTTGAAGGTTCATGAGAGGAACTATCCAGCACATGATTTAGAATTGGCCGTAGTGGTTTTTGCACTGAAAGTGTGGAGGCATTTTCTGTATGGAGCAATGTTCAATGTCTTTAGCGATCACAAGAGTTTGAAGTACTTGTTTGATCAGAAAGAATTGAATATGGGGCAAAGGCGATGGTTGGAATTTTTAAAGGATTATGACCAGGAAAAGCTAATGTGGTAGCTGACGCCTTGAGCAGAAAGGTGATTAGTGTTTCGGCGATGATGATAAAAGAGGAAGAATTGATTAATAAATTCTGAGATTTGTGGTTATTAGTGGAATTTGTTCCTGGAAGAATTCGCCTATGGAAGGTGGTGATCATAAATGAATTTCTTGATGTAGTCCGAGATAAACATAAGGAAGATCCGTTTTTACAAAATAAAAGGGAATTGTTAAAGCAAGGTCATAAGGCAACGGTAGAAGAAGGAGCAGATGGAATTTTAAGGTTCAAAGGAAGAATCTGTATGCCTGATGATTCTGAGCTGAAGAAGGGGATCCTAGATGAAGCTCATACTAGTGATTTGAGTTTGCATCCAGGAATGACCAAGATATACCAAGACTTAAAGAAGTTGTTTTGGTGGCCAAGGATGAAAAGAGGCATAGCGGAACGTGTGGAGTCTTGTCTGGTTTGTCAGAAAGCGAAAGTGGAACATCAGAGACCAGCTGGTATCTTGCAACCGTTAGCTATTCCAGAGTGGAAGTGGGATAGTATCTCAATGGATTTCGTTACTGGATTGCCAAAGACGAGGAAAGGTCATGATTCGATATGGGTTATAGTCGATAGACTTACGAAGTCGGCTCATTTCTTGCCAATTAATATTAAGTATTCGTTAGAAAGATTAACCCAATTATACATCAGTGAGATTGTTAGACTATATGGTGTGCCTATATGTATAGTTTCTGATAGAGATCCGAGGTTCACATCGAGGTTCTGGTGAAGTTTACAAGAAGCCATGGGAACTAAGTTGCGGTTGAGTTCAACTTATCATCCGCAAATTGATGGTCAGACAGAGAGAACTATACAGTCTTTGAAAGATCTATTGCGAGCCTGTGTATTGGAGCAACGAGGGAGTTGCGATGAATTTTTATCTTTGATAGAATTCACCTACAACAATAGTTTTCACTCGAGTATAGGGATGGCACCCTATGAGGCATTGTATGGAAGACGATGTCGAACACCTTTGTGTTGGTATCAAGATGGGGAGAGTATGACTATTGGACCAAATCTTGTACAATAGACTACAGAAAAGGTAAAGATGATACAAGAGAAGATGAAGACAATGCAAAGCAGACAAAAGAGTTATGCTGATAAACGAAGACGACCTCTTGAATTTGAGGAGGGTGAGCATGTGTTTTTAAGAGTGACTCCTACGACCGGTGTCGGAAGAGTTATTAAATCTAAGAAGCTTACTCCTATGTTCATTGAACCGTATCAGATTATCCGTCGAATAGGTCCTGTAGCGTATCAAATTGCTTTGCCGCCTTTTCTATCCAATCTGCATAATGTATTTCATGTATCCCAGCTAAGGAAATATATTCTGGATCCGATGTATGTTATACAACCAGATGAAGTACAGTTGAAGGAGAATCTGACTTACGAGACTTTACCTATTAGAATAGAGGACAGAAAAGTAAAGCAGCTTCGAGGGAAGATGATCGAATTGGTGAAGGTCATATGGAATGATGTGACAGGTGATGCTACCTGGGAGTTGGAAGACAAGATGAGGGAGCAATATCCTCATTTGTTCTAAGGAATAACAAATTTCGAGGACGAAATTTTTGTTTGTTGGGGAGAGTTGTAACACCCTAAACTTTTGGGTGAATTACCGTTGTGTCCCGAATGTACTGTTTTCTGTTTTTCAACTTTAGGATAAATGACCGTTATATCTTTTTTGTATTATTTGTTGTTTTTCTATATGAAATACTGTTTTATTTTACTATCTGTGATTTTATTTGAACTTTTTGTGTGATTTGCTCCGAGACAGAAAATAATATTTTTCTGGTCTGGAGAAATCTTATTTTAATTATTCTGAGTTAGGGGATCTTACTAAACCTAATTCTCAATGATACGATTAGTAATCTTTTAATTTTTAGGATTTAATCGTATAATAAAATAATTTTATATTATTATAATATTATTTTATTAGTCAAGACAAATAAGAGGTAATGGACTTGGAAATATTTTGCGGGACCCACGTTTAGCGAAACAGTTAAAGTTTTGGAGTAGTAGCTTAATGACTAGGCTTAATTAGTGACAAGGCTTAATGACTAGGCTTAATGACAAGGCTTGGGTTAGCTGATGAGAGCTAAGCTTGGTGATCAAGTTTTAATCCTCACCATTCATCAATTCTAAGGGTTGGATGGAGCCAACCAAGTGGACACCTCCTTGCCATTGAAGTCTACGGCCATATAGCTCCTTGGAGGGTAATTATCACTAAATTTTCTAACACTTTCTCTCTTCTCTCTCTTCCAAAAATACCAAACTCCATTGATGTCTTTTTGAAGGTCTATTCGGCCAAGCACCATTCTTCATCATCCATCCACCCAAAATTTCCTCTAACCTACTTTTCTAAACCTAAACACAATTCTAAGAATATCTCTAGTTGAGAGTTCTTGCAAAATCCATCATCTTGAGCTTGAAAACCTACTTGGAAGATTTTACCTAGAAGGTGAAAAATCCTTGTTTTTCATTTCTAAATTCTTTTTCAAGGTTCTAAGCCATGATTGATCCATGGTTTAAGTTTTCTTTCATGTTAGTAACTTGTAGAAATTTGTTTAAGCTTGATAGGTGTCTTGGACGGGTGAAAATCGAAACCCTAGAAAGGAGTGAAAGAGTGGTTGTCTTCACTTAAGGTAAGAGGAAGACTTGAATCTTATCATCCTTGGGTGGTGGTAAGAAAATGGAATTGTTTGTGATTGTAGAATCCATAAGGATTCATTTGTGTGTTTGTTTTAATAGCTTTCCTATTTGTGATTTGTATTAATATGTATGTCTACAAGCTTTAAAAATATTGTATGTGTTATAAATGCATGGATAATTAGTAGGATGTGAATAACATGCTAAAGTTTGCATGAGTGTTCGAAAGAACACAAAATCAAGGCTCACGGCCTCAACCTAAAATGGGAACCAAAATGTTCTCAACAATTTTCTAAAAGAGTGATTTAATTGACTTAGGTAAAATGACAAAGTACAATATGATTTAGAAGAAGAAAAATGATCGAAAGATCAAATATCAAAGTTTTGGTAATTTCGGCCAACATGCCTAAGTTGAATGTTTTGATTTCTAAAAAAATTATTTTCAATCAAGGTTAAGGAATAAGGCTAAAAGGAATTTTATTACAATGAGTTTTGAGGAAATAAAATGATTAGATTAAGTTAAAGAAGTTGAAACTAATGATTTTAATGTTTAAAAGGAAATACAGTAGCTTTTGTAAAATTTCTAACTTAGAGCTCATTTTATATTTTGAAGAACGTTAGTAGTTTTCAAAAGTATAATTAAATGGTTATAATATAAATAAAAGGAATTTTTACGAAAACTTAGAAAACCATTGTTATACATTTTCTAAGCAACATACTATCAATTTTTGCTAAAAACAAACAAATAAGATAAAAAAGATATCCAATATAATTTATACGGTATGAAAAATATTCTACGTAGTTCAAATATATTAAATATTATTTTTTGTTTATTTAAATAGTGATTTTTTTTAAGGAAAGCGGACAAGAAAATAATTTAAAATTCTTACGCGATTGAGAAAATTTTTGAAAAACAGTACGCAATTTCAAAAACAGTAAAATATGTTTACGTGATTTAAAAACATTTGTAAAAATGATGAAATTTTGAAAACGCGATAAAATTTCTACGCGATTGACAAAAACAAAGAAGTTTTTACCGTCGGGCCAAAGTGGTGGACCCTACAGATTGTGAAAAACAAAGACTATCAAAGGGACATCACGTATATATATGAAATTTGCCAGTGAGGGCATATTGGTAATTTTTTCCATTGAGGGCATATTGGTAATTTTATCATGCATTGAGTTGTGCTAATTTGGTTGATAATTGGTGGATTGATTGATGAGGTGAATTACATCGTGTTGTCTGTGTGATAAGCGTAGTGTGATTCAAACTTGAATGAACTTGGAGACATTAGTGTACGGATTATTCCATTTGTGGATAGTTGGTCGCTCCTCTCCCTGGTAACTCGGCAACACACTAATGGACTCGACACGCACTATACTTAATCAAGATCTTGTGAAATCTATTTAGTACAAGCCTGTAGTGACACGACGTTATGATAGTGTGCTACACCACGACGTTTTGACAGTGGGCAATAGATGCAACGTGAGACAGCGAAATAGTTATGGGCAATCGACGGTACTAATAGATTTTGCGGGTCATTCTCTCGATGTCTGTGTTTTTAGCTCCATGGAGTAGGGTTGAGTCACATTTCATATACTATTATGTCATACATTTTAATGTTATTTATCTATAACATTTTATCCATCTGTAACATTTTATCTATTTGTACCATTATATGTTGTTGTTACATTGAGTTCTGTGTTATATTACATCTGTGTTATCTTGTATTTTTATTTATGCTATTATAGTATGCTATATTGTATGAACTGTTATACTTGTTGTATTGTCGTTTTCTTATTTACCATGTTTGTGGTGATATAGATTGTCTTACCTCTTTATTGTATGTGTTTCTATATTTTAAATTATGTGATAAAGATTTTGAGGAAGAGGAACAACCTCTTGAGTGTGAATATCCCGAGGAGGAGGAAGAGCAGCAAGCCGAAGATCAGTTCTACGATCAAGAACCATCAGATCATTCATATCCTTTGGATTGATTGTGTGAGTATGATATTACCAGGATTCTTTGGATTCGTGCAACTTGAGTTTCACGGAGGCTCTGAAGCCTGGCGTCTGTGAGAGGATGAGACTCGGTGACGTACGTAGGGCGTCTGACTGTGACCATACGGACGGAGTTTGATGGAGTGACGATCTTTTCCACCATATTATACTTACATGTGGAGTTGCCGCTATCTCTTAGGCGTCATTGGGGTGGCATGTTTGAGGCACCTAGTGAGATCAGCAGTGTATCGACTGCACGGACTCGTGTCTGTAGAGGGTCGAGGCATCCTGGATATCTATCACCTGAAGTTTCATCTGAGAATGATCCTTCAGAGGGTTAGATATTTATAATGTGTATTTGGGCGTGTCTGCGTTTGTATATATTGACCTTTTACTGCTTTGTTTACTAGTATGGTTTTTAAATATTTGTAGTTGTACATTATTTGTATAACCTATGATGGAACAATCTGTATATTATGTGTGATAATAGTGTGCTTATTTTATATTCTGTGTTATTTTATCTCATAATATTTTGTGTAATCGGAAAAATTTTACAACCCATATTATTATATAACAAATGTTTTACAACTTGGGTAGAATTTATTTATCTTTATTTTATTTTCTTTATAAATGTGACATCCCCATAAGGGTGTTACACAAGAAGGCGGAGAGGAGCAGATTCCTGCTGAGGAGGCTGAGTTCTGATTTGATAGCAATCAGATCTAGTTTCTTTGGGTATGTGAGGTTGCAGTTTCATGGAGGAGCTGGTTCCTGGTGCATTAGTCCTAATGAGGAGGGACTTATCTATCAGGGACATTTGAAAGTTAATATGAGTAGGATCTTTGATGGAGATCCTTTCTTTTCTGTTACTATATATGTACATGAAGAATTTCTATTATCTATTTGGCAATATTGGGGCGGTCGTTACCAAGTCCCATCTGAGATCAGTATTGTATCGTTTGCTCGGTCACCTGTCCGTAGGACGACACTTCAACTAGGATTCCTACCTTCTAAAGAATCTGAGGCTGATCCCGAGAAGGACCCATCTGAAGGTTCTGCTGTTTAGGTGTACTTGGGCTAGTATGGTAATGTATAAATGTTTAAATACTTTTGAGAACTTGGTCTGTATATAAATAAGTTTGACGATACTTATGTGATGTATATGATATAAATTATTTATGATGATATAAATATTTTTATTTTCTACTAAGTTTATTTTATCGATATCAAGAAATTTTACAACTCGTATTTTGATTACATAATATATTTTTAACTTGGGAAGTAATTCGGTAATAATTAATATAAAATATGATAGATACCCTACAGTGGGTGTTACAGGAATGAATAAAGAAACCTTCAGTTTTATTGTTTCAGCATCTTTTGACCATTTTCCTTCCTCCACAATAGACAGGCTTCCACTTTTTCCAGCTGTTGAAGATGACCTATCTGTACTAGATTTTCTAGTAACCTCATGAGACCTGGTAATACTAACTCCCTTATTTTCATTTGTGGTAGAAATCGAAGATACCTTGATAAGAAAGAAGGAGTATGGGCCAAAGATGTCTTTGGCACACTCTTCAGCGCCACAGCTGGTGATCCAGAGGCAGAACCCTGAAAGAGCAAGGATAACACATAAGTAAATGTGTACCTCTTCAAATATTTCAAAAGGAATATGGTAAGGACTGGAAAGTATAGATGTATATTGTGGAGACTAGCTCCTTAATGCATAGATAAACCTCTAAATTATAGCCAGGAAACACAGAACAATAACAAAAAGGAAACAACGAAAAAGATAACAAAGGGATCCCAAACACCAGGGCACACCCTAACCCATGCCTCTCTAATATCCTCGATTCTCTCCTCCCCTCTCACACCCCCCATGTTAGGCAAAGTTCACAAGGTGAAAGAGGAAGACTTTATTAGCTTAAGACTTATTTCATCGTAACGAGGCTGGTCAAGATAATGTACATAAAGGCTTCAGTATGTCCAATAAAATGTAGAACATCCAGGACAAAAGAAGAATACTATCTCTGTTCGTCTAGGCATTATAGGCTTCCCAGCAAACAATTCTGCAAGAATACAACAAGCACTCCACAAGTCCACAGCGACTCCATAATCTGTAGCTCCAAGTAAAAGTTTAGGTGGTCGGTACCACAAGGTTACAACATGACTTGTTAAAGGCTGCCTGACGAGCGCCGAACTCAATCAAAATTATAACCGAAGTTATTACCTAAACTTGTAGTATAGTGAACAACACCGGATCGTCTCCTCAAGGATCGTAGATGCAATTTGATCAAATCAAGTGAAAGTTAGAAAAAGGGGGGTTTTGATGGTTCAAGGATCGCAATGACAGGATTTAAAGAGAAATAACAATTAAAAGAACAGTCAATTCAGAAATCTATCTGAGATTGGGTGGATTCAATCATAGACCTTTCAACAAAACACCTGAAATACATTTGAATGGTTAACTTGGATCTAACCGAGATCTCTCGCATCGATCCATAATTCATACTAGACAATCGTCCATAATTCAATTGACAAGTGATAAACACAAATCTGCAATCGCACCATTCATGTAAATATATGTCAATTTAAGCACCGAATTCAATTAACCTAGGCACAAACCAGTAACCTAACCTCTTCAATTACGTGATTAGTTTAGATCAATCAGTTCTAAGTTTCATCACAAATCTCAATCTTCGCTTCATCACAATACTTAATCTTAAACCAAGATCAAATCGATCAAACATAAACAGAATCACCATTCATGCATTCAAGATCAAGAGAACAAAGAAGAAGAGAAGAGGAATTCAAATATAAATCAAATACATTACATAACCAAGGTCTCAAGAATCCAAGCCACAATCTCTTCAAGAGTCCCGAATTGACTAGAAGTGACTTAGCTCTCCATTACAATGAAGGAAAAATATACAAGAACTATGAAAAGCTATTTCTAACACCAAGTGTATGTTGTGTTTAGAGCTCTCCTCATGCTTCCTTTTATAGAGGATTCAGAGTAGTAGTAGATGGGTAGATGAGATTAGTAGGTGGAATTAATAGGTGAGCTTGGTAGGTGAACTTGGTAGGTGAGCTTGGTAGGTGAACTTGGTAGGTGAGCTTCCTTGTCTCCGAAAGTATTCATTGCTGAACTCATTGATTTCGTCATTTTTGAGCCAAATGGTCTTCATGAAAGTTCTAGGAAATTGTCTAAGCTTTCCAATGGCTCTGGAAGCACCCAAAAATTCGTCCTACAGCCCAAGATATGACCCAATTACTACAGACTGCTCAGGACCAGTTTCAGCACCTCTGTTTTGACTTTCAGACCCAATATCTCCATCAAGGAGCCCGAATCAAGTTTTGTGTTTGTCATGAAAGTTGTACATATGGGTCTTAACTTTCAGATCACCAATTTTCAGCCCATTCTATAAACCCAAACTCGAATTATGTTCTGGTTACTACACACTGTTCGGGTTCCAGTTCACAAATCCCGTATTCTGATTTCCATGCCCAATTAGCTCCACTAGATGTCTGAATTTGACTTCGAGCTCTTCATCAAAGTTGTAGAGCTCTCTTTTATCTTTCCTACAAGGTAAAATTCATAATTATCAGACATTTAGAACTCAAGATATGGCCAAATACAGAAACAGTGTAAGACTCGAATAATGCTGAAAAATCAATTAAGTCCGATTCGAGTTCAAACTTACAAAACATAATCAAATTCACAATTAAGTACATGAAGAGTGTAAATGACTAATAATGAGGGTTTCTTAATGAATAAAATATGTGATTATCAAATTCCCCACACTTAGCTTTTTGCACTCCTGGGCAAAACATATAAAACTAAAGTTAGAAGACAAAGACAAACGACACAAACTTAAAAGTTAAAAACTCTAAAGGACTCAATGAAGCAAGAAGAGCAACAAGAAATTCAAGGGATCAAAGCATAAATGAGGTAACATTTCTTCACATCTCAAACCAACAAGCAAGGAAACTTCCGTTGAAAAGAATGAATTAAGAATGATGGATCTTCATAAGATTCCCTCTCAATCTCTCAAGTGTTTAAAAGGTAGGTATTTCACTCAATTCAACCCATGAAAATTGCACTACCATAAGCTTGCTTATCTTCTACTTCTCCACTACTCAAAACACATGCACACACAAATCATGAGGACTTTATTCAAGGTTGTAGTGAGGTCAAGGTAACAAAGAGGATAAAATGGATATGAGAAGATAAATACCAAAGAGAATAAAAGCAAATGAGAAATGAGTTCAAATAACGAGCATAAAAGTTCATCTCAACTCTAATGTATATCCCTTTACATATTCATTTCCCAATCCTTTTCTTTCTTTTTTTTTTATATATATGAACATAACTATATACATACATTTCTCTTTTTTTTTTTTTTTTTTTTTTAGGCACTCTTTCTTTTCTTTTCTTTCTTTTTTTTTTTTTTTCAACAACCATTTTGTACAAACACCCCCACACTTGTTCAAAAACTCATCCATTAACCAGGCTAATGTTCTTTTATTCCCTAAGGTACAGTAAGAACACGATTTTTCATTTAAGGCACATAATGAGCTAGAAACAAGGAATGGTCAAATAAGCTCAAAGGGGTTAAGCAAAGGAAAATATACAAGGTTGACAGAATTAGAGAATTTTCGAGAGGTCAAAAGAGTGCTTGATATCATATTGAAAACAAAGTTGGCTATTTGGTTAAACTAGCTAAGAAAGAGGGCCTCAATCATGTTCATGCATGCAAGTGAAATGTAGCCTCAAAAAGAATCAAAGCAAGTTCTAGAGTGGTCATTAACATGAGTGAAAATCACACAAGAAAGAAGAGAATGGCATAAATGTTGAATCCATCCATTAGGCTCAAAATCTCACAAGGTATGCATTCATCAAACTCAATTCATCAATTCAATCATCCATCACCAAGCATATCAGTTCAAGAAGGGAGAAAAATTATTCAATCATGCAATGAACCTTTTTTTTTTTTTTTTTAACAAACGAAAAGAAACAGAAACATGCTAAAATCTCTCCCCCACACTTAATATAAACATTGTCCTCAATGTGAAAGAAAGAGATAGAAAAGAGCAACACAACCTGATAAGAAGTGAATCAACGCTAAGCAGAAAAGAAACACACTGTCAATGCCGCATCAGACCCTGAAAAGAAATCAAACAAGAAAACGTTAGTACTTCCACAAGTCAATACTAATTAATTACTACCTAAAAAACTCCTTACTCTGCCACCGATTAAGATGCGTCTCAAGAGTAAAATTACTCCTTACTCTGCCATCACTAATTGGTTTAATAAGTCCATGACAATCATATCATACTAAACAAAACAACAAATTTTTTTTTTTTTTTTTTAAATCAAACCCATTAAAGAGAAAGTTTCAGATCGGGCTCTTGTTTCTTGTTACTTCCTTCGCTTCCTCGTTGACCAATCTATCTGAGCTAATACCTGATCAGGTACATACTCAAAAGCTTCTAATTTATCAATGAGCTCATCAATAGTGGAGGCAGAGATAAGAAGTTGTCTTGCCGAAGGAGTGATAAATTTCTGTTCCACAGCTTTGTCAAGAAAAAATAACAGAAGATCAAAGAAATTATTAACATTCAACAAACCAATGAGTTTATGGTGGATGTTCAGTTCGGCCCAAGAGACAATTTGAAAAATTTCTTCCAAAGTACCAAAACCACCTGGTAAGGCAATGAATGCATCAGAGTGTTCAAGCATTATCTTCATGCGTTCATGCATTGATGATACCTTAAGTTCCTCCCCAATTGTCTTTCCAAAGGATGTTCATTGAGCTAAAGGTTCAGAATGATACCTAGAACCCGACCGTCTCTTACAAAGGCAAAGAAAGTGATACAGCCCCCATTAACCCACGACAACCTCCCCCATATACAAGATGAATATTCCTCGCAGCAAGTGATCGACCAAGAGTGCTAGCTGCGTTTACAAACTCTAATCCCTTCCCATAACTCGACCCACAAAAACACACACATTTTTGAGGTTACGAATAGAAGGCCCCATTCTATACTCTTCCTCCCTTTGAGTGTTTCTGAGTTTGAAGGAAAATGGAGTGTTTAAATAGGAAAAAGAATGGAAAGGGGAATAATTGCACCTATGAGGGTAGGTTGGCGGTTGTCAGAAAAGGTTGAAATTAAGAGACACAGAATCTTTTTTTTTTTTTTTTTTTTTTTTTTTTTTTGACTTCAAGAAAACCATCAAGGTAAAGAAGTCTAGAAACCCCTGAAGGACCCCGCTCAAAGGATCGTCTCAGTACAAAAATCAAAATACAACAAAATGATACAAAGATAAAAGAAATAGAAAATGATGACATACCCAGTATGTACAGTTCCATGGCGTATCTTTATACTGCGCGTCATGAGTGCAGTAGACATCACGTCCTTTTTTTTTTTTTTTTTTTTTTTTTTTTTTTTTGAAATTGTTAAAAAAAAACTTGATGAAAGATGAGTGTATACTTACGTAAGATTGGGATGGAGGTAGTCGCTTCTTTCGGCTTTGTGCCAAAGCATTGTTGACCAAGATTCGACCCATTCAAGACCAACAAGAACATAGGCTCCCAAAAGGGACAAGTGGCCATAATACGACCGGCGCCTCACATGTGGGATACAATCTACCTTCTTTGTTTTTCAATTAAGAAGGCTGGATCAGGATGCATGCATTTCCCCATTCACGGTTTGTGTTACCAAAGCCAACCCTAAGAAGTATACATTTTTTTTTTCATTTTTTTTTCTCATTTTTTTTTTTCGTAAAATGCCATGAAGAAGAAGAAGAAGAAGATGATATGTACAGATTGTTTGTGGATATGGCTCACATCTGCCTCTGGTTTAACGTCCAAGAACGCTTAAACGTCTTCTATGAGTCGAGGATAAGCTTCCCATCCAATTTTCTTATAAATTGGCAAACAGGGTCTTTTAGAGTCGATTCCCAAGATCGTAGCGTTGTTGTTCATCCTTGAAGAGATTCCACAATTTAAGAATTTCTCGATGCACCAATCCACAAGAATGCGTCTCAAGAGTCAATAAGATATCATCTAATGACTCCTTACTCACCCATTCTTAATGAAGAAAATTTTATCTTCTCTATTTGCGGAAACCATCCCCTTAGTACGACATCGCTTGTTACAGCTTCCATCGTCCACATTTGTGACAGACTTGTAACCTTTTTGCTCTTCTCCTTTTAGAATATGAACTTCTTCCAAGACCGGGGCATATATGAGTCAAATGAAATTGAGGACTCACCGCTAATCGGACCTTTGCTTCAATTATCCAACAGACATCTTCTCGGCATACCCTTATGCATTAACATTCTCAATCTCTCACATCGAACTTTGTAGATTTTTCTCGAGCATTTTGAGGAAGAGAAGGAAAATGTTTTCTCGTGTTTGAAAGAATGACATCCATTTTGAAGGAGAAGAAGGGTTCAGCTTATTTTGGGAAATCGAAGAATAAACCGACTCAAGAGTCACGGAGTACCGTATCCGCCACTTAACCGCAACGCAAAGAACTCAAGAACTTGGTTTTCCAGAATGATTGAGTCTTTGTCCATTAACCTTAAGCGCATTACCATTCCTAGGATCCTCGATCGATGCCGAGAGGATACGCGTGTCCGACAACAAAAGAACCACGCCACCTAGATCTCAATTTTCCAAGGAGTAGGTGTAGATGATAATCTCAAAGCGTAACTTTTTGACCAATTTCCGCAGCTTTTGCAAAAGGTGTAACAGACCTTTAATAAAGTAGGCCAATAAAATCCATACCGCAAGATTTTCGCAGCTTGTTGTCGCCGAAGAAAAATGACCTCCACATGCTTCGAGCGACTCTACCTACCTCATTGTCAGCACACAAATTTTTTTTTTTTTTTTTTTTTTTTCTTTTTTTTTTTTTTTTTTTTTTTTTTTTTTTTTTTTTTTTTTTTTTTTTTATTCATAATGCGGATGGAGAAGGTTCATCACCTCCACTTCGCATTCTCTCGGAAGTTCATGATACTGTTTGAGGCGGTGTCCATTTACGATGAAAGCTTTGGCAAAGTTGACCTCACTTTTAATCCGAACAAAGACTGTAAGGAAAAACATTAGTAACAATAAATGGTCCATCCCATCTAGACCTTAATTTACCGTGCATGAGTCGGAGGCGGGAGTTATAGAGGAGAACTTTTTGACCAATCTCAAATGTTTTCCTCGAATCAACTTATCATGGAAGGCTTTGGTCTTCTCCTTATAAAGTTTGGAATTTTCATATGCCTCCAAGCGGATCTCCTCCAATTGTCAGAATGCAGCTTCCTCTCCAAACCTCGTTTGATCTAGGTCCAAGTTGCACCTTTTCACCGCCTGCACGTTGCTCGATGCTCAATTTCCACCCCAGTAGGTGGCAGTTTTTCCAAAAATAATCCGATACGGAGACATCCCGATTGGTGTCTTATAAGCAAATCCGGTAAGCCCATAAAGCATCCTCAAGCCTCTTGCTCCAAATTCCCTTTCGTTAGGTTGAACTGCTTTCTCTGGAGTATCCGCTTAATTTCTCTCGTTGGAGACCTCGGCTTGCCCATTGGTTTGGGGGTGGTAAGGTGTAGAAACCTTGTGTTGGACTCCATACTTCTTCATCAAAGCCTCCATGCTTCGATTGCAAAAATGTGAACCTTGATCACTAATGATGGATCTCGGACTCCAAACCTACATAAAATCAGGATCTAATAAAATCCACAACAACTTTAGAATCATCATCCGAGTGGCCTTAGCCTCCACCCATTTAGATACATAATCCACAAGAAGCGTAATGTAAACAAAACCAAATGATACAGAAAAGGACCCATAAAGTCAATACCCCAAACATCAAAAATCTCACGAGAATAATAAGGGTTTCGGGGCATTTCATTCCTACGAGAAGTATTCCCTGTTCTCCGGCATTGATCACAAGATTTGCAAAACATATATGCATCATGAAATAGAGGGCCAATATAATCCGTAGTCTAAAACTTTTCTAGCAAATCCGTTGAGGACCGAAGTGGCCGCCACATGCAAGTTTATGACAAAAGCTAAGTATGGAATGGAATTCATCATCGTGCACACACCTCCTAATTACTTGGTCACCGCAAAATCTCCATAAGTAAGGATCATCCCACACATAATACTTTGACTCACTTTTCAATTTATCAATCTTAGCCTTAGTGAAATGTGCGTATTGCTTTAGCAACTAAGAAATTAATCAAATCAAGAAACCAAGGGATGTTGCCTTGCAACTTGAAAAGTCGCTCATCGTGGAAAACATCATGGATGGGAAAACATCTCGCCTCCCTTTCAATTCGACTCAAGTGATCACCACCAAATTCTCCGCTCCACTCTTGTCACGGATCTCAATATCAAACTCCCGGAGGAGCAACATCCACCTAATCAACCTGGGCTTGGCATTGGGCTTTTTCAGAGAAACTTCAATGCCGCATGATCCGAAAACACAACCACTCGGAACCAAGCAAATATGATCGAAATTTATCTAAAGCAAAAACAATTGCTAAAAGTTCCTTTTCGGTTGTGGTGTAGTTGATTTGTGCAGATCTAAAGTTCTCGAAGCATAGGAAATGACATGAGATACTTTACCGACCCTTTGTGCAAGAACAGCCCCCAATGCATAATTAGAGGCATCACACATCAACTCAATGGAAGTGTCCAATCCTATGGTTGGATGATAGGTGTACTGGTCAATGCCTCGCTTCAATTGATTGAAGGCATCCCGGCACTTCTTGTCAAAGTGAAACTCCACATCTTTTTGCAGTAAGTTGGATAGCGGAAGTGCAATTTTGCTGAAATCCTTTATGAACCGCCGATAGAAACCTCGCATGACCAAGGAAAGAACGAATCTCCCGCACGCATGTGGGGTAAGATAGGCATGAAATAACATCTATTTTTGCAGATCTACCTCAATACCCTCACGAGATATCACATGCCCTAAGACTATACCTTGTTCTACCATGAAATGACATTTCTCAAAATTTAGAACGAGGTTAGTCTTAATGCATCTATGCAAGACCTGAGCCGACTATCTAAACATGCATCAAAGGAAGATCCATAGACAAGAAAATCATCCATAAATACGTCCATGCAATTTTCTAAAAATCGAAAAAATACTTACCATACACCTCTCGAAAGGTGCCCGGAGCATTGCATAGACCAAAGTGGCATCCTCCCGTATGCAAATGTGCCAAATGGACAAGTGAAAGTAGTCTTCTCTTGGTCTTCTCGGGGCTATATGAATCTGAAAATAGCCCGAATATCCATCCAGAAACAATAATGTGACTTGCCGCCTAACCGCTCCAACATCCGATCAATGAATGGCAAATGCGGAAATGATCCTTTCTCGGTAGCCTGGTTGAGCCGCCTATAATCAATGCAAACTCGCTAACCGTTTTGAACTCGTGTGGGCACAAGCTCATTGTTCCGATTCGCAACCACCGTGACCCCGCATTTCTTGGGAACCACTTGCACGGGCTCACCCATTGACCGTCGATATGGGATAAATAATGCCACTTGAAGTAGCTTTGTAACTTCCTTCCTCACCACATCTAGAATCGTGGGATTTAGTCTCCTTTGGGGGCTCTAACCGGTTTGATCCCTTCTTCCAATAAAATCTTATGCATGCATGTGGAGGGACTAATACCAGAATATCCGCAAGAGTCCATCCGATGGCTTGCCTATTCTCGCCTCAAAATCTGCAGTAATTTTTCTTCTTGATCGTTTGTAGGTTTTTAGCAATGATCACCTAAGTTGTCTCACCATCTCCCAAATATGCATATTTAAGATGGTCCGTAAAGTCTTCAACTCCAAGGATGGAGGTTGTACAATGGAAGGTAACAAGTGATCTCAAACAGCCTAACTCAAAGAACATTAATTTCAAAGATGGTACCGACTCTCATTCTCAATTGTTGCATCATCAAGCCACTGTATCATTACTCATAACAGTAATAAATCTCAAGACATGCAAAGACATGGTTCAACATCACAAGTGGCACATGTATCACAAGAAACAGAACCAAGATAGTCAACAATATCGTGGAATTCAAAGATATAAATCAAGATAGACATCATCAACCAAAGATCTCAATCATATCAACATGGAAAATGTAATGCTCCTCTGTGGGGTGTCTCATGGCATCAAAAATGTTAAATTGTACCAAATCGTCGCCAAACTCCATAGAAAGGGTGCCGCATGCACGTCTATCTTGGTCTTGGCGGTCTTGAGGAATGGTCTCGCCTAGAATCAATGGAGCATGGTTTGTTGGAGACTCATCTTCCATGTCCGTAATGTAGAAATCTGCCGGAAAAATCAACTCATTCACCCGAACTAACACATCTTCCAAAGACACCTCAGGATGAGCAAGGGGCTCTATTCGCCAACCGAATCACGATACCAATGGGTTGCAAAGTACCGATGTTTAAACACTTATACACCGACACGGGCATGACATTGATCGAAGCACCCAAATCTAGCATTGCATGCTCAAATCTAGAGTTGCCAATTGTGCAAGAAATTGTGAAGGTTCCAGGATCTTTGCATTTCTCGTGGCATGCTTGCGTAATCATTGCGTAAACATTTCTTCCCATGCCGATCTTCTCATCCCCTTTCAACCTTCTCTTATGAGTGCACAACTCCTTGAGAAATTTAGCATATTTTGGAATTTGCTTGATTGCATCTAGGAGGGGAATATTGATTTCCACTTTCCCGAATGTCTCCATGACTTCTTTTTCCATTTCTCGCTTGCATTGTTCTCTTGATTGTGTGATCCTATTTGGAAAAGGTAATGGAATGGCAACATCTGAATTCTCTCGCAATTTTCTTCAAGTGGGACAGATTTCCTGACCGAATTATCCATTTCCTGGCCGTTTTTGGTCAATTTCTCGATTGTTTGTAAGGTTGGAACATCAACTTCTTTGCCACTTCTCAAGGTAATTGCACTTACGTTGCCTCTTGGATTGTTGATCAAGCTTGTGAAGGCAATTGCCTAGAACCTTGACTCTTTAGCTCGCTCACAAAGTGGTTGCCACCGCCCAATTTGAGTTTGTAAATTCTCGAATGTTGGCACCGACGTTCACTGAACCGAATGTTATTTGTGGCCATTTGTTTCATCGTGTCTTCCAATGATGGCTCACCGGAGTGGATTGGATGCATCACCGCCGAATGTGTTGCGTTGTCTGAATGCAGGGGGTATTTGTTGGTATTTGTTGCTTGGACCTGTACCTTGGTATCTAAATTGTTGTTGCTGCTGGTGGGGCTGTTGTTGCTGGCTAGGATTCCCATATCTCAAATTGGGATGGTCTCGCCAACCAGGATTATAAGTACTAGAAAATGGATCATATCTAGATTGTTGCTGTTGTTGCTGATATTGGGGTCTACCAGGAAAAACACCACCGCAAAGAACACATTGATCCGGAAAGACGGACCCTCTTCCCCGAAGTGTAGGGGCATGAATCAAGAGGGATGAGATGAATTAGAGCAAATTCCACACACCGATGCAAATCATCCGCATGGGTGGTTGTTGACCCACCGCTATCCGTCTTACCAAAGAAGTCAATTCATCTAGTCTCGTGTTCCATTCTTTGTTGGTCCATATGAGATGCTTGAATTTCATTAACTCCTCTCGTTGCGGTGATGATCCGCGAGCCAAACCGTTGGGTATTGGCGCCATGTTTGCTATCGATCTCTTGCAGCGGTAGGAGTTTTGTCTACTAAGGCTCCTCCAGAGGCAAAGATCGATCATGCTTCTATCATTTGGCAAAGAACCCTCATAAAAGTAATGAATCAAGAGCTGGTCACTAATTTGGTGATGAGGGCAAATGATTGAACACAACTTCTTGAATCTCTCCCAAGATTCATGCAAAGTCTCACCGACATCCGTCTCGATGCCACATATATCCTTCCTAATTGCAAAGCAGCTCTCGAGGCAGTGGAAGAATCTCTCCAGGAACAACCTCTTCATGTCATTCCAATTTCGACCGAACCTCGGTGAAAGATAAAACAACCAATCTTTGGTCGCATCGACAAGTGAGAAGGGAAATGCCCTTAACTTGATGTGTTCCTCGAGATGCCTTGTGGCTTCATGGTTGAACACACAACATGGAACTCTTTCAGGTGCTTATGAGGATCTTCACCCGCAAGACCATGAAACTTTGGTAACAAGTGTATCAAACCAGATTTCAACTCAAAATCTGCATCAAGATCGATATTGAATGCACAAAGATTGGTAAGATACATCAGAGCAAGAAGTTCCTTAAGGGTTCTATTATGCATGTTATCACCATGATTTCAGATTACTTAAGTTATCAAGTTCACTCCCAAAATTAGGTTCAAATTAACTCGAAATTTATCACACGAGCTCTAATTAATCTATGCAAGGTCCTATCAATCTCAGGATCAAGATCAAGCAAGATATCGATTGGACCTAGTCATGCATCAACTAAAGCGCAAAAACACAAAAACTGCAACTAAGCAAAATACACTAAATAACACTCAAAATATGCAAAAATAAATCTAGTTAATATGTCTAAACATTTTTAAAAATTATGGAATCAACACAGAACAAAATCTACATAAAAATGAAACTAGAAAATGCAATAAAAAATATTAAAAAATTGAAAAAGTGGTCTAAATGATAGAATTTCGAAAAACCAGGGGGTGACCTCACAGCTTTAATGTGAGTCTTGTTTATCAGTGCTGTTTTCCTTCAACCGACCAAGTTTCACTCATTCTGGGCATGTTGCAGTTCGAAAATTGCAATAGTTACCCGTAATCACCGCTTTTCCGTCTTTCCTAAATCAAAAAAATTCAAAAGCTAGGATAAAAATATTAGTATGGTATGAACAATGTTAGTAAATGAAAAATAACTCATTAGAATAGGTAAGAAAGAACAAAAATTAGTAAGGTTACTCAAAATGAAAAGATTACACCTACGAAGTTCCCTAAGAATCTACGCCAAAATTTTGACGAAATACGAACTCAATCAAAATTATAACCGAAGTTATTACCTAAACTTGTAGTATAGTGAACAACACCGATCGTCTCCTCAAGGATCGTAGATGCAATTTGATCAAATCAAGTGAAAGTTAGAAAAAGGGGGTTTTGATGGTTCAAGGATCGCAATGACAGATTTAAAGAGAAATAACAATTAAAAGAACAATTAATTCAAATCTATCCGAGATTGGGTGGATTCAATCATAGACCTTTCAACAAAACACCTGAAATACATTTGAATGGTTAACTTGGATCTAACCGAGATCTCTCGCATCGATCCATAATTCATACTAGACAATCGTCCCGTAATTCAATTGACAAGTGATAAACACAAATCTGCAATCGCACCATTCATGTAAATATATGTCAATTTAAGCACCGAATTCAATTAACCTAGGCACAAATCAGTAACCTAACCTCTTCAATTACGTGATTAGTTTAGATCAATCAGTTCTAAGTTTCATCACAAATCTCAATCTTCGCTTCATCACAATACTTAATCTTAAACCAAGATCAAATCGATCAAACATAAACAGAATCACCATTCATGCATTCAAGATCAAGAGAACAAGAAGAAGAGAAGAGGAATTCAAATATAAATCAAATACATTACATAACCAAGGTCTCAAGAATCCAAGCCACAATCTCTTCAAGAGTCCCGAATTGACTAGAAGTGACTTAGCTCTCCATTACAATGAAGGAAAAATATACAAGAACTATGAAAAGCTATTTCTAACACCAAGTGTATGTTGTGTTTAGAGCTCTCCTCATGCTTCCTTTTATAGAGGATTCAGAGTAGTAGTAGATGGGTAGATGAGATTAGTAGGTGGAATTAATAGGTGAGCTTGGTAGGTGAACTTGGTAGGTGAGCTTGGTAGGTGAACTTGGTAGGTGAGCTTCCTTGTCTCCGAAAGTATTCATTGCTGAACTCATTGATTTCGTCATTTTTGAGCCAAATGGTCTTCATGAAAGTTCTAGGAAATTGTCTAAGCTTTCCAATGGCTCTGAAAGCACCCAAAAATTCGTCCTACAGCCCAAGATATGACCCAATTACTACAGACTGCTCAGGACCAGTTTCAGCACCTCTGTTTTGACTTTCAGACCCAATATCTCCATCAAGGAGCCCGAATCAAGTTTTGTGTTTGTCATGAAAGTTGTACATATGGGTCTTAACTTTCAGATCACCAATTTTCAGCCCATTCTATAAACCCAAACTCGAATTATGTTCTGGTTACTACACACTGTTCGGGTTCCAGTTCACAAATCCCGTATTCTGATTTCCATGCCCAATTAGCTCCACTAGATGTCTGAATTTGACTTCGAGCTCTTCATCAAAGTTGTAGAGCTCTCTTTTATCTTTCCTACAAGGTAAAATTCATAATTATCAGACATTTAGAACTCAAGATATGGCCAAAATACAGAAACAGTATAAGACTCGAATAATGCTGAAAAATCAATTAAGTCCGATTCGAGTTCAAACTTACAAAACATAATCAAATTCAGTCAATTAAGTACATGAAGAGTGTAAATGACTAATAATGAGGGTTTCTTAATGAATAAAATATGTGATTATCACTGCCCTTGAGTTGGCTGAAACAAAGTTGCAAGCCCAAAATCACTAATCTTCAGATTGCCATTATTGTCAAGCAGAAGATTTGAGCCCTTGATGTCACAATGCATAGCACCACAACTATGACAATGCTCAAGACCACAAAGTAGTTGTTGCATATAACATTTGATATACAGCATGACAAATAATACCAGAAGCCTATTAATGAGAAAAGAAAATTAAACAAGACATATGACATGAAACTTTAGACGTGTAAAGAACAGCAGGATGCAAACAATGACTTTTTGTAGAAAGAATATTGTTGGTTTCGTCTTTTTACTTTGAACGAATTTATTGTCTATTTCAAATAATAAATCAATTGACCGCATGATATACAAACTAAGTGCAGTATCCAAGGCAGTTAGTCAAATCTTACTAATTTTTAGAGCTACTAGGGATTGTTGCAAGAGGGTGAGATAGGCAATTCATAAAATTGACAGATATTGATTGAGAGAGAAAATATATTGATATCAATATATCTCATGTATCAATATATACCATTGTGGTCCTAGAGAAACCCTTCAGTTTAAAACTGCTCAAAAGTTTCCACTAAGACTCCAGCAGATACAGTGCATTTGACTCATCAAATTTAATCAAAGAGAAAGTGATGCTTTTGGTATAAATAGAAATTTAGCATGTACCAAAAAAAAAGAAAAAAAAATTCAGCAACCCAATCTACATCTGGCTTGAGAATTTGTCTCATGCTTCTATTAATTATACAAATATTAGACACCATGCCAAGAATCTGGCTCACTAAGCAAGTTTATATAAAGAAAAATCACATCAAGTGAATTTTTAATAATTCTAAGACAAATTTTACAGTTGTGAATGACAAAAAGGTTCTCATCTAGACTCTGGACAAATAATAAGAAAAGCTCAGGTCAGGTACCTGTGCTTCAGTAATCTTGATGCCAAGTATTGCTGCAAGCCCTACAAGATCATGCTCCATATATTAAAAAATAAGGTACAAGCTACTAGAAACCCTTGAAGTAATCATGCCTTCAAGCTTCATGACATTTGGATGATCAAGCCTTCGAATGTCCTCAAGCTCTGATTTCCAAACAGCTATATTCCTAAACGACATTTCATCAAACAGTTCCTGAGCCTCCAAAACTTGCAAGATTTTCAGTAATAGCAATCAATCAACCATTTCAAAGTAAAAAATTAAAAAAAGAAAGAAAGTTTAGAATTTTGTAGCAATATTTACTTGGCAATATAAGAGAGACTGAAACAACACCACCTTACCCATGATAACCAACACCAGAGATGATAAAGATTGGCCACTACGAGAGAGAGTAGGTGAATAGGATTTTGACTTCGAGGAATTAAAAAATACAGCTCCAAAAAGCACCACCACCATCCCCTAAAACCTCCTTTAACAGCATAGTGATTCCTGTAAATACATAAAGATGAAGATCTTGGAAAAGATTTGGAACACAAAAGCATGAAGATTTAAAATATAGGGAAAAAACCATCTAGATTCTAAAAAATTAGATAATACCTATATGGAAAAATTAGATCTACTTGGCAAACCACGGGCTCGGCAGAAGACACACAACCCCTCACACAGTTGGTACCGCACCGACCCATTGATGCCTGAACTCATCTTTCATTGTCACATGCTTGAGTACCCCTACCTCACTCAAGATCCATCTTTTGCAGATGTCGTGTACCTCCCTTATTACACCCTCTGATACCACTATGGCCCCGAAGCTAATGCCAACGCTGACCATGGCCTCGAACTCTTCGACCATGGCTTTATCCACAAAATCCATGGAACCGGTGGGCTTTGTGTTGTAGGAATGGGATGAACAGAAGACGTCGTATGGTGGTTGAATCAGTGAGCTGAGTGTAGAAAAGATTTAGAAGGGGTTCTGCGTGTGGGTTAGAGAGAAAGGGAGAGAGAGAGAGAGAGAGAGAGAGAGAGGAGAAAGGGTTTTACACGTAAGAAGAAATTTTGAGCTTTTGGTTATCATAGAATAAATATGAAAATTTAGTTTTTTAAAAAATATTTTAATTAAAATTTGAAATGAAAATAGTAGCAGTTAAAACTGCCATTTTATACATTTAGCTGCCATTTTTTACTTGTAAAATATGGCAGGTGCATAACTGACATATTATACTATATATTATGACAGTTTTTGATAATTGTCGTAATTTACCTATTTTTATGTAGTGAGACTAAATTGGAGTAATAAGAATCCAAGTTGGACTGGGATTCCATCGTGGGCCTAACTCATAACAAATGAGTCCAACGGCTACACAGCTAACCTTGTTACTGCTCACTCACTTAAGGCTGTCACTATTATAAATAGTACTATTAAAGGGGTTGCTAAACATGCATAATAGAACCCTAGCCGCACCTACAGAAACAATGAATGAAAGAGTGACAGGTTTCTTTTCTCTTCGTAGCTAGCACTGTGTCAGAGATGTGTGACTCATTTTTTTGCAGACGTTAGACGTTCGTGAATCTATTCATGTGGATATCGCAGAGACATCATTGTTGTTATGGTGTTAGTAATTCACGTCATCTCTTTTTCATCTCGCGTCAAGAGGTAAACTCAAAAACACAGATTATGGTCTTTTTTGCCTGGATCCTTGGTGGCAATTTTTGTTTTTTTGCTGTGTGATGTATCTGCAATTCCCAACAAGATGCTTCCTCTTTATTAAACTTAAATAGAAATGACCTAGTTACCTAGAGTAGCTCTGTGTGACAAATAGATCATCATAAATAGGTTGATATGCGCCAACTTAAAAGTAGGCTACTACCAAGTAAATGGTATTATGAGGTGAATACTTCCTCCATACCTTTTTGATATTTGATGACATGAAATTTGATGAAAATAATTTATGATTTGATGACTCGAGATTTGATGATATGAATTATGATTTAATGACATGAGATTTAATAAGATAATTTATGATTTGATGACTAAAATGATTTTCATAATAATAAAATGGAATGTCTATTTTGGGAAGAGAAATGTTTGGATTTAGCATTTTGCCACCTTTCTAAGTATGATTTGAGTTTTATATTGAGTTTTTCTCTGAAATAACTGGAATTGTTGTGATGACACAATTTTTATAAACTATTAGGAATTTCATAATTCACACCCCCTACTTCTATGATGTTTCCATGATGATTCCAAGCAGGACCTAGGCAGCCATGCAAGATGGAGTTTTGGTAAGAAGAATTAGTTTAGTTCTTTTGTTTAGATATGTGTAATTAGTTATATTGATTTTCTGCCATGAGGCAATCTATGTACATAATGTACAATGATGTGCAGTTTGTATAAACTTCATTTCTTAATATATGTATATTGTACTTCTGCGAAAAGCTCATATTTTGATATTTATTTAAAAATTATGTATTTGTAAAATTGGTTCTATTCATAAGTGATGTACCAAATTTTAATTACTGATGCATAAACCAGATACGTCATTAGTATTAGTATTTGGGATATTACATTATGGTATCAAAGTAGTTCATCCTGTTAAGTCGGGGTATAGACTAGCTATGCTAATGTTATGCATTTTTCTATCTTAATGATGGGATATATACATATATACATGCATGCATACATATATACATACATACACACACACACACACATACACACACACACACACACACACACACACACACATATATATGGAGTTGTATAATGGCCTTGTGTATGTATGTTTATGGTTACTGTTATACGATTACGTGATATTAAGCCTGATCAATTCAATATGTAATGTTTTGTGTATGTAAGATACTATGGCATCATCCAGGCGCACGAGGGGAGGTAGAACATCTGCTAATGAAAATATGGTAGACATGATGGAGATGTTTAGAGAGATGATAACTTCATTAAGAGAACAAAGAGAAATACCAAGAGAGCAAAGAGAAATATTCGCGACCATGAGGGAACAGACTCCAGTTACGACAAGGATGTTGGAAAGAATAGGAAATAATCCACATCCACATCAAGAAAATGAACCAGCAGTGGTGCGAAACTAGAACTTCCATGAACTTTCTGAATTCAAAAAGTGTAATCCTCCGTCTTTCCATAGAGAATATGATCCAATTAAAGCTTAAGAATGGATAAAGGAATTGGAGAAGATATTTGTTGTGCTAGCATGCACTGATGGACAACGGGTTTCTTTGGCCTTTTTTATGATGATGGGGGAGGCTGAGAATTTGTGGAACTAATCTAGGAGACTTCTGAAAGCTGCTGGAATACAAGTTACATGGGAAGTATTTAAAACTACCTTCCTAGATAAATATTTCCCACCTAATGTCCAAGAAGAAAATGAGATGGAATTTTTGGAGCTTAAGCAAGGAAATTTGATGATAAGTTAGTATTTAGTGAAGTTTGAGGAGTTAGCTAAGTTTTCCTCATATCTCAGGTATAATTCGAATAAGAAGTGGAAATGTGTTAAGTTTGAGACTGAAGTAAGAGGAAGTATGAAAGAGAAAGTACGACCATTTGAGATTCAAAATTTTCACACTTTGGTAAACAAGTGTAGAATTATCGAATTTGCTAAACTGGAGCTAGAGTAGGAACAACAACCACAGAACTTTTAGAAAAGGAAAAGAGTTGATGAAAAATTTAAGGAGAATGGGTCACGACCCAAGAATCAACAAGAGAAGGGGAAGCATATACGAATAGAAGACAAAGAGCCAAAATGTCCAAATTGTGGTGGATACCATGGTGACAAGACATGCATGATTGATCAGATGGTGTGCTTCAAATGTGGCAAGAAGGGACACTATGCCAAAAGTTGTCCCCAGCAACAAGAAGCGGTAACTCCCATACCTTTGACCAAAGGAAAAGTATTCTTGGGTAAGTGTATAGTTAAAGATAAACTTTTAACTATACTATATGATTCAGGGGTAACTCACTCTTTTATATCTTATGATTATGTGAAAAAGTTAGAGTTACCTATTTTAGATCTTCTTTATGACTTGTCAGTCTCCACCCCTATTGGAAAACCAGTAACAACCTCTGAGATATGTTTAAACTATTGTGTAATTGTTGAAAATAAAAACTTTCTTGTAAATTTGATATGTGTACTTCTTGTTGACATAGACCTTATTTTGGGCATGGATTGGTTGTCAACAAATCATGTTGTTTTGAATTGTTCAGACAAAACCTTGGTATTCATATCTGATACTTCTTCCCTAAACACTCATTCTGAATCTATATATCTAAATGTCAGTCAAGTTACTAACTACCTAGCAGAAGGGGCTTAGGGTTATGTTCTCCATTTTTCTTTGAATTCCAAAAATGTGCAAGCTTTAGAAAGTAATCTTGTGGTGAGAGAGTACCCCAGAAGTATTCCCGGATGACGTTAGTGATGTAATGCACCTAAATCTAGCCACCGCAGCACAATCGTCATTATACCATAGTCACTAAGTCCAGGCGAGCCACAGTCTCAAAACAGTATTTTCGAATTTAGATTTTATAAGATAATTAGAGACATTTCCATCATGCATAAATAGAAAATACGAGCCACGACATGAAATATAATTATATTGACTCGTAACACAAAATACAACATTAGCTTAATACAAGGTACACATCCATCATCCTTACATAAATTAATGTACAACCATATAAAGCATATATTTTACATAAACATAGCCTAACTACCATATAAAAGTTCGACCCTCTCCGAAGTCTAACACATGTAGGGAATGATCCTGCAACTGATTTTCTTCGGTGTTTTCGATAGGGAATACTCGCCCTTGTGACACTTCCAGATGGATGGGTGTGCAAACATGCGTTATAACCAAAACCTCTCTAGGGAAGAGGCAACGGTTATCCCACATCCCCCCGATAGGTATAGGGAACCCCACACGTATAGGAACATAAGATATGTTTGTACCAGCTCCAGGTTCATTACCGCACTAAACAAGGGTTACATCCCCAATGTAAGTAACATGCTCCGCTTCACGGTTGAATTGCCAGGCTTCCAAGCCACTACGAAACTGTATCCACGTGTGAAACAGAGGAGGTTGTGCAGATCCCATCACAAGGAAACAGAAGTCGTTCCTCAAAGATCTAATTAATCGAATTCAACTCGCGCTCTTCACTGTCTTTATCCAATACGACGTAAAACAAGGTAGTACAGTAAAGAGGTGAGACACCTAACTTTTATTATCATTATAGCAGTAAGAAGACGACACGGCACAGAGCACCCACATAGCAACACAGTCCATATATTCTTTAACAGTAACAATAAAATTTATAGCAAAGCAGTACAATTATAAGCAAATAGTACAAATCAATAACACAGACAGGTCACAATAATATCCAGATAATTATTACAGAAATAAAACAGATATTTTCACAGTCATAAGTGTCGATGCTCAACAAGTTATGAGACGGATAATGAACAATGCATAATGCATTATGGTACCACAAATCCTACTCCATGGAGCTAGACATTAACATTTTCGGAGTGAATGATCAAAGAGTAATGCCAGTATATCGTTAGCCTTAAAATAGTGTGCTTCATCTCATAAAAATATTTGCGCAATAATGGCTTATACATGGCACCTCAATAGTTGATCGCGATATAGGACAGTATCCTAGTCCAGATCGTTGGTGTGTTTGCATCGGTCTATCCCACAGCCCCAGCGGAGCTACCACTGTCTATTGTGAGACACCCGCACCCCGACACCCCCAAAGCCAACCATTATGACCCTACGCTTAGTCTATTCGCACTCGCATATAGGTGTTCTTCAACTCCTAAGCATACACCGCCTTTCTCAAATATGTCAAATGGACAACAAATATGCATGATGACTCAAGGTACATCATGTATATTTATCAATAATACATTTATCATAAGTATACCACAATGACATATCATCATTTCTCAACATCAGTACATCATATCAATGATACAGTTATCATAAGTATACCACAATAGAATATCATCATTTCTCAATATCAATATATCATATCAATGATACATTTATCAAAAGCAATATCACAATGGTGCATAATCATCCTCAATGATACATCTCATAGCCTCTTGAAATGATTCCAAACCACTGTGAACCAAGAAATCTGTCCAAATTGCATTCATCACTTGATTTTTCCAATAAAACTTGTATCAAGGATCAAATTAACGATTGTCTCCACACTCCAAGGATTTTGGCTAAGGCAAGGAACAGAGAGACTTTTGAGCGGTGGGAGGACTTAGTCATGATGGGGTACTTGCAAAACAAATTTAGGGGATCCTCCGACGCTCAAGTCAGTATAGGTTTAAAAGAAAGTAATTAATATATGATTATGTAGAAAAAAATATGAATTATGTAGCACAGATTTATGTGAATTATGCAACAAAAACAGATTTATGCAGCAGGATTAAATACAGAATTGATCATGAATTCAAGTTCTCTTCTTATACGAAAGAAGACATCTTTAGGTAAGCAAAGATCATGTTAGACAAGTAATGTTAAGTAAGAACTTTCTAGTATGCATATTTGTTTTAAGTTTCATACAATGAAGCTTAGAGACAAGTCTAGGGTATAAGATGAAACATGAACATATCAAACATTATCAACCAAGAGGACATTTAATTCTTACGAACATGTAAATTTCAGTAAAAGATATATGATCAAGAATAAGGATATTACCAAAAAAAATCGGGTTATTCCAAATAAGATATGTACTCATTTAGCATGTAGAGATATTTTCAAATTTTAAATTTAGAAAAGCATAAAACAAGTATACACTAATCCAAAAATTGCAAGACCAAGCTTCATGGAGACAAGGAAGAGAGCTTAGAATTATTTCTGGTCTTGTGCTTGCAGTAGCCACTTTTGGAATGCCACAGTCAACTCTTAGCCTTCAAGCACACCTACAACACATTTCAAATTTTGACTTTTGGTACCCAAATTTTCTTGGGTCCTTGTGAGTTAGTTTGTGACATTGTGCCTTTGGGAACCCAAACCATTTTAGTTCCCGCCTTAGTGTTAATGTTTTTCCTTGCATTACATGTTGAAGCACTATGTCCTTTCTTTCCGCAATAAAAACATTTAGTAAATGGACTACTAGAATTACTTGAATAGACAAAGAAATTTTTATAAAATTTTTGTTGATTTTTGGGATTATATCCTATCCCTGATTTATGAAAAGCAACCCTTTGTTTTCCAAGCAAAATATTTAAATTATCTCTACCAAAAGTGAATTTTGCAAGTGTATTCTTTAAATCTTCAATTTCTTTTTCAAGAGATTTACATGACAAACAAGATGAAGATGTAGAAGCATGTGTAGAAGAAATTGTGCAAGCATCAATTAATCCTAATGTCTCGTTTTCAATTTTTAAATCTTCAATTTCTTTGTTTAGACTAATAATTTTATTTTCTAAAATAGAAATTGTTTTCTTAGATGAAGATACTAATTTTGTAAGCCTTAATGATTCATCATGCAATTCTTCAAAGGCATCTTGTAGTTCATTATAAGAAGGAGATAAATCAAAGTTAGAAGTTACCTCATTGTCGCTTTCTTCTTTTTCTTCTCCTTTGGCCATAAGACATAGATGGACTTCTTAGCTATCTGAACTATCCATAGAATCCATGTCATCGTCGTCCCATGCTATGTAGGCTCTGCTTCCTTTCTTCTCCTTGGAAGATCTTTTCTCAAATTTTTCTACCTTCATTTGATAAACCAGACATTCCATCTTCATGTGTCCTGATTTTTTGCATTCGTAACACGTAAGTACGGATGAATTTCCTTCCTCTTTATGATAAGTCTTCTTTGGTGGGAACAGAGGCCTTCTTTGATTTCCTTTCTTTCTAAGAAATCTTCCGAATTTCTTTACTAGAAGACTGAAATTTTCTTCATTTAATTCCAAGTTCTCCATGTCATCTCCATCATCTTTATCATCATCATCAAGGGTTGAGAAGGTGGCTTTAAGTGCAATCCCCTTCTTCTTCTTGTCGTTCTTCACTTTGATCAAGTCTATTGAGCTCCAATTCATGCTCCTGAAGTTTTCCAAAAAGAGTCGCAAGAGTCATGGTCGCCAAATTTCTTGATTTTGAAATAGCGATCACCTTAGGCTACCAAATCCTGCTCAAACACCTTAACACCTTGTTGATTAGATCCTCATTAGAAAAACTTTTACCTAATGAAGCAAGATGATTAACAATGTGAGTGAACTTCTTTTGCATTTTGACGAGCGCCGAACTCAGTCAAAATTATAACCGAAGTTATTACCTAAACTTGTAGTATAGTGAACAACACCGGATCGTCTCCTCAAGGATCGTAGATGCAATTTGATCAAATCAAGTGAAAGTTAGAAAAAAGGGGGGTTTTGATGGTTCAAGGATCGCAGGACAGGATTTAAAGAGAAATAACAATTAAAAGAACAAATAATTCAGAAATCTATCCGAGATTGGGTGGATTCAATCATAGACCTTTCAACAAACACCTGAAATACATTTGAATGGTTAACTTGGATCTAACCGAGATCTCTCATCGATCCGAATTCATACTAGACAATCGTCCGTAATTCAATTGACAAGTGATAAACACAAATCTGCGCAATCGCACCATTCATGTAAATATATGTCAATTTAAGCACCGAATTCAATTAACCTAGGCACAAATCAGTAACCTAACCTCTTCAATTACGTGATTAGTTTAGATCAATCAGTTCTAAGTTTCATCACAAATCTCAATCTTCAGTTCATCACAATACTTAATCTTAAACCAAGATCAAATCAGATCAAACATAAACAGAATCACCATTCATGCATTCAAGATCAAGAGAACAGAAGAAGAAGAGAAGAGGAATTCAAATATAAATCAAATACATTACATAACCAAGGTCTCAAGAATCCAAGCCACAATCTCTTCAAGAGTCCCGAATTGACTAGAAGTGACTTAGCTCTCCATTACAATGAAGGAAAAATATACAAGAACTATGAAAAGCTATTTCTAACACCAAGTGTATGTATGTTTAGAGCTCTTCTCATGCTTCCTTTTATAGAGGATTCAGAGTAGTAGTAGATGGGTAGATGAGATTAGTAGGTGGAATTAGTAGGTGAGCTTGGTAGGTGAACTTGGTAGGTGAGCTTGGTAGGTGAACTTGGTAGGTGAGCTTCCTTGTCTCCGAAAGTATTCATTGCTGAACTCATTGATTTCGTCATTGTTGAGCCAAATGGTCTTCATGAAAGTTCTAGGAAATTGTCTAAGCTTTCCAATGGCTCTGGAAGCACCCAAAAATTCGTTCTACAGCCCAAGATATGACCCAATTACTACAGACTGCTCAGGACCAGTTTCAGCACCTCTGTTTTGACTTTCAGACCCAATATCTCCATCAAGGAGCCCGAATCAAGTTTTGTGTTTGTCATGAAAGTTGTACATATGGGTCTTAACTTTCAGATCACCAATTTTCAGCCCATTCTATAAACCCAAACTCGAATTATGTTCTGGTTACTACACACTGTTCGGGTTCCAGTCACAAATCCCGTATTCTGATTTCCATGCCCAATTAGCTCCACTAAATGTCTGAATTTGACTTTGAGCTCTTCATCAAAGTTGTAGAGCTCTCTTTTATCTTTCCTACAAGGTAAAATTCATAATTATCAGACATTTAGAACTCAAGATATGGCTAAAATACAGAAACAGTGTAAGACTCGAATAATGCTGAAAAATCAATTAAGTCCGATTCGAGTTCAAACTTACAAAACATAATCAAATTCAGTCAATTAAGTACATGAAGAGTGTAAATGACTAATAATGAGGGTTTCTTAATGAATAAAATATGTGATTATCAAATTCCCCACACTTAGCTTTTTGCACTCTGGGCAAAACATATAGAACTAAAGTTAGAAGACAAAGACAAACGACACAAACTTAAAAGTTAAAAACTCTAAAGGACTCAATGAAGCAAGAAGAGCAACAAGAAATTCAAGGGATCAAAGCATAAATGAGGTAACATTTCTTCACATCTCAAACCAAAATGCAAGGAAACTTCCGTTGAAAAGAATGAATTAAGAATGATGGATCTTCACAATATTCCCTCTCAATCTCTCAAGTGTTTAAAAGGTAGGTATTTCACTCAATTCAACCCATGAAAATTGTACTACCATAAGCTTGCTTATCTTCTACTTCTCCACTACTCAAAACACATGCACACACAAATCATGAGGACTTTATTCAAGGTTGTAGTGAGGTCAAGGTAACAGAAGAGGATAAAATGGATATGAGAAGATAAATACCAAAGAGAATAAAAGCAAATGAGAAATGAGTTCAAATAACGAGCATAAAAGTTTATCTCAACTCTAATGTATATCCCTTTACATATTCATTTCCCCATCCTTTTCTCTCTATTTTTTTTTTTTTATATATATATGAACATAACTATATACATACATTTTTTTTTTTTTTTTTTTTTTAGGCACTCTTTCTTTTCTTTTCTTTTTTTTTTTTTTTTTTTTCAACAACCATTTTGTACACACACCCCCACACTTGTTCAAAAACTCATCCATTAACCAGGCTAATGTTCTTTTATTCCCTAAGGTACAGTAAGAACACGATTTTTCATTTAAGGCACATAATGAGCTAGAAACAAGGAATGGTCAAATAAGCTCAAAGGGGTTAAGCAAAAGAAAATATACAAGGTTGGCAGGAATTAGAGAATTTTCGAGAGGTCAAAAGAGTGCTTGATATCATATTGAAAACAAAGTTGGCTATTTGGTTAAACTAGCTAAGAAAGAGGGCCTCAATCATGTTCATGCATGCAAGTGAAATGTAGCCTCAAAAAGAATCAAAGCAAGTTCTAGAGTGGTCATTAACATGAGTGAAAATCACACAAGAAAGAAGAGAATGGCATAAATGTTGAATCCATCCATTAGGCTCAAAATCTCACAAGGTATGCATTCATCAAACTCAATTCATCAATTCAATCATCCATCACCAAGCATATCAGTTCAAGAAGGGAGAAAAATTATTCAATCATGCAATGAACCTTTTTTTTTTTTTTTGAATTTTTTTTTTTTGAATTTTTTTTTTTGAATTTTTTTTTTTAACAAACGAAAAGAAACAGAAACATGCTAAAATCTCTCCCCCACACTTAATATAAACATTGTCCTCAATGTGAAAGAAAGAGATAGAAAAGAGCAACACAACCTGATAAGAAGTGAATCAACGCTAAGCAGAAAAGAAACACACTGTCAATGCCGCATCAGACCCTGAAAAGAAATCAAACAAGAAAACGTTAGTACTTCCACAAGTCAATACTAATTAATTACTACCTAAAAAACTCCTTACTCTGCCACCGATTAAGATGCGTCTCAAGAGTAAAATTACTCCTTACTCGCCATCACTAATTGGTTTAATAAGTCCATGACAATCATATCATACTAAACAAAACAAAAATTTTTTTTTTTTTTTTTAATCAAACCCATTAAAGAGAAAGTTTCAGATCGGCTCTTGTTTCTTGTTACTTCCTTCGCTGCTTCCTGTTGACCAATCTATCTGAGCTAATACCTGATCAGGTACATACTCAAAAGCTTCTAATTTATCAATGAGCTCATCAATAGTGGAGGCAGAGATAAGAAGTTGTCTTGCCGAAGGAGTGATAAATTTCTGTTCCACAGCTTTGTCAAGAAAAAATAACAGAAGATCAAAGAAATTATTAACATTCAACAAACCAATGGGTTTATGGTGGATGTTCAGTTCGGCCCAAGAGACAATTTGAAAAATTTCTTCCAAAGTACCAAAACCACCTGGTAAGGCAATGAATGCATCAGAGTGTTCAAGCATTATCTTCATGCGTTCATGCATTGATGATACCTTAAGTTCCTCCCCAATTGTCTTTCCAGTGATGTTCTCATTGAGCTAAAGTTTCAGGAATGATACCGAGAACCCGACTCGTCTCTTACAAAGGCAAAGCAAGTGATACAGCCCCCATTAACCCACGACAACCTCCCCCATATACAAGATGAATATTCCTCGCAGCAGTGATCGACCAAGAGTGCTAGCTGCGTTTACAAACTCTAATCCCTTCCCATAACTCGACCCACAAAAAACACAGACATTTTTGAGGTTACGAATAGAAGGCCCCATTCTATACTCTTCCTCCCTTTGAGTGTTTCTGAGTTTGAAGGAAAATGGAGAAAATGGAGTGTTTAAATAGGAAAAAGAATGGAAAGGGAAATAATTGCACCTATAAGGGTAGGTTGGCTGTTGTCAGAAAAGGTTGAAATTAAGAGACACAGAATCTTTTTTTTTTTTTTTTTTTTTTTTTTTTTTTTGACTTCAAGAAAACCATCAAGGTAAAGAAGTCTAGAAACCCCTGAAGGACCCTGCTCAAAGGATCGTCTGTACAAAAATCAAAATACAACAAAATGATACAAAGATAAAAGAAATAGAAAATGATGACATACCTGTATGTGTATACAAGATGAGTGTATACTTACTTAAGATTGGGATGGAGGTAGTCTGCTCTTTCGGCTTTGTGCCAAAGCATTGTTGACCAGTATTCGACCCATTCAAGACCAAATAAGAACATAGGCTCCCAAAAGGGACAAGTGGCCATAATACGACTGGCTGCCTCACATGTGGGATACAATCTACCTTCTTTGTTTTTCAATTAAGAAGGCTGGATCAGGATGCATGCATTTCCCCATTCACGGTTTGTGTTACCAAAGCCAACCCTAAGAAGTATACATTTTTTTTTTTTTTTTTGAATTTTTTTTTTTGAATTTTTTTTTTTTTTTGAATTTTTTTTTCTCATTTTTTTTTTTTTCATTTTTTTTTTTGTAAAATGCCATGAAGAAGAAGAAGAAGAAGATGATATGTACAGATTGTTTGTGGATATGGCTCACATCTCGCCTCTCGGTTTAACGTCCAAGAACGCTTAAACGTCTTCTATGAGTCGAGGATAAGCTTCCCATCCAATTTTCTTATAAATTGGCAAACAGGGTCTTTTAGAGTCGATTCCCAAGATCAGTAGCGTTGTTGTTCATCCTTGAAGAGATTCCACAATTTAAGAATTTCTCGATGCACCAATCCACAAGAATGCGTCTCAAGAGTCAATAAGATATCATCTAATGACTCCTTACTCATCCATTCTTAATGAAGAAAATTTTATCTTCTCTATTTGCGGAAACCATCCCCTTAGTACGACATCGCTTGTTACGCTTCCATCGTCCACATTTGTGACAGACTTGTAACCTTTTTGCTCTTCTCCTTTTAGAATATGAACTTCTTCCAAGACCGGCATATATGATTCAAATGAAATTGAGGACTCACCGCTAATCGGACCTTTGCTTCAATTATCCAACAGACATCTTCTCGGCATACCCTTGTGCATTAACATTCTCAATCTCTCACATCGAACTTTGTAGATTTTTCTCGAGCATTTTGAGGAAGAGAAGGAAAATGTTTTCTCGTGTTTGAAAGAATGACATCCATTTTGAAGGAGAAGAAGGGTTCAGCTTATTTTGGGAAATCGAAGAATAAACCGACTCAAGAGTCACGAGTACCGTATCCGCCACTTAACCTAAGAACACAAAGAACTCAAGAACTTGGTTTTCCAGAATGATTGAGTCTTTGTCCATTAACCTTAAGCGCATTACCATTCCTAGGATCCTCGATATCGATGCCGAGAGGATACGCGTGTCCGACAACAAAAGAACCACGCCACCTAGATCTCAATTTTCCAAGGAGTAGGTGCAGATGATAATCTCAAAGCGTAACTTTTTGACCAATTTCTCAGCTTTTGCAAAAGGTGTAACAGACCTTTAATAAAGTAGGCCAATAAAATCCATACCGCAAGATTTTCGCAGCTTGTTGTCGCCGAAGAAAAATGACCTCCACATGCTTCGAGCGACTCTACCTACCTCATTGTCGGGCACACAAATGTTTTTTTTTTTTTTTTTTCCTTTTTTTCTTCTTTTTTTTTTTTTTTTTTTTTTTTTTTTTTTTTTTTTTTTATTCATAATGCGGATGGAGAAGGTTCATCACCTCCACTTCTGCATTCTCTGGAAGTTCATGATACTGTTTGAGGCGGTGTCCATTTACGATGAAAGCTTTGGCAATGACCTCACTTTTAATCTGAAACGACACAAAGGAAAAACATTAGTAACAATAAATGGTCCATCCCATCTAGACCTTAATTTACCAGTGCATGAGTCGGAGGCGGAGTTATAGAGGAGAACTTTTTGACCAATCTCAAATGTTTTCCTCGAATCAACTTATCATGGAAGGCTTTGGTCTTCTCCTTATAAAGTTTGGAACTTTCATATGCCTCCAAGCGGATCTCCTCCAATTGTCAGTACTCGCAGCTTCCTCTCCAAACCTCGCTTGATCTAGGTCCAAGTTGCACCTTTTCACCGCCCGAATGCTCGATGCTCAATTTCCACCGGTAGGTGGCAGGCTTTTCCAAAAATAATCCGATACGGAGACATCCCGATTGGTGTCTTATAAGCAGTCCGGTAAGCCCATAAAGCATCCTCAAGCCTCTTGCTCCAAATCCTTTCGTTAGGTTGAACTGTCTTCTCGGAGTATCTGCTTAATTTCTCTCGTTGGAGACCTCGGCTTGCCCATTGGTTTGGGGGTGGTAGGGTGTAGAAACCTTGTGTTGGACTCCATACTTCTTCATCAAAGCCTCCATGCTTCGATTGCAAAAATGTGAACCTTGATCACTAATGATGGATCTCGGGACTCCAAACCTACGTAAAAATCATGTGATCTAATAAAATCCACAACAACTTTAGAATCATCGGTCCGAGTGGCCTTAGCCTCCACCCATTTAGATACATAATCCACAAAGAAGCGAATGTAAACAAAACCAAATGATACAGAAAAGGACCCATAAAGTCAATACCCCAAACATCAAAAATCTCACGTAATAATAAGGGTTTCTCGGGCATTTCATTCCTACGAGAAGTATTCCCTGTTCTCCGGCATTGATCACAAGATTTGCAAAACATATATGCATCATGAAATAGAGTGGGCCAATATAATCCGAGTCTAAAACTTTCCTAGCAGTCCGTTGAGGA
Source organism: Ormosia emarginata (assembly GCA_029884605.1). NCBI lineage: Eukaryota > Viridiplantae > Streptophyta > Magnoliopsida > Fabales > Fabaceae > Ormosia > Ormosia emarginata. Next base: position 7,349,831 of record JAQQTP010000063.1, on the reverse strand, counting down.
CCGAAGTGGCCGCCACATGCAAGTTTATGACAAAAGCTAAGAATGGAATGGAATTCATTATCATGCACACACCTCCTAATTACTTGGTCACTGCAAAATCTCCATAAGTAAGGATCATCCCACACATAATACTTTGACTCACTTTTCAATTTATCAATCTTAGCCTTAGTGAAATGTGCGTATTGCGTTAGCAACCAAGAAATTAATCAAATCAAAAACCAAGGGATGTTGCCTTGCAGCTTGAAAAGTCGCTCATCGTGGAAAACATCATGGATGGGAAAAACATCTCGCTTCCCTTTCAATTCGACTCAAGTGATCACCACCAAATTCTCCGCTCCACTCTTGTCACGGATCTCAATATCAAACTCCCGGAGGAGCAACATCCACCTAATCAACCGGGGCTTGGCATTGGGCTTTTTCAGAGAAACTTCAATGCCGCATGATCCGAAAACACAACCACTCGGAACCAAGCAAATATGATCGAAATTTATCTAAAGCAAAAACAATTGCTAAAAGTTCCTTTTCGCTTGTGGTGTAGTTGATTTGTGCAGATCTAAAGTTCTCGAAGCATATGAAATGACATGAGATACTTTACCGACCCTTTGTGCAAGAACAGCTCCCAATGCATAATTAGAGGCATCACACATCACCAATGGAAGTGTCCAATCCGGCGGTTGGATGATAGGTGTACTTGGTCAATGCCTCGCTTCAATTGATTGAAGGCATCCCGGCACTTCTTGTCAAAGTGAAACTCCACATCTTTTTGCAAGAAGTTGGATAGCGGAAGTGCAATTTTGCTGAAATCCTTTATGAACCGCCGATAGAAACCTCGCATGACCAAGGAAAGAACGAATCTCCCGCACGCATGTGGGGTAAGATAGGCATGAAATAACATCTATTTTTGCAGGATCTACCTCAATACCCTCACGAGATATCACATGCCCTAAGACTATACCTTGTTCTACCATGAAATGACATTTCTCAAAATTTAGAACGAGGTTAGTCTTAATGCATCCATGCAAGACCCGAGCCGTACTATCTAAACATGCATCAAAGGAAGATCCATAGACAAGAAAAATCATCCATAAATACGTCCATGCAATTTTCTAAAAATCGAAAAGATACTTACCATACACCTCTGAAAGGTGCCTGGAGCATTGCATAGACCAAAGGGCATCCTCCTCGTATGCAAATGTGCCAAATGGACAAGTGAAAGTAGTCTTCTCTTGGTCTTCGGGGCTATATGAATCTGAAAATAGCCCGAATATCCATCCAGAAACAATAATGTGACTTGCCCAGCCTAACCGCTCCAACATCCGATCAATGAATGGCACGGAAATGATCCTTTCTCGTAGCCTGGTTGAGCCGCCTATAATCAATGCAAACTCGCTAACCTGTTTTGAACTCGTGTGGGCACAAGCTCATTGTTCGATTCGCAACCACCGTGACCCCGCATTTCTTGGGAACCACTTGCACGGGCTCACCCATTGACCGTCCGATATGGGATAAATAATGCCACTTGAAGTAGCTTTGTAACTTCCTTCTTCACCACATCTAGAATCGGGGATTTAGTCTCCTTTGGGTCATCTAACTGGTTTGATCCCTTCTTCCAATAAAATCTTATGCATGCATGTGGAGGGACTAATACCAGAATATCTGCAAGAGTCCATCCGATGGCTTGCCTATTCTCGCCTCAAAATCATAGTAATTTTTCTTCTTGATCGTTGTAGGTTTTTAGCAATGATCACTTGGAAGTGTCTCACCATCTCCCAAATATGCATATTTAAGATGGTCTCGGTAAAGTCTTCAACTCCAAGGATGGAGGTTGTACAATGGAAGGTAACAAGTGATCTCAAACAGCTAACTCAAAGAACATTAATTTCAAGATGGTACTGACTCTCATTCTCAATTGTTGCATCATCGGCCAAACAGTATCATTACTCATAACAGAATAAATCTCAAGACATGCGAAAGACATGGTTCAACATCACAAGTGGCACATGTATCACAAGAAACAGAACCAAGATAGTCAACAATATCGTGGAATTCAAGATATAAATCAAGATAGACATCATCAACCAAAGATCTCAATCATATCAACATGGAAAAGAATGCTCCTCTGTGGGGTGTCTCATGGCATCAAAAATGTTAAATTGTACCAAATCGTCGCCAAACTCCATAGAAAGGGTGCCGATGCACGTCTATCTTGGTCTTGGCGGTCTTGAGGAATGGTCTCGCCTAGAATCAATGGAGCATGGTTTGTTGGAGACTCATCTTCCATGTCCAGAATGTAGAAATCTGCTGGAAAAATCAACTCATTCACCCGAACTAACACATCTTCCAGCACACCTGCAGGATGAGCAGTGGCTCTATTCGCCAACTGAATCACGATACCAGTGGGTTGCAAAGTACCGATGTTTAAACACTTATACACTGACATGGGCATGACATTGATCGAAGCACCCAAATCTAGCATTGCATGCTCAAATCTAGAGTTGCCAATTGTGCAAGAAATTGTGAAAGTTCCAGGATCTTTGCATTTCTGTGGCATGCTTGGGTAATCATTGCGTAAACATTTCTTCCCATGCTGATCTTCTCATCCCCTTTCAACCTTCTCTTATGAGTGCACAACTCCTTGAGAAATTTAGCATATTTTGGAATTTGCTTGATTGCATCTAGGAGGGGAATATTGATTTCCACTTTCCTGAATGTCTCCATGACTTCTTTTTCCATTTCGCTTGCATTGTTCTCTTGGATTGTGTAATCCTATTTGGAAAAGGTAATGGAATGGCAACATCTGAATTCTCTGCAATTTTCTTCAAAGGGCACAGATTTACGGACCGAATTATCCATTTCCCGCCGTTTTTGGTCAATTTCGATTCTTTGTAAGGTTGGAACATCAACTTCTTTGCCACTTCTCAAGGTAATTGCACTTACGTTGCCTCTTGGATTGTTGATTTGTTTGTGAAGGCAATTGGCTAGAACCTTGACTCTTTAGCTCGCTCACGTGGTTGCCACCGCCCAATTTGAGTTTGTAAATTCTGAATGTTGGCACTGACGTTCTGCTGGAACTGAATGTTATTTGTGGCCATTTGTTTCATCATGTCTTCCAATGATGGCTCACCGGAGTGGATTGACAGATCCGCCGAACAATTGCTTCGTTGTCGAATGCGGGGGTATTTGTTGGTATTTGTTGCTTGGACCTGCAGTTTGGTATCTAAATTGTTGTTGCTGCTGGTGGGGCTGTTGTTGCTGGCTAGGATTCCCATATCTCAAATTGGGATGGTCTCGCCAACCAGGATTATAAGTACTAGAAAATGGATCATATCTAGATTGTTGTTGTTGTTGCTGATATTGGGGTCTACCAGAAAAACACCACCGCAGAAGAACACATTGATCTGGGAAAGGCGGGACCATCTTCCTGAAGTGTAGGGCATGAATCGGAGGGATGAGATGAATTAGAGCAAATTCCACACACCGATGCAAATCATCTCGCATGGGTGGTTGTTGACCCACCGCTATCTGTCTTACCAAAGAAGTCAATTCATCTAGTCTCGTGTTCCATTCTTTGTTGGTCCATATGAGATGCTTGAATTTCATTAACTCCTCCGGTTGCGGTGATGATCCGCGAGCCAAATCCGGGTATTGGTGCCATGTTTGCTATCGATCTCTTGCAGCGGTAGGAGTTTTGTCTACTAAGGCTCCTCCGGAGGCAAAGATCGATCATGCTTCTATCATTTGGCAAAGAAGCCCTCATAAAAGTATTGAATCAAGAGTTGGTCACTAATTTGGTGATGAGGGCGGCTCGAACACAACTTCTTGAATCTCTCCCAAGATTCATGCAAAGTCTCACCATACATCTGTCGATGCCACATATATCCTTCCTAATCGCAGCAGCTCTCGAGGCAGGGAAGAATCTCTCCAGGAACAACCTCTTCATGTCATTCCAACTTCTGACTGAACCTGGTGAAAGATAAAACAACCAATCTTTGGCTGCATCGACAAGTGAGAAGGGAAATGCCCTTAACTTGATGTGTTCCTCGGAGATGCCTTGTGGCTTCATGGTTGAACACACAACATGGAACTCTTTCAGGTGCTTATGAGGATCTTCACCCGCAAGACCATGAAACTTTGGTAACAAGTGTATCAAACCAGATTTCAACTCAAAATCTGCATCAAGATCGTGGATATTGAATGCACAAAGATTGGTAAGATACATCGGGAGCAAGAAGTTCCTTAAGGGTTCTATTATGCATGTTATCGCCCATGATTTCGTGGATTACTTAAGTTATCAGGTTCACTCCCAAAATTAGGTTCAGAATTAACTCTGAATTTATCACCCGAGCTCTAATTAATCTATGCAAGGTCCTATCAATCTCAGGATCAAGATCAAGCAAGATATCAGGATTGGACCTAGTCATGCATCAACTAAAGCACAAAAACACAAAAACTGCAACTAAGCAAAATACACTAAACAACACTCAAAATATGCAAAAATAAATCTAGTTAATATGTCTAAACATTTTTTAAAAATTATGGAATCAACACAGAACAAAATCTACATAAAAATGAAACTAGAAAATGTACTAAAAAATATTAAAAAATTGAAAAAGTGGTCTAAATGATAGAATTTCGAAAAACCAGGGGTGACCTCACAGTTTACTGTGAGTCTTGCTTATCAGGCTGTTTTCCTTCAACCGACCAAGTTTCAGCTCATTCTGGGCATGTTGCAGTTCGAAAATTGCAATAGTTACCTGTAATCACCTGTTTTCCGTCTTTCCTAAATTAGAAAAATTCAAAAGCTAGGATAAAAATGTTAGTATGGTATGAACAATGTTAGTAAATAAAAAATAACTATTAGAATAGGTAAGAAAGAACAAAAATTAGTAAGGTTACTCAAAATGAAAAGATTACACCTACGAGTTCCCAAGAATCTACGCCAAAATTCCGACGAGCGCCGAACTCAGTCAAAATTATAACCGAAGTTATTACCTAAACTTGTAGTATAGTGAACAACACCGGATCGTCTCCTCAAGGATCGTAGATGCAATTTGATCAAATCAAGTGAAAGTTAGAAAAAGGGGGTTTTGATGGTTCAAGGATCGCAGAAGGACGAGGATTTAAAGAGAAATAACAATTAAAAGAACAAATCAATTCAAATCTATCCGAGATTGGGTGGATTCAATCATAGACCTTTCAACAAACACCTGAAATACATTTGAATGGTTAACTTGGATCTAACCGAGATCTCTCGCATCGATCCAGAATTCATACTAGACAATCGTCCGTAATTCAATTGACAAGTGATAAACACAAATCTGCAATCGCACCATTCATGTAAATATATGTCAATTTAAGCACCGAATTCAATTAACCTAGGCACAAATCAGTAACCTAACCTCTTCAATTACGTGATTAGTTTAGATCAATCAGTTCTAAGTTTCATCACAAATCTCAATCTTCGCTTCATCACAATACTTAATCTTAAACCAAGATCAAATCGATCAAACATAAACAATCACCATTCATGCATTCAAGATCAAGAGAACAGAAGAAGAAGAGAAGAGGAATTCAAATATAAATCAAATACATTACATAACCAAGGTCTCAAGAATCCAAGCCACAATCTCTTCAAGAGTCCCGAATTGACTAGAAGTGACTTAGCTCTCCATTACAATGAAGGAAAAATATACAAGAACTATGAAAAGCTATTTCTAACACCAAGTGTATGTATGTTTAGAGCTCTTCTCATGCTTCCTTTTATAGAGGATTCAGAGTAGTAGTAGATGGGTAGATGAGATTAGTAGGTGGAATTAGTAGGTGAGCTTGGTAGGTGAACTTGGTAGGTGAGCTTGGTAGGTGAACTTGGTAGGTGAGCTTCCTTGTCTCCGAAAGTATTCATTGCTGAACTCATTGATTTCGTCATTGTTGAGCCAAATGGTCTTCATGAAAGTTCTAGGAAATTGTCTAAGCTTTCCAATGGCTCTGGAAGCACCCAAAAATTCGTCCTACAGCCCAAGATATGACCCAATTACTACAGACTGCTCAGGACCAGTTTCAGCACCTCTGTTTTGACTTTCAGACCCAATATCTCCATCAAGGAGCCCGAATCAAGTTTTGTGTTTGTCATGAAAGTTGTACATATGGGTCTTAACTTTCAGATCACCAATTTTCAGCCCATTCTATAAACCCAAACTCGAATTATGTTCTGGTTACTACACACTGTTCGGGTTCCAGTCACAAATCCCGTATTCTGATTTCCATGCCCAATTAGCTCCACTAAATGTCTGAATTTGACTTTGAGCTCTTCATCAAAGTTGTAGAGCTCTCTTTTATCTTTCCTACAAGGTAAAATTCATAATTATCAGACATTTAGAACTCAAGATATGGCTAAAATACAGAAACAGTGTAAGACTCGAATAATGCTGAAAAATCAATTAAGTCCGATTCGAGTTCAAACTTACAAAACATAATCAAATTCAGTCAATTAAGTACATGAAGAGTGTAAATGACTAATAATGAGGGTTTCTTAATGAATAAAATATGTGATTATCACATTTCTTGAATACTTTCCCCTGGGTTCATTCTAAACAGTTCATATTCACGGGTGAGAGAGTTTATTCTCGACCTTTTTACTTTACTAGTACCCTCATGGGTAACTTGTAAAGTTTCCCACATTTGCTAAGTAGTTTTACAGTTTGATATTCTAAAAAATTCATCATACCCCAAAGCTGTGGTAATGATGTTCTTGGCTCTTAGATTATACTGAACCTTTTTCTTGTCATCGTTAGTCTATTCATTTCTAGGTGTTTCAACTTTAACACCATCAACAACATGTGTGGGAATAAAAGGGATGTTTTCAACAGCATCCCATATGTCAAGATCAATAGCTTCAATGAAAATTTTCATTCATTCTTTCCAATAAGCATACCCATCCCCATTGAAGAAGGGTGGTCTGTTTATTGAAGATCCTTCTAAAGAAAAACCATTTGAAGAAGTCATTTTCTCTTGAAGCTGCTAAGCTCTTTACACAAGAGTCTAGCTTTGATACCACTTGTTACCCAAGTGGCTTCTTTACTCAAGAGGGGGGGTGAATTGAGTAGTTTAAAATGATCTTTGAAAACTTTGCATTAAGAATAAAATTTCGTTGAAGCTATTCATTAAGGGAAATGAACGAACCAATAAGATAGAAGGATTCAAGTTAATTAGCGAGCCAATAAAAATTTATTTAATCAATATTGTAATATTTAAAAGTAAATATCAAGAGTAAAGGTTCAGAAAAGCAAACACTGGAGTTTATCCTAGTTCAGCCACCAACCATTTGTGACCTACGTCCAGTCCTCAAGAAACCACCCAAGATTTTTTTCACTATCAATGCAAGCTTTAATAGGTGCTTGCAACCGTTACAAACCTGAGCACTCTTCATACCTTGGGATACCTCACCCTTGTGTTTGAGCCTCGACAGCAGGGATACCTCACCCTTGCAAAATTCCTGAGGGATACCTTACCCTAACAAAATTACTTGAGGGATACCTTACCCTCGTTACAATCAATCAGGAATGAAACAGAAGGAAACTCTCTCAAAGAGTATGTATTAGAAATTGAAGAACTAACACAGTCTCTTAAGATATCTCAAATATTTAGAAAAACAGAGCAAAAAGATGAGAAAGATGAAATTCGGATTAAAAGCAATGATAGGATGTTTCTCAATCTGTGTTCTATGTAAAAGATGACCTAGGAAGGTCCATATATACCCCTTTTATGAAAAAGAGCCGTTAGGGTATTTAATAAAAGCATTAAGTGCTATAGAAAATGCGTTTGCGCACTTACAGCCCTATTGTAATTGATTACAATAACAATGTAATCAATTACATTGTTCTTAAAACGTATTCTGGACTTTCTGGGCTGTGTGTAATCGATTACATTATCGATTACATGGTCTCTGTCAAATATGTAATCGATTACGAAGCCTCTGGAAGCAATGTAATCGATTACAAACCTCAGGTAATCGATTACGAAGCTACTGACTTCAGAAAAACTAATTCCTGTATGGATGTAATCGATTACCAAGTCATTGTAATCGATTACAAGCCTCCAAAGAAGCCATAAACTGATTACTAGACTTAAGATAAGGATTACAAACATGTTTGAATTCATATTTAAGCCCATATGACCATGAAACATATTGAGTTTAATAAAACTTTGATTTCTAAAAGAAATAAGCTTGATTTTCATAAACCAAGATTGAAAAACCATTTGATTTTTGAAAAAGCTCTTTTTAATAAAATACTTGAGATGCCAAGAGAGCTTCTTATCTAAAGATCCTAAAACCTAAAAACTTATCAGCTTTGCATCTGCATCCATTTGTACTTGGTCATTATCTTGAGTTTGTTATCATCAAAATATTGATGGGTACGAGTTCCATGACGTAAGCATTCACAATTGTCACATCATCTATCCTTTGTCTTTCTTCCACAGTCGCAGCCAAGCTTTCATTATCTCGTCCTGCGCTCACATACGTACGTCTATCATGAGCCATTGCCCTCGTATGTCTACTGCGAGCCATCAACTTTCTTCAAAGATGAACAACACATAACACAACAAAACAAATATAATTATTTCAAACAACATTGTCTCATCTTGGAAACCAAACACAAAGAGTCACATAATTCAAACATGACAAGTCAAATTCACGAATCTTAATAGTCTCCAACTCGAGCTTCTTCATTTTGCCTTCCATGGCGTAATCCCTTGTAAGTCGTCAACCCCCAAACAGCTTCTCAAACCAAACTTACACCAGTCATTGCTTTCTCCAGAAGATCGGTTCCCCAAAACCTTTTGATCTCCTTACAAAAACAATTCCTATTTTCCTAGTACCGTACGCCTAGGTGAAGTCATAGTTTCCTATACACACAGAACATTACATATTGAGTAGGCCAATCCTCAATATCATGCAACTATATAACAGTAGCTACTAACATTCAACTTACAGCAAGCCATGCATTCTTTTCCCATCATCTCAATCAAGAGACAAGGAAGTGCACAACACACAAAAATTCTAACATGCCTAAACATAGCAAGTCCATACCCCGGCTCAACAGAATGAACTACTCTGATACCACCTAATGTAACGCACCTAGATCTAGCCACCACAGCACAATTGTCATTATACCGTAGTCACTAAGTCCAGGCATACTATAGTCTCAAAATAGTATTTTCGAATTTAGATTTTATAAGATAATTAGAGACATTTCTACCATGCATAAATAGAAAATACAAGCCACAACATGAAATATAATTATATTGACTCGCAACACAAAATACAACATTAGCTTAACACAAGGTACACATCCATCATCCTTACATAAATTAACGTATAACCATATAAAGCATAGGTTTTACATAAACATAACCTAACTACCATATAAAAGTTTGGCCCTCTCTGAAGTCTAACACATGTAGGGAATAATCCTGCACCTGATCTTCTTCGGTGTTTCCGATAGGGAATACTCGCCCTTGTGACACTTCCAGATGGATGGGAGTGCGAACATGCATTATAACTGAAACCTCTCTAGGGAAGAGGCGACGGTTATCCCACATCTCCCCGATAGGTATAGGGAACCCTACACATATAGGAACATAAGATATGTTCGTACCAACGCCAGGTTCATTATCGCACTGAACAAGGGTTACATCCCCAATGTAAGTAACACGCTCTGCTTCACGGTCGAATTACCAGGCTTCCAAGCCACTATGAAATTGTATCCATGTGTGAAACAGAGGAGGTTGTGTAGATGCCATCACATGGAAACAGAAGTCGATCCTCAAAGATCTAACTAATCGAATTCAACTCGCGCTTTTCACTGTCTTTATCCAATACGACGTAAAACAAGGTAATACAGTAAAAGGGTGAGACACCCAACTTTCATTACCATTATAGCAGTAAGAAGATAACACGGCGCAGAGTGCCCACATAGCAACACAGTCCACATATTCTTTAATAGTAATAATAAAATTTATAGCAAAGCAGTACAATTATAAGCAAATAGTACGAATCAATAACACAGACAGGTCACAATAATATCTAGATAATTATTACAAAAATAAAATAGATATTTTCACAGTCACAAGTGTTCATGCTCAACAAGTTATGAGACCGACAATGAATAGTGCACAATGCATTATGGTACCACAAATCCTACTCCATGGAGCTAGACATCAACATTTTCGAAGTGAATGATCAAGGAGTAATGCTAGTATATCGTTAGCCTTAAAATAGTGTGCTTCATCTCATAAAAATATTTGAACAATATGGCTTATACATGGCACCTAAACAGTTGATCGCGATATAGGACAGCGTCCCTGTCCGGATCGTCGGTGTGTTTGCATCGGTCTATCCCACGGCCCCAGCGGAGCTACCACTGTCTATTGTGAAACACCTGTACCCCAATGCTCCCAAGGCCGACCACTATGACCCTACGCTTAGTCTATTTGCACTCGCACATAGGTGTTATTCAACTCCTAGGCATACACCACCTTTCTCAAATATGTCCAACGGAGAACACATATGCATGACGACTCAATGTACATCATGTATGTTTATCAATGATACATTTATCATAAGTATACCACAATGGCATATCATCATTTCTCAACATCAATACATCATATCAATAATACATTTATCATAAGTTTACCACAATGGCATATCATTATTTCTCAACATCAATATATCATATCAATGATACATTTATCAAAAGCAATACCATAATGGTACATAATCATCCTCAATGTCAACATGTCATAATCTCATCAAGAAATCCATCAACAACTACTTAGCCCCACATAGGGACCTACAACAATGTCTAACCATTTCTCAACATCAATATATGTTTACGGTCCATTAATTATCACCATTCCCCATTAAGGGTCCAACATTTCCAATAACTTAGGTCTTGATCAATTATGAAATTCCTTAGGTTAAATAACCCTTACAACTGTGGCCTCACAAGCTTTCAAGGTTCTAATTTATTTCCTTTTTATGCACTAATTTCTTTATATATAATCACTCAAATTTCAGTTCACACAAAATCATTCCTATTTTCCTAAATTCCAAGCCAAACCATAGCCTCACATTAGGTTAGAAAACCCTCAAAAATCTCCATCCATTAATTCTAACATTATCATTCAACCTTTAATTACATAAGCTTCATTTTATTTGTGTACAAAAACTAATTTATATCCCAAAATCCTAGCCAAAACCGTGGCCTCACTTTAGGGTAGGAAACTCCAAATTTTTCATTTAACAACCCTAACATGATCAAGCATTTTCAACACATCTAATACATTCAAGATCATTATACAATCATCAATTTCAATTAGGGATACATAAACATGTAAAATCACCAAACAAAGTAAGCACACAAAGATGGATTTCTCCATCAACAATACACAAAAGTCTCCTCACCACCAATAAATGGTTGAAGTGAGTAATCTCCCTCTTACCTTAAGGAAGAACACGAAAATGGGCTCCTACTTCCTCCATGGTGATTTCGGTTTTGAGGTCTCCAAGAACCCTAAAATCTCCAACACAAAGAATCAACATCAAGCTTAGTAAAGGATGGATCTTTGGTCTCTAATGAGACCATAGAACACGAAAATGAAGAGAAGAAAGAAGAAAAATGAGAACTTTACCTTAAAGCTTGAAGCTTTGCCTTGGATAACAATGGAGGAAAAGTTATTTTTTGAAGAAAACCCTTCAAATAGGAAGTGTAAAGGAGGTCGAGAGGAGTGTAGAAATGGTGTTTATGAAGAGAAAAGTGAAGAGAAATGGTTGGTAAGGGGGCTGCAATTTCGTGGTTGAGAGAGAGGAAGAAGAGAGAAGGAGGAGAGAAATGAAGAAGAAGCTTGAAGAGAGAGAAAGTGTTGGTGAAAGTGTGAGATATTTTGGGGTAAGTTAGGTTAAGTGTATGGGAGCAAAATTTTCTTCCCCCAAGGCTTAGAGTGCCGCGGCATAGAGAGAGAAGAGAGGGGTGGAGAGGCTTTTCCAACAAGCTAAGGACATTCTTGTCCTTTGGTGGTCAAAGCTTCTCAAAGAAGCTTTGATGAAAGTACACTAATTTGAATTAAAGTGGATTTGATTTAACATAAAGTGGATTGCATTAGGATAAAGTGATAGGGTCTCTAATATATGCTATTATCTAATGGACAATTGTTACAGCTGACATAAGTCAATATTAATTATCCAGCAGATAAAATTACACAGTGATTTTTCATCCTGTCAGATAAAATTTCTCGAAAAATATAAAATCTCGTAAACCGTGTCCACCCTTGAGTTTAGTAAGATCCCCCGTCGACGTTTTCACAGTTCAAGGTTCTCGGGAAAAATATCTCATTTTCCTGGCTCCGCTCAGTGCGCATGCAAAACGAGAAATAATATTAAAATATTTCGCATTCTCAGAAAAATCTAGAAAAATTCTCATAATTCTCAAATATTATAAAACGATTATTTGTCATGAAATTATTAATTTTCGGGATGTTACAAGTGAGCTACCACCTGAGAGGGAGATAGAATTCACTATAGACTTAGTGCCAAGAACTAGGCTTATTTCTATAACACCTTATAAAATGTCCCCTCTATAACTTTCAAAACTTAAGAAACAAATAGAAGAGTTACGAAATAAGAAATTCATTTGACCTAATGTCTCACCATGGGGAGCCACAATGCTTTTGGTTAAAAAAAAAGATGGCAGCATGAGGTTATATGTAGATTATAGGCAACTGAACATGTAACACCCTCCTTAGGGCATCACATTTCTGACTAAGAAATTAAAATCTGAAAAGAAGTTCATAAAAGGTTTGAGTTATAAAACATGAGTTTTAAAATTTCTTCTTGCGGAAACATAAACTTACTGAAATTTATAGGTAATACAGAAAAATAGATTTAAACTGATTAAAACTCAAATAACAGACACCACTTAATATTTAACAATTATTCAATATATATAAAACTTACAGACTCAATTTTAAACAGTAGTAAACCCCATGACGGGTCCTACTTAATAGCACGGTAAAATACTAACGAGAAAACTTAACATACTTATTTCTTCTTGTATCTATCTTGATGTATCGTGTATCTGTTCCTTATCAACACTGCACACTATCGAATCCTAAATGACCACTCCTCAATGTTGTCACCAATCCCAAAATATCTACTTCCCGTCACGTCTAAGAAACTCGTTCCATCTACTATATAATTTTAACAATACAAGCACAACGAAACAATATAACAAAGAGGTGAGATCACTTACGCCAATACCAACATGGTAGCATAGAGACTATACAAACAATACACCATTCAGATATATCATATCATAATTACAATCATACCATCAGCATTATTATTATCATATAGACGTAATAAATACTAATTACGATCATGTCCTCAACATTATTTATCAAAATAAATAATATTTACTATCATGCCATTAACATTATTCAATTCACACGATAATAACAATAATGCCACCAACATTATTTATCATCATCACCATCCAATATTATTCAACAGTTTAATTATTACACCGATAATTACAATAATGCCATCTATATTATCCAATATTCTTCAATCAATATATCACACGATATATATATATATATATATATATATATATATATATATATATATATATATATATATATATATATTCAGATTATGTATGTGCACAAAGACTCCATTTTTCAAAAACTCTATGGAGTTTTTTCACAAAATTTGAGAAGAATGCTCAAGTTAATTGCCCAGCATAAACCCATAGACAATTGCCCAGCTTTGACCCATAGACAATGTCCAGCCTTAGCCCACAGACAATGCCCAGCTTAGCCCACAAACAATCTCCAGTCTTCAAAAAGAATCGTGTTCTTGTCGGGTATCACCAAGTGGCATGTCCAGCCTTAGCCCACAGACAAATATCCACTAGTCGACCACCGCGCCTCGACACCCCTAAGATCCATCATAGACCTCACTTTTCAGTTCTCATTCCCTCTTCAACCACAAGGGTCACAATAACATTAGCTATTAATTTTCGTTCAATACACGAATATCTCAATGCAATTTTGTTCAAATTCATCATATGCGTCAATGCATATTTTCAAATTTCATCATATGCCTCAATGCATATTTTTTAATTTCATCATATGCCTCACTGCATATTTTCCAATGCATGTACAATGCACCAAATGCCAATCACAGGCAAAAATTCATCATATTCTCATACAATGTCCATACACTAGTTCAACAGTAATCATACTCTATATTCATTCGCAAAATTATATTATCGCGTTTTCATAGTCACGAAACACTTTTGTTACGTTTTCACAATAACGCAACATTTCTATTACGTTTTTACAATTCCGCAACACTTCTGTTGTATTTTCAAATCACGTATTGATTTTTTAACGTTTTCTCAATCACGTAAAAATATTTACACGTTTCTCAAATTGCGTAGCAATTTTTCACCATTTTCACAATCGTGTAACTTAAAAATCATTCTTTTAAGTCGCGTAAACCATTTTCCATCATTTTTGAAATATTTAAATGCTTTCTAAGTCTCATAGAAATATTTTAATGTTTTTCAAATCGCGTAGCTTAAAAATCAAGTTTTTAAGTTACGTAAATCGTTTTTTACCATAATTCCATTACGAAAAATATTTCTCAACCTTCAAAAATTCCATTTCAACCTTTCTCATAATAATATGACTTCGTACTTCATTTTCCTCATTTCCATATTCAAGAAATCCTTTTCGTAATAAATTCCACAATTTCACCATTTCCATTGATGTAAATCAATGTTTTCAAATCTTTAAAATTACTTATCACACTTCAAAACCCAAAAGATGAGTTATACATTAGAAAATATCAAATCACTATTATATTTTCTATATTTCTCAAATCAATTCTAAAATTAATTCTCTTCAAAATAAATTGAGGTTCAAACACTTTCAACCTCTTTTTGTCTTTCATAAACGAAATTCCATCTTTCAAGTAACAAAACACCTTGTTTCCATTTTCTTTAATCCTTGTACTAAAACACTTTGTTTCCACTTTGAAATCACTTTGTTTCATAAAACCAAAACTATTCCAATCTCCCAAAAACCATGGAGTCTTTGGCCATTGAAGCCATCATTTCTTTTTTTTCTAAATCAACTAAGTTCCATTCTTGTTTTTACACAAACAAAATCATTAAAATTTTGTTTCAAAACCGTGAGACTCATAATCTTAAAAACCAATTCATTTGTTCATTTTCATTTTATTTTCTTTGCAAATCCTTAAAATCAATAACTCATTGCTCTTTTCATTTAAAACTCATGATTTATAAAATACTTAGAATATTTTTATTCAAAAATATCCTTGAGGCCGTGTGCCTCTATGGTTCTTTGGAACCAAAATTGTTTTCCTTTCCATCATCACATCATGGCATACATATACATATTTCATCATATATACCACAAGCATGCCATAATCAAAAGCAATAAATCATGCAAATCATACAAAGCATGAACAAATAAATTAAACACATAAACACCCACAAATAATTACATGACCATGGATATGAATCCTCACATGGATTCAACATCCACCTAATATAAAACAATCTCTCACCACCATACTTGGTTGGTGAGATGGATCTCCCTCTTACCTCTTGAAGAACCTCAAAAGCTCCTTGTTTTGCTTCTTTTTCCAAGTCCTTCACCACCAAAGGTTTCTTAAACACACAACAAAACATATATTTATTAGCATATCAAGCTTGAACAAGAGGAACCATGGATCGAACATAGTTTAGAACATGAAAATAAGACAAGTAGTGAAGTTTTCCTTACACTTCACCATAAAAAAACCTATAACTTTACTCTTGAAGATGAAAGATTTAGAGAAAGTTTCCAACATGAAAGTTGCTTAGAATAAGGTAAGGATTCAAGAAACTAGGTTGGTTAAAATTTTTTAGTGATGGAGGGTGGTTCTATGGTGCTTGGCCGAAACCACCATGAAGAAGAGGTGGAGAGAAAAGTTTGATAAGTTTGCTTCTTGAAATTGATCAATAATGACCAAGAGTGATCAATTATGGTCTTCAACTTGTGTTTTAGCTCGTTCAGCTTCACAAAAATCGTCCCCCCCCTCCATGCACTCTTCAAAGAGTGACCAATCTCCTAGCCACCATTTTAGGCAATCTTAACCATTGATTAGATCAATGGTTAGGATTAATGTAGCTTCTAGGTTTAGCCTTTAGATAGAAGACTTAATCTAGACCATTGGATCTTTCCTCCTTGAAATCCTAGTCATTAGATGTATCTCCAAAATAAAGGGTCAAGATTGCTCCTTCAAACTTTACATCCAAGGGTCATAAATGGTCCTAGCCACTTTATAAGACTAAATCTCAACCATTGATTAAATCAATATCAAGTCTCCACTATTGATTATATCAATGATAGATATCCAAACCACCAATGTTGACTAAGCAGTATAATATTTATTTTTATATCTGCTATTACCCTTCAAATAATATTTTTACTGTATTTTTATCGCCCGATAATTAAATACAGTACAAAACACAGTAAAAGAAAATTTCAAAAACTATTTTTGGATTCAGGTTTAGTAAGATCCCCCATCTCTGTCTCCACAGTACAAATTTTTCTATCTGCATAAAATTTTTTACTTTTTGGGACCCATCCCGGGCCCACATAAGGCCACCCGGACCCACAGACAGTCCAAAAACAATTAGAGACATATAAAAATTTCATAATCTTCCACAAAATCATAAAAATTATAAAATTCATAAATATCAAATCAGATTACGTAAAATAATTAAGACTTATCAGTAAAAATTAATTTACGTAAAATTTTCCCCAGCCCAAAAATTATTATTTTCCTAACACAGAGTAAATCACACAAAATGATCAAAAGCAATCACGGAATAATCAAAATAATTTTACAGTACACAGAAATCACTAAATAGTAGAATTCTGTTAACTGTTAAAATTACTGTCTAATAGATAGGAAAACTTGGGGTGTTGTAATGCTCCCCCTCTAAAAAGAAGTTTCGTCCTCGAAACTTGATAAACCTGATTTCACACCCTTAGAATAAATATGGATATTGCTCTTTTATGTTATTCTCTAACTCCCATGTTGTTTCACCGCCTACATCATTCCAAACGATTTTAACCAATGAAATCTCTTTACCTCACGTTTACCTTCTCCTGATCAAATAGATATCTCAGACTCTTGTGATTACTGAAAATGTTAAATGTTATTCCATAAAGAAAGTATATCCATACTTCTAATACCAACATAGCGGCTACCAACCACCATTCATGCATAAGCACACATCTTAAACTTCGATGTAATGCATCATAGTACACCTCCAATGGTTCACTGGAATTAGACAGAAATAATACCAAAGAAGTAATCAAACATATTTTCAACTCTTGAAAATTCTCCTTGTATGCATCAGTCTATACAAACAGTTAATTCTTTCTGATAAGCTAGGTGAGAAGTCCTGCGATCTTGGAAAATTTCTCAGTAAATTTTCTACAGATTTCCGTTAACATTTTTTACTTTTCCCACTGAAAAAATGTTTGAACCTTCGAAGAATCCACCGCAATCCCTTTCTTAGAATCACGTGATCCAAAGAGTGAACTTCATCCAACTAGAAATCACATCTCGACAACTTAGCATATAACCACTTCTCCTTTAGAACTTGGAAAATCATACTGAGATGTTCAGTATGTTCCTCAAAATTTTTGAGAATAGATCAAAATGTCATTAACAAAGATAATGACAATTTTGTCTAGATAAGGACAAAAAATTCTACTCCTATAATTTATAAATATTATAAGAGCATCTATCACTCCGCACGACATCACTTGAAATTTCCTTAACTTCGTATAGCTTCACTCTCCTGCCTTTACTCTTAACAGGAAGTGTCTTACACATCGCATCCTCTTTCAACAACACTGTATTAGATACTATGACATGGATTTAAATAGGAATATCCTTTCTTGCAATTTGAGATACATGAAAAACATTATAAAAGATAGCAAAACTATCTGATATGTTACCGGATATATCCAACAAAGAATTTGATATAACCCGATTTTTAGGAATGAATTTTCTGGAATATTAACAATTTATTGAGGCAATCTCATAGGATATGGTTAGAAGATAACCAACCCGTTTCAAAGATCACGTCTATTTATGAAAGAGATAAACAGATCAAACTAACAAAAATTTGATCTATAACAACACTAGGATAATTTGAATAGCTAGAGTAGCACGATAGGTTAGTAATAGAAACAGAAGTAAAAAGTCAAAAGATAATGAAGACACAGATAACTCTAATTGATCTACACGATCATATGCCACAGAGAATAGATTGCTCCCAGAAATATACAACATGGTTAAAGAATCACCTTCTGCAACACAGTCTCTTTTGTTTAGGTCTTCAGCTCGGAACACTCCCGTTCCATTTGACGTATGGACTCTCCCTACTACCTGAGATTTCACTAACAGAAAACTTCATTTTCAATAGAACACAATCTCTGAAAATATGTCCAAACTTCCTGCACTTAAAACAAATTATTTCCTTGGACGTACAATCCTTCGTTAAGTGCCCTCTTTTCCACATCTCTTACATAATAATAAAGACATCACGGTCCAACTGGGTTTACTGTTACAAACATTTCCTCCACACATTTGCTGCTTCTGCTGATTTCCCAATGGTCGTAAATACGTTTCCTACTGAAATTAATTTACCTTTCTATTATTCCTAAGGAAGAATACCAGGTTCCAAAATTACTAAATCTTATATTTCAAGACTGATTCTCTTTTATCAGATCTTGAACCTCAACTTCTAATTTCCGTTGTTCAGCGATCCTCTGTTCCTGTTGTACTATCACGTCAGTTGTCATCTGCATTGCTCCTATAATTGCAACCATATCGTTAGTGTCACGTTCTGCTTCCACACGCGTACGTCTACCACAAGCCATTTCCTTTCTTCAAAGACGGACAAATCAAAATAAAATGGATGCCAGATGTAACCATTTTAAACAACATTGTTTCCTTTCGGAAATCAAAAACACAGAGAACACAACACAAGTAAAATAGACCTAACCACAAACCCCAAAAGACTCAAATCGTGCTCTAATACCAACAAATGTAACACCCTCCTTAGGGCATCACATTTCTGACTACCAACTTATAATCTGAAAAGAAGTTCATAAAAGGTTTGAGTTATAAAACATGGGTTTTAAAATTTCTTCTCGCGGAAACATAAACTAACTGAAATTTATAGGTAATACTGAAAAATAGATTTAAACTGATTAAAACTCAAATAGCAGACACCACTTAATATTTAATAATTATTCAATAAATATAAAACTTACAGACTCAATTTTAAACAGTAGCAAATCCTATGATGGGTCCTACTTAATAGCACGGTAAAACACTAACGAGAAAACTTAACATACTTATTTCCT
Source organism: Ormosia emarginata (assembly GCA_029884605.1). Lineage (NCBI taxonomy): Eukaryota > Viridiplantae > Streptophyta > Magnoliopsida > Fabales > Fabaceae > Ormosia > Ormosia emarginata. The sequence goes on along the minus strand of JAQQTP010000063.1, from coordinate 7,330,304 downwards.
CTTGTATCCATCTTGATGTATCGTGTATCTGTTCCTTGTCAACACTGCACACTATCGAATCCTGAATGACCACTCCTCAATGTTGTCACCAATCTCAGAATATCTACTTCCCGTCACGTCTAAAAAACTCGTTCCATCTACTATATAATTTTAATAATACAAGCACAATGAAACAATATAATAAAGAGGTGAGATCACCTACGCCAATACCAACATGGTAGCATAGAGACTATATAAACAACACATCATATAGATATATCATATCATAATTACAGTCATACCATCAGCATTATTATTATCCTATAGACGTAATAAACAATAATTATGATCATGTCCTCAATATTATTTATCAAAATAAATAATATTTACTATCATGCCATTACCATTATTCAATTCACACGATAATAACAATAATGACACCAACATTATTTATCATCATCACCATCCAGTATTATTCAACAGTTCAATTATCACACCTATAATTATGAAAATGCCATCTAGATTATCCAATATTCTTCAATCAATTTATCACACACACACACACACACACACACATATATATATATATATATATATATATATATATATATATATATATATATATATATTTCAGATGATGCATGTGCACAAAGACTCACTTTTTCAAAAACTCCATGGAGGTTTTTCACAAAATTCGAGAAGAATGCTCTGGTTAATTGTCCAGCATAAACCCACAGACAATTGCCCAGCTTTGACCCACAGACAATGTCTAGCCTTAGCCTACAGACAATGCCCAGCTTAGCTCACAGACAATCTTCAGTCTTTGAAAAGAATCGTGTTCTTGCTGGGTATCGCCAATGCGTTGCAACGGACTGCATCGCCAAGTGGCATGTCTAGCCTTAGCCCATAGACAAATATCCACTGGTCGACCGTCGCGCCTCGACGCCCCTAAGATCCATCATAGACCTCACTTTTCAGTTCTCATTCACTCTTCAACCACAAGGGTCACAATAGCATTAGCTATTAATTTTCGTTCAATGCACGAATATCTCAATGCAATTTTGTTCAAATTCATCATATGCATCAATGTATAATTTCAAATTTCATCATATGCCTCGATACATATTTTTCAATTTCATCATATGTCTCACTGCATATTTTCCAATGCATGTACAATGCACCAAATGCTAATCACAGGCAAAAATTCATTATATTCTCATACAGTGTCCATACACTGGTTCAATAGTAATCATATTGTATATTCATTCGTGAAATCATATTATCGCATTTTCATAGTCACGAAGCACTTTTGTTACATTTTCACAATCGTGCAACATTTTTGTTACTTTTTCACAATTCCGCAACACTTTTGTTGTATTTTCAAATCACGTATTGATTTTTTAATGTTTTCTCAATCACGTAAAAATATTTACACGTTTCTCAAATTACGTAGCAATTTTCCACCATTTTCACAATCGCATAACTTAAAAATCATTCTTTTAAGTCGTGTAATCTATTTTCCATCATTTTCGAAATATTTAAACGCTTTCCAAATCGCGTAGAAATATTTTAATGTTTTTCAAATCGCGTAGCTTAAAAATCACGTTTTTAAGTTACATAAATTACGAAAAATTACGAAAAATATTTCTCAACCTTCAAAAATTCCATTTCAACCTTTCTCATAATAATATGACTTCGTACTTCATTTTCCTCATTTCCATATTCAAGAAATCCTTTTCGTAATAAATTCCACAATTTCACCATTTTCATTGATGTAAATCAATGTTTTCAAATCTTTAAAATTCCTTATCACACTTCAAAACCCAAAAGATGAGTTATAAATTAGAAAATATCAAATCACTATTATATTCTCCATTTTTCTCAAATCAATTCTAAAATCAATTCTCTTCAAAATAAATTGAGGTTCAAACACTTTCAACCTCTTTTTGTCTTTCATAAACGAAATTCCATCTTTCAAGTAACAAAACACCTTGTTTCCATTTTCTTTAATCCTTGTACTAAAACACTTTGTTCAAACACTTTGTTTCCACTTTGAAATCACTTTGTTTCATAAAACCAAAACTATTCCAATCTCCCAAAAATCATGGAGTCTTTGGCCATTGAAGCCATCATTTCTTTTTTTCTAAATCAACTAAGTTCCATTCTTGTTTTTACACAAACAAAATCATTAAAATTTTGTTTCAAAACCATGAGACTCATAGTCTTAAAAACTAATTCATTTGTTCATTTTTATTTTCACTTTCTTTGAAAATCCTTAAAATCAATAACTCATTGCTCTTTTCATTTAAAACTCATGATTTATAAAATACTTGGAATATTTTTATTCAAAAATATCCTTAAGGCCGTGTGCCTCTATGGTTCTTTGGAACCAAAATTGTTTTCCTTTCCATCATCACATCATGACATACATATACATATTTCATCATATATACCACAAGCATGCCATAATCAAAAGCAATAAATCATGCAAATCATACAAAGCATGAACAAATAAATCAAACACATAAACACCCACAAATAATTACATGACCATGGATATGAATCCTCACATGGATTCAACATCCACCTAATATAAAACAATCTCTCACCACCATACTTGGTTGGTGAGATGGATCTCCCTCTTACCTCTTGAAGAACCTCAAAAGCTCCTTGTTTTGCTTCTTTTTCCAAGTCCTTCACCACCAAAGGTTTCTTAAACACACAACAAAACATATATTTATTAGCATATCAAGCTTGAACAAGAGGAACCATGGATCAAACATGGCTAAGAATATGAAAATAAGACAAGTAGTGAAGTTTTCCTTACACTTCACCATAAAAAAACCTATAACTTTGCTCTGAAGAAAGTCCTTGAAGATGAAAGATTTAGAGAAAGTTTCTAACATGAAAGTTGCTTAGAATAAGGTAAGGGTTCAAGAAACTAGGTTGGTTAAAATTTTTGAGTGATGGAGGGTGGTTCTAGGGTGCTTGGCCGAAACCACCATGAAAAAGAGGTGGAGAGAAAAGTTTAATAAGTTTGCTTCTTGAAATTGATCAATAATGACCAAGAGTGATCAATTATGGTCTTCAACTTGTGCTTTAGCTCCTTCAGCTTCACAAAAACCGTCCCCCTCTCCATGCACTCTTCAAAGAGTGACCAATCTCCTAGCCACCATTTTAGCCTTTAGATAGAAGACTTAATCTAGGCCATTGGATCTTTCCTCCTTGAAATCCTAGCAATTACATGTGTCTCCAAAATAAAGGGTCAAGATTGCTCCTTCAAACTTTACATCCCAGGGTCATAAATGGTCCTAGCCACTTTATAAGACTAAATCTCAACCGTTGATTAAATCAAGATCAAGTCTCTACCGTTGATTATATCAATGGTGGATATCCAAACCACCAATGTTGACTAAGCAGTATAATATTTATTTTTATATTTGCTATTACCCTTCGAATAATATTTTTACTGTATTTTTATCACCCAATAATTAAATACAATACAAAATACAGTAAAAGAAAATTTTAAAAACTATTTTTGAATTCAGGTTTAGTAAGATCCCCTGTCTTCATCTCAATAATACAAATTTTTCTATCCGTAGAAAATTTTTTACTTTTTGGGACCCACCCCGGGCCCACATAAGGCCACCCTAGGCCCACAAACAATCCAAAAACAATCATAGAAATATAAAAATTTCATAATCATCCACAAAATCATAAAAATTAGAAAATTCATGAATATTAAATCAGATTACGTAAAATAATTAAGACTTATCTGTAAAAATTAATTTACGTAAAATTTTCCCTGCCCGAAAATTATTATTTTCCTGACACGGAGTAAATCACACAAAACGATCAAAAGCAGTCATGGAATAATCAAAATAATTTTACAGTATACAGAAATCGCTAAACAGTAGAATTCTGTTAACTGTCAAAATTACTGTCTAATAGATAGGAAAACTTGGGGTGTTACAGAACAAAGTGACAATTAAGAACAAATACTTATTGCCTAGAATACATGATTTGATGGACCAATTAAGGGGAGCAACAATGTTCTCCAAAAATGACTTGAGGTCAGGGTACCATCAATTTAGAGTCCGAGAGGAAGATATTTTGAAGACAACCTTTAGAATTAGAAATGGGCAATATGAGTATCTAATAATGTCCTTTGGATTGACAAATGCACTTGCTATTTTTATGGACTACATGAACATGATTTTTAGACTTTATCTGGATAAATTTGTGGTTGTCTTTATAGATGACATTCTCATATATTCAAAGACACCTGAAAAGCATGAAGATCACCTTAGAATAGTTCTAGAAATCCTGAAAGAGAAGCAATTATATGCTAAGCTATCAAAATATGAGTTTTGGATAGATAAGGTGCAATTCCTAGGATATGTAATATCTGGTGAATGGATATCAGTAGATCCCAATAAGATAGAGGTAGTTCTAAAATGGGAAAGACCTACCTTTGTAACTGAAATAAGAAGTTTCTTAGGTCTAGCTTAGTACTACCAGAGATTTATTGAAGGGTTTTCTTGAATAGCTTTACCTTTAACCAAGCTGACTAGGAAAATCAATGTTTTTCAATTGACACAAAAGTATAAGAATAGTTTTCAAGAATTGAAAAAGAAATTGACCATCACACCAGTTCTAGTGATCCCAGATCCTCAAGGAAACTTTGAGGCATATTGTGATGCCTCAAGGAAAGGGTTAGGATGTGTGTTGATGCAAGATGGACGGGCAGTGGCTTATGCCTCTAGATAGCTATGACCACATGAAGAAAATTATCTAACCTACGATCCAGAATTAGCAGTTGTGGTTTTTGCCTTGAAGATGTGGAGGCACTATTTGTATGGAGTTAAGTTTGAAGTCTTTAATGATCATAAGAGCTTAAAATATTTATTTGACAAAAAAGATTTAAACATGATGCAAAGACGATGGATGGAGTTTTTGAAAGATTATGATTTTGAGTTAAAGTATCATTCGGTAAGACTAATGTAGTGGCCGATGCACTGAGTAGAAAACTTCTGAATGTGTCCTATATGATGGTATAAGAGATGGAACTTTTAGAAGGTTTTAGAAACTTGAGCTTGGTAGTGACTGTGTTGCCACATAGTCTCTATTTGAACAGATTAGAAATTCAAAATGATTTGAGGGCTCAAATCAAGGATGCTCAAGAGGAAGATGAAACCCTAAAACAAATAGATGACTAAATTCTTTTAGGAAAAAGAAAAGAATTTAGAAAAGTCGAAGATGGGACACTTATGTTTAGAGGAAGACTTTGTGTCCCAAGAGAATATGAGAAACTTCTCTAATACGACAGGACATATGATATAATTATTTAACTAAAAGATTGATTCCTTATACTATATCTTGCATACTATTACTTGTAAGTGGCCTACGACCCACAAAAGACAACAAATTAAAATGATAGTTTTTCTTTTTTTAGCTCGGTAGTTTTATTATCTTTTTCAAAAAAAGAATATATATATATATATATATGTACGTATATATTATCGAACCTGCTCACGAGCTATTGAGTCGAACATGGCAAAGCTCAAGCTTGGCTCATTTAGTGAATGACCTCAAATTATCAGCTCAAGCTCAACTCATCAGCTCATGAGCTCAACTTATTGAGCTATTAATGAACTAAGTTAAGATTAGCTCATGAGTTGACTTGACTCACTTCCAGCCCTATTAAAAAGCAATGTTGTATATGCTTTACCATGGCTGAAGAACTAAGATGATGACATCTTAAGAAAGCTACTTATGTCTATTGCAAAGGCCATTAGCTGAAACTTGAAATAAAGCCATTCCAGTCTAAAGGACACAAGCAAATAATAACTTTTCCTTTTTATTATTGTTAGAATCCATTATAGATTATATTTAGCCTTGATATATATGAAGAAGCAAGTTTGTTATTGGATGTTGATAGATTTTTGATGGTGGTCTTGTCATTGTTATGTCAGGAGTCTATTCTCTTCATGCCTTGTTGCATTGTGGTTTATGACTTTGTTAATGATTCATGGAGACAAATATGGTTACACCTTCCAAAAAACTAATTGATTCTTATACCTTGATATATGACCATAATGCTATGACTATTAAAGCAAATAAGTCTTGCAATGCTTCAGAATAATTTAGTAAGTTAGATGGATGTCATCATTCCACTAGATCTAATCTTGTCAATTAATTATAGTATAGATATGAACTTATAGTTTAGTGGTGAGCAAGGGCTATTTCCAAAGAGGATTGTGGTATTTTCATTGTAGAGTTTACTAAACTAAACATAAAAGGAGGGGTTTCACTTAACAATAAAAGTAAATAACATAAACAATGAAAAATAAAGAACAATGAGCAACAAAGTAAAAGCAAGAACAAACAATAAAAAAATAGTAGGGTGAGAATACTAATTCTCAGTATATTCTATTATAAAAAAACAGTGTCATCACAATAATTCTAATTGTTTCGGGAAAAATACACATTCTTTTAAAACTTAAAATAAATACACATTCTAGTCCTTCCTCTTCCCTAAACAAAATTCCATTTAATAGCTTTCAAAAATATCCATCATCAATAATATATAATACATTTACAAATAATTCCTAGAAAACATTTTCCAACACAATATTATAATGTGAAATTCATTCAGATACTCAAACACACATTTAATTCATACTTATAACTTACTAATTCAATTCAATTTTTAGTACTCATTCAAATTCTTATTCATCAAATTATTGCTTATCCCATAGATTTCATATCTCAAGCATCACAAGGATGGGAGCCACCTCATATAGCTCCGGTCTTATATTCTCATGGTATGGAGTGATTTAGGGCCTCACACTACCACTAGTATCCTATAAGGGAATTAATATGTGAGGAATATATTGATACTAATACTAATATTGTGAGGAATTTATACCAGAACACAGGATCCCCCTTACTTACAAGAGGTCATCTCCATAGTTCAAATGGAATCTCGAATACCCAACCCTCACACAGAATCATCTCTGAATCCAATATACTAAGTGAACCAACGGTTCAAATATATTGAAGGATACTAAGTGGGAAAGCATGGACAATTACCTTCCCATTCAAGGATAATTGTCCAATTCTTATTCTCAATTCAAATTCAATTCTCATGAGCACTGATTATTCAAACATTCAATTTCAAATACCATTTTAGCTCAACCATAATAATTTAAGGAAGCATATTATAAGATACACAAATTTAATTGCTAGCTCAATCTTAGTGATTTAAGGAAGCAATGTAAATTCCAATCCAAATTCCAAATTCTCATCCATCATATTTCACAAGTTCATACAAATGAACAATACCCATAATATCCAAACTCATTTGATTCATAATCAAATATCCAATAATTCTTCCTACAAATTCAATTCGGCCTATATGGCCATCACAATATCAAATATGCATTATCAAGCATCGTAATTCATATACAATTTATATTACACAACCAAGAAGATTAAAATAAGTCACAACCAAGAAGTTCCATATACCAAATTAAACTTAAAGCAACTCTTTCTTAAATACGCGGCCATCATCACTAATTTAAGCATTATTATATGACACAAGTGTATCTAATTTTATGACCATAACAAGGGTAACATTTTATCATAGTTTTCTAACACTCTTCAAGCTACAATTATAAAACAAAATTCTGCCCATAAAACAAGGCACTAGTCGTGGCTAACAAGCATCAATCAAACAACATAAGTTTTAATCTCCATTTAGGTCACAACTCTATACACACACATAATTAAACTTCTAGTCACTTACAGCCGCGATCATTTAGGTTAGAGAACAACTCAAAGTTCATTTTATTACCATAATTAATAACACAAAAATATCAGCAACTATAAAATAGTATCTACAATAATAAATAACAACAACAATGATTAAACAACAACAAAGATTAATAATACAACGTAAATAGCAACAAAATAACAACAAAAATAACAAAAATAGTAGCAAAATAACAACAGAGATAGTAGCAAAATAACAACAAAAACAACAACGAATAACAACAAAAATAGCAATAGAATAACAACATAAATAGCGAAGAATAACAACAAAAATAGCAGCAGAATAATAGCAAAAACAACAGCAAAAATAACAACAAAAATAACAACAAAATAACATAAAAATATAACCTCTATTAATTTCAAATTTTGACCTTAAGCCTCACTAAAGCATGGTTTGGTGATGATTCTCATTAAATGAAATTATAAACTCAAATCTTCATTCATTAAATGAGTAAGAACAATTTCAGAATAACAAACTCCTACTCCTCTTGATGTCAGCTGTGAATTTCACAAGTAAACAGCAACAAGTTTAAAACAAAAGACCTCTACCTCAAGCCTTTAGCTTCTCACCACTTCCTTCCCCTTCTTGCCTTTAGTTCCTTGTTCTTGTCCCTTGATTTCTTGTTGATTTTCCTTGTGTTTTTGCTTCTTGGTTGGGGCTACAATACATTCAAAAAATAACAAAGAGGAAGATGAGAGAATGAGATGAAGTAGTGAAGAGAAAAATGTGAAGAAAGATCGAGAATTCTCTAGATAATTTGGACAGCCCACATTTGACTAGGTTAGTAACTTTTAATTTGAGCTGGAACTTTTGTATCTGTTAAGCATTCTTTAGTTTTCCAATACCAAGATTTCAAGTTACTATAGGTATTAGGAAAATTTTTAGGACTTAACCTAGTCCTTGGATTTATTTTTTCACAATTCTCCATATACCGTTATTTATCAATTAAGTTTTATTACTCAGTCTCAAGTTAAATTAAACTGCAGATTAAGTAATTATGCTTACTAATGCTTATCTTAGTTGGTATTTTATACCAACATATTCTCCATATTTTACTTGTCGTTTCCATGAAATTTTGTAATTTTCTGAGATACTTAACTATTCTATTAATTTCTTATCGATATCCTTAAAAATACCAAACTTACTCTGTTTTTACTCCAAAATTTTCTATAACTTCTATTAATGGTTCTTAGCTCGGAAATAAATTTTTCATATTTATTTCCAATATATCAACTAATTAGTAAATACTTTATTTATTCTCTTGTATTCAGTGTTATAGAATTACACCTAAACTAATTCAGAAAATTATTTGAATCAATAGATAATTCTTACCAGCCATACTGAGCTTCTACAACCTTAATTATGATTACTAGGCTAAGGGGAATGTTATAATTCTCCCCCCTTTTTATGAATTTTGTCCTCAAAATTGTACTTACCTCATTCGAAAAGCTCTAGATGATTCTGCACCATGTTGGATTCTTGTTTCCATGTGGCTTCACCACTATCCCACAGTACTTTTCCAAAGGAATTTGTTTCCTTCTGAGCTCTTTAATTGCTCTATCCATGATCCTCACAGGTTTCACTACATAAGTTAAATCATCTTTCAACTGTATTGATTCATTTTCTATGATATGTGAAGGATTTGGATTATACTTTCGAAGTTGGGAAACATGAAAAACATTATGAAGGTTTGACAAACTGGGTGGTAAAGCAATCTGGTAAGTAATAGGTCCGATTCTTTTTAGGATTTGAAAAGGACCAAGAAACCGAGGATTTAACACTTTGGCTTTAATGGCTCTACCAACCCCCATAATAGGAGTGACTCTAAGAAACATATGTTCTCCTTCTTCGAATTCCATAGGTCTTCTTTTCCATTTACATAACTTTTTTGCCTACTTTGAGCAACTAACAACCAATCCCTGATCTTTTTTATTTGCTTAGTAGTTTGTTGTGTAACACCCCAAATTTCCTAAATAGTTGACAGTAATTTTGACAGTTAACAAAATTCTACTGTTTAGTAATTTCTGTGTACTATAAAATTATTTTGAGTATTCTGTAACGTATTTGATCGTTTTGAGTGATTTACTCCGTGTCAAGAAAATAATAATTTTCAGGCCGAAGAAAATCTTTAAGTATTTATTTCTCTTGACTGTTAATTATTTTTAACAATCTGACTTGATTTTCATACATTTTCTAATATTTGTGATTTTTGTGGATGAATATAAATTTTTAGGGTTATCTGGTTATTTTTGGGCTGTTTGTGGGCCCCAGTGGTCCTACGTGGGCCCGGGGTGAGTCCCAAAACATGAAAAATTTTCTACATATAGAAAAATTTGTACTGTTTAGACGGAGATAGGGGATCTTACTAAACTTGAATCCGAAACAGTTTCTAAAAATTTATTGTACTGTGTTTTGTACTGTATTTAATTATCGGGTGATAAAAATACAGTAAATATATTCTTTCGTGGGGTTTTAGCAGATAAAAATAGAAATTATACTGCTTAAGTCAATAATAGTGGTTATGACAACTTTTGATGGACCAATAGGAAAACAAGTTTAATTCTTTTGACGGACCAATAGGAAGCAAGTCTAATATTGAAGACTTTGATATCAACCGTCGATTTAATCAACGATGTAGGATTAGTCTAAGAAAATGGCTATGACCATTTATAACCATTGGATTTAGAATTAGATCAAGGGTGGAGATTTGGCCTTACAAAGTGGCTAGAACCATTTGTGACCGTTGGATTCAGATTAAATCAACAGTGGAGATAGATCATTTATGACCATTGGATGTGGATTTAATCAATGGTGGAGATTTGGTCTTCTAAAATGGCTATGACTAATTATGACCCTTGGATTGAAAGTAAGAAGGAGTAATCTTGACCCTTCATTTTTGGAGATGGATCTAATGGCTAGAATTTCAAGGAGAAAGATCTAATAGCCTAGATTAAGTCTTCTAATTAAAAGTCTACTTAAATCCTAACCATTGAATTAATCAATGGCCTAAAATGCTCTAAATGGTGGCTTGGAAAATATGACAACTTATTGAATGCGTAATGCATGGAGGGGGGACGGTTTTGTGCTTCATTTTGGAGCTAAGGAAAAGCTTTATGACCATTATTAGATGCCTTGGTCAATTATGCATCATTATTGATCATTTAGCACTCTTAGGAGAATGTTTGGAGGGGGGGACGGTTTTGTGCATGCTTAAGGGCATAGAATGGTTTTAAGACCATTATTACTCCATCTTGATCATTATTGATCATTTTCAAGAAGCTAACTCTTCAAAAAAATTTATCTCCATCTCTTCTCCAAGCTAATTTTGGCCAAGCACCCTAGAACCATCTTCCATCACTCAAATTTTATCCAACCTTATTTCTTGAATCCTTACCTTATTCTAAGAACACCTCTAGTTATGAGTTTTCTCTAAATTATTCATCTTGAGTTTCAAATCCAAGCTTCAAGTTTCTAGCAAAAAGGGTAAAGTTCATATTTCTTCACCCAATCTTTTAGTTTTGATTTTCTAAGCCATGCTTGAATCTTGGTTTACCCATTCTTTTACTTGTTATTGATTTTAAGATTTGTTTATGATTTTTAGGGATTTTCCAAGGAGTTTCACGAAATTGATAGGAAGGGAAACCAAGTGTTTTCACTTCATTCTTTACCTTAACCAAGTCTAAGAAGCCTTTTTTTTATAAGAATCAAAAACTCCAACCTTGTTCTTCAAGAGGAATTTCGGCCATACCACCTAAAATCACCATCCAATCTCTTTCAATTTCATCCAACCATAGATCTTGAATCTACATGATATTCTAAGTAATTTTCATGTTGGAGATTTTCTCTAAATCATTCATCTTCAACCTTGTTCTTCAAGCTAAAGATTGGAGCTTTATTGGTTAAGTTTGTTAATCTTCACTTTTCTTTTGATTTTCAAGGTTCTAAGCCATGTTTGATCCATGGTTTATCTTGTTCAAGCTTGATTTACTAATAAATATATGTTTTGTTTTGTATTTGAGAAGCCCTTGGTGGTGAAGGACTTGGAAAGAGAAGCAAAACAAAGAGCTTTTGAGGATCTTCAAGAGGTAAGAGGGAGATTCATCTCACCAACCAAGTATGGTGGTGAGAGATGGTTTGTGTATTTGATGGATGGTGAATCCATGTGAGGATTCATATCCATGGTCATGTAATAATTTGTGGGTGTTTATATGCTTTGATTATTTGCCTATGCTTGGTATGATTTGCATGATTTATTGCTTTGATTATGGCATGTTTGTGATATATATATTTGAATATGTATGTGTATGCCATGGTTTAACGATGGAAAAGAAATTGATTTTTGGTTCCAAAGACCAAGAGGATTTCGGCCAAGACACCTCAAAATAGGTGTTTACAAATTAATATTTTCATGAATGATAAAATTGGATGATTAGAAAAGCAAGGAAAAATAAACAATGGGTTTGTTTTTCAAGAAGTAGTGTTCACGGTTTTGAGAAGGATTTTTATTGATTTATTTTGTGTAAAAAGTTTTTAAGTGTTTTACTAAACATGAGTTTTAAATGAAAAGAGCAATGTTGATTTTAAGGAAAGAAAGTGAAAAATGAAAAATGAACAAATGATTTGATTTCAAAGACCAAGTGCTCACGGTTTTTGTAAAGGATTTTTAATGGTTTTGTTTGTGTAAAACCATATTGACTTAGAAGGAAAAATGTTTTGATGATTTCAATAGTCATGTCCACGTTTTTGAAGGCTTGTAATGCCTTGATTTTATGAAAACAAAGTGGAAATATAGTTTGATTTAGTACAATGAATTTGGAAAGGGAATCAGAGTGTTTTGAGAAAATGGGATTTTCGTATGTAAATGGAAAAGAGAGGTTGAAAGTGTTTGAACCTCAATTTATTTATTTTGAAGAGAAATGATATTAGAATTGATTTGAGAAAAATGGAGAATATAAGGGTGATTTGATATTTTCTAACGTGTAACTCATCCTTTGAGTTTTGGAGAGCGTTAGTAATTTTTAAAGTTAGAAACATTGATTTAATTCAATGGAATTGTGAATTTGTGAAATATATTGTGAAAAGGATTTTCTTGAGTAAGAAAATGTGGAAAATAATGTGAGTAGTCATATTATTTTGAGAAAGGTTGAAATGGAATTTTTGAAGGTTGAGAAATATTTTTTGTAATGGAAAAATGGTGAAAAATGATTTACGTAACTTAAAAACGTGATTTTTAAGCTACGCGATTTGAAAAACGTTTAAATATTTCTACGTGATTTGAAAAATGTTAAAATATTTCTACGCGATTCGGAAAGCGTTTAAATATTTTGAAAATGATGGAAAATGGTTTACGCGACTTAAAAGAATGATTTTTAAGTTACGCGATTGTGAAAATGGTGGAAAATCGCTACGCAATTTGAGTAAAGTGTAAATATTTTTACGTGATTGAGAAAATGTTGAAAAATCAATATGTGATTTGAAAACGTAACAGAAGTGTTGTGGAATTATGAAAAACGTAACAGAAATGTTGCGCGATTGTGAAAACACGATGAAAGTGTTTTGTAACTATGAAAATGCGATAACATGATTTCACTTATAAATATACAATATGATTACTGTTGAATAAGTGTACGGACACTGTATGAGAAAATGACGAGTTTTGCCTGTGATTGGCATTTGGTGCATTTTACATGCATTAGAAAGATATGCCTGTGATTGGCATTGGTACATTATACATGCATTGGAAAAATATGCGTTGAGGCATATGATTAAATTGAACAAATGAATTTGAAAAGATTTGGCCCTTGTGGTTGGACTTGCACTGATATATTCGTGCATTGTATAAAATATAGCTAATAGCTATTTTGGCCCTTGTGGTTGAAGAGGGAATGTGAATTGATAGTGAGGTCTATGATGGATCTTGGGTTGCATTGAGGCGCGGCGGTTGACCAGTGAATATTTATCTGTGGGCTACGGCTGGACCATATGCCACTTGGCGATGCAGTCCGTTGCAACGCATTGACGATACCCGACAAGAACACGATTCTTTTCAAAAGCTGGACATTTGTGTGTGGGCTAATCTGGAAGATTGTCTTTGGGCTAAGGCTGACAATTAACAGAGCATTCTTCTCGAAATTGTGAAAACCTCCATGGAGTAGGACATTGAGTCTACATATATAACTGATGGCATATAATTATATTTAAAAGTTTCAAACTCAAGTGTAGGTTGTCTCAAGTAATAAATTCTCAGGAGTCTGAGGTCGATCCACAGGGAATTGATGAAGGAAAACTAATTAATTGAGGTAAAGAGAAGATGTGTCACAAGATTAAAGGTGATATAAGTTGTTCACAAATGAAAAGGATTTGCTTGGGTTAGGAGATTAACTCTTGGTAATAAATTAAAAATAATTTAACACTATCTCAAACGTGTAAAAATATTTAAATGCTTTTCAAATTGCGTAGAAATATTTCAACATTTTTCAAATCGCATGGAAATATTTAAACGTTTTTCAAATTACATAAAAATATTTCAACGTTTTTCAAATCGCATGGAAATATTTAAACATTTTTCAAATTGCGTAGCTTAAAAATCACGTTTTTAAGCTACATAAATCATTTTTCACCATTTTTCAACTTCGTAAAATATTTTTCAACCTTTAAAAATTCCATTTCAACCTTTTTCAAAATAATATGACTTCTCACATTATTTTCCACATTTTCTTACTCAAGAAAATCATTTTCGTAATTTATTTCATAAATTCATCATTCCATTAAATCAAGATTTCTAACTTTAAAATTTCCTAATGCTCTCCAAAACCTAAAGGATGAGTTTTACGTTAGTAAATTTTAAATCATCAACTTATTCATTTTAATTCCAAATCAATTCTAAAAATCAATCTTCTTTAAAATAAATTGAGGTTCAAACACTTTCAACCTCTCTTTTTCATTTATATATGAAAATTCCATTTCTCAAGTGATTAAAACACTCTTATTCCCTTTCCAAAATCCTTGTATTAAATCAAGTTATATTTCCACTTTGAAAATCACTTTGTTTTCACAAAACCAAGGCATTTCAAGTCTTCAAAACCGTGAACATGGCCATTGAAACCATTCTTATATTTTTCCTTCCAAATCAATTAAGTTCCATTCTTGTTTTTACACAAAATAAATCAATAAAATTTCTTCTCAAAACCGTGAACATTACTTCTTGAAAAACAAACCCTTTGTTTATTTTCCTTGCTTTTCTAATCATTAAATTTTATCATTCATGAAAATATTAATTTGTGAACACCTATTTTGAGGTGTCTTGGCCAAAATTCACCATGGTCTTTGGAACCAAAAAAATAATTTCTCCACTTCATAATTTCTTTAAACAAATCAATTTCCTTGTTCTTGAAAAATTTCAACATGAACCCTAATTTTTGGGTGTCAAAACTGTAGCCACCCCTTGGCCATTAGAGCCAAAATTTCTTTTTCCATCATACATCCACCATAATATATTCAACATATCTTCATCATACATATCATAAGCATACCATATTCTCATCATGCATATTATAAACATACCATATAAGCAATAAAATCATGCAAAGCATATCAAGCATAAGCAAATAATCAAAGAACATAAACACACACAAATTATTACATGACCATGGATATGAATCCTCACATGGATTCACCATCTATCAAATACACAAACCATCTCTCACCACCATGCTTGGTTGGTGAGATGGATCTCCCTCTTACCTCTTGAAGATCCTCAAAAAGCTCCTTGCTTTGCACTTTGAACAAGATTTCCACCAACAAAAGTTTCTTGAAAATAAAACAAACACAAAGAAAATTAGTATATTAAGCTTGAACAAGAAAAACCATGGATCAAACATGGTTTAGAACATGAAAAAGAAGAGAAGAAATGAAGTTTCCTTACACTTCACCTCAAAAACCTTAGAACTTGCTCTTGGAAAAACTCTTTGAAGATGAAAGATTTAGAGATTGGTCTAAACAACAAAGGTTCTTGTATTGATGTAAGGATTCAAGAAGTATGGTTGTATAAAATTTTTGAGTGACGGAAGGTGGTGTAGGAGTGCTTGGCCGAGACATGCATGGAGAGAATGGAGAGAAATTTTTTTTGATGAGTTAGCTTCTTGAAATTGTTCAATAATGACCAAGATTAAGAAATAATTGGTGTCTTGAAACTTGGCTGTTGTCTTAAGCCTCCAAAACCGTCCCCCCCTTCCATGCACTCTTCAAAGTGTGACCAATCTCCTAGCCATCATTATTTGAAGCATTCCTAACCATTGATTAGTTCAATGGTTAGGATTAATGTACGTTCTAGGTAGCCTTTAGATAGAAGACTTAACCTAGGCCATTGGATCTTTCTCCTTGAAATTCTAGCCATTAGATGTGTCTCCAAAATGAAGGGTCAAGATTACTCCTTCAAACTTTACATCTAATGGTCATAAATGGTCCTTGTCACCTTTTTAAGACCAAATCTACACTTTTGATTAAAACAATGGTGGATCTCTAACACTTTTTAAGACTAAATCTCCACTCTTGATTAATTTAATGGTGGTTCTCCAAACCACCAAGGTTGACTAATTAGTATAATATTTATTTTTATCTGCTATTACCCTACTAATAATATTTTTACTATATTTTTATTGCCCGATAATTAAATACAGTACAAAACACAGCGAAAAAAAATTTTAAAAACTATTTTCGGATTCAGGTTTAGTAAGATCCCCTGTCTCCATCTAAATAATACAAATTTTTCTAATTACAAAAATTTTTTCACTTTGCGGGACCCACCCCGGGCCCACATAAGGCCCACTAGGGCCCACAGATAACACTAAAATATAAAAATTTCATAATCACCCACAAAATCACAAAAATTAAAAAATTCATGAATATCAAATCAAATTATGTAAAATAATTAAGACTTAACGGTAATAATTAAATTATGTAAAATTTTCTTTGGCCAAAAATTTTTATTTTCCTGACACAGAGTAAATCACATCAAACGATCAAATGTACTGATGGAATATTCAAAATAATTTTACAGCACACAGAAATTATTAAACAGTAGAATTCTGTCAACTGTCAAAATTACTGTCAATTATATAGGAGGTTTGGGGTGTTACAGAGTGGGTCACAGTCATGGTTTACCCAAGATCCATCTTTGCAAATTCATTAATTACACATTATTTCCTAAATCAATTTAATTATCAAGTGCTTATAAAAAAACGTTAAAATTACAAAGTTGACAAGAATTCTCCCTCATGGTCGTGAGTCTCATGAAGCCACAAAGGCAAACATTTTATAACTTTACATAGTCAATCACTTTACAAGGTTCCCAAAATCATGAATACACCATAGAAACTTAGACTAAGCATTCAATCCCAACTTGGCCCTATCTAGCCGTAAATAATCTAGTCCAAAGCTCTAAAAATTTTGATTTCACAATATCACAAATTCCTCTCAAGAATCAATAGAAAAGAAAGAACAAATTCAAGTCAATAAATTCCCAAGCTCAAGTATCTTTTATCCCTATATATTAAAGTCAATTCATCACCAAGAATCAAGTGAACCAGAACCATAACTCAAAATTCAAGAATCAACCATACCAAATCAGCCCTAATCATGACAACCATAGAGGGGAAAATGCAAAATTTTCAATCAAATAAAATGTGAAAGAATAATAGAACAGCCCCTACCTCATTTTCACGGCTCCATGGTTTCGTTTCCCCCCTCCCACGCTCTTCCTCTCCCTCATTTCTCTCTTGTTTCTATTGCTCTTGGTTCTTCATTTCTGCCTCTATTCCCTCAGTTCCAGTACCCACAAAGACAAGAAAATGGGTGAGTGGGAATCAAATAACAAAAAGAAGAAAAAGGACCAGAATAGACTAACTAGAGTGACGACAAGAACAATCAGCAAGAGAGAGACGAGCCTACCAGCGAGAGAGAATGAGCGGAGCATACAAGAGAGAGAGCGACGACCAGAATGAACTGGCTAGGAACGACAGAGATGAGTGAACAGTGGACTGGCAAGAGGAAGGGCGAGCACGCGAGGAAGAGAAAGAGCAACGAGAGCCAACAAGAGAGAAAAAGAGACGAACAAGTGAGAATGAAATAAAATGAGTGAATAGGGAGAGTAAGGGAAAGATGGAAAAATGAATGGATGAGGGACTGACGACTGTGAGAGAAAGAATAGGAAAATAGATTTAATGGTAAAGGTAAAGTTAATCTAAGATAGAAAATAATAAATCAAAGGTGGTTTGAGCAAAATATAGGAATAACTCCAAAAACTTATATCTATAAGGATATTTTCATATTCTTATAGTTTTCCAATCTTCATGGGTGTTCTCAAAAATCACTAATCTCAATTTAATACTTATATTCAAGTTTCCATAATTTTATATACACTACCACTTATCAGATAAATTGCATTATTATTCTTAAATTAAATTGAACCTGAGGTAAGTAAATATACCTGTCTCAACTTGTTTTTTATATTAAAATATATTCCCTATACTTCACTTATCATTTCCAAGGGATTTCAAAATTTTTCAAGCTACATAGTCATAATCACATATTTTATACATTAATAAACCCTCATTTTTAGTCATTTACACTCTCTATGTACTTAATTGATTGAGTTTAATTATGTTTTGTAAGTTTGGACTCAAATTGGACTTAATTGATTTTTCTAGCATTATTTGGGTCTTACATTGTTTCTGTATTTCCATCATATCTTGAGTTCTAGATGTGTAAAAATTATGTATCTTACCTTGTAGGAAAGATAAGAGAGAGCTCTACAACTTTTATGAGAGTTCCAGGTAAAATATGGACATCTAGAGGAGCTAAATGAGCTTGGAAGTCAGAACACAGGTTTTGTGACTAGAACCTAAACAACGTATAGTAATCAGAGCATAACTCAGGTTGTAGGAACTTTCTTAGGCTGAAATTTGGAGACTTGAAAGTTAAAACCCATATCTACAACTTTTATGAGAACATAAGAGCTCATTCGGACAACTTGGAGGTGATATTGGGTCTGGAAGTCAAAACAGAGGTGCTGAAACTGGGCCTGAATAGTCTGTAGTAATTGGGTCATATCTTGGGCTGAAGAACGAATTTTTGGATGATTTTGGTGGCATTGGAAAATTGAGACAAAATGCTACAACTTTTATGAAGACCATGTTGCTTCATTCTGATGGCATCCATGAGATCAGTACTAAATGATTTCAGAGACAAAGAATCTCAATAATTTTCCACTCACCAACTCACCATTTGACATTTTCCACTCATCCACCTACTCCTCACCTACTCTTAATCAGTCCCCTTGTCATTTTGTATCTCTAATCCTCTATAAAAGGCTACATTGGCTGATCATTTAGAGACTTTGGTGTTAGGCTTAGTTTTGAGAAGTTATAGTCATGCTTGTTTATTCTTTTCCTTTGTTGTAATTTTCTCTTGCTCTAAATTGAAGCTATGTTCATCTTTCTCTTCTCTCTTTCTTTCTCCTTGTCTATGAGTAACTAAATCTTCATCTTGCTTGGGTGAAAGAATGAAGCTCTTGGTAATGAAATAAGGTTAGATTATTCTATTTCTTGTGCTTAAATGATATATTATAAAGTGGATATTATATGTGTTGTATTTTGTTTCCAATCAATTTAGAAACCTTCTTTGTATAATGGAGATCTTGATTTATTGTAGACAATAGGATTGACATAGTAAATGCTTGAACTCATTTACAAATGTTGGTAGATAATTAAAGGAATCATAATATGGTTGCATATATAATTGAACTTTGAATGTTATATTTTTCGATTGGAACTTCTGTTACGTGTGGATTTCAATTGAGTTATAAAGAGAAATAATCTTGCATTTAATTTATTACTAAGAGTGGATCTCCTGACCCAAGTAAGCTCTTAAATTTAATTGTGAACAAGTTTTATTATTTTTTGTGACAAATCTTTTTCTTACCTCAAATAATTTCTCTTCATCAATTCCCTGTGGATTGACCTCGGACTCCCGAGAATTTATTACTTGAGACAACATGCACTTGAGTTTGCATCCTTAAATCCCGCATCAAGTTTTTAGCGCCGTTGCCGAGGACTTGATTTGAAGTTTTAATTTATTGAGATTCTCATTCTTTAATAAAATCTATTCTCTCTGCTCCCTCACCAGAGCAAAAGATCGGCTTGTCAATCATTCGGTTTCTTTACTAACTCTCTAACTTTCTAACTATCTAACTTACTAACTATCTAACTTACTAACCTACTAACTTGCTAACATACTAACTTTCTAACTTTTATATTTATGTCATTTATTTTTGTTTACTAACTTTTATTTTCTACTCTCTAACTTTTAATTTACGTCATTTAATTTCTACTCTCTAACTTTTTAATTTCTATTATTTATTATTACTTTCTAACATAACGAAATAATCTTTCTTCTTCTCTTCTCTTTCGCCGGCTCTGGTGGGGCTCTGCCTCTCTCTGGTTTTCATATTTTAAATTTATTTTCTGCAATTTACTTTCTACACTTTATTTTCTGTATTTTACTTTCTGCACTTTCTAACTTACTAATTATTAACTCTCTAATTATCTAACTTTTTAATTTATCAGTTATCTAACTTTTTACTTGTTAATATTTATTGGGTGGTTGGTTTATACCACATCCTTGTTAATATTTAATGGCTAGTGTAAATTGCCTACTTGTACATTATTTTTTCTATTTTAAGTCATTTATTTATGCTTAATTGGTATCGTGATTTAAATTCTAGTCGTTTAGTTAAAATTAATCCTCGTACTTTATATATTGATTTGTTTGAATCACAATCATACACAATTTACAAAATGGCTAAAAATGAAAGTGTACATGGTGAACATGAAAATCAACCGTTGCGAACCATGCATGAATATTTGCAACCACCTTGAAATTCTAGTTCATCATGTTTTATTTTTCCACTCAATGCCAACAATTTTAGATTTAAACCAGGTATGATTTATTTACTTCCTAATTTTCATGGTTTAGAGTTTGAAAGCCCATATTTGTATCTGAAAGAATTTGAGGAAGTATGTATTTCTTTCAATAATCAAAATTGCACTGAAGAGATTGTTAAGCTTAAATTGTTTCCTTTTTCTTTAAAAGATAAAGCAAAATCTTGGTTTAACACTTTGAAATCAAGATCAATTGGAACATGACAAGAAATGCAAGGTGACTTCTTAAAGAAATTTTTTTCAACACATAAAACCAATGCTATGAAAAGACAAATCCAAAATTTTTCCCAAAATTCAAATGAAGCATATTTTCAATGTTGGGAACGGTTTAAAGATTTGTTAAATTCTTGCCCACATCATGATTTTGAAAAATGGCGCACTATAAGCTTCTTTTATGAAGGTTTAACACCTGAAACCAAACAATTTGTGGAAACAATGTGCAATGGTGAGTTTCTTGATAAAGAACCTGATGAAGCTTTAGACTATTTAAACCAGTTGGCTGAAAATTCTCAATCTTAGCATAGTACTTACCCTTCTGAAAATTCAATTAGATCTAACCTTGCAAGTGTTAATAAAGAAAAATATCACCTTAGTCAAGAGGAAGATCTAAATGCTAAGTTTGCCAGTTTGGCTAGAAAGGTTGAAGCCATGGAATTAAGAAAAGCACAAAAAATCAAATATGTGCAAAATGAAGAAATTTGTGATATTTGTGAGGACTTAGGACACTCAATGTAACACCCTTATGGGGATGTCACATTTATAAAATAAAATAAAATAAAGATAAATAAAATCCACCCAAGTTGTAAAACATTTGTTACATAGTAATACGGGTTGTAAAATTTTTCTGGTTAAACAGAATATTACGAAATAAAATAACACAGAACATAAAATAAACAAACTATCATCACACATAATATACATATGGTTTTGTTTTAAGTAGTACAAATAATTTACAGCTATAATTATTTAAACCAAAACAGTAAACAAAGCAGTAAAAAGTCTATATATACAAACGTAGATGCGCCCAAGTATGCATCATAAATATCTAACCCTCTGAAGGATCACTCTCAGATGAAACTTCAGGTAAACTTCAGGTGATAAGTATCTAGGTTGCCTCGACCCTCTACAGACTCTAGTCCGTGCTGTCGACACGCTGCTGATCTCACTAGGTGCATCAAACATACCACTTCAATGACGCCTAAGAGATAGCGGTAACTCCACATGTAAATACAATACAGTAGAAAAGATAGGCACTCCATCAAACTTCGTACGTATGGTCATAGTCAAACGCCCTACGTACGTAACCGAATCTTTGTCCTCTCGCAGTCTCCAGGCTTCAGAGCCTCCGTGAAAATGCAACCTCACGAAACCAAAGAATCTTGGTAGCGTCATACTCATACAATCAATCCAATGGGTATGGATGATCGGATGGTTCTTGATTGTCAAACTGATCCTCGGCTTGTTGCTGCTCCTCGTCCTCGGGGTATACACACTCAAGAGGTTGTTCCTCTTCCTCAAACTCTTCTTTTAAAGACATAATTTAAAATACAGGAACATATACAATAAGGAGGTAAGACAATCTATATCACCACAAACATGGGAAATAAGAAAACGACAATACAACAGATATAGCAATTCATACAATATAACATACCATAACAGCATAAATAATAATATAAAGTAACATAGAAATTAAAAGTAACAACATCACATAATGTCATATATAAAATGGTACAGATAAAATGGTATAGATAAATTAGTACGGATAATAATATTGTAATGCACAACACATAAATCATATGTAATGCGACTCAACCCTACTGCATGGAGCTACAACCACAGACATCAGAGAGAATGATCCGTAAAATCCATTAGTGCCCCAGGCTGCCCAACTAAACTATTCTGCTGTCTCACGTTGCGTCTATAGCCCACTGTCAAACGTCGTGTAGTAGCATACAGTCTCACGTCATATACTACAGGCATTGCACTATCATAGATTTTACAAGATCTCGATTAAGTATAGTGCGTGTCGAGATCATTAGTGTGTTACTAGTTACCACGGCCCAGAGGAGCGACCAACTGTCCACAAATGGAATAATCCGCACACTAATGCCTCCAAGTCTATACAAAAATGAACCACACTACACTTGTCGCACCGACAGCACGATGTTATTCATCTCGTCAATCAAATCACCAATGATCAACCACATTGGTACAACTCAAATGTATGAATCAAGATAATTACTAAAATACCCTCAATGGTATCAGTATCCATTTTTATGGAAATGCCCTCAATGGCAAAATTACAAAAAAAGGCCCTCAATGGCAGAAATTATGAAAATGCCCTCAATGGCAAAATTTCAAAAATACAGTATATCCCACCTGACAATACTGTTCCACAACTGTCCAAGTCCACCACTTTGGCCCAACAGTAAAACTTACTGTTTTCATCAATCGCATAGAAATTTTATCGCGTTTTCACAATTTCATCATTTTTACAAACGTTTTCAAAATGCGTAAATATATTTTACTATTTTTGAAATCGCGTATTATTTTTCAAACGTTTTCTCAATCGCGTAAGATTTTTAAATCATTTTCTTGTCCGATTTCCTTAAAAATTATTATTTAAATAAACAGAAATAATATTTAATACGTTTAAACTACGTAGGCTATTTTTCATACCGTATAAAGTATATTGGATATCTTTTCTATCTTATTTGTCTATTTTTAGCAAAAATTGACAGTATTTTGCTTAGAAAATGTATAACAATGGTTTTCTAAGTTTTCTAAAAAAATCCCTTTTTAATTTATATTACAACCATTAATTATACTTTTGAAAACTACTAACATGCTTCAAAACATAAAATGAGCTCTACGTTAGAAATTTTACAAAAGCTACTGTATTTTCTTCTAAACATTAAAATCATTAGTTTTAACTTCCTAAACTTAAATCTAATCATTTTTATACCTCTAAACTCATTGTAATAAAATTCTTTTTTAGTATTTATTACTTCTCTTTGTTTAAAAATAATTTTAGAAATCATAAACACTTGGCTTTGGCATGTTGGCCGAATTACCCAAATTTTGCCATTTGATCTTTAAATTCATTTTTCTTGCTCTAAATCAATTTTGTATCTTATCAATTCACTTAAGTTATTTAAATCACTATTTTTGAAAATTGTTGAGAACATTTTGGTTCTCATTTTATATTGAGGCCGTGAGCCTTGAATGTGTGTTCTTTGGAACACTCATGCAAACCTTGCATATTATTCATATCCTACTAATCATTCATGCATTTCTAACACATACAATATTTTTAAAGCTTGTAGGCATGCATATTAATACAAATCACAAATAAGAAAGCTATTAAACAAACAACACAAATAAATCCTTATGGATTCTACAATCACAAACAATTCCATTTTCCTATCACCAGCCAAGGATGATAAGATTTAAGTCTTCCTCTTACCTTAAGTGAAGAGAAACTCTCTTTCACTCCTTTCTATGGTTTCGGTTTCACACCCTCCAAAGTCACCTATCAAGCTTAAACAATTTCTACAAGTTACTAACATTGAAAGAAAACTTAAACCATGGATCAATCATGGCTTAGAATCTTGAAAAAGAGTTTAGAAATGAAAAACAAGAAATTTCACCTTCTAGGTAGAATCTCCAAAGTAGTTTTTCAAGCTTTAGATGATTGATTTTGCAAGAACTCTCAACTAGAGATTTTCTTAGAATTGTGTTTAGGTTTAGAAAAGTAGGTTAGAAGAAATTTTGGGTGAATGGATGTTGAAGATGGATGCTTGGCCGAATGGCTTCTTCAAAGTAGCATTAATGGAGTTTGTATTTTTGGAAGAGAGAGAAGAGAGAAAGTGTTAGAGAATGAAATGATTTTTGGCTCTCCAAGGAGTACTTGGCCGTAGACTTCAATCCAAGGGAGGTGTCCCCTTGCTTGGCTCCATCCAAGCCTTAGGAATGATCAAAGGCTACAAATAACCCTTGGCCTCCAAGCTTAGTTCCTATTGGCTACTCCAAGCCTTGTCACATGCATAGTCATAAGTCTTGTCACAAGCTTGTAAATATCTCACCACTAATGATGCTTAAACCACTAATGATGTTTAATTGAGCTACTAATGTTGACTACTTTTACTAAACGTGGGTCCCGCAATCATTTCTGGGTCCATTACCGCTTATTTGCACTAACTAATAAAATAATATTATAATAATATAAAATTATTTTATTTTACAGTTAAATCCTAAAAATTAAAAGATTAATAACAGTATCATTCAGAATTGGGTTTAGTAAGATCCCCCAGCTCCGAATAATTAAAATATTTCCCCAACCCGAAAATTATTATTTTCCTGACTCGGAGCAAATCACACAAAAAGTCTAAATAAAATCACAGACAGTAAAATAAAACAGTATTTCATACAGAAAAGTAGCAAACAGTACAAAAAAGATATAATGGTCATTTATCCTAAAGTTGAAAAATAGAAAACAGTACATTCGGGACACAACGGTCTTTCACCAAAAGTTTAGGGTGATACACTCAACACACGAATGTCCCAAGATTCTTGTTTTTAAAGAAGTTGTACATAAGCAAGTAAATGTAATGAATAATTTTAAAAAGCCATTTACTTCTTCTTTTTCAGATACATACAATCTAAGATGGAGAAATCACCCGAACTTTAGCTGGAAGAATAATAATCAGTCATAATTCATGTAACCACCACCTCCTCAAGCACAACAGGACTCTCAAAATTCTCAAGGATATGCACCTTATGTCCTACCATATGAGAAAAACCTTGAAAAAACACTGCAAGCATTCATAGAAAAACAAGAGGTCATTAATAAACAAAACAGTCAAACCATGAATGAAATAAAAAACACTCTTGCTAAACTTTCTTCTACACTCACCATTCACGAGAAAGGAAAATTTCTTTCTCAACCTCAACCAAATCCCAAGGGTCAGTACAGTCTAAATAAGGAGAGTTCACAAAACCAACAAATGGACTAAGTTAAGTCAGTGATAACTCTTAGGAATGGAAAGGTTGTTGAAAAACAAATTTCCAAACCTTGTGAGAAAGAAGTTGAACCAATTCCCCAAGAAAATGAAGAAGTTGACCAAAAGGAGACAAAACTCTCGCCTTCACCCCCATTTCTTCAAGCATTGAATAATCCAAAGAAATTGGACCACCACACTGAAATTTTTGAAATTTTGAAACAAGTGAAGATCAATATTCTACTGTTAAATGTTATCAAATAGATTCCTTCTTATGCCAAATATTTGAAGGACTTGTGCACTGTTAAAAGGAAACTAAATGTGAAAAAAAAGCATTTTTGGCTGAACAGGTAAGCTCCATTCTTCAAAATAATAATGCTTTGAAATTTAAAGACCCTAGTTGCCCTACAGTTTCATGTATTATTGGAGAACATAAAATTGAAAAAGCTTTATTCGATCTTGGTGCTAGTGTCAATTTGCTTCCATATTCAGTTTATCAGCAACTCAACTTAGGTGAGTTAAAACCAACTTCTGTAACTCTTCTACTTGCCGATAGATCAATTAAAATTCTAAGAGGAATAGTGAAAGACATGTTGGTTCAAGTTAATAAATTCATATATCCTGTGGATTTTATTGTCCTAGATACTAAACCTATGGTTGATAGTTGCAAGTCAATTCATGTTATTTTAGGTCGTCCATTTTTAGCAACATCTAATACTTTGATAAATTGCAGAAATGGAGTGGTGAAACTAATATTTGGAAATATGACACTGGAACTCAATGTTTTTAACATGTGCAAGCAACCACAGGAAGTCTTTGATGAAAAGGAGGAAGTTGAAGGAATTGAAGCCATCGTAGATGATCATCTTCAAACAAGGAGTTCTTCTGACTCATTAGAAATTTGTCAATTTATTTGAGTCAGGCATGCAATTAGAAGATGATATTTCTGAAAGATGCTCTTTGCTTGATTGTACACAGGTAATGGAGTACAAGGAATGGAAGCCAAGATGTGAAGAGATAAAACTCATGAATGATAATGCCCATGAAGAAGTACCCACACCGGAACTAAAGCGATTACCTGCTGGGTTGAAGTACACATTTTTGGGAGAAGAACAAAGCTTTCCACTGGTAATTTCCTCATCTCTTACTGAAGAACAAGAAGGTATGTTAACAAAAGTACTTAAAAGGCATAAAAGTACAATTGGATGGACATTAAAGGACATAAAAAGTATTAATCCATTAATTTGTACACATAGAATGCATTTAGAGGATAATGCTAAAACTTCTCAATAACCTCAAAAAAGATTAAATCCACACATAAAAGAGGCAGTTAGAGCTGAAGTCCTTAAATTGCTTAATGTTGGAATTATCTATCCTATCTCTTATAGCCAATGGGTAAGCCCTACACAAGTTATGCCTAAGAAATATGGAATAACAATGGTTAAAAATGATAAAGTTGAATTAATACCTATGTGAGTCTCATCTAGTTGGTGTATGTGTATTGATTTTAAAAAATTAAATGTTGTTACTAAGAAAGATCATTTTCCTTTTCCATTTCTTAATCAAATTCTAGAAAGGGTAGCAGGATATCCATACTACTGCTTTCTTGATGGTTATTCGGGTTATAATCAAATACCAATTGCATTGGAAAATCAAGAAAAGACCACTTTTACATATTCATTTGGTACTTTTGCATATAGAAAAATGTCTTTTGGCCTTTGTAATGTTCCGGCAACATTCCAAAGATGCATGTTAAGCATTTTTAGTGACATGATTGAACATTATTTAGAGGTTTTCATGGATGACTTGACAGTTTTTGGAAATTCTTTTGAAAATTATCTTGATAATTTAGAAAAAGTTCTTAAAATATGTGAAGAAAATGGATTTGTGTTAAATTGGGAAAAATGTCATTACATGGTTACCTCAGGAATAGTCTTAGGTCATGTGATATCTTCTAAAGGAATTGAAGTTGATAAGGTCAAAGTTGAATTAATTGCCCATTTACCTTCCTAAAAAATAGTCAGAGAAGTTCGTTCCTTTTTAGGACATGCAGGATTTTACAGAAGATTCATTAAGGACTTTAGTGTCAAATCTAGACCATTATGTAATCTTCAGTTGAAAGATGCACTATTTGATTGGACTTAAGAATGTCAAAAATATTTTGAAAAATTAATTGCTCTTCTGACATTTGCTCCTATCATGCAATCTCCTGACTAGTCTTTTACCTTTTGAGTTGATGTGTGATGCTAATGATTTTGTTGTTGGCGCTGTTTTAGGCCAAAGAAAGGAAGGTAAGCCTCATGTGATTTGTTATGCAAGTAGAACTTTAAATAGTGCACAAATGAATTACACCACTACTGAAAAAAATTACTTGCTATAATTTTTGAACTGGACAAATTTGATCATACTTAATTGGTTCTTCTATTGTGATTTTCACTGATCATGTTGTTGTTAGATATTTGATGTCTAAGCAAGATGTCAAACCAAGATTGATACGGTGGATCTTGTTGCTTCAAGAATTCAACATCACAATAAAATATAAGAAAGGAGCTAAAAATGTTGTCGTTGATCATTTGTCCAGACTTACAACAGGCTCACCTTTTGATAGCACAGCCATCAATGATTCTTTTCCTGATGAATTTTTATTTTCTATCAATTTCATGCCTTGGTTTGCTAATATAGTCAACTTTCTTGTAACAGAAAAGATGCCGCGTCAATGGACGCACTAAGATAGAAGGAAATTTTTGACAGAGGTGAAAAATTTTTTTTGGGATGACCCATACTTGTTCAAATATTGTCCTGACTAAATCTTTTGAAGATGTGTGCCCGACAGTGAGGTAGGTAGTGTCATTAAATTTTGTCACTCAGAAGCATGTGGAGGTCACTTTTCTTCAAATAAAACAGCTGTAAAAATCTTGCAATATGGATTTTGTTGGCCCACTTTATTTAACGATTACTATACTTTTTGCAAAAGTTATGAAAATTATCAAAAATTGGGCTCAATTTCAAAAAGAAACATGATGCCTCTGAACCCCATCCTTGTCATTGAAATTTTTGATTGTTAGGGAATTGATTTCATGGGACCATTTCCATCTTCATTTGGATTTGTGTATATTTTGGTTGCAGTTAATTATGTCTCAAAATGGATTGAGGCGATTCCATGTTGACACAATGATCATAAAACTGTTCTCAAATTTTTAAAAGAAAATATCTTGTGTCGATTTGGAATCCCTCGAGTTATCATCAGTGATGGGGGAACACAATTTTTCAATAAATCATTTGAATATTTAATGAAGAAATATGGTATTACACACAAAATTACCACTCTTATCACCCTCAGACAAGTGGACAAGTTGTATTGGCAAATAGGAGATTAAACAAATTTTGAAAAAAATGGCTAACTCAAATCATAAAGATTAGTCTTTAAGACTAAACGATGCACTTTGGGCTTACCATACTATTTTCAAAACATCCTTGGGCATGTCACCCTATCGGTTAGTCTATGGAAAACCTTGTCACTTGCCTATAGAATTAGAACATAAAGCATTTTGGGCCATTAAAGCTTTCAATCTAAACATTGATGATGCTTGCAAGATACGCAAATTGCAATTAAATAAACTTAAGAAATTGAGAAATGATGCATATGAAAATTCAAAGATTTATAAAGCTAGAACAAAAGCTTTTCATGACAAGGCAATTTTGAGAAAATCTTTTGAAATTAGTTAAAAAGTTCTGCTTTATAATTCTCATCTGCACCTATTCCCTGAAAAATTGAGATTTAGGTGGAGTGGTCCTTTTGTTATCAAACATGTGTATCCTCATGGGGTCATAGATATTGAGAATCCTAGGAATGATAATGTGTTTAAAGTCAATGGACAAAGACTTAAACCATTTCTGGAAAACCAAGTTGATGAGGTAGAATTCATCTCTCTTTCTAATCCTTGTTATGAATAGAATTTATTCTAATTTTGTTACCTTGTTTTGCAGTTCTTTGTGTTGCCGGTTAAGTGGCTCCGTGGCTCTTGAGTCAGTTTATTTTTCAATTTCTCAAAATAACTGAATCCTTCTCCTTTAAAATGGATGTCATTCTTTCAAACCTGAGAAAATATTTTTATTCCCTCTCTCAAAATGCTCTGGCAAAAATCTACAAAGCTAGATGTGAAAGATTGAGATTGTTAATGCACAAGGATATGCTAGAAGATGTACGCCGGATAATTGAAGCAAAGATCTAACTAGCAGGTGAGTCTTCAATTTCATTTGACTCATACATGTCAGGTCTTGGAAGAAGTTCGTATTCTAAAAAGAGAAGAGCAAAAAGGTTACAAGTTTGTCATAAATGTGCAAGAAGGAATTATAACAATGGTTTCTGCAAACAGGTCTTGACTCATACATGCCAGGTCTTTGGGGATGGTTTCCGCAAATAGAGAAGATAAAATTTTCTTCATTAAGAATGGACTGAGTAAGGAGTCATTAAATGATATCTTATTGACTCTTGAGACACATTCTTATAGATTTGTGCATCGTGAACTTCTTAATTTGTGGAATCTCTTCATAGATGAAGAAAAATGCTATAGTCTTGGGAATCTGACTCTAAAAGACCCTGTTTACCAATTTATAAGAAAATTAGATGGGAAGCTTATCCTTGACTCATAGAAGGCGTTTAAGCCGTTACTGGACGTGAAACCAGAGGCAGATGTGAGCCATATCCATAACAATTTGTACATACTATTTTCTTCTTCATGTTTTCTTAAAAAAAAGAAAAAAAAGAAAGAAAAAAATATTTGAACAAGGGCGATCTGGAAAGAGTACCATGGCTTTAATTAGTTGTGGAGCCCCAGCCTTTGGCTGACTCATCATTGACTCGGGTGGACCTTTGTACGCTGGTCCTTAAAAAAAGTTAGCGTACCATGCTCTGTAGAGAGCTGCACTCCATAACCAATGTTTACCATCTAGGCACTGTGGAGTTGATGGACAGGTAGAAGTGTCCCACTCTGGTTATTAGTGAGAAGTAACCCGCGACTACCAAAGCGTGTGAGGCATCTGAGCTTGATCCTCTCTTTTATTAGAAGGGGCTCTCACCGCCCTAGGATGGGACGCTCTGGATCTTGGACATTACAAGTTTCAGATTTTAGCATCTTTGTTGATGTTACGAGCCTAAGTGTGAGCTCTCTAAGTTCCAGACCCAGGATGGAAACCCACAATGGTTTCTTCTTTCTCTTATCTTCAAATAAATGGACGTGAGTATCTATTGCACTGATGACACGCAGTATAAAGATATGCCACTATTGCACTCATGACGCGCAGTATAAAGATACGCCATGAAAACTATACATAAAGGTATGTCATCATTTGTTATTATATTTCTTTTATCTTTGTATGATTTTACTATATTTTGGTTTTGGATAGACGATCCTTTGAGCAGGGTCCTATAGGGGTTTCTAGACTTCTTCACCCTGATGGTTTTGTTGAAGTAAAGAAAAAACAAAAAAAAATATATGTTCCTTTACTTTTGGTTTTATTCATCGTACTTTGTTTTTGTTTAAATTTGTATCAGGTTTTTCTTTTCAGTAATTGTCGTAACAAGTAATATCTTCTATCATTTACTCATCTATATTTTAAACATTGAGGACAATGTTGTGATCTGGTCGGGGGGAAGGATAGTTGACAAAAAAAAAATTTTAGGAAGTATGATATGATTGTCATGGACTTACTAAACCAATTAATGATGGCAGAGTAAGGAGTAATTTTACTCTTGAGACGCATCTAAATTGGGAAGTATGTTTAGTGACATGACTGTCAGAAACCTATTCATAGTAAAACCAATTAGTGATGACAGAGTAAAGAGTAAATTTTGGAAATAATTTATTACTCTCGAGATGCATCTTAGTTGGGGTAGTAACTATTTAGTGTTGATTTGTGGAAGTAACAAAGTTTTGTTGTTTGATTTCCTTTGAAAGATTCAACTGAATACACTCTCACATCCTTTGAAGCAATTGAAATTCAGGGATCATAGCATGATTGAATAAATTATTTTCTTTCTTAAAAATCTCAAGCTTGGATATGAATGTTGATATGGTGGATTGAGAATGATAAAAATATACCTTGTGAGATTTTGAGCCTATTGATGAATGAATTGAACATTTGTATCATTCTCTTCTTTCTTGTATGATTTTCACTCATAGAATTATTACTCTAGAACTTGTTTTGATTCTTTTTTAGGCTACATTTTCACATGCAGACATAAATATGATTGAGGCATTTTGAAATAGCTACTTTGACCAAATAGCCATCCTTGTATATTTTCCCTTGTGTAACCCCTTTGAGCTTATTTGACCATTCCTTGTTTTTAGCTCAATACGTGCCTTCAAAAAAAAGGAGAAAAAAAAACATGTTTTACCCAACCTTAGGGAATAATATAGCATTGGCCTTGTTCTTGAACAAGTGTGGGGGTGTGTGTGCAAAATGATCAAAAAAAAAAGAATTGACCACCGTTGCAATCAAAGGATTATCAAAGTCTAGAATAAAGGTGGATGCTTGGAAACAACAGGAAGAAAAAGAGAAGGTTCAGGCCTAACAATGAATTCAATTCATCAATTTGGAATTGATCTTCAACAAAACATTAGTCAAATATTGATCATTATCCTTTATGAAGAATGTTCTCAAACATCTTCTCCACTCTAACTGCACCATAATGTTATTTTATTCTCTTTGGTATTTATCTTCTCATATCCATATTATCCCCTCTCCTTTACCATGGCCCCATTACAACCTTGAATAAAGTCCTCTTGATTTTTGTATGCATGTGTTTTGATTAGCAGAGAAGTAGAAGATAAGCAAGCTTATGGTAGTGTAATTGTTCATGGGTTGAATAGAGTGAAATACTTACCTTTTAAACACTTGAGAGATTGAGAGTGAATTCTGTGAGAATCTATCATTCTTGATTCATTCTTTTCAACTGAAATTTCCTTGCTTGTTGGTTTGAGATGTGAAGAAAAGTTACCTCATTAATGCTTTGATACCTTGAATTTTTGTTTGCTATTCTTGTTTTATTGAGTCTTTTAGAGTTTTTAGCTTTTGAGTCTATATCAGTTTTCTTTATTTCATAGCTTTGGTCTTATGTGTTTTGCCCAGGAGTACAAAAAAACTAAGTGTAGGGGAATTTGATAATCACATATTTTATACATTAATAAACCCTCATTTTTAGTCATTTATACTCTCCATGTACTTAATTGATTAAACCTAGTTATGTTTTATAAGTTTTAACTCAAATTAGACTTAATTGATTTTTTTAGCACTATTTTGGTCTTACACTGTTTCTATATTTCAATCATATCTTGAGTTCTAGATGTCTTATAAGTATGTATCATACCTTGTAGGAATGATAAGAGAGAGCTCTACAACTTTCATGAGAGCTCCAGGTAAAATATGGACATCTAGTAGAGCTAAATGGGCTTGGAAGTTAGAACACGAGTTTTGTGACTAGAACCTAAATAGTGTGTAGTAATCAAAGTATAACTTGAGATGTAGGAACTTTATTGGGCTAAAATTTGGACACTTGAAAGCTAAGACCCATATGTAGAACTTTAATGAAAAACATAAAAGCTCATTCAGACAGCTTAGAGGTGATATTAGGTCTGGAAGTCAAAACAGAGGTGCTGAAATTGGGCATGAACAGTTTGCAGTAATTGGGTCATATCTTGGGCTGTAGAACAAATATTTAGATGATTTTGCTGGCATTGGAAAGCTGAGACAAAATGATTCAACTTTTATGAAGACCACGTTGCTTCATTTTGATGGCATCCATGAGATCAGCACTAAATGATTTAAGAGACAAAGAATCTCAATAATTTTCCACTCACCATTTGGCATTTTCCACTCATCCACCTACTCCTCACCTACTCAATAATCAGCCCCCTTATCATTTCGTATCTCTAATCCTCTATAAAAGGCTCTATTGGCTAATCATTTAGGAGACTCGGGTCTTAGGCTTAGTTTTAAGAAGTTATTGTCATGCTTGTTTATTGTTTTCCTTTGTTGTAATTTTCTCTTGCTCTAAATTGAAGCTATGTTCATCTTTCTCTTCTTCTTTCTTTCTTTCTTCTTGTCTATGAGTAACTAAATCTTCATCTTGCTTGGGTGAAAGAGTGAAGCTCTTAGTAATGAAATAAGGTTAGATTATTCTATTTCTTATGCTTAAATGATATATTATAAAGTAGACATTATATGTGTTGTATTGTTTCCAATCAATTTAGAAACCTTCTTTGTATAATGGAGATCTTGATTTATTGTAGACAATAGGATTGACACAGTGAATGCTTGAACTCATTTACAAATGTTGGTAGATAAGTAAAGGAATCATAATATGAATGCATATATAATTGAACTTTGAATGTTATATTTTTTGATTGGAACCTCCTTTATGTGTGGATTTCAATTGAGTTATAAAGAGAAATAATCTTGCCTTTAATTTATTACCAAGAGTGGATCTCCTAACCCAAGCAAGTTCTTCAATTTAATTGTGAACAAGTTTTATTATTTTTTGTCACAAATCCTTTTCTTACCTCAAATAATTTCTCTTCATCAATTCCCTGTGGATCGACCTCAGACTCTCAAGAATTTATTACTTAAGATAACTTGCACTTGGGTTTGCATCCTTAAATCCCGCATCACTGCACAAGAGGAAGATGAGGAATTGAAAGAAGTTGGTGAACAAATTTTGTAAGGAAAGAAAAAGGAATTTAAAAAGAGTCAAGATGGAATGATTATGTTTAGAGATAGAATGTGTGTGCCAAGAAAAGCTGAAATTAAAGAAAAGATCTTAGAAGAAGCTCATAAAAGCAAGTATACCATCCACCCTGGAACAACCAAAATGTATCAAGACCTTAAGAAAATGTTTTGGTGGCCAAGTATGAAGAAAGATATAGTAGAGTATGTGTCTAGATGTTTAGTGTGTCAAAAGGTCAAGATAGAGCATCAAAGACCTTCTGGTCCTTTGCAACCCTTAGAAATCCCAGAATGGAAGTGGAAAAGTATTTCAATGGATTTTGTAACAGGATTGCCTAGAACTAAGTTAGGTTATGATGCAATTTAGGTTATAGTGGATAGATTAACAAAGTTTGTGCACTTTCTGTCAATAAGAGCTAATTATTCATTAGATAAGTTAGCTCAACTGTACCTCCAAGAGATAGTGAGATTGCATGGTGTTCCCTCAAGCATAATATTTGATAGGGATCCTAGATTCACATCTAGATTTTGGGGAGCCCTGCAAAAAGCATTTGGAACTAAACTAAATTTTAGTATAACATATCATTCGCAAACTGAGAGAACTATCTAGACCCTTGAAGACATGCTTAGAGCTTGTGTGTTAGAACAACAGGGTAGTTGGGACAAGTTCTTACCTTTGGTAGAATTTTCTTACAATAATAGTTATCATTCCAGCATAGGTATGGCACCATATGAAGTCTTGTATGGTAGAAAATGTAGGTCGCCTCTATGTTGGTATGAAACAGGAGAACAAACCATCCTAGGTCCATAAATAATACAACATGTAACACCCTCCTTAGGGCATCACATTTCTGACTACTAACTCCCTATTTGTAAAGAAGTTCACAAAAGGTTTGAGTTATAAAATGTGAGTTTTAAAATTTCTTTTCTTGCTGAAGACAGAAACTTACTGAAATCCATAAGTAGTACTGAAAATATATTTAAACTAATTAATATACAATATTAACACCAATTAATATTTAACAATTTAAAGAGAAATATAAAACTAATAGACTCTCTTTTTAACAGTAGCAAACCCCATTATGGGTCCTACTTAATAGCACGGTACAACACTAACGAGAAAACTTAACATACTTATTTCTTCTTGTATCCATCTTGATGCATCAAACATCTGTTCCTTATCAACCCTTCATACTATCGAATCTGGAATGGTCATTCTCTGATGTTGTCTCCGATCTCAAAGTATTTATCACCCGTATGTCTAAGAACACTCGTTCCATCTATTATATAATTTTTACCAATACAAGCACAACAACACAATATAACAAAGAGGTGAGATCACCTACGCCAATACCAATATGGTAGCACAGAGGTAACACAAACAACATATCATACAGGTATATCATACTAGAATTCCAATAATGCACTCAACATTAATTAACTATCATCATCATGCCATTAACATTATTATCATCACACAATAATCACAATAATGCCATCAACATGATTATCATCATCATCATCCAATATTCCTCAATTATTATATCATGTAGATATAGATACTCAGATTTATGCATATGTTATTGATGAACCTTCAAAACTTATAATTTTTATGGTTCATTGTGTGTGTTTTTCATTCTTTTTAATCTTTTCAATTGGGTTTGTTCTTGAGTTTTGTTATAGTTTTAGTATTTTAAATTGTGTTGTAATTATGTGTTTCTATGTATTTTTGTTAGGTAAATGCAAAGGATCGAAGAATAGAGGCGATTGCATAGAAGATTTGTAAAAAAAAAATACTTGATGGATGATGTCAACAAATCGTCACTGTAGCATCACTGTAGCACTGCAGCATCACATAGCGTCACTATAGCATCACTGTATCACTGTAGCTCCTGTAGCAAATTTGCCTATAAATAGGCAATTAAATTCTGAAGGAAGGGCGTTCAAAACGTTCGGAAGCAGAGAATTTCCGTTCTGTTGTTCTCCTTTTCCTTTTCCTTTTTCTTTTTTTTTCTTCTTTCTCATGTGTAACTAATCTTCATCTTGCTTGGGTAAAAAGGTGAAGCTCTTGGTAATAAATTAAGGTTAGATTAATTTCTTTCTTGTACTTAAATGATATATTATTAAGCAAATATAATATGTGTTGTATGCTATTTCCAATTAATTTAGAAATTCTTCTTGTATAATGAATATCTTGATCCATTGTAGACAATAGGATTGGCACATTGGATGCTTTTGACGATTTACAAGTATTAGTAGATAATTATTAGAACCATAATATGATTACATGATTGAACTTTGAATGTTAAATCTTCCGATTGGAATCTTCATTATGCATGATTTCAATTGAGTTATAAAACGAAATAATCTTATTTTTAATTTATTACCAAGAGTGGATCTCCTAACTCAAGCAAATCTTTTTCATTTGTGAACAACTTATATCACCTTTAATCTTGTGACACATCTTCTCTTTACCTCAATTAATTAGTTTTCCTTCATCAATTTCCTGTGGATCGACCTCGGACTCCCGAGAATTTATTACTTGAGACAACCTACACTTGGGTTTGAAACTTTTAAATATAATTATATCCCATCAAGTTTTTGGCGCCGTTGCCGGGCACTTGATTTGAAATTCTAATATATTGAGGTTCTCTTTCTGTAAGTAAACTTCACCATCAGGTATATTCCTCCTCTACTTTTTTTCATTTTTATTTATCTGTTTACTAATACACTAACTAGTATTTTTTTTTTGTGAATAGCATGAATAGTAATGTGAATGGTACGTAAATAGTATATGAATAGTAATATGAATAGTAACATGAATAGTGAATAGTAAATAGTGAATAGTAAAAAATTACAAAAAATAAAAAAAATAATAAAAAAATAAAAAAAATTAACCTTTTGTATATATTAACTCAGTGGGGTTAATTCTCCCTTTTATTTTTATGTACTAATTTAGTGGAGGTAACTCTCCCTTTTACTTTCCTGTAATTTATTTTTTGTATTTTTTGTTTTTATTTAACGGCTGGTTTATACCGCCTGCTTGTCCATTATTACCCCATCTTTGTAAACATTTTTCGCAATCTAACTTTTAAATTCTGTCATTTATTTTTCGCAATCTAACTTTTAAATTCATCATTTATTTTTCTGCACTTTATTTTCTACATTTTAATTTTAGTATTTTTATTTTTTTTAATTTTTGGGTGGCTGGTTTATACCACATCCTACTTAATATTTAACGGCCGGTGTATACCGCCTACTTGTATATTATTTTTATTTTTATTTTATGTCACTTATTTATGCTTAATTGGTATCGTGATTCAAATTCTGGTCATTTGGTTAAAATTAATCCTAGTACTTTATATATTGATTTGTTTGAATCACAATCACACACAATTAACACAATGGCTGAATTTGAAGGTGCACATGTTGAACATGATAATCAAACACAACGAGCTGAAAATGAAAGTATACATGATGAACAAGGAAATCAACCATTGCAAACTATGCGTGCATATTTGCAACCACCTCGAAATTCTAGTCCATCATGTTTTATCTTTCCACTTACTGCTAATAATTTTAGATTTAAGCCGGGTATGATTTCTTTACTTCCCAATTTTCATGGTTTAGAAAATGAAAGCCCATATTTACATCTAAAAGAATTTGAAGAAGTCTGTATTACTTTCAATGATCAAAATTGCACTGAAAAGATTGTTAAGCTTAAATTGTTTCCTTTTTCTTTGAAAGATAAAGCGAAAACTTGGCTTAATGCTTTGAAACCAAGATCAATTGGCACATGGCAAGAAATGCAAAGTGAGTTTTTAAAGAAATTTTTTCCAACACATAAAACCAATGCTTTGAAAAGACAAATCCAAAATTTTTCCCAAAATTCAAATGAAGCGTATTTTCAAAGTTGGGAACGTTTTAAAGATTTGTTAAATTCTTGCCCACATCATGGTTTTGAAAAATGACAGACTATAAGCTCTTTTATGAAGGTTTAACACCTGAAACTAAACAATTTGTGGAAACGATGTGTAATGACAAGTTTCTTGATAAAGAACCCGAAGATGCTTTAGATTATTTAAACCATTTGGCTAAAAATTCTCAATCTTGGCATGGAACTAATCCTTTTGAAAATTGAATTAGATATAACCTTGCAAATGCAGGAAAAGGAAAATACCATCTTAGTCAAGAAGAAGATCTAAATGCAAGGTATGCTAGTTTGGCTAGAAAGATTGAATCCATGGAATTAGGGAAAGTAAAAGAAGTCAAATCTGTGCAAAATGAAGAAATTTGTCGCATTTGTGATGAATTAGGACATTCGACAAATTAATGTCTTAATATTCCTATTTTTAAAGAAGTCGTGCATGAGCAAGTAAATGCAATGAACAATTTTAAAAAGCCATTCACCTCTTCTTTTTCAAATTCTTACAATCCAGGATGGAGAAATCATCCGAACTTCAGTTGGAGGAATAATAATCAAGCACAATTTATGCAACCACCACCTCCTCAGGAACAACAGGATTCTCAAAATCCTCAAGGATATGTACCTTATGTCCCACCATATAGGAAAAACTTTGAAGGAACATTGAGTGCATTCATAGAAAAGCAAGAGGCCATCAATAAACAAAACACTCAAACCATGATAGACATAAAAGACACTCTTTCCAAACTTACTTCTGCACTCACTATTCACGAGAAAGGAAAATTTCCTTCTCAACCCCAACCGAATCCCAAAGGTCAATATAGTCTAAATGAGGGTAGTTCGGAAAACCAACAAATAAATCAAGTCAATTCTGTGATAACTCTTAGGAGTGGAAAAGTTATAGAAAAAGAAATTTCTGAACCTTGTGAGAAAGATGGTGAATCAATTCCCCAAGATAAGGAAGAAGTTGATAAGTCATCTGACCAAAAGGAGACCAAACTCTCGTCTCCTCTACCCCCATTTCCTCAAGCATTAAGCAAACCAAGGAAAGTAGACCACCAAACTGAAATTTTTGAAATTCTTAAACAAGTAAAGGTCAATATTCCGTTGTTAGATACTATCAAACACTTTCCTTCCTATGCCAAATTTTTGAAAGACTTATGCACTGTTAAAAGAAAATTAAATGTGAAAGAGAATGCCTTTTTGACTGAACAGGTAAGTTCCATTATTCAAAGCAATAATGTTTTGAAACATAAAGATCCTAGTTATCCTACGGTTTCATGCATTATTGGAGAACATATGATTGAACAAGCTTTACTTGATCTTGGTGCTAGTGTTAATTTGCTTCCATATTCAGTTTATCAACAACTCAATCTGGGTGAGTTAAAACCAACTTCTGTAACTCTTCTACTTGCTGATAGATCAATTAAAATTCCAAAAGGAATAGTAGAAGATGTGTTGGTATAAGTTGATAAATTCATTTATCCTGTGGATTTTATTGTCTTGGAAACTGAACCTATGATTAATTGTTCTAAGTCAATTCCTATTATTTTAGGTTGCCCATTTTTAGCAACATCCAATGCTTTGATAAATTGTAGAAATGGATTGATGAAGCTAACATTTGGAAACATGACACTTGAGCTTAATGTTTTCAACTTATGCAAGCAACCACATGAAGTCAATGATGAAAATGAGGAAGCTGACAGGATTGAGGCCATTGTAGATGACCATCTTCTAAAAAGGAGTTCTTTTGACCCATTAGAAGTTTGTTTAATTAATTCATTTGATTCAGGTATGCAAGTAGATGGTGATATTTCTGAAATATGCTCTTTGCTTGATTGTACACAAGCAATGGAATACAAAGGATGGAAGCCGAGATTCGAAGAGCTACAACCCATGAATGATAATATTCATGAAGAAGTACCCACACTGGAACTAAAGCCATTACCTTCTGGGTTGAAGTACACATTTTTGGGAGAAGACCAAAGCTTTCCAGTAGTAATTTCATCAATCCTTACTGAAGAACAGGAAGGTATGTTGATAGAAGTACTTAAAAGGCATAAAAGTGCAATAGGATGGACATTAACAGATATAAAAGGCATTAATCCATTGATTTGTACACATAGAATACATTTAGAGGATAATGCTAAAACATCACAACAACCTCAAAGAAGATTAAATCCACACATGAAAGAGGTAGTTAGGGCTGAAGTTCTTAAATTACTTGATGTTGGAATTATTTACCCTATTTCCGATAGTCAGTGGGTAAGCCCTACACAAGTTGTGCCTAAGAAATCTGGAATAACAGTGGTTGAAAATGAAAAAGGTGAGTTAATACCTACGCGAGTTTCATCTAGTTGGCGTATGTGTATTGATTTTAGAAAATTGAATGCAGCCACTAGGAAAGATCATTTCCCCTTACCATTTCTTGATCAAATTCTAGAAAGAGTAGCAGGACATCCCTACTATTGTTTTCTTGATGGTTATTCGGGGTATAATCAAATACCAATTGCATTAGAGGATCAAGAAAAGACTACTTTTACATGCCCCTTTGGCACTTTTGCATATAGAAGAATGCCTTTCGGTCTTTGTAATGCTCCGGTAACTTTTCAAAGATGCATGCTAAGTATTTTTAGTGACATGATTGAGCATTATTTAGAGGTTTTCATGGATGATCTGACAGTTTTTGGAAATTCTTTTGAAAATTATCTTGATAATTTGGATAAAGTACTTAAAAGATGTGAAGAAAAAGGATTTGTTTTAAATTGGGAAAAATGTCATTACATGGTTACCTCAGGAATCGTGTTAGGTCATGTGATATCTTCTGAAGGAATTGAAGTTGATAAGCCAAAGTTGAATTAATTGCTCATTTGCCTTCCCAAAAAACAGTCATAGAAGTTTGTTCTTTTTTAGGACATGCAGGATTCTATTGAAAATTTATTAAGGACTTTAGTGTCATATCTAGACCATTATGCAATCTTCTGATAAAAGATGCATCATTTGATTGGACTCAAGCATGCCAAAAATCTTTTGAAAAATTAATTGGTCTTCTAACATTGGCTCTTATCATGCAATCCCCTGACTGGTCTTTGCCTTTTGAATTAATGTATGATGCAAGTGATTTTGCTGTTGGCGCTGTTTTAGGCCAAAGAAAAGAAGGTAAGCCTCATGTGATTTGTTACGCAAGTAGAACTTTAAATAGTGCACAAATGAATTACACCACTACTGAAAAAGAACTACTTGCTGTAATTTTTGCATTGGACAAATTTCAAGCTCATTTAATTGGTTCTTCTATTGTTGTTTTTACTGATCATGCTACTGTTAGATATTTAATGTCTAAGCAGGATGCCAAACCTGTAACACCCTTGTGGGGATATCACATATATAAAGAAAATAA
Organism: Ormosia emarginata; assembly: GCA_029884605.1. NCBI lineage: Eukaryota > Viridiplantae > Streptophyta > Magnoliopsida > Fabales > Fabaceae > Ormosia > Ormosia emarginata. The sequence goes on along the minus strand of JAQQTP010000063.1, from coordinate 7,288,441 downwards.
AAGAAAGATAAATAAAATCTACCCAAGTTGTAAAACATTTATTACGTACTAATACGGGTTGTAAAATAATTCCTGTTAAACAGAATATTATTAAATAAAAAAAATGCGGAAACATAAACTAAACAGAACAACATCACTCATAATATACATATGGTCCAAGTTATAAGTTATACAAATAATTTACAACTATATCTACAAATATTTAAACAGAAACAGTAAACAAAAGCATTAAAGAGTCAATATATACATACTCAGACGGGCCAAAAAAAAACATCATAAACATTTAATCCTCTGATGGATCACTCTCAGGAAACTCATCACAAGATAAATATCCAGGATGTCTCGACACTCGGCAGAAACGAGACCGCGCAGTCGATACGATAGTCATCTCACTAGGCTCAGCGGATACACCACCCCAAAGACACCTAAGAGATAATGGTAACTCTAAGTGCAGAAACACAGTAGTCGTCATCACTGGTTCTCCATCAAACGTAAGTCGTATGGACACAATCAACCGTCCCACATAAGTCACTGAGTCTCTGTCTCCCCGCAGATGCCAAGCTAACGATCCACCGTGAAACTCGAGTGTCACAAACCCCAAAAATCCTGGCACCGCCATACCCAAACAAATCAATCCAATGGATATGGATGATCAGATGGTTCTTGGTCGTCGTATTGGTCTTCGACTTGTTGCTCCTCTTCCTCCTCGGGATACAAAATCTCAAGAGGTCATTCCTCTTCCTCAAACTCTTTACCACGTAAATAAATATACGAGAAAACACATACAATAAAGAGGTAAGACAAACTAAAATCATCACAAACATGGCAAATAAGAAAACGACAAATAACGAGATATACGATTGATGCAATATGAAAAGCTATAACATTAATTAGTAACATAATAGTGTAAAGATTCAAATGTCATAACAACACATAATATCACAGATAAAATAATATCACCGATAAAATAATATCACCGATAAAATAATATCACAAATAAAATAATATCACAAATAAAATAATATAAGAATTAGACAATAAACAGATAAAGTAAAATAGATGAAATAAAATAAAGTCCAAGACATAACCATATGCAATATGACACGATCCTACTCCATGGAGCTAAACACATACAGATATCAGAGAGAGAATGACTCACAAAATCTATTAGTACCACGGCTGCCCAACCAAACTATTGCGCTGTCACACGTTGCGTCTATAGCCCCACGTCACATGGAATCCATCATCCAAGGCATGGTGTAGTTCACGGTCTCACGTTGTGGCACTACAGGCAATGTACTATTAGACTTTACGAAATCTCGATTAAAAATAGTGCGTGTCGAGTCCATTAGTGTGCTATCGGTTACCACGGCCCAGCGGAGCGACCGACTGTCCATATATGGAATTCCGTACACTAACGTCTCCAAGTTCATAAAGACAATGAACCACACTACGTTTATCGCATCGACAACACGATGTGATTAACCTCGTCAACCAATCCACCAAAAATTGGTATAAACTCAATATATGAGAAATTATCAGAATACCCTCATTAAAAATATATCCTCAAAGATAAAAAGATACAGTAAGTTCCACCGGACAAATACTGTTCCAAAGCCTGTACAGGTTCACCTCATAGCCCGACAGCAGAAAAAAACAGAAAGTACCATTTTGGTCAATCGCGTAGAAATTTTATCGCGTTTTCACAATCTCGTCGTTTTTACAAATGTTTTTAAATCACGTAAATATATTTTGTTGTTTTTAAAATCGCGTAAAGTTTTTAATACGTTTTCTCAATCGCGTAAGATTTTTAAATCATTTTATGATCCAAATCCCTTAAAAATTACTGTTTAAATAAACAGAAATAATAAATAATACGTTTAAACTACATAAAATAATTTCTATACCGTATATTGTCTTTTTTGGACATCTTTTCTCTCTTATTTTCCCGTTTTTACTAAAAATTGACAGTATTTTGTTTAGAAAATTATATTAATGGTTTCCTAATTTTTTCGTAAAAATTCTGTTTACTTAATTTTTAACCATATAATTTAATCCTTTTGAAAACCACTAACATGCTTCAAAATAAAGTATGAGCTATATGTTATAAATTCTCAAAAGTTACTATATTTTATTTCTAACAGTAAAATCAATAGTTTCAGTTGATTAAACTTAATTCAATTCAATTTATTTCTTCAAAACTCATTTTAGAAAAATTCTTTTTAACATATATTGCATCTTTATACTTGGAAATGGTTTGGAATTGATTTTAGAAATCATGAATATTTGATTTGGCATGTTGGCCGAAATATACCTTTGGGTCATTTGATTTCTAAATTCATTTTCCTTGATCTAAACAATTCTATCTTTTATTAATTTTCCTAGGTTAATTAAATTACTCTTTAGGAAAAATAATGAGAACATTTTGGTTCTCCTTTTTGGTCAATGGCCGTGAGCCTTGGGGTGGTGTTCTTTGGAACACTTATGCATTCCTTAGCATGTTATTCACATCCTATACATTATCATGCATTTCTAACACATACAAATTATCAAAGCTTGTAGACATGCAAATCAAAGCTTGTAGACATGCAACATCATACAAATTATTACAAACATCAAATAGGAAAGCTACTAACAACCACACAAACAAGCTACTAAACAAACACAAACAAGGAATCCTTATGGATTCTACAATCACCACAAATAAAACTCCATCTTCTTACCACCACACATGGATGATAAGATTTGTCTTCCTCTTACCTTAAATGAAGACAAAAATATTCTTTCACACCTCTTCTAGGTTTCGGTTTTCCTCCTTCAAAACCTAACAAACTTAAACAAAAATCTACAAGTTACTAACCATAAAAAGAGAGCTTAAACCATGGAGAAATCATGGCTTGGAACTTTGAAAAAGAGTTTAAAAATGGAAAACAAGAAATTTCACCTTCTAGGTAAAATTTTCCAAATAGGTTTCCAAGCTTCAAATGGAAGATTTTGCAAGAACTCTCAACTAGAGATGTTCTTAGGATTGTGTTTAGGTTTAGAAAACTTGGTTGGATAAAATTTTGGGTGGTTGGATGGTATGGTTTTGTGTTTGGCCGAATGGAGCTTCAAGAGAGCTTCAATGGTGTTTAGGGTTTTTGGAAGAGAGAGAAGAGAGAAAATGCTTGAAGGATGAAATGATTTTTGTCTTCCAAAGGCCAAATGGTCGTGAACTTCAAAGCCATGCAAGGTGTCATGGGTTTGGCTTCATCCAAGCCTTAGAATGAATCAAAGGCCAAGATTAAAACTTGGTTAGCAAGCTTGTTTCTCATTGGTTGATTTTAGCATAGTCATCTAGCCTAGTCACCATGATTAGTCACTAATTAGCCTAGTCACCACACTTAGTCATCATGTTCTAGAGAATTCTACTACTAATGATGCTTAATTAAGCTACTAAGTTAACTGTTTTAACTAAACGTAGGTCCTGCAAAATATTTCCGGGTCCACTGTCATCTAATTATACTGACTAATAAAATAATATACAAAATTATTTTATTGGACAGTTAAATTCTAAAAATTAAAAGATTAATTATCGTCTCATTCAGAATTGGGTTTAGTAAGATCCCCCAGTCTGAATAATTAAAACAAGATTTCCCCGGCCTGAAAAAATATTATTTTCCTTTCCCAGAGCAAATCGCACAAAAAGTCCAAATAAAATCACAGATAGTAATATTAAGCACTGTAACATATAAAAAAAATTAAAAACAGCACAATAGGGATGTAATGGTCATTTTTTTATTTTTCCCCACGACGAAGCAAATCATCCAAAACGTTCAAATAAAATTACAGACAGTATTAATTGTCTGTATATCTCCCAGAAAAATTAAAACAGTAGCTTGAGAAAATTTTTATTTTACCGTCTCGAAGCAAATTACGTAAAACGATCAAATAAAAATTTAGCCTGTAAAACGCATTTGTATTTCATACAGAAAAACAAGAAACAGTAAAATAGGGATACAACGGTCTTTTACACAAAAGCTTAAAAAACAGCAAACAGAACATTCGGGATATTTTTCTAAAAATTGGGGTGTTACAACTCTCCCCAACAAATAAAAATTTTGTCCTCGAAATTTGCAGTACATAAAAACAAATGAGGATACTGATCCCTCATTTTATCTTCCAGCTCCCAGGTAGCATCACCCGTCACATCATTCCATATGACCTTCACTAGCTCGATCATCTTCCCTCGAAGCTGCTTTACCTTTCTGTCCTCGATTCTAACAGGTAAAGTCTCGTAAGTCAAATTCTCCTTCAACTGTACTTCATCCGGTTGTATAACATGCGTTGGATCCGGTATATACTTCCGTAACTGAGATACATGAAATACATCATGTAGATTGGATAGAAAAGGCGGCAAAGCGATCTGATACGCCACAGGACCTATACGTCGGATAATCTGATACGGTCCAATGAACTTAGGAGTAAGCTTCTTAGACTTAATAACTCTTCCGACACCGGTCGTAGGAGTAACTCTTAGAAACACATGCTCACCCTCCTCAAATTCAAGAGGTCATCTTCGTTTATCCGCATAACTCTTCTGTCTGCTTTGCGTCGTTCTCATCTTCTCTTGTATCATCTTTACCTTCTCCGTAGTCTGTTGTACAAGATCTGGTCCAACAGTCATGCTTTCCCCATCTTGATACCAACATAACGGTGTTCGACATCGCCTTCCATACAACGCTTCATAGGGTGCCATCCCTATGCTTGAGTGAAAACTATTGTTGTAGGTGAATTCTATCAAAGATAAAAATTCATCCCAACTCCCTCGTTGCTCCAAAACACAAGCACGCAACAGATCCTCCAAAGACTGTATAGTTCTCTCTGTCTGACCATCAGTCTGCGGATGATATGCCGAACTCAGTCGCAACTTAGTTCCCATAGCTTCTTGCAGACTTCGCCAAAACCTTGACGTAAACCTCGGATCTCGGTCAGAAACTATACATGTAGGTACACCATGTAATCTGACAATCTCACTGATGTACAACTGGGTCAATCTTTCCAACGAATACTTAATATTAATTGGTAAGAAATGAGCCGATTTAGTAAGCCTATCGACTATAACCCATATTGAATCATGACCTTTCCTTGTCTTCGGCAAACCAGTAACGAAATCCATAGAGATACTATCCCATTTCCACTCTGGAATAGATAATGGTTGCAACATTCCAACTGGTCTCTGATGTTTCACTTTCGCTTTCTGACAAACCAGACAAGACTCCACATATTCTGCTATGTCTCTTTTCATCCTTGGCCACCAAAACAACCTTTTCAAGTCTTGGTACATCTTGGTCATCCCCGGATGTAAACTAAGGTCACTAGTATGAGCTTCTTCTAGGATTGACTTCTTCAATTCAGAATCATCAGGCATACAAATTCTTCCTTTAAACCTTAAGATTCCATCTGCTCCTTCTTCTACCGTCGCTTTATGACCTTGCTTTAACAATTCCCTTTCGTTTTGCAAAAACACGTCTTCCTTTTGTTTATCTCAGACAACATCAAGAAATTCGTTTATGATCACGACCTTAAATAAACGAACTCTTTCAGGTAGAAACTCCACAGATAACCATAGATCTCGGAACTTATTGATTAACTCTTCCTCCTTGATCATCATTGTCGAGACATTAAGCACCTTTCTACTCAAGGCATCAGCTACCACATTAGCTTTTCCCGGATGGTATTAAAGTTGAAAATCATAACCCTTTAAGAATTCCAACCATCGCCTTTGCCTCATATTCAATTCTTTCTGATCAAACAAGTACTTTAGACTCTTGTGATCACTAAAGACATTAAACAGCGCTCCATACAGAAAATGCCTCCACACTTTCAGAGCAAAAACTACCGCAGCCAATTCCAAATCGTGCGTTGGATAATTCCTCTCATGAACCTTTAACTGACGAGAAGCATACGCCACAACATTCCGGTCTTGCATCAAAACGCAACCTAACCCTTGATAAGAAGCATCACAATACACATCAAAAGATCTCTTAGAATCTGGTAAGATCAACACCGGTGCAGTTGTTAACCTCTTCTTCAACTCTTGAAAACTGGCTTCACGTTCTTCCGTCCACTCAAAAGCTTGACTTTTCCTCGTAAGCTGTGTAAGTGGTCCAGCAATCTTCGAAAAACCTTCAATAAACCTCCGGTAATAACCAGCAAGTCCAACGAAACTTCGAACTTCTGTTACCGTCTTAGGTCTTTCCCACTGTAAAATGGTCTCCACTTTCGATGGGTCTACCGCAATACCTTCTTTCGAAATCACGTGACCTAAAAACTGAACTTTTTCCCATCAGAACTCACATTTAGCCAACTTCGCATACAGCTGCTTTTCTCTCAAAATCTGAAGAACAATACCAAGATGTTCAGCATGCTCTTCCTTAGATTGAGAATAGATCAGAATGTCATCGATAAAGACAACGACAAATCTGTCTAGATATGGACGAAAAATCCTGTTCATATAATCCATAAATATGGCAGGAGCATTCGTCACCCCGAATGGCATTACCTGATACTCATAATGTCCATAACGAGTTCGAAAAGGGTTTTCGGTACATCTTCCCCCTTAACACGAATCTAGTGATAACCCGATCTCAGATCTATCTTGGAAAATACCACAGCTTCTCTTAACTGATCCATCAAATCGTCAATTCTTGGAAGCGGATATTTATTCTTGATAGTCACCTTGTTCAGCTGACGATAATCCACACAAAGCCGAGAAGTTCCGTCCTTCTTCTTGACCAAAAGCACTGGCGCACCCTATGGTGAAACACTTGGTCGCACAAACTGCTTCTCCAACAACTCCACCAATTGCTTTTTCAACTCTTCCAACTCTGCTGGCGACATACGGTACGGTGCAATTGAGATAGGACCTGCTCCTGGTACTAAATCAATTGAAAACTCGATCTCCCTCTCAGGTGGTAAACCAGGTACGTCATCAGGAAAAACCTCTGGAAACTCGTTGACAACAGGAATAGTATTCACATCCTTCTCATTCTTAACTTCTAGAGAAGACAATACCACATATCCCTGTGCTCCCTCTCTTAACAAAGACTTGACCTTAACAGCAGTCAAGAATCCAAACTTTTCTTCCTTAGGAAAAACTATGGTTTCGCTTGCACAATCTATAAGGATATGGTTAGAAGATAACCAGTCCATCCCTAAGATTACATCTATCTCAACAAGAGGTAAACAAATCAAGTTGATAAAAAACTTACGGTCCTTCACAACAACAGGACAATCCAAACATATCTTTGATGCAATTATAGGTTTAGCAGTTGGAGTAGAAACACTCAATTTAACATTCAAAGAAGACACAGGCAACTTCAATCTTTCAACACAATCATATGCAATAAACGAGTGTGTAGCACCAGAGTCATATAACACAGTTAGATGATTACCTCCAATGTCACCTTCTCCTTGTATAAGATCATCAGATTGAGAAATTTTTGTTCCCGTCATAGTATATACTCATCCTCCAGATCTCGGTTGAGTACTCCCTGGTTTCTGTTGATTAGCACGAACATAACGAATAGCAGGTTTCCTTTCCGGCTGAGTACAATCCTTCGACATATGCCCAGGCTGTTTACAGTTAAAACAAACTGTCCCCTTAATTGTGCACTTCGGAGAGATATGGCCTTTCTTTCCGCACTTAAAACATGTCGACGTGAACGCCACTTTCTGTCCAGCTCCACTACTACTTGCACTTCCCCCAACTGGTGGTCGTTGAGATTGACTCCCTGATGGTTTGGAATACGGCTTGCGCTGAAACCGATTCGTATTACTACCTCCACCTCTTTGAAACCTTGTCGGCCCAAAGTTACGACTCCTCTGATCTCTCGACGGCTCCAATTCCTCAAGTCGCGCACAAGCATCAACCAAAGCATGAAACTGATTAATCCTCAAGGATATCACCCCTTGCTTCAGTTCCACTCTCAAGCCCGATTCAAACTTCCGACATCTCCACACATCATCTTGCTGTGTTTGAGCATAATCCGAGAATTGAGACAAATTCTCAAATTTTGTAGCATACTCATTCACCATCATATTTCCCTGTTGCAAACCAAGAAATTCCATTTCCTTGGCATGCCTAGCACTCGCAGGAAAATACTTTCCCAGAAAAGCATCAGAAAATACTTCCCATGTGATTTCTGTTCCTTCAGCTTGTAAAACTCGGCGAGTTCCTCTCCACCAATGTTCTCCATCTCCCCTTAGCATAAAAACAGCATAAGTCACCTTCTTATCATCCGTGCATCTCATTCCTTCAAAAATTCTCTCCAAGTCTTGTATCCATTGGCTTGCCTTCTCCGGATCAACCTCGCCTCTAAACTGTGGCGAATTGTGGCGCCTAAATTCAGATAAATTTAGGGCATCAGCAGTAGCATCTTGTTGTTGAGCTGCTCTCAAATTCTGTTGCGTCATTACTTCAGCCATCCGCTGCATAGCTTCAGCAGCCGCAATCATAGGATCCACATCACAATTCACGTTCGCACGTCCTCTACCTCTACCAGACATCTTCTTTCTTCAAACAGAATAAAACAAAATTAGATACATCCTTTCGGAAGTAAATCACAGAGAATCACACAGCACAAACAAAAACAGACCCAACCACAACCCCAAAAGACTCTAACTTGGGCTCTGATACTAACTAATGTAACACCCTTGTGGGGATGTCACATATATAAAGAAAATAAAAGAAAGATAAATAAAATCTACCTAAGTTGTAAAACATTTATTACGTACTAATACGGGTTGTAAAATAATTCCTGTTAAACAGAATATTATTAAATAAAAAAAATGCGGAAACATAAACTAAACAGAACAACATCACTCATAATATACATATGGTCCAAGTTATAAGTTATACAAATAATTTACAACTATATCTACAAATATTTAAACAGAAACAGTAAACAAAAGCAGTAAAGAGTCAATATATACATACGCAGACGCGCCAAAAAAAAAACATCATAAACATTTAATCCTCTGATGGATCACTCTCAGGAAACTCATCAGAAGATAAATATCCAGGATGCCTCGACACTCGGCGGAAACGAGACCGCGCAGTCGATACGATAGTCATCTCACTAGGCAGCGCGGATACACCACCCCAATGACGCCTAAGAGATAACGGTAACTCTAAGTGCAGAAACACAGTAGTCGTCATCACTGGTTCTCCATCAAACGTAAGTCATATGGACATAGTCAACCGTCCCACATAAGTCACTGAGTCTCTGTCTTCCCGCAGATGCCAAGCTAACGATCCACCGTGAAACTCGAGTGTCACAAACCCCAAAAATCCTGGCACCGCCGTACCCAAACAAATCAATCCAATGGATATGGATGATCAGATGGTTCTTGGTCGTCGTACTGGTCTTCAGCTTGCTGCTCCTCTTCCTCCTCAGGATACAAAATCTCAAGAGGTTGTTCCTCTTCCTCAAACTCTTTACCACGTAAATAAATATACAGAAAACACATACAATAAAGAGGTAAGACAAACTAAAATCATCACAAACATGGCAAAAAGGAAAATGACAAATAACAGATATACAGTTCATGCAATATGAAAAGCTATAACATTAATTAGTAACAGAATAGTGTAAAGATACAAATGTCATAACAACACATAATATCACAGATAAAATAATATCACCGATAAAATAATATCACAAATAAAATAATATCACAAATAAAATAATATAAGAATTAGACAATAAATAGATAAAGTAAAATAGATGAAATAAAATAAAGTCCAAGACATAACCATATGCAATATGACACGATCCTACTCCATGGAGCTAAACACATACAGATATCAGAGAGAGAATGACTCGCAAAATCTATTAGTACCACGGCTGCCCAACCAAACTATTGCGCTGTCACACGTTGCGTCTATAGCCCCACGTCACATGGAATCCATCATCCAAGGCATGGTGTAGTTCACGGTCTCACGTTGTGGCACTACAGGCAATGTACTATTAGACTTTACGAAATCTCGATTAAAAATAGTGTGTGTCGAGTCCATTAGTGTGCTATCGGTTACCACGGCCCAGCGGAGTGACCGACTGTCCATATATGGAATTCCGTACACTAACGTCTCCAAGTTCATAAAGACAATGAACCACACTACGTTTATCGCATCGACAACACGATGTGATTCACCTCGTCAACCAATCCACCAAAAATTGGTATAAACTCAATATATGAGAAATTACCAGAATACCCTCATTAAAAATATATCCTCAAAGATAAAAAGATACAGTAAGTCCCACCGGACAAATACTGTTCCAAAGCCTGTACGGGTTCACCTCATAGCCCGACAGCAGAAAAAAAATAAAAAAAGTACCGTTTTGGTCAATCGCGTAGAAATTTTATCGCGTTTTCACAATCTCGTCGTTTTTACAAACGGTTTTAAATCGCGTAAATATATTTTGCTGTTTTTAAAATCGCGTAGAGTTTTTAATACGTTTTCTCAATCGCGTAAGATTTTTAAATCATTTTATGATCCAAATCCCTTAAAAATTACTTGTTTAAATAAACGAAATAATAAATAATACGTTTAAACTACGTAAAATAATTTCTATACCGTATACTGTCTTTTGGACATCTTTTCTCTCTTATTTGCCCGTTTTTACTAAAAATTGACAGTATTTTGTTTAGAAAATTATATTAATGGTTTCCTAATTTTTTCGTAAAAATTCTGTTTACTTAATTTTTAACCATATAATTTAATCCTTTTGAAAACCACTAACATGCTTCAAAATAAAGTATGAGCTATATGTTAGAAATTCTCAAAAGTTACTGTATTTCATTTCTAACAGTAAAATCAATAGTTTTAGTTGATTAAACTTAATTCAATTCAATTTATTTCTTCAAAACTCATTTTAGAAAAATTCTTTTTAACATATATTGCATCTTTATACTTGGAAATGGTTTGGAATTGATTTTAGAAATCATGAATATTTGATTTGGCATGTTGGCCGAAATATACCTTTGGGTCATTTGATTTCTAAATTCATTTTCCTTGATCTAAACGATTCTATCTTTTATTAATTTTCCTAGGTTAATTAAATTACTCTTTAGGAAAAATAATGAGAACATTTTGGTTCTCCTTTTTGGTCAATGGCCATGAGCCTTGGGGTGGTGTTCTTTGGAACACTCATGCATTCCTTAGTATGTTATTCACATCCTATACATTATCATGCATTTCTAACACATACAAATTATCAAAGCTTGTAGACATGCAAATCAAAGCTTGTAGACATGCAACATCATACAAATTATTACAAACATCAAATAGGAAAGCTACTAACAACCACACAAACAAGCTACTAAACAAACACAAACAAGGAATCCTTATGGATTCTACAATCACCACAAATAAAACTCCATCTTCTTACCACCACACATGGATGATAAGATTTGTCTTCCTCTTACCTTAAATGAAGACAAAAATATTCTTTCACACCTCTTCTAGGTTTCGATTTTCCTCCTTCAAAACCTAACAAACTTAAACAAAAATCTACAAGTTACTAACCATAAAAAGAGAGCTTAAACCATGGAGAAATCATGGCTTGGAACTTTGAAAAAGAGTTTAGAAATGGAAAACAAGAAATTTCACCTTCTAGGTAAAATTTTCCAAATAGGTTTCTAAGCTTCAAATGGAAGATTTTGCAAGAACTCTCAACTAGAGATGTTCTTAGGATTGTGTTTAGGTTTAGAAAACTTGGTTGGATAAAATTTTGGGTGGTTGGATGGTATGGTTTTGTGTTTGGCCGAATGGAGCTTCAAGAGAGCTTCAATGGTGTTTAGGTTTTTTGGAAGAGAGAGAGAAGAGAGAAAATGCTTGAAGGATGAAATGATTTTTGTCTTCCAAAGGCCAAATGGCCGTGAACTTCAAAGCCATGCAAGGTGTCATGGGTTTGGCTTCATCCAAGCCTTAGAATGAATCAAAGGCCAAGATTAAAACTTGGTTAGCAAGCTTGTTTCTCATTGGTTGATTTTAGCATAGTCATCTAGCCTAGTCACCATGATTAGTCACTAATTAGCCCAGTCACCACACTTAGTCATCATGTTCTAGAGAATTCTACTACTAATGATGCTTAATTAAGCTACTAAGTTAACTGTTTTAACTAAACGTGGGTCCCGCAAAATATTTCTGGGTCCACAGTCATCTAATTATACTGACTACTAAAATAATATACAAAATTATTTTATTGGACAGTTAAATCCTAAAAATTAAAAGATTAATTATCGTCTCATTTAGAATTGGGTTTAGTAAGATCCCCCAGTCTGAATAATTAAAACAAGATTTTCCCGGCCCGAAAAAAGATTATTTTCCTGCCCCGGAGCAAATCGCACAAAAAGTCTAAATAAAATCACCGACAGTAATATTAAGCACTGTAACATATAAAAAAAATTAAAAACAACACAATCGGGATGTAATGGTCATTTTTTTATTTTTCCCCACGACGAAGCAAATCATCCAAAACATTCAAATAAAATTACAGATAATACTAATTGTCTGTATATCTCCCAGAAAAATTAAAACAGTAGCTTGAGAAAATTTTTATTTTACCGTCTTGAAGCAAATTACGTAAAACGATCAAATAAAATTTTAGCCTATAAAATGCATTTGTATTTCATACAGAAAAACAAGAAACAGTAAAATAGGGACACAACAGTCTTTTACACAAAAGCTTGAAAAACAGCAAACAGAACATTCGGGACATTTTTCTAAAAATTGGGGTGTTACAAAACCTAGGTTGATACGGTGGATGTTGTTGCTTCAAGAATTCAACATCACAATAAAAGATAAGAAAGGAGCCGAAAATGTTGTCGCAGATCATTTGTCCAGACTTACAACAGGCTCACCTTTTGATAGCACACCTATCAATGATTCTTTTCCTGATGAGTTTTTATTTTCTGTCAATTCCATACCCTGGTTTGCGAACATAGTCAATTTTCTTGTAACAGGAAAGATGCCGCCTCAGTGGTCACATCAAGACAGAAAAAAGTTTTTGACTGAGGCAAAAATTTTTTATTGGAATGACCCATATTTGTTCAAATATTCTCTTGATCAAATCTTTCGGAGATATGTACTCGACAATGAGGTAGGTAGTGTCATTAAATTTAGTCACTCAGAAGCATGTGGAGGTCATTTTTCTTCAAAGAAAACAACTGCGAAAATCTTACAGTGTGGATTTTATTGTCCTATTTTATTTAAAGACAGTCATACCTTTTGTAAAAGTTGCGAAAATTGTCAAAAATTAGGGTTCATTTCTAAAAGAAATATGATGCCTCTGAACCCTATCCTTGTCATTGAAATTTTTGATTATTGGGGAATTGATTTCATGGGTCCATTTCCATCCTCATTTGGATTTGTGTATATTTTGGTTGAGGTTGATTATGTCTCAAAATGGATTGAGGCGATTCCATGTCGACAAAATGATCATAAAACTATTCTCAAATTTTTAAAAGAAAATGTCTTAAGTCGATTTGGAATCCCTCGAGCTATCATCAGTGATGGGGGAACACATTTTTGTAATAAACCATTTGAATCTTTAATGAAGAAATATGGTATTACCCATAAAGTTGCTACCCCTTATCACCCTCAGACAAGTGGACAAGTAGAATTAGCAAATAGGGAAATTAAACAAATTTTGGAAAAAATAGTTAACCCAAATCGTAAAGATTGGTCTTTAAGACTAAACGATGCACTTTGGGCTTACCGTACTACTTTTAAAACATCTTTAGGCATGTCACCCTATCGGTTAGTCTATGGAAAACCTTGTCACTTGCCTGTAGAATTAGAGCATAAAGCATTTTGGGCCATTAAAGCTTTCAATTTAAATCTTGATGATGCTTACAAGTTACGCAAATTGTAAATAAATGAACTTGAGGAATTGAGAAATGATGCATATGGAAACTCAAAAATTTATAAAGAAAGAACAAAAGCTTTTCATGACAAATCTATTTTGAGAAAATCTTTTGAAATTAGTCAAAAAGTTCTGCTTTATAATTCTCGTCTTCACCTATTCCCTAGAAAATTGAGATCTAGATGGACTGGCCCTTTTATTGTCAAACATATATATCCTTATGGGGCCATAGACATTGAGAATCCTAAGAATGGTAATGTCTCTAAGGTCAATGGACAAAGACTTAAACCATTTCTAGAAAATCAAGCTGCTGAGGTAGAATTCATTTCCTTTTCTGATCCTTGTTATGTGAAAAATTTACTATAATTTTGTGGCTTTATTTTGTTTTGCAGTTTTTTAGTTCCCCGGTAAAATGGTGGATGACGGTACTCCGAGACTCTTAAGTCGGTTTGCTCTCTTTCAGTTTCCCAAAGTAACTGATTTCTTCTCCTTCAAAATGGATATCATTCTCTCAAACCTGAGAAAATATTTTCCTTCTCTTCCTCAAAATGTTCTAACAAAAATTTACAAGGCTAGATGTGAAAGATTGAGATTGTTAATGCACAAAGGTATACCAGAAGATGTACGTTGGATAATCGAAGCAAAGGTCCGATTAGCAGGTGAGTCTTCAATTTCATTTAACTCATACATGCCAGGTCTTGGTAAAAGTTCATATTCTAAAAGGAGAAGAGCAAAAAGATTACAAGTCTGTCATATATGTGGACGATGGAATTGTAACAAGCGATGTCGTTCTTTGGGGATGGTTTTCGCAAATAGAGAAGATAAAATTTTCTTCATTAAGAATGGACTGAGTAAGGAGTCATTAGATGATATCTTATTGACTCTTGATACGCATTCTTGTGGTTTGGTGCATCGTGAACTTCTTAACTTGTGGAATCTCTTCAAGGATGAACAGAAGCAATACAGTCTTGGGAATCTGACTCTAAAAGACCCTGTTTGCCAATTTATAAGAAAATTGGATGGGAAGCTTATCCTCGACTCATAGAAGGCGTTTAACCCGTTTATGGACGTGAAACTGAGAGCGGATGTGAGCCACATCCACAACAACATGTACATATTTTCTTCTTCTTCTTCTTCTTCATGTTTAAAAAAAAAGAAAAAAAATCAAAAAAATAAAAATAAAAAAAATAAAAAAAAAAAAAAAGAAAAAAAAAAAAAAAAAGTATATATACATCTTGGGTTTGGCTTTGGTAACACACAACGTGAATGGGGAAATGCATGCATCCTAATCCAGCCTTCTTAATTGAAAAACAAAGAAGGTAGATTGTATCTCATATGTGAGGCAGCTAGTCGTATTATGGCTACTTCTCCCTTTTGGGAGCCCTATGTTGCGCTGGTCTTGAATGGGTCTAATACAAGTCAACAATGCTTTGGCACAAAGCCGAAAGAGCAGACTACCTCCATCCTAATCTCAAGTGAGTATACACTAATCTTTCATCAGGTTTCTAACAACTTAAAAAAAAAGAGAGGGTGAAACTATGGTTGTACTTGGTCTTTAATTAGATTAGGAGCCCCGGGCGGATGCCTGTCCTGTCATAGACTCAGGAGGAGACCTTCACACGCCAGTATGTAAATAAAGTTCGTGTGCCATGCTCTGTAGAGAGCCGTGTGCTACATTCCCAGTTCTTGGAACCAAGGCTCTGTAGCGTTGATGGACAGAAAGAAGCGTCCCGTCTTTACAGTGAACGAAAACTGTTATCTGAGCTGTATACTTACTTTAATTAGTAGGTCTCTATGGCGAGTTCTGACTGGCTGCGGTCAGGTACCATCTTCTTAGAATACAGGCCTTTAATTAGGTTTGCAGGAAGATAGAGGGCTGTTCTTCCATAAATAGGACAGAAAGGATTCAAAGGTTCTTGTTGTCGATTCGGCAATCCTTGTGGAATTCATATGTTGCACTGGTGACACGCAACTCAAATACATGCCACTACTGCATTCATGACACACAGTATAAAGATACGCCATGAAAACTATACATACAGGTATGTCCTTATTGATTATTATATTTCTTTTATCTTTGTATGATTTTGTTGTATTTTGATTTTTGAACAGACGATCCTTTGAGCAGGGTCCTTCAGGGGTTTCTAGACTTCTTTACCCTGATGGTTTTCTTGAAGTTAAAAAAAAAGTTTAAAAAAAACAAAAACAAAAACAAAAACAGTGAAAAAAAAAAAAAGATTTCGTGTTTCTTACTTTCAAACTTTTCTGACAACAACCAACCTACCCATATAGGTGCTATGATTACTTTTTCCCTTCTTTTTCCTATTTAAACACTCCATTCTCTTCACTTTCCTCTAACTCATAATCATTCTAAGGGAAGGTGAAATTATGGGACCTCCTGTTCGTAACATTAAAAATGTCTGTGTTTTTTGTGGGTCAAGTTATGGGAAGGGTTTAGAGTTTGTAAATGTAGCAAGCGTTCTTGGTCAAACACTTGCTGCGAGGAATATTCATGTTGTATATGGGGGTGGTTGTCGTGGGTTGATGGGAGCTATATCACTCTCTGCATTTGTAGTAGGCAGTCAGGTTTTAGGTGTCATTCCTAGACTTTTAGCTCAAAATAACATCACTGGCAAGACAGTTGGAGAAGAAATTCAGGTAACATCTATGCATGGACGAATGAAAATAATGCTTGACAACTCTGATGCATTTATTGCCTTACTAGGTGGTTTTGGTACTTTGGAAGAAATTTTTCAAATTGTCTCTTGGGCCGAACTGAACATCCACCATAAACCCATTGGTTTGTTGAATGTTAATAATTTCTTTGATCTTTTGTTATTTTTTCTTAATAAAGCTGTGGAACAAAAATTTATCACTCCTTCGGCAAGAAAACTTCTTATCTCTACCTCCACTATTGATGAGCTAATTGATAAATTAGAAGCTTTTGTTCATGAACCTGATAAAGTCCTAGCTCAGATAGATTGGTCATCAAGAAGTAGCGAGGGAAGCAGTAAGAAAAGAAAGCCAGATTTGATACTTCATCTTTAATGGGTTTGATTTTATTTATCGTCCTTTGTTTCTGTTTTAATTTGTGTCAGATTTCTCCAGTAGGTAATATCTTCTATCCTTTACTCATCTATATTTTAACATTGCGGACAATGTTGTGATCTGGTTGGGGGGGAAGGATAGTTTAAAAAAAAGTAGGGAAGTATGATATGATTTTCATGAACTTGCTAAACCAATGAATATTGGCAGAGTAAGGAGTAATTTTACTCCTGAGACGCATTTTAGTTGAAGAAAGTATGTTTAGTGAGATGACTGTCAGAAACCTACAACAAAACTAATTAAGGATGGCAGAGTAAGGAGTAAATTTTGCCCTTAAGGTAATTTTACTCTTGAGACGCATCATAGTTGAGAAAAAATGGTTTTAGAAGTAGCAAAAAGCATATCTTGGGTCATAGCATAAATTTTCTTCTTCTTTTTTAAAAATCACATGCTTGGATTTGAATGTTGAATTGGTGAATTGAGAATGATAGAAACATGCCTTGTGAGATTTTGAGCTTATTCATGAATGGATTGAACATTTGTACCATTCTCTTCTTTCTTGTGTGATTTTCACTCGTGAAATTGTTACTCTAGAATTTGCTTTGATTCTTTTTTAGGCTACATTTTCACATGCATACATAAATATGATTGAGGTATTTTAAAATAGCTACTTTGACCAAATAGCCATCCTTGTATATTTTTCCTTGTATAACCCCTTTGAGCTTATTTGGCCAGTTCTTGTTTTTTACGTGCCTTAAAAGAAAAAGGAACATGTCTTTACCTAACCTTAGGGAATAAGAGAGCATTAATTTTTTTCTTAAACAAGTGTGGGTGTGTGTGTGTAAAAAACAAAAAAGAAAAGAAAAGAAAGAAAGAGCTAACCATCTGATACACTATGTGACATATCCATATCTAGAATAAAGATTGATGCTTTGAAACAATAGGAAGAGAAGGAGAAGGTTTATGCCTAACAATGAATTCAACTCATCAATTTGGGATTGATCTTCAACAAAACATTAGTCAAATATTGGTCATTGTCCTTATTGATAAATGTTCTCAAATATCTTTTCCACTCTAACTGTACCATAATGCTCTTTTATTCTCTTTGGTATTTATCTTCTTATATCCATATTATCCTTCCTTCTTTATCATGACCCCGTTATAACCTTGAATAAAGTCCTCTTGATTTTTGTGTGCATGTGTTCTGAGTAGTGGAGAAGTAGAAGATATGCAAGCTTATGGTAGTGCAATTTTTCATGGGTTAAATTGAGTGAAATATCTACCATTTTAAACACTAGAGGGATTGAGAGTGAATCTTGTGAGGATCTTTCATTCTTGATTCGTTCTTTTTAACTGAAGTTTCCTTGCTTGATGGTTTGAGATGTGAAGAAATATAAAAAAAAATGCTTTGTTCCCTTGAATGACTAGTTGCTCTTCTTGTTTCATTAAATCTTTTAAAGTTTTTAGTTTTTTTTAGTTCAGTGTCATTTCCTAGTTTTGGTCTTATATATTTTGCCTAGGAGTGCAAAAGCTCAAGTGTGGGGGTGTGATGAACCTGCAAAACTTATAATTTTTATGGTTTATTGTGTGTGTTTTTCATTCTTTTTAATCTTTTTAATTGGTGGGTGCGATATGCGTAGTGTAAGTCACTTGTTGACCTTGGAGGCATCGGGGTGCAGGTTGCTTACATGGGTGGTTGGTAGCTCTTCTTCCCGTAAGTTTGACCGATGCAACACACCGATGATCTTGACCGAGACACTATTCTTAATCAAGATCTAGTAAAGACTGTCGTGTATATGTTAGATGTGCAAACATATATGAGAAATGTGGCACGTGGTCTGAGGCATGTTGGTACAGGCAGATCTTTCGGATCAACTTCTCCGAACTGAGTGTTAGCTCCATGGAGTAGGAAATTGAGTCTAAGTGCGCATGCATAAATCTGAGCATTTATATCTGTATGACATATTAATTGAGAAATATTGGCTATGACAATTGTTCTGTTGAGAAATACTTGGATGATGATGATGATAATAATGTTAACTGCATGATGGTAATTATTATTTATTGTATTTGTTATGATAAATAATGTTGATGGCATGATTGTAATTATGGTATGATGTATCTGTATGGTATGTTGGATGTGTTATCTCTGTGCTACTGACTGCGGGATTTAAGGATGCAAACTCAAGTGCAGGTTGTCTCAAGTAATAAATTTCTCGGGAGTCCGAGGTCGATCCACAGGGAATTGATGAAGAAAAATTAATTGAGGTAAGAAAAGGATTTGTCACAACACCAAAAGTAATAAAAGATGTTCACAAATGAATTTAAGAACTTGCTTGGGTTAGGAGATCCATTCTTGGTAATAAATTAAAGGTAAGATTATTTCTCTTTTTAACTCAATTGAAATCCACACACAATGGAGGTTCCAATCGAAAAATATAACATTCAAAGTTCAATTATATATGTAATCATATTATGATTCCTTTAATTATCTACCAACATTTGTAAATGAGTTCAAGCATTCACTGTGCCAATCCTATTGTCTACAATAAATCAAGATCTCCATTAACAAAGAAGGTTTCTAAACTGATTGGAAACAAAATACAACACATATAATGTTCATTTAATAATATATCATTTAAGCACAAGAAATAAAATAATTTAACCTTATTTCATTACCAAGAGCTTCACTCTTTCACCCAAGCAAGATGAAGATTTAGTTAATCATGGATAAGAAGAAAGAAAGAGAGAAGAAGAGAAAGATGAACATAACTTCAATTTAGAACAAGAGAAAATTACAACAAAGGAAAATAATAAACAAGCATAACTATAACTTGTAAAAACTAAGCCTAACTCCTAGTGCCCAACTCTGAGCTCTCAACTTGCAGCTCATGGTGCCTTTTATAGAGGAGTAGGGATACAAAATGACAAGGAGAATGATTAAGAGTACGTGGATGAGTGGGTGGAGTGGTTGGATGAGTGGTTGAGTGGTTGGATGATTGGATGAGTAGTTGGATTATTGAGATTCTTTGTCTCCGAAATAATTCATTACTTAAGTCATTGATTCCGTCATTTTCGAGCCAAGTGGTCTTCATGAAAGTTCTAGGAAATTGTCTAAGCTTTCCAATGGCTCTAGAATCACCTAAAAATTCGTCCTACAACCCAAGATATGACCCAATTACTAAAGACTGTTCAGGCCCAGTTTCAGCACCTCTATTTTGACTTTCAGACCCAATATCACCATCAAGGAGCCCGAATCAAGTTTTGTGTTCAACATGAAAGTTTTAGATCTGGGTCTTAAATTTCAAATGTCCAAATTTCAGCCCAAGATAATTCTTGCAACCCGAGTTATGCTCTGATTACTATACACTGTTCAGGTTTCAAACACAAAACTTGTGTTCTGTCTTCTAAGTCCAATTAGCTCCACTAGATGTCTGATTGATACTTTGAGCTCTTCATCAAAGTTGTAGAGCTCTCTCTTATCTTTCCTACAAGTTAAAATTCATATTTATCAAACATTTAGAACTCAAGCTATGGCCAAAATACAGAAACAGCGTAAGACCAAAATAGTACTGAAAAAAATCAATTAAGTCCAATTTGAGTCCAAACTTACAAAACATAACTAAGCTTAATCAATGAAGTACATTGAGAGTATAAATGACTAAAAATGAGGGTTTATTAATGTATAAACTATGTGATCATTAGCTACCATGTTGGTATTGGCGTAGGTGATCTCACCTCTTTATATGTTTATTTTGTACTGTAATCATATTTGGTAAAGACGTTGAGCAAGGCATAGAACAAGAGGGTGAAGAAGAGCAAGCTCCTGTGGAGGAAACAGAGTTTTTAGAAGATGGAAATGCCTAGCTTTCTAGGATACATGACATTACAGTTTCGTGGAGTTCCAGAAGCATGGCATGTTCATTTGGATCGACAGTGTATATTTTATATAGGGGACCTGAACATTACCTACAGTAGGCTTTATCAAGGGAACCCTTATTTTAGTGTCAATATTCATGTACAGTTAGAGTTTCCAATATCCATTAGGCAGTACTGGGGAGCCTACTACCGTACGCCTAGTGAGATAAGTATCGTGTTGTCTGCGCAGACACCTGTCCGTTGGACTTCACGTCAAAATGGATTCCGACCTACCGAGGAATCTGAGGAGGACCCGTCTGAGGGTTCTACTGTTTAGTTTATACTTGGACAAGTCTGTTGTTTAAATACTATTTAAATACTTTTGAGAACTTCGTCTACATATAAATAATGTTGACAGTACTTCTGTAATGTATAATGATGTAAATTATGTGTGATGTTGTATAATATTTTTAATTTCTGCTAAATTTATTTTTTCGTTATCAAAGAAAAAAAAATTTTACAACTTGTATTTTTTTTATTATAACATCATAATACATGAACTTGGGGGTAATTTGTTATTAAAGTAACATAAATGTGGCACTCTACGGTGGGTGTTACATTAGTTGGTATCAGAGCCCAAGTTAGAGTCTTTTGGGTTTATGGTTAGGTCTATCTTGTTTGTGTTGTGTGATTCTCTGTAATTGTTTTCTGAAAAGAAACAATATTGTTTGAAGATTGACCTTACTTTCTTGTGTTGTCCAGTTTGAGTAAAGAAAGTAATGGCTGGACGTGGAAGAGGACGTGTCAATACTAGAACAGGAATGGAAAATGCAGGTAATGATAACCAGAACATGGTTGCAGCTGTAGCAGCAATGCAACAAATGACTGATGTCGTTGCATAGCAAAATCAAAGAGCAACTGAGGATGCTCACAGTTTGTCTGAATTCCATAAGAACAATCCACCTAAGTTTCGGGGAGAGTTTGATCCAGATAAAGTTGATCTATGGATCAAGGAGTTTGAGAAAATATTTGAAGGTATGGGTTGTACTGATAAACACAAGCTGACTTTTGTGACTTTTATGTTAGTCGGAGATGGTGAAAACTGGTGGGTAGGAGCCCGAAGATTATTAGAAGCTGAAGGAAGAGTTGTGGCATGGCAGCTCTTTAGACAGAAGTTTTTGGCGAAGTATTTTCCAGTAAGTATACGTCATGCTAAGGAGATAGAATTTCTTAGTCTGAGGCAAGAGGTGATGTCTGTCAGTGAGTATGCTGCAAAGTTCGAGAGCTTATCTAAGTTTTCAAGGTATTTCCAGATGCACCCAGATGAGGATTGGAAGTGTAGAAAATTTGAGGAAGGATTGAAGCTTGACATTAAACGAGCTGTAGCAACTTTGGGAATTGAGCAGTTTCCAGAATTATTGGATAAATGTCATAAGGTTGAGGAGATTGATCTTCAACGGGCGGCTAGAAATAAGAACTTTGGACCTACAAGATTCCAAAGAGGAAAGAATAGTGGAGGAAATCGTTTTCAGCAGAAGCTATATGTGAAACCGGCAGCAATTTATTGGGGGAAGTTCTGGTGGCAGTAAGGCAAGTCAAGCTGGAACTCCTACGTATAGCTGTTTCAAGTGTGGGAAGAATCATCTGACCAAAGATTGTCAGTATAAAGGAATTGTTTGTTTTAGATGTGGGAAACCTGGACATTTATCTAGGGATTGTGATCAGATAAAGAGGGAACCTTCTATGGGAAATGTTTGTACTGCAAGGCCACAAGCGGGTGGTCGAGTGTATACTGTGACCGGAGAAGAAGCCATGAAATCTAAGGACTTAATCATGGAGGAATGTGCTATTGAAGGTAATCCTTTAACCGTACTCTATGATTCGGGAGCAACACATTCTTTTATTGCATATGATTGTGTGGAGCGTTTGGGATTGACTGTGACTACATTGCCATATGATTTGAGTGTTGCTACTCCTACTAATAAGCCTGTGATAACTACAAAAGTATGTTTGAATTGCCCTGTACGTGTTAGGGATAGAATCTTTCATATGGATTTGATTTGTTTGCCTCTTTCCAAGATTAATGTAATCTTAGGAATGGATTGGTTATCTTCTAACCATATCCTAATTGATTGTTCGAATAAGACACTAGTATTTGCTGAGGCTAAGGATCCTAGATTCCTAATGGCAACTCAAGTAGAAGCTTGTCTGAAGGAAGGAGATCATGGGTATCTATTGTTGTCTTCTTTGGAGGTTCAGTGTGAAGATGCCTTGAAAGATATTTTCGTGGTCAATGAATTTCCTGAGGTATTTCCTGAAGATATACCTGGACTACCGCCAGAAAGAGAAATTGAGTTTGCTATTGATTTGGTACCTGGAGCTGGACCTATATCTATTATGCCCTATCGGATATCGCCGGTAGAATTGGCAGAGCTTAAGAAACAGTTGGAAGATTTATTGGAGAAGCAATTCGTGAGACCAAGTGTGTCACCATGGAGAGCTCCAGTATTGTTGGTCAAAAAGAAGGATGGGACTTCTCGTTTATGTGTAGACTACCGATAATTGAACAAGGTTACGATTAAGAATAAATATCCACTTCCAAGAATTGATGATCTGATGGATCAATTGCGAGGAGCCGTAATATTTTCCAAGATTGACTTACGATCTGGTTATCACCACATTCGTGTGAAAGTGGATGATATTCCTAAAACTGCATTTCGGACTCATTATGGGCATTATGAATATCTAATGATGCCGTTTGGTGTGACAAATGCACCTACCATATTCATGGACTTTATGAACAGAATTTTCCATTCGTACTTAGATAAATTTGTAGTTGTCTTTATAGATGACATTTTGATTTATTCTCGAAGTCAGGAGGAACATGCTGAGCATCTCAGAGTGGTTCTCCAGATTTTGAAGGAGAATAAGTTGTATGCCAAGTTATCCAAAAGTGAATTTTGGTTAAGCAAAGTTCAATTTTTGGTACACGTGATATCAAAGGAAGGAATTGAAGTTGATGCTTCAAAGGTGGAGACAGTTTTGGAATGGGAAAGACCGAAGACTGTAACAAAAATCTGTAGTTTTATCGGATTAGCTGGTTACTATAGACGATTCATTGAGGAGTTTTCGAAGATAGCAAGACCTCTTACCCAACTTACACGGAAGAATCAACCGTTCGTGTGGATTGATGCATGCGAAGAAAGTTTTCAGGAGTTGAAAAGACGATTGACTACTTCACCAGTATTAATTATACTTGATCCAAATGAACCTTTCGATGTATATTGTGATGCTTTGTATCAAGGATTAGGTTGTGTACTTATGCAGAACTGTAAGGTGGTGGCTTACGCTGCAAGGCAGTTAAAAGTGCATGAAAGGAATTATCCAACTCATGACTTGGAGTTGGCAGCTATGGTGTTTGCGTTGAAAGTGTGGAGACATTTTCTCTATGGAGCAACGTTCACTGTTTTTAGTGATCATAAAAGCTTGAAGTATCTGTTTGACTAAAGAGAGTTGAACATGAGGCAGAGGCGTTGGCTAGAGTTTCTGAAGGATTATGACTTTCAGTTACAACTTTCAGTTACAATATCATCCCAGAAAAGCAAATGTCGTAGCGAATGCGCTAAGTAGGAAAACGCTTAATGCTTCTGTTATGATGATTAAGGAGAAGGAATTAATAGAAGAATTTCAGGATATGCGTTTGTTTGTGAAACTTACGCCAGGAAGAATGCGTTTAAACATGATCACCAATTCAAATGATTTGATGGATAGAATACGAGAAGGACAGAACAGTGACCAGTACTTGCAAGAAGCAAAAGAAGCAAAGAGCCAAGGTGCAGAGGTGGAATTTAACGAAGGTGTTAATGGAGTTTTGAAGTTTCAAGGAAGAGTTTATGTGCCTAATGATCCAGAACTTAGGAGATTAATTTTGGATGAAGCTCACAGGAGTAAATTAAGTACGCATCCAAGAGCCACAAAGATGTACCAGGATTTAAAACAATTATATTGGTGGCAAGGAATGAAGAAAGATGTCGCTGAGTATGTATCATCCTGTTTAGTCTATCAGAAGGCTAAGGTGGAACATCAAAGACCTTCGGGAATGTTGCAACCTTTGCCTATTCCTGAATGAAAATAGGATGACATAGCAATGGATTTTGTGATAGGACTACCAAAAACTCAGAAAGGTCATGATTCTATTTGGGTAATTATTAATCGGCTTACTAAGTCAGCGTACTTTTTATCGATTAATATTAAGTACTCAATGGAAAAGTTGGCCCAAGTGTACATCAATGAAATTGTTAGACTTCATGGTGTACCATCCAGTATTATTTCTGATCGAGATCCAAGGTTTACGTCGAGATTTTGGAATAGTTTGCAAGAAGTGATGGGAACAAAGTTACGTTTGAGTTCTACTTACCATCCATAGACTGATGGTCAGTCAGAAAGAACGATTTAGTCATTAGAAGACTTGTTGAGAGCATGTGTTCTAGAACAAAGTGGAGGTTGGAATGAGTTCTTACCATTGATAGAGTTCACATACAACAACAATTTTCATTCGAGCATAGGGATAGCACCCTATGAGGCATTGTATGGAAGACGATGCAGAACACCGTTGTGTTGGTATCAGGACGGTGAAAGTGTTGTGTTAGGACCAGAGATTGTTCAACAGACAACTGAGAAAGTGAAGATGATTCAAGACAAAATGAGAATGACTCAAACTCGACAAAAGAGCTATGCTGATAAAAGGAGAAAATCACTTGAGTTTGAAGAAGGTGACCATGTATTTCTACGAGTGACACCTATGATTAGAGTTGGACGAGTGCTTAAGTCCAAGAAGCTTACTCCAAAGTTTATCGGGTCGTATCAGATACTCCGTCAGGTAGGTCCGGTAGCTTACCAGATTACATTACCACCATTGTTATCAAATCTTCACAATGTATTTCATGTATCATAATTACGGAAGTATATTCCTGATTCTACTCATGTTATCGAGCCAGACACAGTACAACTGAAGGAGAACTTAACCTATGAAACATTTCCAGTCAAGATTGAAGATCGAAGGACAAAACAACTTCGAGGTAAGGAAATTTCATTGGTTAAAATCGTTTGGAACGATGTAAGTGGTGAAGCTACATGGGAACTGGAAGAAAAGATAAAAGAGCAATATCCATATTTATTCTAAGGATGTGAAGTCAAGTTTATCAAGTTTCGAGGATGAAACTTCTTTTTAGAGGGGGAGTATTGTAACACCCCAAACCTCCTATATATTTGACAGTAATTTTGATAGTTAACAGAATTCTATTGTTTAGTGATTTCTGTGTGCTGTAAAATTATTTTGAATATTCCGTCAGTACATTTGATCATTTGGTGTGATTTACTCTGTGTCAGGAAAATAAGAATTTTCAGGTCGGAGAAAATTTTATGTAATTTAATTATTACTGTTAAGTCTTAATTATTTTATGTAATTTGATTTGATATTCATGAATTTTCTAATTTTTGTGATTTTGTGGGTGATTATGAAATTTTTATATTTTAGTGTTATCTGTGGGCCCTAATGGACCATATGTGGGCCTAGGGTGGGTCCTGCAAAGTGAAAATTTTTCTGTAATTAGAAAAACTTGTACTGTTTAGACAGAGATGGGGGATCTTACTTAATCTGAATTTAGAAACAGTTTGTAAAATTTTCTTTTACTATGTTTTGTACTGTATTTAATTATCGGGCAATAAAAATACAGTAAAAATATTATTAGTAGGGTAATAGTAGATAAAAATAAATATTATACTAATTAGTCAACCTTGGTGGTTTGGAGATCCACCATTAAATTAATCAAGGGTGGAGATTTAGTCTTAAAAAGTGTTGGAGATCCACCATTGATTTCATCAAGGGTGTAGATTTGGTCTTAAAAAGGTGACAAGGACCATTTATGACCATTGGATGTAAAGTTTGAAGGAGTAATCTTGACCCTTCATTTTGGAGACACATCTAATGGCTAGAATTTCAAGGAGAAAGATCCAATGGCCTAGGTTAAGTCTTCTATCTAAAGGCTACCTAGAACCTACATTAATCCTAACCATTGAACTAATCAATGGTTAGGAATGCTTCAAATAATGATGGCTAGGAGATTGGTCACACTTTGAAGAGTGCATGGAAGGGGGGGATGGTTCTGGAGGCTTAAGACAATAGCCAAGTTTGAAGACACCAATTATTTCTCAATCTGGGTCATTATTGAACAATTTCAAAAAGTTAACTCATCAAAAAAAATTTCTCTCCATTCTCTCCATGCATGTTTCGGCCAAGCACTCCTACACCACCTTCCATCACTCAAAAATTTTATACAACCATACTTCTTGAATCCTTACATCAATCCAAGAACCTGTGTTGTTTACACCAATCTCTAAATCTTTCATCTTCAAGGAGTTTTTTCAAGAGCAAGTTCTAAGGTTTTTGAGGTGAAGTGTAAGGACACTTCATTTCTTCTCTTCTTTTTCATGTTCTAAACCATGTTTGATCCATGATTTTTCTTGCTCAAAATGCAAAGCAAGGAGCTTTTTGAGGATCTTCAAGAGGTAAGAGGGAGATCCATCTCACCAACCAAGCATGGTGGTGAGAAATGGTTTGTGTATTTGATGGATGGTGAATCCATGTGAGGATTCATATCCATGGTCATGTAATAATTTGTGTGTGTTTATGTACTTTGATTATTTGCCTATGCTTGATATGCTTTGCATGATTTTATTACTTATATGATATGTTTATAATATGCATGATGAGAATATGGTATGCTTATGATATGCATGATGAAGATATGTTGAATATATTATGATGGATGTATGATAGAATAAGAAATTTTGGCTCCAATGGCCAAGGGGAGGCTATGATTTTAACACCCAAAAATTAGGGTTCATGTTGAAATTTTTCAAGAACAAGGAAATTGATTTGTTTAAAGAAATTATGAAGTGGAGAAATTAATTTTTTGCTTCCAAAGACCATGGTGAATTTCGGCCAAGACACTTCAAAATAGGTGTTTACAAATTAATATTTTCATGAATGATAAAATTTAATGATTAGAAAAGCAAGGAAAATAAATAAAGGGTTTGTTTTTCAAGAAGTAATGATCACGGTTTTGAGAAGAATTTTTATTGATTTATTTTGTGTAAAAACAAGAATGGAACTTAGTTGATTTGGAAGGAAAAATATAAGAATGGTTTCAATGGCCATGTCCACGGTTTTGAAGACTTGAAATGCCTTGGTTTTGTGAAAACAAAGTGATTTTCAAAGTGGAAATATAACTTGATTTAATACAAGGATTTTGGAAAGGGAATTAGAGTGTTTTAATCACTTGAGAAATTGAATTTTCATATGTGAATGAAAAAGAGAGGTTGAAAGTGTTTGAACCTCAATTTATTTTAAAGAATATTGATTTTTAGAATTGATTTGGAATTATAATGAATAAGTTGATGATTTAAAATTTACTAACGTAAAACTCATCCTTTAGGTTTTGGAGAGCATTAGGAAATTTTAAAGTTAGAAACATTGATTTAATGGAATGGTGAATTTATGGAATAAATTGCGAAATGGATTTTCTTGAGTAAGAAAATGTGAAAAATAATGTGAGAAGTCATATTATTTTGAAAAATGTTGAAATGGAATTTTTAAAGGTTGAAAAATATTTTACGAAGTTGAAAAATGGTGAAAAATGATTTACGTAACTTAAAAACGTGATTTTTAAGCTACGCAATTTGAAAAATATTTAAATATTTCCACGCGATTTGAAAAATATTGAAATATTTCTACACAATTTGGAAAGCGTTTAAATATTTTTATGCATTTGAGATAGTGTTGAAAGATCACTATGTGATTTAAAAATGGTGGAATATTTTTACGTAATTGATGAAAACGTTAAAAAATCTATATATGATTTGAAAATGTAATAGAAATGTTACAAAATTGTGGAAATGCGACAAAAGTGGTGCGCGATTATGAAAATGCGATAATATGATTTTTGCAATTAAATATACAGTAAGATTACTGTTAAATTAGTGTATGGACACTATATGAGAAAATGATGAATTTTGTCTGTGATTGGCATTGGTGCATTTTATATGCATGAACTAGTGTATGGACACTGTATATGAATTTTTCCTATGATTGGCATTGGTACTGTAACACCCTCCCTAGGGCATCACATTTCTGACTACCAACTTATAATCTGAAAATCAGTTCATAAAAGGTTTGAGTTATAAAAGGTGGGTTTCAAAATTTCTTTTGGTGGAATCAAAAACTTACGGATATTTATAAATAATACTGAAAAATAGATTTAAACTGATTAAAATCCATATAATAGACATCACTTAATATTTAACAATTATTCAAGAAATATAAAACTTACAGACTTAATTTTAAACAGTAGCAAATCCCATGACGGGTCCTACTTAATAGCACGGTAAAATACTAACGAGAATACTCAACATACTTATTCCATCTTGTATCCATCTTGATGTACCATGTATCTGTTCCTTGTCAACACTGCACACTATCGAATCCTGAATGACCACTCGTCAATGTTGTCACCAACCTCAGAATATCTGACTCCTGTCATGTCTAAGAAACTTGTTCCATCTACTATATAATTTTAACAATACAAGCACAACGAAACAATATAACAAAGAGGTGAGATCACCTACGCCAATACCAACATGGTAGCATAGAGACTATACAAACAACATATCATACAGTTATATCATACCATAATTACAATCATGCTATCAACATTATTATCATCACATAGATACAATAATTACAATGATGCCATCAATCTTATTATCATCATCATAATCCAATATTCCTCAATTATTATATCACACAGATATAAATATTCAATATTTATAATAATGCCCTCAACTATATCCAGGTATTCAATAGTTCAATTATCATAACCAATACTCAATAATGATGCATATGTTATGCATGTGCACATAGACTCAATGTCCTACTCCATGGAGGTTTTTACAATTTCGAGAAGAATGCTCTAGTTAATTGCCCAGCATAAACCCACAGACAATTGCCCAGCCTTAGCCCACAGACAATGCCCAGCTTAGCCCACAAACAATCTCCCAATCGTTGAAAAAAATCATGTTATTGTCGAGTATCGTCAATGCGTTGCAACAGACTGCATCTCCAAGTGGCTTATGGTCCAGCCTTAGCCCACAGACAAATATCCACTGGTCGACCGCCGCCCCTTGACGCCCCCAAGATCCATCATAGACCTCACTATCAATTCTCATTCCCTTTTCAATCACAAGGGTCACAATAGCATCAGCTATTTATTTTTTGTTCAATTCAAAATCATCATATGCCTCAATGCATATTTTTCAATTTCATCATATGCTTCATTGTATATCTTTCCAATGCATAATCAATGCACCAATGCCAATCACAGGCAAAATTCATCATTTCTAATGCATGTTCAATGCACCAATGCCAATCACAGGCATATCTTTCCAATGCACGTAAAATGCACCAAATGCCAATCACAGGCAAAACTCATCATTTTCTCATACAGTATCCATACACTGGTTCAACAGTAATCATACTGTATATTCAATAGCGAAATCATGTTATCGCATTTTCATAGTCACAAAACACTTTCGTCATGATTTTACAATCGCGCAACATTTCTATTATGTTTTCAAATTACATATTAATTTTTCAATGTTTTCTCAATCACGTAAAAATATTTACACGTTACTCAAATCGCGTAGCCATTTTCCACCATTTTAACAATCGCGTAACTTAAAAATCATTCTTTTAAGTCGCGTAAACCATTTTCCATCATTTTCTAAATATTTAAACGCTTTCCAAATTGCGTAGAAATATTTTAACATTTTTCAAATCGCATAGCTTAAAAATCACGTTTTTAAGTTACGTAAATCATTTTTCACTATTTTACAATCACATAAAATATTCCTCAATATTCCAAACATTATTTTGGACTTTCAAACAAATCAATATCATTTCCAACATCATTTTTCTCATTTCTCCTTTAAGAAATCCTTTCCTCAAAATAATATGACTTCTCATATTATTTTCCTCATTTTCTTACTCAAGAAAATCCTTTTTACAATAAATTCCACAATTTCACCATTTCCATTGATGTAAATCAACGTTTTCAAATATTTAAAATTCCTCATCACACTTCAAAACCCAAAGGTTGAGTTATAGATTAGAAAATATCAAATCACTATTATATTCTCCATTTTTCTCAAATCAATTCTAAAATCAATTCTTTTCAAAATAAATTGAGGTTCAAAGACTTTCAACCTCTATTTTCCATTTACATATGAAAATTTCATTTCTTAAGTGATAAAACACTCTACACTCTAATTCCCTTTCCAAATTCCTTGTACTAAACCCAATTGTATTTCCACTTTGAAAATCACTTTGTTTCATAAAATCAAGGCATTCACAAGCCTTCAAAACCGTGGTACATGGTTCCAATGGCCATCAAATATTTTTCCTTCTAAGTCAATATGGTTTTACACAAACAAAACCATTAAAAATTCTTCACAAAAACCGTGAAACTCATTGTCCTTAAAACCAATTCATTTGTTCATTTTCATGTTCACTTTCTTTGCAAATCCTTAAAATCAACAACTCATTGCTCTTTTCATTTCAAACTCATAATTTATAAAATACTTAAAATATTTTTATTCAAAAATGTCCTTGAGTTTCATTAAATTCCATTCTTGGCTCTACACAAAATAAATCGATAAAAATTCTTCTCAAAATTGTGAACACTACTTCTTGAAAAACAACCCCTTTGTTTATTTTCCTTGCTTTTCTAATCATCTAATTTTATCATTCATGAAAATATTAATTTATGAATACCTATTTTGAGGTGTCTTGGCCGAAATTCCTCTTGGTCTTTGGAACCAAAAATCAATTTCCTTTCCATCATCAAATCATGGCATACATATACATATTTCATCATATATACCATAAGCATGCCATAATCAAAAGCAATAAATCATGCAAATCATACAAAGCATGAACAAATAAATCAAACACATAAACACCCACAAATAATTACATGACCATGGATATGAATCCTCACATGGATTCACCATCCATCAAATACCAAATCATCTCTCACCACCATACTTGGTTGGTGAGATGGATCTCCCTCTTACCTCTTGAAGAACCTCAAAAGCTCCTTGTTTTGCTTCTTTTTTCAAGTCCTTCACCACCAAAAGTTTCTTAAACACAAAATAGAACATGTATTTATTAGTAAATCAAGCTTGAACAAGATAAACTATGGATCAAACATGGCTTAGAACATGAAAAAGAGAGAAGAAATGAAGTTTCCTTACACTTCACCTCAAATACCCTATAACTTTGCTCTTAGAAAAACTCCTTGAAGATGAAAGATTTAGAGAAAGTCTCCAACATGAAAGTTGCTTAGAATAAGGTAAGGATTCAAGAAATAAGATTGTATGAAATTAAAGAGTGATGGAAGGTTGTCTTGGATGCCTTGGCCAAAACATGCATGGAGAGAATGGAGAGAAAATTTTTGATGAAGTCTTGGCTTTTTGGAGAAGACAAAGATGAATTATGATAGCAATAATGCGGTCTTCAACTTTGCTAAGCTCTTAAGCTCCTCAAAACTGTCCCCCCTCTCTATTATGTATTCAATAAGTGATCAATAAGTGATCATCTTTTCAAGCCATCATCTAAAGCATTCTATGTCATTGATTAAATCAATGGTTAGGATTAAGGTAGACTTTAAGTTAGAAGACTTAATCTAGGCCATTGGATCTTTCTCTTTAAAATCCTAGCCATTAGATGTATTTCCAAAAATGAAGGGTCAAGATTACTCCTTCATACTTTAAATCCAAGGGTCATAATTAGTTATAGCCATTTTAGAAGACCAAATCTCCACTATTGATTAAATCAACATCCAATGGTCATAAATGACCTATCTCCACCATTGATTAAATCGAAATCCAACGATCACAAATGGTCCTAGCCACTTTGTAAGGCCAAATCTCTACCCTTGATTAATTCTTCATCTAATGGTTATAAATGGTCATAGCCATTTTATTAGACTAATTCTACACCATTGATTAAATCGACGATTGATATCAAAATCTTAAACATTAAGCTTGCTTCCTATTGGTCCGTCAAAAAGTCGTCATAACCACTATTATTGACTAAGCAGTACAATATTTATTTTTATCTGCTATAACCCCACGAAAGAATATATTTACTATATTTTTATCGCCCGATAATTAAATACAGTACAAAACATAATAAAAAAAATTTCTAAAACTGTTTCCGGATTCAGGTTTAGTAAGATCCCCCGTCTCCGTCTCAACAGTACAAATTTTTCTATTTGCAGAGAAATTTTCACATTTACAAGACCCACTTGGGCCCACGTAAGGCCACCTGGGCCCACAAATAGCCCAAAAATAATCAGAGAAAAATAAAAATTTCATAATCACCCACAAAATCACAAATATTAGAAAACGTATGAAAATCAAGTCAGATTGTTAAAAATAATTAACAATGAAGAGAAATAAATACATAATGATTTTCTTCGGCCTGAAAATTATTATTTTCTTGACACGAAGTAAATCACTCAAAACGATCAAATGTACTGACGGAATACTCAAAATAATTTTATAGTACATAGAAATCACTAAATAGTAAAATTCTGTTAACTGTCAAAATTACTGTCAACTAGATAGGAAATTTGGGGTGTTACAGGTACATTGAAAAGGGTCCGATGGATTGTATCAAGCTATTTGCCTAGGAGAGATGTACACGTCTTGAGTGGGTGCAATATGCGTAGTGTAAGTCACTTGTTGACCTTGGGGGCATCGGGGTGCGGGTTGCTTACATGGGTGGTTGGTAGCCCTTCTTCCCATAAGTACATTGAATAAGTATTTATCTTTCAATGTGCCTTGAATAAGTATTTGAATTATTGAGTATATGTGATATTGTAGCTTTTGTATTTAAAAACATCTCCTGGATTTTTGAAAATAATTTAACAAAGAATTTGGTTGAATTCTTATAATTTGTTTGATTTGTGCAAGAATTTTTATAATAAATAATATTTGAACATTTGTTTCTGGAAGAGAGAGGACCCACTTAGGCCGTTTGTCACCTCTCTACCTTTTATATGTTGAAATTTTAAACAAAGAATGGATTTTTTTTTCCGAAATAGCTAGAAATACTATGATGACATGTTTTAATAGAACTACTGAGAATTCATTGAATTTTCACCTCACTTGTTTGTATATTTCGTAATATTTCCAAGGATAATGAAGACACCAGCTAGCAGAAACGGAGATCAAGGATTTGAAGAATAATTTATTTGTAAATTCAAGGAAATAGTGAAGTGTAAAATTTGTATAATTATTGCTATTGAGGCATATAAAGTAGTACTTGTATTAGGATAAATATATTTGTATATTGATTATTTCAATATTTGTATACTATTACACTTCTCGAGACTCATATTTTTTGTATAAATTATATCTATTTTATTTAAAATTTTATTTTATTTTTATCAAAAGTAACATATCTAATTCTAATTACTAATACATGATATTAGTATTAGTGTTAGGGTGTTACTACTCCCACCACCAATTCCAGTGAAAGGAGTTTGGAGTTTCCTGGGGCATGAGGGATTCTACTAGAGGTTTATAAAAGATTTCTCCAAACTTGCCAAACCACTTTGTAATTTATTGGAGAAGGATGTGCCTTTCAAGTTTGATGAGGCATGCATGGATGTCTTCATGAAGTTGAAGGAAAGACTTGTTTTAACACTGATTATCACTAGTCCTGATTGGACCATACCATTTATATTGATGTGTGATGCTAGTGATTATGCGGTTGGTGCTATTTTGGGTCAAAAGAATGAGAGGATTTTTCATTCTATTTATTATGCTAGTAAAATTCTCTCTCGGATGCTCAATTGAATTACACAACCACCGAGAATGAAGTACTAGTAGTGGTTTTTGCGTCAATAAGTTTCATTCGTATCTTGTTGGCATAAAGGTTGTTGTTTATACAGATCATTCTATCATTAAGTATCTTATTAGCAAAAAAAAGATGTAAAACCAAGATTGATTAGATGGATACTCTTGCTTCAAGAGTTCAACTTAGAAATCCATGATAGGAAAGGGGCTAAAAATCAAGTAGCAGATCACTTGTCAAGATTGGAAGTCAAGTCAAGCTTAGGTAATTCAACCTTGATCAATGAGTCATTTCCTAATGAGCAACTCTTTCTGGTAAAACACTATGAGTTTCCATGGTATGCTGATTATGCCAACTATCTTGTGAGCGGTGTTTTACCACCTGATCTGAATTACTAACAAAGGAAAATATTTTTTGCATGATGTTAAGTTTTATTTATTGGATGAGCCTTATCTTTTTAGGCAATGTGCATATCATAAAATCAGAAGAAGTGTGCCCTTAGAGGAAACAAAAAGTATCCTCAAGCAACGTCATGCATCCCCCTATGGTGGCCATTTTGGTAGAGAAAGAACAACCGCTAAGGTAATGCAAGTAGGATTTTATTAGCCATCTCTGTTTAAAGATGTTGTTTCTTTCGTGGCCGATGTGACAGGTGCCAAAGAACAGGGAACATCTCAAAAAGAAATGAAATGCTACTAAACATTATGTTAGAAGTTGAGTTGTTTGATGTATGGAGGATATATTTTATGGGGCCATTCATACTGTCCTTCTGTCAATTGTATATCTTGATAGTAGTGGTGGCAGTTGATTACGTCTCCAAGTGGGTTAAAGTAGTAGCTTTTCCCACAAATGACTAGAAAGTGGTGGTGCAATTTCTTAAGAAGCATATTTTCACCCGTTTTGGCACCCCAAGAGCTATTATAAGTGATAGAAGGTTCTCACTTTTGCAATAAGTATTTTTAAGAGCTCCTAAGGAAGTATGGAGTCTCTCATAGGGTTGCCACAACATACCACCCACAAACAAGTGGGCAAGCTGAAATTTCCAACAGTGAAATTAAGAGAATCTTGGAGAAAACTGTAAATCCTTCAAGAAAGGATTGGTCAAAGAGGTTAGAAGATGCTTTATGGGCTTATCGCATCGCCTTCAAGACTTTGATTGGCATGTCTCCTTACAACCTTGTGTTTGGAAAGACTTGTCACCTGCCTGTTGAATTGGAACACCATACTTATTGGGCTATCAAAAAGCTCAATTTTGATCTTCAAGTCACAAGAAAGAAATGACTTCTCCATTTCAATGAACTGCATGAATTTCTCCCTCAAGCTTATGAGAATGCCAAGCTTTACAAAGAAAAGGTCAAGAGATGACATGATAAGCTTATCGTTGATAAGAAATTTGAGCTAGGACAACAAGTCTTGTTGTACAACTCTAGGCTCAGATTGTTTCCCTGAAAGCTAAAATCAAGATAGTCGGCCTTTTTTTGGTGATGAAAGTGTTACCCCATGGAGTCATAGAGATTGCTCCACCAAATAGCTCATCAAGCTCTAAGGTTAATGGCTAGTGCCTAAAACCTTATCATGGAGGAGAGATTGAAAGGAGGAAGACTTTCCTCACATTAAATGATCCATGATGAAAGGCAAACCAAGTTTTGCTGGGACTATAACTAAGGCCCTTATTGGGAGGGAACCCAAATGTTTAATCCTTTAGTTCAAGTCTTTAATATGTTAATATGTTGGTTTTGTGGTTTTGTTATATTTTTGTTATACATACTGTAATTTAACCTTCTAGACAAATTTTACAGGTGTTGGAGACCCTTAGGAAGCAAAAAGTGGCACCAGAATAGACTTTGCTATAGAATTTTGCAGATAGACTCCTTAGGCTGCAACGTACATCTTGTCACGCCACGGCGCATTGCCCACTATCCATATCAGGGCCAAAATCCCAAGAGTAGGGCTGCACACGGGTCGGGTTGGTTCAGGTTTAGGGTGGAAAAAAATCCAAACCAATCACTAGAGGTTGGGTTGGGTTGGATCGGTTTTTTAAAAAAATTTCTTGGTAACCCGAACCGAACCAACCCAATTGTAATTGGGTTGGGTAATCGGGTTAGAAACTCCCCCTTACCCACAAAATGACCACCATGAACTGCCACTCTTGTGAGCTGCTGAGCCCTACAAACCCAACCCTGCATTTCCTTCCTCCACCTCGAGCCAGCCACCACACCACCCCCTTTGCGTCGAAGCCCCAACCAGCCACCGTGTCGTAACCCCACATCGCCATCAACACAAAAATGACTCAATCAACCAAAAAAATTTTTTTTAAAAAAAAAGAAGAAAGAGAGAGGACCATCTCGCGGTGACCAGATATGGGTTCGCAGTGGCCAGATTTGGGTTCATAGTGGCCAAATCCATTTTTTGGTATAGTGGTTCTGGCAGGGGGCTATGAGCCTACGACGGCGAACCCAGATCTAAGGAAGCACAAGAAGGTGATAGTGACAATGTTTTCTCATCAGGGCTACGTTGGTCGAAACCTAGAACTGGTATAAGGAAGTAGAAGAAGAAGCCTGAGGGGTCGAAATTAGACGGTGACAGTGACATTCTCATTCGCCTTGTTGACGTCAGACGAGGTAGTTACTATGGCAGAGGAGGATTCTAGTGAGAGAGAGGGTTGAGAGCTTGAGATACTACGGCAGAGAGCATAAGTTATGGATGAGCTGGATGATGCAGGCGGTGATGGCAGATTTTCAGATGGTGGAGATGTTGGTGAAGGGGCAGAGGCAGGACTTGTCCTTAAGGACGATGCGGTCGAGCTTAGGGACGTAGAACTGGTTGGTGGCAGAGCGAGAGGGGACGTCGAAGGAAAAGCCATTGCCAGAGAGGATGGAGCAGGCGATGGTGAGGACTAAGGATTCAATGTTGTGTTGGACAGAGGAAAGGGAGAGGTCAGAGACTTCGCGACAGGGGAAGGGAAGGGTTAGGGTCTTGGGATTTGGGAGAGAAAGTGAGAAACTGAGAGGAGGAAGTGAGGAACGAAAATGAGGGCTCAGGTAGAGAAATGAAGAAATAAAAACTTTAAGGCAAAACGATGTCGTTTTCCTTGAGTGGTCGGGTCATCAAGTCGGGTCATCGGATCGATCTTCCAAACCCGCTACCTGAACCAATGGATGGACGGGTTTTTTGAGTTGGACCGAACTGATCCGATTACCCAACCCAACCCGGATATTTTATATCGGGTCGGGTCGGGTCATCCGGGTTCATGGGTCATCGGTTCGGGTTGTGCAGCCCTACCCAAGAGCAACACCCTGCGACGCACCAAGTATGCACGCTGCGGTATGCCTGTTTACAAAAATAAATAAATAAATAAATAAAAATATAATATAAATAATAATAATAAAAATTTAAATAAATATTCAAGAGGGAATTTAATGCCCGCCGCAGCACAGGCAAGTGCACGTCGCGGCTCACTATGGCAAATAGGGTTATATGCCACGACGTTTCGTGTTTCTCTCCTATTTTCTCTCATCTTTTTGCCTTTCTTTGTTTTTCTCTCTTGTTTCTTGCGTTCTCACCTCTTAATCTCTGCTCTTGTAATCCTTCTCTAGGTAGGTTATGTTTAACTTAGTTTATTTTGCTATTTGGCTCTTATTTTCATGTTATTTTATGTTTTTGTTTTATTTTATTTTTGTTTTTGGGTGTTTTTCTGTTTTTGGGTTTGTTACAGTTGATATTTGCCTATAAATGCATATTAATACCTTAAATAGTATGTTTTGGTGTTGCCCTAAGTGTTGTTGTGCAAAAAGCAAAATTTCTGGTTTGTGTACCACGACGTGGCTTATGTCATGTCATGACGTACATTGGGATGTTCATGTATGCCGCGGTGTGGAGCCTTCATGCTGCGATGCAAGGTTGTTTTTTATAAATGCCACAACATAATAACTTCATGCTATGGTGTGTGGCCCTAATATGTGCAAATTACTATGTTTTACATGATTTTCATACTTTTAAATGTTCTATTGCAATTCTGACATTTTGTATATTTTGACAGGTTTAGGTACCACACATACACCTCGTGCACAACGCCTCCTAAATGGCAGAGAGGTTCTAGTAGCTAGCGCAATAGGGAACCATCTCCCTCTCTTGAGTTCGATAGGAGGAAGTTTATATCGACTATAGTAGCTCAACAATACACTACCCTGGTCATCGACCAATGATTCCAGAGAAAGGCTTCACATTTACAGAGGCTTTATACCAAGAGATAGAGGGGCTCATTCGCCACTATAACTAGGGTGTGTTTGCCAAATACTTGGAGTATGCTACCATTCTTCTAATGGTTCGCGAGTTCTACATGAATGCGGCCTTCTCTGAGCCAAGGACTACAGTCAGAGTGTGTGGATGCATGGTTTCCTACTCCACTGTGGCGATTAGAGTGGCCCTGAGCTTGCCTCCTCCCCCTGAGATCTACGACTACACGGAGTTCCTCTATTGGGAGCCTGAGGAGGGGATTATGTAACATCCCAATTCTGCTATCCCGTTAGACTTGATCTACATAAGAATATTCAGTATTGACCATGCTACCACTAATAACCAATCCCATAATATTCACATAAATAAATAATTATGGAGAGCCACATTATCAACAGTTATATATACATCACAACC
Source organism: Ormosia emarginata (assembly GCA_029884605.1). NCBI lineage: Eukaryota > Viridiplantae > Streptophyta > Magnoliopsida > Fabales > Fabaceae > Ormosia > Ormosia emarginata. Next base: position 7,248,991 of record JAQQTP010000063.1, on the reverse strand, counting down.
ACAAAAATGCATACTGTTATACATAACTCAAAACAAACTAAGCAAATATAAAATATATACAAGCTTAGTCCAAAACAACATCTAAACTATGCTAGTCCTCATACATCTTCTTCTTCTTTTTTGAAGAACTTATACCTGGATTTAGATGGCAACACAAATGGGGTGAGAAATCATAATTCTCAGTAGAAGTATTCCAATACCAGCATTATATATAATCATATTAATTACACAACTATCAAGTTCACATTTCAATCACAGAAGTACACAATTGCCCATATAATTGTAATGTTATGAGTTCATGTTATGGTGACAACCACCCATACAATTATCATGTTATGCTTAATTATGTCTAATGTGTATGTCTATGCAAATTTTAAGAATGAATGCAATTAAGAATGTCATGAGCCCTCAGACGTATTGAGGATATTACCCACCTCAACTACTCTAAGATATATTATGTTGTGTTATGAATTATCAGGCATAGTGAGGATATGACTCACCTACACTACCCATCAACATCTACAGAGGATATTACTCACCTCACTGTTCTACAATTATAGGTAAGATATTACTCACTTCCATTAATCAACAATTATGATAAGGAATTACTTACCTCAACGTAAAGAGGAATTACTTACCTCATTGTTCAATCAATATAAAGAGGATATTACTCACCTCCTTACTCAACAACATAGAGAGGATATTACTCACCTCAATATGATTCAATCAACATTAAGAGATATTATTCACCTCAAAATGTCTCACAAACATCACATGCAATACAATTATTAATTATTTCCCATAATTAGCTCCATAATTAATTTACATGCATCTCAAGTTCATTTCAAAAAATATTTCATCCAAATACTTCTAAAAGTATTTCAACACTCTTAAAAGAGTAAACATGAGTGATTCCAGCACCTAGGGAAACTCATTTTCTCAATATCACAATACATAATTTATGTATATATACATATCTATGCCTAATTAACTCACATAATTAGCATTACAAATCACTTTGATTCATTACATTTCACTTCATTATATACTCCTATGAGAGTCTCAATACTCATTAAGAAGCATAAAAGAAGAAATCACACCATTAGAAGACTCCATTGCATCTAACAAAAATTCCCATTTCTGGCAAATAGCCATACCTAGGCGTAACTTTGTCATACCTAGGCGTGATGCTTTCTGTCTCACCCACGCCTAGGCATGGTTTAGTCACGCCTAGGCGTGACCCTGCGACAAGAAGTTTTTTCCAAAATAGGTATTGTTTCATTTGGAACATATCCCTATTTCTTCACCCAGACTTCAGTTTTAAATGCTTTCGAACCTCGCACAAGGCCTATAAACATGTTGTAACTCTATCACAACTATTAAATTACTTCAAATATGGATTTCAAGAGCTTAAAACTTACTCAAAAATCAACCAAAAACCTTACAAAAACCTATTTTTCAACTTAAAAACTCAAGTGGAATCAATGGATTCTAAGGGATGACAATTCATCTTCAAGCATCAACTAACCAAAATCATGTCATTCTTAAGTTCTACAACAAGAATCAAGCATAATCAACACAAAGAAACTACACTCAAACTCATTTCCCTCACCATGCCATCTCATGAACAAGATGAAGAAAACCAAAGAAAAGAGTTGAAATCAAGTTCCCCTTACCTCAAGGTCTTGAAGATGGTCAAGGATTGGCTATGGAGTTCCAAGCTCTCCACTTGATTCCTCCTCCTTCTTTTTCTTCCTTCTCCTTCCTTTTTCCTTTCTTTTTTCTCTTTTTTTTCTTCTCTTTCTGTTTTCCCTCCTCTCTGCTGTGGGCTTTTTGGTAGCAAAGTCTAATTTTGCTACTTAAAAGCAACCACTAATGTGGTACCAAAAATCTCGATTTGTTAAGAACAACTAAACTCTACCAAATTCAGTTCTCTAACATCCAACAAGCTCAAAATAAATCCTATGATTCATTTAAAATATATTTTCACCATTTTCATAATTTTTCATATCTGCTAGGAGTTAATCCGACATTTAAACATATAACCAGTATGCTTAAAAATACCAAATTAACTATGATTAATCTCAAATTTTAACTGTAGCATAGTTCACACATTTGTGACCTAGAAATAAGTTCTCCATACTAATTTCCATTAACTAAGCATCTTAAGCCATTTTTGAAGCTAAAAATGGCTATTTTCCACACATAGCGTTGTAGGAAAGTGCCTAAACATGCTCAAATAGTCACAAAACTTAACAGACATGTTAAGCAAGTATTTCCATATTCATATACAAGCCTAATATATTTTTCCAAGGTGTTACAGATTGACCTTAACTTGGTCACAACCCGAATATGCAACCACAACTTGTGGTTTGGGCTGTCAATGTACAGACACAGCAGCCATGGAACTTCCCCCAATCATGCGTGACCCCAAAGGTGAAGGTGTGGTACCACTTCATATCCACCTGAATCCTCCCATCTGCAAACTTGTCCGAGGTGACCAGAGATCGGGTAATCCTTATAATGTCATCCTTGAGCATCACTCCATAGATGTCGCTTAGCTCATCCTCGACCAGATCAAGACGTCAGAGAGGGAGTACAGGAGCCTATTATTTCCTTTTCTCATCCATACATTGTGCAGCAAGTAGCATGTTCAGTGGGGCCCACACGAGGAGCTCACGATATGAAACAACCTCTTAATGATTATATCATTGAGAGGCTGAGAGCCGCTCCAACCCCAGCACTTGCCAGACAGAGACAGGCTCGTTGAGAGCCCAGAGTAGCCCCTCCTACTGATGCAGACTGGCGCACATAGATGGAGGCCTAGATAGCACGATTGGCTACCTTGCAGACCTGCCAGTACCATTACACCATTCTGACTCAGTGGTGGATGGCGAAGCCCATAGGGTATCCCATGGATGATTTTCTAGTGCCTGAGTTCCCTCCTGAAGCAGTAGTTGACCCTCCCCCACCACAACAAGATTCTGAGGGAGCAAATGATGATGATCAGGAGGATAATGACTAGCTCTGCTATATATAGGGCACTTTCTTTCATTTTTCTTATATTGATATATTGTTGTACAGTGGGGACACTGTTTCCCTTAGTCTTAGGGGGTGATAATTGTATAACATGTTTAGTGTTTTGGGATATTATGATATGAATGTATAACATGTTATGATGGACTCCATACTTCCATAGTTTTGAGGTTTTAATGTATATCATCACTAGATTATATAGTGTTTTGACTACCACTATTAAATGATTATATAGTTTTTTATGAATGCATGTTTGGAATTGAAAAACAATGTCAGATCTATTAAAATGCATCACAATGTGCCAATCGCTAGTGTAGTTTTGGTTGTCCAATGATAATATTGCTTGCGAATTACCCCTTTTTTAAAAGAAACCATATGCAATCAAAAGAAGCATGTTGAAACAATCTAGTCATTTTTTAATGCATGATTTAGATCCCACTTGTATGCTTGTGGAACTTTGAGAATGATATGAGTGTTTGTCTAGAGAAAGTTTATGAATTGTGCATGTTGAGATTTCATGTATCCTATAAATTGTTTTTAAACTTTCTTGAAGTAAAATCCTATATTGTGCATGATTGAGGAAATGATTAGGGCATGTTGAGACTGACTTTCAAGCTTACCCTGATGTGATTATATTCATAGGTCCTCTTTGAAGCTTAAATAATGTTGGCCTTGTATGATTTTCAATAACCCTCATAATCCTTACCATGTAGCCATTCAAATGCATGTGAAAGTATTGTATTTTCATCCTACCATCATTGTTTGTTGAGTACATAACATGTTATTTCTTGAAGTCAGTCTAATGATTAAGGGTATTAATGCATGTTCAAATTAAAAAATGAACTTGAAGGAACCATATGCAGTGAAAGAAAAAGAATTGCTTTGTTAAGCATAAAAAAAAAAAACAAGCAAGTGAATGAAATATGAAAAGCCAAATACAAAAAGCATTGAATGGTTTTAGAGAGTTCTAATATTTTATTTTTGAATACCCTAATAGTTTCACTTGGAGTCTCAAGTCTTGAAATATCATGTTTATGATTCTCAATGTTTGTATTGAATCATTTCCTTATTATTCTTCTGCCCATAACCATTGGCCTTACATTACAAGCTATTGAAGTCCCTTTTGATCCTCAATTGTGTGTGATTTACATTAGTGGAGAGAAAGTTTAAAGACAATCTTGTGGATTATATGATTTCTATGCATGTATGCTCATAAACTTATCCAGATGAGTATGACTTGAATAGGAGAAGTTTAGCTTGTATGTCTATGGGAGATGTGATTTGCATGATATTTTGAGTGATTTTCTTGCTTGGATAAGTTTTAAAGAGTGTTTATGACTTGTTCATGCTAAGAGTTTGGATTAAAAATTGAAAATTCTCCATTTGGACCTAAAATGCTCTAAGTGTTGATTTTAGGGGTTTGGAAGAGTGATTTGGTTTTTGGATCCATTTTTGATGAAATCAATTAGTGTTTTATGTTCTCTTCATTTTAATGAACTTGTTAGGAACTTAAAATCACCTAGCAACAAATTTGAAGTGATCAAATTTCGTTAATGGCACCAATGGAGCAGTGCACAACCTGCAAAATTATGCAAATTTTGCTTCTGGTTGCTAGTAAGTTGCGTATTGATAGTGCTCGCGCGCTCAAGCATTGGGGTTTTGAATGCTCAAGCACTGAGATAGGGCAGGATCATGTTTTTAGCATTGCGATGCTAATTTAATTTCCTACTTGTTAGGATCATTTGTGCAAGTCTTTTAGCGTGCATTGAGGCACTTTTGGGGATATTTCTTGGAGAGAATTATCAACATACATATATGAAAAAGTTGGGAAATGCTTAGACATTCAAAATGTGATAGAATACCTAGGTTAGTGTTTAGAACTTTGGTCAACATGAGGTTGATTTCTAAATCACTTGTGAGTGATTGTGTGATGTTCTAAATAATGTTTAGCTAGAAATATGAATCTTACTACTTTGTTGGATAAGTGAGGTTAAGATTCCTACGTTCTAGTGTTTAAATGTGGATTGGATATTTAGTTTTCAAACTTGATATTTGCTAATTTCCTATGTATTGTGACCTGGAATGATATGCACAACTATGTGATCGGAGAATGTGGTGTTGAATCCAAATTCTCAGAGTGGAGGCTCATTAAGGTCAGGGTTACCAGTGTATGGGGTTGGTATTAGTAATAGTACTCTTACTTTTGTAAGGAGAACGAGTCCACACATCACTAGGTAGTGTCATGGCTTAATTGCCTATCCTACCCAGTATATACAAGGGAACAGAGGTTCTTAGGAAATAAGTAAGTAACTTTTGTTTTCAAAACTTAAAACCTGCATTAGCATTTGCATAAATGTGTTATTAGGACATTGTTTGAGCATAATCATACTTCATAACATAAAGCATTGCATTGTTGACAATTGTATAAGCAATTGTCATTGCTAGACCAGTTGATTGATTGGTTGCTTGTTCGATAGTATCTTAGGATTGTATGAGCGATTCTTTGATATTGTTGATTATTGGTTATTCTATTACATAGAGTGTAATTATGTGTTCAGTTGATTTATTTGTTGCGAATAATTAACTATTGGTCATGGTATGCGAATATTGAGAAATTGTAATTTCTCACCCCTGTGTGTTCCATGTGAATCCAGGTGAAGACCCTCCAAAGGGAAATGGCAAGAAAAAGAAGAAGCGGAAGGCTAAGTTTAGCAGCTTTATTTCTTTTTGTATTAGATTGTATATTTGTACTTTTCGAGTTATTTATAAAATTTTATGCATACAGTATGACTTGTTAGCCAGTGATGTATGTATATATGACCTTTTTATCATTCGTGGCTCTCTATAATGACTATCCAAGTTATTATGAATTTTTATTTTATGCATTTTTAGAAGTGACATGCTTAATGCGATTTATTTTGAAATATTTTGTTTATTTTACGATAATTCGTATTAGGGTGTTACACATTGACTGGATGAATAAAGTGTACATAAGTGGCATTTATGACTTCCATTGTGAGCCATTGGTGGACATAGGTCGAAAGTTTTTCATTTTTGAATGATATTACAACAATTGCATGATGGCAAGGCAACCATGTCAACTGCCATAACCTGCATTTGCAGGTTTGCATCCCCAAATTAACATCTACTTTATTGTAATGTCTTTGCACTTCAAATTTGTTCTCTTCTAGGTCACCAGACAATAATGGAGATATAACATTTTCCTTAACCTAATATCCTAATCAGGGTTATAGAAGCTCAGTATGGATGGTAAGAGTTATTTGTTAATTCGGGTAATTTTCTTAACTAGTTTGAGCGTAATTCTATAATACTGAATACAAGAGAATAATTAAGGTATCTGCAGAATAAGCTAATATGATGGACATAAATATGTAAAATTTATTTTCTGGCTATAAATAATTGATAAGAGTTGTAGAAAATTTTAGAGAGTCAATTGAGTTAATTTGGTACTTTTAAGAATACTATTAAAAAATGGCTAGTATAGTTAAGCAGCTCAAAAAATTATGAAATTTCATAGATATGATAAGTAGAATATGAATAATATTTTAGTATAGAAAATATTTTAAGGTAGATGCATTTACCTATTTTACAGGTTCAATTTAATTTGAAAAGGTAGTGCAGCTTATTTGATGAATAACAGTATATGAAAAATTATGGAAAAATGGATCTAAGGACTAAGATGAGTCCTAAAATTTTTCCTAATACTTATGGATACTTGAAAACTCAATTTTGGAAAATTAAAATGTACGTAGCAGATCCAAAAGTTTCAACATTATATTTTCTTTCATCCACCTCCACACACTTTCTCTAGATTATTCTCCATTCTTTTCTCCTCGTCTTTCTCTTTCTGTTTCTCCATTTCTCCTCTGTTTCGTTACATTGACAGCAACCTTAAATAACACCTTTCTTTCCATTTTACTTCCATTTTTCATCCTTCTATATGCATCCATATTTAGCCTTGATTTTTCTTGTTCTTCCTCTATTATTTCTACACGGTTAACAACCCATAATTAAGGCAAAAACAACAGCAAAACAGAGATGAAATAGCAAGGAAAAAAGAGAAAGAAAGTAAATGAAAATCAGGGAATGTTGGTGTAGATCGCAAGTGCACGATTTTATCAAGTAGTAAAATTAACGTTCCACTGGGACTGATGTTGATGATTACCAATTACGCATAATTATGATTATCAAAACAAAACCAATGACGCAAAATAATGGTGATAGAATAAGATCGCATAGAATAAAATCCGAAAAATAACAAAGAAGATCAACTTTGGAATTGAATAAAGGAATCAGATTTAAAGACTCTAGGATTCAGGTTTCACCACAGTGGTAATTAACAAGTCTGTAATTTTTCCCCTCTTATCAAACTAGGTTACTCTTGAAGGCGAATTATCCTAAAGAATTATTATTTCCTTTCAGAATACAATAACGTATCCCATCTAATCCAATCCTTATTTTCACAACAACTGGATTAGAGAGGACCCTTTAAGAACAAGATAATTCAAAGAAAGCCTCAAGAGAATTAATCTACTTTCGTGATTGAAAACTCAAGTTCAGTTTCTAGAGTTCTGAAATCAAGGTTCACCTTCTAGTTCTTCCCTTAAAATCAAAGAATCATGCAAACATGTGGCCAAGCATATTCATAAACAGTTGGTGTCCTAAAAACTGAATCAAGAGAAACTAGCATTAAAGAGGTAGGAAATTCATACATCAAACATTATCAATACACCATTGGGTTAGTCCCAAATCCTAGAACAAAGAACTACTCAAACATGTTCGTCAAAATACAATCCATTGGTATGAACAAGAACAAAGAGAAAACCAGATTGAAATGCAAAAAGGAGAAGAGAATAAAAACTCTGATGGTGTCTTGTTGTTTCTTCTGATTTGCTCTTGTCTGATCTGCCCATTTCTTCCGTCCAATGGTTGCTTATATCCTCTCTAATCTCCTCCTTCAGATCCCCTTTTCATCTCCCTCTTTCAGTTCAGCTTTGTTTCTCAGTAAAAGAGCAATAATACAAATTTAAGTGTGCTGGCGCTCCACGATCCATGGCCGTGGCAGCTGCCACAGGCTGGCCGTGGAGCTTACTGACTTGCTCTTAATCATGTGTAAATTGACGCTCCACGATCCACGGTCGTGGCAGCTACCACAGGCTGGTCGTGGATCTTACTGACTTGCTCATTTCTGGTCAAAATACTCCACGACTGTGGCATCTACCACGGGTAGGCCATGGATCTTACTGTGTTGCTTGTCTTTTTCCAGCAATAGGTTCTACAAGTGTGGTAGCTACCACAGGTAGGGTGTGGTTCTTTTTGCACCTCCTCTTTTAGTTAAGCTCTTCAAATTTTGGTGCTTTAAAGTCACAAATCTATTCACCTATAAAATATAAAAATAAAACGCAGTCATCTGAACTAAAGGAATAAAAACCTAAGATATAAACTAAAAAATCAACATAAAATATATAATAATTAAATGCTAACTAAGACAAAATTATATGCATGTTTCACGCACATCAGGGAACTAAGCTAGAGAATCAAGGATACAAGGTACATGGTCCTTGCACTTAACTTATTCTTCTTTTCTATGGTGTTTGAAATTAAAATTCTAGTTCAAGGTCTATGAGAGTCATGGCTAGTTAAAAAGAGGAAGATTTATGTTATTTTTATACTTTAGTTCCTACATTCAATTAGTTATTTCTTTTGATGAATTATTGAATGAGAAATTATTTAGTTTGATTGAGGAATTGACTGATGCTATGTGCCCTAGGTCTCACGGTCATGAAGAGACTTAAGGTGTTAAAATTCTTTTATTGGTTCATCTATTGCTATTGATGCATGTGTTGAATTGTGATGTTGTATTGATGGTAAAATTGTTGAATTATGAAGCTAAATGGTCACAGTTGTTTATGCCTTTTTGGTGACTATAATTCTTATCATTTAAAAGTATGGAATTGTGATTTAAATGGTGCTAAATATCCATGGTGGAAGGTTACCCATTAATGACCAAGAGTTTTTACATCTTTGTGCAGGGAGTTATAGCTTAAAATGTGTATGTAAACTTAATATTGAAAGCCACTATGACACTATTATAATTTGAGTTTGCTATGCATTGAAGCTTTATTGATTGAAAATGTCGGTCTTGAAATGAGCATGACGCTCATGGCTAGGTGTATTTTATTAAGGAAAGTATTTAAATTGTGTATTGGATTAGAATGGTATTGAAATGATATTGAATACTTGATATGTATTAGAGAATATATTGCTCCTTGATTAGTCAACTTGAGCTTGAATTTGAAATGGTATTGCTCCTTGAATACTCAAGTTAAGCTATAATTGGAATTAAGAATTTACATTGTATGAATGGTGAATTTGAGAATGAGCTTTGAATATAACATTGTATCTTGAATTTATGAATTGGAAATTGTATTAATTATCCTTGTACCTGAAGGATATATTGATGATTATCCATGTACCTGATAGAAATTGTGTTTATTATCCTTGTACCTGAAGGATATATTGATGATTATCCATGTACCTGATGTAAAATGTATTGATGTGTGATTGAATGAATGAGAATTGAATATACTTAGGGTAGGGAGTAATTTTGAATATACTCCGGGAAGGGAGTAAACGTGAATATACTCCAGGAAGGGAGTAATTTTGAATAAACTCCGGGTTGGGAGTATTAATGAATGAATCATAATTGAATAGAATGGTAATGTGAGGATGGACATTCCCTTACTTACCACATATATGAGAATTGGATATAAACTCGAGTAGGAGAATATCCAAAACAAATTGGAATAGAATATAACCTCGAGTATGAGAATATCCAGAATAGAATGGGATATAACCTCGAGTATGAGAGTATCCCCAATGAATGAGACATGATGATTTATAATACTTGAAAGACAAAGAAAAAAGATGTAATGAATAGTAAATGAATGATGAATATAAAATAAAATGGAATATTTGACTTGTATAGAATATTAAAGAAGGATGAATAAGTATTTATGATTTGTGTTGTAATACGATATTTGAATTGAATTTGTATCCTAAGTCTTATTATGAAGATGATTATGAATGATGAAAATTTTATAAAATTAGTATTAATACTTGTTATGATTTTCGATAAAGAATTAGAATTGATAGTTGTAACACCTAAAAATTTACTAATTTACAGTAATGTCAGAATTATACTGTTTTGTGATTTCTGTGTGCTGAAAATTTATTTTTACTGTTCTGTGACTATTTTTGATTTTGTGTGTGATTTACTCCGAGTCAGGAAAATAATAATTTTTGGACCGGGGAAAATCTTTATTTGATTATTCGGAGCTGGGAGATATTATTAAACCAAATTCCGAGTGATAGATGTATCGATCTTTTAATTTTTAGAATTTATCTATGAAATAAAAATATTTTATATTTTAATATTATTTTATTAATTGTTGGACAGTACCTACTGACTTAAAAGTAGTAGCTTCTGCCCAGTGGATAATAGACTCGGAAAAGTCTTTGTGACTTATAATTCGGTGAACCAATAGGAATTGGTCAACGATAGTGGCTTGAATTTCCTAAGTCAATGGAATGTAGTCAATATTAGTGGTTGGACTAGTTAGTTTAGAAACTAAATAACCTAACTAAGTTAGCCTAAAGCCTAAGTAGTAACTAAATGGAACAAACCTAGTTTGCTACTCATTAGAGCCTTAGTTACAAGAATGTTCTAGCATATTCAAGAATGGTTGAGTCACACCTAAAGGAACTAGATGGTTAGTAATGTAACTAGGTAATCTAACTAGATTAACTTAAACCTAACTAGGGAACCAATTGAACCAAAACTTGGTTTGTTTCTCCTTGATGTTACACGGCCAAGACCATCTTCAAGAAGGTTCAAGGCTTAATTTTTCAAGCCTATCTCTTGTAGTAGCTATCCTTACCTCGTAAAATATCTATGTAGTAAAATATCAAACAAAAATCTTACCATTCTCTCCTTGCACTTACACGGCTAACACTTAAGAAAATAGGATAACCATTTCATTTTATTTCTATCTTCATCTTCATCCTACTCTATTCTCTCTCTTCTAAGAAAACAAAAACCCCATTCTTCCTCCTTGTGAAGCTTTTGGCTACCACACTTAAACCCTACCTCCAATCTTCTATAATTTCATCCAACACCACTTCTTAAGCCTAAACACCATTCTAAACACTTTTCATGTTATAAGTTTCTTCTAAATCATCCATCTAGTGCTTGGAAATCAAGCTTGAAGTTTTTACTCTACAAGGTAAAATCCTTGTTTCTTGTTTCCAAGTTGATTCTTGAGTTTCTAAGCCATGATTGATCCATGGTTTTTCTTTTTCAAAGCTTAGTTTATGATTTTGTAATTTGTTTAAGCTTGTTAGGATTTGCTTTGGAAGATCACGAAATACCTAGGAAAGCATCCAAGAAGAGTTTTGTCTTCCTTAAGGTAAGAGAGAGATTTAATCTCATCAACCATGTGTTAGTAGTGAGAAAATGGAATTGTTTGTGGTGAAGAGTGTAACAGCCTCCTCAGGATATCACATTTCTAACTCCCAACTCCCAATCTAACAATGATTTCAATAAAAGGTTTGAGTTATAAAAGGTGAGTTTTAAAATTTCTTATTACAGAAACATAAACTTACTGAAATCCATAAGTATTACTAATATACAATATTGACACCAATTAATATTTAACAATTTAAAGAGAAATATAAAACTAACAGACTCTCTTTTTAACAGTAGCAAACCCCATGACGGGTCCTACTTAATAGCACGGTAAGACACTAACGGTAAAACTTAACATACTTATTTCTTCTTGTATCCATCTTGATGCATCAGACATCTGTTCCTTGTCAACACTGCACGCTACCAAATCTGGAATGGTCATTCTCTGATGTTGTCTCCGATCTCAGAGTATTTATCACCCGTATGTCTAAGACAACTCGTTCCATCTATTATATAGTTTTTACCAATACAAGCACAACAACACAATATAACAAAGAGGTGAGATCACCTACGCCAATACCAACATGGTAGCACAGAGATAACACAAACAACATATCATACAAGTATATCATACCAGAATTCCAATAATGCACTCAACATTAATCAACTATCATCATCATGCCATTAACATTATTATCATCACACAATAATCACAATAATGTCATCAACATGATTATCATCATCATCATCTAATATTCCTCAATTATTATATCATGCAGATATAGATACTCAGATTTATGCATATGTTATGCATGTAGACTCAATGTCCTATTCCATGGAGGTTTTCATAATTTTGAGAAGAATGCTCTGTTAATTGTCAGTCTGAGCCCAAAGACAATCTTCCAGATTAGCCCACAGACAATGCCCTGCCTTATCCCACAGACAAATGTCCAACTTTTGAAAAGAATCGTGTTCTTATCGGGTATCGTCAATGCGTTGCAACAGACTGCATCGCCAAGTGATATATGGTCCAGCCGTAGCCCACAAACAGATATCCACTGGTCGACCGCCGTGCCTCGAAGCACCCCAAGATCCATCATAGACCTCACTATCAATTCACATTCCCTCTTCAACCACAAGGGTCCCAATAGCATCAGCTATCAATTTTTTTTTAATTGAAAATCATCATATGCCTTAATGCATATCTTTTCAATGCATGTTCAATGCACCAATGCCAATCACAGGCAAAATTCACACTTTCATATTCAGGGTCCACACATTGACCCATTCTCAGTTTAATTTTATTATCTCATAATCAGGGTCCATACACTGGCCCAACAGTAATCATACTGTATTTTCGACAGTGAAATCATATTATCACGTTTTCATAGTCACAAAACACTTTCATCGTGTTTTCCCAATCGCGCAACATGTTTGTTATGTTTTCAAAATTTTACAACATTTCTGTTGCATTTTCAAATCACGTAGTGATTTTTCAACGTTTTCTCAATCACGTAAAAATATTCCACCATTTTTAAATCGCGTAGCGATTTTTTAACAATATCTTAAACGTGTAAAAATATTTAAACGCTTTCCAAATTGCGTAGAAATATTTCAACATTTTTCAAATCGCGTGGAAATATTTAAACGTTTTTCAAATCGCGTAGCTTAAAAATCACATTTTTAACTTACGTAAATCATTTTTCACCATAATTCCATTACGAAAAATATTTATCAACCTTCAAAAATTCCGTTTCAACCTTTCTCAAAATAATATGACTACTCACATTATTTTTCATATTTTCTTACTCAAGAAAATCCTTTTCGCAATTTATTCCACAAATTCACAATTCCATTGAATTAAATCAATGTTTTCAAACTTTAAAAAAATTACTAACGCTCTCCAAAACCCAAAGGATGAGTTACACGTTAGAAAATATCAAATCACTATTATATTCTCCATTTTTCTCAAATCAATTCTAAAATCAATTCTCTTTAAAATAAATTGAGGTTCAAACACTTTCAACCTCTCTTTTGCATTCCCATATGAAAATTTCATTTCTCAAGTGATAAAACACTCTGATTCCCTTTCCAAATTTCTTACGCTAAATTAATTATATTTCCATTTGAAAATCACTTTGTTTCATAAAATCAAGGCATTCATAAGCCTTCAAAACCGTGGCACTTGATTATTTAAACCATCAAATATTTTTCCTTCTAAGTCAATATGGTTTTACACAAACAAAACCATTAAAAATTCCTTAACAAAAACTGTGAGCACTTGGTCTTTGAAATCAAATCATTTGTTCATTTTCATTTTTCACTTTCTTTGCAAATCCTTAAAATTAACAACTCATTGCTCTTTTCATTTAAAACTCTTGTTTAGTAAAATGCTTAGAAACTTTTTATACAAAATAAATCAATAAAAATCCTTCTCAAAACCGTGAACACTATTTCTTGAAAAGCAAACCCTGTGTTTATTTTCCTTGCTTTTCTAATCATCTAATTTTATCATTCATGAAAATATTAATTTGTGAACACCTATTTTGAGGTGTCTTGGCCGAAATCCTCTTGGTCTTTGGAACCAAAAATCAATTTCCTTTCCATCATCAAATCATGGCATACACATACATATCAAATATATATCACAAGCATGCCATAATCAAGCAATAAATCATGCAAATCATACCAAGCATAGGCAAATAATCAAAGCATATAAACACCCACAAATTATTACTTGACCATGGATATGAATCCTCACATGGATTCACCATCCATCAAATACACAAACCATCTCTCACCACCATACTTGGTTGGTGAGATGAATCTCCCTCTTACCTCTTGAAGATCCTCAAAAGCTTCTTGTTTTGCTTTTCTTTCCAAGTCCTTCACCACCAAGGGCTTCTCAAATACAAAACAAAACATATATTTATTAGGAAATCAAGCTTGAACAAGATAAACCATGGATCAAACATGGCTTAGAATCTTGAAAATCAAAAGAAAAGTGAAGATTAATAAACTTCACCATCAAAGCTTCAATCTTTAGCTTGAAGAACAAGGTTGAAAATGAATAATTTAGAGAAAGTCTCCGACATGAAAGTTGCTTAGAATATCATGTAGATTTAAGAACTATGGTTGGATGAAATTAAAAGAGATTGGATGGTGATTTTAGATGGTATGGCCAAAATTTCTCTTGAAGAACAAAGATGAAGTTTTTGATTTTTGTGAGGGAAAGGTTTCTTAAACTTAGTTAAGGTAAAGAATGAAGTGAAAACACTTAGTTTTCCTTCCACAAATTTCGTAGAACTCCTTGGAAAAATCCCTAAAAATCATAAACAAATCTTAAAATCAATAACAAGTAAAAGAATAGGTAAACCATGATTCAAACATGGCTTAGAAAATCAAAACTAAAAGATTGGATGAAGAAATATGAACTTTACCCTTTTTGATAGAAACTTGAAGCTTGGATTTGAAACTCAAGATGAATGATTTTGTGAAAACACTTAACTAGAGATGTTCTTAGAATAAGGTAAGGATTCAAGAAACTAGGTTGGATAAAATTTTTGAGTGATGGAAGGTGGTTCTAGGGTGCTTGGCCGAAATTAGCTTGCAGAAGAGATGGAGAGAAATTTTTGAAGAGTTAGCTTCTTGAAAATGATCAATAATGATCAAGATGGAGTAATAATGGTCTTGAAACCATTCTAAGCCCTTAAGCATGCACAAAACCGTCCCCCCCTCCAAGCATTCTCCTAAGAGTGCTAAATGATCAATAATGATGCATAATTGATCAAGACATCTAATAATGTCATAAAGCTTTTCTTTAGCTCCAAAATGAAGCACAAAATTGTCCCCCCTCCATCCTTGCATCTAACAAAGTTGTCATCTTTTTCAAGCCACCATTTAGAGCATTTTAGGCCATTGATTAAATCAATGGTTAGGATTATGGTAGACTTTTGATTAGAAGACTTAATCTAGGCCATTAGATCTTTCTCCTTAAAATTCTAGCCATTAGATCCATCTCCAAAAATGAAGGGTCAAGATTACTCCTTCTTACTTTCAATCCAAGGGTCATAATTAGTCATAGCCTTTTTAGAAGACCAAATCTCCACCATTGATTAAATCCACATCCAATGGTCTTAATTGATCCATCTCCACCGTTGATTAAATCCAAATGCAACGGTCACAAATGGTTCTAGCCACTTTGTAAGACTAAATCTCCACCCTTGATCTAATTCTAAATCCAACGGTTATAAATGGTCATAGCCATTTTCTTAGACTAATTCTACACTGTTGATTAAATCGATGGTTGATATCAAAGTCTTCAATATTAGACTTGCTTCCTATTGGTCCATCAAAAGAATTAAACTTGTTTCCTATTGGTCCGTCAAAAGTTGTCATAACCACTATTGTTTACTTAAGCAGTATAATTTCTATTTTTATCTGCTATAACTCCACGAAAGAATATATTTACTGTATTTTTATCACCCGATAATTAAATACAGTACAAAACACAGTACAATAAATTTTCTAAAAACTATTTCCAGATTCAGGTTTAGTAAGATCCCCTGTCTCCGTCTCAACAGTACAAATTTTTCTATACGTAGAAAAATTTTCATGTTTTGGGACTCACCCCAGGCCCACGTAGGACACTGGGGCCCACAAACAGCCCAAAAATAACCAGATAACCATTAAAATTTATAATCATCCACAAAAATCACAAATATTAGAAAACGTATGAAAATCAAGTCAGATTGTAAAAAATAATTAACAGACAAGAGAAATAAATACTTAAAGATTTTCTCCGGCCCGAAAATTATTATTTTCTTGACACGGAGTAAATCACTCAAAACGATCAAATACGTTGACGGAATACTCAAAATAATTTTACAGTGCACAGAAATCATTAAACAGTAGAATTCTGTTAACTGTCAAAATTACTGTCTAATAGATAGGAACTTTTGGGGTGTTACAAAGAGTCCATAGGGATTCATTCACATGATTGTTTAAAGCTTTTCTTGTTTGTGATTATTTTTGATGAGCATGATTTATAGCTTTGATTTTATGTTAGAATATGTGTTTATGAAAGCTTGATAATTATTGTGTATAGTAGGATGTGAACAATATGTTGAGGAATTGCATGAGGGTTCCAAAGAACCCAAGGGGAGCTCACGACCTCAACCACTCCCAGAGGACAAAATGTTCTAAAATATTTTCTTAATCATGGATTCATTAATTTAATGATGAGAAAATTGAATTAAGGATTTTTACAAGGGATTAGATGATGGAAAACAATTAAATATGATTTATGGAACATATAATGATTTTTGGCCAACATGCCTACTTATGATGTTTTTGATCCAAAATTATTTCCTAAAGTGTGGACTTATGTAATTAATTTAATGACAACCGAATTAAATGGATTTTTGGAGAATAAAGGAAAATAAATTAATTTTAGAGTTTAATTAGTGAAATTAAGCAATGATAGAAAATAAAATAAATACTTGAAAAGTACTAACGTATGGCTCACCCTTTGAATTTTGAAGTGCATTAGCAAGTTTCGAGATGTAATGTTTGGTTAAATCCAAGAAGGGTAATTTTTTATGGAAACAGTAGAAAATATTACTTAGAGAATTTTTAATAAGGGAATATTGTAAATAAGGCTAAAATAATTATATAATAAAGAAAGTTTCAAAATTTAATTTAGAAAGCAAAGAAATATTTTACGCAATTGAAATATATTAGAAAAACCTTACGCATATTTAAAATAATAATTTTTAAACTATGCAATTGAGAAAACGATTTAAAATCACTACACGATTGAGAAAATGATTTAAAAATGCTACACGATTGCAAAAATGTTAAAAAAATATTTACGCGATTTGAAAATGTTGGAAAAAGGTTACGCAATTGGGAAAACATGATAAAATACTTACGTGATTGAAAATATAGTAAGTTTACTGTGGGTCTGACGTACTGGATCCGGAATTGTTGGAATATGATTTTTGGCCCGTAGAGGCTGTATGTGCATTAATCATGCATTGTTAAGTCTGGTGGACTTTATAAAGGCTGGTGGCCTAGGAGTTGAATAACACCTCAGTGTGGGTGCGATATGCATAGTATAGGTCACTTGTTGACTTTGGAGACGTCGGGGTGCAGCTTTTCCACAATGGACAGTTGTAGCCCCACTGTACCGTGGGATAGACCGACGCAACGCATTGACGATCCGGACCGAGACACTATCCATAATCACGATTGTAACACCCCCAAAATTTAGCTATTTGACAGTAATGACAAAGTTGTACTGTTTGCAATTTCTATCTACTGTAAAATATTTTGACTGTTCTGTGACTGTATTTGATCGTTTTGTGTGATTTGCTCCAAGTCAGAAAAATAATAATTTTCAGGCCGTGGAAAATCTTTATGTATTTATTCAGAGCCGAGGAATCTAACTAAACTCAATTCCAAGAGATATGTGTCATAATCTTTTAATTTTTAGAAATTATCTGTGAAATAAAAATATACTATATTTTTATTTTACAGTGGACAAATATTTACTATTTTATAAGCAGTAATGTTCTGTTCATTAAGTAATAATTTCTGTAACAATTGTTTGGAAAATATTTTCTGCGAACCAATAGAATAGCGTGGCTTGCTTGCTAAGTTTTGGAAAAGTCAATTATAGTGGCTTGAATTCTCTAAGCTGATAGAAAACTAGTCTCTTGAAATGAAACAATAAGAATTGGTCAAATTTGATGGTTATATATTGAACCAATAGGAATTTAGTCTTCCTTGATAAACCAATTAGAATCAAGTCTTCATTTGATAAACCAAATAGAAGTAGTCATCTTTGATGAACTAATAAGAGAGTCATAGAAATAAGATCAACCAATAAGATTGAGTCAACATTTGTGGCAAAGCCTTTTCAAGAGTAACCAATAGAAATTGGTCAACAAAAGTGACAACCAATAGGAAACAAGTTAGTAACCATCTAACCAATGGAGATTAGTCAACGAAGAGGGCTTGACTTTGATTTGTACCCTTGGATGACAAGACTTAGTGGAGAAGTTTTGAACATCAACCATTGATCTAATCAACGGTTGAGAAACAAACTTAATGAAGAAGCCTTGGATGATAACCATTGATTTAATCAATGGTGTGAGAGTAAACTTAGTTTGGAAGCTTTGGATGTTCACCATTGATCTAATCAATGGTTGTAAAGACAAGCTTTATAAGGAAGTTTAGGATATCCACCCTTGATTTAATCTATGGTGGAGATTGGTCGCACAAAATGGCTAGGACCTTTTGTGACCATTGGATGGAAAGTGTGTAGAGAAGATCTTGACCCTCCAAATTTTAAGATGCATCTAATGGCTAGGATTTCAAGGAGGAGAGATCTAATGGCTTAGATTTGATCATATCATTTGGAAGCTTCTACCAAAGATCAACCATTGATTTAATCAATGGCTATTAATGCCTAAAATGGTGGCTAATGTATTTGGACAATTCTTTAGTGTACAAAGGGGGGAGGTCACGATTTTGATGGCATAATAAGCTATAGGAAAATTTCATTTCAATTCTATTACTCATCTTCATCATTTCCTAGAGCAAAACTTCACAAAAAAATATCTTCTTTTCCATTTTCTCTAGTTTCGGCCAAGCACCCAAGATCTACTCTCCAAACTTCTATAATTCCTACCAATATCATTTCTTGAATCCTTTCATTAATCCAAGACACTTTCATGTTAGGAATTTCTCAAGATTCATTCATCTTCATATTTTCATCAAGCAAAGAACACAAAAACTCTTACCTTTCTCTCTCACAAAGCTCACGGCCAACACCCATACATCCACTCTCCAATCTCTTTTAATTTCATCTAACCTAGTTCCCTAGATCTACATGATATTCTAAGAAACTTTCATGTTGGAGACTTTCTCTAAATCATCCATCTTCAACCTTGATCTTCAAGTTCAAGATCAAGAGCCTTTAGGTGAAGATTTGTGTTCTTCATCTTTTTTTTCTTTGGTAAGTTTCTAAGACCATATTTTGGCTTATGGTCATCTTTGATATCCTTGAATATTAATATTGTATGTGTTACTTTGTTTTAAGAAGCTCTTGGTGGTGAAGGACTTGTATAAGAAGCAAATCAAGGAGCTTTGGAGGTTTCTCCAAGAGGTAAAAGGAGATTACCCTCATCAACCATGTGTTGGTGGTGAGGAATGGATGTGTGTGTGGTGAAAAATCCATAAGGATTATTTCACTTGTTTGTTTAAGAGCTTTATATATTTATGGTTGTTTGGTGATTGTTATGTTTATTGCTTTGATAATATGTTTTAGTATGTGTTTATGATGCATGATGATTTGTGTATATAATTAAGATGTGAATTACATGACAAAGGAAAGTGTGTTGGTTCCAAAGAACCATAGAGACATCACGGCCTCAAATTAATTTTTGGGAGCAAAAGATTCTAAGTATTTTACTAATTATGAGTTTTAGATAAAAAGGGTAATAAGTTGATGATTTTAAGGATTTGCAAAGAAAGTGGACATGAAAATGAACACATATTTTATGATGAAGCTATTTATGATTTTCAGCTAATATGCCAAGGATTGGTAAATTAAGATTTTCATGAATGGTAAAATTGGATGATTAGAAGGAAAAGGAAAAGAAAAGATATGATAGTTCCAATGACCATGTGGCTATGGTTTTAAAGGTTTGAAATGGTTTAACTTTATGTAGAATTATGATTTGGAAATGAAAAGTTAATTGATTTAGTACAAGAAATTTATAAAAGGATTTAAGAAATGGAAGAGAAATACTTTGTCACTTGAGAGATGAAGATTTTGTTGATGAAAAAAAAGAGAGGTTGAAAGTGTTTGAACCTCCACTTATTTTGGCGAGGACTGATTTTAGAATTGATTTGAGAATTATGGAGAATATAATGGTGACTTAAAATTTACTAACGTATAGCTCACTCTTTGGGTTTTGGAGCGCGTTAGGAAATGTTAAGCTAGAACATTGATTTAAATCAATGAAAAGGTGATTTTGTGGAATATATGGTGGAAAGGTTTTCTTAAGTGAGAAAACATAGAAAATGAAGTTAGAAATTGTATTGATTTTTGAAAAGTCCAAAATGATATTTGGAATATTGAGAAATATTTTACATAGTTGAAAAATGATGAGAAATGATTTACGCGACTTAAAAATATGATTTTTAAGCTATGTGATTTTGAAAACACTGAAAAATCGCTACGCGATTTGGAAAATGTGTAAATATTTTTACACGATTGAGAAAACGTCGAAAACGTAACAAAAGTGTTATGCGATTGTGAAAACGCGTTAAAAATAATACACAATTTGAAAATACAATAAAGATACTGTAAAGAACTGATGTGTAATGAGGCATATGATGAAATTGAGATGTGCAATGAGGCATATGATGAAATTGGTACTGGTGATTTAACTGAGATATATGTTTTTTGGAAATATGATGAATTGAGAATATGAACAATTGTGATATTTGTGAGTATGGAATGACTTTGTCATTCGTATCACTCTTTGCTACCGTATTAGTATTGATGAAAGGGGATCTCACCTCTTTGTTGTATTGTTTTGTTGTGCTTGTATTGTTAAAAATTTGTATAGTAGATGGAACGAGTTTCTTAGACTTGACTAGAGGCAAATATTATGAGTTCAGTGACAACATCGAGGAGTGGCCATCCTGGATTGGTTGGTGTGCAGTGTTGAGGAGGAACATATATATGACGCATCAAGATGGATACAAAATAGAATAAGTATGTTGAGTTTTCACGTTAGTGTTTTACCGTGCTATTAAGTAAGACCTGTCATAGGGTTTGCTATAGTTAAAACTTGAGTCTGTAAGTTTTATGTTTCTTGAATAATTGTTAAATATTATGTGGTGTCAGTAATGTATATTAATCAGCTTAAATCTATTTTTCAGTATTACCTATAAATTTATGTAAGTTTATGTTTCTGCGAAAAGAGATTTTAAAACCCAAGTTTTATAACTCAAACCTTTTTATGAAATGATTTTCAGATCATAAGTTGTAGTAGGAAATGTAATGTCCTACGAAGGGTGTTACAACGATCTTGTTACCAAGTGGCCTCAAACTCAAGAGGGGGGTGAATTGAGTTTATGAAATATTTTCGCAAATCTTTTGCAAAGCACTTATTTATCAAATTTTCGTTGAAGCTATTGTTTAATTGAAGTGAATAGATAAATGTAATCGAATGAATCACTTACAAATAAACAACCCAAGATAGAAAGTATTCAAGCAAAGCTAGATAACAAACTCAACTCAAACATATATAATTAAAGCATAAAATAAAGAGATAGAGTTGAGAAGAACAAACACAAGGATTTATCCTGGTTCAGCCACCCCTTGTGACCTACGTCCAGTCCTCAAGCAAACCACTCGAGATTTTCCACTAAACTTCAAGCTTGAACGGGTGCTTAAAAACCTTTACACAATAGAGCACTCACCACACCTTGGGATACCTCACCCTTTGAGCTTGAACCTCAAAATAGGGATACCTCACCCTTTTCACTAGAGGGATACCTCACCTCCTTTACAACCTTTGAAGGATACCTCATATTCTTTACAACAAGGGATACCTCACCCTTTACAATTTTTGAGAGATACCTCACTCTCTTTTCTCTAGAGGGATACCTCACCCTTTTCACAAAGAATCAAAGTGTTTATAAGATGAAACTCTTACAAGAGTAGATTACACAAATTGAAGCCTATAATGCTCTTCAAGAATATCTCAAATATGTACAAAAACAGAGCACAAGTGATTTAATGATGATTCATAGATTAGAGTGATTGAAAGTTATTTCTCAATTGTTGGTTAGCCACAAATGATGCCCCAAAATGTGTATTTATAAGTTTTTAGATCAATAGAGCCGTTGGGTGGCTTTAATGGGCAGCATTAAATGAATCAATTATAGTTGTTGGGCACTGTTAGAATGCTGGTAATTGATTACACACTCTTGGTAATCGATTACATGGCCATATGAACGTGTTCTTGGCTTTCTGGGCAGGATGTAATCGATTACCAGCCTTGTGTAATCGATTACATGCCCTCTAACTTGCTGGTAATCGATTACATGATTGATGAAATCGATTACAAGGCTTCTGTTTAGCTTATAATCGATTACAACATATGTGTAATCGATTACCTTGCCCTTTGAACACATTTTTCAAGCCCAATTAAGTCTCCAGGCAATTTTTACCATTGGGGAACTTGGACTAAACAAGATTTACAAATGTTTAACATAATCCAAGATTGAAATCAACATTTCTTTAAAATATGAACTTTGAAAAACAAGTTGATTTAAGAGATCTTTGAAAAACCATTTGAATATAATTAAGATACCTTGAGAGCATTTCACATTGATGTTCTAAGACCTATATCTAATATACCTCTTTTGATCTTAGTCTTCTTCTTTTGGTCATGGTCTTCTCTTTTGATCTTGGTCTTCATCTTGACTTTGTTATCATAAAAAACTCATTTGATATGCTTCAAGACATAAGCATTCACAGATCTGGTGTAGACTATCTGATATAATGCTTGATGTATACGATGGTTAGACTATATAGCACTTGGCCGAGGGAGCCGTGGTATAGACTTGTTCTTCTAGATCATTCTCTCTGACGTTTGTGTATAGTTTCATGGAGTAGGAACGAGTCTGTGTACATATACATATTTGGTCTGCATTATGATGTGATAATTATATTGATCTGAGATATTATGTATGATGTGATGACATGATTTGATGTATTAAATGCCATATTTATATGTACTGTCGTTTTCTATACTGTCATGCTGGTAATGATGTAGATTGTCTCACCTCTGTGTATGCATTCTATGTTATTATTATGTTTTGTAAATATTTTGGGGAAGGAGAAGTGGAGCAACCTCTCGGTTGTTAGTGTGAGGAGGAACAACATCCTTATGATGAGTGCGAAGAGGGCGAGCCTCTAGATCATCCATATTGCTTGGGTTGATTTGACGTGACATGGCGCTACCAAATTTTCTGGGATTCATGAGGCTGGAGTTCCAAGGAGGCTCCGAAGCCTAGCGTCTTCATGTGGATAGGGAGACTGTGGTTTACGTGGGACGATTGACTGTGTCCCTTAGTAGGGAATACGATGGAGTTACTATGTTCTCTACTATTGTTTATGTACACTTAGAGTTACCTTTATCTATTAGGCGCTATTAGGGTGGTCATTTCCATGCCCCTAGCAAGCTTAGTAGCAACACCCACCGTAGGGTATCACATTTAAGACTAATCCTAATATAACTTACCTAAGTTGTAAAGGAATTAATCTTGTAAAATACTGATTTTAAAATTTCGTTTGTGGAAAAACTGAAAATAAATAAAAATCATAAATATAAAATGTAACTGAAAACAAACTCACTATAATTTACATATTGAAACTTTGTTTACAAATAATTTATATAAATAGACTCCCAAAAAGATAATATATACATTACACACCAAACAACACACCAAACCAAAAACTACTTAACTAGAACTCCAACAAACTAGGGATTTGGGCTCTCATTAGGATCCTCCCCCTCAGTATCCTCATTAAAAAACCTTGGCGGATACAGTACACGCCAGGTTGGCGTTCTGGCAGCCGACATCATAGACTCCTCACTTAGAGTATAAGTATTTCTACTCTAGAGCTCACGAAAAAGAACTCTAGACGCACAGACACGTGTTGTGTCATAATAGGAGTTCCATTTCTAGTACCACTCAAATTCAGAGTCAAATCCCCGGTATAAACAAATCGTCCACTATCTAAATTAACCCTCCAAGCATCAATTCCACCATGGAATTGAACTATAACAAAACCTAAAACCTGGCGCCTTGTTGCCATATCAAGATAATACAGAAAAATCGTCACTAGTAGTAAAAAGAGTTATCCACTTCCTTGTCTCCTTGGTCTTCATCAAATATATACAATAAAACAAGTATAACATAATAAAGAGGTGAGATCCCCTACATCAATGCCAATGAGGCAGTATAGAAAATGATAGTAAATAATATAGATACAATATTAGCACATATAGTCATATTATCACATCAATAGATAACATATCAAATAAGCATAATTATCACATCAATATGCTGACCCACTATGCATGTGTACAACGACCCATTTCCTACTCTATGGAGCTAATCACAATTTCGGAGAGAAAGATAGGGAGTACATGTCTGTATATCATTAGCCTCAAATCATGTGCCAATATATCATATCATGGTGAGCAACTTGGCCAATATAAGACACTCTCAACTAATCACAAAAAGAGTAGTAACTCTGTCGAGACCGTCGGTGTGTTTGCAAAGGATACCATGATGCAGTGGTGCTACCAACTGACCACATATGACATTCCACACCCTGATGTCTCCAAGATCACTGAAGATCTTAACTATGCAATTCTCACCCACACGAAAGTGTAATTTCCATCTCCTAAGCCCATTGCCTTAATTGATATGCTTTTCCATGCATGATGTATGATTCAAAACACATATTTCACTGTATTTCACATATATACACTACATTCTTGGCGGTATCAATTTCCAACATAACGGGACCCACCACGATAGCTCGATAGCAAATTGCTATAATTTCCAATCGCGTAAACATTTTATCGCGTTTTTGAAATCACATAAAATTTTTCTTACATTTTCAAATCACATAATTATTTTTCAACGTTTTCGTAATTGCGTAAATATTTTCAAATGTTTTCTAAATCGTGTGGAGGTTTTTAAATATTTTCTTAATCGCATAACAATTTTAAATCATTTTCTCAATCGCGTAGCTTGAAAATAGAAATTTTTAAATTGCATAAGAGTTTTCTAGCATTTTTCACTTGCGTAAAATATTTTTTAGCTTTCTAAACTTATTTATAAAATTCTTTGCATAATATAGACATTTTGGCCTTCTTTAAAATATTTTCTTTCTAAAAATTCTTAACGTAATATTTTCTATGATTCTTTATAAAAATTTGATTTCTTTGATTTAATTAGACATTACATCTCAAAATTTTCTAACGCGCTTCAAAACCCAAAGGTGAGCTATACGTTAGCAAATTTCAAGTACCTTCTATTCATTGTTATAGCTTTAATATACTAATTTAATTCCAAACATTAAATCTAATTTCCTTTTTCGACTAAAAACTCATTAAATTAAATTCTTGTGAACTAATTACCAAAGTCCATACTTAGTAAAATAATCTTGGATTTAAAATATCACACTTTGGCATATTGGCCAAAAATTCATTTATGCATCATAAATCTTGATTAATCATTTTTCATCACAAAATCCTTTACAAAACCTTTAATCCAATTTCTTATCATTAAATTCTTTAATCCATAACTTAAGAAATAATTTGAAACATCTTGTTCTCTAGGTGATGTTCAAAACCGTGAGCCTCCATAGGTTCTTTGGAACCCTCATACAATTTCCTCATCATGTGAATCACATCCTCCTTATACAATAATCATCATGCTTCCATAATCACATAAACAAGCATATAATCAAATAAACAAGCATAAAATCAAAGTTAGAAAACATACCAACCAAAGATCATCACAAACAAAGCAAACTTAAAACCACACAAGTGAATAAATCCTTATGAATTTTTCACCACAAACAAGTCATCTCCTCACCACCAATATTTGGTTGATGAGGTTAATCTCCCTCTTACCTCAAGGAAGACAAAACTCCTCTTAGTTGTTTTCCTTCAAAGATTTTGTGTAGCGTCCAAAGAAAATCCTAACAAGCTTAAACTAATATAAAGTCATAAACTAAGCTTAAAGAAGAGAAACCATGGAGCAATCATGGCTTAGAAACTCAAGAATCAAACTTAGGAACAAAGAACAAGAATTTTACCTTAAAAGTTTAAGAACCCTAGCTTGTAGTAAAGGTAAAAGATGAATGATTTAGCTTATGTCTTCAACATGAAAGAGTCTTAGAATCATATGTAGGCTTAGGAAATAAGATTGGATAAAATTTTAGAAGCTTGGATGATGGTGTTATGTGTGGTGGCTGAATGCTTCAAGAAAGGAGAGAAATGGAGTTTTTGACTAAGTGAAGAAGAAAGGAAATCAAGAGAATGACTTAAGTGATGAAGTGAGATAGAAATGTGATGGATAGCCTACACTAAAGGTCCTAGTCGTGGAATGCATACATGTGAGGGAGTTAATGCTTGATCAATCAAGATGGAAATCAAGCACATGGTTAAAGTCATCAAGTAGTCATGCTTTGGTCACCCTTGATGATTCATAAGCTCTTGAATGTCCTAGAATTCTCTACTTGGCCGTGGAACACCTTGACCAATACTATCCAAAATTTGTTTCATTTAATTACCACTTAACTTAAGTTAACTTAGTTAATTCATCTAGTTTAGGAACTAATTAAACAAGCCATTTTTGTTGACTTATTGCTATTGGTTAATGACATGTCAACCCACTAATTTTGACCATTGCTAAAGATTAGTAGCACATGGCTATGACATGGCTAAAGGTACCAGAAATTATTACTCACAGAATAGAAACTACTGCTCACAAACTAGTAGTTATTGTACAATGAATAATAAAATCACAGTAAAAGAAAATTTTGATACTATGTCCAGTTTCGAGTTTAGTAAGACCCCCCGGCCCCGCATTAACAGTACAAAATTTTATGTCTCTAAAAAATTTTATTTTTTTAGGCCCACCCCGGGCCCACAGACAGCTGTTGGTTGTGGCTTCTGAATACTCAAGAAGAGTGAGTTGAATTGAGTATTAAAACTTTTCGAAACTTATTCCCCTTTTTTCAAAAATTAGTTCTTTTCTTTAACTAAGAAAAAGATTTTGTCAACTAACAAACCAAAATGTGTTTTTGCAAGATATATTGCAATCAAGACTTGAAACTTAAAAAACAATATTAACAGTAATGATAATTTCATATATGAACAAGATTATAAACTAATCAAATCATGTAAACATCCCTAACATATTGTTTAATTCATAACAATAAAGCAAATAAAGAGTTAAGGGATAAAGAAAATTGCAAACCGAGTTTATCCTGGTTCAGCTACCTCCTTTGGTAACCTACATTCAGTCCCCACACCACTGTGAGTTTTATCCACTATTGAAAAATCAATATACAAGATTCTTTACACAAGCTTCAATTCTAGATTCCTTTTACCCAAATGACAGCTTTTCAAGTCAAAGCAATCTTGCAATTCCCACAAGAATTCTTTCTATTCTTACACAACATCAAGAGTCCATTCTACTCTTGACCTCATCAGCGAGAGAACCTTCTCTCTTATCTCTCTTTTACAATATGAAAAGATTGATTCAGATTCTAGGAAATCAGATACAACAATTTGAAGTTTCTACAGAAAAGAATACTCTGTTTTCTTTCAATGAAAAGCTCTAACAGTATTTTTGTCATTGATCTCAAATTTTCAAATCAATTGTTATATGATTATATAGGTATATTTCAAAATAGATCCATTGGACACACTTTACAAGTCAGTTAAGATCAAAACAGAGTCATCTAAAAAATTCTGTTATCAGTCAATTGATTAGGACACAGATGTATTAAACAAAATTTAACTTTTATAAGATGTGTACATCGATTGCTTAATCGATTGTGTTCTTGGAAGTTCTTGATCTTGATTAATACACACATGAGTACATCGATGTTGTTCTTAAAACATATTCGTATTTTCAGCCTAGAAGTTTATGCATCGATTACCTAATCGATTGTATAACTATATCAAAAAGTTCTTGCTTCTGTTCTGGTTTATACATAGATGTATCAATCGATGTACAGATGCAAAATTGCATACTGATCAAGTAACTCTGGAATCAATCAATGTATACATAGATGTATAACACTTATACATGGATGTACACTGATATTTTCATTAAGTCCATAATTAATTGATGTATACATAGATGTATAACATTTATACATAGATGTACATTGAGGTTTTCATTAAAAAGTTAGTTAATTAACTGAAAGTACATTAATGTACACATAGATGTACAGACTTATTAATTAACCTTTTTCATTCTTAATCCATTTTTACTTTTGAAAACCATTTTTACTTATTTGTGAGAGCTTAATCAAAGAATTAAACAAAGTCTTTTCTTTACAGAAAGGTTCCTAATGATCTTCCTTGAATTCCTTCTTCATGATGCTCCTTCTTTAAGTTTGCCTTCATGATCCTTGAATTGAAATGCTTTGCTCCTTGATTCTTTGCATCCACTATTCTTGCTCCATTAAATCTTATTGAAAAAGTCAAGCTTGGCAAGTAGTTAGTGAATCAAAGTAATAATCATGTTAAGTTTAGTCATAAATCAAAACATATTAGAGTCATTTATCCACAAACTCCCCCTTTTTGATTGATGACAATCTTACCATACATAACATGTTTATCATTCAATATTTCTTAGAAGTAATTATAAATATCAGAGTAAATATCAGAGTAATTAAAATGCAGCAGTTGTTTACCATTTACTCCCCCTGTCTAATTGATAGTTCTTATCATTTGAACATGTATAGGATTATTGCATCATTATTTTAGATCATTAGTTATTAGTTCTAGTTGTTTTATTTAGTAGTATGGTACCCATTCATTCTCCCCCTTTGTCATTATCAAAAGAATATGTATGGGAGATTGAAAGTATAAAAGCATGTAAAATAAGGTACATACAAGAAATTTAATCATTCATTTAATCATTCAAAACAGTGGAACAATCACCAAAAAAAATATGCTAACATCATTCTAGACATACTTAAGACACCCTAAGATCTAAACATCTTCATTGGTCCTTGGTTCTTCACTGTGTGTTGAAGCTTGGGTTGCTTGCTCTTCAGGATTGCCTTCCTCTTCAGGTGCAGCAGCAGCAACTTCTCTAGCTATATTCACAACATCTTCAGAAGTTGGATGAACTTCTGGAGGTGCAATGCTGGAAATGCCTAGATGTTTATGCAAAGTGGCCATTTGGCCTTCCAATGTATTGAGTCTTATACTCAGATAGTCAACAGACTGTTTCATCACTATATGATGTTTGGTTTGCCTAGCCTCAAAGTTTTGAAACATTTGGAGCAGCTTGTCTATCTTGTTGTCCATCTTTGAGTTGTCCACAACAACTCTTGGTTCTTCACCAACTATCCTAACCCACTCTCCATTAGCTTTAGCAAACTTCATCTTGCCAATGGTTCCTTTGCCAAACTTGTGAGTGGCTTCCCTAGATTGAAACTTCTCTTCATTGTCCAAAGAGACTCCAAAATGTTCTAGTAATTTCACCACTAGTCCAGGATAGGGTAGGGTAGCTCCACTGATTTTGCAATCAAGCATGTGCCAAGCAATTATGAAGCTCCAACTCATCTGCTTCCTTTGAATCATAGCCAAGCAAAATATCATTATTTTGCAACACAACATGATTACCAAATCTTGGTAATAGCATCATGCTCAGCACATATTGCAAGAGTCTATGCTGAATATGTATAAAGCTGATGTTTATCAATCTTCCTTCTGGTGCATTTTCAACTAGAAGCACTTTTTTTGCTTCTTCCCTATCAAAATTCTTGATCCATACACTGTCAAGTCCAGTGCCAGCATGATTACTTCCCTTGTAATCTAGTCCACTAAATTGAGCAAACTCAACAAAAGTCATCTCAATTTTTGTGTTCTTCACTTCAGCAGAAAATCCATCATTATCCATCTCAAAAGTATAGTAAAAAGCTTAGATTAATGTAGGATAAATGTCACTCCTAATTTGCAGAAATTGACTCAGATTATATTCCTCTAATATCTTGTGAAAAGTAAACTCATTTTCCTCAAAGTAGTTAAAATATATTGTTCTAGCCTCGTGAATGTCCCTATTTTTGAAATCATTCTTGTAACGCATGATGTACTCCTCATCAGAGAAATACCTTTTGAGAAGTTCATTCTCAGTGACTCCTTTATCATCGTCTTCTTCTTCCTCTATCCTCTTTCTCTTCTTTTGAGCAGTCTTTTTTTTTGGTGTTTCCTTCACCACTCTCTTCTTCTTCTCTTGTTTCTTGGGTGCTGGTTTTGAAGATTCTGCAACCTTTTTCCCTTTATCTTATATCTTCTTCAAGCTTTGGATCGGAAGCTTGTCAACCCTTTGAGAAGTCTGGGCTTTCTCAGTTGTTTTTCTTTTAGGGCATGTAG
Organism: Ormosia emarginata; assembly: GCA_029884605.1. Taxonomy (NCBI): domain Eukaryota; kingdom Viridiplantae; phylum Streptophyta; class Magnoliopsida; order Fabales; family Fabaceae; genus Ormosia; species Ormosia emarginata. Next base: position 7,218,232 of record JAQQTP010000063.1, on the reverse strand, counting down.
GGGTTGTAATGAGTGAAACAGAGTGAGGTGTGGAAGATTGCGTTGAGGAGGAGGAGGACGTGGAGTGAGAGGGAACAGGTGTAGAGGGTTGAGGTTGTTTCACACGAGCTATTGAAGACAATTTCGAGCTCTGCTAGGGTTCGGGTGAGTGATATTTGGATTTGAAAAAGTGAAAAATTTGGAGGGAAGGGTTGAAATTTATAAACCCAGATCAATCAATCGATTACCTAATCGATGTATTAAGGAGTTTTTTCCTCCAGTACACACGTGCTAATCGATGTACTTAGCATTAGGATTTTAATTTTAAACTAGATACATTGATGTATTAATCGATGTATACGCTATGTCAAAATGTCAAGTTCTGAAAGCTTGAACTCAATCGATGTGTGAATCGATATATAAGCAATTACAGCAAACACACAATCGATGTATCAGCAATTGCAGAAAGTCTAATAATTGCAGCATACAGATAATCGATGTACAAATCGATATATAGGATAAGTCAGAGAGTCCTAAATTTTGAAACTATTATACAATCGATGTTATAATCGATGTATATGATACCATGTACCAATTTTATTAAAATAACTGATTTTCCAATCGATGTATAATGACTTCCAGAGAGTCATGTTTTTTTATTTTTGAATTCAATCGATGTACAAATCGATGTTCTAATCATTTTAAGTCAACATTACTTGTATCAATCGATTGTATAATCGATGTAAGGACACTTAAAATGAATTTCTAAGTTTGTACATAGATTACCTAATCTGTGTACGAACTTTTGATTAAGGATTTTGTCTAAATAAATCGATTGTGTAATCGATGTACAGGCATCAAACATCAAATTATAATGCATTTAACATTCAAAACATCAAGCATAGGTAGGATCAATTATTCGTAATTCTCTTCTTATATAGAAAAAGCTTTCTTTAGCCAATGGTTTAGTGAAAATATCAGATAATTACTTAGTTGTATCAACATATTCAATGATTACATCTCCACTTTGAATGTGATCCCTTATGAAATGATGTCTTATCTCAATGTGTTTGGTTCTTGAATGCATTATAGGATTCTTAGTGAGATTTATAGCACTAGTATTATCACATTTGATTGGTACTTTCTCTAAGAGAACACCATAGTCCATAAGTTGTTGTTTCATCCAAAGAATTTATGCACAACAATTTCCTGCTGCAACATATTCTGCTTCAGTAGTGGATAAAGCCACACTTGTTTGCTTCTTACTAAACTAAGAAACTAATGAGTTTCCTAGAAGGTGGCAAGTTCCACTAGTACTCTTCCTATCTAACTTGCATCCAGCAAAGTCAGAATCAGAATATCCTACTAAGTTACATATTGATCCTTTAGTATACCATAAACCCATTTCTTTAGTTCCTAATAAGTATTTCATGATTCTTTTTAAAGTAGATAAGTGTGATTCCTTAGGATCAGATTGATATCTAGCACATATACAAACACTGAACATTATATTAAGTCTACTTGCAGTTAAATAAAGTAAGGAACCAATCATACCTCTGTACTTGGAAACATCTACTGATTTACCTTTCTTATCTTTGTCCAAGTAGCATGATGAACTCATTGGAGTAGCCATTTCCTTTGCATTCTCCATTCCAAACTTCTTTAATAATTCTTTGCAGTACTTAGTTTGGCTTATGAAAGTCCCATCATCACATTGTTTGATTTGTAGTCCAAGAAAGAATGTAAATTCTCCCATCATGGACATTTCAAACTCATTTTGCATTAATTTGGTAAATTCCTTACATAAAGATTTATTAGTAGTTCCAAATATAATATCATCAACATAAATTTGAACAAGTAGTATGTTTTGTGCTTTTCTTTTAGTGAATAATGTTGTGTCAACTTTTCCTCTTATAAACTCTTTTGAAGTAAAAAATTACTTAGCCTTTCATACCAAGCTCTTGGAGCTTGTTTAAGTCCATACAAGGCTTTAGTGAGTTTATACATATGATTAGGAAATTCATTTATTTCAAATCCAGGGGATTGACTAACATACACTTCTTCTTGTATATATCCATTTAGGAATGCACTCTTAATATCCATTTGATACAATTTAAAATCTATGATACATGCATATGCTAACAACATTCTAATGGCTTCTAATCTAGCCACAATTGCATATGTCTCATCATAGTCAATTCCTTCTTCTTGATTGTAACCTTTTGCTACTAATCTAGCTTTATTTCTTACTATGATACCATTTTCATCAAGCTTATTCCTAAACACCCATTTTGTACCAATTATTTGTTTATTCTTGGGTTTTGGAACAAGTTTCCAAACTTTATTTCTTTCAAACTGATTAAGTTCTTCTTGCATTGCCATAGTCCAGGTTTCATCAATAATTGCTTTATTTATAGTTTTAGGTTCTACTTGAGATACAAAAGCCATATTATTGCATGCATTTCTTAAGGAATGTCTAGTGGTTACCCCTTTGGATATTTCACCAATTATGTTATCTAGAGGGTGATTCCATGCAGTTTTCCATTCTTTAGGTAGATCTTCATGTTGAACTTCTGCTAGAATTTTCACTGCTTCATCCACTTTGACATTGTCCTACAACATCATCAATAAATTCCTTTCCCAACCTTTTGGGGTTAGTTTCATCAAATGTAACATGTACAGATTCTTCAATTGTTTGTGTTCTTTTATTAAAGATTCTAAAAGCTTTACTAGATGATGAATAGCCTAGAAAGATTCCTTCATCAGCTTTAGGATCAAATTTTCCTAGATTATCCTTTCTATTATTTAGTACAAAATATTTACAACCAAAGACATGGAAATGTGAAACATTTGGTTTTCTATCTTTATAGAGTTCATTTGGAGTCTTTTTCGAAATTGATCTAATCAAGACTCTATTCATTAAATAGCAAGTTGTGTTTACAGCATCTGCCCAAAAATATTTTGGCATGTTTTGTAACACCCTCCTTAGGGCAGCACATTTCTAACTACCAACTTATAATCTGAAAATGATTTCATAAAAGGTTTCAGTTATAAAAGGTGGGTTTCAAAATTTCTTCTTGCAGAAACATAAACTTACTGATATTTATAAGTAATACTGAAAAATAGTTTTAAATTGATTAAAACTCATATAACAGATACCACTTAATATTTAACAATATTTTAAGAAATATAAAACTTACAGACTCAATTTTAAATAGTAGCAAACCCCATGACGGGTCTTACTTAATAGCACGGTAAAACACTAACGAGAAAACTCAACATACTTATTCCATCTTGTATCCATCTTGTATCCATCTTGATGTGTCAAATATTTGTTCCTTCTCAAAATTGCACACCGATGAATCCAGAATGGTTACTCCTTAATGTTGTCACCGAACTCAGAATATTTGCCTTCAGTCATGTCTAAGAAACTCATTCTGTCTACTATACAATTTTAACAATATAAGCACAACAAAACAATATAACAAAGAGGTAAGATCACCTACGCCAATACCAATATGGTAGCACAGAGATAACACAAACAGCACACCATACTGATATATCATACCATAATTGCAATTATGCCATCATCATATTGTATAAAATAGCAATAATTACAATAATGCCATCAACATTATTTATCATCATCATCATCCAATATTCCTCAATTATTATATCACACAGATATAATTATTCAATATTTACGATAATGTCCTCAATTATTATCTAAGTATTCAACAGTTCAATTATCATAACCAATACTCAATAATGATGCATATGTTATGCATGTAGACTCAATTTCCTACTCCATGGAGCTAATACTCAGTTTAGAGAAATTGATTCAAAAGATCTGTTTGTACCAAAATGCCTCAGACCACATGCTACAATTCTCATTTGTATTTGCACATCTAGCATATACACGACAGTCTTTACTAGATCTTGATTAAGAATAGTGTCTCGGTCAGAATCATCAGTGTGTCGCGTCGGTCTAACCACGGTACAGAAGAGCTACCAACTGCCTATGTAGGCAACCCGCACCCCGATGCCCCCAAGGTCAACAAGTGACTTACACTACGCATATCGCACCCATTCAAGAGGTGTACGTCTCTCCTAGGCAAATAGCCTCATACAGTCCATTGGACCTTTCCAATGCATGTTCAATGCACCAATGCCAATCATAGGCAAAATTCATCATTTTCTCATACAGTGTTCATACACTAGTCCATGCATGTAAAATGCACCATTCTCAGTTCAAATTCACAATTTCATATTCAGGGTCCACACACTGGCCCATTCTTAGTTCAATTTCATAATCTCATAATCAGGGTCCACACACTGCCCCAACAGTAATCATACTATATATTCAATCACGAAATCATATTATCGCATTTTCATAATCGCAAAATACTTTTGTCGCATTTTCACAATCGCGCAACATTTCTATTACGTTTTCATAATTTCGCAACATTTCTGTTATGTTTTCAAATCACATATTGATTTTTCAACGTTTTCTCAATCACGTAAAAATATTTACACGTTTCTCAAATCGCGTAGCTATTTTCCACCATTTTCACAATCGCGTAACTTAAAAATCATTCTTTTAAGTCGCGTAAACCATTTTCTATCATTTTCAAAATATTTAAACGCTTTCCAAATCGCGTAGAAATATTTTAACATTTTTCAAATCGCGTAGCTTAAAAATCATGTTTTTAAGTTACGTAAAGCATTTTCACCATTTTACAATCACGTAAAATATTCTTCAATATTCTAAACATTATTTTGGACTCTCAAACAAATCCATATCATTTACAACATCATTTTTCACATTTCTCCTTTAAGAAATTCTTTTCTCAAAATAATATGACTTTTCACATTATTTTCCACATTTTCTTACTCAAGAAAATCCTTTTCACAATAATTTCCATAATTTCACCATTTCCATTAATGTAAATTAATGTTTTCAAATCTTTAAAATTTCTTATTACACTTCAAAACCCAAAGGATGAGTTATACATTAGAAAATATCAAATCACTATTATATTCTCTATTTTTCTCAAATCAATTCTAAAATCAATTTTCTTCGAAATAAATTGAGGTTCAAACACTTTCAACCTCTTTTTGTCTTTCATAAACGAAATTCGATCATTCAAGTAACAAAACACCTTTTTTTTTCATTTTCTTAAATCCTTGTACTAAAACACTTTGCTCAAAACACTTTGTTTCCACTTTGAAATCACTTTGTTTCATAACACCAAGGCATTCATAAGCTTTCAAAACCATGGTACTTGGTTTCAATGGCCATCAAATATTTTTCCTTCTAAATTAATTAAGTATCATTCTTGTTTTTACATAAACAAAACCATTAAAATTTCTTGCAAAAACCGTGAGGCTGATGGTCTTTAAAATCAATTCATTTGTTCATTTTCATTTTCACTTTCTTTGCAAATCCTTAAAAACATCAACTCATTGCTCTTTTCATTTAAAACTCATGATTAGTAAAATACTTAGCATCTTTTGATTCAAAAACATCCTTCAAAAATCGTGAACACTTATTCTTTGAAAACAAACCCTTTGTTTATTTTCCTTGCTTTTCTAAACATCTAATTTTACCATTCATGAAAATATTAATTTGTAAACACCTATTTTGAGGTGTAGAGGCCAAAATCCTCATGGTCTTTGGAACCAACAATTATTTTCCTTCCTAACAATTTTTATGGCATACATCACATATAATCAACATATTATATTTCAAGCATACCATAAAAGCAATAAATCATACTAAGCATGCAAACACAAATAAATCATGCAAAGCATATCAAACATAAGCAAATAATCAAAGCACATAAACACCCACAAATAATTACATCGCCATGGATATGAATCCTCACATAGATTCACCATCCATCAAATACCAAACCATCTCTCACCACCATACTTGGTTGGTGAGATGGATCTCCCTCTTACCTCTTGAAGAACCTCAAAAGCTCCTTGTTTTGCTTCTTTTCCAAGTCCTTCACCACCAAAGGTTTCTTAAACACACAACAAAACATATATTTATTAGCATATCAAGCTTGAACATGAAGAACCATGGATCAAACATGGCTTAGAACATGAAAAAGAGAGAAGAAATGAAGTTTCCTTATGCTTCACCTCAAATACCCTATAACTTTGCTCTTGAAGAAAGTCCTTGAAGATGAATGATTTAGAGAAAGTCTCCAACATGAAAGTTGCTTAGAATATCATGTAGATTCAAGATCTATGGTTGGATGAAATTAAAAGAGATTGGAGGGTGATTTTGGGTGGTATGGCCGAATGGTTCCTCTTAAAGAACAAGGATGAAGTTTTTGATTTTTGTGAAAGGAAGGCTTCTTAGACTTGTTAAGATAAAGAATGAAGTGAAAACACTTGGTTTTCCTTCCTACCAATTTCGTGGAGCTCCATGGAAAAATCCCTAAAAATCATAAACAAATGTTAAAATCAATAACAAGTGTAGGAATAGGTAAACCATGGTTCAAACATGGCTTAGAAAATTAAAACTAAAAGATTGGGTGAAGAAATATGAACTTTACCCTTTTTGATAGAAACTTGAAGCTTGGATTTGAAGCTCAAGATGAATGATTTTGTGAAAACTCATAACGAGAGATGTTCTTAGAATAGTGTTTAGGTTTAGGAAATGTGTTTAGATGAAATTTTAGAAGCTTGGAGGCATAACTTCTAGGTGTTGGCCGAAACTTGCTTGGAGAAGGAAGGAGAGAAAATTTTGAGGAGCTTTGGCTTTTTGGAATTAATCAATAATGACCAAGAATGACAATAATGTGGTCTTCAAATTTTCCTACACACTTAAGCCACCAAAAACCGTCCCCCCCTCTCATTATGCATTCAATAAGTGATCAATAAGTGAGCATATTTTTAAGCCACCATTATTTGAAGCATTCCTAGCCATTGATTAATTCAATGGTTAGGATTAAGGTAGACTTTAAGTTAGAAGACTTAATGTAGGCCATTAGATCTTTCTCCTTGAAATTCTAGCCATTAGATGTGTCTCCAAAATGAAGGGTCAAGATTACTCCTTCAAACTTTACATCCAATGGTCATAAATGGTCCTAGCCACTTTATAAGATTAAATCTCCACCCTTGATTAAATCAATGGTTGATATTCAAAGTCTTCCTTATTAAGCTTGTCTTTACAACCATTGATTAGATCAATGGTGAACATCCAAAGCTTCCTAACTAAGTTTATTCCCACACCATTGATTAAATCAATGGTGATCATCCAATGCTTCTTCATTAAGTTTGTTTCTCAACCGTTGATTAAATCAAGATCAAGTCTCCACTGTTGATTAAATCAATGGTGGATATCCAAACCACCAATGTTGACTTAAGCAGTATAATATTTATTTTTTGTATCTACTATAACCATACGAATAATATTTTTACTGTATTTTTATCGTCCAATAATTAAATACAGTACAAAACACAATAAAAGAAATTTTCTAAAACTGTTTCCAGATTCAGGTTTAGTAAGATCCCCTGTCTCCGTCTCAACAATATAAAATTTTTTATGCGTAAAAAAATTTTCACTTAGCGGGACCCACCCCGGGCCCACATAAGGCCACCTAGGCCCACAGACAGTCCAAAAACAATCAGAGAAATATAAAAATTTCATAATCATCCACAAAATCATAAAAATTATAAAACTTACGAAAATCAAGTTGGATTAGTAAAAATCATTAAGGATTTTCAAAAAGAAATAAAATACGAAGGCTCGTATATAACCCCAAAATAATATTAAAATAATAAAAAAACATAAAGATTCCCAAAAATTCCTAAAAATCACAAAAATTATAAACTCCACAAAAGTCGAGTCGGATTATTCAAAATAATTAAGAATCGCTCGAAATAAATAAAATACGAATTTTTGGGGTGTTACAATACTCCCCTCTAAAAAAAATTTCGTCCTCGAAATTCGTAGTAGCTTTCGAACCAAAAATGGATACTGCTCTTTCATCTAATCTTCCAGTCCTCACGTTGCATCTCCGCTTACATCATTCCCTTCGACCAACGAAAACTCTTTGCCTCACGTTCAACTTCTCCTGATCAAACGGATACCTCAGACTTTTGTGATCGATTAAGACGTTGAATGTTACTCCATAAAAAAAAATGTCTCCATATTTCTAATGCAAACTCAACAGCTACTAACCCCCATTCACGCGTAGAATAGCTTTTCTCAGGTAACTTCAATTTTCTTGAAACATACGCTACAACTCTTCTATTCTACATAAGCACACATCTTAAACTCCGATGTAACGCATCACAGTACACCTCCAACGATTCATTGGGATTAAACAGAACTAATACCAAGAAATAATCAAACATATTTTCCAACTCCAGAAAATTTTCCTTGTATGCATCAGTCCATACAAACGCTTAATTAATTCTGATAAGCTAGGTGGAAAGTCTTGCGATTCTGGAAAATTTTCTCAATAAATTTTCTACGGATTTCTGTTACTATTTTTGACTTTTCCCACTGAAGAACTATTTCAACCTTTGAAGAATCCACCGCAATCCCTTCCTTAGAATTATGGGACCCAAAAATTGAACTTCATCCAACTAGAATTCACATCTCAACTACTTAGCATATAACCACTTCTTCTTTAGAATTTGGAAAATCACACTGAGATGTTTAATATATTCCTCATGATTTCGAGAATAGATTAGAATGTCGTTAACAAAGATAATGACAATTTTGTCTAGATAAGAATGAAAAATTCTACTCCTATAATTTATAAATATTATAAGAGCATCCGTCACTCTGCACGACATCAATTAAAATTTCCTTGTCCTCGTATCACTTCATTCTCCTACCTTTGCTCTTAACGGAAAGTGTCTTACCAATCAAGTTCTCTTTCAACAACACTGTACCAGATACTATGACATGAATTTGAATAGGAATATCCTTTCTTGCAATTTCAATATATGAAAAACATTGTGAAAGGTAGCAAAACTATCTGATGTGTTACCGGACATATCCAACAAAAAATTTGATATTGCCCGATTTCAAGAATGAGTTTTCTGGAATACTAACACTTTATTGAGACAATCTCATAGGATATGGTTGGAAAATAACCAATCCATTTTCAAAGATCACGTCTATTTTTGAAAGAGATAAACAGATCAAACTAATACAAAAATTTGATCCATAACAATAATTTGAATAACTTGAGTAACATGATAGGCTAGTAATAGAAACAGAAGTAAACAAGTCTGAAAATAAAGAAGACACAGATAACTCTAATTGATCTACACAATCATATGCCATAGAGAAATGGGTTACCTATAGAATTATACAGTACAATCAAATGATCACTTTCTGTTGTAACACCCTCCATATGACATCACATTTTTGACTAAAAACTTAAAACCTAAAAAAACATTTCATAAAAGATTTGAGTTCTAAAATATGGATTTTAAAATTTCTTTTTGTGGAAACATAAACTTACCGAAGTATAAGTAATACAGAAAAATAAACTGAAAAGATTATTACACAGCTTTATTTATACCACATAATATCCAATAAAGAAATAAAACATATAACTTACAGACTCAGAGAAACAGTAGCAAAACCCAATGACGGGTACTACTAATAGCACGGTAACAACACTAACGAGAAAAACCCAACATACATGTTCCGTTTCTCCACTAAACTGCATCCTGTTGAAACTGAGAAGATCACTCCTCGACGCCGTCACCAACCACAGAATATTGCCTCCAATAAGTCTAAGAAACTTGCTTCGCCTACTATACGGATTTAAATAATACAAACACAACAAAACAATACAGTAAAGAGGTGAGATCCCCTTTCACCAATACCAGTACGACAACAAAGAATGATACGAATGACAAACTCATTCCATACACACAGATATCACAAATATAATCATGTTATCAATTTACAAATAATTCCAATAAACATATATCATAATAGAATGAATAGCAATAATATTACCATAACAGATATAACAATTTATACAATATAGCATACCTTAACCTCATAAATAATAATATAATCTAAAACAGAAATTTTAATACAACAGTATCATATAATATCACAAGTAATTATGTTATGATGCATGAAACAAATGCAATATGACTCGTTCCTACTCCATGGAGCTAGGCATAGATATCAGAGAGAATGACCCGTAAAGATCTATCAGTACCTCAGGCTGCCCAACCAAACTATTGCATTGTCTTACGTTGTGTCTATAGCCCACTATCCAATCATCGTGTAGTAGCACATAGTCCAAACATCGTGTAACTATAAGCATTGTACTAAAATAGTCTTTACAAGATCTTGATTAAGTATAGTGCGTGTCAAGATCACTAGTGTGTTGCTAGTTACCACGGCCCAGAGGAGCGACCAACTGTCCCCATGTGGAATACTCCGCACATTAATGCCTCCAAGTCCATACAAAGATATGAACCACACTACGCTTATCACACCAACAACACGGTGTAATTCGCCTCATCAATCAAATCACCAATTATCAATCAGATTGGCACAACTCAATGCATGAATAAAAACCATAATTATCAAATTACCCTTAGTCTCAAAATATTCTCATATTTATGCAAATGCCCTCAATGGCAATAATCTCAAATACAGTACGTTCCCACTTGACGTACTATATTTCCACATGTCCAAAATATAGTATGTTCCCACTTGACGTACCATATTTCCACATGTTCGGGTCCACCACTTTGGCCCAACAGTAAAATTTGTTGTTCCATTTAATTACGTAGAAATTTTATCGCATTTTCACAATCTCGTCGTCTTACAAATATTTTTAAATTGCGTAAATATATTTTGCTGTTTTTAAAATCGCGTAGTGTTTTTAAACCATTTTCTCAATCGCATAAGATTTTTAAATCATTTTCTTAATTGTAAAGCTTTAAAATCATTATTTTAAAATTGCGTAAGCTATTTTTAATACTTTTAAACTACATAGAATATTTTCCTTACGTTCAAATTTAATATTGAAACTTTCTTTATTATTAATCCATTTCTAATTAATTTTTAGCGACATTTTATCTAGAAAATTCATTAAGTGATATTTTCTACGTTTCCATCAAAAATTTACTTTTCTTAATCATAACTAATAATTACATCTTGAAACTTGCTAACGCGTTTCAAAACTCAATGAGTGAACTATACGTTAGTATTTTTCAAGTATTTACACCATTGCTTAAATTCACTTATTTAACTCTAAAAATTAAATTACTTTCCATTGTTTATCAAAAATCTATTTGATTAAGTTCTCATTAAATTAATTTCATAAGTCCACACTTTTAAAATAGTTTTGGATTAAAACATCATAAGCAGGCATGTTGGCCCAAAATCATTCTATGCATAAAAATCTTATTTAATTGTTTCTCATCATTTAATATCTTATAAAAATTCTTAATCCAATTTATTATCATTAAAATCATTCTCTTTATATTTCTAAATTTATTAAATTGAGTTCCCCTTTATTAAATTACATAATCTACTCTTAGAAAATAATTTAGATCAAAAGTGTCTTAAATTGGCATGTTGGCCAAAATTCACTATGCTTAAATCATTTTTAAATTATCTTCTACTAACTAAGTTCTTGTAAAAATCATTACTAATTAAGTTTATTAATCCTTGCTTTAGAAAATAGTTGAGAACATTTTGGTTCTCTTTGGGATAGTAAAAACCATGAGCTATATGTGTTCTTTGGAACACTCATGCAATTCGTCAACATATTATTCATGTCCTACAATAACTATCATGCATCTATGAACACATACCATATATTAAAGCAATCATAAAACACATACCATATATTTTTAAAGCTATAAACATGCTTGCACACAAAATCAATCACAAATAGGAAAACTTTAAACAATCAAGTGAATGAATCCTTATGGATTCTTCACCACAAACACATCCATTCCTCACCCACCAACACATGGCTGATGAGGGTAATCTCCTTCTTACCTCTTGAAGAAACCTCCAAAGTTCCTTATATGTCCTTCTTGAATAAATCCTTCTACCACCACCAAGAGCTTCTTGAAAATCAAAGAAACATGCAATATTAATATCTAAGGCTCTAAACTAAAATAATCATGGATTAAAATCATGATTAGAACTTTGAAATGGATAGGAACATGAAGGTTAAAGAACTCCACCTTCAAGGCTTCAAACTTGAGTTTTGAAGAACAAGATAGAAGATGGATGATTCAAGCTTAGGTTTCAACTACAAAGTATCTTGAGATGAAGTAAGGAAGCAAGATATAAGGTAGTTTAGAATTATAGAAGAGTGAATGATGGGGATGGGTGTGGAGGCCGTGAGGTTGAAGAAAATGAGAAGGAAAATTTGTGAGCTTTTGCTAGTTTGATAATTTTGGAGAAAGATGAAGACTTTGATTTGATCAAAACAAGTCTCTTTTTTATTATGCATGGCCGTAAACCACTTTGAGAGAAAGTGAGAAATATTTTTGTTTTGCTTCTTTGAATGATAGCTAGAAAAGTGACCAAATATATTTAAGTAGGTAAATTGGCTTCCATTCAAATGCATGGCCGTAAATGCATTAGGAATGGAAATGAATTGAAGTGTAGAAATTGCCTTCCTAAAGGCATGCATTGCCGTAGAAACACATGAAGAGAAACCACCAAAATTGACTTTGTCTTACTTTGTTCAATTAATGAAAGATGATAAGAATTAAATCATTATATTTTGCCTCACAAAAACTTGCTTGGTCGTGGGATACAACAAGGAGGAGCCACCATTATTGACTAGTCTTCACTTGTTCAATTCTAAGCTTTCTAAATGAATATCACAAAGTGAATTGCTTATTTGAGCAATTTGCTCTTCCTTCACCGTAGAACCTGTAACACCCTCCATAGGGCGTCACATTTTTAAATAAAACATAAAACTAAATGAAATCATTTTATAAAAGCTTTGAGTTTAAAAAGATAAATTTTAAAATATCTTTTTGCGGAAATATAAACTTACCAAAAATTATAAGTAAAACAGAAATCAGATTGAATTAATTAATACACATATTATATATGTTACAAAATATCCAACAACAATTTAAAATATAACATTTACAGACTCAGAGAAACAGTAGAAAACCCAAAGACGGGTACTACTAATAGCACGGTAACAACACTAACGAAAACCCCAACCTACATATTCCATTTCTTCATCGACTGCATCCTGTTGAAACTTGGAAGATTACTCCTCGACGCCGTCACCATCTTCAGAACATAGCCTCCAGTAGGTTTAAGAAACCTCCTTCGTCTACTATACGAATTTAACAATACCAACACAACAAGCAATACAGTAAAGAGGTGAGATCCCCTTTCACTAGTACCAGTACGGTAGCAAAGAATAATACGAATGACAAGGTCATTCCATACACACAGATAATACCAATATAGTCATGTTATCAATTTACAATTAATTTGAATAAGCATATATCATAATAAAATAAACTACAATAACATTACCAAGATAGATATAACAATTCATACAATATAAAATACCATAACAAGAATCATAACAATATAAAATAAAGATTAAATGCAATAACAACATATAATATCACAAATAAAAGATAATAATGTACGGATAAAATACAACATATAAACATATAATATCACAAATAAAAGATCATAGATAAAAGATCACAGATAAAAATATAATAAATAATAACACGATATACATGTGCAATATGACACAATCCTACTCCATGGAGCTAAAAACAAAAGACATCGAGAGAGCGAATGATCCTCAAAATCTATTAGTACCACGGCTGCCCAACCAAACTATTGCTACTTTGTCACACGTTGCGTCTATAGCCCCACGTCACATGGAATCCACCATCCAAGGCGTGGTGTAGTTCACGGTCTCACGTTGTGGCACTACAGGCAATGTACTATTAGACTTTACAAGATCTCGATTAAACATAGTGTGTGTCGAGTCCACTAGTGTGTTGTCATTTACCACGGCCCAGAAGAGCAACCAACTGTCCACATATGGATTTATGCACACTAATGCCTCCAAGTCCATTCAAAGTCGAACCACTCTACGCTTATCGCACCGACAATACGATTTGATTCACCTCGTCAATCAATCCACCAAAAAAATTGGCATTAACAGTAAGTCCCACCGGGCAAATACTGTTCCAAAGCCTGTACGGGTTCACCTCATAGCCCGACAAAGACGGTTCACCTCATAGCCCGACAATGAGAAAAATATACGAAAATATATAGCCCAACAACAGACTAATATATAGTTTTGGTCAATCGCGTAGAAATTTTATCGCGTTTTCACAATCTCGTCGTTTTTATAAACGTTTTTAAATCGCGTAAATTTATTTTACTATTTTTTTTTAAAATCGTGTAGAGTTTTTAATACGTTTTCTCAATCGCGTAAGATTTTTAAATCATTTTCTTATCCGAATTCCTTAAAAACACTGTTTAAAACAAACAGAAATAATATTTAATACATTTAAACTACGTAGAATATTTTTCATACCGTATACTGTCTTTTGGACATTTTTTTTCTATCTTATTTATCTGTTTTTAATATAAATTGACAGTATTATGTTTAGAAAAATTATAATAATGATTTTCTAGGTTTACTGTCAAAAATTCTTTTTATTTTTATTACAACCAATAGATTACACTTTTGAAAATTACTAACGTGCTTCAAAACACAAGGTGAGCTATACGTTAAAAATTTTACAAAGCTACTGTATTTCTTATAACAGTAAAAATTCATTAGCTTAAACTTCTTAAACTTAATTCTAATCAATTTATTTCTTCAAAACTCATTGTCATAAAATCCTTTTGGCATTTATTACTTAAACTTAGTTGAAAACAATTCTATAAATCAAAAAGATTTAAATTTGGCATTTTGGCCGAAAATCATTCTATGCTTTATAATTCATTCCTAATTATTTCCATACATTTAATCTCTTATAAAATTCTTGATCTAATTTATTTTTATTAAATTATCTAGTCCATAATTAGAAAATAAATTTGGATTAAAAGTATGTGGCATGTTGGCCAAATTTAACAAAGTCTTTGTATTTGATCTTTAAATTATTTTTCATCTTCTAAATCAATGTCCAATTTATTGTATTACCTAAATTCATTAAATCATTGTTTTAGAAAATGGTTTTAGAAATCAAAACATTCAATTTAGGCATGTTGGCCGAAATACCTAATTTCATTCTTGGATCCATAAATTCATTTTTGGTAACTTGTCAATTTTCCTAGGTTAATTAAATCACACTTTTAGAAAATTTAAGAGAACATTTTGGTTCTCCTCTTTGCCTTGAGGCCGTGAGCTTGGATTTGTGCTCTTTGGAACACTCATGCAAATCCTTGTATATTATTTACATGTTACAATAATTATCATGCTTATATATATACATACCATATACTAAAACAACCATAAAACACATACAAATTATTAAAGCCATTAGACATGTTACACACATAGCACATACAAAATATTAAAGCTATTAGACATGCTTTCACATATAATCAATCACAATTAGGAAAGGCTATAAACAATCAAGTGAATGAATCCTTATGGATTCTTCACCACAAACACAAACATTCCTCACCACCAACACATGGTTGATGAGGGTAATCTCCCTCTTACCTCTTGAAGAACCTCCAAGTTCCTTGTATGTCTCCTTCAAGCAAATTTCAACCACCAAGAGCTTCTTGAAAAACAAAGAAAACATACAATATTAATACCTAAGGCTCTAAACTAAAATAATCATGGATTAAAATCATGATTAAAACTTGAAAATGGATAGAAACATGAAAATTAAAGAATTTCACCTTCAAGGCTTCAAACTTAAGCTTTGAAGAACAAAGTAGAAAATAGATGATTCAAGCTTAGGTTTCAACTACAAAGTGTCTTGAAATGAAGTAGGAAAGCAAGAAATAAGGTAGTTTAGAATTATAGAAGAGTGATTGATGGAAATAGGGTGGAAGGCCATGAGGTTGGAGAAGAAAAGAAGAAGGAAATTTGAGAGCTTTTACTATTTGGAGAATTTTGGAGAAAGA
This sequence comes from Ormosia emarginata, assembly GCA_029884605.1. Lineage (NCBI taxonomy): Eukaryota > Viridiplantae > Streptophyta > Magnoliopsida > Fabales > Fabaceae > Ormosia > Ormosia emarginata. The sequence continues at coordinate 7,202,136 of JAQQTP010000063.1, read as the reverse complement.
TGAAGACTTGACTATGCATGGCTGTAAATCATTTTGAGAGAAAGAATGAATATAAGGTAGGATAGCTAATTGTAGGATTCACCAAAGGTGAATTGCCGTAGAAGCCAAAAAGGAGAGCCACCAAAAATGACTAATTTTAGGAAATTGAAATTAGCTTTATTTTCTTTTTGAAAAGCATGACCGTAGATGCTTGGAGAACAAGAATGAATTGAAGCATTAAAATTGCTTTCTTCACACATGCATTGCCGTAAATGCATTATGAAAAGAAGCCACTAAAATTGACTTTGTCTTACTTGGTTAATTAATAAAAGATAGTAAGAATTGCATGGTAATATTTGCTTCACCAAAAGCTTGCTTTGCCGTAGACTTCAACCAAGAAAAGCCATCAATATTAACTATTCTTCATTTGTTCAATTTGGCTTTCTAAATGAATTTCCTAAAGCCTTTCTACATGAATTCACTTTGTGAATTGGATATTAGAGCACTTTGTCCTCCTTCTTCACCGTAGAACCATCTAATATTCAAGAAGTCCAATATTTGTTTGATAGCTTGTTTTCTATTGGTTCATAAAAATTCAAGCCATTAATCTTGACCAATTTCTATTGGTTAAATATTTACTAACTTGATTCTTATTGGTTGCTATTTTTGTTGACCAATTTCTATTGGTGCACACTATATATATATATATTTTTTTTATAGTATACTTTAACCAATGAACAATATTTATTACTTATAAAGTCAGTATCTATTATCCAATGGATAATAAAATACACATAGATTTTTATTTTATACTCACAGAGTAGTGATTATTATTGATCATTTTTTTTCTACTGATTACCCTTGATAAGTCATAAAGCGAGTCATCAAAGAGAAATTTCTAGAACAAGTGACTCACTACGATGAGTCAGTATGATGAGTCATCGTGGAACTGTCTAGAACGGGTGAGTCAACATGGTGAGTCAGCGTAGATATTTTCTAGAGCAGGTGAGTCAGCATGGCGAGTCATCAGCTGAGTCACTGACTGCATCATTGGTCGTGTCGGATGGCGAGTCAAGACATCTTTGAGGTGTCACGCCACGTGTCATCGTCCTATTGGCCTGTTGCGATGAGTCATAGCCACCAATTTTGACCAGCTCCTCATTGGTCCACGTGTACAGCACTTGATGACTAAACGTGGGTCCCGCAAAATATTTTCGGTCCGCTGTCACTTATTTGTCTTGACTAATAAAATAATATTATAATAATATAAAATTATTTTATTTGATGATTAAATCCTAAAAATTAAAAAATTAATTTTAGGCTCATTCAAATTGGGTTTAGTAAGATCCCCCGCCTCTAAATATTTAAAAACAGATTTTCCCGGTCTGGAAAAATATTATTTTCCTACCCCAGAGCAAATCACACAAAAAGTCCAAATAAAATCACAGACAGTAATATTGAGCACTGTATCAAGTAGAAAACAATTAAAAATAGCAAAAATATCAAAAACAGCACATTCGGGACGTAATGGTTATTTTTTCATTTTTTCCCACAATGTAGCTAATCATCCAAAACGTTCAAATAAAATATCCAAAGAATATTATATAGTTGTATATTACACAGAAAAATTTAAAACAATAATTTGATAAAATTTTTATTTTATCATCGAAACAAATTATGTAAAACGACCAAATAAAATAACAAACAGTATTATTTTTTTGTATTTCATACAGAAAAACAAGAAACAGTAAAACAGGGACACAATGGTCTTTTACCCAAAAGTTAGGGTGTTACAGAACCAACAAATTCAAGAAGTCCAAACTTTGTTTAATAGCTTGTTTCCTATTGGTCCTTAAAGAGTCAAACCATTATTCTTGACCAATTTCTATCGGTTGAATATTTACTAACTTGATTCCTATTGGTTGCTATTTTTTTTTTGTTGACCAATTCTCATTGGTTCATTTCAAAGAGACTAATTTTCTATTGGTGCACACCAAATATTTTTTAGTATACTTTAACCAATGAACAATAATTACTATTTATAAAGTCAGTGTCTATTGTCCAATGGATAATAAAATATACCTAGATTTTTCTCTTGTTCTAGCTGGGTAGCAACTATTGTTGATCATTTTCTACTGATTGCCCTTGATGAGTCACAGAGTGAGTCATCAAAGAGAAGTTTCTAGAACATGTGACTCACTACGATGAGTCAGCATGGCGAGTCATCAGTTGAGTCACTAGCTGAGTCAGCAATGGTGAGTCATAACGCTGAGTCAACATGGTGAGTCATCAGGGAACCTTCTGGAACGTGTGACTCACTGCGGTGAGTCACAGGGTGAGTCAGCGTTTCTACTACCTTCCAGAATGTGGCTAGTCACTACTTCTGGAACATGGCGAGTCACCGCTTCTGGAAGCTTCCTGAATATGCTGAGTCACAGGTGCTGAGGTGTCATGCCATATGTCAAGTTCCTATTAGTCCTTCGCGATGAGTCACAGCCACCAACTTTGACTGGCTCCTTATTGGTCCACGTGTAAAGTGCTTGATGACTAGGCACGTGACGATGCATTTTCTAGAGTCTTCTAGAACAGTCTGGAACATATGAGTCACTAGGCTAGTCACCTAGGTGAGTCACCAAATGATGAGTCATTGTCTAGAACATTCTAGAGTGGGTGACTAGGCTTATGTCTAGAATTATCCATTAGATATTTTTCAAGAAAGATATTATCCAATGGATAATAAAACATACCCCGATTTTATTTTTCAGATAAAATCGTAGGGAAACAAAATGTCAAAAACTGTTTCCAGTTTCGGGTTTAGTAAGATCCCCCGGCTCCGAATCAACAGTACAAAGCTTTCTGGCTAATAAATTTTTTTATTTTTATGGGCCCGTCTCGGGCTCACACACAGCCCAAAATATCAGAAATATATTAAATATTCAAAATATACCAAAATATCAAAAATATAATATAATATTTCAAAATATCTCAAAATATCTTAAAATATCTTAAAATATAATAAAATATTCAAAATATATTAAAATATCTAAAATATATTAAAATATTCAAAATATCTAAAATATCACAAAAATTCACAAAAATCACAATAATTGTAAAATTCATAAAAATCAAATCAGATTAGTAAAAATAATTAAGGATTGAGAGAAAGAAATAAAATATGAAGGCTTATATGCACATCCCAAAAATAATATTAAAATAATCAAAAATGTAAAAACTTCCAAAAACTCCTAAAAATCATAAAAATTATAAAATTCACAGAAGTCAAATCAGATTACTCAAAATAATTCAGAATCGACCAAAACAAATAAAATACGAATTCTTGGGGGTGTTACATCTGTGACACAATCTTCTTTGCTTAGGTCTTCAACTCGGAACACTCCCGTTCCATTCGGCGTATCGACTCTCTCTTCTACTACACGTACTTTACTAACAGAATACTTCGTTTTTCGGTGGAAGACAATATTTGGAAATGTGTCCTGGTTTTCTGCACTTGAAACAAATTATTTCCTTGAACATACAATGTTTGGTTAAGTGTCCTCTTCCACATCTCTTACATAATAGTAAAGACGTCACGGTCCAACTGGGTTTATTGCTACAAGCACTTCCTCCACACATTTGCTACTGCTTCTGATTTCCTGGTGATCGTACCTACGCTTTCCGCTGAAATCGATTTACCTTCCTATTATTCCTCCTTTGGAATACCCAAGTTCCATGGTTACGAGATCCTATATTTCAAGACTAATTCTCTTCCATCTAATCCTGAACCTCAAACTCTAGTTCTCACTATTCAGCAATCCTCTGTTCCTGCTATACTATCACGTTAGTTGTCCTCCGCATTGCTTCCGTAGTTTCAACTGTATTTTTAGTACCACGTTCCGCTTCCACACGCGTACGTCTACCACGAGCCATTTCTTTTCTTCAAAGAAGGATGAATCAAAATACAATGGAAACCAGATGTAACCATTTCAAACAATATTGTTTCTTTTCGGAAATCAAAACACAGAGAACACAACACAAGCAAAACAGACCTAACCATAAACCCCAAAAGACTCAAACCGTGCTCTGATACCAACTAATGTAACACCCTCCTTAGGGCATCATATTTCCAACTACCAACTTATAATCTGAAAATGATTTGATAAAAGGTTTGAGTTATAAAAGGTGGGTTTCAAAATTTCTTCTTGCGGAAATATAAACTTACTGATATTTATAAGTAATACTGAAAAATAGTTTTAAACTGATTAAAACTCATATAACATATACCACTTAATATTTAACAATATTTTAAGAAATATAAAACTTACAGACTCAATTTTAAACAGTAGCAAACCCCATGACGGGTCCTACTTAATAGCACGATAAAACACTAACGAGAAAACTCAACATACTTATTCCATTTTGTATCCATCTTGATGTGTCATATATTTGTTCCTCCTCAAAATTGCACACCGATGAATCCAAAATGGTCACTCCTTAATGTTGTCACCGAACTCAGAATATTTGCCTCCAGTCAAGCCTAAGAAACTCGTTCTGTTTACTATACAATTTTAACAATACAAGCACAACAAAACAATATAACAAAGAGGTGAGATCACCTACGCCAATACCAATATGGTAGCACAGAGATAACACAAACAGCACATCATACAGATATATCATACCATAATTACAGTTATGTCATCATCATAATGTATAAAATAACAATAATTATAATAATGCCATCAACATTATTTATCATCATCATCATCCAATATTCCTCAATTATTATATCACACAGATATAATTATTCAATATTTATGATAATGTCCTCAATTATTATTCAAGTATTCAACAGTTCAATTATCATAACCAATACTCAATAATGATGCATATGTTATGCATGTAGACTCAATTTCCTACTACATGGAGCTAATACTCAGTTCGGAGAAATTGATCTGAAAGATCTGTCTATACCAAAATGCCTCAGACCATGTGCTACAATTCTCATTTGTATTTGCACATCTAGCATATACACGACAGTCTTTATTAGATCTTGATTAAGAATAGTGTCTCGGTCAGGATCATCAGAGTGTCGCGTCGGTCTAACCCATGGTACAGAAGAGCTACCAATTGCCCATGTAGGCAACCCGCACCCCGATGCCCCTAAGGTCAACAAGTGACTTACACTATACATATCGCACCACTCAAGAGGTGTACGCCTCTCCTAGGTAAATAGCCTCATACAGTCCAGTTGACCTTTCCAATGCATGTTCAATGCACCAATGCCAATCATAGGCAAAATTCATCATTTTCTCATACAGTGTTCATACATTAGTCCATGCATGTAAAATGCACCATTCTCAGTTCAAATTCACAATTTCATATTCAGGGTCCACACACTGGCTTATTCTTAGTTCAATTTCATAATCTCATAATCAGGGTCCACACACTGCCCCAACAGTAATCATATTATATATTCAATCACGAAATCATATTATCGTATTTTCATAGTCGCAAAACACTTTTGTCGCATTTTCACAATCGCGCAACATATCTGCTACGTTTTCATAATTTCACAACATTTCTGTTACGTTTTCAAATCATGTATTGATTTTTTAACGTTTTCTCAATCACGTAAAAATATTTACACGTTTCTCAAATCGTGTAGCTATTTTCCACCATTTTCACAATCGTGTAACTTAAAAATCATTCTTTTAAGTCGCATAAACCATTTTCTATCATTTTCGAAATATTTAAACGCTTTCCAAATCGCATAAAAATATTTTAACATTTTTCAAATCGTGTAGCTTAAAAATCACGTTTTTAAGTTACGTAAAACATTTTTCACCATTTTACAATCATGTAAAATATTCTTCAATATTCCAAACATTATTTTGGACTCTCAAACAAATCCATATCATTTCCAACATCATTTTTCACATTTCTCCTTTAAGAAATTCTTTTCTCAAAATAATATGACTTTTCACATTATTTTCCACATTTTCTTACTCAAGAAAATCCTTTTCACAATAATTTCCACAATTTCACCATTTCCATTAATGTAAATTAATGTTTTCAAATCTTTAAAATTTCTTATTACACTTCAAAACCCAAAGGATGAGTTATACATTAGAAAATAACAAATCACTATTATATTCTCCATTTTTCTCAAATCAATTCTAAAATCAATTTTCTTTGAAATAAATTGAGGTTCAAACACTTTCAACTTCTTTTTGTCTTTCATAAACAAAATGCCATCTTTCAAGTAACAAAACACCTTTTTTTTTCCATTTTCTTAAATCCTTGTACTAAAACACTTTGTTCAAAAACTTTGTTTCCACTTTGAAATCACTTTGTTTTATAACACCAAGGCATTCACAAGCTTTCAAAACCGTGGTACTTGGTTTCAATGGCCATCAAATATTTTTCCTTCTAAATCAATTAAGTATCATTCTTATTTTTACACAAACAAAACCATTAAAATTTCTTACAAAAACCGTGAGACTCATGGTCTTTAAAATCAATTCATTTGTTCATTTTCATTTTCACTTTCTTTGCAAATCCTTTAAATCATCAACTCATTGCTCTTTTCATTTAAAACTCATGATTAGTAAAATATTTAGAATCTTTTGATTCAAAAACATCCTTCAAAAACCCTGAACACTTACTCTTTGAAAACAAACCCTTTGTTTATTTTCCTTACTTTTCTAAACATCCAATTTTACCATTCATAAAAATATTAATTTGTAAACACCTATTTTGAGGTGTAGCAGCCGAAATCCTCATGGTCTTTGGAACCAAAAATTATTTTTCTTTCTAACAATTTTTATGGCATACATCACATATAATTAGCATATTATATTTCAAGCATACCATAAAAGCAATAAATCATACTAAACATGCAAACACAAATAAATCATGCAAAGCATAACAAACATAAGCAAATAATCAAAGCACATAAACACCCACAAATAATTACATGACCATGGATATGAATCCTCACATAGATTCACCATCCATCAAATACCAAATCATCTCTCACCACCATACTTAGTTGGTGAGATGGATCTCCCTCTTACCTCTTGAAGAATCTCAAAAGCTCCTTGTTTTGCTTTTTTTTGCCAAGTCCTTCACCACCAAAGGTTTCTTAAACACACAACAAAACATATATTTATTAGCATATCAAGCTTGAATAAGAAGAACCATGGATCAAACATGGCTTAGAACATGAAAAAGAGAGAAGAAATGAAGTTTCCTTATGCTTCACCTCAAATACCCTATAACTTTGCTCTTGAAGAAAGTCCTTGAAGATGAATGATTTAGAGAAAGTCTCCAACATGAAAGTTGCTTAGAATATCATGTAGATTCAAGATCTATGGTTAGATGAAATTAAAAGAGATTGGAGGGTGATTTTGGGTGGTATGGCCAAATGGTTCCTCTTAAAGAACAAGGATGAAGTTTTTGATTTTTGTGAAAGGAAGGCTTCTTAGACTTGGTTAAGATAAAGAATGAAGTGAAAACACTTGGTTTTCCTTCCTACCAATTTCGTGGAGCTTCATGGAAAAATTCCTAAAAATCATAAACAAATGTTAAAATCAATAATAAGTGTAGGAATAGGTAAACCATGGTTCAAGCATGGCTTAGAAAATTAAAACTAAAAGATTAGGTGAAGAAATATGAACTTTACCCTTTTTGATAGAAACTTGAAGCTTGGATTTGAAGCTCAAGATGAATGATTTTGTGAAAACTCATAACTAGAGATGTTCTTAGAATGGTGTTTAGGTTTAGGAAATGTGTTTAGATGAAATTTTAGAAGCTTGGAGGCATAACTTCTAGGTGTTGGCCGAAACTTGCTTGGAGAAGGAAGGAGAGAAAATTTTGAAGAGCTTTGGCTTTTTGGAATTAATCAATAATGACCAAGAATGACAATAATGTGGTCTTCAAATTTTCCTACACACTTAAGCCACCAAAAACCGTCCCCCCCTCTCATTATGCATTCAATAAGTGATCAATAAGTGAGCATATTTTTAAGCCACCATTATTTGAAGCATTCCTAGCCATTGATTAATTCAATGGTTAGGATTAAGGTAGACTTTAAGTTAGAAGACTTAATGTAGGCCATTAGATCTTTCTCCTTGAAATTCTAGCCATTAGATGTGTCTCCAAAATGAAGGGTCAAGATTACTCCTTCAAACTTTACATCCAATGGTCATAAATGGTCATAACCACTTTATAAGACTAAATCTCCACCCTTGATTAAATCAGTGGTTGATATTCAAAGTCTTCCTTATTAAGCTTGTCTTTACAACCATTGATTAGATCAATGGTGAACATCCAAAGTTTCTTAACTAAGTTTATTCCCACACCATTGATTAAATCAATGGTGATCATCCAATGCTTCTTCATTAAGTTTGTTTCTCAACCGTTGATTAAATCAAGATCAAGTCTCCACCGTTGATTAAATCAATGGTAGATATCCAAACCACCAATGTTGACTTAAGCAGTATAATATTTATTTTTTATATCTCCTATAACCCTACGAATAATATTTTTACTGTATTTTTATCGCCCAATAATTAAATACAGTACAAAACACAGTAAAAGAATTTTTTTTAAACTATTTTCGAATTCAGGTTTAGTAAGATCCCCTATCTCCGTCTCAACAGTACAAATTTTTCTATGTTGGGCCCACATAAGGCCACCTGGGCCCACAGAAGTCTAAAAACAATCAGAGAAATATAAAAATTTCATAATCATCCACAAAATCATAAAAATTATAAAACTTATGAAAATCAAGTCGAATTAGTAAAAATCATTAAGGATTTTCAAAAAGAAATTAAATATGAAGACTCGTATACAACCCCAAAATAATATTAAAATGATAAAAAATGTAAAAATTCCCAAAAATTCCTAAAAATCACAAAAATGATAAAATCCACAGAAGTCGAGTCGGATTATTCAAAATAATTAAGAATCGCCCGAAATAAATAAAATACGAATTTTTGGGGTGTTACATGTTTGAGTCATTCAACATAGTTCTTGCTATTTCTTCTAAAGATCTGTTTTTCTTTTCCACAACTCTATTTTGTTGTGGAGTTCTTGGAGCAGAGAAATTATGTTGAATTTCCAACTCTTCACAGAAATTATCAAATTCTTCATTTGAAATTCTCCACCATGATCACTCCTTATAGAAGTTATTTTCATGTCTTTTTCATTTTGTACTAACTTAGCCATTTTCTTAAAGGATGTAAAAGCTTCATTTTTATGTGCTAAGAAAAAGGTCCAAGTAAATCTAGAGTAATCATCAACTATAACTAATGCATACAAATTTCTCCAAAACTTTTGGTCCTAGAGGGTCCAAATAAGTCCATGTGCAGTAGTTGTAAAGGTCTTTCAGTTGAAACTATATTGTTAGCCTTAAAAGATACTTTAGTTTGCTTGCCCTTTTGGCATGCATCACATAAACCATCCTTTGAGAACTTAATTTTAGGAAGTCCAATTACCAATTCTTTAGAAATAAGTTTGTTTAGATGATCCATATGAATATGTCCTATTCTTCTATGCTATAGCCAATTCTCCTCTTCCTTAGATATCAAACAACATACATCACTAGCAGAAATATTCTCTAAATCTATCATGTACATGTTATTCAATCTATTACCTGTCAGCTTTGCATTACTATCATGCTTGTTTTCTATAATGCAACTACTAGAGTTAAAGAATAGCTTATAACCTTTATCACATAGTTGGCTAATGCTTAGTAGATTGTGCTTGAGCCCTTCCACATATAGTACACCTTATATCTTGGTAGTTGTGCTTTTTCCAATTGTTCCAACTCCTAAGATCCTTCCTTTGTTGTTATCCCCATAGGTGACACTTCCACCTTGTTTGGGAGTGAAGGATGAGAACTTTGTAATATCTCCAGTCATATGTTTGGAGCAGTCACTATCAAGATACCAATTTGAACTTTTGGCTCTCAAACACACCTATAAAACAGATTTTAAGCATTTGACTTAGGTACCCAAGTTTTGTTGGGTCCTCTAGTGTTAGTCATCATATATGTTCCCTTGGGAACCCAAATTTGTTTAACATTAATCCTTGAGGAATTTCTAAAATAGCATGTAGAAGCTGTATGTCTTTTTCTTGCACAATAGAAACATTGAACAAAAGGACTAGTAGAGGATTTAGGTACAACAAAGAGTTTCTTAAAAGCCTTTTCTTGCAATGCTGGTTTATAGCCTATTCCAGCTTTGTCATACACTCCTTTTTGTTATCCCAATATGGCATTTAGATTATCTCTTCCCATTGTAAATTTAGATAGAGTGGTTTTCAATTTTTTCACTTCTTTTTCCAGAATATTGCAATTAGAACATGTAGAACTGGATGCATTTAGCTTATTATTCATAGCTTCTAATTCTTTAATCTTAATTTGAAGAGATGCATAGTCACTACATTGTTTAACAATGACTTTCCTAGATGACATTAATTGCTTAGTAGTTTTCAGATATTCACTATGCAATTCATCAAACGCATCTTGTAGTTCATCAAAGGTAGGGGGGATTTCATTTACGTCATCTTCATTGTCACTTTGATGATTAGTCAAAAGACAAAGATTGGCCTCTTCTTCCTCAGAATCTTCAGAGGAATCCATATCATTCTCTTCCCATGCTATGTATGCTCTTCTTGGCTTTCTATTCTTCTTGTCCTTGGACTCATGATTGTCATGCTTGTCCTTCTTTTGAAGTTTAGGACACTCATTCTTATAATGTCCAGGTCTGCCACATTCATAGCACTTCACATTTGATGTTGAACTTTCAGCTTTTGAAGTATTCTTCTTGGAAAAGAAGTTTGAGGGTCTTTTGTTGAAGGTTTTCTTCTTTTTGAGGAATCTCTTGAACTTTCTAACTAGCAGTCCCATATCCTCTTCAGATTCACCATCTTCTTCAACTTCTTCATCTTCATCACTGTCAAGGCTTTCTTTGGAGACATGTGCTTTAAGTGATAAGCCTCTTTTCTTTTTCTTATTCTCTTCATGATCATTCAATCTATGCAACTCCATCTCGTGCTCTTTAAGTTTTCCAAATAGTGTAGCAATATTCATGGTTGCTAAGTCCTTTAATTCAGCTATAGCAGTAATCTTTGGTTGCCATTCTCTTGTCAAACATCTCATGATTTTGTTGATTTGTTGTTCATCTGAAATGCTCTTTCCAAGTCCATTCAGCTAATTCACTATGTGAGTGAACCTCCTCTGCATATCATTAATGCCTTCACCATTCTTCATGTGAAAGAGTTCATACTCGTGCATGAGTGAGTTCATTCTTGCTCTCTTTACATCACTAGTTCCTTTATGAGTAATTTGCAGTGTATCTTGTAACACCCCTTTTTCTAAATACCCGTAAAGAAGGGATATCGCACTATAGTAGAATAAAACATAAAGCGAAATAAACTAAATTTGAAATGTGGAAAATAGTAATTGTTTTCATGTTCATAAATCCAGTTCTTTACATAGTTATTTAATTTCCTTTGCAATTGTCACTATTTTTTTTTGTTTAAATTATCATTATAAATTATTGTCATTACTAAGTAGAGTTAAAAAGACTTATTCAAAATCCATGACATATAGAGATAATAATTAAAATGGTCGCAACAAACACAGTTTTAACAACATAAGATAAACCATGCACAACATACATATATATATATATATATGAACAGGCCTATTTAGTTACATTCCAAAATGTACAAAAAACAAAATATGTGTCCACCCAAAGTTATACAAATATACCCCAACATGTACAGCAAAATGCCAGGCTTTCCAAAAAGATAGACGGTTAGCCATCAGTAGCTACCAATAGTATCAGCTCCTAAGACTGACGAGAAGGAACTGTAGTCGGGTCCTCCTCAGGGTCCTCTTCGTCCTAGGAAACATCCATCAGAGCGACAGAGCAACGGGTAGGAGCCCGAGCAGTGGACAAAAAGGAGTCATCACACAAGGTGTAGTACATATCAGCCCACATATCCCTAACGGGCATGTAAAACTCCAGCCAAACAAAAATGTGAAAATCTATAACAGGGGCGTCATAATGACCCCATGCTAAGGACACTGTCAGCTCCCCATGGTACACACATTGGTCTGTCTACACATTAATGTGCCAGTAGTCAGGTCCTCCGTGAAAAACGCTCCGAGTGTAGCCCAAAAATCTGCGGGGGCGCGACATCATCCTCAATCACTTCAATCGTAGTCTGGCGCAGACAACAATTCAGAAAATCAAATAGTTATTATAGTAATAATAACAGTATGTTTGCAGTTATAAATGTTCATGCTCAATGAGTTATGTGACTGACAAATTCACAATGCAAAAAGGGTACAAAAATTCCTACTCCATGGAGCTAGACATAAATATTTTCGGAGTGAGTGATCAAGGAATAATGCCAGTATATCGTCAGCCTTAAAAATGTAGTGTGCTTTATCTCATAAAAATGTTTGTGCAATTGGCTTATACATGGTACCTCGATAGTTGATCGCGATATAGGACAGCGTTCCAGTCAAGATCATCGGTGTGTCGCATTGGTCTATCCCACGGCCCCAATGGAACTACCACTGTCTATTGTGAGACACTTACACCCCGATGCCCGCAAGGTCAACAACATATGACCCTACGCTTAGCCTACTCGCACCCGCACAAGGGTGTTATTCAAACTCCTAGGCACACATAGCCTTTCTAACAATGTCCAACGGATAACACATATGCATGATGACTCAATTTCATTCATGTATGTTCATCAATGATGCATTCATCATAAGTATATCACAATAGTGTATAACATATATTCACACATACATATTCATTTCCCAACATCATCACATCATGACGATCTCAAGTCCATAATTAACAAGTATTTAACCCACATAGGGGTTCATAACAACTTATAACCGATTCTCAATATCAATATGTAATCATACATAGCAAATCAATTTTCACAAGTACATGTCTTGGATTCACATTTTTAAAGTCTTAAACTTTAGTCAATTATGGAAATTGTAGGGTGAATTACCCTTCAAAACCGTGGTCTTCTAAAAGTTATTGTCCACTTTAATTGTTCCACTTGATTAAGAGTTAAGCATGTCTCTAAATTCTTAAGTCTCCAAGGATTGATCAAGGCATCAATTACCCCTAATTTGGTCTCTAAAAACCGTGGCCCTCCATGGTCACTAAAATTCCAATTTCTATCCATTTTATGCACTTGTTACTTGATACCTAATTACTTAGATTTTAATTTACACAAAACCAGTCCAATCTCTCAATTTTCAAGGCCAAAACCGGGGCCTCTTCCTATAGTATTTAATCCTCAAAATTTTCCCATTCTTTAACTTCAATGTTAACATTCAACATTTAATTACATAAGCTTTATTATTTGTGTACAAAGACAATTTTCAAGCCAAAGTTTTCCACCAAAACCGTGGCCTTCATGTTAGGGTAGGAACCTCCAAAATTTCCATTTAGCAACCCTAACATGATCAAGCACATTTAACACTCCTAATTTACACAAGATCACTATTCAATCCATAATCAAATTTAAGAACACATAGACAAGCCAAAATCACAAAACAACATAAACATACAAGGGTTCCCTCACCACCATTATTGGTAGAAGTGAGTAATATCCCTCTTACCGAAGTAGAAATCATGAAAATGGTCTCCCCTAAGCCTCTTGAGAATTCGGTTTCAAGGCTCCACAAACCCTAGGATTTTCAACCATCAAGAATCAACCATTAGACATGAAAAAGAATGGATCCATGGTCATCAAAGAGACCAAGGAGCACGAAAATGAAGAGAAAAGGGAAGAAAGGTTGGAGCTTGACCTCAAAGTTAGAATCTTTACCTTGGAAGACAATGGAGAAAAGGTTAGATTTTGGAGAAACTTTGTGAATAAAGGTTGTAGAGGAGATGAAGGTAAGTGTAGAAATATGTTTAGTAAAGAGAAAAAGTGAAGAAAATGATGGAGGAAGGGGGGCTGCAAACCGTATGGAGGGGTTTTAGATAGAAGGAAGAGCAAAAGAAGAAGAAGGAGTTTAGAGAGATAAGTGAATTGGTAAGTAATGAGATATTTTGGAGTGTTTAGGTTAAGTGAATGAAGTCACATTTTCCCTCTTTTGGGTTAGTTAGTTGCGGCAATGAGGGGAGAAGAGGGGTAAAAATTTTAGCTTCCCATGCAAGCCAAGGACAAGGTAGTCTTTTGGGCAAAGCTTCTTGAAGAAGCTTCTTAATTAGGGTACAAAATTTGAATTAAAGTAAGCTTGATTAGACATAAAGTAGATTGTATTAGGATAGTGTGATAGGATTTTTATCACATGCTATTATCCAATGGACAATAGTTACAGTCGACAGAAGTCAGTATTAATTAATCTGATGGATGAAATTTACACAGCGTTTTATTATTTTATCTGTTAAAATTTCTTGAAAAACGTAAAACCTCGTAAACTGTATCCACCCTCGGGTTTAGTAAGATCCCCCGTCGATGTTTTCACAGATCAAGATTCTCGAGAAAAATATTTCATTTTCTTGGCTCCGCTCAGTTTGCACGCAAAATAAGAAATAATATTAAAATATTTCACGTTCTCAAAATTTTCTGAAAAATTCTAGAAAATCACAAATATTATAAAATGAATATTTATAATAAAATAAATAAATTTTGGGGTGTTACAACACTCCCCAACAAATAAGAATTTCGTCCTCGAAATTTTCATACCTTAAAATAATTCTGGGTATTGCTCCTTTATTTTGTCCTCTAGTTCCCAAGTTGCATCTCTGGTTGTCTCGTTCCAGATTACTTTCACCAATGAGATGACTTTCCCCCTGAGTTGCTTCACTCTCTTTTCCTCAATCCTTACAGGAGTTGTTTCATAAGTCAAGTTCTCCTTTAATTTTACCGAATCAGGTGCAATGACATGATCAGGACTTGGAATGTATTTTCGGAGTTGTGACACATGAAAAACGTTATGGAGATGTGAAAGGAAAGGGGGTAAGGCTATTTGGTAAGTAACAAGACCTACCCGACGAAGAATCAGATAAGGTCTAAGGAATTTTGGAGTGAGCTTTCTAGATTTGAGAACCCGACCGACCCCAATCGTAGGCGTGACTTTCAGAAATACCTGCTCTCCTTCTTCGAATTCAAGAGGTTTTCTTCTTTTGTCCGCATAACTCTTTTGTCAACTCTAAGTTGTTCTCATCTTCTCCTGAATCATTTTAACCTTCTTAGTTGTCTGTTGAATGAGATCAGGTCCGACTGTAAGCCGCTCTCCATCTTGATACCAACATAGAGGTGTTCGACACCTTCGTCCATACAGAGCTTCATAGGGTGCCATCCCTATACTTGAATGATAACTGTTGTTGTAGGTGAATTCTACCAATGGTAAGATTTCATCCCAACATCCAGTTTGTTCTATAGTATAAGCTCTCAGTAAATCCTCTAATGATTGAATCGTCCTTTCCAATTGACCGTCCATCTGAGGATAGTATGCAAAACTTAATCGTAGCTTTGTCCCCATTGCTTCTTGAAGACTCTGCCAAAACTTTGATGTAAATCGAGGATCTCGGTCAGAGATGATACTTGTAGGTACTCCATGCAATCTGACAATTTTAGCGATGTACAACTGGGTCAACTTCTCCAAAGGGTATCTTATGTTGATCGGCAGAAAGTGCGCTAACTTTGTAAGTCTATCCACAATCACCCAGATTGAATCATGACCTCTTTTTTTTCTTGGCAATCCAACAACAAAGTCCATGGAAATGCTATCCTATTTCCATTCTAGAATAGTCAAGGGTTGCAAAAATCCTAACGGTCTTTGATGTTCAATCTTTGTCTTCTGACAAACCAAACAAGATGATACGCATCTAGCGATATCTCTTTTCATTCCATGCCACCAAAATAACTTCTTTAAATCTTGGTACATTTTGGTCATTCCAGGATGCATACTTAACTGACTCGTATGAGCATGTTCAAGTATGTGCTTCTTGAGTTCCTAATCCTTAGGCACACAAACTCTACCTTGGAACCTTAAAATTCCATCACTTCCTTCTTTTAACGTTGACACACCACCCTGCTTTATCAGCTCTCTTTCCTCTTGCAAGAACTTATCATTTTTCTACTTCTCTCGGATGTCTTCAAGCAAGTCATTCAAAATAGTGACCATATTCATGCAGATTCTTCCTGGCGTTAGCTCCACAAAAGACCATACATCTCTGAATTGTTCTATCAAATCTTTCTCTCTGATCATCATGGTAGAAACACTGATTGTCTTCCTACTTAAGGCATCCGCCACCACATTCGCCTTCCCAGGGTGATACTGAAGTTGAAAGTCATAGTCTTTCAAAAATTCTAACCATCTTCGCTACCTCATGTTCAGCTCCTTCTGATCGTACAGATACTTTAAGCTCTTGTGGTCATTAAAGATGTTGAACGTTGCTCCATACAGGTAATGTCTCCATATCTTCAAAGCAAACACCACCGCAGCTAACTTCAAGTCATGCGTTGGGTAGTTCTTCTCATGCACTCGTAATTATCTTGAGGCATAAGCCACCACTTTCCCGCCTTGCATGAGGACACAACCCAAACCTTGATATGAAGCATCACAATACACTTCAAATGGTTCACTTGGATTAGGTAGAACTAACACTGGTGACGTAGTTAGTCTCCTTTTCAGCTCTTGGAAACTTCCTTCACAAGCATCTGTCCATTCAAAAGCCTGATTCTTCCTGGTGAGTTGAGTAAGAGGTCCAGCAATCTTAAAAAATCCTTCAATGAACCTCCGATAATATCCTGCAAATCCAACAAAGTTTCAGATCTCCGTTACCATCTTTGGTCTTTCCCACTATAGTACAGCTTCTACCTTCGAAGGATCAACAACAATTCCTTCCTTGGAAATGACATGGCCAAAGAACTTCACTTCATCCAACCAAAACTCACACTTGGACAATTTAGCATACAACTCATTCTCCTTCAAAATCTGAAGAAGATGTTCAGCATGATCCTCCTGATTCTGCGAATAGATCAAGATGTCGTCGATGAAAACAACGATGAATCTATCCAAATAAGGACAAAAGATTCTATTCATATAGTCCATGAAGATAGCAGGTGTATTAGTCACACCAAAAGGCATCACCAAATACTCGTAGTGTCCGTAACGAGTACGAAAAGTCATTTTGGGAATGTCCTCCACTTTTACTCAAATCTGGTGGTAGCCCAATCGCAAATCGATCTTGGAAAACACAGCCGCTCCTTTCAGTTGGTCCATTAGGTCATCTATCCTCGGCAATGGATACTTATTCTTGATGGTGACCTTATTCAATTGACGATAGTCCACGCACAATCTCGAAGTACCATCCTTCTTCTTAGCTAGTAACACTGGTGCTCCCCAAGGTGACACACTGGGTCTCACAAATTGCTTTTCCAAAAGCTCTTCCAATTGCTTCTTGAGCTCGGCTAGCTCTGCTGGCGCCATACGGTAGGGCGTTATGGAAATAGGGCCTACTCCAGGTACAAGGTCAATGGTAAATTCAATCTCCTGCTCCGGTGGTAAACCAGGTATGTCTTCGGGAAAAACTTCAAGAAATTCTCGAACTATAGAGATCACGTCCACATCTACCTCATTCTCGACTTTTAAAGAAGACAACAGCATGTATCCCCGAGCTCCTTCTTTCAAGAAAGCTTTTGCTTGGTTGGCCGTCACAAATCCAGAATTCTCATCTAAAGGAAAAAACTATGGTTTTTCTAGAACAATCTAATAGGATATAGTTAACAGATAACTAATCCATCCCTAAGATCACATCTAATTGAGATAAGGGCAAACATATCAAATCGACAGATTCGACCTTCAACAATCAATGGGCAATTTAAACAGACTTTGGCAGTGACAACGAGTTTAGCAGTTGGAGTTAAAATAATCAAATCAAATGGCAAAGAAGACACAGGTAAACTAAGTCTTTTCACATAGTCATATGAGATGAAAGAATGAGTTGCACCAGAATCATACATTACAATTAAAAGATTACCTTCAATGAGACCTTCCCCTTGTATAAGATCTTTGGATTCGAAGGCTTCGGCACCACTCAGGGTGTAAACTCGACCTCCAGCCTGTGGCTTGGTGGTTCTAGCAGCATTGACAGAAGGTTCTGCCTTGGCTTGATTACAGTCACGGGAAACATGCCCCAGTTTCCCGCACCTAAAGCAGATGATCCCCTTGATAGTACAGTCTCTGGTGTAGTGCTGCTTCTCGCACTTCATGCACCTCGACGTAGATGTCGCATTCTGACCTGTCCTTCCCGGGCTTCCACTAGGACTTCCACCCGATGATCTTTGTTGTTGATTTCTAGATGGTCTGGAATAGGGCTTCTTCTAGTAACGGCCAACACCACTGCTTCCTCCTCTTTGAGACAGAATTGGCCCAAAGTTCTTGTTTCTCGCCTCACGCGCCTAGTCCAAACTTTCCACTCGGCAGTATGTATCAAGCAATTCAAAAAATTGAGTAATCTTCAGGGTTATGATGGTTCTCTTCAAGTCATATCTCAGGCCTTCTTCAAACTTTTGGCACTTCCAAGCTTCATTGGGTTAGTGTTGGAAGTAAGTTGAGAATCTCGACAAGCTCTCGAACTTAGCAGCATACTCGCCCACGGTCATATTTCCTTGTCGCAGACTCAGGAATTCCATTTCCTTTGCGTGTCTAGCACTTTCAGGAAAATACTTGTTCAAGAATCTCTCTCTGAACACTTCCTAAGTAATCGCCTGATTCTCAGCTTGCAACAACCTTTGCTCTCATGTCCACCACTCCTCAGCGTCTCCAATCAACATAAACGCCACATAGGTCACCTTCTATTATTGGCACAATTCATGCCAGTAAATGTCTTTTCCAGCTCTTTGATCTAGAGAGTAACTTTCTTAGGATCAAACTCTCCCTTGAATTGTGGAGGGTTCATGCTACGAAATTCTGCCAAATTCTGAGCATCAGTTGTAGCCTCTAGTTGTTGTGCAGTCCTCGCCTGCTGTAGAGCCATTTGCTGATTCTGCTGTAGCATTGCTTCAGCCATTTTTTGTATTGCTTTTATCGCAATAGCTATGTCTCCTCTGCGAGCCATACTTTTTCTCAAATCAAACTACACAAAGCATAGAGAAAAGTCAGATGTATCCTTGTAGAATACCAAACACAGAGAGTTCACACAGCACAAACAAGACAGTCCCAAAATCACACGACCCAAAAGAAAATCTAAACCGGGAGCTCTGATACCAAGACAGTGTAACGCCCCTTTTTCTAAATACCCGCGAAGAAGGTATGTCGCATTATAGTAGAATAAAACATAAAGCGAAATAAACTAAATTTGAAATGCGAAAAATAGTAATTGTTTTCATGTTCATAAACCCGGTTCTTTACATGGTTATTTAATTTCCTTTGCAATTGTCACTATTTTTTTTGTTTAAATTATCATTATAAATTATTGTCATTACCAAGTAGAGTCAAAAAGACTTATTTAAAATCCATGACGTATAGAGATAATAATTAAAATGGTCGCAATAAACAAAGTTTTAACAAATTAAGATAAACCATGCACAACATACATACATATATATATATATATATATATATATATATATATATATATATATATATAAACAAGGCTATTTAGTTACATTCCAAAATGTACAAGAAGCAAAATATGTACCCACCCAAAGTTATACAAATATACCCTAGCATGTACAGCAAAACGTCAGGCTTCCCAAAAAGATAGACGGTTAGCCATCAGTAGCTACCAATAGTATCAGCTCCTAAGACTGACGAGAAGGAACTGTAGCTGGGTCCTCCTCGGGGTCCTCTTCATTTGAGGAAACATCCATCGGAGCGACAGAGTAATGGGCAAGAGCTCGAACAGTGGACAAAAAGGAGTCATTACGCGGGATGTAGTACATATCAACCCATATATCCCTAACGGGCATGTAAAACTCCAGCCAAACAAAAGCGTGAAAATCTATAACAGGGGCGTCATAATGACCCTATGCTAAGGACACCGTCAGTTCACCATGGTACATGCATCGGTCCGTCTGCACATTAATGTGCCAACAGTCAGGTCCTCTGTAAAAAACGATCCAAGTGTAGCCCAAAAATCCGCGGGGGTGCTACGTCATCCTCAATCACTTCAATCGTAGTCTGGCCAGAAGCTTGGAAACTCAGGAACTTCCTTGTCTTCCTCACGAACGTCTTCTCGAAAGTGTACAAGTAAACAAAAAATATAGAAATATAGAAAGAGGTGAGATACCCAACTTTCAGTACCATATTGGCAGTAAGAAAACAAAACAGCGCTAGATGCCCACATATAACACAGTTCATACATTTAATCACATCAATATTAAAATCAATAGTAAAGGCAGATCAATAATAATTAGGTGTAATAATTGCAATAACAGGCAATAACAGTAATATTTCCAGCAGACAACAGTTCAGAAAATCAGATAATTATTACAGTAATAATAACAATATGTTTGCAGTTATAAATGTTCATGCTCAATGAGTTATGTGACTGACAAATTCACAATGCAAAAAGGGTACCAAAATTCCTACTCCATGGAGCTAGACATAAGTAATGGCAGTATATCGTCAGCCTTAAAAATGTAGTGTGCTTTATCTCATAAAAATGTTTGCGCAATTGGCTTATACATGGCACCTCGACAGTTGATCGTGATATAGGACAGCGTCCCAGTCAAGATTGTCGGTGTGTCGCATTGGTCTATCCCATGGCCCCAGTGGAGTTACCACTGTCTATTGTGAGACACTCACACCCCAATGCCCCCAGGGTCAACAACATATGACCCTACGCTTAGTCTACTCGCACCTGCACAAGGGTGTTATTCAAACTTCTAGGCACACATAGCCTTTCTAACAATGTCTAATGGAAAACACATATGTATGATGACTCAATTTCAATCATGTATGTTCATCAATGATGCATTCATCATAAGCATATCATAATGGTGTATAACATATATACACACATACATATTCATTTCCCAACATCATCACATCATGATGATCTCAAGTACATAATTAACAAGTATTTAACCCACATAGGGGTTCATAACAACTTATAACCGATTCTCAATATCAATATGTAATCATACATAGCAAATCAATTTTCACAAGTATATGTCTTGGATTCACATTTTTAAAGTCTTAAACTTTAGTCAATTATGGAAATTGTAGGGTGAATTACCCTTCAAAACCATGGCCTTCTAAAAGTTATTGTCCACTTTAATTCTTCCACTTGATTAAGAGTTAAGCATGTCTCAAAATTCTTAAGTCTCCAAGGATTGATCAAGGCATCAATTACCCCTAATTTGGTCTCTAAAAATCGTGGCCCTCCATGGTCACTAAAATTCTAATTTCTTTCCATTTTATGCACTTGTTACTTGATACCTAATTACTTAGATTTTAATTTACACAAAACCAATCCAATCTCTCAATTTTCAAGGACAAAACCATGGCCTCTTCCTATAGTATTTAATCCTCAAAATTTTCCCATTCTTTAACTTCAATGTTAACATTCAACATTTAATTACATAAGCTTTATTATTTGTGTACAAAGACAATTTTCAAGCCAAAGTTTTCCACCAAAACTATGGCCTTCATGCTAGGGTAGGAACCTCCAAAATTTTCATTTAGCAACCCTAACATGATCAAGCACATTTAACACTCCTAATTTACACAAGATCACTATTCAATCCATAATCAAATTTAAGAACACATAGACAAGATAAAATCACAAAACAACATGAATGTACAAGGGTTCCCTCACCACCATTATTGGTAGAAGTGAGTAATCTCCCTCTTACCTAAGTAGAAATCACGAAAATGGTCTCCCCTAAGCCTCTTGAGAATTCAGTTTCAAGGCTCCACAAACCCTGGGATTTTCAACCATCAAGAATCAACCATTAGACATGAAAAAGAATGGATCCATGGTCATCAAAGAGACCAAGGAGCACAAAAATGAAGAGAAAAGGGAAGAAAGGTTAGAGCTTGACCTCAAAGTTAGAATCTTTACCTTGGAAGGCAATGGAGAAAAGGTTAGATTTTGGAGAAACTTTGTGAATGAAGGTTGTAGAGGAGATGAAGGTGAGTGTAGAAATGTGTTTAGTCAAGAGAAAAAGTGAAGAAAATGGTGGAGGAAGGGGGGTTGCAAACCGTAGCTATGGAGGGGTTTTAGAGAGAAGGAAGAGCAAAAGAAGGAGTTTAGAGAGATAAGTGAATTAGTAAGCAATGAGATATTTTGGAGTGTTTAGGTTAAGTGAATGAAGTCACATTTTCCCTCCTTTGGAAAATGAGGGGAGAAGAGGGGGAAAATTTTTAGCTTCCCATGCAAGCCAAGGACAAGGTAGTCTTTTGGGCAAAGCTTCTTGAATAAGCTTCTTAATTAGGGTACAAAATTTGAATTAAAGTAAGCTTGATTAGACATAAAGTAGATTGCATTAGGATAATGTGATAGGATTTTTATCACATGTTATTATCCAATGGACAATAGTTATAGTTGACAGAAGTCAGTATTAATTAATCTGACGGATGAAATTTACACAGTGTTTTATTATTTTATTTGTTAAAATTTCTCAAAAAACGTGAAACCTCATAAACCGTGTCCAGCTTTGGGTTTAGTAAGATCCTCCATCGAAGTTTCCACATATCAAGGTTCTCGGGAAAAATATTTCATTTTCCCTGCTCTACTCAGTTTGCACGTAAAATGAGGAATAATATTAAAATATTCTGCATTCTAAAAAAAATTCAAAATTTTTTTAGAAAATCACAAATATTATAAAATGAATATTTATAATAAAATAAATAAATTTTGGGGTGTTACATATCCCACATTTGCTTAGCTGTCTTACAATTTGAAACCTTAAAAAATTCATCATAACTCAAGGCAGAAGTTATAATATTCTTAGCTTTAGCATTATAACCTACTTTCTTTTTATCATCATCATCCCATTCACTTCTTAGTTTTTCTTTCTTGGTGCCATTTGCATCAAGAGTGTGAGGAATGTATGGACCATTCTCAATAGCATCTAATACATCAACGCCACTTGCCTCAAGGAATATTAACATCTGTTCTTTCCAATACATATAGGCAGTTCCATTGAAAGCAAGGGGTCTTGCCAAGGAAGCCCCTTCTCCTAAGATGTCATTTGAAGCCATCCTCTTAAGCTGTTAAGCTTTACACAAGAGTGAAAGCTCTATTACCACTTGTTGGTTGTGGCTTCTGAATACTCAAGAAGGGGGGTTGAATTGAGTATTAAAACTTTTCAAAACTTATTCCCCTTTTTGCAAAACTAATTCTTTTCTTTAATTAAGAAAATATTTTGTCAACTAACAAACCAAAATGTGTTTTTGCAAGATATATTGCAATCAAGAGTTGAAACTTAAAAAGAATTATTAATAGTAATGATAATTTCAGATATGAACAAGATTATAAACTAATCAAATCATGTAAACATCCCTAACATATTATTTAATTCATACAATCAACAATAAAGCAAATAAAGAGTTAAGGGATAGAGAAAACTACAAACCGAGTTTATCCTGGTTCAGCTACCTCTTCTGGTAACCTACATCCAGTCCCCACACCACTGTGAGTTTTATCCATTATTGAAAAATCAATATATAAGATTCTTTACACAAGCTTCAATTCTAGATTCCTTCTACCCAAATGACAGCTTTTCAAGTCAAAGCAATCTTGCAATTCTCACAAGAATTCCTTCTATTCTTGTACAACATCAAGAGTCCCTTCTACTCTTGACTTCATCAATGAGAGAACCTTCTCTCTTATCTCTCTTTTACAATATGAAAAGACTGATTCAGATTCGAAGAAATCAGATACAACAATTTGAAGTTTCTACAGAAAAGAATACTCTGTTTTCTTTCAATGAAAAGCTCTCACAGTATTTTGCCAATGTCCTTATATAGGTATATTTCAAAATAGATCTGTTGGACACACTTTACAAGTCGGTTAAGATCAAAACAAATTCATTTGAAAAATTCTGTTATCAGTCAATCGATTAGTACACAGATATATTAAACAAAATTTAACTTTTATAACATGTTTACATCGATTGCTTAATCGATTGTGTTCTTGGAAGTTCTTGATCTTGATTAATACACACATGAGTACATCGATGTTGTTCTTGAAACACATTCGTATTTTCAACCCAGAAGTTTATACATCGATTACCTAATCGATTGTATAACTATATCAAAAAGTTCTTGCTTTTGTTCTGGTTTATACATAGATGTATCAATTGATGTACAGATGCAAAATTGCATACTGATCAAGTAACTCTGGAATCAATTGATGTATACATAGATGTATAACACTTATACATGGATGTACACTGATATTTTCATTAAGTCCATAATCAATTGATGTATAAATAGATGTATAACATTTATACATAGATATACACTAAGGTTTTCATTAAAAAGTTAGTTAATTAACTGAAAGTACATTGATGTACACATAAATGTACAAACTTATTAATTAACCTTTTTCATTTTTAATCCATTTTTACTTTTGAAAACCATTTTTACTTATTTGTGAGAGCTTAATCAAAGAATTAAACAAAGTCTTTTCTTTATAGAAAGGTTCCTAATGATCTTCCTTGAATTCCTTCTTCATAATGCTCGTTCTTTAAGTTTGCCTTCATGATCCTTGAATTGAAATGCTTTGCTCCATGATTCTTTGCATCCACTGTTCTTGCTCCATTAAATCTTATTGAAAAAGTCAAGCTTGGCAAGTAGTTAGTGAATCAAAGTAAAAATCATGTTAATTTTAGTCATAAATGAAAACATATTAGGGTCATTTATCCACAACAGCCTAAAATAATATTAAAATAATCACAATCTCAAAAAAATCCACAAAAATTCTCAAAAATCCTAAAAATTATAAAACTCATATTTATGCAGAAAAAATGAAATTTGGGGTGTTACATTAGTAGTGTGTCGACCGCACGGACTCTTGTCCGTGGGACTACGCATCATCCTGATTTCCTATCTTCTGAGGAGCTAGAGGAGGATCCATCTGAGGATCAAAACTTCTAGTTTTATACTTGGGCTAGTTTATTTTCTGTCAGATGTTATGTATATGAGTCTTTTGAAACAAAACATATGTATAATTATGGTGTATATATATTAGTTTGTTCTATTTTATGTTCTGTTTATTTTATTTAGTGATGTTATAAATAAAAGAAAAAATTTTTATAACTCATTATTATTATTTAATAATTAATTTATAAATTAGGTAAGATTTTATTATAATTCGTCGTAAATGTAATGCCCTACGGAGGGTGTTACATTAGTTGGTATCAGAGCCCAAGTTAGAGTCTTTTGGGGTTTGTGGTTAGGTCTATTTTTCTTGTGTTGTGTGATTCTTTGTGATTTGTTTCCGAAAGGTTACATCTGACTTTTATTTTGTCTTGTTTGACTGATTAAAGAAAAAAATGTCTCATGGTAGAGGAACGCGTGCGAACATAAAGCATGATACTGATGCAATGACTGTAGCTGCTGAGGCCATGCAGTGTATGGCAAAAATAATTATGTAGCAAAATCAACGAGTAACCCAACAACACGAGGCGACTGCTGATGCCTAGAACTTATCTGAGTTTTGACGTAATAACTCACCATAGTTTAAGGGTGAGTTTGATCCAGAGAAGACAAGTCTTTGGATCCAAGAACTGGAAAAGATTTTTGAAGGAATAGGATATGCGAACGATCGAAAGGTGACATATGCAACATTTATACTAATGAGGGACGATGAAAACTAGTGGAGAGGAACTCAGAGATTACTACAAGCTGAGGGAAGAGAAATTACATGGGACGTGATTTGTTAAGTATTTCTAGAGAAATACTTCCCGGCTAGTGCACGACATGCCAAAGAGATGGAATTTCTTGATTTACGACAAGGTAACATGACTGTTGGTGAGTATGGCGCGAGATTTGAGAGCTTGTCAAAGTTCTCAAGGTATTTCCAAATGCATCCTGACGAGCAGTGGAAATGTCGTAAATTTGAAAAAGGATTGAGGGTTGAATTGAAAAGAGGGGTGCTGCCGATGAGAATGAATCAATTCCCAGCCTTGATGGATATGTGTCGTCGACTTGAAGAACTGGAGCCGTCACGGGATATGAGGAATCGCAACTTTGGACTGTCTAGGTTCTAGAGGGGAGGAAACAACAATAACTAGTTTCATCGAAAATTGTATTCGAGGCCACTAGGGAACCAACCCTAGCGACAATCTTTTAGGGGAAGTCCTACTGGTAACAAAGCTGGTCAAACTGGGGTGTTTAGGCAGAGGTGTTTTAAATGTAGGAAAAGTGGCCACATGTCAAGAGACTGCTTAATCAAGGGACTTATTTACTTTAAATGTGGAAAGCCTGGCCATGTCTCCAAGGAATGCAACCAGCTAAAAAGGGAGCCAACAATGAGTAACATTCGTGCTGCTCAGCCACAAGCTAGAAGGCGAGTATATACGATGAGCGGAGCTGAAGCCTCCCAGTCTAAGGATCTTATTCAGGGAGAAGGTGTCATAGCAGGTAATCTTTTAACTGTACTATATGATTCAGGTGCAACACATTTGTTTATTGCATATGACTATGTGGATCGGTTGAGATTGCCAATGTCTTCTTTGAGTTTTCAATTGACTGTTTCTACACTAACTGCAAAGCCTGTTGTTAAAGTATGCTTGAATTGCCCTATTACTGTAACACCCTAAATTTCCTAAATAGTTGACAGTAATTTTGACAGTTAACAGAATTCTACTGTTTAGTAATTTCTGTGTACTGTAAAATTATTTTGAGTATTCTATCAGTACATTTGATCGTTTTGTGTGATTTACTCCGTATCAGGAAAATAATAATTTTCGGGCCGGGGAAAATTTTTCGTAAAATTTAATTATTACTGTTAAGTTTTAATTATTTTACGTAATTTGATTTGATATTTGTGCATTTTCTAATTTTTGTGATTTTGTGGATGATTATGAAATTTTTATATTACTCTGTTTATTTTAGCATTACCCGTGGGCCATCTATGGGCCCAGGGAGGTCATATGTGGGCCCCACATGAATCTAGAAAAGTGAAAGTTTTTCTGTAACCAAAAAAATTTGTACTGTTTAGACGGAGACGGGGGATCTTACTAAACCTGAATTCGTAAACATTTTTTAAAATTTTCTTTTACTGTGTTTTGTACTGTATTTAATTATCGGGTGATAAAAATACAGTAAAAATATTATTCGAAGCGTAATAGCAGATAAAAAAAAATAAAGATTGTACTGCAAAGTCAACATTAGTGGTTATGATGACGTTTTGACGGACCAATAGGAAGCAAGCTTAATGTTGAAGCCTTTGATATCAACCGTCGATTTAATCAACGGTGTATAATTGGTCATATAAAATGGCTAGGACCATTTATAATCGTTGGATTCAGCTTTAAATCAAGGGTGGAGATTTGATCTTATAAAGTGGCTAGGACCATTTGTGACCGTTGGATTTGGATTTAATCAACGGTGGAGATGGATCATTTATGACCATTGGATGTGGATTTAATCAATGGTGGAGATTTAGTCTTCTAAAATGGCTATAACTAATTATGACCCTTGGATTTAAAGTATGAAGGAGTAATCTTGACCCTTCATTTTGGAGATGCATCTAACGGCTAGGAATTCAAGAAGGAAAGATCTAATGGCCTAGATTAAGTCTTCTAATCAAAAGTCTACCTTAATCTTAACCATTGATCTAATCAATAGCTTAAATTGCCCTAAATGGTGGCTAGAAAAGATGACAACTTTATGAATGCATAATGGAAGGAGGGGGGACAGTTTTTGTGTTGTTCTGAAGCTAAAGGAAAAGTTTGAATATCATTATTAGTTGTTTTAGTCAATATGGATCATTATTGATCATTTTGCACTCTTAAGAGAATGCATGGAGGGGGGGACGATTTTTGGTGGCTTAAGACCATAGAAAAATGTTTCATGACCATTATTGCCATTCTTGATCATTATTGATCATTTCCAAAAACCTAAAGCTCTTAGAAAATTTTTTCTCCTTCTCTTTCAAGCTAGCTCACGGCCAAGCACCCTAAGAATACCCTCCATCACTCAAAAATTTTATCCAACCTAGTTTCTTGAATCTTTACCTTATTCTAAGAACATCTCTAGTTATGAGTTTTCACAAAATCATTCATCTTGAGCTTCAAATCCAAGCTTCAAGTTTCTATCAAAAAGGGTAAAGTTCATATTTCTTCACCCAATCTTTTAGTTTTGATTTGCTAAGTCATGCTTGAACCATGTTTTACCTATTTCTACACTTGTTATTGATTTTAACATTTGTTTATGATTTTTAGGGATTTTTCCATGGAGCTCCACGAAATTGGTAGGAAGGAAAACCAAGTGTTTTCACTTCATTCTTTATCTTAACCAAGTTTAAGAAGCTTTCTTTCACAAAAATCAAAAACTCCAACCTTGTTCTTCAAGAGGAACCATTCGGCCATCCACTCAAAATCACCATCCAATCTCTTTTAATTTCATCCAACCATAGATCTTAAATCTACATGATATTCTAAGCAACTTTCATGTTGGAGACTTCCTCTAAATCATTCATCTTCAACCTTGTTCTTCAAGTTAAAGATTGAAGTTTTATTGGTGAAGTTTGTTAATCTTCACTTTTCTTTTAATTTTCAAGGTTCTAACCATGATGCACGTTCATGGTTTTCTTATTCAAGCTTTATATGCTAATAAACTTGTGTTTTGTTTTGTATTTGAGAAGCCCTTGGTGGTGAAGGACTTGGAAAAAGAAGCAAAACAAGGAGCTTTTGAGGATCTTCAAGAGGTAAGAGGGAGATCCATCGCACCAACTAAGTATGGTGGTGAGAGATGGTCTTATATTTGATGGATGGTGAATCCATGTGAGGATTCATATCTATGGTCATGTAAATTATTTGTGTATGTTTATGTGCTTTGATTATTTGCCTATGCTTGGTATGATTTGCATGATCTATTGCTTTGATTATGACATGCTTGTGATATATATATTGATTATATATGTTGTATACCATAAAAATTGTTGGAAAGAAAAATAATTTTTGGTTCCAAAGACCATGAGGATTTCTGCCTCAACACCTCAAAATAGGTGTTCACAAATTAATATTTTCATGAATGATAAAATTGGATGATTAGAAAAGCAAGGAAAATAAACAAAGGGTTTATTTTTCAAGAAGTAGTGTTCACGATTTTGAGAAGAATTTTTATTAATTTATTTTGTGTAAAAACAAGAATGGAATTTAATGGAACTCAAGGACATTTTTGAATAAAGCAATGAGTTTATGATTTTAAGGATTTACAAAGAAAGTGAAAAATGAAAAATGAACAAATGATTTGATTTCAAAGACCAAGTGCTCACAGTTTTTGTGAAGGATTTTTAATGGTTTTGTTTGTGTAAAACTATATTGACTTAGAAGGAAAAATATTTGATGGTTTAAATGACCAAGTACCACGGTTTTGAAGGCTTATGAATGCCTTGATTTTATGAAACAAAGTAATTTTCAAAGTGGAAATATAATTTGGTTTAGTACAAGGAATTTGGAAAGGGAATTAGAGTATTTTATCACTTGAGAAATGGAATTTTCGTATGTGAATGGAAAAGAGAGGTTGAAAGTGTTTGAACCTCAATTTATTTTGAAGAGAATTGATTTTAGAATTGATTTGAGAAAAATAGAGAATATAATAGTGATTTCATATTTTCTATTCTATAACTCTACCTTTGGGTTTTGAAGTGTGATGAGGAATTTTAAAGATTTGAAAACATTGATTTACATCAATGGAAATGGTGAAATTGTGGAATTTATTGTGAAAAGGATTTTTTGGAGTAAGAAAATGTCATATTGAAAAGGATTTTGTGAAAAGTCATATTATTTTCGAGAAGAGGATTTCTTAAAGGAGAAATGTGAAAAATGATGTTGGAAATGATATTGATTTGTTTGAAAGTCCAAAATAATGTTTGGAATATTGAGGAATATTTTACGTGATTGTAAAATGATGAAAAATGATTTATGTAACTTAAAAACGTGATTTTTAAGCTACGTGATTTGAAAAATGTTAAAATATTTCTACGCGATTTGGAAAGCGTTCAAATATTTCGAAAATGATGGAAAATGGTTTACGCGACTTAAAAGAATGATTTTTAAGTTACGCGATTGTGAAAATAGTGGAAAATCGCTACGTGATTTGAGAAACGTGTAAATATTTTTACGTGATTGAGAAAACATTGAAAAATCAATATGTGATTTGAAAATACAACAGAAGTGTTGCGGAATTGTGAAAACGTAACAGAAATGTTGCGCGATTGTGAAAACACGACGAAAGTGTTTTGTGACTATGAAAACGCGATAATATGATTTTCGCTATTAAATATATAGTAAAATTACTGTTGAACCAGTGGATGAACACTGTATGAACAAATGATAAATTTTGCCTGTGATTGGCATTAGTGCATTTTATATGCATGAACTGGTGTATAAACATTGTATATGAATTTTGCCTATGATTGGCATTGGTGCATTGAACATGCATTGGAAAGGTCCGAGGGACTGTATGAGGCTATTTGCCTAGGAGAGACGTACATCTCTTGAGTGGGTACGATATGCGTAGTGTAAGTCACTTGTTGACCTTAGGGGCATCGGGGTGCGGGTTGCTTACATGGGTGGTTAGTAGCTCTTCTTCCCGTAAGTTAGACCGATGCAACGCACTGATGATCCTGACCGAGACACTATTCTAAATCGAGATCTCGTAAAGACTGTCGTGTATATGCTAGATGTGCAAATACAAATGAGAATTATAGCACGTGGTTTGAGGCATTTTGGTACTGATAGATCTTTCGGATCAACTTCTCCGAACTGAGTATTAGCTCCATGGAGTAAGAAATTAAGTGTATGTGCGCATGCATGAATCTAAGCATTTATATCTGTATGATATATTAATTGAGGAATATTGGCTATGACAATTGTTTTGAATACTTGGATGATGATGATGATAATTAGATAATGTTAAGGGCATTATCGTAATTATTGTTTATGATAATTGAACTGATAAATGATTGGATGATGATAATTGATTAATGTTGATGGCATGATTGTAATTATGGTATGATGTATCTGTATAATATGTTGTTGTGTTATCTCTATGCTACCATGTTGGTATTGGCGTAGGTGATCTCACCTCTTTGTTATATTGTTTGGTTGGGCTTGTGTTGTAAAAATTATATAATAGATGGAACGAGTTTCTTAGACTTGATTGGGAGCAACTATTCTGCGTTCGGAGGCAACATCAGAGAATGACCATTCCAGATTTCGATAGCGTGCAGTTTTGACAAGGAACAAATGTCTGATGCATTAAGATGGATATAAGAAGGAATAAGTATGTTAAGTTTTCTCGTTAGTGTTGTACCGTGCTATTAAGTAGGACCCGTCATAGGGTTTGCTACTGTTAAAAAGCGAGAGTTTTCTGTTAGTTTTATATTTCTCTTTAAATTGTTAAATATTAATTGATGTCAATATTGTATATTAATCCATTTAAATATATTTTTAGTAATACTTATGGATTTCAATAAGTTTATGTTTCCGTAAGAAGAAATTTTTAAAACCAACTTTTTATAATTCAAACCTTTTATGAACTGATTTTCAAATTATAAGTTGGTAGTCAGAAATGTGATGCCCTATAGGGGGTGTTACAATTACCATTAATGATCAAGTCTTTTCTGTTAATATAATTTGTTTACCTTATGTTGAAATAAATATAATCTTAGGAATAGATTGGTTATCTTCTTACCATATTCTACTAGACTGTTCCAATAAGACCTTAGTTTTTCCTAGGGATGGGAATTCTGGATTTTTAATTGTCACTAATGTCAAATCATTATTGAGGGATGGAGCCCAGGGATACATGCTGCTGTCTTCTTTAGAAGTCAAGAGTGAGAAAGACGTGAACGCTATTTCTGTCATTAACGATTTTCCTGAAGTTTTTCTCGATGATGTACCCAGTTTACCACCAGAAAGAGAGATAGAGTTTTCTATTGATCTTGTACCAGGAGCTGGTCCTATCTCAATTGCACCATATCGGATGTCGCCATCGAAATTAGTAGAGTTGAAGAAGCAATTGAAGGAACTGTTAGAAAAATAGTTTACACGACCAAGTGTTTCACCATGGGGAGCCCCAGTACTATTAGTCAAAAAGAAGGATGGAACTTCCCATCTTTGTGTGGACTACCGCCAACTGAACAAGGTCACGATAAAGAATAAGTACCCACTTACAAGGATTGACGATTTGATGGACCAACTGAAAGGAGTAGCTATTTTCTCTAAGATAGATTTGCAATCAGGTTATCATCAAATTCGTGTCAAGGTAGAAGATATACCTAAGACAGCTTTTCGAACTCGTTATAGGTATTATGAGTATCAAGTAATGTCGTTCGGGGTGACGAATGCTCCTACTATATTCATAGATTGCATGAATAAGATCTTTCGTCCATACCTAGATAGATTTGTCGTTATCTTTATCGACGACATTCTGATCTATTCTCAAGATCTGGAAGAGCATGCTGAACATCTCAGCATAGTTTTCTAGATTTTAAAAGAAAAGAAGTTGAATGCAAAGTTGATGAAATGTGAATTTTCGTTGGAAGAAGTTCAGTTTTTGGGTCATGTGATTTCCAAGGAAGGTATTGCGGTGGACCTATCAAAAGTGGAGACCATTCTGCAATGGGAAAGGCCAAAGACAGTGATAGAGATCCAAAGTTTTGTTGGATTAGTCGGATATTATCGAAGGTTCATTGAAGGTTTATCTAAGATAGCAGGAGCTCTTACATAACTCACAAGGAAGAGTCAAGCTTTTGTTTGGATAGAATAATTCGAAGAAAGTTTCCAAGAGCTGAAGAAGAGATTGATGACTGCACCAGTGTTGATTTTACCAGATCCAAGCAAGTCTTTTGAAATGTACTACGACACTTCTTACCAGGAATTAGGATGTGTGCTGATGCAGAATAGAAATGTGGTAGCTTATGCTTCAAGGCAACTAAAGGTACATGAAAGGAACTACCCGACGCACAATTTGGAACTAGCCGTAGTGGTTTTTGCATTAAAGATATGAAGACATTTCCTTTATGGGGCCACATTCAATGTCTTCAGTGATCACAAGAGTTTGAGATACTTGTTCGATTAGAAGGAATTGAACATGAGGCAGAGATGGTGGCTAGAGTTTTTGAAGGATTATGATTTTCAACTTCAATACCATCCAGGAAAGGCGAATGTCATGGCGGATGCCTTAAGTAGGAAGGTGATCAGTGTCTCTACTATCATGATAAAGGAAGAAGAGCTGATAAAGCAATTTAGAGATATATGGCTGTCTGTGGAATTAGCACCACGAAGGATTCATCTAAATAGAGTTACTATTTTAAATGACCAATTGGAAGAAATCCAAGAAAAACAGGAAGATGATCTGTTTTTGAAAAATGAGAAAGAATTCTTGAAGCAAGGTCATAAGGCAACAGTTGAGGAAGGATCTGATGGGGTCTTAAGGTTCAAAGGAAGGATTTGTATACCTAATGATCCCAATCTTAGGCAAGCAATTCTTGATGAAGCTCATACTAATAGGTTGAGTATACATTTGGGGATGACTAAGATGTATCAAAATCTAAAGCGGATGTTTTGATGGCTAGGGATGAAGAGAGATGTTGCAGAGCATGTGTCATCTTGTCTTGTTTGTCAAAAGGCAAAGGTTGAACATCAAAGACCCACCAGTATGTTACAACCCTTAACTATTCCAGAATAGAAATGGGATAGTATCGTAATGGATTTTGTTACCAGATTGCCAAAGACTAGGAAAGGTCATGATTCTATATAGGTTATAGTGGATAGGCTTACGAAGTCAGCGCACTTCTTGCCGATCAATATCAGATATTCAATGGAACAATTGACCCAGATGCACATTAGTGAAATTATTAGACTTCACGGTGTACCCTCTAGTATCATTTCTGATAGAGATCCAAGGTTTACGTCGAGGTTTTGGCAAAGCTTACAAGAAGCCATGGGAATTAAACTATGTCTGAGTTCTGCTTACCATCCAAAGACCGATGGTCAAACTGAGAGGACTATCCAGTCGTTAGAGGATCTACTAAGAGCTTGTGTATTAGAACATAAAGGGAGTTGGGATAAATTCTTATCTTTGATAGAATTCACCTACAATAATAGTTTTCACTCAAGTATAGAGATGGCACCCTATAAAGCACTGTATGGGCGGCAATACTAAACATCTTTGTGTTGGTATCAGGATGGAGAAAGTATGACTATAGGACCTAATCTGGTGCAACAAACCACGGAAAAGGTAAAGATGATTCAGGAGAAAATGAGGACGACTCAGAGTCAACAGAAAAGCAATGCCGACAAGCGAAGGAGACCTCTTGAATTTGAGGAAGGTGAGCATGTGTTATTGCGAGTGACACCTACGATTGGTGTCGGAAGGGTTATCAAATCCAGAAAACTCACTCTTAAATTTATTGGGCTTTATCAAATTATTCGTCGGATAGGTCCAGTAGCCTACCAAATAGCTTTATCACCCTTTCTTTCCAATCTCCATAATGTATTCCATGTGTCTCAGTTTATAAAATCTATTCCCGATCCAACTCATGTCATTTTGCCCGATGAAGTACAATTGAAAGAAAATTTGACTTATGAGATGCTTCCTGTTAAGATTGAGGATAGGAGAGTGAAACAGCTTTGAGGGAAGGAAATTGTATTGGTGAAGGTAATCTAGAATGAGGTAACAGGAGATGCTACTTGGGAATTAGAAGATAAAATGAAGGAGTAATACCCACAACTTTTCTAAGGTACGATAAATTTCGGGGACATAATTTCTTTTAGTAAGAGAGAGTTATAACACCCTAAAATTTGCTAATTTACAGTAGTGTCTGAATTGTACTATTTTGTGATTTTTGTGTGCTATAAATTTATTTTGACTGTTCTGTGACTGTTTTTGATCTTTATGTGTGATTTATTCCGAGTCAAGAAAATAATAATTTTCGGACTAGGGAAAATCTTTATCTGATTATTTGGAGGTGAGGATCTTACTAAACCCAATTCTGAGTGATACGTGTACCGATATTTTAATTTTTAAAATTTATCTATGAAATAAAAATATTTATATTTTAATATTATTTTATTATCTATTGGACAATACCTACTAACTTAAAAGTAATAGCTTCTGACCAGTGGACAATAGACCCAGAAAAGTCTTTGTGACTTACAATTCGATGAACCAATAGGAATTGGTCAATGATAATGGCTTGAATTTCCTAAGCCAATGGAATGTAGTCAATATTAGTGGTTGGACTAGTTAGTCTAGAAACTAAATAACCTAACTAAGTTAGCCTAAAGCCTAAGTAGTAACTAAATGGAACAAACCTAGTTTGCTACTCATTAGAGCCTTAGTTACAAGAATGTTCTAGCATATTCAAGAATGGTTGAGTCACACCTAAAAGAACTAGATGGTTAGTAATGCAACTAGGTAATCTAACTAGATTAACTTAAACCTAACTAGGAAACCAATTGAACTAAAACTTGATTTGTTTCTCCTTGATGTTACACGACTAAGACCATCTTCAAGAAGGTTTAAGGTTTAATTTTTCAAGCCTATCTATTGTAGTAGCTATCCTTACCTCCTAAAATATCTATGTAGTAAAATACCAAACAAAAATCTTACCATTCTCTCCTTGCACCTACACGGCTAACACTTAAGAAAATAGGATAACCACTTCATTTTATTTCTATCTTCATCTTCATCCTACTCTATTCTCTCTCTTCCAAGAACACAAAAACTCCATTCTTCCTCCTTGTGAAGCTTTTGGCCACCACACCTAAACCCTACCTCCCATCTTCTATAATTTCATCCAACACCACTTCTTAAGCCTAAACACCATTCTAAACACTTTTCATGTTATAATTTTCTTCTAAATCATCCATCTAGTGCTTGGAAATCAAGCTTGAAGTTTCTAATCTACAAGGTAAAATCCTTGTTTCTTGTTTCCAAGTTGATTCTTGAGTTTCTAAGCCATGATTGATCCATGGTTTTTCTTTTTCAAAGCTTAGTTTATGATTTTGTAATTTGTTTAAGCTTGTTAGGATTTACTTTGGAAGATCACGAAATCCCTAGGAAATCATCCAAGAAGAGTTTTGTCTTCCTTAAGGTAAGAGGGAGATTTAATCTCATTAACTATGTGTTGGTGGTGAGAAAATGGAATTGTTTGTGGTGAAGAGTCCTTAAGGATTCATTCACATGATTGTTTAAAGCTTTTCTTGTTTGTGATTATTTTTTATGAGCATGATTTATAGCTTTGATTTTATGTTAGAATATGTGTTTATGAAAGCATGATAATTATTGTGTATAGTAGGATGTAAATAATATGTTGAGAAATTGCATGAGGGTTCCAAAGAACCCAAGGGGGGCTCATGGCCTCAACCACTCCAAGAGGACAAAATGTTCTAAAATATTTTCCTAATCATGGATTAATTAATTTAATGATGAGAAAATTGGATTAAGGATTTTTATAAGGGATTAGATGATGGAAAACAATTAAATATGATTTATGGAACATATAATGATTTTCGGCCAACATGCCTACTTATGATATTTTTTATCCAAAATTATTTCCTAAAGTGTGGACTTATGTAATTAATTTAATGAGAACCGAATTAAATGGATTTGTGGAGAATAAAGAAAAGTAAATTAATTTTAGAGATTAATTAGTGAAATTAAGCAATGATATGAAATAAAATAAATACTTGAAAAGTACTAACGTATGACTCACCCTTTGGGTTTTGAACCGCGTTAACAAGTTTTGAGATGTAATATTTGGTTAAATCCAAGAAGGGTAATTTTTTATGGAAATAGTAGAAAATATTACTTAGAGAATTTTTAATAAAGAAATACTGTAAATAAGGTTAAAATAATTATATAATAAAGAAAGTTTCAAAATTTAATTTAGAAAGCAAATAAATATTTTACGCAATTGAAAAATATTAGAAAAACCTTACGTGTATTTAAAATAATGATTTTTAAACTACGCGATTGAGAAAATGATTTAAAAATGCTACGCGATTGTAAAAATGTTGAAAAATATTTACTCGATTTAAAAACATTGGAAAAATGTTACGCGATTGGAAAAACATAATAAAATACTTTCGTGAATTAAAATACAGTAAGTTTACTATGGGGCTAATGTACTGGACCCGGAATTGTTGGAATATGATTTTTGGCCCGTAGAGGCTGTATGTGCATTAATCATGCGTTGTTAAGTCCGGTGGACTTTATAAAGGCCAGTGGCCTAGGAGTTGAATAACACCTTAGTGTGGGTGCGATATGCATAGTGTAGGTCACTTGTTGACCTTGGGGACGTCGGGGTGCAGCTTTTCCACAATGGACAGTGGTAGCCCCACTGTACTATGGGATAGACCGATGCAACATACCGACGATCTGGACAGAGACACTATCCATAATCACGATCTGGTGTAGACTGTCTGGTATAATGCCTGATGTGTACGATGGTTAGACTGTATAGCACTTGGCTGAGGCAGCCGTGGTATAGACATGTTCTTCTATATCATTCTCTCCGACATTTGTGTATAACTCCATGGAGTAGGAACAAGTCTGTGTACATATGCATATTTGGTTTGCATCATGATGTGATAATTATATTAATATGAGATATTATGTATTATGTGATGACATGATTTGATGTATTAAATGCCATATCTGTATGTACTGTCGTTTTCTATACTACCATGCTAGTAATGATGTAGATTGTCTCACCTCTGTGCATACATTCTGTGTTATTATTATGTTTTGTAAAGATTTTGGGGAAGGAGAAGAGGAGCAACCTCTGGGTTGTCAGTGTGAGGAGGAACAACATCCTTGTGATGAGTGCGAAGAGGGCGAGCCTCTAGATCATCCATATTGCTTGGGTTGATTTGACGTGACATGGCGCTACCGGGTTTTTTGGGATTCATGAGGCTGGAGTTCCATGGAGGCTCCGAAGCCTGGCGTCTTCATGTGGATAGGGAGACTGTGGTTTACGTGGGATGATTGATGGTGTCCCTCAATAAGGAATACAATAGAGTTCCTATGTTCTCTACTATTGTTTATGTACACTTAGAGTTACCTTTATCTATTAGGCGTTATTGGAGTAGTCGTTTCCATGCCCCTAGCAAGCTTAGTAGTGTGTCGACTGCACGGACTACTGTCCGTGGGACTACGCATCATCCCAGTTTCCTATCTTCTGAGGAGCCAGAGGAAGATCCATTCGAGAATCAAAACTTCTAGTTTATTTTCTGTCAGATGTTATGTATATGAGTCTTTTGAAACAAAACATATGTATAATTATGATGTGTATGTATTAGTTTGTTCTATTTCATGTTTTGTTTATTTTATTTAGTGATGTTATAAACAAAAGAAAAAAAATTTGCAACTCGTATTATTATTATTTAATAATTAATTTATAACTTGGGTAAGATTTTATTATAATTCGTCATAAATGTAATGCCCTATGGATAGAGCTGTCAAAAAAGCCCAGCCCACCCCATCAAGCCCTAACCCACGTGGGCTAGGGCCAAAAAGCCCATAGGGCCAAAAAGCCCACAAGACAAAAAAGCCCACAGGGCCAAAAGCCCATAGGACTAAGTGGGGCTAGGGTTGGCCCATGGGCTAACCCACTAATTAAAAAAAATTGACCCTCCTATTTAATGGGTTGGCCCTAGCCCACCCAATGGGCCAACCCTATGAAAAAACAAAATTGTAAATTATATATATTTGTAACTCAATATCAGGTAGTCATTCAAACTAAAGTACTCCATTTCATAAATTAGAATGAAACAGTTCAAGACTTTTTCTTCTTTAACCATACACTTTCAATTCAATATTACCTGCATCATAACTATAGTATTAATAAATTTTAATAAATAAAATAACACGACCAACATACTCAACTAAGAATTTATCAATGTGATTAGAGGAGAATGCGTGCAAGTCATAATTAACCTGCCCAAGTCATAAAAAAAGCTTGAAGGCTTTGAAAATCAGTTAGAACTTTTGATGGTTGTTAATGTTAATTACATTTCATCACAGAATTGGTCTTAGAAAGTGAGATTAAAGATCTTTGGCTAGTGAAATTACTAGCTTCAACGTATTTTTGGGTGAGATTCTAATTCATTCGAATATGAATTTTTATTCTTCTTGAAACAACCACCCACCATGTCTTTATTCTCCATAAATTATGAAGAAAGAACAATAAAACAAAGCAAAATCAAGTAACAAGTATATGCTGCATCTCATAAGCCTAGGTAACAAGCCATGCTTTCTTGAATAAAAACACTATCTAGATGCCATTCTCATCCATGGAGCTATATCATTGACCTTGGAGCCTTTTTGATGACTACACTATTGCCACATGAAATGGTCATGGAGATCCTTGATCATCACCAAGAGATTGCACTAGACACTTCAACTCTACAAAAACATCTCCTTAATAAATTTATTTGATCACTCCTCACAAAAGAAGTTTTAAGAAATTATTAAGTAATGCAAAAGTCATGCATTCTTGCAGAAGAATGAAACTTATATGGCCAAGAATATCGTGAGGATATCTGAATTGATTCTGAGCTTGCTCAAGCTCTACTAGACATTTATAGACCCAAGTATACTAAACTGAACAAATCTTGGCATAATAGTGAAAACTGCTTCAACTATTTGTGATTATTTTAAACCGAATTAAACCTAATAGTACACTTCTTCCATGAACATATAAAATTTGCAAACCTGTACCACTTCTGAACTAAGAAATGAAACATCAACACTAAAGATTAAAAATTTACAAGAGAAAACTAATCAGGCATAGCATACACACCAAAATTTTCACAAGAGCAAGAACATAAACTGAAGTTAAAAAAAAAAACCCCTAATCATGAATCGAATGTGGGACAAAATCGAGAGAGTGCACCAAAGAAAAGGAGAAAAAAAGGGGGGGGGCGAAATTGGGTGAAATGATGTGAGTACCCGACATTGGAGGGATGTGGGGGCCAGTGAAGGTAGAAGGAGGGACAGTGAAGGTGGCATCAGAGACGGGAATATCGTCGATCAAGCCATAATCGAAAAACCAATTAGTGTTTTCCGGGGAAACCATTGCTTGCGCGGTGGAATTTTCCCAGCGAAGGGGGGAATCTTTTTTTTATTTGATTTTCCTGAGAAACAAACAGGGTGAGGGAGGGGTACTTGGAATTTTGGGTGCACGTTTGAGGGTTGAGAGAAAAAGAGGGGTTTGGTTTTCTTTTTCTTCGAAAAGGTGAATCTATGGAGCATGGGGCTGACCCATCATACAACCCTACCCTAACCCACTTACAGGTGGGGCTTTGTGGGTTAAGGGCTAAAAAGCCCTACTAGTTAATGGGCTAACTAAATTAAAGGCCCCATGCAGGATTTAGTGGACTGTCCCCTGGGCTTCAGCCCAAATTGACAGCTCTACCTACGGAGAGTGTTACAATAGTGTATGTAATATTTAGTTGTGCAAATGATTTTTATAAAGAATAATAATTGAACCTTGTTGAGTCGGAAACCAACCGCTCTTTTGCTAACTGCAAGTGCACGGGTTGTTCAAGTAATAAAATTGATAAGTAAGATCGTCTCCACAGGGACCATGGTAACTTCCAAAGCTAAATATTAATTTACCACTTAATTAATTCTATTCAAGCAAACGTAAATTGAAAAAAAGAATTGATAAATAAATTACAATACATAAAGAAAGATAAAGATAGGCTGAGAACATAGAGAATCATTTTTCACCTCCTATTTCAACTGAAAACATGCAATCCTTTCGAGTAAACAAACGATTAGATTAGGTTAGCCTAAGAAACTAATTTAGTTAAAAGCCTATGTCTACTACGATTAACCCTATGCTATTTACCTAGTTCACTATGCGTCCATGAGAACCAAAGCAAATAACAAGCATTAAGATCAATTCTCAACTAAGACTATACACAGCTAATAGGTATATGTCTATCCTATTAACAAATCAACCCACTCCACCATTGGAACGAAGTCAAACCTGCATTTACCATACAAATGATCTAAAACCTAAAGTCCTATGCCTAGGCTCAATTGATTTCAACAAATCACCCACAAGTTGATCAAACAAATAAGAGTATTGAGCATAATATGGTAGAACAAAACCTAAATCTTTCATATAAACTCAAAAGGGTACAAATCAATCAATATTCAAAGAAAGATTCAAAGAAAGCTCTAAACACAACTAGCTACACATTGAATACGAAAATACAATACAAAAATCTGTATTCAAGATAAATGGGAGAGAGAAAGAAGAAGAAACAGAAGAAAAAGCCCCAATGGGTTGAGCCTTAAAGCTTGGATCTTGGTTCCTTCAACCCTCTTTCAACCTCACAATGCCTTCCTAGCTGCTGATTCTCCAATGGGCAAAAGCCCACAAAATATAATATGAGAGACGGAAGAGATAGAAAGGGAAGAAAAAAATAGAAAACTTAGCAGAACTGAGAGAGAGAGCACCAAAATCTATGTTCCATGTATTTATAGATGCACAGATTTTGCGCATCACGCCGCGACGTTACTTGCGGCGCACAAAACTTAGGGCACCAGCGCCACGACATTCACTTCCTTTCACCACGGCGTGAAAGCCTCGGGTTGACAGGGTGCACTGGCAGAGAGCAAGACGTCGCGACGTGCGGTTCCTTGCACTGCAGCG
The DNA here is from genome assembly GCA_029884605.1 of Ormosia emarginata. Classification (NCBI taxonomy): domain Eukaryota; kingdom Viridiplantae; phylum Streptophyta; class Magnoliopsida; order Fabales; family Fabaceae; genus Ormosia; species Ormosia emarginata. The sequence continues at coordinate 7,160,278 of JAQQTP010000063.1, read as the reverse complement.
TGATGTAATGGAGCTTGCCTTATGATTTCTCTTTCAATGCAAGGCCTTAGCATTCATCAATTTAGCTCCTTTGGGACCATCTTGCAATTGAGAAATCAACCAGTCAAATACAAATATAATCAGACTCAATCCAATCAAAGATTAGGAAGGATTTAAACAAGATTGATAAGGAAGACCTCAATATAGATTTTACATGAAAATGAGGCTAAAACCTTCCAACACTGCATCACAACAAGGACAAAGCCATTAATAATGCATAGAGATAGGGCACAAATAACTACATTTTATGGAGTTAACAAACTTCCATTTTGGGAAGAGAGGGAGGATCAGTTTTGGCATTTTGCCACCTCTCTAACTTATTTACATATGTATATAATGGATGTTAAACAAAGAATATGGTTTTCCCCGAAACAACTGGAAATATTATGATGACGTGTTTGTATAAAACTACTGAGAATTCTTCGAATTCTCACTCTCGCACCTTTTGTATTTTCATATTATTTCAAGTACACTTGAGGTATTAGTATGCATAAGAGAAGATCAAAGTCAGAAAGAAGAAGTTAGTAGTAGAATCTAGAAAAGTATTGTATAAAATTTGTATAGGTATTGCCAGGGAGGCACATTATGTATTATTTGTATTAGAAATTTTGTATTTGTATAATGTAAAACCTATAACAGGCTCATATTTTCATATACATTATAGTTGTTTTTCTCCATTTTTTTTTTGGGTATCAAAGTGTCATACTTAATCCTAGTTTCTAATGCATGATTCTGGACATGTTATTAGTACTAGTATTAGGGTGTTACAAGAGACCACTTATTACTTTCATTTGTTTTCCTTCTCAAGTCTTTTTTGTTGCCTAGGATCTATGGTTTGAATGTATCCTACCAACACCTTCTTGTGTCTAACCATTTTTTTGTGGTGGGGACTTGGGTTGGGTATCACATCCATCTTAGCAGTGGTCCCTGGGTTACTTCTTAGTAATTCAGCCAAGTAATCTCATATCTTGCTATATTGCTCCTTCTCAAAGCCTTCCACTAATTCTCTACCATTCTTAAGTGATTTATAGATCTTTTTGTCATTCAGGTGGACACCAAGTTCATCCTTCATGTTGTCAAATGCTTCAACATGCCTCATATGTGGATGAATCTTAAGCCTATGTTGTAATTTCTTAATAATCGAATCTATATCAACATACTTATTCTTGAAACCCTTGCAACATGATTGTTCAAACTTGTATGTCATGATTTGGATGCTTTTAAAAGCATTGTTCCACCCATAATAAATCATCCACTCACAACCTTCACTAAGGCACTTGGCCCTAACCCTCACTTGGTCATTCTTCACCTGTGAACACCCTATTTTGCCCGAGCCCTTGTTGGTGTATGCCCTAGAGGCCAGTACATTTTGTCTGTATTTACATACATTGTATTATACTATTTTTTAATATATGAGGCATTTCATTTATTGTGTTCTTTTTTATAAACATAATAAAGTCCTTAGAATAGTAAGTTTGATACCATAGGATATCAAATAGATGACTTGATTGTGAGATCCTATTAGATAAAACACTATTCTTAAATGTCACTAGTCAAGTATTATTGTTAATTAGGATAACAATAAAGCATTGAGACTAGTATGTGCGTAGACTGATGACCACATCTCACGAGTCATGGATATGAGATATCAAGTCTTCACATGGATACATATTAGAGTAATGATGTATTGGACAGACTTGCCATGAGAACGCTACGTGGATCATTACGTGATTTCAAAAACGTATCTTAAAAACCTGATTTTTAAGCTACGTGATTTGAAAAACGTTTAAATATTTCTACGCAATTTGGAAAGCTTTAAATATTTTTACGCGATTGAGATATTGTTGAAAAATCGCTACGCGATTGAAAAACAATGGAATATTTTTACGAGATTGAGAAAATGATGGAAAATCACTACGCGATTATGAAAACGAGACAAAAGTGTTGTGCGATTGAGAAAATACGAAAATATGATTACGCGATTGAATATACAGTAGGATTACTGTTGAACTAGTGTATGGACACTGTATGAGAAAATGATGAATTTTGCCTATGTTTGGCATTGGTGCATTATACACGCATTAGAAAGGTCCGAATGGATTGGAAAAGGCTAATTTCCTAGGAGAGAATACACCTCTTGAGCGGGTGTGATATGCGTAGTGTAAGTCATTATTGACCTTGGGGGCATCGAGGTGCGGGTTACCTACAATGGGCAGTTGGCAGCTCTTCTGTACCATGGGTTAGACCGATGCAACACATCGATGATCCGGACCGAGACAATATTCTTAATCAAGATCTGATAAAGACTGTCGTGTATATGCTAGATGTGCAAACACTTATGAGAATTGTGGCACGTGGTCTGAGGCATGTTGGTAGAGACAGATCTTTTCGATCACTCTCTCCGACCTTAGTTTTAGCTCCATGGAGTAGGAAATTGAGTCTATGTGCACATGCATAATTATTGAGTATTGATATTGGTTATGATAATTGAGCTATTGGACATTTGGAAAATGTTGAGGGCATTATCATAATTATTGTTTATTACATCTATTGTGATGATAAATAATGTTGATGGTATGATTGTAATTATAGTATGATGTATCTGAATGATATGTTGTATGTGTTATATCTGTGCTACCATATTGGTATTAGCATAGGTGATCTCACCTCTTTGTATGCCAATTTCGTACTGTAATTATATTTGTAAAGACGCTGAGCATGAGATTGAACAAGAAGGCGAAGAGGAGCAGATTTCTCCTGAGGAAGCAGAGTTTTGAGAAGATGGCGACGTCCAGTTTCCTAGGATATATGAGGTTGTAATTTCGAGGAGGTTCGTAGGCCTGACATGTCCATCTAGATAGAGAATGTATTTTCTATATAGGAGACTTGAATGTTTCCCTGAGTAGGCTTTATCAAGGAAACCCTTATTTTAGTGTAAATATTTATGTACACTTAGAGTTTTCGTTGTCCATTAGGTAGTACTGGGGAGCTTACTACTGTACTCCTAAGGAGATTAGCATCGTGTCGTCTGCTTGGACACCTGTCCGTAGGACTAGGCATCATGCTGGATTCCTACATGCTAAGAAATCTGAGGAGGACACGTCTGAGGGTTCTGCTGTTTAGTTTTACTTAGGCAATATGTTAGTTTTAAATAATGTTCAAATACTTTGAGGACTATGTCTGTATATAAATAATCTTGACAGTACTTATATAATGTATATATGATGTAAACTATTTATGATGAGGTTGTAATATTTTTATTTTCTGCTAAGTGTATTTTATCGACATCAAAAAAATTTATAACTTGTATTTTATTATAACATCACAATTTATGAACTTGGGGGTAATTCGATAATAATAATGTTTAAATGTGGCACCGTACGGTGGGTGTTACATTAGTTGGTATCAAAGCCCAAGTTAGAGTCTTTTGGGTTTATGGCTAGGTCTATCTTGTTTGTGTTGTGTGATTCTCAGTAATTGTTTTCTGAAAAAAAATAATATTTTTGAAGATTGACCTTATTTTCTTTATGTTGTCCAGTTTGATTTAGAGAAAACATAATGGCTGGACGAGGAAGAGGACGCGTCAATACTAGAGCAGGTATTGGAGATGTTGGCAATGACAATCAGAACATGGCTGCAGCTGTAGCAATGATGCAACGGATCGTTGATTTCGTTGTACAGCAAAATCAAAGGGCAACTGAGGATGCTCATAGTTTGTCGAAATTTTGTAGAAACAATCCACCAAAGTTTCGTGGAGAATTTGACCCAGAGAAAGTTGATCTATGGATCAAAGAACTAGAAAAGATATGTGAAGGTATAGGTTGTACCGAGGAACGGAAGCTTACTTATGTAACTTTTGTGTTAGTGGGAGATGGAGAAGACTGGTGGGCTGGAGCCTGAAGATTGTTACAAGCTGAAGGAAGAGTTATGACGTGGCAACTCTTTAGGCAGAAGTTTTTGGGAAAGTATTTTCCAGCTAGTGTTCATCTTGCTAAGGAGATGGAATTCCTTAATTTGAGACAATGGGTGATGTCCATAAGTGAATATGCTGTAAAATTCGAAAGCTTGTCTAAGTTTTTGAGGTATTTTCAGATGCACCCAGACGAGGATTGGAAGTGCAAAAAATTTGAAGAAGGATTGAAACTTGATATTAAGCGAGTTGTAGCAACCTTAGGAATTCAACAGTTTCCAGAATTGTTGGACAAGCGTCGTAAGGTTGAGGAGATTGATCATCGACGTGAGGCGAGGAATAAAAACTTTGGACCTACACGGTTCCAAAGAGGAAAGGGTAGCGGAGGAAACCGTTATCAGCAGACATCGTATACCAAACCAGCATGAGGTCAGAACCAGTAGCAATCTGTTGGAGGATGTTTTGGTGGCAGTAAGGCAAGTCAAGCTGGAACTTCTACTCTTAAATGTTTCAAGTGTGGGAAGGACCATCTAACCAAGGATTGTCAACATAAAGGAGTTATATGTTACAGATGTGGGAAACCTGGACATTTCTCCAGGGAATATGATCAGTTGAAGGCAGAACCTTCTGTGGGAAACATCCGTACTGCGAGACCATAGGTGGGTGGTCGTGTGTATACCATGAGCGGGGAAGAAGCTGCGAAATCAGAGGACTTGATTACGGAGGAGTGTGCCATCGAAGGTAATCCTTTAACAGTGTTATATGATTCAGGAGCAACACATTCTTTCATTGCTTGTGACTGTGTGAAACGTTTGGGATTGACTGTGACTACATTGCCTTATGATTTGAGTGTTGCTACTCCTACTAATAAGCCCGTGATTACTACTAAAGTATGTTTGAATTGCCCTGTTTGTGTTAGGAATAGAATCTTTCATGTTGATTTGATATGTTTGCCTCTTTCCAAGATTAATGTAAGCTTAGGAATGGATTGGTTATCTTCTAACCATATCCTAATTGATTGTTCGAATAAGACACTAGTATTTCCTGTGGCTAAGGATTCTAAATTTCTAACGACTACTCAAGTAGAAGCTTGTTTGAAGGAAGGAGATAAGGGATATTTATTGATGTCTTCTTTGGAGGTTCAATGTGAAGATGTCTTAAAAGATATTTTTATTGTTAATGAATTTTCTGAAGTATTTTCTGAAGATATACCTGGACTATCGCCAGTAAGAGAAATCAAGTTTGCTATTGATTTAGTACCTAGAGCTGGACCTATATTTATAGCGCCCTATCGGATGTGGTCGGTAGAATTGGCAGAGCTTAAAAAACAGCTAGAGGACTTGTTGGAGAAACAATTTGTGAGACCTAGTGTGTCACCTTAGGGAGCTCCAGTATTATTGATTAAAAAGAAGGATGGAACTTCTCGTCTATGTGTAGACTATCGGCAGTTGAATAAGATTATGATTAAGAATAAATATCCACTTCCAAGAATAGATGATTTGATGGATCAATTGCGAGGAGCCGTAATATTTTTCAAGATTGATTTACATTCTGGTTATCATCAGATTCGTGTAAAAGTGGAAGATATTCCCAAGACTGCATTTCGGACACGTTATGGACGTTATGAATATCTAGTGATGCCGTTTGGTGTGATGAATGCACCTGCCATATTCATGGACTTTATGAATAGAATTTTCCGTTCGTACTTGGATAAGTTTGTTGTTGTCTTTATAGATGACATTTTGATTTATTCTCGAAGTCAGGAGGAACATGCTGAACATCTCAGAGTGGTTCTCCAGATTTTGAAGGAGAATAAGTTGTATGCCAAGTTGTCCAAATGTGAATTTTGGTTAAGCAAAGTTCAATTTTTGGGACATGTGACATCAGAGGAAGGAATTGAAGTTGATGCTTCAAAGGTGGAGACAATTCTTGAATGGGAAAAACCAAAGACTGTATCAAAAATACGTAGTTTTGTCAGATTAGTCGATTACTATCGACAGTTCATTGAGGTGTTTTCAAAGATAGTAGGACCTCTTACCCAACTTACATGAAAGAATTAACCGTTTGTATGGACTAATGCATGCGAAGAAATTTTTCAGGAGTTGAAAAGACGACTGACTATTTCACTAGTATTGATTTTACCTGATTCGAACGAACCTTTCAAAGTATATTGTGATGCTTCATACCAAGGATTGGATTGCGTACTTATGCAGCATTGAAAGGTTGTGGCTTATGCTTCAAGGCAGCTAAAGGTGCATGAGAAGAATTATCCGACTCATGGTTTGGAGTTGGTAGCAATGGTGTTCGCATTAAAAGCATGGAGACAATTTCTCTATGGAGCAACGTTCACTGTTTTTAGTGATCATAAAAGGTTGAAGTATCTATTTGACCAAAAAGAGTTAAACATGTGGCAGAGACGTTGGTTAGAATTTCTGAAGGATTATGATTTCCAGTTATAGTATCATCCCGGAAAGGCGAATGTCATAGCGGATGCGTTGAGTATAAAAATACTTAGTGCTTCTGTTATGATGATCAAGGAAAAGGAATTAATAGAAGAATTTTGGGATATGTTGTTATCTGTAAAGTTGATGCTAGGAAAGATATGTTTAAACATTATCACTATCTCCAATAGTTTGATGGATAAAATACGAGGAGGATAGAACAGTGACCAGTACTTGCAAGAAGCAATGGAAACAAGGAGCCAAGGAGTGGTGTTGGAATTTAGCGAAGGAGCTGATGGAATTTTGAAGTTTAAAGGAAGGGTTTGTGTGCCTAATGATCAAGAACTTAGGAGATTAATATTGGATGAAGCTCATCGAAGTAAGTTGAGTATGCATCCAGGAGCCACAAAAATGTACTAAGATTCGAAGCAGTTATATTGTTGGCAAGGAATGAAGAAGGATGTCACTGAATATGTATCATCATATTTAGTCTGTCAGAAGGCTAAGGTGGAACACCAAAGACCATCAGGAATGTTGCAACCTTTACCTATTCCTTAATGGAAATGGGATGATATAGTAATGAATTTTGTGATAGGACTACCAAAGACTCGGAAAGGTCATGATTCTATTTGGGTAATTGTTGATCGGCTTACAAAATCGGTGCACTTTATACCGATTAATGTTAAGTACTCAATGGAAAAGTTAGCCCAAGTGTATATCAGTGAAATTGTTAGACTTCATGGTGCACTTTCCAGTATTATTTCGAATCGAGATCCAAGGTTTACATCGAGATTTTGGAATAGTCTACAAGAAGCAATGGAGACAAAGTTACGTTTGAGTTCTGCTTACCATCCACAGACTAATGGTCAGTCAAAAAGGATGATTCAGTCATTAGAGGACTTGTTGAGAGCTTGTGTTCTAGAACAAACAGGAGGTTGGAATGAGTTCTTGCCATTGATAGAATTTACATACAACAACAGTTTTCATTTGAGCATAGGGATGACACCCTATGAGGCATTGTATGGGAGACGATGCAGAACACCGTTGTGTTAGTATCATGATGGTGAAAGTGCTATGGTAGGACTAGAATTTTTACAACAGACAACAAAGAAAGTGAAGATGATCCAAGATAAGATGAGGGCGAATCAGACTCGACAAAAGAGCTATGCTGATAAAAGAAGAAGACCACTTGAGTTTGAAGAAGGTGACCATGTATTTCTACAAGTGACACCTATGACTGGAGTTGGATGAGTGATTAAGTCAAGGAAGCTCACTCCAATGTTTATTGAGCCGTATCAAATTTTACGTCGGATAGGTCCGGTAGCTTCTCAGATTGCGTTACCACCTTTTCTATCAAATCTTCACCATTTATTTCACGTATCACAACTACAGAAATATATTCCTGATCCTACCCATGTTATCAAGCCAGACACGGTACAGCTGAAGGAGAACTTAACCTATGAAATGTTTCCAGTTAAGATTGATGAACGAAGGACAAAATAACTTCGAGGTAAGAAAATTTCATTAGTTAAAATAGTTTGGAATGACGTAAGCGGTGAAGCAATATGAGAACTGGAAGAAAAGATAAAAGAGCAATATCCATATTTATTCAGAGGGTGTGAAATCGAGTTCATCAAGTTTCAAGGACGAAACTTCTTTTTTGAGGAGGAGAATTGTAACACCCCATATTTTCTAACTATTCGACAGTAATAACAGAATTCTACTGTTTAGTGATTTCTGTGCATTGTAAAATTATTTTAAGTATTCTGTCAATACATTTGATCATTTTGTGTGATTTACTCTATGTCAAGAAAATAATAATTTTCGGGCCAGGAAAAATCTTATGTATTTTAATTATTACTATTAAGTCTTAATTATTTTACATAATCTGATTTGATTTTCATAAGTTTTATAATTTTTATGATTTTGTGGATGATTATAAAATTTTTATATTTTTTTGATCATTTTAATATTATACATGGACCGTCTGTGGGCCTAGGGGGCTGTATGTGGGCCCAGGTGGGTCTGAAAAAGTGAAAATTTTTTTGCAGCCAGAAAATTTTGTACTGTTGAGATGGAGACGGGGGATCTTACTAAACCTGAATCTGAAAATAGTTTTTGAAATTTTCTTTTACTGTGTTCTGTACTGTATTTAATTATCGGGCAATAAAAATACAGTAAAAATATTATTCGTAGGGTAATAGTTGATAAAAATAAATATTATACTGCTTAATCATTATTAGTGGTTATGACAGCTTTATGACGGACCAAAAGGAAGCAAGCTTAATGTTGAAGGCTTTAGATATCCACCATTGATTTAATCAACGGCGGAGATTGGTCTTACAAAGTGGCAAGGACTTTTTATGACCATTGGATGGAAAGTATGAAGAGATGATCTTGACCTTTCATTTTGGAGATACATTTAATGGCTAGGATTTCAAGGAGAAAAGATCTAATGGCCTAGATTTAGTCTTATCAATATAGAAGATATAATTAGAATCTACACTAATACTAACCATTGATCTAATCAATGGCTAACAATGCCCAAAATGGTGGCTAGTGACATTAGTCACTCATTGAGTGTGCAAGAGGGGGGCTTATGTTTTTGATGGCTTATGGCCATAGGAAGTTTCAAGACCATTTCATTATTCATACTTGTCTCCTCCAAAAAAAAAGATAAAGCTTCACAAAAATTTTCTCTCCTTTCCCTTCAAGCTAATTTCGGCCATAGCACCCAACACCATCTTCCATCACTCAAAAATTTTAAACAACCTTACTTCTTGAATCTATACCTCAATCTAAGACACTTTGTTGTTTACGAAACATGTTGATGTTTTTGAAACCATGAAGATTTTCATATGATTATGTGAAAAACCATTTTGAAAGCTTTCTGTTTCTGCGTTTTTCTGGTATATATATGTGTGTGATATGTATGATTCTGTGAAAATCATTTTGAATGCTTTCTGTTTCTGCATTTTTATGGTATATATGCGATATATACATAGCAACGCGGCGCAAGGTTTTAGAAACCTTGTTTCCGGTTTGCGGTGGCATCGAAGCGAGCCTTGGCTGCCTTCACAGAACAATAGAGACGCAAGGGTTCTTGAATCCTTGTTTCTACACAGAGGTACGGTGCAAGGTTTTGGAAACCTTGTCTTTCTTTTGCGGTGGCTATAAGGCTTCCTCATGACATGAAGTGTTCATGTCTTCACGCGTTCTGGAAACCCTGTTTCTGGATAGGTGATGGCGGCTGTGAGGAACCCTTATGGCATATGAAGCGTTCATATGTTTGCGGGCCTTAGGGTTCAAGTGTTGTTGCCCTAGCCGTCATAGAGGCGAAAGGGGTCCAACTCAATTTTTTGTTCAAGAAACCAGTAGTGGTATATGAATGAAAAATGTGGTACTCCCGTCGGGGCGCTGCCCCAAACCCCATTGCGTGGTGTGTGATATTCGAAAGCGTGATATTCAAAACCATTTTTATAACTCACAAAATAATAATGTGTTATTGCTTTGTGTTTATTTGTACTTAGTGATGCATGGTGCATGGTTATGGCCTTAGTCCTCTTTTTATGCTATTTTGGTTATTTTAAATACAACCTGCGACCAATCGGCTAGGGTTTGCATGTCTCTCTAGGGTTGCATGCCTCGATCATGGCAACTTCTACAGATTGCCCATTCCAACTCTTATTCCCTAAACTCTCTCTAGCACTTTCTCCTTCAGCTCCTCAACCCTATCATTCTACTCTCCAGCATGCGATAGATAAGGCTCCCTCCTCTAGGTCAACAAAGTCCTTTGTTCAAGCCCTAACCAACACTTGTGATATTCCTTTAAGCCAACTCCCTATTCCTTGTGTAAAGGGTGATGCAATTGTAGTGAAAATTCTAGAAGATGAATATGTTGCAGGAGTGGAAAGCTGCAAGAACCACCTTCATGGAAGGTTGATGTTATCAAAAGGAGACACCCCATATAAGATTGATGACTTGCGGCAGAAGCTATTGAAGCTGTGGTAGCCTTTAAATCAATGGAAGATCATCCCAATTGGGAAAGGTTTTTATGAGTTTTCCTTTTTCTCCATTGAGGATTTAAGAAGGGTTTTAGTAGTGGGATCTTAGAATCTGGCGCCAGGAGTTTTGAGACTGTTTTCCTGAACTCCAGACTTTAGTCCTAATTTGGTAAAACAAACCAACACACAATGTTGGATCCGAATTCTTGATCTTCCTCAAGAATATTGGAGACCAAATATTTTATTTGCTATTGCCAGAGGGATTGGAATTCCTTTGTCATTGGATGATGCCATAATAAACAGGTCACTTGGACACTTTGCACGAGTCTTGGTTGATCTTGATTTAGCAAAGCCTCTTCAAGAGCAAATTCTGGTTGAGCGTGAAGGGTTTGCGTTTCTGGTTGGTATTCAGTATGAAAAATTACCTTTTTTTTGCTCTTCATGTGCGGTCATTGGTCACTCTTTATCAAATTGTAAAAGGCACAACCATCAAGAGGTAAGGGAAGTTAAGGGTATACCCAGAGTAAAAAAAGTTGGGATGAAATTTGTCCTAAAAGCTGTGAATTACAACCAGGAAAATGAGCCTGCAAATCTTGCTCCTAACACTGAAAAGGTGGATGAGGCTCCAGTCATCCATGACAAGGGAAAAGGTATCTTAGTGCAAGAATCTGCAGGTCGTGTGCAGAAAGGAGATTCAAGCATGAAAGATCAATATGGCATATCTGGAGGGTTCATGGAACCTATTGCAGGTCCTGACAGAATCTTGGAGGGTGAGCTTAGAGGAATTAGAATTCTTGAGCCCTCTAATGATCTGACTTTTAGACTAGAAACAGAAGCAGCTCTCAGTGATGAGGATTCTGTTGACACTCTCTATGATGAAGCAGATTATATTCAAGAGACTATGCAGGAGACTCCAGTCATAGGTCATTTGCAGCATAACCAATCTGCAGTCAATAACAGGAATATTGAAATCATCGAGGATCCAGTTGACTTTCCCTTGGTGGTTCAGAATGACATGGATATTCTTCAGAAATGGGGAGATAGAGTGGAGCAAGAGTTTGATTATATGGATGGAGCCACTAATAATCAGGGTGATGAAGAAGAAGGAGGTTTTGAACCTATTCTGTCTAAGTCTCAAAAGAAAAAGCAGAAACAGAAGCTAAGGAAAAAGGCCAGTCCAAATGCCATACAAACCCAAGGAAGGGTAGTTTCTAGAGGATCTGTCTAATGAAGTGCTTATACTGGAATGCCAGAGGTTTGGCCAACTCCTCTTCAAGGTTGGTCCTCAAAAAATTATGTGTTGAACATAATCCGGATTTTCATTTTATTTCTGAACCTTGGATAGCTTTTTCTAGCTTTCCTGCTAGATTTTGGAATAAATTGTAGATGAAATTAATTGTTGTAAATGATAGAGATCACCTATCTCCTAATCTTTGGTGTCTTTGTAAAGATAATTGGAACCCAGTGATTCTTAAAGTATCTGCCCAGTTTATTTCTTTCTCTGTGGTTATAAATGATCAAGTGTGTGGTATAGCTACTGTTTATGCCTCCACCAACTATTTGCAAAGAAGAGTGCTTTAGTCAGAGTTAACTTTAATGCAGCAAACCTATCAAATCCCTTGGTGTTTTATGGGGGATTACAATGCAATCTTAGGTTCTCATGAGTATAGAGGCAGTGAAACTCCTTCTAGAATTGCTTGTGACGATTTCCAACAATGGACAGAAACAAATAGCATGTTTCATATGCTAACTAGAGGCTCCTAACTTACATGGTCTAATGGTAGAAAAGGTAGAACTTTAACTAAGAAGAGGTTGGATAGATCTGTTTGTAATGATGCTTGGATTAGCTTTTGGTCTTCTATTACATGCTGCACTCTTTCTAGGTTCAGGTCAGATCATTATCCAATCTTGTTGGAATCTAAACAGGAAGAAGCTAGACATGCTTCCAGTTTTAAGTTTATGAAAATGTGGACCACTCATCCTGATTGCCTGTCCTTAGTCAGAGAGGTTTGGAACTAGCATGGTATTGGCTGTCCAATGGCAATTTTGTCCCAAAAGCTCAAAGCTCTAAAATTAAAACTCAAAGACTGGAACAAAAATGTCTTTGGTAATGTTCATCATCAACTTCAGCAGGCTTTACAGAATCTGAATGTCATCCAAGGCCAAATTAATCATTCAGGTTATAATGATGATCTTTTTAATCAGGAGAAGCAAGCTCAGATTGCTTTGGAAAAAGCTTTGTACTTTGAGGAAGCTTTCTGGCAACAAAAATCAGGATTGGATTGGCACACCAAGGGTGATAGAAACACCCAATTTTTTCACAAAACTACTAGAGTTAGGCAGGTAACAAAACAAATCTCCTTGTTGAAGCAAAATGACCAAGTGTTAACTACTGCAACTGATATTGAAGCCCATGTGGTGAACTACTTTGAAAGTATTTTTGGCTCAGATAATAGCTGCACAAACAATGGAATTATAGATGAAGTCATTCCAAATTCAGTCTCGGCTGAAGATAACATAATGTTAACCAATATTCCATCGTTTGAGGAAATTAAACATGCTGTTTTTACTATGAACTCAAAGAGTGTTCCTGGTCCTGATGGTTTTGGAGCTTATTTCTTCCAGTATTTTTGGGATGTGGTAGCTTCAGATGTCATCAATGTAGTGGTGCAATTCTTTAGATCAGGCTGACTTCTTCCAAATTTCAATTCTAATTTGGTTGTTCTTATTCCAAAGGTTAAAGAGGCTGACAAGATTGAACAATTCAGACCCATTGCTCTTGCAAATTTCAAGTTTAAGATAATATCTAAAGTCCTTGCAGACAGATTGGGGAAGATTGCTCCAAAGATCATATCTACTCATCCGAGAGGCTTCATTCAAGGAAGGAAAATCACAGATTGCATTTGCTTAGCTTCAGAAGCTATTAATCTGATGGATAGGAAAGCATTTGTGGGAAACTTGGCTTTGAAGATAGATATTAGGAAAGCCTTTGACACTCTTGATTGGAGCTTCCTTTTGAGAGTGCTGAAAGCTTTTGGTTTTGAGGATTAATTCTGTTCCTGGATTGGCACTATTCTAAAATCAACAAAGCTCTCCATTTCTATCAATGGCAAAGCTTCAGGATTCTTTTCTTGCAAAAGAGGAGTGAGGCAAGGTGACCCCCTGTCCCCTTTACTTTTCTGTTTAGCAGAAAAAGTGTTGAGTAAGGGAATTTCAAAGCTTGTTCAAGAAGGTAAGCTTAGCCTCATGTCAGGTCCCAGGCACACTCTAGTTCCTTCCCATGCCCTCTATGCTGATGATGTGATGGTCTTTTGTAGAGGCACCTAGAAGAATTTGCAATCTCTGATGGAGCTGTTCTATAGGCATGGTTGTGCTTCAGGGCAAATCCTAAATCCTGATAAGTCCACTTTCTTTACTAGTAGTTCTGTTTTTGCAAGAAGAAAAAATGACATTGCTGCTCTTTTAGGCTTTGCTGTGGACAAGCTGCCATTTGTGTACTTAGGAGTTCCTATATTCAAAGGAAAACCTAGAACTATTCATCTCCTTCCCTATACAAACAGGATCGGGGTGAAACTCGCTGCCTGGAAGGCTTCATTATTATCTATAGCTGGCAGAGTTGAATTGGTGAAATCAGTAGTGTATGGGATGATGATGCACTGCTTCTTGATATACACTTGGCCTGCAATGCTCCTAAAGAAAGTGGAAACATGGATTAGAAACTTCATTTGGTCTGGTAATGTTAATCAAAAGAAGGTAGTCACTGTGGCTTGGCACAAACTTTGTAGGCCTAAATTGGAAGGTGGTCTGGGTTTAGATCTCTGAAAGCAATCAACCAAGCTGCTGCTTTGAAGCTTTGCTGGGAGTCAGTTTAATCCAATCTTCAGTGGGCAATTCTGCTAAGAGCAAGAGTTTTCAGGCTTGGTAATCCAATTGCATATCATATTGGTTCTTCGGTTTGGCTTGGGTTGAAATTTGTTTTGCATATGGTAAAGGAAAACTCTGTTTGGCTGATTGGTGATGGTGCTAGGATCAATTTCTAGCATGATACTTGGCTACTTGAACCTCATATTAGTCTCCTAAACATTCCTGAAAATTTTCAGCATCAATTGAACTCAAAAGTTGAGGATTTTATCAGGTCTGGTTGCTGGTCTATTCCAAGGAGGTTGCTTGCATACGGTTCCTCGACTTCTTGTCATGATGCAAAACACTGATATTCCTTTGTGTCAAACCTCGTATTAGGTCATCTGGAAAGCATCAACTAATGGTAAGTTATCTTTTAAAGAAGCTTATCTATTTTTCAAACCTATTGGTCAGTCAATTGCTTAGGCAAAACTGATCTGGAATCCAGCAATTCCCCCTTCAAAATCGTTACTGGTTTGGAGAATTTTGCATAACAAGCTCTTAACTGATGAAAATTTATGGCATAGAGGTTGCATTACTGTCTCAATGTGCAGTCTTTGTCAAGGTGCTACTGAAACTTCGGCTCATCTTTTTTTGCGAATGCTCTTTTGCTAATCATCTTTGGCTCTGGCTTGGATCAATCTTGCAATTACAAATTGATCATTCAACCATCCACTCAGCACTTTCAGTCTACAATATGTCCTGGTCTTCTTAGGCTTTTGATGTGGTTTTGGCATCGATTATTAACATCTTTTGCTGCATATGGAGATGCAGAAACAGGGCTAGGTTTGACAACAGGAAAGCTTCTATTCTAGAGGCTATCAATTAGATTTCTGCCACTGTATCTCTCTCAGGTAATTCCAGCAAAGGTTGTGCCTTATCCTCCATGAGAGAGTTCTCACTCCTAAAGGCTTTCAATATTGCAACAAAGCCTGGTTTGGCTCCTAGAATCATAGAAGTCAAATGGGTTCCTCCTCCTTGTAATTGGGTTAAATGCAACACTGATGGTGCCGCAAAAGGTTCTCCTGGAATTGCCTCTTGTGGTAGAATTTTCAGAGATAATAGCGGGGCAGCATTAGGATGCTTTGGTATTAATCTTGGTATTAGTTATGCCTTTCATGCAGAACTGATTGGTGCCATGACAGCAATAGAAATTGCCTATAAGAAAGGTTGGTAGAATCTGTGGTTGGAGTGTGATTCCCAATTAGTCATTTTGTCCTTCAAGTCTCCTGGCTTGGTTCCTTGGAAGCTAAGAAATAGGTGGAACAATGTTTTACATCTAACTAGAAGCATGATCTTTGCCTCCTCCCATATATTTCGAGAAGGCAACTCTTGTGCTGATAAAATTGCTTCAATTAGCTTTAGCTTTAATGGTTTTTGTTAGTGGAATTCAATTCCTAGGTTGATTAGTGAGGATTTTTTCAGTAATAGGGTGGGTCTTCCCTATTATAGATTTAAATAATGCTTTATGGGTATTGGTTTTATGTCCCCCCTTGTTTTGTTGTATTCTTTTTCATTTATTAATAAATTGTTGGTATGCTAAAAAAAAAAAATACGACCTACGTGTCATGCCTTTCTCTTTACATTCTGATTGTACATTCTCTTCTCACCTAACTCCCCTCGAATATAAAAGAGGTTTCTATATAATGTAATCTTGATGTGGAGGCAAGAAGACGACATCAAGTGAGGACGTTGGTGGGGGACGCTTGGTGAAGCTAGCTTAGTTAATGCTACTTTCTTAGAGGCCATAACCATGTCACATTTATTATATGTTTTATATGTATAAGATGCATGGATGATGTTTATGGTATGTTAAACTAGTTTAATAAATGGTGAGATCTAATAATAAAAATTCCCTCAAAGTAAATATTAAGTCATTATGTGATGCCTTCCAATGTGTGGCACTCGTCAAGACTAGTATCGATCAAGTGTAGGTCTGCCAAAGCAGGATGCCTTTATCTATATTAGTAAAACGCGATGGGATAAGAGTAATATCCAATTGCCAACCATTGGGTCTGACTTAACTAGGTCATTTCAATAGGATTGAAGGCTTAGATGCATGGAGTTGGGCTTTAGTCCATTAGATGGATTAGAATAAGTATTATTCACTCAACTATCCAAGAGTTGCATGTGATGTAATTGGAAAGAGTTTCCTACCTAAATAACCGAATTTTGGGTGATCAGCCAAAGCTGACTCAAAGCTAGGTGAAATATGGATCTTGGCCCACTAGGATATCTTTCGATGGGATTTTTCGAGTCAATGCTGAGGGTCATTGATTTGAATAAAATAGTGGGAGGCATATTTAATTAAAGACCTTGTTAAATATATTTATAGCATGATACTTATATTTTGTATATTTCTGTTGATAGATTACCATGGCAACAAATACTTCAAGTAACTTATCATTATGATTAGTCCTTAAGAAGGACAAGTTGTTTGGGACAAATTTCCTAGACTGGTATAGGAACTTGAGGATTGTCCTCAAGCAAGAGAAAAAGTCATATATTTTAGAACAGCTTATTCTTGAGCCACCTGCTACTAATGACCCTAGAGCAGAAAGAGATACTTATAAGAAGCATCAAGATGATGCCTTGGACGTCGAATGTCTAATGCTAGCCACCATGAACTCTGAGCTCCAAAAGCAACACGAGAACATGGATGCCTACGATATGATCATACACCTTAAAAAGCTCTATCAAGAGTAAGCTAGACAAGAGAGATACGAGGTCTCTAAAGCACTATTTCAATGCAAGCTGGTAGAAGGAAGCCTTGTTGGTGCTTATGTACTCAAGATGATTGGGTATATTGAAAACCTAGAGAGACTTGGTTTTTTTTTAGGCTAAGAGTTAGCCACTGACTTAGTCCTGCAATCGTTGCCAAAAAGTTTTAGTCAATTTGTCATGAACTACAACATGAATGAAATTGACAAATCACTACCAAAGCTACTAAGCATGTTGAGAACTACTGAGCAGAACATAAACAAAGGCAAAAGAAAGGCCATAATGATGGTCCAAAAGAATAAGAGCAAGAAACAACAGAAAAAGCCTAAGGACAAGTGGAAGGGCAAGGGCAAGGATAAGTCCAAGGCCAGCATGTCTAGCTTGAAACCAGTGGGTGGAGTGGCTAAGGAAGGTACATGCTTCCACTGTGGTTAGACTGGACATTGGAAGAGGAACTATGCCAAGTACCTAAAGGAGCTTAAGAAGAAGAAGAGAAGTGAGACTTCCACTTCAGATATTTTTGTTATAGAAGTTAATTTATCTACTTCTGCATCATGGGTATTAGATACTGGATGTGGATCTCACATTTGTGTAAATGTGTAGGATCTAAAGAGCAGTAGACCATTGACTAAGGGCAAAGTCGACCTACAAGTGGGAAATGGAGCAAAGGTTGCTTCACTAGCCATAGGGACTTATTTATTAGCTTTGCCCACTGGGCTTGTAATTGAATTGGATAATTGTTATTTTGTGCCTGCTATTAGCATGAATATCATTTCTGTTTCTTGTTTGGACAAGAAAGGTTTTACTTTTAAAATAAAGAACAAAAGTTGTTCTATTTATTTGAATGATATTTTCTATGGTAGTGCACATCTGAGTAATGAGTAATGGACTTTATGTCCTTGATCTCGAAACGCATATCTATAACGTAAATACAAAGAGGTTCAAGTCAAATGATATGAACCGAACTTATCTCTGGCATTATCGTTTGGGCCACATAAATGAGAAACGCATCTCCAAACTCCATAAAGATGGATTCTTGGACTCGTTTGATTTCGAATCATATGAGACATGTGAATCGTGTTTATTGGGGAAGATGACTAAGGCGCCATTCACTGGACAAGGTGAAAGAGCTGGTGATCTTTTGGGCCTCATACATAGTGATGTATGTGGACCTCTAAACACACTGGCTAGAGGTGGTTTTCAATACTTTATTACATTTACTGATGATTTCAGTAGATATGGATTTGTATATCTTATGAAGCACAAATCAGAATCCTTTGAAAAGTTCAAAGAGTTCAAGAATGAAGTACAAAATCAACTTGGCAAGAGTATTAAAATCCTTCGATCAGATCGAGGAGGTGAATACTTGAGCCAACAATTTGATGATTATCTAAAAGAGTGTGGGATAATATCTCAACTCACTCTTCCTGGAAGGAATGGTGTTTCTAAAAGGAGGAACCAGACCTTATTGGACATGGTCCAATCCATGATGAGTCATGCAGACCTTCCAGGCTCCTTCTTGGGATATGCTCTATTAACAGCAGCTTTCACACTTAACTGTGTTCCATCTAAGACGGTTCAACAAACACCATATGAAATGTGGACTGGGAGATGGCCTAGTATGTCTTTTATGAAGATTTGGGGTTGCGAAGCTTATGTGAAACGTCAAGTTTATGATAAGCTTGGCCCTAAATCAGATAAATGCTTCTTTATGGGGTATCCTAAGGAAACCAAGGGATACTATTTTTATAATCATACTGAGGGCAAAGTGTTTATCGCACAGACTGCTATATTCCTAGAAAAGGAGTTTATCTCCAAAGGAACCAGTGGGAGGAAAGTAGAACTTGAAGAAATTCAAAGTTCACAGAGTAGCAGCGAACCGATGGTGGAAATAGAGTAGCCTCCACAAGTCGTTGTGGAACCATAATCTGCTCTAGTAGCACAAGACCCGCATAGGTCTAACAAGATACGTCATCAACGAGAGAGATATGGATTTTTCATGACCCAGCAAGGTGACGTATTGCTCATGAATCAAGATGAGCCTGTGACTTACTAGGAAGCCATTATTGGCCCAGAATCTGAAAAATGGCTTAAGGCCATGAGATCTAAAATGGAATCCATGTATGTCAACCAGGTATGGACCTTGGTTGACCCACCTGAAGGGGTAAAACCCATTAGGTGCAAGTGGGTTTTCAAGAAAAAAATTGACATGGGTGGTAGTATGCATACCTTTAAGGCGCGATTGGTGGCTAAATGTTTCAAGCAAATTCATGGTATAGACTATGATAAGACTTTTTCCCCAGTTACGATGCTTAAATCCATTCGGATCTTGCTTGCTATTGCAGCATACCATGATTATGAAATCTGAAAAATGGATGTCAAAACTGCTTTCCTTAATAGAAATCTTCTCGAGGATGTGTACATGACACAACCTGAGCATTTTGCCACTCCACAAGATGCTAGAAAGGTGTGCAAGTTGCAACGATCTATTTATGGATTGAAGCAAGCTTCGAAAAGCTAGAATCTTCATTTTGATGATATAATCAAATAGTTTGGTTTCATCAAGAATGAAGAAGAATCTTGTGTCTATAAGAAGGTTAGTGGGAACACAGTTATTTTTCTGGTGTTGTATGTAGATGACATTCTACTCATCGGAAATGACATCCCTACCCTACAGTCTGTAAAGACTTGGTTAAGGAAGTGCTTTTCTATAAAAGACTTGGGCAAAGCCACCTGTGTGTTAGGTATCAGGATCTATAGAGATAGATCGCAAAGATTGCTTGGCCTAAGTCAGAGTACATACATAGATAAAGTGTTAAGACGGTTTAACATGCATGAATCCAAGAAAGGACTCTTGCCTATGTCACATGGTGTAAGCCTATCTAAGGCTCAATCCCCTTCCACCCAAGATGAGAGGGATCGCATGACTAAGATTCCATATGCATCTACAATTAGATCTATCATGTATGCCATGTTATGTACTCGACCAGACATCTCGCATGCTTTGAGCATAACGAGCAGGTACCAGTCTGATCGCGGTGAGAGTCACTGGAATGTTGTCAAGAACATTTTTAAGTACTTGAGAAGGACTAAAAATTCGTTCTTGGTATATGGAGCCGAGGAGGAACTAGTTGTAAAGGGTTACACTGATGCTAGCTTCCAAATCGACAAGGACGACTCCAGATCGCAATCGGGTTTTTTTATTACCTAAATGGCAGGGTTGTGAGCTGAAAGAGTTCAAAGCAGGAGACAGTCGCCGATTCTACCACAGAGGCTGAGTATATTGCTGCCTCTAATGCAGCAAAGGAGGCTGTTTAGATTAGGAAGTTCATTATCGAGCTTGGTGTAGCTCCTAGCATTGTGGACCCAGTGGGCCTCTATTGTGATAATAATGGAGCCATTACACAAGCTAAGGAGCCCATATCTCACTAGCGATCCAAACATATACTTAGGCGCTTCCATCTCATTCGAGAGATCATCGATAGAGGAGATGTGAAGATATGCAGAGTACCAACAGATGATAACGTTGCTGATCCACTGACGAAGTCTCTTGCACAATAGAAGCATGAAGGTCACACTAGGTCTTTAGGCATTAGATATATGCCTAATTGGCTCTAGTGCAAGTAGGAGATTGTTAGTGTATACCCTAGAGGCCAATACATTTTGTCTGTATTTATATACATTATATTATACTATTTTTTAATATATGAGGCATTTCATTTATTGTGTTCTTTTTTATGAACATAATAAAGTCCTTAGAATAGTAAGTTTGATACCATAAGACATCAAGTGAATGACTTGATCGTGAGATCCCATTGGATAAAATACTATTCTTAAATGTCCCTAGTCAAGTATTATTGTTAATTAGGACAACAATAATGTATTAAGACTATTATGTGCGTAGATTGATGACCACATCTCATGGGTCATGGATATGAGATATCAAGTCTTCACATGGATACATATTAGAGTAATGATGTATTGGACAAACCCGCCATGAGAACGCTACATGGATCGTTACGTGAGTGTTATAAGCGACTCTCATAGTGACAATGGTGTATGTGGTCCTTTGACCTGAAATCACTACGATTCCTATATGCGGAGTTGTGTGTTTTAATGCCATCAAACGTCATCTGTAACAAGATGATTATAAAATTGGTTATTAAACATACAGCGATTCATGTAGAGGGATGTGAGTGACCTAGATGAGATTTGTCCCTCCTACATAACATGAGTGATATCTTCGGGCCCTCTGATTGAGTGAGACTACGAAATGCATGACCATGCTCAAATAAGTCAATATGAGATATTAATCTCATTTGTTATTACAATGTCTACTCAGGAATCAAGAAACTGAAGATTGAACTAAACAATGGTGACACATTCCATGCCTTGTGTTCAATCTATATATCTGGACAAAGGGACTAAACTACACGGAAACATTGGTCACGGAAAGGTTATGTCAAATCACTGACATTCTCATTACTTGGGTAGCAGTGATGTGTTGCTAGATACCGTTCATTGTTTGTAATATTAAAATGAGATTTTAATATTACTACCAACGTCATAAGAACTTGCAAGGTCGCACACTTAGAGCAGACTAAATTAGAGCAATAAGGATCCAAGTTGGACTCGGATTCAATTGTGGCCCTAACTCATAACAGATGAGTCTAGGGTTGCACAGCTTACCTTGCTACTGCTCACACTCACTTAAGGCAGCCACTATTATAAATAGTACTGCTAAGAGGGCTGCTAAGTACGTATCATCACAACCCTAGCCGCACCTACAAAAAGTGAGTGAGAGACAGTGAAAGGTCTTCTTCTCTTCTCTTCGCAGCTAGCACTGCATAAAAGAGGTGTGACTCCTTTTTGAAAGTCTGTTCGTGTGGATACAACAGAGACATCATCGCTATTACGGTGTTGGTGATTCACGTCACTTGTGTTTATCACGCTTCAAGAGGTAAACATTTTAAAACTTGGATTATGGCTTTTTCGCATGGATCATGTGAGGAAATTTTTATTATTCCATTGCATGATGTATCCGCAATTCCCAACTGCCCTTTCTTCTATTTTTATTATTGAAAAAAAAATTAAAAAATTCTAAAAAAAACTCAAAAAAATTGATAATAAAAAAAAAAGAAGGAGGAGGAAGAGCATGAGTCAACGTGGGAAGTTGTAAAAGAAAATTGAAAGGATGTGCTTTTAATGGGTAGAGCATAATTATTTTCCTTTTAAAATAAATTGGTGACTCAAGAGGAAATAAATAATAGTGATTTGGATAGTGAGTTGTTCAAATATTTTTTGAAATAAAGTAGAATCAATTTTAATTACTTTTTTACTAGAAAATAAGGTTATCTACATTAGTCTATAAGTTACACCTCGCTCTAGACAATCCATCAACTTTTTAATCCTAGCCACCCTTACACCTAGTGTTACATCTCCATCCCAATCTACTACCACCACCATCAAAATAGTCACCTATCTATACACAACCTATCTGCAACGCCATACCTCCACACAAAACCACAGAACAATCACTTCTTAAATCGCTGTCCACCCCCATGTAACAAAAGAGAGGCAAATCGTAACTCTTCACTACACGAAGCCATCTAGATTCTTCTTCTATAAAAAAACAACCATTATTTTCTCTCCTATAATTTCATCTTCTACAAAACCATCACAAGTACCCTCATTATGTAGCAGCCAATAGCCACAAAATAGCCACACAAAAGATACCTTACCAATCCTTGTTCCTAATTTTCTCCTGGCAAGTATAGTAGCCATGACACTATCTTTTCGCTACCCACTCACTGGTAATTCCAAGCAACAAAATAGCCATCTCACAAAATCGCCCAAGCCATCCTACCATCTTCTTTTGACAAAACAGCCATCATTCTTCTTCCTCCTCAATTGACAATGCCTGCACTTGTGCATCCTTCCACCTTAACAACTTGCTTCAAAACCTATCATAACACCCCTATCATAGCGACCCAGAAACCATGGTCAGGATCCCAATCCCAAAAACCATCTCAGGATACCCTTGCCTCCATTCCAATGCAGAGTCGCTACCTCCACATAAACTCAACCAAGTTCTAGCGACAACCTCGCACTTGTGCATACCCAAGAAAATTATCGTGAAAGTTGCCATGGTTACCTATCCTCCACTATCCCATGATATCCCAACCAGTTGTATCTCAACCAAGCCCGACACAGCCCTTAACCACCATTGTCATCAAACAGCCATCAACCATGAATGCACCTTAGACATTGTTAGAAACAAAGATGGAGAACACAGAGAGATTAATTGGTCTTTATATTTCTAAGTGTATTTGAAGTACAAAGAGGTTTCCTATTTATACAAAAAAAGAGATATACAAGAAAGGAAATAAAATAAATACAATTAAAATGATATCACGCTAATTATATACAAATCAAATCAATCTAATGTCCTACCATATACTAACATGCTAACATCCCCCTGGTAAGATATAATTTTACAGTTTCAAACCCAAGTGCAGGTTGTTTCAAGTAGTAAATTCTCGGGAGTCCGAGGTCGATCCACAGGGAATTGATAAAGAGAAAATTATTTTAGGTACAGAGAATATTTGTCACAATACTAAAAATAATATAAGTTGTTCACAGATGAAAAAGATTTGCTTGGGTTAGGAGATCCACTCTTGGTAATAAATTAAAAACAAGATTATTTTGTTTTATAACTCAATTGAAATCATGCATAATGAAGGTTCCAATCGGAAGATTTAACATTCAAAGTTCTATCATGTAATCATATAATGGTTCCAATAACTATCTACCGATACTTGTAAATCGTCAAAAGCATCCACTGTGCTAATCCTATTGTCTACAATGGATTAAGATATTCATTATACAAGAAGAGTTTCTAAATTAATTAGAAACAACATATAACTCATATAAAGATCACATAAAAATATATCATTTAAAGTACAAGAAAGAAATTAATCTAACCTTAACTTATTACCAAGAGCTTTACCTTTTCACCCAAGCAAGATGAAGATTTAGTTACTCACAGACAAGAAGAAAGAAAGAGAGAAGAAGAGAAAGATGAACATAACTTCAATTAAGAACAAGAGAAAATTACAACAAAGGAAGCAATTAACATACAAACATGAAAGTAAAATCTAGACTAACACTAAGTTAACACCCCCAAATGATCAGCCATTGTCTCTTTTTATAGAATTAGAAGAGTACAAATAGCCAAAAGAGATGATGGATGATGAGAACTGTAACACCCCAAAATTTACTTTTCTACTATCAGAATTCATTCTAAAATATTTGTGATTTTCTGGAATTTTTTTGGAATTTTCTGAGAACACAGAATATTTTAATATATTTCTCGTTTTACGTATGTACTGAGCAGAACCGGAGAAATGAGATATTTTCTCCAAAAGCCTTGAACTATGGAAACGTCGACGGGGGATCTTACTAAATCCGAGACCGGACACAGTTTGCAAGGTTTCATATTTTTCAAGAAATTTAATAGTAATAATAATGAAACGCTGTGTAGATTTCATCTGTCAGGTAAATTAATGCTGACTTCTATCAACTGTAATAATTGTCTACTAAATAATAACATGTATTAAAAACATTATCCTATTATCCAAAATCTACTTTGTATCACATCCATTAGCTTTAATTCCAAAAAGAATGATTAAATTAATTAAGCTTGTCAAGGGAAGCTTCTTAGAAATTTTGCAAATAATTCATTTTCTCTCTCTTCACTCCCTATACTCATTCCCACGGAAAATGGCTATTTTGGGAGCCTAAAATACCCACTTTTCTCATTCTCACTTTTATCACTCCACTCTCACACTTCAAACACTCTTCTCTTCTTCTCCTTGCTTCACCACCGTACACACACTCATTGGAGATCATCTCCATTGTTTGCTACAACTAAACTCATTTCGTGTTTTCTTCCACCATTCCAAGACCATCCTTTGGTTCTTCTTCTTCCACTATCCACCATTGAAGCTAAAGCTTTGAGCTTGGAGGTAAAGTCTTCACCTTTCTTTCACTTTCTTCTTATTTTCATTTTTCTTGGTCACCTATGTGATCAAGAACTCATTTTTCCATGGTTTGAGTGAACATTATGGAAATCACTCACATTGGTGTTCTTCTTGAAGGGGAAAACGAAAATCTAGGGCAAGAAGAGGTAACACCTTGTGTTGTCTTCCAAATAGGCAAAAGGGAGATGATCCTCTTCAACCAATCTTGGTAGTAAGGGAATGTCTTGTATGTGTGTTGTTATTGATTTCTGAATCCATGTACAAAGTTCTCTCATTTTTATGTTGTTCTTCATGATAGTGCATTTTGTTGGGTTTGTATGATTTATTGATGCCTCTTGTATGATTTGAAGACATATTTGAGTAACTTGTTTATTAAATATGATAATGATTGGTTTGGTTTGAGTTAAAGGACCTGGAGAACTCTGTTTTCTGCAAGTTTACGCGTGGTAATCGATTACACTGGGCTTGTAATCGATTACTAAGCCTTAAGGGTACGAAATCGTGATTCTAGAAATCTGGTAATCGATTACGTCTTATGTGTAATCGATTACAGAGATTCTATCTAGCTTGTAATCGATTACTAGAGTGGTGTAATCAATTATCAAGCCTCTAATGTCACGAAAGGGTGCTTCTGGGAATCACGTAATCGATTACAACTTATGGGTAATCGATTACGGGGGTTCTGTCCAATTGGTAATCGATTACCAGGGCTGTGTAATCGATTACCAGGTCCTTGAAGTTACGAATCGTGGTTCTGGAAATCACGTAATCGATTACAATGAGATTGTAATCGATTACAGAGATTCTGTTATGCTGGTAATCGATTACCAGGGTGATGTAATCGATTACCAAGACCCAAAAATGTGATTTTTGAGTTGGAAATGATTGAAATTATGGTTCTTTGCCCATTGTAACTCAAACATAACCTAAAAACCTTGGATTCAAGGATTTTACTTTACTTAAATGCGATAGGAATATGTATTCATACCGATAGAGAAGAAATGATTTTGAAAATGGAATTCTTGGATCCATGACATGGAAATTGTGGTATGTGTGTAATAAGGAACATATATTGATACTGAGAATTATTGATGCAAGTGTGATTCCCTATGTGGGTTATGCACTTATTGATTTAGTGCTCAATGAGATAAGAATGATGATATGCCATTGAGGCAATGTTTTAATAAATGTATTGTTGATATGTCATGTTGGACATTGACTAATGCTTATGTGCCATTGAGGCAATGCTTATGTTGAATGCATCATTGATGAACATACATGATTGGACATTGTGTCATCATGCATGTGTGTTGTCCGTTGGACATTGTTGAGAAGGCCATATTGCCTAGGAGTTTGAATAACACCTTTGTACGGGTGCGAGTAGACTAAGCATAGGTGTCATATATTGTTGACCCTGGGAGCGTTGGGGTGTGGGTGTCATACAATAGAAAGTGGTAGCTCCACTGGGGCCGTGGGATAGACCAATGCGACACACCAACGATCTTGTCTGAGACGCTGTCCTATATCGCGATTAACTGTTGAGGTACCATGTATGAGCCATTGTGCAAACAATTTTATGAAAGAAAGCACACTATATTTTAAGGTTACTGATATACTGGTATTACTCCTTGATCATTCACTCCGAAAATATTTACGTCTAGCTCCATGGAGTAGGAACTTTGGTACCCTTGTTGCATTGTGAGTTGTCAGTCACATGGTCCATTGAGCATTTATAATTGGATAATGTGTTTACTATCATCACTGCAATATTTATTTGACTCTTGGTAATACTAATGTTGCTAGCTGGCTATGGATAATGTTAACTATTGTTCTTTGCTGCTTTGCTCTCGTTAATTGCTTTCGGGTATTGCTGCACTTGTATATATTAACTGTGTCTTATGTGGGTGTTTGACACCGTTTATTTTCTTGCTGCCATGTTGGTACTGAAAGCTAGGAATCTCACCTCTTTTGGTAATTTCTCTATTTTGTATTTTGGTTGGATCGTGTGCTCTCGAGAAGACGCTCGTGAGGAGGACAAGGAAACCACTGAGTTTTAGGGTTTCTGGCCTTATCTCGACTGAGATTGAAGTTGTTGAGGATGTCATTTCAGCTCTGTGGACTTTTTGGCTATGTACGGATCAACTTTCTTGGAGGTCCAGACTGCTGGCATATCAACGTGCAGACTGATCGATGTGTATACCATGGCGATGTGACGGTGTCCTTAGCGTGGAGACGTTATGATGCTCCTATTCTAGATTTTCATGCTTTTGTATGGCTGGAGTTCTATATGCCCGTGAGAGACATGTGGGGCGAAATGTATTATACCCCTCGTGAGGATTCCTTTTTGTCTACTGCCCGGGCACCTGCCTGCTATTCTGTCGTTCCGATGGATGTCTCGTCGGACGACGAGGACCCTGAGGAGGATCCATCTACGGTTCCTTCTCGTTCTAGGCAGTCTTAGGGTTGGTTTTAATTGATGGCTACTGATGGCTGTCCATTTATTTTGAGGGAGCCTGACGTACTACTGGGTTAGTGGGTATATATTTGTATCTCTTGGGGTAGGTACACATTTTGCCTTTTGTATATTTTTGAAAATGTAATTCAAACAGGCTTGTATTTCTGGTACAAAGTATGTAATTATCCATATTATGAATGGTTGTATGTTTCATTCCACGTTGATTTCTCTTTGACCTTTTTGACAGAAGTTTTATTGGAAAGAGGAACTTTTAAATTTTAACTCAATCACGCGATATATTCATAAACAGGTGTATATGTACATTAAATGGAAGTTTTAACTGGATTCATGTTAAGCAAAAAAAAATGTTCAAATTTTTCGTAATCATTTGTATGTCGTTTCACTATAGTGCGATGTTCCATCTTCTTACCCATTATAACTAAGGAAGAAAAAGGGGGGTTACACTGTCTTGGTATCAGAGCTCCCGGTTATGTTTTCTTTGGGTCGTGTGGTTTTGGACTGTCTTGTTTTTGCTATGTTACTCTCTGTGACTTTGTTGTTCGGTATTCATAAGGATACATCTGACTTTCTCTGTATTTTGTATAGCTCAACTTGAAAGGAAACGATGGCTCGTAGGGGTGATATGGCTGCTGCCATAGAAGCAATACAGAAGATGGCTGAGGCAATGTTACAGCAGAACCAGCAGACAACTCAACAACAGGCTAGGGCTGCACAATAGCTAGAGGCTACAACGGACGTTCAGAACTTGGAAGGATTTCGTCACACTAATCCTCCACAGTTTAAAGGAGAGTTTGATCTGGAGAAAGATACATTGTGGATCCAAGAGTTGGAGAAAATATTTACGGGTATGAATTGTGCTGACGATAAGAAGGTGACCTATGCCGCATACATGCTGATGGGAGACACTGAACATTGGTGGACGGGAGAACAAAGGCTACTGCAAGCCACGAACAAAGTGATAACTTGGGAAGTGTTCAAAGAAAGGTTCTTGAACAAGTATTTTCCTGAAAGTGCCAGGTATGCAAAAGAAATAGAATTTCTGAGGTTGCGACAGGGAGGTATGACTGTGAGTGAATACGCCGCCAAGTTTGAGAACTTGTCCAGATTTTCGACCTATTTTCAACTTCAACCTAATGAAACTTGGAAGTGTCGGAAGTTTGAGGAAGGCCTGAGGCATGATGTAAAGAAAATTGTGATAGCCTTGAAGATTTCTCAGTTTTCTGAGCTACTCGACACTTACTGTCGATTGGAAAGTGTGGAACAAGAACGTGAGGCAAGAAACAGAAACTTTGGGCCCGTTCGATCCCAAAGAGGAGGTGGTGGTAACGCGAGTCGCTATCAAAAGAAGCCTTATTCCAGACCCTCTGGAAGCCAACAACCACAAAAATTTCAAGGAGGAAGCCCAACTGGAAGCCCTGGAAGGATGGGTCAGAATGCTATAACTACTCCAA
Organism: Ormosia emarginata; assembly: GCA_029884605.1. Taxonomy (NCBI): domain Eukaryota; kingdom Viridiplantae; phylum Streptophyta; class Magnoliopsida; order Fabales; family Fabaceae; genus Ormosia; species Ormosia emarginata. The sequence goes on along the minus strand of JAQQTP010000063.1, from coordinate 7,131,294 downwards.
GATGTATGAAATGTGGGAAGGAGCATTTCACAAGAGACTGCACAATCAAAGGATTTATTTGCTTTTGGTGCGGGAAACCTAGTCACGTTTCTCGAGACTGCCATCAGACCAAGGCGGAACCATCCGTCAATGTTGCTAAGACTTCTAAACCACAAGTTGGAGGCAGAGTCTACACCCTGAGTAGTGCTGAGGCCTCTGAATCCGAGGATTTGATACAAGGAAAAGGTATCATTGAAGGTAATCTTTTAATTGTACTGTATAACTCTGGTGCTACTCATTCTTTCATTTCACATGACTGTGTGAAAAGACTTAGATTGCCTGTGTCTTCTTTGCCTTTCGATTTGACTGTTTCGACTCCTACTGCAAAACCTGTCGTCACTACTAAGGTGTGTCTAGGTTGTCCTTTAATCGTGGAAGGTCAAATCTTTTCTGTCGATTTGATCTATTTACCATTATCCTAACTAGACGTGATATTAGGAATGGATTGGCTATCTGCCAACCATGTCCTGTTAGATTGTTCTAGAAAGATAATAGTTTTCCCTTTGGATGAGGATTCTAGATTTTTGACCGCCAACCAAGTGAAAGCTTTTCTGAAAGAAGGAGCTCGGGGATATATGCTATTATCTTCTTTGAAAGTCGAGAGTGAAGTTGATGTGGACGCAATCTCTGTTGTTCGAGAATTTCCTGAGGTTTTCCCTGATGATGTACCTGGTTTGCCACCTAAACAAGCGGTCGAGTTTGCTATTGACTTAGTACCAGGAGTTGGCCCTATTTCTATAGCGCCTTACCGTATGACACCAGCAAAGCTCATAGAATTTAAGAAGCAGTTGGAAGAACTTCTGGAAAAATGATTTGTGAGACCCAGTGTGTCACCTTGGGGAGCACCTGTGTTGTTGGTTAAGAAGAAAGATGGGAATTCAAGATTACGCGTGGACTACTGTCAGTTGAACAAAGTTACGATCAAGAACAAGTATCCATTGCCGAGGATAGATGACTTGATGGACCAATTAAAAGGAGCTATTGTGTTTTCCAAGATCGATCTAAGATCGGGTTATCACCAAATCAGAGTGAAATTGGAAGATATTCCCAAGATGGCTTTTCGTACTCGTTATGGTCATTACGAGTACCTGGTGATGCCTTTTGGTGTGACAAATGCACCTGCGATATTTATGGACTACATGAATAGGATCTTTTGTCCTTATTTGGACAAATTCGTCGTTGTTTTCATCGACGATATCTTGATCTATTCGCAAAATCATGAGGACCATGCTGAGCACCTCAGCATAGTTCTCCAGATTTTGAAGGAAAAAGAGCTATATGTGAAACTATCCAAGTGCGAGTTTTGGCTAGATGAGGTGAAATTCTTGGGTCATGTAATCACAAAGGAAAGAATTGCAGTGGATCCTTCAAAGGTAGAAGTCGTATTATAGTGGGAAAGACCAACGACAGTGATGAAAATCCGAAGCTTCGTCGGGTTAGCCGGATACTACTGGAGGTTTATTGAGGGATTTTCCAAAATTGCTGGACTGCTCACTCAACTCACCAAGAAAGACCAAGCTTTTGAATGGACAGATTCCTGTGAAAGAAGTTTCCAAGAGTTAAAAAGGAAGCTGACTATGTCACCAGTGCTAGTCTTACCAAATCCTAGTGAACCATTTGAAGTGTACTGTGACGCTTCATGTCAAGGTTTGGGGTGCGTTCTCATGCAAAACGGAGGGGTGGTAGCTTACGCCTCAAGACAATTACGAATGCACGAGAAGAACTACCCAACACACGATCTAGAGTTAACTGCAGTGGTGTTTGCATTGAAAATATGAAGACATTATCTGTATGGAGCCACATTCAACGTCTTCAGTGACCACAAAAGTTTGAAATACTTGTACGATCAGAAAGAGCTGAACATGAGGCAACGAAGATGGCTAGAATTTTTGAAAGACTACGACTTCCAACTTCAGTATCATCCTGGAAAGGCGAACGTGGTGGCCGATGCTTTGAGTAGGAAGATGATTAGTGTTTCTACTATGATGATTAGAGAAAAGGACTTGATAGAGCAATTCAGAGACATATGGTCATTTGTAGAGTTAACACTGGGTAAAATCTGCATGAATAAGATCACTATCTCAAATGACCTGATGGATGATATTCGAGAGAAACAAAAGATCGATAAATTCCTGCAAGAAGAAAGAGAATTGATGAGGCAGCGTGGTGTATCAACGTTGAAGGAAGGAAGCGATGGAATTCTGAGATTCCAAGGAAGGGTCTGTGTGCCTAAAGATGGGGAACTCAGAAAGTACATACTTGAACATGCTCACTCGAATCAGTTAAGTATGCATCCTGGAATGACCAAGATGTATCAAGACTTGAGGAAGTTGTTTTGGTGGCATGGTATGAAAAGAGACATCGCTAGATGCGTGTCATCTTGTTTAGTCTGCCAGAAAACGAAGATTGAACATCAAAGACCAGCTGGACTGTTACAATCCTTGTCTATCCCCGAGTGGAAATAGGATAGTATTGCCATAGACTTTGTTGTCGGGTTGCCAAGGACTAAGAAAGGAAATGACTCAATATGGGTAATTGTGGATCGGTTTACAAAATCAGCTCACTTTTTGCCAATCAACATAAGATATCCATTGGAGAAGTTGAGTCGGATATACGTTGGTGAAATTATCAGACTTCATTGTGTGCCCACAAGTATCATTTCCGACAGAGATCCAAGGTTTACGTCTAAGTTTTGGAAGAGTCTTCAAGAAGTTATGGGAACGAAGTTGCGATTGAGTTCGGCATACCATCCGCAGACTGATGGCCAATCAGAGAGGACAATTCAGTCATTAGAGGATCTGCTGAGAGCTTGTGCGATAGAGCAAACTGGAGGTTGGGATGAAATCTTACCATTAGTGGAATTCACCTACAACAATAGTTACTATTCAAGTATAGGGATGGCGCCCTATGAGGCTCTATATGGGCGGAGGTGTCGGACGCCTCTGTGCTGGTATCAAGATGGAGAACGGCTTACCGTTGGACCTGAACTCATTCAGCAGACAACTGAGAAGGTTAAAATGATTCAGGAGAAAATGAAAATGGCTCAGAGTCGGCAGAAGAGTTATGCGGACAAAAGAAGGAAACCTCTTAAGTTCGAAGAAGGAGAGCATGTCTTCTTGAAAGTCACACCTACGACTGGGGTCGGTCGTGTCCTCAAGTCTAGAAAACTCACTCCAAAATTCCTTGGACCTTACCAAATTCTTCGTCGGATAGGTCCTATTGCTTACCAAATAGCTTTACCCCCTTTTCTTTCAAACCTTCATAACGTCTTTCATGTGTCACAACTCAGAAAATATATCCCAAGTCCTAATCATGTCATAGCACCTGATTCCATACAATTAAAGAAAAACTTGACTTATAAGACAGCTCCTATAAGGATTGAGGATAGGAGGACAAAGCAACTCAGAGGAAAGGACATTGCACTAGTGAAGGTAATCTGGAACGAAGCAACTGGAGATGTGACGTGGGAGCTGGAGAACAAGATGAAGGAGCAATATCCCGAATTGTTTTAAGGTATGAAAAATTTCGAGGATGAAATTCTTATTTGCTGGGGAGAGTTGTAACACCCCAAAATTTACTTTTCTACTATTAGAATTCATTCTAAAATATTTGTGATTTTCAGGAATTTTCTGAGAACACGGAATATTTTAATATATTTCTCGTTTTACGTATGTACTGAGCGAAACTGGAGAAATGAGATATTTTCTCCAAAAGCCTTGAACTATGGAAACGTCGATGGGGGATCTTATTAAACTCGAGACCGGACACAGTTTGCAAGGTTTCACATTTTTCAAGAAATTTAACAGTAATAATAATGAAACACTGTGTAGATTTCATCTGTCAGGTAAATTAATGCTGACTTCTATCAACTGTAATAATTGTCTACTAAATAATAATATGTATTAAAAACATTATCCTACGATCCAAAATCTACTTTGTATCACATCCATTAGCTTTAATTCCAAAAAGAATGATTAAATTAATTAAGCTTGTCAAGGGAAGCTTCTTAGAAATTTCCCAAATAATTCATTTTCTCTCTCTTCACTCCCTACACTCATTCCCATGACAGATGGCTATTTTGGGAGCCTAAAATACCCACTTTTCTCATTCTCACTTTTATCACTCCACTCTCACACTTCAAACACTCTTCTCTTCTTCTCCTTGCTTCACCACCGTACACACACTCATTGGAGATCATCTCCATTGTTTGCTACAACTAAACTCATTTCGTGTTTTCTTCCACCATTCCAAGACCATCCTTTGGTTCTTCTTCTTCCACTATCCACCATTGAAGCTAAAGCTTTGAGCTTGGAGGCAAAGTCTTCACCTTTCTTTCACTTTCTTCTCATTTTCGTTTTTCTTGGTCACCTATGTGATCAAGAACTCATTTTTCCATGGTTTGAGTGGACATTATGGAAATCACTCACATTGGTGTTCTTCTTGAAGGGGAAAACAAAAATCTAGGGCAAGAAGAGGTAACACCTTGTGTTGTCTTCCAAATAGGTAAGAGGGAGATGATCCTCTTCAACCAATCTTGGTAGTGAGGGAATGTCTTGTATGTGTGTTGTTATTGATTTCTGAATCCATGTACAAAGTTCTCTCATTTTTATGTTGTTCTTCATGATAGTGCATTTTGTTGGGTTTGTATGATTTATTGATGCCTCTTGCATGATTTGAAGACATATTTGAGTAACTTGTTGATTAAATATGATAATGATTGGTTTGGTTTGAGTTAAAGGACCTGGAGAACTCTGTTTTCTGCAAGTTTACGCGTGGTAATCGATTACACGGGGCTTGTAATCGATTACCAAGCCTTAAAGGTACGAAATCATGATTCTGGAAATCTGGTAATCAATTACGTCTTATGTGTAATCGATTATAGAGATTCTGTCTAGCTTGTAATCGATTACTAGAGTGGTGTAATCGATTATCAAGCCTCTAATGTCACGAAAGGGTGCTTCTGGGAATCACGTAATCGATTACAACTTATGGATAATCGATTACGGGGGTTCTGTCCAATTGGTAATCGATTACTAGGGCTGTGTAATTAATTACCAGGTCCTTGAAGTTACGAATCGTGGTTCTGGGAATCACGTAATCGATTACAATGAGATTGTAATCAATTACAGAGATTCTGTTACGCTGGTAATCGATTACCAGGGTGATGTAATCGATTACCAAGACCAAAAAATGAGATTTTTGAGCTGGAAATGATTGAAATTATGGTTCTTTGCCCTTTGTAACTCTAACATAACCTAAAAACCCTGGATTCAAGGATTTTAATTTACTTAAATGCGATAGGAATATGTATTCATACCGATAGAGAAGAAATGATTTTGAAAATAGAATTCTTGGATCCATGACATGGAAATTGTGGTATGTGTGTAATAAGGAACATATATTGATACTGAGAATTATTGATGCAAGTGTGATTCCCTATGTGGGTTATGCACTTATTGATTTAGTGCTCAATGAGATAAGAATGATGATATGCCATTGAGGCAATGTTTTAATAAATGTATTGTTGATATGTCATGTTGGACATTGACTAATGCTTATGTACCATTGAGGCAATGCTTATGTTGAATGCATCATTGATGAACATACATGATTGGACATTGTGTCATCATGCATGTGTGTTGTCCGTTGGACATTGTTGAGAAGGCCATGTTGCCTAGGAGTTTGAATAACACCTTTGTGCGGGTGCGAGTAGACTAAGCGTAGGTGTCATATGTTGTTGACCCTGGGGGCGTTGGGGTGTGGGTGTCTCACAATAGAAAGTGGTAGCTCCACTGGGGCCATGGGATAGACTAATGCGACACACCAACGATCCTGTCTGAGATGATGTCCTATGTCGCGATCAACTGTTGAGGTACCATGTATGAGCCATTGCGCAAACAATTTTATGAAAGAAAGCACACTGTATTTTAAGGCTACTGATATACTGGTATTACTCCTTGATCATTCACTCCGAAAATGTTTACGTCTAGCTCGTGGAGTAGGAACTTTGGTACCCTTGTTGCATTGTGAGTTGTCAGTCACATGGTCCATTGAGCATTTATAATTAGATAATGTGTTTACTACCATGACTGCAATATTTATTTGACTCTTGGTAATGCTAATGTTGCTAGCTGGCTATGGATAATGTTAACTATTGTTCTTTGCTGCTTTGCTCTCGTTAATTGCTTTCGGGTATTATTGCACTTGTATGTATTAACTGTGTCTTATGTGGGCATTTGACGCCGTTTATTTTCTTGCTGCCATGTTGGTACTGAAAGCTGGGAATCTCACCTCTTTCGGTAATTTCTCTATTTCGTATTTTGGTTGGATCGTGTGCTCTCGAGAAGACGCTCGTGAGGAAGACAAGGAAACCACTGAGTTTCAGGGTTTCTGGCCTTATCTCGACTGAGATCGAAGTTGTTGAGGATGTCATTTCGGCTCTGTGGACTTTTTGGCTATGTGCGGATCAACTTTCTTGGAGGTCCAGACTGCTGGCATATCAACGTGCAGACTGATCGATGTGTATACCATGGCGATGTGATGGTGTCCTTAGCGTGGAGACGTTATGACGCTCCTATTCTAGATTTTCATGCTTTTGTATGGCTGGAGTTCTATATGCCCGTGAGAGACATGTGGGGCGAAATGTATTATACCCCTCATGAGGATTCATTTTTGTCTACTGCCTAGGCTCCTGCCCACTGTTCTGTCATCCCGATGGATGTCTCGTCAGACGACGAGGACCTTGAGGAGGATCCATCTACGGTTCCTTCTCGTTCTAGGCAGTCTTAGGGTTGGTTTTAATTGATGGCTACTGATGGCTGTCCGTTTATTTTGAGGGAGCCTGGCGTACTACTGGGTTAGTGGGTATATATTTATATCTCTTGGGGTTGGTACACATTTTGCTTTTTGTATATTTTTGGAAATGTAATTCAAACAGGCTTGCTATCAATGTGGCTCTTGCTATCAAGTGAATAGTTATTAGAGATTTATCTAAACTTTCTAACAAGACCAGAATCACATTAATCAGATAATTACAACTCAAGTTGTGGCCACTTTACTTAAGAATGCAATCACCCAAATTAATGATAATTTAAGCAATAATTTCTTCAATGATCCAATTAAGCTTAATTTCATAAAATGTGACAACATCAACTTAATTAAGCTAAATTGAACCTTGAGAAGCCTAGTAAGAGGATTATAAAATGCATAAAATACATTGTTATCACCCCCCTCAAACTCAAGTTGATACAAAGGGAGCCAATTTGAGTTTGGAAACCAGAGTATAGAAGTAACCAGGATGATGAGCTTTGGTGAACAGATCGGCTGGTTGGTCAGGAGTTCCAATAGATATGAGATGAAGAGCACCACGAAGAATGTGTTGACGAATGAAGTGGAAATCAATTTTAATGAGCTTAGTGCGCTCATAAAAAACATCATTGTGAGAAATTTGAATAGTACTCTGATTATCACAATAGAGAGCAGTAGAAGAGGACCGAGAGAAGCCTACATCATCAAGTAGTCAATGTAACCAAAGAATCTCAAAAGTGGTGTCAACAAGAGCCCAATATTCTGCTTTAGTACTGGAACGAGTAGCTAGAGTCTGTTTCTTACTTTGACACAAAATAAGAGCATGACCAAGAAAGATATAGTAACTAGTGGTGGATTGATGATCAGTGGGGTCTCCACCCCAATCAGCATCAGAATAGGCTTGGAGGATCAAGGAGGAGTCAGCAAAAAAATGAAACCCATGAAATAAGGTCCCCTTCATATGGTAGATAATATAAAGAATGTAACATCTCAATACAAATACTAGTAGCATATCTAGATTTACGCATTAGTAAGTAGAATTAGGCACGTCACTTATAAACTAATACCAATCTTAGTAAAAACATTTAGAAGATATATAAAAACATGAGCCTATTGCAGGAATATAATATACATATAATTGGAAATGGAATTTATACAAGGTTATACATCATAGTACATTACTTACATAACATGCCTTCAAGGCACAAATCCTTGCAACTACATACAACTAATAATATAAAAGAAGAAATAAAATGACTCCACACCCGAGTGCTTCATCTTACTTAGCTGCATATGCTTTTCCTGAAATTATGATGGAAATTCAAAGAAATGAGGTAAGAATCATAAAATTCTCAGTAGTTCATTTTCAAAAGCCATGTCATCACAACAATTCTAGCTACTTCGGGAACAAATCAAGTAAATCTCAATTATTAGCATATAGATAGGTAGCTCATGCCAAAATCAAGTCATTTCTCTTCCCGAAGCAGAAATTCTATTTATATTATTTATCAAATTAATTTTGAATATCCAAGTAGATTGTCAAATCTCATCATATTCTCAATATCATATTAATGAATCAATAAATGATAAGCTCTTAGAGTAAAACGAATCATGTAATCATCATTCATCAGTTGTCAACATTTATCATTTTTCAAATCATCATTCATCAATTATCAAAATGTATGGAAGGAAATGTCTATCCTCGTACTACCTTGATAATGAGGGAATGTCCATCCTCAATCTAGAAATTAAAGTAGATAGGGAATCATCCTTCCTCACACTACCAATTATCTAGAATCACATCAACTAGAGAGTGAATGTCTGTCCTCAACTACTATAATAGGGAGCGAATGTCTGTCTTCAACTACTATGATAGGGAGCGAATCATTCTTCCTCACACCACCAATCTTTGATAGAGAGAGAATCATCTTTCCTCACAGTACCAATTATCTTGAATCACATCAAGTAGAAAGGGAATGTCCATCATCAACTACTCTGATAGGGAGGGAATCATCCTTTCTCACATTATCAATTGTGATTAGCATTAGCAATGGTAATGGTTTTTATGATAACAAACTTATAAGTATGCAAAGATCAAGTCCCAAGGTTTCTTAAGTATAGCTTACAAGACTTAGATTTTATGTTAAGGATAATAGGAATTACACTAGCTCATATCTTGTTTTTCACTTTAATCTCTTTGCAAAATCATGTTTTATGTTGATCAAGTTTAAGGAAAATGTTTTTTAGAAGTGATGAAAAGAAAACCACGTTTTATACTTGTGAAAATACTCATCAAGTTTGTGGGAAATGATTTTAGAAAAGTTAAAAATGATTTAGGAAACTTTGGTCATGAAATCCTTTAGAAATCTTGTTTTCTTGGTAAACCAATAACAAATTAGGTGTTTTGGATAACAGGTTATTTGAGAACAATAACTGTTTATGTGATTTCAAATAACAGATTATCTAAAATCCATAACAAGTTTTTCACCTTGGCAGTAACGTTCTAATTAATGTTTTAAAGTGAATAATCTGTTATAGAAAATCCATAACAAGTTATTTGCATATTGAGAACGTTCTCTTATGTTTTAAATGTTCCTAACTAATTAGGAGTGCCAAATAACCTGTTATTTTCATGCTATAGTGTTTTCTGACGAAACAAATAATTTGTTAGGCAAAACCAATAATCTGTTATATGAAACAAAATAATCTGTTATAGATAACTTGTAATCTGCTAATTGGGATAGCAAAAAACACCTCCCAATGGCTCTATTGGAGCATTTAATGCCCCCAACATTTTGGGCTATAAATGAAAGTGGTTGGCCATTAAAAACAAGTTAGAGAATAATCTGAAAATCATTCTTGAGCATTAAATTTGTGTTTCATCATCATTTTCTCTAAACCCCTGTTTTGAGCTTTAAAGTGTGTGATTCTTTGTTTCTATAAGCTTCAATTTGTATTATCCACTCTTGTGAGAGTTTCCATTCATCTATACTTTGTTTATTCTAAAAAGAGGGTGAGGTATCCCTCAAAGGATTGTAAGGGTAAGGTATCCCTTTGTTGTTGAGGCTCAAGCACAAAGGGTGAGGTATCCCAAGGTGTGTTGAGTGCTCCATCTTGTAAAAGTTGTCAAGCACCTATTTGAAGTTTGAAGATATAGTAGAAATCTCGGGTGTTTACTTGAGGACTGGATGTAGACCACAAGTGAATTAGTTGTTGAACTAGGATAAAGCTTTGTGTTTGTCTTCCTAAACTCATCCCCTTTACTTTGTGTATTGTTTTATTGAATATCTTGCATTCTATCTTGCTTGGTTAATTTACTTATAAGTGGAAGCACTCTATTCTCTCTATTCATTCAATTCTAACAAACAATAGCTTCAACAAAAAATTGAGAATCAAGTGTTTTGCAAAAGAATTACGAACTTATTTTACAAACTCAATTCACCCCCTCATGAGTATTGAGGCCACTTGGTAACATCAATAACTTAGGATCACCTCAAGTAAAGAGGGAATGTTTATCCTCAACTACTTAACATCTAGGAAAGCTCAAGTAAAGGGGGAGAGAATGTCTGTCCTCAACCTCATTTACTTTAATAGGGAGGGAATGTCCATCCTCACACTACCATTATCTAAGACTAACCTTAAGAATGAGGTTCATCTCATATATCAATCTTTGGCCAAATCAATCACTAGACTACCCTTGAAAGTGAATTAACATCTCTTAAATATATATCTTAAACATAATTTTCATCACTCAAGTATACAAGATGCTTCGTCATTTCATTTCACATTTATGCTAGATGCATAATCATTTCATGAGATACCGTAATTGATGAAAGAAATCATAAAACAAACTTCTTTTCAGATTTCATAGGATAAGAAACTCTATTTTTGCAAAACAAGGCATTGGTAATCGATTACCACATGTGAATGCCTCAAAACAGAGGCTTGGTATAGGAATAGATTACCCTCATATGGTAATTGATAGGGTAATTGACTACTGCTTACAATTTTCCTCTTTCAGAAGCTTGGTAATCGATTACCTTTTCGTGGTAATCGTTTACCACATTTCCAGGAACCCATTTTGCAGCTTGGTTACTAACTGGAATTATGCAAAAAATAGAGCTTCAAGACTAAGCTACCAAAAACCAACCATTCTTAATACAACAACAATATGGTTTCTACATAATTATACATTCAAACTAATCTCAAAATGGTTCATAAAAAATGGGTAAACATCGAAATCCATTTCATCAATCACAAAATTCATAGAAATTCAAGCTAATGATAAGTTCAATATCAATAAACTTATCATAATCATATTACCATATTCTCACCATCTTATCATTCATATCATAAGAAAAGAATATGTAAGGCAAAGAAATACACCCCTACCTCACTTCAAGTGAATGATACTTCCTTCTTCTTTCTTACTTTCCTTCCTTCCTTCTCTTCTTGATTGTCTCTTTCTCCTCTTTCTCCCCTTGCTTTTCTCTCTTTCTTTTCCTTTTTTCCTTTCTTTTTTCTTGTTGTAGAGTGACAAGAGTGAGAGATTGAAAAGAGAAGAAAAGTTAAATAATAAGGGAAGAAAGCAGAGAGGCAGAGGGAGTGGAGAAAGAAATCAAAAAGAAATAATGAAATTTAACTGGAAATATTGTATCTCTTAGAGATACTCTAATCTTCCATTAATGAATTTTCTAACCTTTATAGGCATTATAAAAAATTCTAAGATTTCATTAAATTCTCAGTTTCATCGTTCAACAACTATCCTTATACACTATTATCAACCACTAAGCTTCATTATTTTTTCCTAGGTTAAGTTAAACCTAAGGAGTTGAATTAAGAAGCTTACAGGTATCCATTTTAATCTATTTTCATTCTCATATTAACCGTCATCCTCTCTTTAACATTGTCACAAAATCTTATAACTATTTGAGCTAATTTTCTATTTAATTTGATTTTTAAACACTCATTCAGTATCATTAAAAGTGTTAAATCAATTAAGTTGACTCTCCAAAATTTATTATACCTCACTCCAATCACTTATAACCTAAAAATAAACTTTCCATATATATTTCTATCATCTCAACTATTTATGTTAAATTTTGAGCTTTTATAAGCTATTTCTCACATTTAGTGTTATAGTATTAAGCTCAAACTAATTCAAAAATTTACTAAAATTAACAAATAACTCATGCCAATGTTATTGAGCTACTATAACCTTAATTAGGATTATTAGGTTAGGGAGGATGTTACAGAGAACAACAACATAATGAGTAATGCGCTGAGCTGACATGAATTGACTGATTAAATAAACAACATATAAAATATCTAGGTGAATAATAGTAAGATAAATCAAGCTGCCAACCAACTATCGATAGAGCATAGGGTAATCAAGCACTGTACCATTCAGAGGTATTAATCTTACATTAGGCTTTAGAGGAACTGATTTGGTGTGATTGTCGATGAGACCGACTCGAGAGATAAGATCTAAGGCATATTTAGTTTGAGACAGAAAAATGTCATCTGTAAAAGAAAGGACTTCAAGACCTAGAAAGTAATTAAAAGGCCTAAGAACTTTCATCTCAAAATGTTGACTTAAGAACTGTTTAAGCCTAGTAATACCATTAATATCATCACTAGTAATAATCATATCATCAACATAGAGAAGCAACATATTAGTACCTCTATTAGTTATACAAGAAAATAGAGCAGAATCATGAGCACTGGAGGAAAAACCAAACTAACTGATAGTGTTATGAAACTTAATAAACTAGGCTTGAGGTGCTTATTTGAGGCCATATAAAGCCTTTCGAAGACGACAAACCTTATTTGGTGGACAAGTGTAACCAGGAGGAGGACGCATATAAACTTCTTCTTCTAAATCACCATTAAGAAAGACATTCTTCACATCTATCTGATTAAAAGTCCATTTGTGAGTGACTGCAATAGTAAGGAGAATATGAACTGAAGTAAAACCTTTGGCAACCAAACAAGCCTTATAGTGCTCAATGGTGCCATCAAAACGAATCTTGATCTTGAACACCCATTTACATCCCACAAGTGCCTTACTAGAAGGAGAATCAACAAGGCCCCAAGTATTACTATTCTCCAAAGCTTGTAACTCTTCTTACATAGCATGCTACCAATGAGGATCTGTTAAGATTTCTTGATAAGACTGAGGTTCATGTAAGTGAAGCATGATAAAAAAATAGTGATAATCATGAAGATAGGTAGGTTGAGTTCTTACCATAGTTGGTCGCTCAGAAGGAAGAATGGGTGCAATGATAGGTGCAGGATCTAAGTCTGGAATAACGTCATCAGGAGTGGCTGGAACATAAGAAATGATTGGGAGCTCACTGGATGAACTCACGCTAGAATCAGTGGGAAAGAGATCAACAAAGGGGTTAGTGAGAAAAGGAGTTGAAGTGGAATGGATGAACTTGAACTGGGAGAGTGAGGAGAACATGGTGTCTTCCCAGAAGACGACATGGCAGGAGATACGAATGCACTGAGAGATTGAATCCCAACAGCAATTGTTCTTATGTTCAGTGCTTCCTGGGGCTCAAGTTTAGTGTACTCGTGGGGTTGAAAGAGAACAAAACAAGCACAACCAAAAACTTTAAGAGAGTTGTAATTTGCAGAAGTATGATGAAGACGTTCAAAGGGAGATACATTGCCCAGAACAAAGTGTTACCCAAGTGGCTTCAGTACTCAAGAGGGGGGTGAATTGAGTATTTAAAGATTTTTCGCAAAAGCCTTAAACAAATAAACTATGCTGAATTTAAATAATAAAAGGCGTGAATGAGAAGAACGTAAGAAGAACAGATAATAATTAAATTGCAAGAATAAATAAAGTGCATAAAGATAAAGAGAATAAGGGGTAGAAAAGGTACACGATATTTATCCTGGTTCGACCACCAACCACTTGTGGCTACGTCCAGTCCCCGAATTTTTCACACTTGCAACCTTTACATAACAGAGAGGGATACCTCACCCCCTTTGAAGGATACCTCACCTTCTTTACAACAAGGGATACCTCACCCTTTTACTAGAGGATACCTCACCCTCACAAAATCACTAAGGGATACCTCACCCTTTTACGTTCTCTCACTTAGAGCAAGATATTACAAGTTGAAGTGCTAATAAGCTCTCTAGAGGGTATCTCAAGGTTTTGGCAAAGAGAGCACGAAAAGAGAGAAAATAATGTAAAATTCGTTTTCAGCCAAGCAAAAAATAATTCAAGTGGTTGTTTTCTTTATTAAAAGCAAATTCGAACGTTTCAAAATCAATTTTGCGGATCGGTATTCGAATACCTTATGAGGTATTCGAATGCCTCTTGCCAAAACTCTCTTAAAAAAAAAAGCTGATTAAAGTGGGTTATTCGAATACTGCCCAGTTAAGGGTATTCGAATGCCAAAAAAGCAATAGAGATGTGCTGCCTCTGGGGAAATATCTCAAGTTTTCGAGTGTACTACCACTTTGAAAAACAAAACGGGGTTGAAAGAGAACAAAACAAGCACAACCAAAAACTTTAAGAGAGTTGTAATTTGCAATTTTGAAAACATTTATTTGCAATGTATGATGAAGACGTTCAAAGGGAGATACATTTTGCCCGTTTGTTATCATCAAAACTATTGCTCATGATAGCTAGCCAATTACACAAAGGAAGGAAGATGATTGACGACATAGACAATGGTGAGAGTGGCTTTACCCTAAGCATGTTCAGGACAAGAGGAGGAGATGAGCATGGCTCGGACAGAGTCAAGGATATAACAATGTTTTTTTTTAGCATGACCATTTTGCTAAGAGTAATAGGACAAGAAAACTCAGAGAGTGTACCTGATAATCATAAATTTTATACATTAATAAACTCTCATTTTTAGTCTTTTACACTCTCTATGTGCTTAATTGATTGAGTTTGGTCATGTTTTGTAAGTTTGGGCTCAAATTGGGATTAATTGATTTTTTCAACATTATTAGGATTTTACACTGTTACTGTATTTCAGTCATATTTTGAGTTATAGATATATAAAAATTATGTATCTTGCCCTGTTGGAAATATAAGAGAGAGCTCTACAACTTTCATGAAGAGCTTGAAGGTTGAATAAGATGTCTAGCGGGTCAGATTGGGTCACGAAATTAAAATAGAGGTATTGTTGGTGGAACTCAAGCAACGTGCACTAATTGGTCCATAACTTGGGTTGTAGGGGTCTTTTGGTCCATAACTTGTGTTTTCTGATCATGCAGCGCTGAAGTTTCTTCTGAAGAAACCTGAACGAAACCATGACTAATTAGATAGATGCTGATGCTCCAAGAGTTTGATATTGAAATCTGGGATAAGAGTAGAGTAGAAAACCTAGTGGCTGATCATTTGAACAGAATTGAGAGAGCTTCAGAGCCTTTGGCCATCTGTGACTCCTTCCCAAATGAGCAACTTTTACAATTACAAGGTAAGACTACCTCTCCCTAGTTTGCTGACTTAGTTAATTACTTGGTTACTGGTGCACTGCCTGCATATTTCACTAGGGCTCAGATTGTTAAGTTAAAGAGTGAGTCTAAGTATATTATGTGGGATGATTCTTATCTGTGGAGATTTTGTAGTGACCAAGTGATTAGGAGATGCATACCTGATCATGAGTTTGATTCTGTTCTTAGCTTTTGTCATGCATTTGCATATGGTGGACATTTTGGACCTAAACGTATAACTAGGAAAGTTTTAGACTCTGGTTTATATTGGCCTACCTTATTCCATGATGTATACTTATTTTGTAAGTCTTGTAAACAGTGCCAAAGAACATGGAACATTTCTCGCATGAATGAGATGCCCCAAAAACCTTTATTATTTTGAGAGATTTTTTTATGTATGGGGTATTGATTTTGTGGGACCCTTTCATGTTTCTTTTGGTTTTGTTTACATTTTGTTGGCTGTTAATTATGTATCTAAGTGGGTGGAGGCAAAAGCCACTCGGACTAATGATTTCAATGTTGTTGTGGATTTTGTTAGATCACAGATTTTCTACAGGTTTGGAGTCCTGAGGGCTATCATTAGTGTTCAGGGTTCACATTTCTATAATCAGAGCATGGAGGCTTTGATGAAGAAGTATGGAGTCATGCACAAAGTTTCTACACCTTACCACCCCCAAACTGATGGGCAAGCCGAGGTTTCTATAGCTATCAAAACTGGCCGGCCTGACCCATTCGAGCTGGCCTAGTTTGGGCTGGGCCAGATTGGGCTATATGAGTTTTTGGGTGGCATTTTGTTAGCCCAACCCGCCCTTATGTAATGTAAACGGGCCGGGTTGGCCTAACCTATTGAGGGCCAACCCATTGTGGCTATTTTTATTTTCGGGTTAGCATTTTGTTAGCCCAACCAACCCATTTTGTCAGGCTATTTGGGCCAACCAATCAGGCTTGACCCATTTTGATGGCTCTAGAGGTTTCCAACATTGAGATCAAGCAGATACTTCACAAGACAGTCCAACCTCACAAAAAAGACTAGAGCAAAAGGCTTGAGGATGCTTTGGTCCTATAAGACACCGATTGGAATGTCTCCTTATCGGATTGTCCTTGGCAAGGCATGCCACCTGCCTGTGGAAATTGAGCATCGTGCATTTTGGGCGGTGAAGATGTAACACCCCAACTTTTGGATAAATGACTATTTTGTCCTAATTGTACTGTTTTATGTTTTTCTGTATGCTATAAAATTTATTTGATTGTTTTGTGTTCATATTTGAGTATTTTGTGTGATTTACTCCGAGTCAAGAAAATAATAATTTTCGGGCCGGGAAAATCTTATTTTAATTATTCGAAGCTGGGGGATCTTACTAAACCCAATTCTGAGTGATATGGTTGTTAATCTTTTAATTTTTAAGATTTAACTGTGTAATAAAATAATTTTATATTATTATAATATTATTTTATCTGACAGTACCTACTGTCTCAAAAATAGTAGAAATCTGCTCTAAAACGACCATAGACCCAGAAAAATCTGTGGGACCCGCATTTAGAGAAGCAATCAACGTTTCTGGCTAGACTAAATTCTAAGCCAATAGGAACAAGTCAACGATGTAGGCTTGAAAGGTTTGGACCAATAGAAAACAAGTCCACAAAAGTGGTTAGACTTGTTGAAATCAAACTAGAAGGTTTAACCAAGTTAGCTTAAATCCTAACTAAGTTAACATAGAAGGCTTATGTAGTAACTAAGTGAAGTAACCTAGTTAGCTATCTAGTTAAGTTCTAGTTAGATAAGGATCTCAAAATATCAAGATTAACTTAGTTAACCTAAGTAACTATATAGTTAGACAAGTAACTAAACAAATTAATCAAATGCACCTAAATGTAACTAGAAGACCAAATGGATCACAAACTTGGTTTGTTCTCCTTAGGGCCATTCGGTCAAGAAGCTTCAAGAGCATTTAAGAATAGCTTAGTCATTAGATGACTAGGTTTTTATAAGCCAGTGAGAAACATGCTTGGAGCCAAAGCTTTGTTCTCCACCCTTGATCACATCTAAGGTGATTAAGTGGTCTTGGAAGGTCAAACAAAGTGGCCACCTCCTCTTGGAGCTCCACGGCCATAAGCTAGGGTTAGAGAGCATTTGTGCTTCATTTTTCATCTCTAATCTTCCTTTTCTCCAAGAACATCAAGAACCATTCTCTTGCTTTCTTCTTTGAAGACCATTCGACCAACACCCACAAATTGCACTTCCAACCTTCAAAAATTTTATCTAACCTACTTTCTCAAACCTAAACACCATTTTAAGAACATCTCTAGCTGAGAGTTCTTCCAAAATCCTTCATCTTAAGCTTGGAAAATTACTTTTGGAGATTTTCCTACAAGGTGAAACTTTTTGTTTTTCATTTCTAACTTCATTTCTAAGGTTCTAAGTCATGATTGATCCATGGTTTGTATTTTTCTCCTATAGTTATAACTTTTAAAAATTTGTTTGAGCATGTTAGGTTTCTTTGGAGGACCACACGAAATCCATAGGAAGGAGTAGAAGGTTTTATCTTCCTTTAAGGTAAGAGGGAGATTTGATCTCATCAACCATGTGTAGTGATGAGAAAATAGAGTGTATATGTGTGAAGAATCCATAAGGATTCACTTGTTTGATTGTTTAAATGCTTTCCTATTTGTGTTTGATATTGTTTGTATACATGTCTATAAGCTTTAAAATATATTACATGTGTTGATATATGCATGATTATTAATTAGGATGTGAATAACATGTAAGGTTTGCATGAGTGTTCCAAAGAACACAACCATGGAGCTTTCGGCTTCAACAAGAAAAGAGAACCAAAATGTTCTCAACCATTTTATAAAGGAAAGAGTAAATGGAATTAGGTAAATTAATGAATTCCAAAATGATTTTGAAGATGGAAATTGATCCAAAGATCAAATGCCAAGGTTTTGCTAAATTCGGCCAATATGCCTTCTAAATGTGTAATCAATCCAAAAATTTACTTTCTAAGTGTAGATTAGATGTTTAACCTAAAAAGAATACATTTGCAATGGATTTTTAAGATTTAAAGAAGTAAGCTAATTTTTATTAGAAATATAGTATAAGAGAGAAATGAACAAAACTCTTGAAAAATGCTTATCTTTGAGTTTTAAAGTATAATGACAATTTTCAAAGTGTGTTTTGTAGTAATAAACTAGACAAAGGAATTTTTAAAGGAAAAACATAGAAAACACAATTTTAATATATTTTATAGACAAAATGCTGTCAAAAATTTGTTAGAAACAGACAAATAACAGAGAACGTTTTATAATATATTTATAACATAAGGAAAATATTCTACGTAGTTTAAAAGTATGAAAAATAGCTTACACAGTTTCAAAATAGAGATTTTAAAGCTTTTCGATTAAGAAAATGATTTAAAAATCTTACGCGATTGAGAAAACGATTTAAAAATGCTACGCAATTTTAAAAATAGCAAAATATATTTACGCGATTTAAAAATGTTTGTAAAAGCAACGAGATTGTGAAAACACGATAAAATTTCTACGCGATTAAATGGAACAACAAGTTTTACTGTTGGGCCAAAGTGGTGGACCCGGACATGTGGAGATATGGTACTGTCAAGTGGGAACGTACTGTATTTGAGATTATTGCCATTGAGGGTATTTGTGTAAATATGGGTTATAGTGCCATTGAGGGCATTTGTGTAAATATGGTAATATTTTGAGACCAAAGGTGTTTTGGTAATTATTGTTCTTATTCATGCATTGGGAGTCATGTCAATTAGTTTGGAATTGGTGATTGATTGACGAGGTGAATTACATCGTGTTGTCGGTGTGATAAGCATAGTGTGATTCATCGAGTGGACTTAGAGGCATTAGTGTGCGGAGTATTCCACATGTGGACAGTTGGTTGCTCCTCTGGGTCGTGGTAACTGGTAACACACTAATGATCTCGACACGTACTATACTTAATCAAGATCTTGTAAAGACTGTTTAGTACAATGCCTGTAGTGCACGACGTATTTTGGATTGTGTACTACTACACGACGTTGGACTGTAGGCTATAGACACGACGTTAGACAGTGGAATAGTTTGGTTGGGCAGCTTGAGGTACTAATAGATCTTTACGGGTCATTCTCTCTGATGTCTGTGTATAACTCCACGGAGTAGGGATGAGTCGTTATGCATTTGCATTTGTGACATATATCTTAATTTTATTATTTGTGATATTATGTATGATGTGTTAAATTGTGTTATTGCTTATGATATTGTGGTATGCATATTGTATCAAACTGTGGTATTTGTTCTTCTGCCGTTTTCTTAATTGTCATACTGGTAATGATGAAGGTCGTCTCACCTCTCTATATGTATTGTTTTTGTATTATTATTTATATTTTTAAAGAGTTTGAAGAAAAGGAGTAGCCTCTAGACTATTTGTACCCTGAGGAGGAGCAACAGCAGACGGGTGATCAGTTTGACGAGTGTGAGCCATCCGATCATCCATATCCTTTGGACTGATCTTGTGATTATGGCATTGCTGGGATTTCTTGGTTTTGTGAGACTGGAGTTTCATGGAGGTTCGAAGGCCTGGGGATTGCGCGAGGATCGAGGATCGGTGATTTACTTGGGACGTCTGACTGTGTCCCTACGCGGAGAGTTTGATGCTGAGCCAATTTTTACTACTACTTTGTACCTACATTTGGATATGCCTTTGGATCTGAGGCGTAACTGGGGAGGAATTTTCCATACCCTTAATGAGATCAGTATAGTATCAACAGCACGAACACCAGTCTGTGGAGCTGTGAGACATCCAAGAATTCTATCACTCGAGGTTTCATCTGAGAGTGATCCTTCGGAGGATTAGAAGTCTTTGATGTGCACTTGGGCATATCTATGTTTTGTATTGTACTAACGCTCTACTACTTTATTTAAATATTTTATAGTTGTAAATTAGTTGTATAACTTAAGACAAAATCCTATGTATATTATGTGTGTGATAATAAGTTTGTTTTATTTTATGTTCCATATTATTTTAGTTAACAATATCCAGTATAAAAGGAAAAATTTTACAACTCATATTAATTATATATCAAATGTTTTATAACTTGGGTAATATTTTATTTATTTTTATTTTATTGCATCATAAATGTGGCATCCCCACAAGGGTGTTACAGAAGAGGTGCAACCTGGACCTAGACCAAACGGGCATGGAGAGGAAGCCACAATTGTAGGAATTGGATGAGATCTACTTAGAGGCATATGAGAGTTCTAAACTTTATAAAGAGAGGACCAAAGCTTTCCATGATAAGATGATTATGAGAAAAACATTTGAGATTGGTCAAAAAGTGCTTTTATATAATTATCGTCTTAGATTGATGCCCGAAAAATTGAGATCTAGGTGAAAAGGTCATTTTATTGTTACTAATATTTTTCCTTATGGTGTAGTTGAGTTTCAAGATGTGACTACAAAGAGGAGCTTCGAGGCTAATGGGCATAGACTCAAGCACTTTTATGATGGTTTCTAAGAACATACCATGTAGGAGGTGGCCTTGCTTGATGCTACTTATACAACATGAAAGAAGGAGTTTCCTTCCCTTACTTGTTTATTTTCTATTTTAGGTTTTCTATTTTTAATTTAGTTTTCTGTTTCTATTTTTATTTCTATTTTTTATTTTTTATTTTTCAATTCTGTTTTTGTTTTGTTTTTAAATTATGTTTGATGTTTTTCTAAAAAAAAATATTTGTGCTTCTTGTTTTTAGTTTTTAATTGCTTTCCAATGGCTCTTGAGATGTGTGGAAGTTGTGAGTTTGGACAAATTGAGGATTAAAGGTTCATGACGTAAGTGAATGAGTTGTCTTTCATTGTGAATTTGACTTGTTTGGTATTGTAAATTGACTTGGTAAATTAAGTTTGATAAACTTATACCATGTGAGAATTTGAGCTTATTGATGAATGGATTAAGTAATTATACCATTCATTTCCTTCTTGTGTGATTTTCACTCATGAATTTTGATCACTCTAGAACTTGCTTTGATTCTTTTTTAGGCTACATTTTCACATGCATGCATGAACATGATTGAGGCATTCTTTCCTTGCATTAGCTACTTTAGCCAAATAGTCAACCTTACATATTGTCCCTTAATTAACCCCTTGAGCATATTTTCCTATTCTTTGTTGTTCTTAGCTCATTATCTACCCTTCATGAAAAACCATGTTGTCCCTTTACCTTAAGAAATAGGAGATCATTGACATTATCCTTAGACGAACTCATGAATAAGTGTGAGGGAATCTTAAATTATTATTGTTGTTTGGTCTTACTTGAGGACAAGCAATATTTAAGTATGGGGGTGTGAAAATGTTGAGCTAAATTCTTCTTCTAAAAAAAAGTTGCAATACTTCTAAAAAAAATGAAGAGGAAATATATATGAAGAGAATAATTTGCATCATATAGAATCACATTAAACTTGCATGCTTGTTCTTAGAATTCATCTCCAATTAGCTTGTCATATCTTTATCATTCTCATCCATTACCTTGACCCTATTACAACCTTGAATAAAGTTCTCTTGATTTGTGTATGTATATGTATAAAATAGTGGAGAAGTAGAAGATAAACAAGCTTTTGGTAGTGTAAATTTTCATGAGTTGAGTTAAGTGAAACACTTACCTTCTAGATATTTCTAACACTAAACACTTGAGGGAGTGAGAGTATATCTTCTAAGAATCTATCATTCTTAGTTTATGCGTTTCAATTGAAATTACATTACTTATTGATTTGAGATGTAAAAAAATGTCACTTCACGAATGTTTTGATCCCTTAAACTTCTTGGTTATTATCCTTACTTGTAAACTTTTACATTCTTGAAGGTTATTGGAAAGTAAATTTCTTTGAGTTTTGGTTTTTAAGTTTTTGTGTTCCTTGTCCCTTTGTTTGACTCTTTAGTTTGCCTGGGACTTACAAAAGCTAAGTATGGGAGAATTTGATAATCAGAGATTTCATACATTAATAAATCCCTATTTTTAGTCTTTACACTCTCCATGTACTTAATAGATTGAGCTTGGCCATGTTTTGTAAGTTTAGGCTCAAATTGGGCTTAATTGATTTTTCTAGCATTATTAGAAATTTACACTATTGTTGTATTTTGGACATATCTTGAGTTTTAGATATCTAAAAGTTATGCATCTTGCCTTGTAAGAAATATAATAGAGATCTCTACAACTTTCATAAAGAGCTTGAAGGCTAAATAAGATGTCTAGTGGGTCAGATTAGGCCACGAAGTCAAAACAAAGATGTTGTCACTGGAACCCAAGCAACGTGCACTAATTGGTCCATAACTTAGGTTGTAGGGATCTTTTGGAGCTAAAACTGATGTCATTGGAAAGCTTACACACAAGACTCAAATGCTTATGAAGATCACTAATTTAAACTACAATGTTTTGATGGTGTTATACTCTTGTGAAGTTGGCTGACGAGACTAGAGACCCATTGAGAGTGATTTGGGCATAACTCTCTCATCTTAAGCTTAATTTAAGTGATTTCGGGGGCAACGTAAAGCTAAGAGGTAGAGGATTATCTTTAATCTATGGACAAATTAGGATTCTTAATCTTTAAGTCAATTATTTTTGTAAAAGTAGGGAACCCGAGATAGATAGTAACCCTGAGCCGTACTACTTGATTCTTCTATCTAGAATGTTCTCCTTTCTTTTGTAAACCGTGTGTTGCAGCCATGGAGAGCTAAACATTCGAGATCAATCCAAGGATCTTGATGAAATTCTAGTTTGACTTTGAGATTCTATACCTAATATCGATTTTGAATTAATTATCTTATTCTTCTCTTGATTTAGATTTCAAATTGCATGATTAGAGATTTCTATTATGTGATGTGATCTAATTGGATCCTTAATCCTAATTTAAATTTGTAATTAAATTGTGATTAATTAATTTTGATTTAGTCACATGAATTAAAGATGGTTAGGTTGGCAGATTTGTTAATCTAAGTTAATTTAATTTTGGTTGTTAAACTAGCATAAGTTGCATGAATCTAGCGATTGCAAGTTTATGAATCATTTGTTAGTTAAATTCTAGGTGATTATCTAGTGTTGAATTCTATATGTTTGATGCAGAGATTTTGGTCAATCATAGGTTAACTAATTAATTCAATCCAGAGACATGTTTAGTGATCAATGACAAGCCAACTAGGTTTCTGATGGTTTCTTAGATTAGTTGCTTTGCAATTTAATTTTTCTTATATTTAATTATTATGTTTACATTCTAAATACACAATCCCCTCCCCTGTTTGACCTTGATTTGGTTTGGTTGGTAGCTTGATCCTCGAGGAACAACTCAGTTCACTAACTTGTGCTACAAGTTATCAGTAGAACTGAAATTTTGTTATTTGGTTAAGCTCAACACTCGAATTACTACCCTATTTAGCAAGAAAGGTGAGAAGTTTTGAATCACGATATTCAGAAGTATTATCACAATGAAAAACTTTAATTATTTTTTAGAATTGAGTTTTCATCATAGTAGCAAAATTAATGTAAACTTGAGGAAGTTCTAAATGATTTTTCATTAAATATATCCAAGTAAAATGAGAAAAACCATCAATAAATATTACAAAATATTAATTACCTCCCATAGTTGGTGTGGGAGAAGGCCTCCAAATATCAGAATGCACAAGGTCAAAATGAGATTTAGAAAAAGAGATAATTTTACTAAAGAAAAGTGCATGTTGTTTAGCAGTTAGACAAGAAGTGTAGTGAAAAGACTTATTATTAACTGGACCTATAGCCCCTTGAGATAAGAAGGGACACAACTTTCCTAGAGAACTATGAGCAAGACATTGGTTCCATAGTTGAATGGAGGACGAGGTGGATGTCATACAAAGATTTGAGGTAGGAGGAACATGAAGGTTGGTGAGCTTAAATAGCCTTCCGACTTTACGTCCAGTCCATAACTTGTCCTATCCGTAGATCCTGCACACGACAACCAGAAGAAGAAAATGTGACTTCATAATCAAGGTCACACAATTGACCAACAGAAATGAGATAGAAGTTTAATTTAGGAATGAGATATGCATCAGGTAATCTAAAAGTAGACAGAGAGACAGAACCCTTATAACTAATATTTATAAGAGATCCATCAGTTGTATGTATGGAATGTCCAATGTCGTTAATAGATAGGAATGAAAAAGACTAAGATTTGGACATCATATGGTTATAGCATGTAGAATCAAAGTACCATCTATTATTACCTAGTGTGGTTGATAAAGCAGAAGAGGTATTACTAGAATTGGATAGTAGAAGCTTAAGGAGGGACATGAGATCATTGGTAGAAAAGGCAGCCTGGAGTGCAATTGAAGAAACTAGGGACCCATTAGCAATAGTAGCAACAAGCACATGCTTAGAAAAACTGGGACATAGTTGAAACTTATTCTGATCAGACCTTGGAGGGCGTGTAGGATAATTTTGAATCAAGTGTCCCAGTTTCTTATAGTATCAACAACAATTGGAGGCAATATGACCCTTTCTCATGCAATTATGACATTCTATGGTTAGGAAATTATGGAGAAAATGCCCAGACTAATGATAGTGATGACAAAATAATGAATCTTGATGTGTGGTGGATATCATCTGAGCCATGGTACCATAAGTACAATGAGTATGGCGATGTCGACAGGAGTACAACGATAGTGAGTATGAGCACAACAACTATGAGCAAATGCCAACTAGAGTACGATAATGTGAAATAGAAGCATAACGACTGCAGAAAGTGAGAGTACAATAACGAAGTATGACGGTGATGTACAGGAGTACAATAATAAAGTATAGTAACAGAGTATAGTGGAGTATGAGAGAACAACGGCAGAGTATGGTAACAGAGTATGGGAGAATAGTGGTAGAGTACGACAGCGGCAGTGAACTACGATAAAGAGAAAGGTAGAAAACAATGGGAGCAATAAGAGGATTTTTGACAAGGACCAAGAACCTAAGCTCTTGATACCATGTTAGAAATGGAGATGGAGAACACAAAGACATTGAATGGTCTATATATTTTTGAATGTGTTTGAAGTACAATGGGGTTCCCTATATATATAGAAAAGGCACTATACAAGAAAGGAAATAAAATAAATACAATTAAAATAATATCACGCTAACTATATACAAATCAAATCAATCAGATATCCTAACAGATACTGTAACACCCCGATGTAAGGCGTCACATTTACGACAAATTAAAATAAAAACCTTCCCAAGTTATAAAACGTTTGATAATAAGTACAACACGAGTTGTAAAATTTTAGTTATGTATTCTAAGAAGATCAATAATCATCCTATACAAATCCAATCATCTTCCATTATTGTTTCAACCTTCATCCTATGGCCATTTCTTCTTGCGGAAAACATTACTAAATAAAATAAAAATAGAACATGAAATAAAATACATTATTACATACATACCATAATATCCATATGGTTTTGTTTTAAAATATAAAAAAATAAAATTAAATCATAAACCGTTTGACACAAAAGAGTAGATAGCAGACTTGCCCAAGTCCAACAGACTAAGAAAACCCAAAAAAAAAATTCAGTACAGACATAACCAAAACAAAACAATCAAGCCGACCAGTAAGGATGATCCAACAACTCGCCTCCTTCGTACTGGTTCTAGGATTGCTGCTTCTTTCACGGAAAATTAAGAGGTTGATCCTCTTCACCGTCTTTACCGTACATAATAATAATAACATAAAAATACATACAAAGAGGTGAGACAATCTGTCATCATTACCATAAGGGAGTATAGAAAACGATAATTCAAACAGATATATCATCAAAACATGTTATCACAACATATGTAATATTTCACAGAATATATATACAGAATAACAATTTACAGACTCATAATGCGCATGTACACGACACAAACCTACTCTATGGAGCTAAACACAACCAATCAGAGGGAATGATCCCGGAAGAACCTGCCTATTAACTCGGCTGCCGCGGGCCACGTGCTACACAGTCAAATTCGTCGTGGCTCGCACAGTACACGATCAAATTCATCATGTACTACAGGCATTCTACAAGACCGTCCCCAACAAGATCGTGATTAAGAATAGTACTTTGTCAAGATCACTAGTGTGTCATGCTCGGTACCACGGCCCAGAGGAGCTACCAACGGTCCACATGTAGAATTTTCGCACACCAATGCCTCCAAGTTCAATAAATGAATAACACTACGCCTATCGCACCCAAATAGGGGTGTAATTCATCCTCTTAGGTATAACTCGTCAATGACACCAAAAACAACATATACCTCAATGCATGGTGCAAGACTAAAAAAATTTACATATATCATAATATTATCAAATCACATGGTCAAATGCCATAACTTGGCAGTACCACTTTTCAATATAACCAGGTCCAACCCGACAACATATCGCTGTTATTTTCAATCGCGTAAATATTTTACCGCATTTTCACAATCTCATGATTATTTTCCAACGTTTTCAAATTGCGTGGGTATTTTCCCACATTTTCTCAATCACGTAATATTTTTAAATCATTTTATCAATCGCGTAATTTAAATGCCACCATTTTAAATACGTGTAAATTATTTCTACTATTTTTCACCGTATAAAATATTTCTTGATGTTCTAAATTAATTTTTGAAAACTTTCTGAAAATTAAAAATCCTTTCTAATAAAATACTTAGACCTCTAAATCAATTTTAAAACGTATTCTCAATTAAAAAATTACTAAATTGAGTTCTTATTAAATAAATCTTTTAAAAACTACCTTTAAGAAAATATATATATTTTTAATCTAAACACCAATTCTTGATTTGTTGGCCCAAAATTAATTTATTTTCCATAACCAAATATATAATCATTTCCTATCTCATTTTCCTTTGTAAAAATCTTTAATCCAATTATTTGTTACTTAATCCTCTAAAATCTATACTTGAGAAATAATTTTAGATTAAAAGTATATTGAATGGCATGTGACTGAAATTTACTATGTCTTCAACAAATCAAGCATTTGAAAACACATACATCAAAATCAATCATACAATAAAGTAAAACCATAAACAATCAAGTAAATGAATCCTCATGGATTCTTCACCACACATAATCCATTTTCATACTACCAAAATAGTTGATGAGATTAAATCTCCCTCTTACTTCTTGAAGACTATCCTTCTTGAAAGCTTCCTTAGAGAATTTTTGTGTGGCTCTAAAAAAATACCTATCAAGCTTAAACAATTTACAAAATACAAATCTAAGCTTGAGAAAGAATAACTAAGGATCAAACATGGCTTAGAAATTTAAAAACAAATTTAGAAATAGGAAACAAGAATTTTACCTAATAGGATAGAAATTTCAACCTTGATTTCCAAGCTCAAGATGGTTGATTTGGAAGAAACTCTTAACATGAAAGATGTTTGGAATGGTGTTTAGCTTTAGGAAATGAGATTGGATAAAATTATTGAAGAGTGGAAGTGTGATTTGGGAGTGGTGGCCGAATAGCTCAAGAAATGGAGAAAAGATGAAGTTTTTCTTTGTGTTCTTGTGTTCTTGAAGAAAGAGAATGGAGAGAATTGATAGGAGTGATGGAAAATAAAGTGGAGAGGTATGCTACACTATATATAGCCATGTGGTGCATTGGAGGAGTGGGTGGAATGATTTGTGATAATTGCTTGGTGGAGCACTCAAGGAGACAAGGTGGTGCATGCTAGCTCACTAAAGTGTATGATTAAGTGTGATGGAATCAAAATAATAGCCTAAAAATCATGTGCATTGTCTTGGAGTTACATGGAGTGAATGGATGGAAATTCATTGAATATTTGAGTGGGAGACAAGGTAGTTGAAGGATTACTAAACTCCAAGTGATCATAAATGATAGAATGCATTATTATGCATTATTTGAAGAATCATTTACCTTCTTGATGGACATGGCCATATGGCCTTTGTGGAATTCACCAACAAAAGAATCCCATTCCATGTTATAATGAAATGCATGAGTTGTACGTGGGTCAAAGTGTTTTACCTCTTTGGTCTCTACATTAAACATACTAGGTCCACTAACATGATTATAGAATCTAGGTAAATAGAAAACTTAATTACTAGGGCTAGGTAATTAGGTTTATGATTTCACCTATGGTAAGTAGATTTATAACATTAACTTAAGGTAAATAGATTTATGACTTTAACCTAGGGTGAATAAATTTTTATAACTTTAACCGACGATAAATAAATTTATAACTTTAACCCAATGTAAATAGGTTTATAACTTTAACCTAAGGTGGATAGATTTATGATTTTACCTAAGGTAAATAGATTTATGATTTTACCTACGTCTATTTCTCTACGTAGATTTTAACTGGTAGTTAATTTCGAATTGACAAAAATTACTGCGATAAAAACTAATTTTTACTGTCTAAAATTTACTACAGTAAAAATTAAATTTTTACTGTGGTTCAATAATAATGCGTATCTAGATAAATTTTCAAACAACGAAGATTTTCAAATACTGTTTCTGGTTTCGAGTTTAGTAGGATCCCCCTACCCCATGTGAACAGTTCAAAAATTCATCCGGCCTGGAAAAATTATTATTTTCCTGACTCGGAGTAATTCATACACAAAGATCAAAAACATTCACAGAACAGTTAAAATAAATTTACAGCACACAGAAATCACAAAACAGTATAATTTAGTCATTACTGTAATTTATCAAAAATTGGGGTGTTACAACTCTCCCCCACTAACAAAAATTTCGTCCCCGAAATTTGCCGTACCTTAGAAAAGATATGGGTATTACTCCTTCATTTTATCTTCAACTTCCCAAGTCGCATCACCTGTTGCTGCATTCCAGATAACCTTCACCAATATAATCTCTTTTCCCTGAAGTTGCTTCACTCTCCTGTCCTCAATCTTAATAGGAAGTGTCTCATAAGTCAAATTTTCTTTGAGTTGTACTTCATCGACCTGTATGACATGAGTTGGATCGGGAATATATTTTCACAACTGAGACACATGGAATACACTATGAAGGTTGGAAAGAAAGGGTGGTAAAGCTATTTGGTAGGCTACTGGACCTATCCGACGAATAATTTGGTAAGGTCTAATGAATTTAGGAGTGAGTTTTCTGGATTTGATAACTCTTCCAACACCAGTCATGGGTGTCACTCGCAAAAATACGTGTTCACCTTCCTCAAATTCAAGAGGTTTTCTTCTCTTGTCTGCATAGCTTTTCTGACGGCTCTGAGTCATCCTCATCTTTTCCTGAATCATCTTCACTTTTTTGTTGTTTATTGCACAAGATCAGGTCCAATGGTCATGCTTTCTCCATCTTGATACCAACACAAAGGCGTTCGGCATCGTCACCCATACAATGCTTCATAGGGTGCCATCCCTATGCTTGAGTGAAAACTGTTGTTGTAGGTGAATTCTATCAGAGATAAGAATTCATCCCAACTCCCCTTCTGTTCTAACACACAGGCTCTCAGAAGATCCTCCAATGACTAGATAGTCCTTTCCGTCTGAGCATCTGTCTACAGATGGTAAGCAGAACTCAGACGTAATTTTGTCCCCATAGCTTCTTGTAAGCTTTGCCAAAACCTCGAGGTAAACCTTGGGTCTCTATCAGAAACTATACAAGAGGGTACACCATGAAGTCTAACAATTTCACTAATGTACACTTGGGTTAATCGTTCCATTGAATACTTGATATTGATTGGCAAGAAGTGTGCAGACTTCGTAAGCCTATCAACTATAGCTCATATAGCATCATGACCCTTCTTTGTTCTTGGCAAACCGGTCACAAAATCCATTGATATACTATCCCATTTCCATTCTGGAATAGCCAAAGGTTGTAACATACCGGCAGGTCTTTGATGTTCAATCTTTGCCTTTTGACAGACTAGACAAGGCGTAACTTGATCCGTAACATCTCTCTTCATCCTTGGCCACCAAAACATTCGCTTTAAATCTTGATACATCTTAGTCATTCCTAGATGCATACTTAATCTACTAGTATGTGCTTCATCAAGAATCGCTTTCTTCAGGTCGGGATCATTAGGTATACAAATCCTACCCTTGAACCTTAAGACTCCGTCAGATCCTTCTTCAATAGTTGCTGGATTACCTTGCTTTAAGAATTCCTTCAAGTTCTATAAAAACAGATCATCATCTTGTTTCTTTCGGATTTCCTCTAACAAGTCATTCAAAATAGTAACCTTACTCAGACGAATCCTTCCTGGTGCCAATTCCACAGTTAGTCTCATATCCCTAAATTGTGTTATCAACTCTTCTTCCTTTATCATTATAGCTGAGACACTGATCACCTTCCTACTTAAGGCATCTGCCACAATGTTTGCTTTTCCTGGATGATATTGAAGTTGAAAATCATAATCTTTTAAGAACTCTAACCATCGTCTCAGCCTCATGTTCAATTCCTTTTGATTGAACAGGTATTTTAAACTCTTGTGGTCACTGAAGACATCGAATATAGCCCCATAAAGAAAATGCCTCCATATCTTTAATGCAAAAAACCACTGCGGCTAACTCCAAATCATGTGTTGGGTAGTTCCTTTCATGTACCTTCAGTTGTCTTGAAGCATAAGCTACCACATTTCTATTCTGCATCAACACACATCCTAATCCCTGGTAAGATGCATCGTAATACACCTCAAAAGACTTGTTTGGGTCTGGTAAAGTCAACACTGGTGCAGTCGTCAATCTTTTCTTCAACTCTTGGAAACTCTCTTCGCATTTGTCTGTCTAAACAAAAGCTTGATTCTTTCTCGTGAGTTGTGTAAGAGGTCCTGCTATCTTAGAGAAATCTGCAATAAACCTCCGATAATAACCAGCTAATCTAACAAAGCTCCGAATCTCAGCCACCGTCTTGGGTCTTTTCCATTGCAGAATTGTTTCCACCTTTGATGGATCTACCGCAATTCCATTCTTAGAAATCACGTGACCTAAAAATTGCACTTCCTCTAACCAAAATTCGCACTTTGACAACTTTGCAAACAACTTTTTTTCTTTTAGGATCTGAAGAACTATGCTGAGATGTTCAGTGTGCTCTTCAGGACTTTGAGAGTATATCAGAATGTCATCGATAAAGACAACGATAAATCTGTCTAGGTATAGACGAAAGATCCTATTCATGTAATCCATGAATATTGCAGGAGCATTCGTCACACCAAATGGCATCACTTGATATTCATAATGCCCATAGTAAGTTCGGAAAGCTATTTTAGGTATATCCTCTACCTTCACACGAATTTGATAGTAACTTGATCGCAAATCTATCTTGGAGAAAACTGCTGCTCCCTTCAGTTGATCCATTAAATCATCAATCCTTGGAAGTGGGTAATTGTTCTTTATCGTAACCTTGTTCAATTGGCGATAATCCACACAAAGAAGAGAAGTCCTATCTTTCTTTTTCACTAACAGTACCAGAGCTCCCCATGGCGACACACTCGGTCGTATAAACTGTTTTTCCAACAGTTCCTCCAATTGCTTCTTCAACTCTACTAATTCTGAAGGCGACATCCGATATGGTGCAATCGAAATAGGACCTGCTCCTGGTACAAGATCAATAGAAAACTCTATCTCTCTGTTCAGTGGTAAACCGGGTACATCATCAGGAAAAACTTTAGGAAACTCGTTGACGACAGAAATAGCATTCGCATCCTTTGCACTCTTGACTTCTAAAGAAGACAGCAACATGTATCCTTGAGCTCCATCCCTCAATAATGATTCGACTTTAGCAGTAGTTAAAAATCCAGAATTCTCATTCCTAAGAAAAATTAAGATCTTATTGGAACAGTCTAATAGGATATGGTTAGAAGATAACTAATCCATTCCTAAGATTATATCTATGTCAACAAGGGGTAAACAAATTAAATCAATAGAAAAGACTTGATCATGAATGGTAACAGGACAATTCAAGCATACTTTAGAAGTAACAACAGGCTTGGCAGTTGGTGTAGAAACAATCAATTGTAAACTCAGAGAAGACACAGACAAACCCAACCGATCCACACAGTCATATGCAATAAATGAGTGAGTTGCACCCAAATCATATAGTACAGTTAAAAGATTACCTGCTATGACACCTTCTCCCTTGATAAGATCTTCAGACTGGGAGGCTTCAGCTCCGCTCATCGTATATACTCGCCCTCCAGCTTGTGGTTGAGAAGCACAAACGTTACTCAGTGATGGCTCCTTCTTTGGCTGGTCGCATTCCCTATAAGAATGCCCAGGCTTTCCACATCGGAAGCAAATAAGTCCTTTGATTGAACAATCTCTGGACATATGACCACTCTTGTTACACTTGAAACATTTTGGAGTAAACGCCACTGCTTGCCCCGCTTTGTTACCACTAGAACTTCCCCCAAAAGATTGATGTTGGGGTTAGTTCCCTGGTGGTCTCGCATACGGCTTCCGCTGAAACCGGTTGTTGTTGTTGTTTCCTCCTTTTTGGAATCTAGTCGGTCCAAAGTTCTGGTTCCTCGTATCCCTTGATGGATCTAACTCTTCGAGTCATCGACAAGTATCCATCAATGCTGGGAATTGATTTATTCGCATCGGCAGCACACCTCGTTTCAATTCCATTCATAATCCTTCCTCGAACTTGCAATATTTCCAAACCTCATCAGGTTGGATCTGGAAGTATCTTGAGAACTTAGATAAGCTCTCAAATTTTGCAACATATTCACTCACTGACATGCTACCTTGACGTAAGCCAAGAAATTCCATTTCTTTGGCATGTCGCGCACTTTTCAAAAAATATTTTTCTAGAAATACTTCGCAGAATACTTCCCACGTGATTGCTCTTCCCTCGGCTTGCAGTAGCCTCCTAGTTCCTTTCCACCAATTCTCGCCATCACCCATCAGCATGAATGTGGCGTAAGTCACCTTTCGATCATCGGGACATCCTATCCCTTCAAATATCTTCTCTAGCTCTTGAATCCATAGACTAGCCTTCTCCATATCAAACTCGCCCCGAAACTGCGGCGGGTTATTGCGTCGAAACTCAGACAAGTTATGAGCATCAATATTTATTTCTTGGCGATTGGCTGCTTGTCGGTTCTATTGTGTTATCACCTCGATTATTCCTTGGATAGCCTCGACAGCTGCAGTCATCACGTCGGTGTCACGTCCCGTATTCACGTGTGTTCCTCTTCCACGAGACATGTCGTTCTTCAACAAGTCAAACCAGACAAAATAAAAGTTAGATGTGTCCGTTCAGAACAAATCACAGAGAATCACACAACATAAGCAAAACAGACCTAACCACAAACCCCAAAAGACTCTAACTTGGGCTCTGATACCAACTAATGTAACACCCCGATGTTGGGCGTCACATTTATGACAAATTAAAATAAAAACCTTCCTAAGTTATAAAACGTTTAATAATAAGTACAACATGAGTTATAAAATTTTAGTTATGTATTCTAAGAAGATCAATAATCATCCTATACAAATCCAATCATCTTCCATTATTGATTCAACCTTCGTCCTATAGTCATTTCTTCTTGCGGAAAACATTACTAAATAAAATAAAAATAGAACATGAAATAAAATACATTATTACATACATACCATAATATCCATATGGTTTTGTTTTAAAATTTAAAAAAATAAAATTAAATCATAAACCATTTGACACAAAAGAGTAGATAACAGACTTGCCCAAATCCAACAGACTAAGAAAACCCAAAAAAAAAAAAAAACGATGACATAACCAAAACAAAACAATCAAGCCAACCAAGAAAGGATGATCCAACGACTCGCCTCCTTCGTGCTGGTCCTCGGATTGCTGCTTCTCCACGGAAAATTAAGAGGCTAATCCTCTTCATCATCTTTACCGTACATAATAATAATAACACAGAAATACATACAAAGAGGTGAGACAATCTGTCACCATTACCATAAGGCAATAAAAAAAATGATAATTCAAATAGATATATCATCAAAACATGTTATCACAACATATGTAATATTTCACAGAATATATATACAGAATAACAATTTGCAGACTCATAATGCACATGTACACGACACAAACCTACTCCATGGAGCTAAACACAACCAATCAGAGGGAATAATCCCGGAAGAACCTGCTTGTCAACTCGGCTACCACGGGCCATGTGCTACACAGTCAAATTCGTCGTGGCTCGCACAGTACACAGTCAAATTCATTTTGTACTATAGGCATTCTACAAGACCATCCCCAACAAGATCGTGATTAAGAATAGTGCTTTGTCAAGATCACTAGTGTGTCATGCCCGGTACCATGGTCAGAGGAGCTACCAACTGTCCACATGTAGAATTTCCGCACACCAATGCCTCCAAGTTCAATAAATGAACAACACTACGCGTATCGCACCCAAACAGGGGTGTAATTCATCCTCTTAGGTATAACTCGTCAATGACACCAAAAATAGCATGTACCTCAATGCATGGTGCAAGACTAAAAAAATTTACATATATCATAATATTATCAAATCACATGGTCAAGTGCCATAACTCGGCAGTACCACTTTTCAATATAACCGAGTCCAACCCGGCAACATATCGCTGTTATTTTCAATTGCGTAAATATTTTACCGTATTTTCACAATCTCATGATTATTTTCCAACGTTTTCAAATTGCGTAGGTATTTTCCCACAATTTCTCAATTACGTAACATTTTTAAATCATTTTATCAATCGCGTAATTTAAATACCACCATTTTAAATACATGTAAATTATTTCTACTATTTTTCACCGTATAAAATATTTCTTGACGTTCTAAATTAATTTTTGAAAACTTTTCGAAAATTAAAAATGCTTTTTAATAAAATACTTAGACCTCTAAATCAATTTTAAAACGTATTCTCAATTAAAAAATTACTAAATTAAGTTCTTATTAAATAAATCTTTTAAAAACTACCTTTAAGAATATATATATATTTTCTAATCTAAACACCAATTCTTGACTTGTTGGCCCAAAATTAATTTATTTTCTATAACCAAATATATAATCATTTCCTATCTCATTTTCCTTTGTAAAAATCTTTAATCTAATTATTTGTTACTTAATCCTCTAAAATCTATACTTGAAAAATAGTTTTAGATTACAAGTATATTGAATGGTATGTGACCGAAATTTACTATGTCTTCAACAAATCAAGCATTTGAAAACATATACATCAAAATCAATCATACAATAAAGTAAAACCATAAACAATCAAGTAAATGAATCCTCATGGATTCTTCACCACACACAATCCATTTTCATACTCCCAAAATAGTTGATGAGATTAAATCTCCCTCTTACTTCTTGAAGACTATCCTTCTTGAAAGCTTCCTTAGAGAATTTTTGTGTGGCTCCAAGAAAATACCTATCAAAATTAAACAATTTACAAAATACAAAACTAAGCTTGAGAAAGAATAACCATGGATCAAACATGGCTTAGAAATTTAAAAACAAATTTAGAAATAGGAAACAAGAATTTTACCTAATAGGGTAGAAATTTCAACCTTGATTTCCAAGCTCAAGATGGTTGATTTGGAAGAAACTCACAACATGAAAGATGTTTGGAATGGTGTTTAGCTTTAGGAAATGAGGTTGGATAAAATTATTGAAGAGTGGAAGTGTGATTTGGGAGTGGTGGCCGAATAGCTCAAGAAATGGAGAAAAGATGAAGTTCTTCTTTGTGTTCTTGTGTTCTTGAAGAAAGAGAATGGAGAGAATAGATAGGAGTGATGGAAAATGAAGTGGAGAGGTATCCTACACTATATATATCCATGTGGTGCATTGGAGGAGTGGGTGGAATGATTTGTGATAATTGCTTGGTGGAGCACTCAAGGAGACAAGGTAGTGCATGCTAGCTCACTAAAGTGTATGATTAAGTGTGATGGAATCAAAATGATAGCCTAAAAATCATGTGCATTGTCTTGGAGTTACATGGAGTGAATGGATGGAAATTCATTGAATATTTGAGTGGGAGACAAGGTAGTTGAAGGATGACTAAACTCCAAGTGATCATAAGTGATAGAATGCATTATTATGCATTATTTGAAGAATCATTTACCTTCTTGATGGACATGGCCATGTGGCCTGATAATCATATATTTTATTCATTAAGAAACCCTTATGTTTAGTCATTTACACTCTCCATATTCTCAATTGATTGAGTTTGGTATGATTTTGTGAGTTTGAGCTCAAATTGGTCCTAATTGAATATTTTCAGCATTATTGAGATTTGATACTGTTTCTGTATTTTAGCCATAACTTGAGTTCCTAATATCTGATGAACATGAATTTTACCTTGTAGGAAAGCTAAGAGGAAGCTCTACAACTTTGATGAAGAGCTCGAAGTCCCAAAAAGATGTCTAAAGGACCTAAGTTTACATGGAAGTCAGAATACGGGTTCTGTCAGTAGAATCCGAACAGTGTGCACTCATAAAATCATATATCAAGATGTAATAATGAAGATGGGCTCAAATTTGGACAGTGGATAGTCAAGATCCAAATAAAAACCTTTCATGAAGAACACTTTTTGAAAAAAGGAAGTCTAGTAGGTCATTTTGAGCTTGCAAGTCGGAACAGAGGAGCTGAAGTTGGGTTTGAGCAACCTACGGTATTTGGGACATATCTTGGGCTGAAGGAAGCCAAATTGGACGAACCAGCTATCCATTTTATAGCGAAGACAAGGATCTACAACTTTCATGAAGAGCACTTTTCGTGGATCTGAAGTATAGTTAGTCATTTTTGGCTTCCAAGTCAGACATGAAATTTTCATCCTCAACCACCCACTAATCCATCTACTAATCCACTCATCCATCCACTAATCCACTCATCCACTCATCCACTAATCCACCCACTCATCCACTCATACACTAATCCAACCACTTAACCACTCCACCCACTCATCCACTAATCCACCCACTCATCCATCCACTCACCCATTCATGTCCATAATTTCCCACTCACCAAAAGTCCTTTGGCATTTTCCACTCAACCAACCCACTTAACCATTCCACTCACTCATCCACTAAACCAACCCACTCAACCATTCCACTCAAACACTCCACTCACTCACCCACTCATCCACTCACTCCCCTTTGTCATTTTGTTACCCTAGACTTCTATAAAAGGCACCATTGGTTATCATTTCTTTCATGTATTCTCCTTCATTTCTCTCTAAGTTTCTTCTTGTTTCTTCATAGTTTCTCATAGTTTTTATATATTTTGATGCTCCCCTTCATGGTAATGGAGGGCTAAGCTACTTTCAGTCAATTTAGGACTATTGAAGAGATTGTGATTTGGATTCTTGAGACCTTGGTTATGTAATGTATTTGATTTATATTTGAATTCCTCTTCTCTTCTTCTTCTTCTTCTTAATCTTGAATGCATGAATGGTGATTCTGTTTATGTTTGATCTGATTTGATCTTGATTTAAGATTAAGATTTGTGAAGAAACTTAAAACTGATTAATCTAAACTAATCACATGACTGAAGATTGAGATTTGTGATGAAGCTTGGAACTGATTGATCTAAACTAATCACGTAATTGAAGAGGTTAGGTTACTGATTGGTGCCTAGGTTAATTGAATTCGGTGCTTAAATTGACATATATCTACATGAATGGTGCGATTGCAGATTTGTGTTTATCACTTGTCAATTGAATTCTGGACGATTGTCTAGTGTGAATTCTGGATCTAATGCTGAGATCTCGGTTAGATCCAAGTTAACCATTCAAATGTGCTTCAAATGTTTGTTGAAAGGTTTATGATTGAATCCACCCAATCTCGGATAGATTTCTGAATATTTGTTCTTCTAATTGTTATTTCTCTTTAAATCTTGTCACTGTGATCCTTGAACCATCAAAACCCCCCTTTTTCTAACTTTCACTTGATTTGATCAAATTGCATCTACGATCCTTGAGGAGACGATCCGGTGTTGTTCACTATACTACAAGTTTAGGTAATAACTTCGGTTATAATTTTGACTGAGTTCGGCGCTCGTCAAAATTTTGGCGCCGTTGCCGGGGATTAGTAAGTGTAATCTTTTCATTTGAAGTGTTTATTAATTTTTCTAACATTTTTAACCATTGTCTAGTGTATTTTGCTTATTTATTTGTTTTTGTGTGATGCATGACTAGGTCTGAGCCTGATAACTTGGTTGACTTTGATCCTGAGATTGATAGAACCTTGCATAGGTTGATTAGAGCTCGTAGGCTAAGTGTAAGAATTGCTTCTGAATTTGATCTTAATATTGAGAGTGAACTTGAGATCTTGAATAATTCTGAAACCATGGTTGATAACATGCAAAATAGAACTCTTAAGGAACTTGTTGCTCCTGATATAACTAACCAGTCTTTGTGTATTCAATACCCAGATCTTGATGCTGATTTTGAGTTAAAATCTGGATTGATACATTTGTTGCCCAAGTTTCACGGTTTTGCAGGTGAAGATCCCCATAAGCATCTAAAGGAGTTCCATGTAGTTTGTTCATGGCCTTTGTGGAATTCACCAACAAAAGAATCCCATTCCATGTTATAATGAAATGCATGAGTTGTACGTGGGTCAAAGTGTTTTACCTCTTTGGTCTCTACATTAAACATACTAGGTCCACTAACATGATTATAGACTCTAGGTAAATAGAAAACTTAATTACTAGGGCTAGGTAATTAGGTTTATGATTTCACCTATGGTAAGTAGATTTATAACATTAACTTAAGGTAAATAGATTTATGACTTTAACCTAA
Organism: Ormosia emarginata; assembly: GCA_029884605.1. Classification (NCBI taxonomy): domain Eukaryota; kingdom Viridiplantae; phylum Streptophyta; class Magnoliopsida; order Fabales; family Fabaceae; genus Ormosia; species Ormosia emarginata. Next base: position 7,092,218 of record JAQQTP010000063.1, on the reverse strand, counting down.
GGTGAATAAATTTTTATAACTTTAACCGACGATAAATAAATTTACAACTTTAACCTAATGTAAATAGGTTTATAACTTTAACCTAAGGTGGATAGATTTATGATTTTGCCTAAAGTAAATAGATTTATGATTTTACCTACATCTATTTTTCTACGTAGATTTTAATCGGTAGTTAATTTCAAATTAACAAAAATTACTGTAGTAAAAACTAATTTTTACCATCTAAAATTTACTGCAGTAAAAATTAAATTTTTACTGTGGTTCAATAATAACACGTATCTAGATAAATTTTCAAACAACGAAGATTTTCGAATACTGTTTCTGGTTTCAGGCTTAGTAAGATCACCCGGCCCCACGTGAATGGTTCAAAAATTCATCCGAGGCCTGAAAAATTATTATTTTCCGACTCGGAGTAATTCATACACAAAGATCAAAAACATTCACGAACAGTTAAAATAAATTTACAGCACACAGAAATCACAAAACAGTACAATTTAGTCATTACTGTAATTTATCAAAATTTGGGGTGTTACAGATACTAGCACGCTAAAATCACACTAATAGACACCATACGCAAGACTCCAATCCATCAATAACCTAACCTTAGAAAAATAGCCACCGTGAAGCCCACCTCATCTCTACTATAGTCTCTACACACCGAGCCTGTCACTATTCCATTCCAAACCTCACTTTTTCCACCACCGTGGATCCCCTGACATAATTGAGTGTCATCGCGCCTTAACCACAATCACCACTACTAGCACTTGTCACTAACAACCTACTCTATAATCATCACTTACCACAGTCCCTGCCTCCCTCATCAAGCCCATTGTACTGCTTTCACCATAAAATCATAGCACCATCACACCCCCGCAGGGTAACCCCATGCACTTGCACCTTGGCCACCACGAGCAGACAGCAATGCCATACATATGCATGAACCCCCCCAGCTTGCAGCGTCTTGATCTTTATGATCTCTACCATCGCAACAACCAACACCTTCATGCACGACCTATAAGCCTCAAAATCAGTTTCTCCTTCAATCTACTACAATGCCTCAAGCCAAGACCATCATCACATATATCCTCCATTAAACCATCATCAAGGAGCAATAGTCACACCAAAGACCAAACATGTCTAACTAGCACCAGCCAGATGTCGTAGTTATTACTAGAGCTGCCTCTAGAACCAATGCCACCATTTCAATACTCTGCTTCAAACCTGCTGATGAAACTGTAAAAACTCATGTTTTTTCATTTCAAAATCTTGGTATTCACCATCTTCCAATCCCTTTTGATTGAACTTTATTATCAAAATTTGTCATGTTTTTATTATTTTAAAAATTTGTTCTCATTATGTGTTTTTTTTTGTTAGGTGTTTACCCATGGAAGAAGATTGGATGCTTGAACAAGGAGTGAAAAAGGCATAAATGAAGTTATTGGTGCTAGGCACTTAAGCACCTAACTTTCCAGCACTTAAGCGCCTAAGCACAGAGAAGGAAGTGTTGCGTGCTTAAGCGCCCAAAAATTGAGCGCTTATGCGCTTAGTACGTTTAATGACACGTTTTGGTGTTTATAAATAGAAGAACATGATGTTTTTAGGTAGACATTCAGAAAGAGAAGAAGAGGCACAAACCCATATTTGGCATGGGAGCATCTAAACTTGAAGATTAGGAATTTTCTTCAACCTTTCTACATATCTTCCTTGGAGTTTGTTGGAATTTCTTCTTTGTTTTCTTCTTTCTCCATGTGTAGCTAAACTTCTCTAGTTAGGGTAATGATGGATCTTGTTCTTGGATGATGTAAATTCATTTTTGTGTTTAATCTAAGTTTCTATTTCATGATTTACGTGTTTATCTCTTCTCTTAATGCTTTTCTTGATTTAGCCAATTTGGGAATGATTTTAGGGTTTATATATGATTTGGAAAAATTGTACACGAACCTAAAACTTGTGATAAACACCTCAATTTCTGCAATCACTAGGAATAGATGTTGTAGGTTGTGTGGTCTTGCTTTTTATTCCCTTGTTTTTTATAAAGTCATCTGTATTTGGAGTTATACTAAGGGATTACTTAACTCAAAGTAGTGTGAAGATGATTAATATACTAAAGGATTCGATATTAATTAATTTTAAGAATTTGATAATCATGGAATAGAATTTAGTTAAACTAATCTTTTGAATTTATAACAAAAGAGTTCAAGCGAAATATGAACCTTAATGCTCTGATATCATTATCTTTCTTCCTTTGCCTAATTGATTAAATTTACTTTTGTTAATTTTGAATATTTTCTTGTTAGTGTTTCTCTTTTATTTACTTTTTTTTATCAACTCTCATCTTTTGATAGCTTAAATAGTGTCAATTTATGAATTTAGTAATTGACAAAGTAATATCTGTGGGATGATACTCTTACTCATCATTTTATTACTTTTGCGATTTAGTACACTTGTCAATAGCGCAACACCCGCAATGCCACTCCTCAACTTCCCACACAGCGTCAAACTTGCCACAGAATTAGGTTCTAAGACTAGGAAGTCATCCACACCAAAGCCATGCAGCCAAGCATGACCCTCAACAAAACCCCATTACAAGGGCTTGCACTATTTTTTTTTCTTTTAATTGCGAAGAAGCATCAGCTACAATACAAGTTCATTACAAGTTAGTCTTTTGTCTCAGTTATAAATATTTTGGAATTAGTTGGTTAACTTTGGGATTATCATTTTTTTTATAAACTATAGCCTTGGACCATTAGTGAATGTTTTGCTTGTACATATCTCTTAAACTTCAGTTGTCATATATAAATTCTTTTTTTATTCAGTTTTTATTTATGGGTATTAATGTGTGTGTGTGTGTCTATATATATATATATGTTTTTTAATTCCTTGCTTTAACATGTTTTATTTTATCACTTCCATTTGGAGCTATTAACAAGGAGAATAAAAACCATGCTAGATAGAAAACGAAAAAACTATACATATTACTTTTTGTCATCCTATTTTACTTTGATTAATTTACCTTCATTTTATTTTAATTTGTTTAGTGTTTTATATTGTGTGACCCTTTTTTGTTTATTTTGTTTTTTATTTGAGATTATATTTATTTCATTATTTTTCTTGTAAGCATTTTTTTTTTCATTTTTATCGTTAGTTTCTACTTTGCCTGTAATATTTGATTTAGTTTTTTTTGTTAATGACTTGTTTATTGATCTTTTCCATTGCTTATTTTATGGGGTAAAATAAATATTTTTAAAAGTTTTCAATAATTTGCCCAGTTGACTTAGGGTAACCATCTTAGAATGAGTGTATCATAGGTGCAGTGGGAATTAGTTTCTGCCCATCCCTGTACACAATTGACTCTCGAACTCAACTTGGTTTCAAAGAACATTTTTTTAAGGTGTTCCAATTTTTCCTAAATTAAATAAAATTGGTGGTGACTCTATTTTTTTGAAATTTTTCGCCTTTTTGTCACGATTACGGTTATGACAGATGGCGACTTCATTGGAAAAAGTTGGAGAGTCAAGCCCATTTAGTTGATTGTACAAATCATTGATAACTTTTTCCATATTTGTTTTACCCCTTTTATTTTATTTGTTTAGTTTGTATTCTTGTTGGTAAATAGTTATGTTATATTTACTTTATCTCTTACCTTTTGGTTATATATAGTTGTAATGTTTACCCTTTTTTTTCATTTATCCTGTGTTTGGTTGTTGAAACCTTAAGGTAGATGACTATAGGTTTTATTGTGTCTATTGCTTTGCTTTTGTTTTGCAAGATGTGAGTTTAGCTATTTTTAGCAATGTGTAGGTTTGTATGACCCCCTAGCACACACCACGCTCATACTTATGTCACACACATTTTAGGCTCTATACCTAAGCCTGGGCAAGTTGTAGGACCAGAAGGGATTTTAGTGTTGTTATTGTGAGGCTTATGTTTCCCCAAGAGTCGATAATTTACCTGCTCAGATTGTTACCGGTGTCATAGAATGCCATATTGTGACTTATCTATCCTTGTGGTAAGCTCGTGGAACTGGATCCTTATCTTTTATATTGGGGCAATCTGGAAACCATTTCCATTAGGGGTCTACAATTGTCCTGTTTATGCATTGATAGTATGACCTCAATAGCTATCTATAACATCCTCTCTAACCTGTTTGTCTTAAATATGGTTATAGAGGTACTATAACACTTGCATGAGTTACCTACTTAATTATAGTGACCTTATGAGTAAGTTGAGCATATTGTTATAGTGCTGAATGTGAAAAATAACTTATAATAGCTCAGAATTGAGCATAAATTGCTTAGATGAAGAAAATAAATGAGGAGAGTTTATTTCTAGGTCACAAATGAATTGAATGTGATGTGGTTAATTTTGGAGAATTAATTGAGTTAGTTTGACATTTTTAATAACACAGGATGAGTGTTTAAAAGCCAAATTAAATAGGCAGGTAGCTTGAAAATTTATGAGAATTTGTGGAAACACTAAGTAAAGGATGGAGATTTTTTTGGTAATGAATACAAGTTAAGGCAGATACCTGAAAGCCTATTAACTTTATCCCTAAGGTTTAACTTAACTTAAGGAAGAGCAATTGTAACACCCTAAAAAATTATAATTTTATGATAAATAGTCATTTTCCAATATTTATGATAAATAGGCAAGTATTGAATGCTAGGTGTCTCACCTCTTTCTGTATACATGTACTTCTGTTTTAAATTATGTACTTCTGAGAAGACGTATGCGAAGAAGAGGAAGCACCTGAGTTTCCTGGCTTTTGGCCTGATTACGATTAGTGCTAATTGAAGATGTTTTCATGTTCGCGCCGATTTTTGGGTTACGCAAGGATGACCTTTCACGGTGGTCCAGACTGCTGGCACATAAACTTGAGCACGGACCGTTGCATATATCACGGGGAGCTGACTGTGTCTTTAGCTTGTGGTCGCTATGACCCGCCTGTCTTTGATTTTACTGCTTTTGTCCATTTGGAATTTTACCTACCTGTTAGGGATTTGTGGGATGACTTTTATTACACCCCACAAGATGATTCATTTCTCTCCACTGCTCGAGCTTCTGCTCGAAATTCGGTCGCTCCGATGGTGATTTCATCGGATGAGGAGGACCCTGAGGAGGATCTCGCTATGGTTCCTTCTCGTCAGTCATAGGGGCTGATATTGTTGGTGGCTACTGATGGCTAACCGTATATCTTTTTGGGAAGCCAAACGTTTTGCTATTTTGATGGGATGTAAATTTGTAAACATCTTGAGGGTAGGTAAAGCCTTTACTTTTTGTAAATTTGATGATGTAACTAAACAGGCTTGACACACACACACACACACACACACACACACACACACACACATATATATATATATATATAATGAATGTATGGTTCCATTTCTTGTCGATTTTTATTATATCCATATTTATCATTACCTCTTCAAAAAAAAGTACTCATATTTCGATACTCAATTATTACGCTATTAAAAGGGAGATTGTTTATTCAGATAACAATTATGAACTAAGTCTTAATTAATCAATGAATTTGTATCTTTCGCATTTTTGTTTCATTTTTGTTTTACTTTACTATGGTGTGACGTTCCTTCTTCTAACGAAAAAAGGGGCGTTATAGCAATAGAGCATAAGTGACAATTAATAGTATATAGAAAGTCATTGAAAAATGAGTTTAAGGACTAAATGAAGTCCTAGGATTCTCTATGACACTTATTAAAGTTAGAAAACTCAGTAATGGAAGATTAAAGTATCTTTAAGAGATACAACACTTCCAGTTAGCTACCAAAGTCAATTGATATTTTCTTTTCTTTCCACCGTCTCTGTTAATATTTCATTGACTTTTCTTTTATCTTATCTCACTTTCACTCCCTCTCACGTTGGAAAACAGCAGAGGAAACAGAGAAAGAAGAGAAAAGGAAAGAAAAGAAAAGAAAAGAAAGAAAAGGAAGAAAGAAGGAAGAGGAAGAAGGAAAAACAAGGAAGCTCCATAGCCTACCATCACTTAGGAAGTTAAGGTAGGGGGATTAGGTGTTTCTTTTCCATGCTTGTTCATTATTTGTTATTTGAAAACTTGTATGGAATGATTTTGAATGAGGTTTTTCATGAAACTCTATGAAAACTTGATTGTTTTTTGTAGAATTGAGTTTTGATAAAACTTAAGCATAGATGTGTATGAGTTTGTATATGGAGTTGTATATGCATGAACTCAACTTCAAGTGATTGTTGTTGATGGTTTTTCCTATGCTTTACTACTTGTTTTTTGATATAAACATGTATAAGTAGTAAAAGATTTGGAAGGAAATGGCAGAAGTTGCTGTTTTGATGCACCAAAAATGCATTCCGGTATGTCCTATTCGAATAAGCCAAGGAGCTATTGAATAGAACATCATAGAATGCACCAAGAAGTGAATTTCATGGGGGTTTATTCGAATAATTTGAGGAGTTATTTAAATAACACTTGACAGAATGCATCAAAATGTGACATGATGAAGAGCTAGTTGAATACATCAGAGCTTTATTTGAATAGGCTCTTCCAAAATGCAATATTTGTGTGTTCTATTCGAATAGAAGGGAGAGTTATTCAAATAGAATTGCCTTGTTTTAAGGAATTAGAGATTCCATAATGAATCAAATGATGGAATTTTGATGGTTTTCACTAAGATAAGTGATTTAACTTAGGAATGAGCACTTTGTGCATTAGCTACTTATGGGGGTAACCTTTTATGCACTTAGAAAGTGATGCATTGACTTGCATTCTTATTTCACTTGAGAAATGATAATGTTTTGCTCCTTTGTTATGAAAGTTGAGCTTAAATGGTATAATTACTATGTTTTGCTCCCTTATTTACTAAGGTTGAGCTATGATGGTATACTAGAAACATGAATTGCTCCTTTGTGTGGTAAAGTTGATCCGGAATTGCATGTTTGCTAGGTTTTGCTCCTTCATTTAGTTGAAGTTAAGCTCTTGATAAGTTATTGTGGTATGTGTGTGCTATTTAAATATAACACTACATATTCCACACTTGTTATTCCTTATGTATTGTAACCTTGCATGATGTGTACAATCATTTGGCCAGAGAATTATAGAAAATGATCCTTGATAGGATAGGAGATCCTAAATTCTCATAGCGGAGACTCCCTAGGCCAGGGTTACTAGTAGTATGAGGATGTCAGTTTTCCCTTTCTACCCAGTAGTGTGAGGAGGTCATTTTCCCTCACTAGAGGATGTCGATTTTCCCTCTTTACAAAGAAAATACAAGGAATAGGGTTCCGGATAATATGCAAGAGACATAACATTGCACAAGCATAATCACAAAACATTTCACAAACATTACCTTAGGTCATAAGCATTTGCATTTGAATAACAATTGTATGGGCAATTGTTTTGTCTTTGGAAAGAGGTTAATTATGGATTTGCTTTGTGGATGTTTACATAGAGAGAGTATGTGAATGTTCTAGGAGTGTTGAGTAGTGATTCAATTACTTGTTGCAATTCTAATCTATTGTTTTTAAGTGAATTCATTGTAAATGGTTAATTATGTGATAATTAACCATGGTTATCAATGAATTGAATTTTTTGCCTTGGAAAGAGAAATGAAATTTTTTTTTTGGCTTTTGCCATCTTTCTATATATGATTAAATAACTTATTTTTCCCCGAAATAGCTGGAGTTAGAGGTGGCAAAACGAGCCAACCCACCCCACCCTCAACCCGTCAAAAAACGGGGCGGGGTAGGGTTGGCCCATTTTGGAAAATGGGTTGGAAGAGTCAACCAACCCCATTTTAGGATGGGTTAGTGGGTTGACCCACCTAAACAAGAAAATGAGAGAAAATGGGTGGGTTGGCGAGTCAACCCGCCTAACCTGCTTGAAAAACAAAAAAAATGTATAAAAAATTTAAAAACCATAAAAATTAAAAAGAAGACTACAATTTATAGAGACTAAAAAAAACTAAAATTAGTATCATACCCATAAAAATACTACAAACATAAATAGTAAGACTCACTTATAGCACTTAAAAAAAATAGAGCCAACCCGACGGGCTAATCCAAGCCCTAACCGCTTAACCCGCGGGTTAAGCGGGACAGGTTATACAAGTTAGAAAATAAAAATGGGTTCAATTCTTGAACCTAACCCACTAAAAAATGGCAGGTTAGCGAGTTAACCCAATAGGTTGAACCCATTTTGCCAGTTCTAGTTGGAGTTATCATGATGCCATGTTATATGACTATACTACTTTGAATTGTGAATTCTCGCCCCTTTGTTTGTTTCCATGATAAATCCAAGTAAAAATTCTCCTAAGGGGAAGAAAAAGAAGCGCATAGACTAGCATAGTTTTATTTACTTTTTGACCAATGCTTATATTTTGTAGTATTTGCATTGGGATGTATTAGTTCTTTTGTTTTGTACTTATGCCTTTTGAGGCTCAGTTTGTACTTTATGATGCATAAAGTTTAAGTAGATACATTTTTCTTTCCCTCATAGCTCTTTATAATAACATGTATGGTTATTATAAATCTAGAATGTTGTTTTTAGGTTAGAAGTGACGTGCCTAATTCTGTTTACTTATGTATATTACGGATATACTATAGTATTAGTATTGGGACATTACACTATCCAAGTTATGGTCATGACCTAGTGGTATATACCCTTATACTTAACCATTTTAGGACACAATGAGGCCATGGGGACATATCTCCCTTCAACCAAAAAAAAAAAACTCATTTGATTACATCTTATGCATTAATATTTTTTTTGGATAAACAAAAAAAATTCATTTCGTGCATCTCATGCATCAATAATTTTTTTAGGTCAACAAAAAAAAAATTCATTTCATGCATCACATGCATCATTAGATTTTTTGGGTTAACAAAAAAAAAACTCATTTCATGCATCTCATACATTAATAATATTTTTTTTATTTGTAGGTAAAAAAAACTCTTTTCATGAATCAATAAATTTTTTGGGTTAATAAAAAAAACACTCATTTCATGCATCTCATGCATCAATAAAATTTTTGGGTTAACAAAAAAAACTCATTTCACGCATTTCAAACATTAATAACTTCATTTTTCGGGTAAAAAAAAGGCTCATTTCATGCATCTGATGCATTAAAAATTTTTTGGGTTGGCAACATTGTTTAGTCCACTAACATGATGAACTACATTTTACAATTTTCATAAAATATTTTGAGCTTGATTTGAGAAAGGAAGTAAAATTATTATTGTCGGGTCTTTCATGAGGTTATTGAACATTGAATTTTGGCATAGCATCCATTTCTTTCATTTCAACAAAAAAAAGAGACCATTTTCATTGCACCTTAGCATGAGTTTCTCATTTTGTCATATAAATATTTTGAAAAAAGAAAAAAGGAAGAAGAAAGAAGAGTTTTTTTCCTTCACATTTTTGTATGAGCCTTTTGCATATATAAAAAAAGAGTATTTTTTCATCCCACCTTAGCATTAATTGGTTCATCTAAAAAAGTGGAGTATTTTTTTTATTGCATTTTAGTATCAATTCCTGCATTAAAAAAGAAAGAAAAGAAAAGAATTACACTAATTCTCAGCATGACATTCTACACGAATCGTCATGCATTCTCGCATATGTTCACTCCTTAAGAAAAAAAATGAAAAATGCTTCTCTATTCCATTCACATTCTTTTCAAAAAAAAAATTGAATCATTGCACTTCTTAAAAAAATGAATGTCAATCAAACCCGGGTTCATGAAACTGAACTATAAACAAGACCCATACAAGTGATTAGGAGAGATATGGGTTAAGAAGTAGATGAAGTCGGTGGCAAAGCCACATTCATTTGAGGGGGAGCACTGAAATAAAAAAAAAACAAGAATAACAAAACTAAAAGGTTTTAATTCTCTATAATGAAAAAAAAATTATCTCCCAATTAATCAAAGTAATATATTTTCTTTGCCATAGGTATTCATTAATTTTTCTACTATTACATTGAAATTTTTTAAGCATGCTGTTTTTATTTTTACTTTAAGAAAATAGTAGAGCTTTATGATTTATTGCATAGTTATTGTTCTTTTTATTAGTCTCTATTACTTTTCTCCACTTTATGTAACATATTTCTTTTTTTAAAATCTCTATTTTTTCTTCCATAATCTCCTATGTGGGAATAATATTAGAAGTTTCTAATTATTGTTCTCTTTGTATACCTTTAGTGCTTTTAATTCTTACTTTCATGGTTTAAGTTTATTGATATTTGGAATTTAAGCTTGCATAATGTGATTTTATTGAAAATTTCCAGTGCTATAGTTATAAGCTTATAATTATTTAGATAAATTGATGGCGCAATATGATGCTAATTGTAATTTTTTTAATAGGATATGTCGGTATTGATAAATTCCTTAAAAAATGTAATTTCTCAAGATGAACACTAAGATTTTTCTCGATATAAGTAACAGATAATTGAGACTAACTTAAAAATCTTCATGCAATATTTATTTATATAGTAAAATTTCATCTTATCATCTAAATAAATGATAAAGATAACATATGAAGGAAATACTAGTGATACCCCTAACTTCATGTGTCTGGCTCCGCCACTAGATGAAGTAAAGGGGAGATTGGATCAAATGCATGAAGAACATGCAAGAATGAAAAGAATGATGAAACGGCTAAGGGTGGAGTTGAGGTCAAATGAATCAAATGGCGTGTCAAGATATTCATGAATGACAACGGCTCCCTAAATAGTAATCCATCAAGTTGTGTCAAGTGTTTCTACACACGCCTATCCTCATTCGAAATGGGAGCGAATGCTTACAATAGGCAGTCAAGGGCAACCTCATGAAGTTCAACTAAGTGATGATTCATTTTTCAACCGTTACGAATGAACAATACTTTGTAATCCTCTAACATTGGGAAATTTCTAAGTAGCTGGTTTTTTAATTTGTTTGTCAAGTGATTATCATGAAATAATGTTTTAAAATTGTATTAGCCCTTTGTCTGTTCAGTTATCAAAATTGTGTGGAGTTTTGAATGTAACACCCTAAATTTTACTAAATTACGATATTATCCTAAATGTACTATTTTACGTTTTCTATGTGTTATAAAAATAATTTGACTGTTTCGTGATTGTATTTGATTGTTATGTGTGATTTACTCCGAGTCAAGAAAATAATAATTTTCTGGCTGAAAAAATCTTAATTTGATTATTCGGAGCTGGGGGATCTTACTAAACTCAATTCCAAGTGATACGTGTATTAATCTTTTAATTTTTAGAATTTATCTGTACAATAAAAATATTTTATATTTTTATAATATTATTTTATTAGACAGTACCTACTGTCTTAAAAATAGTAGCTTCTGCTCCAAAGGACCATGGACCCAGAAAAGTTTGTAGAACCCACACTTGGTAACTCAGTCAACGTTTCTGGCTTGAATTATTTGTAATCCAATAGGAAATAGTCAACATAAATGACTTGAAGATTTCTAAGCCAATATAATGTTAGTCCACAAAAATGGTTAGACTAGTTAGTAAGTAATTAGAAAAACCTAACTAAATTAGCTTTAGCTTAACTAAGTTAATCTAAAGTGTCTAAGTAGTAACTAAATGAAGCAAACCTAGCTAGCTATTCCTTAGAGACCTAGTTAGAGAAGTTTCTAGAGAAGTCAAGAAGATGGCTAGTTGCCTTAAGTAACTAAATAGTTAGACAATAACTAGGAAACTTAACTAAATGCACCTAAGTCTAACTAGATTGCCTAAGTAAACTAAAACTTAGTTTGCTCTCCTTTAGGCCATTCGATTATGGCATCTTCAAGAAGGTCCAAGTCACTTGATGACTTGATTCTCTGCACCAATGAGAAGCAAGCTTGGAGACAAAGCCTTGGATATCAACCCTTGAACACATCTAAGGCCATTAGGAGTCCTTGGATGGTTAACTAAAGTGGCCACCTCCATTGAGCTCCACGGCTATGCATAGGATTAGGAGACCATCTTTACTATCACTTAAAATTTTCTTTCTCTTTCTTCCAAGAACCAAAGACTCCATTCTTCCTTGTTTTGGAGCTCATGGCCACCACCACTAAATCCTACCTCCACTCTTCTAAATTTTCATCTAACACCACTTCTCAAATCTAAACACCATTCTACGCATCTTTCATCTTGAGCGTTTCTTCAAAATAATTTATTTGGAGCTTGGAAACCAACGTTTAAGTTCTTTCCTACAAGGTAGAAATTCTTGTTTCTTATTTCTAACTTGATTTTTGAAGTTCTAAGCCATGATTGATCCATGGTTTATCTTTTTCAACCTTAGTTATGACTTTTTAAAATTGTTTAAGTTTGTTAGGGTTCTTTGGGAGCTACACAAAAATCACTAGGAGAAGTCTAGAAGGAGTTTGTCTTCCCTTAAGGTAAGAAGGAGATTTGATCTCATCAACCTTGTGTGGTGGTGAGAAAATGAATGTATTTGTGGTGAAGAATCCATAAGGATTCATTTACTTCGTTGTTTAATGTCTTTCCTATTTGTGATTTTGATTATGTTTGCTAGTATGTCTGTAGCTTTAAAATATATGGTATGTGTTCATAGATGTATGATAATTATTGTAGGATGTGAATAACATGTGAGGATTTATATGAGTGTTCCAAAGAACACAAGGAAGCTCACGACTTCATCATTCCAAAGAGAACCAAAACGTTCTCAACCATTTTCTAAAGCATGAATTAATTAACTTACTTGAATAAATAAATTTTACAATGACTTAGAGGATGGAAAATAATTTAAAGATGATTTATAAAGGATATATTGAATTTCGGCCAACATGCCTTTTGATATACCTTTGATCCAAAATTATTTTCTAAGTGTAGACTAAGTAATTAACTAAAGGGAACTCAATTTCAATGGATTTTGAAGAAACAAAATAAATGAACTTTTTATTAGAAACCTAATTAGAGAAATTAAATATGGATGTGAAATAAATTGAACACTTGAAAAATACTAACATAGAGCTCACCCTTTGGGTTTTGAAATGCGTTAGCAAGTTTCAATGTGTATATATTGGTTATAACTAAGAGAGGTAATTTTTAAAGGAAAACATAGAAAATATCACTTAATGGATTTTCTAGACAAAATGCTGCCAAAATTAATCAAAAATAAACAAATGATGGAGAAAGTTTCAAAATATAATTTAGAACGTAAATAAAATATTTTAGGTATTGAAAAATATTAGAAATAGCTTACACGAATTTAAAAATAATGATTTTTAAGCCATGCGATTGAGAAAACGATTTAAAAACGTTACGCGATTGAGAAAATGATTTGAAACATTAAGCAATTTTAAAAACGTTGAAAAATACTTACGCGATTTGAAAACTTTTGAAAAAGGTGACGCGATTGTGAAAACACGATAAAATATTTACGCAACTAAAAAGAACAGTAAGTTTACTGTCGGGCCAAAATGGTGGACCCGGACATGTTGAGAAATAGTGCTGTCAAGTGGAGACGTACTATATTTGAAAATATTGATAATGAGGGTATTTGCGTAATTATGGTTCATATACATGTATTTAGAGGTGTATCAATTTGGTTGAAATTGACGATTGACTGACGAGATGAATTACACCGTGTTGTGGGTGTGATAGGCGTAGTGCGGTTCATTGGGTGAACTTGGAGGCGTTAGTGTGCGGAGGATTCCACATGTGGACAGTTGGCAGTTCCTCTAGGCCGTGGTAACGGGCAATGCAGTAGCGATCTCGATAAGCACTATTCTTAATCAAGATCTTATAAAATTGTCTGGTACAATGCCTGTTGTGCACGACGATTCGACTGTGTACTACTTACACGATGATTTGACTGTGTACTATTTACACGACGTTTGACTATGTAATAGTTGGTTGGGGCAGCCTGATGTACAGACAGGTCTTTCGGATCATTCTCTCTGATGTTTGTGTTTATCTCCATGGAGTAGGAACGAGTCTGTGTATAATTGCATATGTAGTCTGCATTATAATGTGATTACTTATATTTGACTTGAGATATTGTATATGATGTGATGATATAAATTATTGTATTTAACTGTGATATCTGTATGTACTGTCATTTTCTATACTGCCATGCTGGTAGTGATGTAGATTGTCTCACCTCTTTGTATGTATTTTCTGTATTATTATTTATGTTCCGTAAAGAGTTTAAGGAAGAGGAAGGGGAGCAGCCTCTAGATTGTCAGTATCCGTAGGAGCAGCATTCGAGCGATCAGTTTGAGGAGGGCGAGCCTCTAGATCATCCTTACCATTTGGATTGATTTAGTGGTTATGGTTTTACCTGAGTTTTTGGGATTCATAAGACTTGAATTTCATGGAGGTTCAGAGGCCTAGCGTCTGCATGAAGACAGAGGGTCGGTTGTTTATGTAGGGCATCTGACTGTGTCCCTCAGTAGGGAGTTTGATGGAGCTCCGATGTTTTTTACTACTTTTTACTTACATCTAGAGATGCCTTTGACTATTAGGCGTTATTAGGGAGGACGTTTTCATGCACCTAGTGAGCTTAGTAATGTATCGACAGCACAGACTTCTGTCCGTAGAGCTGTGAGACATCTGGGATTTTTGTCATCCGACGATCCATCCGAGGAGGATTAGAATTCCTAGTTGTGCACTTGGGCTGGTTCATAGTTTATATTTCGAGTAATGTCAAACTTTTTACTACTTTGTTAAATATTTGTAGTCTATAAATTATTTGTACACTTAAAACAAACTCATATGTATATTATGGTGTGTATTTAATAGTTTGTTTTATTTCATGTACTGTTTATTTTATTTAATGGTATAATGTATAAAAAGAAAATTTTACAACTCATATTATTATATGTTAATAAATAATTTATAACTTGGGTAATATTTATTATAATTATTTGGAAATATGACATCTCCAGTAGGGTGTTACATTGAACCTATGTTAACTTTCTTGAAGTATTAGTGTAATGAGTTTGCATGGATTTTAACATATCGTGTTTCCTTTCATTTTCTTTTTTATTCTTTGCATGCAAATTCTTGTCATGTTTGTCAATATCATATTCTCTTTCTTGTCATTTTTCTCCTCTTCCGTTTATTCAAAGTGCCTTCCTTGGGTTTGGACCCAATGGGACTCCAATTCTTGGTTTGATGGATGTCGATAGTCATAAAGCCCACATGTGCTTGTGTTCTTCACAAAAAAAAAATTAGAAAAAAAGAAAAAGGAAAAAAAAGAGAGAGAAGAAGTATAAATGTAGCAAATAAGTAATCACTTGGTGTACATTATTTTCTTGTCTCTAAATTAAAGTTTTGAAATAAGCAATCATGATTTGAAATGAAGATTAGTCATCTTTCTCTATCCCTCGTGGAATTTCATTGTCCCTTCTTACTCTTTTGAGCTTAAAAGTTTTCTTCAAAGAACCTTGGACAAGGATCACCCTTACACTAGACCTTACACTATGACAAGTTTTTATCCTATTTGATTTGACTCTAAAATGGGCCAATTTTGTTTTCAAATGGCCTACACTGGGGCAACTTTGTTCTTAAATAGGATCAAGCACCTTACACTGGGGTAATTTTCCATTATGTTTGATTGACGAGAAAAGATCGAGCATGTGAAAAGAAATGCAATCCACATTGGGGCAATTGCCCCTTGGCTTCCATGATATTTCACTTCTTATGTCTTTTTCCTTATTTTTGTCCTTTGTAAAGCCCTTTGTGTAGTCGAGCTTCCAAGACCAATTTGGAAGTTGTTCACTTAGTAAACTTATTTCTTGTTGTACTTTTGGATCCATGCACATTTATTACATGATGTTTTAGATAAGGTGAACATGATTACAACACTATGATTTGACCATCTAATGGTAATCCCTCGATGAACAATTCAGAAAAAAAAAGAACTCAGAATTTCCAATCGAGGAGGGAAAATGATATCCTTAAGGGATGATTTGAAACAAGAGGTACCCAAGTAGGAAAAGAGATAGAAATGAGAATTTTGAAAAAAGCATATTGCAAGCTCATGTTATAAGATATATCCAAATTGGAAATCAGCAAAAAGAAATGAGAAGGCGAGCATGCAAGTAGGTTTGTTTGTTCAAGCTTTTTTGAGGAAGTGTATGGTTTAAGAAAATTTTAATTTACTAAGAGACTTTTCCAAGATGCATTTATTTGCCTATTAAAGATTCTAAGTCATTGGCTTAATGGTTTTCTCAAAATTCCAGATCTGTGGCTTAATGTCTTTTCCTTGAAAAAAGTTCAAGTCCTTGGCTTTATGATTTTCACAAAATTCTAGGTTCGTAGCTTGATGATCTTCTTGATTTTTCCAAGTCCTTGGCTTAATGACTTTAAAAAATTCTAGGATCGTGACATGACATTTTTTTCTTAAAGAAATTCCAAGTCCTTGGCTTGATGGTTTTCACTAAATTCTAGGTTCGTGGCTTGATGATCTTCTTAAAAAATTCCAAGACCTTGACTTGATGACTTTAAAAAATTCCATGTCCGTGGCCTAATGACTTTTTCTTTAAAAAAAATTTCTAAGTCCTTGGATTGATGTCTTTCACAAAACTCTAGGTCCATGGCTTGATGATCTTCTTGAAAAATCCCAAGTCCTTGGCTTGATGGCTTTTACAAAATTCCAAGTTCATGGACTGATGATCTTCTTGAAAAATTCCAAGTCTTTGACTTAATGACTTTAAAAAATTCCAGATCTATGGCCTAATGCCTTTTCCAAAAAAATTCCAAGTTCTTAACTCGATAATCTTTCTTAAAAATCCCAAGTCCTTGGTCTGATGACCTCTCTTGAGAAATTCCAAGTTTGTGCTTAATGACTTGCTTTCACAAAATTCCAAGTCCACTGCCTAATGACATCCCCTAAAAAGTTCCTTGTCCTTGAATTAATGATCTTTCTTAAAATTCCAGATTCATGACCTGACAACTTTTCCACAAAAACTACAAGTCCTTGGCTTGTTGATTCTCTTTTTAATTTTTTTTTAAGTCATTGTCTTAATGTTTTTCTTACAAAGTTTATGCATTTGGTAACAAAAAAAAGGAAGAAAAAACAAGAGAGAGAGAGAGAGGGAGAGAGAGAAGAAAAACAAAGGAAAGTTTCATACCATTTAATTTTTAGTCGTTTTTCCATATTACTTAAAATGAAAAAAAAAACATTGCATTTAGTATTCAAGCTCAAGGCCCATTACATGAAATGTTTTGGCTCAAGATCCATTGTATTTAGCCTTCAGGCTCAAGGCCTATTACATTCATTTTTTAAGCTCAAGGCCTATTGTATAAAATTTTCTAACTCAAGGCTTATGGCATAAAATGTTTTGGCTCAAGGCCCATTGCAATCATTTTTCAGGCTCAAAGCCTGCTGCATTAAATTTTCTGGCTCAAGGCCCACTACATTCAATTTTTAGGCTCAAGGCCCATTGCGTGAAATTTTCTAGCTCAAGGCCCACTATATTTTGTTTTCTGGCTCAAAGCCCAATGTATAAAATTTTATGCCTTAAGGCTCATTGCATTCATTTTTGTCTTAAGGCCCATTACATAAGATTTTTTGGCTTAAGACCAATTGTGTAAAATTTTTCTAGTTCAAGGCCTATTACATAATTTTTTTTGGCTTAAGGTCCATTTCATTCAGTTTTCTGGCTTAAAGGGCCAATGTATCTTGTTTCTCAAGTCTGGGCACAATGTTTTTACATTTCAAGCCTTAACTCTGCCTAATGCTTTTAAATTCCAATTTTAAAATTTTGGGGCTTAGCTCTACCTTATATTTTTAAATTCATGTTTTTAAATTTCAGGCCTTAGCTCTACCCAATGCTTTTAAATTCTTGTTTTTAAATTTTAGGTCTTAGTTTCGCCCAACGTTTTTGAATTTCAAGCCTCACCTTTGCCCAATGTTTTTAAATTCCTATTTTTAAATTTCGGGCCTTAGCTCTGCCCAATTCCTTTTTTTAGATTTCGGGCCTTAGATCCACTCAATGTTTTTAAAATTTGGGCCTTTGCTATGTCTAATTTTTTAAATTTCTTTTTTAAAATTTTGGGTCTTAACTCCGCCCAATGCTTTTAAATTACTATTTTTAAATTTCAAGCCTTAACTCCACTCAAAGCTTTTAAATTTCTATTTTTAAATTTTGGGCCTTATCTTTGCTAATTTTTTTAAAATTCCTGTTTTTAAGTTTTGGGCCTTAGCTCCACCCAAAGCTTTTAAATTCCTGTTTTTACATTTCAGTTCATAGCTCTACCAAATGTTTTAAAATTCTTGTTTTAAAATTTCGAGCCATTGCTCTGCCTAACATTTTTAAATTCCTATTTTTAAATTTTGGGTCTTAGCTCCACCCAAGGATTTTAAATTCATGTTTTTAAATTTCGAGTCTTAGCTCTACTTAATGTTTTTGAATTCCTATTTTTTAAATTTTGGGCCTTAGATCTGTCTAATGTTTTTAAGTTTAAGGCCTTCAATTCACTCAATGCTTTTAAATTTCGGGCCTTAGCTTGGCCAATGTTTTTAAATTCCTTTTTTTACATTTTGGGCCTTAACTTCACCCAACATTTTTAAATTTCAGTTTTTAAATTTTGGACCTCTAGATTCGCCCATTGTTTCGAATTCTCGAATTAAAGTTTTCTTGGGCCACTTGTTTTATCCATTGCTTTAAATTTCATGCATTTCCTACCATTCATATGTGTGCATTATGTTCATGTCATCTCATATGAAGCAAAAAATAAAAAATAAAACCATCTTCAACTTTTGTTTGCCAATGTCGTTTTCAATTACTTATTGCATCTTTGCACTTCTTGCACTATTTCAAGTATTTCCGACCAAAATAAAGGTTCATGTTTTTACTCGTTCTTTACTATTATGATATGGAAAAATACGGTTAATCATATTCTTCTGCTAAAAAACAAGTAAAGATGGGCGACTATGAACACTCCATGTTGATCAAGACCATTTTTATTTTTATTTTTGAAAAAGAAAAAACAAAAATTGAAAAACTCCAAAAAAAGTCAAAAACAATTGAGAATTAAAAAAAAAACAACAGAGACGAGGAGCATGAGTCAACATGGGAAGGTGTAACAAAAAATTAAAAGGATGTGCTTTTAATGGGTAAAGCTTAATTTTTTTTCCTTTTAAAATAAACAGGTGATTCAAAAGGAAATAAATAATAGTGGTTTGGGTAGTGACTTGTTGGAATTTTTATTGAAATTAATTAGCATCAATTTTAATTATACTTTTAATAAACAATAGGGTTGTCTACATTGGTCTATAAATTACACCTTACTCTGGACAATCTATCAACTTTTTAACCCTAGCCACCCTTACACCTAGTGTCGCATCTCCATCCTAACCCAGTACCACCACAATCGTAACAATCATCTATTCACACACAACCAATCCACAATGTCGTACCTCCATACAAAAGCACAGAACAATCACCTCTTAAACCAGTGTCCACCTCCATGCAACCCAATTGTGGCAAACCGCAACCCCTCATTATATGAAGCATTCTAGCTTCTTTTATTAAACAAAAAAAAACACTCGTCAATTTCTCTCATATACTTTCATTTTCTACAAAACCTTCATAAGTACCCTCATTATGCAGCAAGCAGTAGCCACAAAATAGCCACACAAAAAATACCCTATCAATCCTTGTTCCTTCTTTTCTCCCTACAACCACAGTAGTCGTGACACCATCTTTTCGCTACCCACTCACTGTCAATACCCAGCAACAAAATAGTCATCTCACAAAATCACTCTAGCCACCTGAGCGTCTTCCTTTCACAAAATAACCACCATTCTTCTTCCTCCTCAATCGATAATGCCTGCACTTGTGCATCCTTCCACCATAACAACTTGCTTCACAACCCATCACAACACCCCCATCATAGCGACCCAGAAACCATGGTCAGGATCCCAATCCGAAAAACCATATTAAGCTATATTTGGTTAGTTTTTAATCAGGTGCAATAGCTGTCATGTAACATTAGCACTGATAGGAGAGGTAGTTTCAGTATTTCTATATAATTGATCACGTGATAAAAATAATTATTCTAGGAATATTGTTAGGCATACATTTAGGAGTAATTGAAAAGGTGTGTACTTGTGTATATATGCTGTTGAAACCAATGAATAAAATAGAATAACAGATACCTCTTTCATGGTATCAAAGCCTACACCACCAGAAAATTTTAGACCAAAGAATACCTAGCGGCTGTCATGGCTGGGAATCAAGAACAACTGAAGCTTGACTCTGTCAAGGGGAACCCATCACCCTATGACCTAAACTCAAATGATAACTCGAGAAACGTGATAACGCAGCTGCAGCTGCGTGGTAAAAACTATGAGGAATGGGCACGGGTGATGTGAACCTCACTAAGAGCACGACATAAGTTGGGGTTTATAAAAGGAACGGTTGAGCAACCGAGTGATGAATCCTCTGAGTTAGAGGATTGGTGAACAGTACAATCTGTAACACCCCTTGATTTAATAACCACGACACAATCATTATTATGCCACGGTCACTAAATCTAGGCATGCTACAACTTAACCATAGGTTTACAAATTTAATCCTTGTGCATATAAAAAAAATATGAGCCACGAATTAAGTATATTTATTACACAACCACAACATCCTCCAAAGGGAATTACATTCCATATATATATATATATATATACATATATATATATATATATAGCATAATACAATAACACACACACACACACACATATATATATAGCATAATACAGTAACACATACAAAATGTAACACATACTTGTTCAAAAACATATATGCAACTACCACAACCAAGCCCATATTGACGCAAACGAGGAAGTAGAAAACCCATAACAGGTCCTACTCAAAGGTAGGGTAGCGTTCCCAATGTACCCAACATGCTCTAACTCCAAGGAGCAGACTATATGTCGACACCTCCAAGAAAGTTGTATCTCCACGAACCCACAAAGATTCTGCCTCACCGCTATCTTAGTCTTTACAGGTCATAAATATAAAACAGATCAAGACAATAAAGAGGTGAGACATCCTACATTTAATACCAATTATGGCAGTAAAGAAACAGAACGGTGCATGATGCCCACATAGCATAGTAGGAATAATAATCAACATCAAGATTCAAATGGTAAACAATTTAACAAATCTAGGTTATCATAATATCAATAAAACAATAGTTCCATCATCATATAAATAAATGCCAAATAATATGTTGACTAACTATACACGTGCACATGGTACCAAAAATCCTACTCCATAGAGCTAGACACAAACATCAGAGAGAATGATCAGAGAGACATGCCAGTATCTCGTTAGCCTAAAATCAAATGCTTTCAAAAAATTAATAATTTGCGCAACAAGGCTTTATATGCGGCATTCTTCACAAGATCGCTATATAGGACAGTGTCTCGGTCTGGATCATTGGTGTGTTTGCATCGGTCTATCCCACGGCCCAGAGGAGCTACCAACTGTCAATTTGTGAGACATCCGTAACCTGACGCCCCCAAGGTCAACAAATGACCTACACTAATCTATTTGCACTTGCACTAAGGTGTGATTCAATCTCCTAGGCACAAAGTCTTACTTCAATAATGCATGATGACTCAATGCATGTTCATGTATATTTCACAATGATATACTTTTTCATAACATGTTATAATTTAGCCAAGTTAAGCATTAACAAATTTCTTGGTCTCACTCATGGACCCATAACAACACATTATCAAGTTCTCAAATGTGATAATACACTTTTAAGGTTTATTATAGAATTTAACTTTAATTTAACATTTCTTATTAAATTTTTCTCTAGAGGAATTCTCTTGCAATTCTCATTCAATCTTTATTTCTTTTGATTAACTAAATTCTTTACTTAAATTTAATCATAATCACTTAGAAAATTATTCTAAAGTTCTCCAAGTCTCACACACTCTCTTGTTCTTTTCTTGAGTCCAAAGAATCACCCTAGGTCATCAAATAAATTTCTTTCCTTCATTTTTCCATCTTATGAATCCATAATAACTTTTTAAATTACCTAATCACCTAAGCCTTAGCTCGATGCATAAATTTTAGCCAATATGACCCTTGAGGCCGTGACCTCCCAAAGACAAGAGTCCAACCAATTTTTCCATCACATTGTTAGTTACTTAATACTTGATTACTTAACTTTCAAGGTTATACAAAATTAAATCTTGAACCCATGAAAGGCCCTAGAGGCCGTGAGCCTCCGAAGGGGTGAGAACCCAACATCTTCTATACATCAATCCAAGCAATCTCATATAAAATCCATAGCCATCAAGATACACAATAAAATCAATAAATCCATACAAATCAAAATAACTACAAGAACATGAAGAACAACACAACAAAGAGAGCAATCCTACATGGATTCCTCATCAACAACACCAAAAACGTTTCCTCACCACCAAGATAGGTTGAAGAGGATCATCTCCCTCTTACCTAAAGAAGACAACACAAGAAAGCAAGCTTCTTGATCCCTTTGTTACAATTTTCATCCTACACCTTCAAGAAAACCCTAAGGTGAGCAAACTTTTTCAATCTTCACTCAAACCATGAAAAGAGGAATCCTTGGTCACATAGGTGACCAAGAAAAACGAAAAAGAGAATAAAAGAGAAGAAAGTCAAGAACTTTACCTTAGAGCTTCAAGTTAGGGCTTCAATGGTGAAAGATAAAAAAGAAAAAAACTAGAGGATGAATGTCATTAAAGTGCTATCTACAAAAAATGACTAACACTTTACTAAAGCTATTATCCAGTGGACAAGGGTTATAGTTAATAAAAACAGTATTATTGTCCATCGGATAATTTCATGGTACAACAATTTTATTTATCAGGTAAAAATCTTGAAAAATGTAAACCTTGTAAACTGTGCCCAGCCTCGGGTTTAGTAAGATCCCCTGTTGATGTTTCTATATTTCATTTTCTCGGCTCCGCTCAGCACGCATGCAAAATGAAAAATATATTAAAATAATCAACGTTCTCGAAAAAATCTATAAAAATTCACAAAAATCACAAATATTGTAAAATGACTATTTATCCTAAAACAAATAATTTTCAGGGTGTTACACAATCCATGCTGGTGTCATGGATCTTGAACACAATTGAACTTAGCTTGCGTTCAACAATCTCATATATGGAGAATGCCAGAGACTTATGGGAAGACATCAAGGAAAGATTTTCAATTGTGAATGGGCCCAGAATTCAACAACTGAAGTCGGATATAGCAGAATACAAGCAATGAGGTATGACTATGGTGGCCTATTATAGAAAAATGAAGTCTTTATGGGATAAGCTAGCCAACTATGAGCAAATTCTAGTTTGTATATGTAGGGGATGCAAATGTGACTTTGCATCAAAGCTAGAAAAACATCGAGAGGAAGAAAGGGTCCATCAATTTTTGATGGGTCTAGATGACAAGATATATGGGATAGTTCATTCAAATCTCCTTGCCACTGATCCTTTACCATCACTAAATAGAGTTTATTCGACCTTGATACAAGAAGAAAGGATGAGAACTATTGCTCGAACCAAAAAGGAACAAAAAGAAGTCATGGGGCTTGTGGTTCAAACAAGTACCAGAACAAAAGGGCGTGGAGACATGAAGAATAAAACATTGGTTTGTTCGTATTGTAATCGAGCAGGCCATGAAGAAGCAAACTGTTTTCAACGCATTGGCTACCTAGAATGGTGGGGTGATCGGCCACGAGGTGAAAGAAAAATAGGTGGATGAGGAAGAGGACAACAGCAGACTGGAAGTGGTGCAAGTCGTGCACAAGGCGGAGTAGTGCGCGTCAATGCTGCACAAACCATGCCTGCAGGTGCTAGCCCTGCAACAGGGAATGCTATAGAGGCAGAGAACCCCAGACTAATAGGACTGAGCAGTGAACAATGGCGGAACAAGTGAGAAGATGACTGGTAAGGATACACTCAATTCATGGATAATTGATACAAGGGCTTCAAACCATATGACTGGAAGCCTATGTAAATTGTGTGAGCTGCGAGAAGTGACAGGATGCCTAGTTGGACTGCCTGATGGACAACGGGTTACTGCCACTAAGGAAGGATCAATTAGGCTTGATAGGGGTTTACAACTCAGCAACATTCTTTATATTCCCAGTCTAAATTGTAACCTGATTTCTATATCACAATTGATTGACGAATTAGATTGCCTAGTACAGTTCACTAATGCTTTGTATGTAATACAGGACCGCACTTTGAAGATGTTGATTAGTACGAGTGAACGAAAAGATGGGCTCCATCTGTTTCGTGGGATTCGAGTGTGAAGGCATACAGGACCCCATGGTTAAGCGTGCTTGACCTAGAGCAATTGTGGGATGAGTGATCTCCTGGGATGTTTCCTAGGATGCATGTGAGTGAGGACAAAGGCATTAGGCAAGTTGTTTGCGTATGAGTGAGGACAAAGTTTCCTGGGAAGTTATGTGCGAGTAGAGGCATGGTCAAGACCTACTTGAGCACTTGTTTTCATATGAAGGACTTAGTTGTCTTGAAGTATTTCTTGGGCATCGAAGTAGCTAGGAATGCAACTGGCATCTTTCTTTGCCAACGTAAATATGCTCTCGACATCATCTCTGAGACTGGGCTTCTAAGCGCTAAACCTGCCAATATGCCTTTGGAGCAAACCACAAGCTTGCCTTGGCCGAGGGTCCTTTGCTTGACCAACCTGAACGGTATAGACGCTTAGTGGGTCGACTTATCTACCACTGTTTTACTAGGCCCGAGCTATCTTACTGTGTTCATACTCTCTCATAATTCATGCAACAACTGAGAGTGGATCATTGGGAGGCTGCCTTACGAGTAGTTCGTTACTTGAAAGGTAATCCAGGCCAAGGGATCTTGCTGTGCTGAGACAGCAACTTGCAACTCTCTAGTTGGTCTGATTCGGATTGGGCCAACTATCCTTTGACCAGGCACTCTTTAACAGGGTGGTTGGTGTTCTTTGGCAGCTCTCCCATCTCTTGGAAAACTAAGAAGTAGTACTCAGTGTCCAGATCCTCAGCTGAAGTGGAGTACCGTTCTATGGCAACCACAAGCTATGAGCTCAAATGGTTGAAAGGTATTTTATCCAATCTTGGCATCACACATTCTCAACCCATGCAGTTGTACTGTGACAATCAGGCAGGTTTACACATTGCTAAGAACCCTGTTTTTCATGAAAGAATAAAGCACATTCAAGTGGATTACCATTTTATTCGTGATGAGCTACTCAAAGGAACAATTAAGCCAGCCTATGCCTCTACTCGCACACAACTTGCAGACATCTTTACAAAGGCATTAGGCAAGCCACAATTTGATTACTTCCTTGGCAAATTGGGCATTTGAAATCTCCATGCACCAATTTGAGGGGGGTATTAAGCTATATTTAGTTAGTTTTAATCAAGTGTAATAGCAATCATGTAATATTAGCACTGATAGGAGAGGTAGTTTCGATATTTCTGTATAATTGATCATGTGATAGAAATAGTTATTCTAGGAATATTGTTAGGCATATGTTATTCTAGGAATATTGTTAGACATACATTTAGGAGTAATTGAAAATGTGTGTACTTATGTATATATACTATTGAAACCAATGAATAAAATAGAATAGTAGATACATTTTTCAAACCATCTCAGGATACCCTGGCCTCCATTCTAATGCAGATTGCTACCTCCATATAAACTCAACCAAGTTCCAGCGTCAACCTGACACCTGTACAAACCCAAGACAATAGCCATGAAAGTCGCCATGGTTACCTATCCTCCACTATCCCAAGAGATCCCAACCATCAGCATCTTAACTGAGACCCACACAGCCTCTAACCACTATTGCCATCAAATAGCCATCAGCCATGAACGCACCTTGGACACCATACGCAAGACTACA
The DNA here is from genome assembly GCA_029884605.1 of Ormosia emarginata. Lineage (NCBI taxonomy): Eukaryota > Viridiplantae > Streptophyta > Magnoliopsida > Fabales > Fabaceae > Ormosia > Ormosia emarginata. The sequence goes on along the minus strand of JAQQTP010000063.1, from coordinate 7,066,349 downwards.
ATCCATCAACAACCCAACACTAGAAAACAGCCACCGTGAAGCCCACCTTATCTCTGCTATGGTCTCTACACATTGGGCCTATAATTATTCCATCCTAAACCTCACCTTTTTTCACCACCACGGAGTCCTTACCATTGCTCATTGCCATTGCACCTCAACCATAGTCACCACTATGAGCGCTTGCCACCAACAACCTACTCCATAGTTGTCACTTACCACCATCCTTGCCTCCCTCACCGAGCCCGTCGTACCGCACTCACCATGAAACACTAGCAAAGTTGCACCCCAATAGCAGTAACCTCATGCACTTGCACCATGGTCACCATGAGCACACAACTATGCCACACACAGGCTAGCACCCTTAACTTATATAGTCTCCGTCATTGTGATCTCTACCATCAAAGCAACCAACACCCTTAAGAACTGCATATGAACCTACAAACTAGTTTCTCCTTCAATCTATAGTAATGTCTCAAGCCAGGACTATCACCCATATGTCAGGAATGGTTTGCATTAGTCAACAATAGGAAGAAGATTTTTTTACCCACATGTACAAAGTGACTTTTAGTAGTGTTGTAATTACTAGTGGATAGTGGTTGGCTAGTTGGAAGAAGCAAAGCATTAAATACAATGCTTCAAAGGTTCTCTATAAATAGAGGCCAAATGCACCATCCGAAAATCATCAAGCAAAAGCATCAAGCAATACAAGCTTCTGAAAGTAAGAGCAAAAATAGAGTGTGAGGAAATTTTAAGAGTGTAGTGTGTGTACATACACTGAGAATTTTTTGGATATAATTTCTAATCTCCATAATGCTACAATTTTTGTAGGAGGGGTCTCACTGGGAAATACTATAATTTGTGTCTCTTGTGTGTGAGAGTGTAGAAAAGAGATTGTAATTATTCTTGATATAGTGGACTATTTTTGAAGTTTGGCCTGTGGTTTTTTTCCTTAGTGTATAAGGGAGTTTTCCACGTTAAATTTGGTGTGCACTTCTTGATTTATTTTACTGGTGCAAATAGTACTGACAAGTGGGTCCACTATAAAAGTACTATTCACATACTTTACTATTTTTTTTATTCTTCTTCATGGATCTAAGTACGCTTCTGCTCATATCCATAAAGTTTTCAAGACACTTGGGGTGTGTATCCTACTCTGATTTCCTAACAAGTGGTATTAGAGTCACTTGATCAAATTTTCATATCGAAGATGTCGGTGCCAAAACTTGATGTGGAGAAGTTCGATGGGTCCAATGACTTCAGTCTGTGGAAGCTGAAGCTATAGGCATTGCTAGACCAACAAGGTCTATTAAAGGCATTGGAGGACGAGAATAAGTTTCCAGAAACATTGTCTTTTGGAAAAAAGGAGGAGATAATGGTCAAAACACGTAGTACAGTACAACTGAGCCTAGTAGATAATATGTTGCGAGAAGTTATGAAAAAGAAGACAGCAGATGATCTCTGGAAAGCTATAGAAGAAAAGTACTCCAAAAAGACCTTGTCAAACCAACTTTACTAGAGGAAGCGATTGTCCACATTCAAACATTCAGGAGAGAAACAAATTCAAGACCATATAAATGACTTCAATAAGATGATCACTGATGTACAAGTGGGTGGAATTAAAGTCAAAGATATTGATTAAGCTATAGTCTTATTGATGATGAAGGAGCATCAGAAATTGGCACCAAGATCCAATGTTGGTATTCCTGTAGATGAGTTGTTTGTGACAAGAGGTCGTAGTCAAGAAAGAGGATCGAGAAGCAATAACAATAAAAGATCAAAGTCCAAAAATCACAAGTCCCTAAAGTGTTTTCATCGTCCCTAAATAGGGCATATCCAAAGAAACTGCCAAAGAGGAAGGAGAAATCAGGAAATTCTGCCAACGTATTAGTTGTAAGTTTTGAAGATAGTTATGTTGTGCCTATGCTAACAGTTTCCAATAGTGACTCAGGCAATGAGTGGATCTTGGATTCTAGCACACCTTTCACATAACACCAGTAGGAGTTTTTTCTCTTCCTATCAAAAGCGAGAAGGAAAGGTTGGACTAGAAGATAACATGGTAATTGTTGTTGAAGGTGAAGGAGATGTACGAATCAAACTAGATGATGGTACTGCATGAATGTTTCAGGCGTGGCATATACCAGAGCTAGGTAGGAACCTAATCTCTTTGACTGTCCTAGACAACCATAGGTACAAGTTCTCTAGAGAGGGTGGTCTATTGAAGATGACCAAAGACTCGAAAGTGGTGATAAAAGGAAAGTTACTAGGTAGGATCTATCTATTACTAGGGAGCACAGTTAGTGGGATTGTTGCTGCTATTCTATCCTTTGAAAAATCAGAAGATGACGCTACATGGTTGTGGCATATGTAACTTGGTTATATGAGTGTCGCGACCGTAATCGCGGCGGGAGCGGCGAAACAAAATAAATTAATTAGGAGTCGCCACCAATTTTATTTAATTTAGGAAAAATTGGAAAACCCTTTTAGAAGATAGTCTTTGGAACCAGATTGGATTCGGGAGTCGATTATGCATAGGGAAGGGTGGAGACTTAACCCCACAGCACCCCTAAAACATCCGTCCTAAAACGGTTACCCTAAATTAGTTATGCAAAATTTAATAATCTTATGATATATTTGTTTTACCTCTTTTTATTAAAATATTAAAAAAAACAAAGAATTTGAGAAAATATAAAATTTGGCTTGACGAAATAAAAATTCCACTCCTACGTACCCTCAGGTGCAATGAGGAACTCAAAGTCACGTAGTTCTTTAAAAAATAAGTGTGGGTTAGTTGATTTTATTTAAAGAAAAGATTTAATCTTTTTATTTTTATAAAAAATTTGAATTAACAGGTCGTCGCGACTCTGTTAATCAAATTAAAGTTTGAATGAGTGAAGCTTGCGTCACGCTAGACGTCACCCATGGATTGTTAAATTTATTATTATTAGGCGAAGAATGATAATGATAAAAAAATGAATTTTTTAGCCTCTTATTAAATAATAATTTATTTAAAATAATTTGAATCATTAGGTTGTCACAACTCGAATGATCCAAAATAGTTACAAGATTAACAAGCTGTCACAACTCAGTTAATCCTGTTTTTTTTTAATTGTTTTACTTTTATTATATTTTTATTTATTGACCCCTTTTTATCCTTGTAATTTTTTAGATTTTTTTTTATTTTAGCCCATTTAGGCCTATTTCAAAAAAAAAAACTACCAGAATTCTAAAACAAATAAAAGAAAGAGAAGAAAAAAAAACAAAAAAAAACTTACGAAAAATAAAAAAATGAAACAGAGGGGGGGATCTTCTTCTTCTTCGTTATAGCAGAGAGGACTCAAAGCGGGGAATGGAGGTGATGGGAGTGTTTTGATGAGGAAGATGATTAAGTTATGGTGGGGTGAAGCTTTGGTGGTGGTTTTAATGGAAGATGGCTTGATGGAGAAGATGAATAGTGTAGTAATGGGAGGTTAAAGGAGATGAATAGTGGGGGAGTGATGTGAGTTGAAAGTGAAGGTGTTTTGTGAGTTGAAAAACTGGAAGTTTTTGTGTGTGGGGGTTATGGGTTAATATAGGAAGGGTTTAGGGTGAAGAGTTTGAGTTGTAGTGTGATTAGGAGTTGTTAGTGATAAATGATGGAGTTTGTTTCAGAGGAGTGTTGGGATTGGTTTAGGATAGGCGATGGGATTGGATTAGGATAAGTTTGTTTATGATAAGTTTGAGTTGGTTTAGGATATGAGTTGTGGGTTAGATAATGGGTCATGGGTTGGATATTGGGTCAATGGGTAGGTTAATGGATTATGGACAAATGGGCTAATGGACCAATGGGTTGAACTTTTTATTTTTTATTTTTTTATTTATTTTTTATTTTTACAAAAATACCCGGACAAAATTAGGTGTTCACAGTTGCCCCTCTTTACTTGTTTCTCACTAGATAAAAAGAATAACCACAGCTATTCATTTTATCATAGTGAAGAACGAGTAAAGAAATGAACTCAAATTTTGTACGGGAGAAACAAAGAAACAACATGAGAACAAGGAGCGATGTGCTCAAAGGTAAAATGACAGAAATCTAAATGACAAAAGCCGATGCGCTCAAAAATAAATGACAGGAGCCGATGCGCTCCAAACTTAAATCACAGAAATTTAAATGACAGTGAGCCGATGCGCTCAAAAGAAAATGACATGAGCCGATGCGCTTAAAAAGAAAATGACTAAAATTTAAAATGCATAAAACTGATACGCCTAAAAGGGATTTCAAATGCAAAGAGCCAATAATTATCAAAAATTTAAAAAGTATGGAGCTGATGCTCTCAAGATGCAAGGAGTTGGGTTGCTCCAAACAGTTTAAAAAGTAAGGAGCCAATGTGCTCAAAAGAATTTAAAAACATGGAGCCGATGCTCTTAATGATGCATGGAGCCGATGCGCTAAATGATGCATGAAGTCGATGCGCTAAATGATGCATGAAGTCGATGCGCTCAATGATGCATGGAGCCGATGCGCTCAAAATGCAAGGAGCCGGTGCGCTCAATGATGAATGGAGCCGGTGCGCTCAATGATGAATGGAGCCGGTGCGCTCAATGATGCATGGAGCCGGTGCGCTTAATGATGCATGGAGCCGATGCGCTCAAAATGCATGGAGCCGATGCACTCAAAATGCAAGGAGCCGGTGCGCTCAATGATGAATGGAGCCGATGCGCTCAATGATGCATGGAGCCGATGCGCTCAAAATGCAAGGAGCCGGTGCGCTCAATGATGAATGGAGCCGGTGTGCTCAAAATGCATGAAACAATTTGTGCCAGTAAGTCATAGACTTAAGATCTTTTCCTTCTCAATCTTTTTCTTTTCCATTTTTCTTTTCTCTCATTTCTTTTTCCCCTTTTTTTCCTCTTTTTTTTCTTAAGAAAAATAAACCAACGACAATTCTGGAAAGCTTTGACCAATCAAACCCTTGTTCACGTGTTTTTGCCTATTGGACCTAATGGTCTTAATCCTGCTTACCCATCCTTTCTCTCCTTCTCCTTTTTTTTTCTGATCTTATTTTCCTATTTTCTGCTCTTAACTACTCTCTTTTAGGAATTGAGATGACAATCTCTTGTTGTGAACCCTTGCTTGGAGCCACCAGTCTTTGCGAGAAAATTTTTGCCCCAGTATTCGTTCATTGATCATTGATTTCCTGCAGCGGCCTGATGACTAAGTCGCTGTCTTTTTTACTACTTCCCTCAACATATATTCTCAGAAGTTTTGCCCCAGTATGCCTAATTGAATGCGAACCAAGTTGCTCCTGTGTAGCCAATTGATCGCAACTAAAATTGCCCCAGTTTAAGCAATTCCAATTTATTTGCCTTGACTCTTGCTTAAACTGCCTTTTCGAGTTTTCAACATAATGAGCTTCGAAACTTCTAAGTTCTTTTTGATCTAAAAAGTTCATCAGGGGATTGCCATCAGATGATCAAATCATAACTTTTGTTCACCTTTCTTGAAACATTACGTAACAGACATACATGAGTACGACATAAAAGGAACTTACTGGGTAAACAACTTCTAGATTGGTCTTGGAAGTTTGACTACACAAAAAGACACGAATGATGATATGAGATCCAAAGAGGTGTTGACTCGATACGAATAGGTTTGACCTTCATGAGACCAATCTTTAGTTGTCTACTAGACATTATGGCCAAGAATTTTCTTTTGCTGAACATCTACATCAAGCCAAATTGAACCGAAGAGAAATTTGCCCTTATCTCAGACTGAATTGTATAGGACCAAGACCTATCCTCGCGACTAAAAGATTTGCCTAAGACAAATTGAACCAAGGAAAAATTGCCCCAGTTTAGAGCTGAGTCGAACGGGGTATAAACTTGTCCTAGTGTAGGGCCACATTGAACCGAAGAAAAATTTTTTTCCAGTCTAGGACAGGAAGGAAAAATTGCCCCAATTTAGAATCGAGTCGAACGATGCACGAATTTGTCCTAGTGTAAGTCTCTTTCTTTTTTCTTTTCATTCTCTTTCATTTTTTTTTAGGAACAATGAACTAAATACTTGGATGAGCGTAACATTTGTCTCAAAATTAAAGTTAATGAAAATAACAACCCTTCATTGATCAGAATGGACTTTTTAAGGCTTGTAACGTGGCCAAGGCTAGAGGTTATGAAAGGAAAGATATAAGGCTCAAACAAGTGTTTAAGGGTGGAATGGGGATAAGGATCATTAAACTTCATCGATTGCTTTTCCACTTTCAAACACTTTTATCTTACTATTTTCCTTTTCTTTCCAATTTCATTTCATTTTCTTTCATTCTCCTTTCCCTTCTCTTTTTTTTCTTTGCCTTTTTTTCATCATTTTTTATTTTTACTTCTTGTCCTTTTCACCTTTTCTTCCTTTTCCATTATGCTTCAGAACATTCATCATCGCAATCAACCTTTATTTCGTGTTATCCCCTAGTGTATGGGTGATCCTTATCCAGGATTTATTGAAAAAATTTCAAGCTCAAAAAGGGTAACAAGGGATAAAAATGATGAAATTTCGTAAAAGATAGAGAAAAATGGCCAGTCTTCATTTTCAAATCATGATTGTTTATTTTCAAAACTTTAATTTTGAGACAAAAAGATTGTGCAAACCAAGTGCTTACTTCTTTGCTCTTTTTTTTTTATTTTTTTTTTTTTGCAAAGACACTTACACACACGGACCCGACTGAGAATTATGAAAGAAAGACAAAGTGATGAAAGGAAACAAGGTATCCATGTAAATTCATTACATTAATATTTCAAGAAAGTTAACATGAGTCCAACATCACTAAATATCACTTCAAGAGTTGTTAACAATATTAGGTCCAACAATTTCTTCAATGTCAAGCTTCCCATAAGCAATTAGCTTTCTCACTACAGTCTTGAAGGATTCACAATCTTCAATTGAGTGCCCTGGGACATCCATATGGTACTTGTAAGTTAAATTTGGGTTGTACCATACTGGAAATGATGATTGTAGGGGATGTACAGGATTTCCAGAAATGAGGTGAGCATCAAACAGCCTCTGGAAAAGATCTGCATTCGAAATGGACAATCTTGGGAAATGGGGTAGCTTCTGAGGGCGAAAGCGACCTTGATTTTGGAAGTTTGGCCGAAGTTATGGTTGATTTGGATAATTTTGTGGGGGTGGAGGTGGATATCGAGTATAGGTTAGGCGAGTTAGTGCATATGGTTGGGGTATGGGGATGTTGTTGATTTGGAATTGTGGAGTTGAGGCGATGTTTGTAGTTGGTATAATTTGGTGTGGAGGGTAGTAAGGAGGTGTAGGTGTATGGTATGGCAAATGAAGGTTAGGGTTATGTGGTGGGTGATGACTTAGGTATTGTGGGGAATATCGAGGCCCGAAGATCTGTTGATACTTGGACGTAATTCACATCGTGCTCGATCTTTTCGGTGGAATCCTTTCTTAGCGGTGATATCCTCTGTAGTGCTCATTGGCAACTTCCCGACTTTGGATAAAATCTCAATTCTTTCCCCAAATGACGATCAAATCAGCGAAATCTTTATAAGTCACTCCTCCGGTCATTGCTCAGATAAAAGGATTTCCCGGGTTCCCAAGAAATATGAGCACATCTCGAGACGGTGTTAATGAGGGTTGAACTTGAGTCGCCAAGGCTCTCCACCTTTGTGCATACTTGCTTAAAAGATTCATCATTTCTTTTCTCGCATTGAGTTTAACTGTTCTCGAGTTAGACTATTTCCGTGTTGAACTGACATCTTGTTCCATAAACAGTTTTGCCCAGTCATCCCAAGAAGAGATATTGGAGAGGTCTTGTTGGATACACCATTCCAAAGCAGGTCCACCAAGCTTTCATGGAAAAAGTGACAAGGAACTTCCAAATTCCTTCGACCAAATTGACATTTTGGTAATATATGATTTTAGGTGAAAAAATGGGTTGGTGCTCCCATCATATCTGTCAAATTCTGGAACCTTAAAGTCCTTTGGGATGATAATGTTAGCAGTAGGGCACAACTCTTCTATTCCAAGAGGACCATAGGTGCTAGGACCCTTAATTGTTTTGATTTGCTCCTCCATCTTTTCCATCCATTCTTCATCCCTCTTATCATTTTAAACGGCTGCAGGACCCGTACTAGTAGGAAATCCTGTTGATGTCGAGATTGACATATACGGTAATTCCCACGTGAATTCAGCATTACCATGGACTTCATTTTGAGTATCCTCTGACGAACGATGCCCTTCTCTAATAGGAATCATTAGCGATGTAGTATTTGATGTTCCTCTCACAAAAGACATCTCAGTGGTGGCCCCAGGGTTTGCCCCCATGGAAGTCATATTTGGTGGGTGCAGGTGTGCCCCAGTCATTCCTATACCTCCGACTGTTCCCATCAAGGTGAGGGTCTCCCTCATGGCTAACAACATTTCCTCCATTCTTCTCTGAGACTCTGTCATCTCATTTATCCTTCCTTTCACTTCATCTACTTCTATACTCAGATTCCTTCCTTCGTTCTCAGCTGTCATCGCTGCAAGCTTTGTTCGAGACCTTGTGTTGTGAACTCGGGTTTGATTGGTGTCTTCTTTCCTTGGTCGCGCAATGGTGCTGAGCACGGTAACACCAAACAAAAATAATAAGATGAAATGAAATGAATGAGATTCATGAGATATATGAAATAGAAACATTTTTTTTAAAAAAAATGCAATGAATGCCATGAAAATACATAATTTTTTTATTTAATTTTTTTTAGAATGCTAAGAATGCCATGAAAATGCATGATTTTTATTTATTTAATTTTTTTTAGAATGCTAAGAATGTCATGAAAATGCATGATTTTTTTTATTTTATTTTGTTTATTTAAATGCTAGGAATGCCATGAAAATGCATGATTTTTATTTATTTAATTTTTTTTAGAATGCTAAGAATGCCATGAAAATGCATGTTTTTTTATATTTTGTTTAAATGCTAGGAATGTCATGAAAATGCATGATTTTTTTTTTCAAATATGCCATGAAAATGCATGATTTTTTTATTTAATTTTTTTTAGAATGCTAGGAATGCCATGAAAATGCATGATTTTTTTATTTAATTTTTTTTAGAATGCTAAGAATGCCATGAAAATGCATGATTTTTTTTTATTTTTTTTAAATGCTAGGAATGCCATGAAAATGCATGATTTTTATTTTATTTTTCAAATATGTCATGAAAATGCATGATGCTATTTTTTTTTAAAAAAAGGATGGCTATATAAAGAAGAAGTTCGCTCCCTTCGTGTCCTAAGATATTGCCTTAAACGGAGGAATTCTATCATAAGGATCTGTGGGTCTTTCTAATTCATGATAACTCTCATTTGGTGGTTTTTCTATTCTGAAGGTCTCTAGAGCCAAGTCCCATTTCAAAATGTTGACCACAAAATAGTGGGTAAACCACTAGGTGTGGAACATTTGTGAAAAAAGCGCACTCTAGATGAGGTTTCCGCAATAACCAAACAGGATGTACATCCAAAATGGTTACCACTACACAACCTCTACTTAACTTAAGCTTCACTCAGACCTGGGTATAGGGCCCCACTCGAATGTTGGATAGATGTGTAGGTGTGGTGGGTGTAGGGAGCATACAAACATTCATTATCCTAAAGACTACCCGCATCCTGCAAAACAAAAACAAACAAAAATTCCAAGAGAAATTATCTATCCTAAGGTTTTAATAACAATAATAATTAAAATAAATAAAAAGAAAAGAAAGGTAAAACAAAGTATACAAAGATTACAAAATTTTACACAACAAAATTATATAGGTTTGACTCTCAAGTATCCCCAGTGGAGTCGCCATCTGTCGCGACCGTAATCGCGGCGGGAGCGGCGAAACAAAATAAATTAATTAGGAGTCGCCACCAATTTTATTTAATTTAGGAAAAATTGGAAAACCCTTTTAGAAGATAGTCTTTGGAACCAGATTGGATTCGGGAGTCGATTATGCATAGGGAAGGGTGGAGACTTAACCCCACAGCACCCCTAAAACATCCGTCCTAAAACGGTTACCCTAAATTAGTTATGCAAAATTTAATAATCTTATGATATATTTGTTTTACCTCTTTTTATTAAAATATTAAAAAAAACAAAGAATTTGAGAAAATATAAAATTTGGCTTGACGAAATAAAAATTCCACTCCTACGTACCCTCAGGTGCAATGAGGAACTCAAAGTCACGTAGTTCTTTAAAAAATAAGTGTGGGTTAGTTGATTTTATTTAAAGAAAAGATTTAATTTTTTTATTTTTATAAAAAATTTGAATTAACAGGTCGTCGCGACTCTGTTAATCAAATTAAAGTTTGAATGAGTGAAGTTTGCGTCACGCTAGACGTCACCCATGGATTGTTAAATTTATTATTATTAGGCGAAGAATGATAATGATAAAAAATGAATTTTTTAGCCTTTTATTAAATAATAATTTATTTAAAATAATTTGAATCATTAGGTTGTCACAACTCGAATGATCCAAAATAGTTACAAGATTAACAAGTTGTCACAACTCGGTTAATCCTGTTTTTTTAATTGTTTTACTTTTATTATATTTTTATTTATTGTCCCCTTTTTATCCTTGTAATTTTTTAGATTTTTTTTTTTTTTAGCCCATTTAGGCCTATTTCAAAAAAAAAAAAACTACCAGAATTCTAAAACAAATAAAAGAAAGAGAAGAAAAAAAAAAAAAAAAAAAACTTACGAAAAAAAAAATGAAACAGAGGGGGGGGTCTTCTTCTTCTTCGTTATAGCAGAGAGGACTCAAAGCGGGGAATGGAGGTGATGGGAGTGTTTTGATGAGGAAGATGATTAAGTTATGGTGGGGTGAAGCTTTGGTGGTGGTTTTAATGGAAGATGGCTTGATGGAGAAGATGAATAGTGTAGTAATGGGAGGTTAAAGGAGATGAATAGTGGGGGAGTGATGTGAGTTGAAAGTGAAGGTGTTTTGTGAGTTGAAAAACTGGAAGATTTTTGTGTGTGGGGGTTATGGGTTAATATAGGAAGGGTTTAGGGTGAAGAGTTTGAGTTGTAGTGTGATTAGGAGTTGTTAGTGATAAGTGATGGAGTTTGTTTCGAGAGGAGTGTTGGGATTGGTTTAGGATAGTGATGGGATTGGATTAGGATAAGTTTGTTTATGATAAGTTTGAGTTGGTTTAGGATATGAGTTGTGGGTTAGATAATGGGTCATGGGTTGGATATTGGGTCAATGGGTAGGTTAATGGATTATGGGCAAATGGGCTAATGGACCAATGGGTTGAACTTTTTATTTTTTATTTTTTTATTTATTTTTTTATTTTTACAAAAATACCCAGACAAAATTAGGTGTTCACAATGAGTAAGAAGGTTGTAACATCCTCCTTAACCTATTTGTTTTAATTATGAATATAGTATCTTATTAATCCTTATGTGAGTCACTTGTTAATTCTAGTGATTTTCTTAGTTAGTTTGAGCATAATGCTCTAACACAAAACATGGAAAATAGTCCAAAAATTAGCTTAGAATGCTTAAATGATGGAAATAAATATATAAAAAATATTTAGGTCATAAATAATTAAAATGAATTATGGTAATTTTTGGGAAATTAAATAAATTAGTTTGGCATTTTTAATAAATAAAATAAGCGTTTAAATATCAAAATTAAATATGAGAGTAGCTTAGAAAATTATGAAAAATTATGGAGTTGTTAAATAGAGGATGGACTTCATTTTAAAAATAATTATGGGTTAAGACAGATACCTATAAATAAATACAAGTTAGAGCAAATACGTATTAGTTACTTCCTTAAAGTTATATTAACCTAAGGAAAAGTAATAGAGCTTAATAGCTACCAAATGATGTGTATGGGAACTAAATGAGATCCTAGAATCTTTTACAACAATTATGAAAGTTAGAAAATTCATTACTAAAATATCGAAGTATCCCAAAGAGACAAGTCTATCACATCAAATGTGATCACACAACTTAATCTTATCTCCTTATTCTCCTTCCACCGCCTCTTTACCCTCAATCTTATTCCCTCTTAACTTTTCATTTTTCCTCACTTTCACTCACAATCCATGTACAACAATAGAAAAGACAGAGAAAGAGAGAATAGAGAAAAATGAAAATGAAAAACAAAGAGGAAAGAAGAGAAAAAGGAATAAAGAAAGGCAAGTAGGAAAAAGCCAAGAATAAAGGAAGAAAAGAAACAAAGGAATGATCAATGATAAGAAATACATAACTTCACAAAAGGAGATAAGGTAGGGGTGCTTTTCCTTGCTTCATATGTTCTTTTCTCATTTCTAAAAGAATTTTGAGTTAAGAAATTGATTGTGAGTTATGATATGAGAGATATGATATGATTGTTGGATTGATGAACTTAGATGATGGCCTTGTGTTATGTTATGAGTTTGTATGTGGTTTGGCTTTAAAATTCTATGAATTGATGACATCGTATTTGTTAGAATTATTGAGAATTTTAGAATTCTCACCCCGTGTTTTGTTTTTTCTCCATAATAATTTTAGTAAAAGAATCTTCTACAGGGCAAGATGAAGACTAGCGAAGGACTATAGTTTCAGTTTTCACTATGTACTCAAGATTGTAAATAGTTAATAAGTATTTGTATCTTTAGGCTCTTGTACAATAATGAACAATTATGTATAATTAGAATTTCGGATATGTAGAATATATCTTCCTTTTTAAGCTTATATTTTCATATTTAAATTATACATGATTTCACCAATATCATTGTTAGTTTAAAAGTAATGTGCCATTCCTAATTACTAATGCGTAATTCTAGATATGTCATTAGTACTAGTATTGGGATGTTTGTAACACTCTCCACAGGGCATCACATTTCTGATTAAAAACTTAAAACCTGAAAAAAATCATTTCGTAAAAGCTTTGAGTTCTAAAATATGGATTTTAAAATTTCTTTTCGCAGAAACATAAACTTACCGAAATATAAGTAATACAGAAAAATAAACTGAACTGATTAACATACATATTACTTATATCACATAATATTCAATAACATTTTAAAACATAAAATCTACAAACTCCAGCGACAGTAGCAAACCCAATAATGAGTCCTACTGAATAGCACGGTAACAACACTAACGAGAAAACTCAACATACTTGTTCCGTTTCTCCACCAAACTGCATATTGTTGAAACTTGGAAGATCACTCCTCGACACCGTCACCGATCTCAGAACATTGCCTCCAGTAAGTCTAAGAAACTCGTTTCACCTACTATACGAATTTAACAATACAAGCACAACAAAGCAATACAGCAAAAAGGTGAGATCCCCTTTCACCAATACCAGTACGGTAGCAAAGAATGATACGAATGACAAAGTCATTCCATACACACAGATATCACAAATATAATAATGTTATCAATTTACAAATAATTCCAATAAACATATATTGTAATAAAATGAACAGCAATAATATTACCATAACAGATATAACAATTGATACGATAAATCATATAGTCACATCATGCATAATAACTCACATCAACACGCCATACATAATATCTCAACATTGAATATAAATAACCACATTAAGATGCAGACCATATATGCAAATATACACAGACTCATTCCTACTCCATGGAGCTAAAACACAGACATCAGAGAGAATGATCCGAAAAGATCTGTCAGTACCTCAGGCTGCCCAACCAAACTATTACACTATCCAACGTCGTGTCTATAGCCCACAGTCCAACATTGTGTAGTAGTACACAGTCCAAATACGTCGTGCACTACAGGAATTATACTAAACAGTCTCAATAAGATCTTGATTAAGAATAGTGCATGTCGAGATCATTAGTGTGTTGCCAGTTACCACAACCTAGAGGAGCTACCAACTGTCCACATGTGGAATACTCTGCACACTAATACCTCCAAGTCCACTCGATGAACCACACTATGCTTATCACACCGACAACACAGTGTAATTCATCTCATCAATCAATCGCCAATATCAACCAAATTGACACGACCCTCAATGCATGAATAGGAACCATAATTACAGAATTACTCTTAGTCTCAAAATGTCACCATATTTATAAAAACGCCCTCAATCTCAATATTCTCAAATATAGTACGTCTCCACTTGATAGTCCCATATCTCAACATGTCCGGATCCACCACTTTAACCCAACAACAAAACTCACTGTTCTAATTAATCGCGTAGAAATTTTATCGCATTTTCACAATCGCATCACTTTTACAAATGTTTTTAAATCGCGTAAATATTTTTTTACGTTTTTAAAATTGCGTAATATTTTTAAATTATTTTCTCAATCGCGTAACTTAAAAATTATAGTTTTAAATATGTGTAAGCTCTTTCTAGTATTTTTCAACTACATATAATATTTTCTTTACGTTCAAATTTTATATTAAACTTTCTCTATTATTAGTCTATTTTTAATTAATTTTGGCGACATTTTATCTAGAAAATTCATTAAGTGATATTTTCTATGTTTCCATCAAAAAATTACTTTTCTTAATCATAACTAATAATTACATCTTGAAACTTGCTAACGTGCTTCAAAACTCAATGAGTGAGCTATACGTTTGTACTTTTCAAGTGTTCAATTTATTTCTCCTCCATACTTAATTTCTCTACTTAAATTCTAAGAATTAAATTACTCTCCATTGTTTATCCAAAAATCTATTTAATTAAGTTCTCATTAAATTAATTACATAAGTCCACACTTTTAAAATAGTTTTGGATTAAAAACATCATAAGTAGGCTTGTTGGCCCAAAATCATTCTATGCTTTATAATTCATCCCTAATTATTCCCATGCATTTAATCTCTTGTAAAACTCTTAATCTAATTTATTTTTATTAGATCATCTAGTCCATAGTTAGAAAATAATTTTGGATCAAAGGTATATGGCATGTTGACCGAAATTCTACATGTCCTTATAAATCATTTTAAAATTATTTTCCATCCTCTAAATCATTGAAAAATCCATTAATCCAATTAAATCAATTAAGTCATTCTTTTAGAAAATGGTTGAGAACATTTTGGTCCTCCTTGGTGATGATGGAGCCGTGAGCTCCCTTGTGTTCTTTGGAACACTCATGCAATCCTTCAACATTTTATTCATATCCTACAATAATAATCATGCATCTATGAACATATAACATATATTAAAGCAATCATAAAACATATACCAAGAATATTAAAGCTATAGACATGCTTGCACACAAAATCAAACACAATTAGGAAAGACAATAAACAACCAAGTGAATGAATCCTTATGGATTATTCACCACAAACACATTCATTCCTCACCACCAACACATGGTTGATGAGGGTAATCTCCCTCTTACCTCTTGAAGAAACCTCCAATGCTCCTTATATGTCCCTTTGTCGTCTCCTTCAAGAAGAACTTCAACCACCAAGTGCTTCTTGAATATCAAAGAAAATGTGAAATATTAATATCTAAGGCTTAAATAAGAAAAATCATGGATTAAGATATGGTTTAGAACTTTGAATCTATGATTAGAAGAGGATATCAAGAATTTCACCCTTTATTCTTCAAACTTAGATCTTAGAAAAAGTGCTTGAAGATGGATGATTTGGAAGATGGTCTCAACATGAAAGTTCCTTAGAATTGCATGGAGATTCAAGATCTAAGGTTGTTTAGAATTATTGAAGCTTGGAAGGTGATTTTGTGGTGGTTGGCCGTGAGCTTGGAGAAGAGAAAGATAGGAGCTTTTGTGTTCTTTGCTTGATAGGAAGATGAAAATGAATGAATCTTGAGAAATTCCTAACATGAAAGTGTCTTGGATTAATGAGAGGATTCAAGAAATGATATTGGTAGGAATTATAGAAATTTAGAGAGTGGTTCTTGAGTGCTTAGCCGAATCTATGGGGGAGAGAAAGTGAGAGAGTTTGTGTATAGCTTTTGGCTTCTTGGATGTAGATGAATAAAAGATGAGCAAGTGTATAATTTTGGCCTCCAAGAGTGTTTGGCCGTGGAACACAAGGAGAGAAAAGGGTGAGAGCTTCTTGCCAAAGTTGAAAATGAACCAAAGCCCTCCTATTTATAGACTTCATGAAAAAGATGAAGGCTTAAGATATTTTTCGGTATACTGTAAGTAATGAACAATAATTACTACTTATAAAGTCAGTGTCTAATGTCCAATGGATAATAAAATATACCTAGATTTTTCTCTTGTGCTAGCTGGGTACACTACAAAAAAAACAGAGTTTAGCCACGGTTAAAACCGTGGCCAATTTGCAAGAAAACTTAGCCACGGTTACAAACTAGGTGCTTAATCATGGCGTCGCTCCAACTTTAGCCACAGTTATTCTAACCGTGGTAACATTAATTTAGCTACGGTTACGAACCTAATTAGCCACGGTTGTAACCGAAGCTAATCGTCATAGAAGAATGAAAAAAATCCAAGTGCAACTACGGTTGTAACCGTGGCTAATTTGATGATAGGTTTCTGTTTAAAATTAGCCACGGTTTGATCGTGGCAAATTTAATAATGGCTTTCATTTTTTAAATTAGCCACGGTTCAACCGTGGCTAATATTATTATATATATTTTTTACTAATTTTGATATTTTTCATAATTCCATCAGTACATATTTAAACAGTTAAATGTAATATTAAAAACTAAAACATTAGGTAATAATAATCAGTCTCATATAAATATATATAGCAAATCATAAGCAAAAGCAAAAGGCTTAAAACATTTAATATTCATAATCACTTTCATAATTCCTATTGTTAAATCAAAATGCAAAATAGAATACTAAAATTTATTCAAAAATATTCTAAGTACATAAAATGACTAAAATGATTTGCATCAGACCTCTTTAGTTGCAAAAATTGTAGAGAATTGTATACAACCAATATATGTACACCAAGTTTTGCATCCCATAGAACTGCTTTCAATTTATATATAGCCCAGCAAGCACTTAACATAAGTAATCTTGAGAATCAACAATTTCTGTTCATAGTCATGTTATCATGATTTGAACCTGAAAAACTTTGTGCATGGCTTCAATTTGCTTCCTAAACCAGTTGGAAAGGACTCGTTTATGTTGCAGAACATTAATTAAGTCCCCTCAGTTAAAATTTCATTGACTCTTTATGCTTCAGCTTAAATAACATCCAATAACCATTTCTTCTCACTATTTAAGCAAGAGCAGGCAAAACAAAAGACAACACTAATTATGAAAAAGAGTGCTCAAATATGCAGGGGCTTTAAGGTTTGAAATGCTAAACAGAACAAAAAATGATCTTTTCATGTACTGCAAAGAAAAGTTATGTGGTTGACAATTAACAATGATTCCCAAAGATTAGATTGGCAGTTTGTTTAAGTTTCACAGTGGGGGGAATGATCAGCGATGTCGCACTTGCCTCAAAATAGACTAGGATTTATGGAATATAGCATAGTGCATAACCTAGGTCATCTCCCAAGGACCAATTCGGATTTCTCAAGCATGTTAGAAGTTATCAATAAGCAGGGGGTTTTGTTCATTGCAATAACAGAAAACGAATTGAATTTGAGAAAATTCAATTAAGTAAACACCAATCCAAGGTCTTCAATTCATGTGGCAGAATTAATCATTGTTCAAAAGGAAGGAGTTCTGTTGCATCCACCTCTGTTAATTCGAATTCGACTAGATAATCATCTAGAATTTCATCAATCAAACAGAATCACAATCGCAATTCTTGATTAAGATTGATTTATGAACAAATTCGGATTAACATAGATTATCAATCGATGATCTATTCTCCATTAGATTCAGATTAATCAACCTTAATTCTAACTTCAATTTCGAAAACATAATCAGAAATCAATTGAAGAAGGAGAAGAGGGAAGAACACAACACAAACAGAATTTACAATTAAACAAGAGAACTCAAAACTCTAACCACAATCATTGAATTCGTTGGATTGATTGAAGCTTTAGCCTTCCATGGCCATTACGAAAATGCAGAAAAGAGGGAAAAACGAAAGTAGAGAAGATGAAAAAGAGAGAAAAGGTTTCTGTTCAATCTGTTAAAACTGAATCACAACAAATCAAAAGATGAATTCGAAATCTGCCTAAACCTATTTGTAACTGAAAGTTCTTATGTAATTCCTAATCTACCCCTGGCCCAAACTGTAGCCCTCTAAATAAGCTTTTCAGAGACATATCATTTGCCTAATTGGGCTTAAATTGAGAGAGATAGGCCCAAATCATTGAGGAAAGGTCCAAGCTTTGTGACAGCAACAGCATCCTGACTTTGAGGCCTAATTTCGCCTGGAATCCAGCTGAATTAGAAAAATTGCATTAGACACCAGATTGTAGATCTTCGTCTCAGCTTTCAGGGGACTCCAAGATCATCCAAATACGATATTTGTAGCCCAAGTTATGGCCTGTACAAGACAGAAAGGTCAAAATGAGTTAAAATTCAAAAATTAATGAAGTTTTTACAGTTAAGCTCAATGAAGACCAATTATCTAAAACTCATCTACAAACATAATATTGGACACAATTAGCATCAATTAGGCCAAATATGAAGCAATAATGAATGGCTCAAAATTGATTGATCAAAATCCCCCACACTTGAACCTTTGCACTCCTGGGCAACATTCAAAATTGAACCAAAAGGGGTTTCACCATAAGAACACAAAATCAACATGCCTTCCAATGAATTGCAAGAATGCAAGGTAGTAATCAAGATTCAAACATTCAAAGTATCAGGGAATCAAGACAAACATGAATACATCTTTCAACATCTAAAGCAAGCAAGAAGACAACTTGAATCGAATGATGAACCAAAAGTGATAAGATCCTCACTAGGCATACTCTACTCTCAAGTGTTTAGGATTGTATTTACACTCAAGGCACCCATGAAAGCAAGTACTACCATAAGCTTGACAAGTCTCTAATTTCCACCACTTGAAACACATGCAAATAAAGATCAAAAGGACTTTATTCAAGGTTGTAATGGGGCCAAGGTAAGGGAAGGAACAATATGGATATGACAAGTTAAGCACCCAAGAGAATAAAAGAGCAATGAGGAGGAACTCAAAAGACAAGTAATGCACATTCTCTTACTTTGATCACCTTTCCTTTTGCTTTTACAACCTTTCTTGAACCATATTTTTTTTCTTTTTCTTTTTCTTCTTTTTATTTCAATTTTTTTTATTTATTTTTTGTTTTTTTTTTATAACCTTGCATACATACACATCAATTTGTATAACCACACCACTTAAACTATCAACTGCCTACAAGCCAAAAGAGCTCCTCAAATGAAATGAACCAATGCTCTCCCATTCCCTAAGGTACGGTAAAATTATGGTTTTTCACAAAGGCATAAAATGAGCTAAAGCAAAGAATAGGCAATTAGGCTTAAGGGGGGTAATCAAAGGAAAATGATGCAAGGTTGGCTATTTGGCCAAAGTAGCTAAACAAAGAAAGAAGGCCTCAGTCATCTCAATACATGCATGTGAATAAGAAGCTTCAAAAAGAATCAAGTCAAGTTCTAGAGCACCAACAATCATGAGTGAGATCACACCAGAAAGAAAAGAGAATGGCATAATGCAATCCATCCATGTATAAGGTCCAAAATCTCACCAAGGACAAGCCTATCACAATTGATGCAACACTTTAATTCTCAATGCCAGCTTGCTAAACCAAAAATGCAAGAAAAGTATTCACATCATGTCATGAAACCTCTAACTAAGAATGATGAAATTATTCACAACCTGTACAAACCAAGATATTCAATGAAAGGCATGCAAAATGGATCAAAACAGAATTAAAACAACAAAAACCAGCAATTTCAAAGAAAATAGAAAAAATAGAAATAGCAAAAAAAAGAAACAGTAAAATAGAAAAAATAAAACAAAGCAGAAAAAAACAAAGAAAATTCCCTCCCCCACACTTAAATCATACATTGTCCTCAATGAAACACAAAGCAAAAGACAAGTAGACATGTGTAATAAAAGAGTGAGGGAAGAGAACACCCTCATCATGGTGGGAAGATTTGCACTTGGGGAAAGGTGGGCTTTGCCAAGGAGAGCTCCTCTACAGATGCGGGGCTGACAGGGCTCTCAAGAAAAGGCTTAAGACGATGGCCATTAACCTTGAAGCTCTTGTTGGTGGCTGCATTTGAAATCTCCACTACACCATAAGGAAAGATGCTAGTGACAACAAAAGGACCATCCCACCTAGAACGGAGCTTACCGGGCATGAGTTTAAGGCGAGAGTTGAACAAAAGCACCTTTTGGCCAATGGAGAACTCCTTTCTAGAAATCATCTTATCATGGAAATGCTTAGTCTTTTCCTTATAGATCCTGGAATTCTCATAAGCCTTCAAGCGGAGTTCTTCCAGTTGTTGCAATTGAAGTTTCCTCTCTAAACTCGTTTGGTCAAATGCTAAGTTACAACTCTTCACTGCCCAGTATGCACGATGCTCTATCTCCACCGGAAGGTGACATGGTTTACCAAAGACAACCTTGAAAGGAGACATCCCTATAGGTGTCTTGTAAGCGGTACGATGAGCCCAAAGAGCATCTTCTAACCGGTGGCTCCAATCTTTCCTATTCGGCTGCACCATCTTCTCCAGAATCTGCTTGATCTCTTTGTTAGAAATCTCGGCCTGCCCGTTAGTTTGGGGATGATATGCAGTAGACGCTCTATGCACAACCTCATACTTCCGAAACAAAGCCTTCAAAGTCCGGTTACAGAAATGAGTCCCTTGGTCACTAATGATAGCTCGGGGCACTCCAAACCTGCAAAATATGTTAGACCTGACAAAATCCGCAACAACTCGAGCATCATTAGTCCTGGTGGCCTTAGCTTCCACCCATTTAGAAACATAATCAACCGCAAGCACAATATAAGAAAAACCAAAAGAAACAGGGAAAGGGCCCATAAAATCGATACCCCAAACATCAAAAACCTCGCAAAACAGAATGGGCTGCTGGGGCATCTCCTGCCTCCGAGTGATGGCCACTCCTGCTCTCTGGCACTGCTCACAAGTACTAAAATCCTGATATGCATCTCTGAAAATAGTAGGCCAATAGAATCCAGAATCCAGCACCTTCCTAGCTGTCTGCTGTGGTCCAAAGTGTCCTTCTACTGAAGAGGCATGACAGAAGTGAAGAACCTGGTCACTACAAAATTTCCACAAATATGGATCATCCCACACATAATATTTAGCATCACTCCTAAGTTTAGCTTGCTGTGATCTAGATGCATGAGGAGGAAAAACAGATGCAACTAAGAAATTAACTAAATTAGCAAACCAAGGAGAAAGTGTGGTATCATGCAGCTGCATGAGCTGCTCATCTGGGAAGTCATCTCTGATAGGAGAAGGGTCAACAACTCCTTCTATTCTGCTCAAATGATCCGCCACCAAATTCTCTGCGCCACTCCTATCTCTAATCTCCAAATCAAACTCCTGGAGAAGCAGCATCCATCTAATCAATCTCGGCTTCGATTCTGCCTTTTTCAACAAGAATTTTAATGCTGCATGATCAGTAAAGACAACCACTCTAGAGCCAAGCAAATATGATCTAAACTTATCGAGTGCAAATACAATGGCAAGCAACTCTTTCTCAGTGGTAGTATAGTTAGCCTGCGCAGCATCTAAAGTCCGAGAAGCATATGAAATGACATGAGGTTGTCTGCCAACTCTCTGTGCAAGGATAGCTCCCAATGCATAGTTAGATGCGTCACACATGAGTTCAAAAGGAAGTGTCCACTCTAGTGGCTGAATGATGGGAGTGGTGGTCAAAGCTCCTTTGAGGCAATCAAAAGCCTCTCTACACCTGTCATCAAAATCAAAAACAACTTCTTTCTGCAACAAGTTGGACAGTGGAAGGGCCTTTTTGCTGAAGTCTTTAATGAACCGCCTGTAGAAACCTGCATGGCCAAGAAAAAAACGAACCTCTCGCACGCAAGAGGGGTAAGGTAACTGGGAAATAACATTAATTTTAGCAGGATCTACTTCTATACCCTTCTGAGAGATGATATGGCCTAAGACTATGCCTTGTTCTACCATAAAATGACATTTCTCATAATTAAGAACAAGGTTAGTCTCAATGCATCTATGCAAAACTCTATCCAAACTGTCCAAGCATGCATCAAAGGAGGAACTATAAACAGTAAAATCATCCATAAACACCTCAATACAATCCTCTAAAAAATCTATAAAGATACTCACCATGCATCGCTGGAAGGTACCAGGAGCATTGCACAAGCCGAAAGGCATCCTCCTGTAGGCAAAAGTGCCAAAAGGGCAAGTGAAGGTGGTCTTCTTCTGGTCCTCTGGTGCTATATGGATCTGGAAGTATCCAGAAAATCCATCAAGAAAGCAGTAGAAAGACTTTCCAGCCAAGCGCTCAAGTATTTGATCGATAAAGGGCAAAGGAAAATGATCCTTTCTTGTCGCTTGGTTGAGCCGCCTGTAATCAATACAAACTCTCCAGCTACTCTGTACTCTAGTAGGAATAAGCTCATCTCGATCATTCTTCATTACTGTGATTCCTGATTTTTTTGGAACCACTTGAACTGGACTCACCCAAGCACTATCTGAGATAGAATAGATGATGCCTGCTTGCAAAAGCTTGGTCACCTCTTTCTTCACCACATCCAGGATCAAGGGGTTGAGTCGCCTCTGTGGTTGTCTCACTGGTTTAGCACCAGCCTCAAGTAGTATTCTGTGCATGCACATAGAAGGACTAATGCCAGGAAGGTCAGCCAATAGCTTTCTTATGCTTCCTCAGTATTTGCAGCAGCTTCTCCTCCTGGTCAGCATGGAGGGCAGTAGAAATGATCACTGGCAGCTTCTTATCCTCCTCTAAGTATGCATACTTAAGGTGCTCTGGGAGTGGCTTAAGCTCCAGTGTAGGTGGATGCACTACAGATGGAAGTATCCTGGTGGAAGTAGCTGTGTTTACAGCCTGCAATTCAACGAAATTTGATTCAGAGGTACTTGCTGTAATCAAACTACTGCAGTTTGGCTCCAGTAATTCTGTAGCTTCACCACCATTTATTTGATCAGACCCCATATTTGTATCAGAATCACCATGTAAACAGGACGCAATCTCAGTACAAACACTGCACATTTTTGAAACAGTATAAGCATCACATGTGTAGGTATCAACAAAATCAGAAAAGAATGGAAGATCATCAGCAAAGAGCTCAGAAAAGCTATCATCAACTATATCAGCCAACAAATCTATATGGAAAACTGAATGTTCGTCCATGGGGTGCTTCATGGCATCCAAGATGTTAAATCGAACCACATTATCTCCAAACTCCATGGAAAGAGTGCTTGCATGGACATCAATTTTGGTTCTGGCAGTTTTGAGGAAAGGTCTACCTAGAATGATGGGAGCCCTGCTGGATTCGGATTCTCCATCCATATCCAGAATGTAGAAGTCTGCAGGGAAGATCAAATCATTAACTCTAACAAGGACATCCTCAATGAGTCCAGCAGGGTATGCATTACTCCTATTTGCCAACTGAATGATGACTCCTGTATTCTGTAAAGGTCCAAGGGCAAGAGATTGAAACACAGACATAGGCATAACATTAATTGAAGCACCTAAATCTAACATGGCATTTTCAAATTTGCTACTGCCTATGGTGCATAGAATAGTAAAAATTCCTGGATCCTTGCATTTTTGGGGCATTGTAGGCTGTATAAGTGCAAACACATTTCTTCCCATGCTGATCTTCTCATTTCCCTTGAGTCTCCTTCTATGAGTACACAAATCCTTAAGAAACTTGGCATATCTTGGAATTTGCTTGATTGCTTCAATGAGAGGAATGTTCACCTCAACCTTCCTAAATGTCTCCAAGATCTCCCTATCTCGTATCGCCTCATGAGTCTTCTTAAGCTGCACAACTCTCTGAGGGAATGGTAGTGGGATGGACTGCTCAGCAGCAACTACAGGAATGGGGTTAGAATCAGTTTTCTTATTGTTGCTGCTACATGGAATTTCTGGTTTGGCTTGCTTCTCCTTATCTAATTCTTCAACAGTCTTACCGGATTTTAGAGTGATGGCACTCACATTTCTTGGATTCACCACAGTTTATGCAAGAAGTTTATCAGAATCTTGGGACTGTAATTGATTCATAGAACTTGCAAGTTGTCCAATCTGATTCTCCAAATTCTGAATGGTAGCTTCTGTCCTCTGCTGGAACTGCAGGTTGTTCACTGCCATCTGTTTCATCAATTCCTCCAAGGTTGGCTCGAATTTAGGAGGGGCATTATTTGGCTGCTGCATGAAAGGTGGCTGGTATGGTTTGCTGGGTCCTGTAGTGGACTGGAAGGGGGGCTACTGCTGCTTCTTTCTTCTTCGGGAAGGGAAACTGCCGCCGCCGCTCTTTGGAAGGGAAACTATTTGACGATGCTTGCCTAAATTGAGTAGGGGCATGCTGTGTAGAGTTATTCCCCCACCTCAGATTTGAATGATTTCTCTAGCCTGGGTTATATCTGTTAGAAGACAGATCATAGCTCTGGTGCTGTTGCTGCTGAGGCCTATTATTGTAGATGTTTGCAGCATAGGCATGTGGAGTACCATCAGTGTCAACCTCCTAAAGTGTAGGACAGGAATTTGTGGAATGATCAGCAGAAATACAAATGCCACACACTCTGGCAGGAGCTACTGCAGCAGGTTGTTGATGTTGAGTCACAGCCAATTGCCTTACCAAGGAAGCAAGGTCATTAATTTTGCTTTCCAATTTCCTGTGATCTGCGGCATAAGTTGCCTCAATTTCATGGACACCTCTACTTAATGCCACTGAGTTACTTCTGGTGCCAAACTGTTGGGAGTTAGTGGCCATATTCTCAATTAGTGCTCTTGCAGCCATAGGAGTCTTGTCTACCAATGCTCCTCCACTAGCCGCATCAATCATGCTCATATCCATAGGCAGCAAACCTTCATAAAAATACTGGATTAGTAACTGATCACTAATCTGATGGTGAGGACAGCTAGCACACATCTTCTTGAATCTTTCCCAGTATTCAGACAATGGTTCTCTGTCAAACTGCCTGATGTCACATATCTCTTTTTCGATTGATGCAGCCCTGGATGCAGGAAAGAATTTCTCCAAAAACAGCCTCTTAAGATCATTCCAGCTAGTGATAGATCTTGGATGCAAATAATATAACCAGTCCTTAGCAGCATCCTGTAATGAGAAAGGGAATGCTCTAAGTTTGATATGATCTTCTAAGATGCCTTGAGGCTTCATGGTAGAACACACAATGTGGAACTCCTTGAGGTGTTTATGAGGATCTTCTCCTGCATGACCATTGAACTTAGGCAGCAAATGAATCAATCCAGATTTAAGTTCAAATGGAACATCAACATCAGGATATTGAATGCATAAAGACTGGTGTGTAACATCAGGAGCAGCTAGCTCCTTCAAGGTTCTGTTATCCATAATCTCAGTGTACTCAGCAAAATCAGAATTGAAAGATGGATCAGTGACAGAAATGCAGAATCAGAAAATTCAGAAGCAGAATCACTAGTATGGTAACTATGTGAAGAACCACTACTTCCTATATGCTCAGCAGATACAGAATCAAATCTATGGAACCTATGCAAGGTATGAAAAGTCCTATCTATCTCAGGATCAAATTGATGCAAATAACTAGGATTAGACCTAGTCATATAACATGCAAAACTCAAAAACAGCAAAGCAGCAAAATGGAGTATCCAACACTAGAAATGCACCAAAATAAATCTATTTGACCTATCAAATGATTTTTAAAAAATATGGGACCACCACACACTTAAAACTACACTAAAATGGAACTAAAAAATGCAATGAAAAATCTTCAAAAAATGAAAAAGTGGTCTAAATGAAGGAATTAGAGCAAGAGAGGGTGTTGCTCATAGAAAAACTATGAGCCTTGTGGAGAATGCCATTTTCCTTCAACCCACCAATTTTCAGCTCATTCTGAGCATATTTGGTCACCTACAAATTACAAAAATGCCATTGTCTCACCTAAATTTGCTCAAAACCCCTACCAAACGATAGAATTTGGCCAAATTATGCAGGAATAATCCTTTTAGGATCTCTTTGCTTAGAATGATGGTTTACCTTTGGCGGCCAAGTCTCAAGTCAAGACTCCATCGCAAGTACAATTCCTGTCTACTAGTGCCTTTTTGGATTCAGAAAAATGGGAGCAAAGTGAAACTCAAAAGTGAAAGTGGAGGTGAAACTCAAAAATGAAGATCAGAACTTTCAATTATCAAAAATGAAGTATATGGCCGATCAAATGCAGCAAAATTACATGCAAAAGCCGAATGTGATGCAAGGAAACCAATGGAACAGTAACCGCAGCAAAGTTATGCACAAATCAGGCTATCAGCTCAACAGATTATGGAGGAATTTTTGCAGCAAATGAATGTGTTATTTGTGCAACAGAAGTATCAATTGTGTTGAGTGAAGCAATGCACATTCACGAGTCAGAGTCATCAAATGCAAAGAAAACTCAATGGAATGAATTAATCCAATGGAACAGTGAAAACGAAAAAAATCCAATGAACTGCAAAATGGAAAGCAACAGATTTATACCAGAATTGATCAATGATGTATTGCAGTAGAAAAATACAATGGAACAACAAAGTAGCAGAATTTATGCATCAGAACCGAATACTGCAGAATTATGCAGAAGAAACAGAATTCTGCAGCAGAGTTATACAGCCAGCAGAAGTGCAGAATTATGCAGCAGAAGTGAAGTGAATTATGTAGCAGATGAAACAAGAGCCAATGGAACAGTAACTGGTGTAATGCAGCAGGCATGCACAAAATGTAATGAAGCAGAATTCAGCAACCAGAATGCAGCAAAATTAACAACTATTAGGAACTCCTAATAAACTTAAGAACCCAAAAATAGGTCCCCGGCAACGGTGCCAAATTTTGATTAGCGATGTCGCACTCGCCTTAAAATAGACTAGGATTTATGGAATATAGCATAGTGCATAACCTAGGTCATCTCCCAAGGACCAATTCGGATTTCTCAAGCATGTTAGAAGTTATCAATAAGTAGGGGGTTTTGTTCATTGCAATAATAGAAAACGAATTCAATTTGAGAAAATTCAATTAAGTAAACACCAATCCAAGGTCTTCAATTCATGTGGCAGAATTAATCATTGTTCAAAAGGAAGGAGTTCTGTTGCATCCACCTCTGTTAATTCGAATTCGACTAGATAATCATCTAGAATTTCATCTATCAAACAGAATCACAATCGCAATTCTTGATTAAGATTGATTTATGAACAAATTCGGATTAACATAGATTATCAATCGATGATCTATTCTCCATTAGATTTAGATTAATCAACCTTAATTCTAACTTCAATTTCGAAAACATAATCAGAAATCAATTGAAGAAGGAGAAGAAGGAAGAACACAACACAAACAGAATTTACAATTAAACAAGAGAACTCAAAACTCTAACCACAATCATTGAATTCCTTGGATTGATTGAAGCTTTAGCCTTCCATGGCCATTACGAAAATGCAGAAAAGAGGGAAAAACGAAAGTAGAGAAGATGAAAAAGAGAGAAAAGGTTTCTGTTCAATCTGTTAAAACTGAATCACAACAAATCAAAAGCTGAATTCGAAATCTGCCTAAACCTATTTGTAACTGAAAGTTCTTATGTAATTCCTAATCTACCCCTGGCCCAAACTGTAGCCCTCTGAATAAGCTTTTCATAGACATGTCATTTGCCTTAATTGGGCTTAAATTGAGAGAGATAGGCCCAAATCATTGAGGAAAGGTCCAAGCTTTGTGACAGCAACAGCATCCTGACTTTGAGGCCCAATTTCTCCTTGAATCCAGCTGAATTAGAAAAATTGCATTAGACACCAGATTGTAGATCTTCGTCTCAGCTTTTAGGGGACTCCAAGATCATCTAAATACGATATTTGTAGCCCAAGTTATGGCCTGTATAAGACAGAAAGGTCAAAATGAGTTAAAATCCGAAAATTAATGAAGTTTTTACAATTAAGCTCAATGAAGACCAATCATCTAAAACTCATCTACAAACATAATATTGGACACAATTAGCATCAATTAGGCCAAATATGAAGCAATAATGAATGGCTCAAAATTGATTGATCAGGGAACTGGCCCCAAGCGACCTTACCATTCAAATTTCTAAAGCTCTAAACCTGAACAAGTTACTCCAATGTGTGTATTGGCAACCTCTCTTACCACAACTAGGCCTTGTAATGTTCTGCTTGCATATAATTTCAAGTTATAAGCCTTATGTGTTCCTTTTCAAATGCATATAGCTAAGTGGATAAAGTAAAATTGGTGGTTACTTTTCTAAATCTTACTACCATCTCCCTCCTTTCATTTAGGCAGGTCAACGAATTGAAACGAAAACGCATTTCCAATATTTTGATAGTAGTCAAAACCCCCCGGATCTCAAGCATACAGTTAAAGCTAAAATTTTGATGTTTTAACTTTTAAGTTGCTTGTTTTCAAGAGTTGTTGATAGGGATCAATGGTATTAGAGTTAGTTTGGATAAGGAAATGATGTCCATCAATTTGCTAATAATTACTATTCTCTTTTTTTGGTGGAGCACAGAGATACTTTGTGAATGTTCTGTTTGTCCTTCAGATCTTTGAGGCTAGCTAAAAGTAGTGAGGCTAATTTGAATGTGGATGATTAGATTCATTCATCTACTTCTCTGGCTTGTTGTCAAATCTTGTTGTGGTCTCTTGGGACTGTTGGACTGTTGGAGGGTGTTTTCTACACCTTGGGTAGTCCTATTACTTTTCAAATTGTTTGTCTAGTGTCCCTTTATTATATCTCACTCTTTTGTATGGCGCTTTCCTTTAGAGACTACTTCATTATGGCACTGAGTTAGTCTGATGGTTTATATTGGAATGGGTGGGATGCCAACCCAGCAACCATAACAACTTATGTTGCATATGGTGAGTATGAGTATGAGTATTGGGTACCACATTATAGGATACATAATAACATAAATACAAACAAATATAACTATTGCAACAACAAAGTATAAACATTGTCACAGCAAAGATGCAATACAATTATTCCAAATTTCAAGTAAAGAACCAAGATAAATTCACTGTTAGTCTACACCACAACTAATTAACCACATGTCCAAAGCATGAGAATGGAAACACAAGCCTTAACATCATCACCATTGTTCATAAATTCAATGGGTCATCATAATCCAACATTCAGTATTTGAAATTTGGGTGTAAAGAAAAATGTCAAGTAAAGGCAACATCAGAGATACACAAAATAATAATATAAAAGCATGATACTTAGAAAAACATAGTACTCGAAGGAAGGCATCTATTTGTACTCGGTGATTTAACAGCAAATAGAGTACTTGTCATATTTTGGTATATGCAAAATTTTGCCACATCAGTGAACCCACACAAAGTCACAGGAGGCCTTGAAGTAGAGGCGTGCACACATGATGTATGAGCATACTACTCTGAGTTGTGTTTGAACTCTCTACGTTTAATTTGGTTTGATTTAAAGCTTTCAACTCAAACTCTATCAATGTGTATATTATTATTTATTATTCACGTTAAAGACATTGTTATTCTGATGTGAATAACAATGGTTTGTTAGACTACTCTATCAATCTACTTTTAACATAGATGAATGGATGTGGGAACGGTGCCCAATTTCAGTTAGTGTTTCTCTCTTTTGAACATTGTAAGATTTACCATATTTTATATTAGCTTCTGGACACGTACTAATGTTCTTATTATTTCAAACCACCACCAATTTTCTTTTGCTTTCGATTGAATTTGTTATGTTTCAACAATTAGAGTTGAATTGATTGGAAACTATTTTTCAACCCCAAATTTTGACCTCCAGTCATTATATTTTCAACTCTCAATAACAAGATATATAGTGTGTCAAGCAGAGTAACAATGCAGCACTCAAATTCCTGGATAGACAGCTTGAGAAATATACAAAATCTCTGGAATCAGCACTCAATAAGGACACGCAAACCAGGATACACTCACACTTCCAATCACATCATTTTTATTATTAATATGTGATATCATTGTATATTAATAAAAGGCAAAAAGCATGAGGTCTGTTGATTCTATTAATGCCATACACTCATAGACATAGATCATCAAAATTTATTTACCTCTCAAGCGTTTGGTTCTTCCTCAGCTGCATCCGTGAAAAATTGGAATGCCAAGCGAAATTGCCGGGATACCATGGCAAAGGCCTAATAGCCTCTGTCTCACCCCTTTCAACAACCTACAAGGAACAATTCATGTTGAGAAACATGGCAAAAGGCCGAGAAAATTGAGAGAGAACGAGAAGTGTAAATCTGAAATTGATTGAATGTGTAAAAAAATGTGTACAATAAGTCAATAATGTGACTTATATAAAAAACCAAGGGATAGTAAGTAACTAGTAACTAACTTGCTGAATCAATAAATTAGTCAAACTAACTTCTAACTAAACAACTAACCAATCTCTAACCATACTATAACTATGGTAATAATTCACAACCAAAATAGAGACTCTAAACACAAAAAATAAACAACAAGAATAAACACGAACGATTATAAAATACCTCAGCACGAAGAGAATCAGCAGACCTCATGCTTTTTGCCTTCTATTAATATACAATGAGTGTCTTCTATTAATAGGTGTCTTCTGCTTTCTTTGTCTTAAAGAAATTATTAATATTGTATTAATATACAAATTATGGATAAATGAGTGGACAAGAAATATCATTTTGTTGGTTGCTATTACTGCCTGATTTGATACTTTTTTTTGTTTGGTTAAACATTGTTTTTGATTTATTACTTAGTTTGATCTTGGCGGATACAACTTAGTTTTGATATTTCTATTTTCATCTCTTTGAAAATCAAATCAGCAAGGCTGATCACATATGCTGACCAACTCTACAAATCAGAGACACAGCTGCATATGATTTGAGTATTATCAATGAGTGAGACCTGTGATTATCAATTCAACTCTAATTATTGAAACATAACAAATTCAACTGAAAGTAAAAGAAAATTGGTGGTGGTTTGAAATAATAAGAACATTAGTACGTGTCCAGAAGCTAATATAAAATATAATAAATCTTACAGTGTTTAAAAGAGAGAAACACTGACTGAAATTGGGCACCGTTCCCACATCCATTCATCTATGTTAAAAGTAGATTGATAGAATAGTCTAACAAACCATTGTATATTATTATCAACTTAATAGTTCTAACAAACCACCGCCTCCACCCCCTTTCCTTTGTTTTATATCTTTTATGTGTGTTCTTTCTTGCCTACTAATCGAAGGCAATGATTAACAGGACAAAAGACTCCCACCAGGAACTACTGTTTTACTGAAATTATAAGGTAAGGCATAACAATACTTCTAATCACTTTTAAAACTTACCATTATGACACTGATCAGAGAATTGCATCACGACTCATATAGATTGACTAACAAAAAATAATGTAATCCAATATATAAATATAATGTTTCTATCTTGGAATGTACCAAGACAAGAACAACTTTCCAGTGAATGAACTAATTCTAAGAGGTAAACAGCCAAATCACAGTACTTGGGCAAGAGTTACGATCTCCCCTCGAACAACATACTCACAATCGAGAACCTAGAAAAAGAGACAATAACCATTTTTCAAATAAGCAAATGAAGAATACAAATTGGTGACAGCATAACCAACGTGGCATTTAAAAAGAAAAAAGGTGGAACAATCCCAATAGACAGTGATAAACAATAAGTTGTATATTGTGACCTACAGTCATATTTCATTCTTATACTATTTTCTTTCCGGATAATAGAACAAGACAGACACACTTTTCAAAACACATACTCTTTTTTACGTGAATTAGGTGTAACCAAAAAGTATAAAAAATAGTGTGTAAGAATTATTTTCCTTCTTATTAAACATGCCTCAATTCAGAACTAAACTTAAAAAGATTCTAATCTTTTGCCACAATTTTATTTATTGATTCCACTCCAGTTTTGTAGACAACAACGAAAAGCAAAAGGAGCTATTGGTTTGTGATCAATCTCCACTGAGATAAAGGTAGAGACCCAAAAAAAGGTTGAAAAATATCAAATGTCAGTCACATATCAACAATATAGAGCAATTCTAGCGAACCAAAAATAACGATAACTAAAGAAAGGTTAATCCTTGGACAAACAAAAATTAATTTCTACGCATATGAACAACCATTAAAAAAATAAAAAAGACTTCATGTCAACCCCAGCAGTGAGAACTGAGAACAGAAACCAAAGCAAAAATGGAAGAAAGCTTCTAATGAGCTCTCTGTAAACATAGTCAGAAGTGAGGGGAGAAATTTTGCAAAATGATGAGTTTGGGGGAAGATAAAGAGGGGGATGAAGAACCAAACAAATGATTGGAGAACGATGAGGTTTTGGTGAATGATTGGAGAACGAAGACCCAAACAAAATGACAACAAAAGAAAGCTTCCAAAATGATTCTTCCCCTAATTAAACAGTGGCTCATACCTGAACGAGGAACGACTGAAGTGGAGGCAGCAACGGCTATAGCTACGGCTGATTGGAGAACGATGGAGTTTCGATGAGATTGGGGGAAGAGAGACAAGGGGACGAAGAGCGGTGCATCAGGAGATGGAAAATGAAACAAACAAAATAAAAACAAATGCTTAAGAGTAACGAGGGAAATGGAAAAAGAAAAAAGAGGGAAGTAGAGTGGCAGGCTTACCACGATGACCCAACTCCGTGGCAAATCTAGGCAATTTTAGTTGGGTTTGCCACGGTTATGACAATTGTGGCTAACAAACCGTGGCTAAAACCCGTGTTTTTGGTAGTGGTAGCAACTATTGTTGATCATTTTTTTACTGGTTGCCCTTGATGAGTCACAGAGCGAGTCATCAAAGAGAAGTTTCTAGAACATGTGACTCACTATGATGAGTCAGCATGATGAGTCAGCGTAGATATTTCTAGAACAGGTGAGTCAGTATAGTGAGTCACTAGCTAAGTCACCAGCTGAGTCAGCATAGAACCTTCTGGAACGTGTGACTCACTGTGGCGAGTCATCGCTTCTAGAATGTGGCGAGTCACTGCTTCTGGAACATGGCAAGTCACCGTTTCTGGAAGCTTTCTGAATATGCTGAGTCACAGGTGCTGAGGTGTCACGCCATGTGTCGAGCTTCTGTTGGTCCTTTGCGATGAGTCACAACCACCAACTTTGACCGACTCCTTATTGGTCCACGTGTAAAGCACTTGATGACTAGGCGCGTGATGAGGCGTCTTCTAAAGTTTTCTAGAACAAGCTGAAACATGTCAGTCACTAGGCTAGTCACCTAGGTGAGTCACCAAACGATGAGTCATCGTCTAGAACATTCTAGAGTGGGTGACTAGGCTTGCGTCTAGAATCATCTACTAGATATTTTTACGGAAGATATTACCCAATGGATAATAAAACATACCCCGATTTTATTCGTCAGATAAAATCATAGAAAAAACAAAACTTCAAAAATTGTTTTCGGTTTCAGGTTTAGTAAGATCTCCCGGCTTCGAGTCAACAGTACAAAAATTTCTGGCCTATAAAATTTTTTATTTTTTTCGAACTGCACAGAACCCGCATACAAATTTCAAAAATATCATAAATATATTAAATATTCAAAATATATCAAAATATCGAAAATATAATATAATATTCAAAATATCTCAAAATATCTCAAATATATATTAAAATATTCAAAATATCTCAAAATATCTCAAAATATCTCAAATATATATTAAAATATTCAAAATATCTTAAAATATCTAAAATATATTAAAATATTCAAAATATCTAAAATATCACAAAAATTCACAAAAATCATAATAATTGTGAAATTCATAAAAATCAAATCAGATTAGTAAAAATAATTATGGATTGAGAGAAAGAAATAAAATACGAAGGCTTATATACAACCCAAAAATAATATGAAAATAATCAAAAACATAAAAACTCCCCAAAATTCCTAAAAGTAACAAAAATTATAAAATTCACATAAGTCGAGTCGGATTACTCAAAATAATTATGAATCGACCAAAACAAATAAAATACGTATTCTCAGGGTGTTATAGTGTTACACTATGGTATCAGAGCAGTTCATTCTGATGAGCTTGGGGTATGGACTGACTATGCTTATAGCATATTAGAAGTTCCTATTTTATATTATGCATTATAGTTTTCTTGTCTCTAATGAAGAGATTAGATATGCATAATTGTCTTAGGTGTGATTGTTAGAAGTTTAGGTCACACGATTTACATGATATTGAGATTGATCAACTCAATATGTATTATTTTGTGTGTCAGAAGCTAATAACATCCACCAGGCATACTATTGCTGACAGGGAAATGGCAAAACTTATGGGAACCTTTAGTGAAGTGGTTGTGAATTGA
Organism: Ormosia emarginata; assembly: GCA_029884605.1. Lineage (NCBI taxonomy): Eukaryota > Viridiplantae > Streptophyta > Magnoliopsida > Fabales > Fabaceae > Ormosia > Ormosia emarginata. Next base: position 7,031,930 of record JAQQTP010000063.1, on the reverse strand, counting down.
CCTTATATAAGAGTGAGACTATATGAATCTTGATTAGATGGATTGAAAATGTGTTTGTATATGCTGAAAATAGTAGAATAACTTGAGTGAATTTGCCTCTTATTATGGTAAATTCCTCTGGTTTCATATATGCTAAGCTTAACCAATCTTGTGGATTATATTCTTTTGAAAATATGATGATTGTGGTCCTTTGGTGGGAATCTTAATGTTGAAGAATGTTGTGATCCAAGTGAATTCTTGAGTTAAATAGGTACTTGTACTTGAAGATGAAATTTGATCTATTATAGTTTTACTTGTCATGAGTATTTTTTTTTCTTTTGACTGCCATTGTTTTGAATGATTAGAATAACTAATGAAATGATTTTCTTTGAAGTGTTGAAAAGAAAAATCCATTGAGGTGACAACATCTTGCCTTGTGAATGAGTTCCATCCTGAGTGAAAAAAGCTTACAATGTAATAAAATAAAGGAGAGCACAGTGTGTGTGGTTCTCAATATAATAGTACACTAGGATGTTGTAAACTATGCAACTAATGAGATTCTTGATTGGATTTGGTAGGCTCCTGCTGGTTATGGCCTTGGACTCTTAAATTATGATATGATTTTTATTAGATTGGTTTTCCACAAGTGTTGTGTTATGATGGAATCTATTTTGGGTTTTAAATTTTGAATCATGAATATGAATTGAGGTCAAGTCAGATTTGAGATTCCCTACTTCTGTTTGGCTGGTTTAATAGCTTGAACTGGTGATATGGCTTGGTTGTTAATTTTTGACGTTTGATTATATATTGAGGATAATGATGGCTTTAGTCAAGAATGGAAATGAAGTTGTGATTATAAGTTATATGATAGTATTAAATCAGTTTAAAGAGTGACGAATAGGTGATGTTCTGTCTCTTTTTCTGAATTGTGAATTGAATCTCTAATATGATGATATAACCTATTGCAGGTTTTGTTTTGAGCCTTTAACTGTGCAAGCAAAATAGAACTAAGAGAAGAAGGGTACAAGTACATGATTCTGATATGGTGCTATGCTAGTTTAGCATGATATTTTCTGGTTTGCTGATTAATGTGTTTTAGTTTAGTGGTAAGCATAAAAGAGAAATGAATGAGGAATAATTTGAGGTATCTTACTATCCAAATTCTTAAAGCCTCAATAAGTTGCGTTATGGTACACTTTTAGTTAGAAGGTACCTAAAAGAGTTGTTGTAACATTTTTGCAAAATTTCTATAGCAAATATCCTAAATTTGTTGATGAGAACTTGTTAGACTCCTTACTGATTGTAACTACCATGTTTGGAGAGAATTGGGTGGAGTAAGTCTTAATTAATTTGTTAGTCTTAATATGCTAGTTTAAAATGATTTGGAAGAAAAGGGAATAGAGTAGTAACTAACCTGTTATGATATTTTCTATCACTTAGTTGCCCTACCTTGTAGTGAAACCATGTTAAATGAGGTTGAGATCCATTTTGCTAGAGTGTGACTGATGTGTGTGTGTGTGTGTGTGTGTGTGTGTGTGTGTGTGTGTGTGTGTGTGTGTGTGTGTATAGAAATTTATGCTACTGTTATGTGGACTTGTATTGGACTTAAAGTTATTATAATGAGATATTAACTTTTCTCAATATAGATATAAGACCATTCAATCACCTTATAAATTCAATTAGTTAAGATGCCTATTGTTGCATAATTACAATGATTTTACTGTTGCTAACAACATGTACACTTAGTTGTATAACTTTGTTTGTGGTAGCTCTAAACTCATGAAATTAGTTTTAAAAGCTCAGATATAAAGCTTCATATAGTAAAATTTTCAAGATTTTATCACTCTCCAAAGAGTCCTAATTTGCAAGTGAAAATAGGTCAAATTCTGCAGAATTGCATTCTACTGTCATAGACTGATAGCCCAGAGAGTTTATCGTGTAACTTCATCTATAGGAACCTAAAAATCATGAAACTAGTCACGTTTAAAAGCTAACACATAAGGCTTCTTGCAGTAAAAAATTTAGATTTTTAGGACCACCCATATAGAACCATTTTTTTTAATTTAAGGCAAATTTTGCAAAAACAAACAAACTGACATTTGTTAAACCATATTGCTTAACTTTTTGCTCCGAAGTCTAAAATACATGAGACCAGTGGAATTTTGAAGTTAACATGTGAGGCTATAAGGGGTAAAAATTTCAAGAATTTCTCATTCTTCATGCATTCTCAGTTTTAATTTAAAGTAAGATCAGATTTTGGTAAAATAACTAGTTGCCCTGTTTCAGCTTCTGCATTTTGTTGCATAACTTTAGACACACTAAGTCAAATTAAGTGAGGTTTCCTTCATTTGAAAGATATGAAATAAGGCTATTTATGTATAAAATTTCAGAATTTTTTAAATTAAGATGAAGTTTTGGTGCAGTCATGAAAATTAGCCTTTTGAGGCAAAACTAAGGTTTTGAAAGCCCTATCTTTTTTAAAGTTAAAATGAAACTTTAATTGCTTTCTTACTTCAAAATACATTTCTTAGTAACTCACACATCTTTATATGGTATCTAAAATCAAGCGCTTCATTTGGGATGTATGAGGTTTCATATACATCATGGGTGAGTGCTTATCATGTGAAAGATTTTTCTGATTCCTATCCTGCCTCATGTTGTTTGTAACTCAAGAATGGATGATTATGTAAGCTCTTGTATGGATTTATTAGTAAGGTGCTCTGTTGTGATAATTTGATAGTCTTAATTGTATCATGTACCATTTCACTTGTAGAGGTTGTTGTTTATTTCTTTTTTTCATCTTTTACTCTTTCATTACTAAGAATGGTATGGAAGAACTTGACAAGAATGAACAAGTGGTTGAAGCTATATGATATGTGTTTGATTATGTCTATGGTTTTGGAATTCTTGAATGGCTTTGAGATTTCATAAACATGTGTTTAATGTCTTAATCCCTTCTACTCTTTTCTTTGAAAGTTATATGGTAAATCTAGTTAGAAGATGAGAATTGTATATCTAAGAATTGATATATATATATGGTTTTGAATTTTAGACTCAAGAGTAATCCTAGAATATCATGTACTTGAGGTTTCAAAAATGGGTATTGATGAAGTTGTGAAGTATATACATAAATTTTATATGTTTTGAGACCATGTTGTGGTGTAGAAATCATTTAGGAGTAGAGTATAAGAGGTATGGATTGGGGACTAGCTCAAAGGAAAGCATTTCGTATATTCTGCCACTGGGTGATTAAGCACCCAGTAGCTGACCAATTAATCGGTCAACGACATAATGAAATTCTACTTAAGCGATTAATCACTCAAGTTTTGGGTGCCTAATCGTCCAAAAGAAGAGACTCCCCTATTGTTTTATTATGTGAAAATAAGAAAATTAAAATTGCCCTACTATACCTTGGATCTTGATAATGATGCAAGTGTTTGAGGTTATGATGAGGTTGTTACATAGAATAGGCAAAGTTTGAAATCTAGAGTTTTTTTTTTACAAATGACCAAATTTTGAGGACAAATTTTTTAAAAGGAAGGGTGTAACGCCCCTTTTTCTCCCTTCAGTCATAACGGGTGAGAAGAAGGAACGTCGCACTATAGTGAAACGACACAAAAATGACTACGGAAAATTTGAACATTTTTTTTCTTTTTCTTTTAACATAATTCCGGTTAAAGCTTCCATTTAATATACATATACACCTGTTTGTAAATATATCGCATGATTGAGTTAAAGTTAAAAGTTCCTCCTTCATATAAAACTTCTTATCAAAAACATCAAAGAGGAATCAACATGGAATGAAACATACAACCATGTATAATATAGATAGTTACATACTTTGCACCAGAAATACAAGCCTGTTTAAATTACATTTTCAAAAAAAGATATACAAAAAGCAAAATGTGTACCTACCCCAAGAGATACAAATATCTACCCACTAATCCAGTAGTACGTCAGGCTCCCTCAAAATAAACGGATAGCAATCAGTAGCCATCAATCTAAAACCAACCCTAAGATTGCCTGGAATGAGAAGGAACCGTAGATGGATCCTCCTCAGGGTCCTCGTCGTCCGACGAGACATCCATCGGGACGACAGAACAGCGGGCAATAGCCCGGGCAGTAGACAAAAAGGAATCCTCACGAGGGGTATAATACATTTCAGCCCACATGTCCCTCACGGGCATATAGAACTCCAGCCATACAAAAGCATGAAAATCAAAAATAGAAGCAGTGTAGCGTCCCCATGCTAAAGACACCGTTAATTCACCGTGGTACACACATCGGTCAATCTGCACGTTGATATGCCAGCAATCCGGACCACCATGAAAGTTGATCCGCACATAACCAAAAAATCTACGGGGGTGAAATGACATCCTCTACAACTTCTATCTTAGTCGAGATAAGGCCAGAAACCCTGAAACTCAGTAGCTTCCTTGTTCTCCGCACGAGTGTCTTCTAGAGAGCATACGATTCAACCAAAATGCAAAATAAAGAAAAGTACCAAAAGAGGTGAGATTCTCAGCTTTCAGTACCAACAAGGCAACAAGAGAATAAACAGCGTCATACGCCCACATAAGACATAGTTAACACATACAGGTATAGTAATACATGAAAGCAATTAATGAGAGTAAAATAGTAAGGAATAGTAATTAACATCATCCATAGCCAACTAGCAACATTAGCATTACCAAGAATCAAATAAATATCACAGTCATAATAGTAAACACATTATCCAATCATGAATGCTCAATGGACCATGTGACTAACAACTCACAATGTAACAAGGGTACCAAAGTTCCTACTCCATGAAGCTAGACATAAACATTTTCGGAGTGAATGATCAAGGAGTAATGCCAGTGTATCGTTAGCCTTAAAAATATAGTGTGCTCATCACATAAAAACATTTGCGTAAAATGGCTCACACATGGCACCTCAACAGTTGATCGCGACATAGGACAACATGTCAGGCAAGATTGTCGGTGTGTTGCATTGGTCTATCCCACGGCCCCAGTGGAGCTACCACTGTCTATTGTGAGACACCCACACCCCGACGCCCCCAGGGTCAACAACATATGACACCTACGCTTAGTCTATTCGCACCCGCACATAGGTGTTATTCAAATTCCTAGGCAACATAACCTTCTCAACAATGTCCCACGAACAATACACATGCATGATGACACAATGTCCAATCATGTATGTTCATCAATGATGTATTCAACATAAGCCTTTCCTTAATGGCACATAAGCATTATTCCATGTCCAATCATGACATATCAATACATTTATTAAAACATTGCCTCAATGGCACATCATCATTCTTATCTCATTGAGTGCTACATCAATAATTCTCAGCATCAACACGTATTCCTCATTACACACGTACCACAATTTTCATGTCATGGATCTAAGAATTCTATATTCAAAATCATTTCTTCTCTATTGGTATGAATGCATATTCCTATCACAATTTTAGTAAAGTAAAATCCTTGAATCCAGGGTTTTTAGGTTGTGTTTGAGTTACAAAGGACAAAGAACCATAATCTCAATCATTTCTAGCTCAAAAATCTCATTTTTGGTCTTGGTAATCGATTACATCATCCTTGTAATCGATTACCCGAGAAACAGAACCTCTGTAATCGATTACAATCTTATTGTAATCGATTACGTGATTCCCAGAATCACATTTCGTAACTTTAAGGCACTGGTAATCGATTACACAACCGTGGTAATCGAATACCAATTGGATAGAACCTCTGTAATCGATTACCCACAAGTTGTAATCGATTACGTGATTCCCAACAGCACCATTTCGTGACATCAGAGGCTTGGTAATCGATTACACTCCTCTTGTAATCGATTACAAGCTAAATAGAATCTCTGTAATCGATTACACACCAGACGTAATCGATTACCAGGTTTTTAGAATCACGATTTTGTATCTTCAAGAGCTTGGTAATCGATTACAAGCCCCGAGTAATCGATTACCACGCGTAAACTTGCAGAAAACAGAGTTCTTCAGGTCCTCTAACTCAAACCAAACCATTCCTCATCATATATAATCAACAAGATACTCAAATACACCTTCAAATCATGCAAGAGACATCAATAAATCATACAAACCCAACAAAATACACTATCATCAAGAACAACATAAAAATGAGAGAACTTTATACATGGATTCAAAAATCAACAACCATACACATACAAGACATTCCCTTACTACCAAGATTGGTTGAAGAGGATCATCTCCCTCTTACCTATTTGGAAAACAACACAATGTGCCACTCCTTCTTGTCCTAGATTTTTGTTTTCCCCCCTTCAAGAAAACTCCAATGTGAGTGATCACCACAATGTTCACTCAAATCATGAAAAAAAGGTTCTTGATCACCAAGGTGGCCAAGAGAAAACGAAAATAGCAAGGAAATGGAAGAAAGTTGAAGACTTTACCTTAAAGCTCTAAGCTTTAGCTTTAATGGTGGAAGAGAAATGGAAGAAGAAGAAAAGGAACCAAAAGATAACCACCAAGGAGAACAGTCTTGGAATGGTGGAAGGAACAAGAAAATGTGATTTGTTTGGCAAATAAGGAAGTTGGTTTCCAATGTGAGGGTGTGTGTGTGTGTACGGTGGAGAGGAAGGAAAAGAGAGAAAATGGAGAAATGGGTAGTTGGGGTTTAGAGAAATGAGAATGCAATATTAAGACAACTGAGGGGAAATATTTGGGCTTCCCCTTGTGGCTTATGCCGTAGAAGAGTGGAGAAAGGAGAGAGAGAAAAATGTGTTACAAGGGAAATTGCTAGGAAGCTTCCCATAACAAGCTTGGATTAAATTTAATCTTTCTTTTGAAATTAACACTAATAGATGTGATACAAAAATTAAATTTTGAATAATGTGATAATATTTTTAATACATGTTATTATTTATTAGACAATAGTTATAGTTGGCGAAAGTCAGCATTAACAAGTCTGACGGATAAATTCTTCACAGTGTTTTATTATCTCATCTGTTAAGATTTCTCGAAAAATGTGAAACCTTGTAAACTATGTCCAGCCTCGGGTTTAGTAAGATCCCCCGTCGACGTTTCCATAGTTCAAGGTTCTCAGAGAAAATGTCTCATTTCTCCGGTTCCGCTCAGTACACACGTAAAACGAGAAATATATTAAAATATTCCACGTTCTCAGAAAATTCCAAGAAAATTCCAAAAAATCACAAATATTTTTAGAATGAATCCTGAGAGTAGAAAAGTAAATTTTGGGGTGTTACAACTCTCCCCAACAAATAGGAATTTCGTCCTCGAAATTTTCTATACCTTAAAACAATTCGGGATATTGCTCCTTTATCTTGTCCTCCAACTCCCACGTCACATCTCTAGTTGCTTCATTCCAGATTACCTTCACTAGTGCAATGTCCTTTCCTCTGAGTTGCTTTGTCCTCCTATCCTCAATCCTTACAGGAGTTATCTCATATGTCAAGTTTTCCTTCAATTGTACAAAATCAGGTGCTATGACATAATTAGGATTTGGGATATACTTTCTGAGTTGTGACACATGAAAGACATTATGAAGATTTGAAAGAAAAGGGGGTAAGGCTATTTGGTAAGCAACAGGACCTATCCGATGAAGAATTTGTTAGGGTCCAAGGAATTTTGGGGTGAGTTTTCTAGATTTGAGGACACGACCGACCCCAGTCATAGGCGTGACTTTCAAGAAGACATGCTCTCCTTCTTCGAACTCAAGAGGTTTCCTTCTTTTGTCCGCATAACTCTTCTGCCGACTTTGAGCCGTTTTCATTTTCTCCTGAATCATTTTAACCTTCTCAGTTGTCTGCTGAATGAGTTCAGGTCCAACAGTAAGTCGTTCTCCATCTTGATACTAGCACAAAGGCATTCGACACCTCCGCCCATATAAAGCTTCATAGGGCGCCATCCCTATACTTGAATGGTAACTGTTGTTGTAGGTGAATTCCACCAATGGTAAGATTTCATCCCAACCTCCAGTTTGCTCTATCGTACAAGCTCTCAGCAGATCTTCTAACGACTGGATTGTTCTTTCTGATTGACCATCAGTTTGCGGATGGTAGGTAGAACTTAACTGCAACTTTGTTCCCATAGCCTCTTGAAGACTTTGCCAAAACTTCGAGGTAAACCTCGGATCTCTATCGGAAACAATACTCGTGGGTATCCCGTGAAGTCTAACAATTTCACCAATGTAAATCTGAGTCAACTTCTCCAACAGATATCTTATGTTGATTGGCAGAAAGTGAGCTGACTTCGTAAGTCGATCCACTATTACCCATATTGAGTCATATCCTTTCCGAGTTCTTGGTAACCCGACAACAAAGTCCATGGCAATGCTGTCCCATTTCCATTCAGGAATAGCCAAGGGTTGTAGTAATCCAGCTAGTCTTTGATGCTTAATCTTCGTTTTCTGGCAAACCAAACAAGATGACACGCATCTAGCGATATCCCTTTTCATCCCATGCCACCAAAATAACTTCCTCAAGTCTTGATACATCTTGGTCATTCCAGGATGCATACTCAACTGACTCGAATGAGCATGTTCAAGTATGTACTTTCTGAGTTCTTCATCTTTAGGCACACAGACCCTTCCTTGGAATCTCAAAATTCCATCGCTTCCTTCCTTCAATGTCGACACACCACCTTGTCTCATCAACTCTCTTTCTTCTTGTAGGAATTTATCGACCTTTTGTTTCTCTCGAATATCATCCATCAGGTCATTCGAGATAGTGATCCTATTCATGCAGATTTTACCCGGTGTTAACTTTACAAATGACCATATATCTCTGAATTGCTCTATCAAGTCCTTCTCTCTAATCATCATAGCAGAAACACTAATCGTCTTTCTGCTCAAAGCATCGGCCACCACGTTCGCCTTTCCAGGATGATACTGAAGTTGGAAATCATAGTCTTTCAAAAATTCTAGCCATCTTCGCTGCCTCATGTTCAGCTCTTTCTGATCGTATAGGTACTTCAGACTTTTGTGATCACTGAAGACGTTGAATGTGGCTCCATACAAATAATGTCTCCATATCTTCAATGCAAACACCACTGCAGCTAACTCTAGATCGTGTGTTGGGTAGTTCTTCTCGTGCATTCGCAATTGTCTTGAAGCGTAAGCTACCACTCCTCTGTTTTGCATGAGAACGCACCCCAAACCTTGATACGAAGCATCACAGTACACTTCAAATGGTTCACTAGGATTCGGTAAGACTAGCACTGGTGACGTAGTCAGCTTCCTTTTTAACTCTTGGAAACTTCCTTCGCAGGAATCTGTCCATTCAAAAGCTTGGTCTTTCTTGGTGAGATGAGTGAGCGGTCCAGCGATTTTGGAAAATCCCTCAATAAACCTCCGGTAGTATCCGGCTAATCCAATGAAGCTTCGAATTTCCATCACTGTAGTTGGTCTTTCCCACTGTAGTACAGCTTCTACCTTTGAAGGATCCACTGCGATCCCTTCCTTTGTGATTACATGGCCCAAGAACTTCACTTCATCTAGCCAAAACTCGCACTTGGATAGTTTCGCATATAGCTCTTTTTCGTTCAAGATCTGGAGAACTATGCTGAGGTGCTCAGCATGGCCTTCGCGACTTTGTGAATAGATCAGAATATCGTCGATGAAGACAACAACGAATTTGTCCAAGTAAGGACGAAAGATCCTATTCATGTTGTCCATAAATATCGCAGGTGCATTTGTCACACCAAAAGACATCACCAGGTACTCGTAATGACCATAACGAGTACGGAAAGCCGTCTTGGGAATATCTTCCACTTTCACTCTGATTTGGTGATATCCCGATCGTAGATCGATCTTGGAAAACACAGCTGCTCCCTTCAATTGGTCCATCAAGTCATCTATCCTCGGCAATGGATACTTGTTCTTGATCGTAACCTTGTTCAACTGACGGTAGTCCACGCATAATCTTGAAGTCCCATCTTTCTTCTTGACCAACAATACAGGTGCTCCCCAAGGTGACACACTGGGTCTCACGAATTGCTTCTCTAGGAGCTCTTCCAACTGCTTCTTAAGTTCCACGAGCTCTGCTGGTGCCATACGATAAGGCGCCATAGAAATAGGGCCAGCTCCAGGTACCAAGTCGATAGCAAACTCGACCTCACGTTCCGGTGGCAAACCAGGTACATCGTCAGGGAAAACCTCAGGAAAATCTCGAACAACAGAGATTGCGTCCACATCAACTTCACTCTCGACTTTCAAAGAAGATAACAACATGTATCCTCGAGCTCCTTCTTTCAGGAAAGCTTTCACTTGATTGGCGGTCAAAAATCTAGAATCCTCATCCAAAGGGAAAACTATTGTTTTTCTGGAACAGTCTAACAAAACATGGTTGGCAGATAGCTAGTCCATTCTTAATATCACGTCTAGTTGGGATAATGGCAAACAGATCAAATCGACAGAAAAGACTCGACCTTCCACTATTAAAGGACAACCTAAACACGCCTTAGTAGTGACTACAGGTTTTGCAGTAGGAGTTGAAACAGTCAAATCGAAAGGTACAGAAGACACAGGCAATCCAAGTCTTTTCACACAATCATGTGAAATGAAAGAATGAGTAGCACCAGAGTCATACAGTACAATTAAAAGATTACCTTCAATGATACCTTCTCCTTGTATCAGATCCTCGGATTCAGAGGCCTCAGCACCACTCAGGGTGTAGACTCTGCCTCTAACTTGTGGTTTAGAAATCTTAGCAGCATTGACGGATGGTTCTGCCTTGGTCTGGTTACAGTCTCGAGAAACGTGACTAGGTTTCCCGCACCGAAAGCAAATAAATCCTTTGATTGTGCAGTCCCTTGTGAAATGCTCCTTCCCACATTTCATGCATCTCGGAGTAGTTGTAGCATTCTGACTCATCCTTCCAGGGCTTCTAGTTGGGCTTCCTCCTTGAAATTTTTGTGGTTGTTGGCTTCTAGAGGGTCTGGAATAAGGCTTCTTTTGATAACAACTTGCGTTACCACCACCTCCTCTTTGGGACCGAACGGGCCCAAAGTTTCTGTTTCTTACCTTGCGTTCTTGTTCCACACTTTCCAATCGGCAGCAAGTGTCAAGTAACTCAGAAAACTGAGTGATCTTCAAAGCTATCACGATTTTCTTCACATCATGCCTCAGGCCTTCCTCAAACTTCCGACACTTCCATGTTTCATTGGGTTGAAGTTGAAAATAGGCTGAAAATCTGGACAAGTTCTCAAACTTGGCGGCGTATTCGCTCACAGTCATGCCTCCCTGTTGCAACCTCAGAAATTCCATTTCTTTTGCGTGCCTGGCACTTTCAGGAAAATATTTGTTCAAGAACCTTTCTTTGAACACTTCCCAAGTTATCACCTTGTTTGCGGCTTGCAGTAGCCTTTGTTCTCCCGTCCACCAATGTTCAGCATCTCCCATTAGCATGTATGTGGCATAGGTCACCTTCCTATCATCAGCACAATTTATACCCGTAAATATTTTCTCCAACTCATGAATCCACAATGTAGCTTTCTCTGGGTCAAACTCCCCCTTAAATTGTGGAGGATTAGCGCGACGAAATCCTTCCAAGTTCTGAACATCCGCTGTAGCCTCTAGCTGTTGTGCAGCCCTAGCCTGTTGTTGAGCTGTCTGCTGGCTCTGTTGTAACATTGCCTCGGTCATCTTCTGTATTGCCTCTATAGCAGCAGCCATATCACCTCGACGAGCCATTGTTCCTTCTCGAGTTAGACTACGCAAAACACAGAGAAAGTCAGATGTATTCATTTGAATACCAAATAGCAAAATCACAGAGAATGACATAGCGCAAACAAGACAGTCCAAAACCACACGACCCAAAGAAACATAACCGGGAGCTCTGATACCAAGACAGTGTAACGCCCCTTTTTCTCCCTTTAGTCATAACGGGTGAGAAGAAGGAATGTCGCACTATAGTGAAACGACACAAAAATGACTACGAAAAATTTGAACATTTCTTTTTCTTTTTCTTTTAACATAATTCTGGTTAAAGCTTCCATTTAATATACATATACACTTGTTTGTAAATATATCGCGTGATTAAGTTAAAGTTAAAAGTTCCTCCTTCATATAAAACTTCTTATAAAAAACGTCAAAGAGGAATCAACATGGAATGAAACATACAACCATGTACAATATAGATAGTTACATACTTTGCACCAGAAATACAAGCCTGTTTAAATTACATTTTCAAAAAAAGATATACAAAAAGCAAAATGTGTACCTACCCCAAGAGATACAAATATCTACCCACTAATCCAGTAGTACGTCAGGCTCCCTCAAAATAAACAGATAGCCAACAGTAGCCATCAATCTAAAACCAACCCTAAGACTGCCTGGAATGAGAAGGAACCGTAGATGGATCCTCCTCAAGGTCCTCGTCGTCCGACGAGACAACCATCGGGACGACAGAACAATGGGCAGGAGCCCGAGCAGTAGACAAAAAGGAATCCTCATGAGGGGTATAATACATTTCACCCAACATGTCCCTCACGGGCATATAGAACTCCAGCCATACAAAAGCATGAAAATAAAAAATAAAAGCAGTGTAGCGTCCCCATGCTAAAGACACCGTCAATTCGCCGTGGTACACACATCGGTCAGTCTGTACGTTGATATGCTAGCAATCCAGACCACCGTGAAAGTTGATCCGCACATAACCAAAAAATCCACGGGGGCGAAATGACATCCTCTACAACTTCTATCTCAGTCGAGATAAGGCCAGAAACTCTGAAACTCAGTAGCTTCCTTGTTCTCCTCACGAGTGTCTTCTAGAGAGCATACGATTCAACCAAAATGCAAAATAAAGAAAAGTACCGAAAGAGGTGAGATTCCCAGCTTTCAGTACTAACAAGGCAACAAGAGAATAAACAGCGTCATACGCCCACATAAGACACAGTTAACACATACAGGTATAGTAATATATGAAAGCAATTAATGAGAGTAAAACAACAAGGAACAGTAAGTAACATCATCCATAGCCAACTAGCAACATTAGCATTACCAAGAATCAAATAAATATCACAGTCATAATAGTAAACACATTATCCAATCATGAATGCTCAATGGACCATGTGACTGACAACTCACAATGTAACAAGGGTACCAAAGTTCCTACTCCGTGGAGCTAGACATAAACATTTTCGGAGTGAATGATCAAGGAGTAATGCCAGTGTATCGTTAGCCTTAAAAATATAGTGTGCTCATCACATAAAAATATTTGCGCAAAATGGCTCACACATGGAACCTCAACAGTTGATCGCGACATAGGACAACATCTCAGGCAGGATCGTCGGTGTGTTGCATTGGTCTATCCCACGGCCCCAGTGGAGCTACCACTGTCTATTGTGAGACACCCACACCCCGACGCCCCCAGGGTCAACAACATATGACACCTACGCTTAGTCTATTCGCACCCGCACATAGGTGTTATTCAAACTCCTAGGCAACATAGCCTTCTCAACAATGTCCCACGGACAATACACATGCATGATGACACAATGTCCAATCATGTATGTTCATCAATGATGCATTCAACATAAGCCTTTCCTTAATGGCACATAAGCATTATTCCATGTCCAATCATGACATATCAATACATTTATTGAAACATTGCCTCAATGGCACATCATCATTCTTATCTCATTGAGTGCTACATCAATAATTCTCAGCATCAACACGTATTCCTCATTACACACATACCACAATTTCCATGTCATGGATCCAAAAATTCCATATTCAAAATCATTTCTTCTCTATTGGTATGAATGCATATTCCTATCACAATTTTAGTAAAGTAAAATCCTTGAATCCAGGGTTTTTAGGTTGTGTTTGAGTTACAAAGGACAAAGAACCATAATCTCAATCATTTCCAGCTCAAAAATCTCATTTTTGGTCTTGGTAATCGATTACATCATCCTTGTAATCGATTACCCGAGAAACAGAACCTCTGTAATCGATTACAATCTCATTGTAATCGATTACGTGATTCCCAGAATCACGTTTCGTAACTTCAAGGTACTTTATACATGGATTCAAAAATCAACAACCATACACATACAAGACATTCCCTTACTACCAAGATTGGTTGAAAAGGATCATCTCCCTCTTACCTATTTGGAAAACAACACAATGTGCCACTCCTTCTTGTCCTAGATTTTCGTTTTCCCCCCTTCAAGAAAACTCCAATGTGTGTGATCACCACAATGTTCACTCAAACCATGAAAAATAGGTTCTTAATCACCAAGGTGGCCAAGAGAAAACGAAAATAGCAAGGAAATGGAAGAAAGTTGAAGACTTTACCTTAAAGCTCCAAGCTTTAGCTTTAATGGTGGAAGAGAAATGGAAGAAGAAGAAGAAGAAGAGGAACCAAAAGATAACCACCAAGGAGAATAGTCTTGGAATGGTGGAAGGAACAAGAAAATGTGATTTGTTTGGCAAATAAGGAAGTTGGTCTCCAATGTGAGGGTGTGTGTGTGTGTACGGTGGAGAGGAAGGAAAAGAGAGAAAATGGAGAAATGGGTAGTTGGGGTTTAGAGAAATGAGAATGCAATATTAAGACAATTGAGGGGAAATATTTGGGCTTCCCCTTGTGGCTTCTGCCGTAGAAGAGTAGAGAAAGGAGAGAGAGAAAAATGTGTTACAAGGGAAATTGCTAGGAAGCTTCCCATAACAAGCTTGGATTAAATTTAATCTTTCTTTTGAAATTAACACTAATAGATGTGATACAAAAATTAGATTTTGAATAATGTGATAATATTTTTAATACATGTTATTATTTATTGGACAATTGTTATAGTTGGCGGAAGTCAGCATTAACAAGTCTGACAGATAAATTCTTCACAGTGTTTTATTATCTCATCTGTTAAGATTTCTCGAAAAATGTGAAACTTTGTAAACTGTGTCCGGCCTCGGGTTTAGTAAGATCCCCCATCGATGTTTCCATAGTTCAAGGTTCTCGGAGAAAATATCTCATTTCTCCGATTCCGCTCAGTACACACGTAAAATGAGAAATATATTAAAATATTCCGCGTTCTCAAAAAATTCTAATAAAATTCCAGAAAATCACAAATATTTTTAGAATGAATCCTGAGAGTAGAAAAGTAAATTTTGGGGTGTTACAAGGGGAGAATTGTAACATCCTCCCTAACCTATTAGTTTTAATGATGATCATAGTAGCTTATTAATCCTTATGAGTCACCTGTTAATTCTGGTGATTTTATGAGTTAGTTTGAGCATAATACTTTAACATAGAACATGAAAAGTAGCTCAGAAATTAGCTTAGAATGCCTAAATGATGGAAATAAAAATAAAAAATTTAGTTTTAGGTCATAAATAATTAGAATGAATTATAGTAATTTTAGGAGAATTAAATAAATTAGTTTGGTATTTTTAATAAATAAAATAGGCGTTTGAAGATCAAAATTAAATTGGAGAACAACTTGAAAAATTATGAAAAATTATGGAGTTGTTAAATAGAGGATGGACTTTATTTTAAAAATAATTACAGGTTAAGGTAGATACTTGTAAACAATTACAAGTTAGGGCAAATACGTATTAGTTACTTCCTTAAGGTTATATTAACCTGAGAAAAAGTAATAGAGCTTAATAGCTACTAAATGATATGTATAGGAACTAAATGGGATCCTAGAATCTTTTACAACATTTATGAAAGTTAGAAAATTCATTACTGAAATATCAAAGTATCCCAAAGAGACAAGTCTATCACATCAAATGTGATCGCACGACTTAATCTTATCTCCTTATTCTCCGTCCACCGCCTCTTTACCCTCAATCTTATTCCCTCTTAACTTTTCATTTTTCCTCACTTTCACTCACAATCCACGTACAACAATAGAAAAGAGAGAGAGAATAGAGAAAAGTGAAAATGAAAAATAGAGAGGAAAGAAGAGAAAAAGGAATAAAGAAAGCCAAGCAGGAAAAAGCCAAGAATAAAGGAAGAAGAGAAACAAAGGAATGATCAATGATAAGAAAGACATAACTTCACAAAAGGAGATGAGGTAGGGGTGTTTTTCCTTGCTTCATCTATTTCATCTATTCTTTTCTCATTTCTAAAAGAGTTTTGAGTTAAGAATTTGATTGTGAGTTATGATATGAGAGTTATGATATGATTGTGGGATTGATGAAGTTAGATGATGACCTTGTGTTATGTTATGAGTTTGAATGTGGTTTGGCTTTAAAATTATATGAATTGATGACATGGTATTTGTTAGAATTATTGAGAATTTTAGAATTCTCACCTCATGTATTATTTTTTTCCATAATAATTCTAGGAAAAGAATCTTTTATAAGGCAAGATGAAGACTGGCGAAGGACTATAGTTTCAATTTTCACTATGTACTCAAGATTGTAAATAATTAATAAGTATTAGTATCTTTAGGCTCTTGGACAATAATGAACAATCCTGTATAATTAGAATTTCATATATGTAGAATATATCTTCCATTTCAGGCTCATATTTTTGTATATAAATTATACAAGATTTCACAAATATCATTATTAGTTTAAAACTAACGTTCCAATCCTAATTACTAATGCATAATTCTGGATATGTCATTAGTACTAGTATTGGGATGTTACAAAGGGAATGACAATACTTACTGGCAAAGGATTACTAAAAGGTATAAAGGATTGTAATCTTAATTTTTTGTTAAAATTGTGTAATTCGAAAATAGAAACTAGTGAAGTTCAATTATGTAAAATACACTAGCAAGGCCATTCTGGAGTATGTTCACTAGGATGTTTGGGGTCCAGCCTATGTTAACTCATTGAGTGGAGCACGTTATTTTTCTTATTTTGATAGTTGACTATTCCAGGAAGGTTTAGGTTTATTTCCTAAAGCAAAAGGATGAGGTGTTCAGCACATTCAAGTAGTGGATGACCATCATCAAAAAGCAAACTGAGCAGTTAGTCAAGCAACTAAGAACCAACAATGGTGGATAATTCTGCAATAAAGAATTAGAAGAGTTCTGTAAGAATGTAGATATGGTGAGATACTATACTGTACCTAGAACATCACAACAAAATAGAGTTGCAGAATGGATGAATAGAACACTTTTGCAGCGTGCACGATGCATGCAAATTAATGCTAAACTTCCTAAATCATTTTGGGATAAGGTAATTAATACAATTATATACTTGGTAAACAGATCTCCATCAATTGCAATTGATCTAAAGATTCTATAAGAGGTATGGTCCAGTCAACCTGTGAACTATTCTAATTTGAAGATATTTGGTTGTCCTGCGTATGCCCATGTGAGTGATGGTAAACTTGAGGCAAGGACAAAAAGGTGTATATTTCTAGGGTATACACGAGGGGTGAAGGGCTACAGATTGTGGTATACATAAAATGCAAGTTCACCCAAGATCAATGTTAGTAGATATGTCACATTTGATGAGGTGACAATGGTAAATCAAAAGCAAAAATCTAAAGTAGATCAGGAAAAGGCAAATCATGGGGTTGCAAAATAGGTGGAGTTGGAGATTGACACTAGAAAGATGAAGCAAGAAGAAAACACAAATTAACTAATTACTTTAAGCATTGTTCAACCTGAAGTAGAACAACAAGATGAACATAGCAACAAGAGTGCTAGTGAAGAAACCAGAGGAGTAGAGCCATATAGTATTGCTACTGGCAGAGAACAGAGACATATTCGGAAACCTCAGATATTTCTGAATTTTGTTACTTGTACACTTGACTCACCAGATGCAAATCCTATAGCCTTTACCTTAGCTATGGTTTATGATGCAGTAGAAGATGAACCATCTACCTACCATGATGCAGTAGACAACAAAGAGTCGAAGGAATGGCTAATGGCAATGAATGAGGAGATTGAATCTCTTCAAAAAAATCAAATGTGGGAGCTATTATAAGTTCCAGAGGGGAAAAGGATAGTTGGGCCGCAAATGGGTCTTCAAAAGGAAATAGGGAATCCCAAGTACTGAGCCTCCAAGGTTCAAGGCAAGATTGGTGGCAAAGGATTATACTTAGAATGATGACATTGACTTCTATGAAGTATTCTCTCATGTGGTAAAGTATTGCTCTATCCGGATCTTATTAGCTATTGTAAGTACATTTGACTTGGAGCTAGAATAGCTTGATGTGAAGACAACATTCTTACTTGGTGAACCAGAGGAACAAATCTACATGAGTCAACCAAATGGGTTCGTAGTTCCTAAAAAGAAAGATCATTTTTGCCTATTAAGGAAGTCATTGTACGACTTGAAGTAGTTCCCAAGGCAGTGGTATAAAATGTTTGATGCATTAATGATTGATAATTGAAACAACAAAAATCAATATGATAATTGCATTTACTCTAAGGAGCTTCCAGATGATTCTCAGATTTTTTTTGTATGTATACGACAAACTAATTGTAGCTCGTAACATGGTTAAAATTAGTATATTGAAAACACAGTTGGGAAAAGAATTTAAGATGAAAGATTTGGGTGCAGCAAAGAAGATTCTTAGTATGGAGATTCATAGGGAGAGGCATTGTGACAGATTATGCTTGTTACAACAAAGTTACATTGTGAAAGTGCTACAACGCTTCAATATGGATCAATCCAAACCAGTTAGTACTCCCTTAGTTGTGCACTTCAAGATATCTTCAAAGGAACGTCCGAAAATCGAGGAGGAGGTAGAGCATATAAGTTATATACCTTAGTCCAGTGTTGTTGGTAGTCTCATGTATGCCATGATGTGCACTAGACTGAATCTTTGACATGTAGTAAGTGTGGTGAGCAGATTCATGAGCAAATTAGGAAACGTGCATTGGGAAGCTATGAATTTGATCATATGGTACTTGAGAGGTTCCACTGATGTCTATTTGGTGTTTGATGGTCAACAAACCCGTGGGGTCATAGGCTATGTAGATTCTGATTATGCGGGTGATTTGGACAAAAGAAGGTCATTAACAGACTATATCTTTACAGTCTTTGGATGTAATATTAGTTGGAAGGCAACATTGTAATCCACAGTTGCATTCTTAACTACTAAAGCTGAGTATATGACATTGACTGAGGCTGTGAAGGAGAGCAAATGGGTGCAAGGCCGTTTGGGTAATTTTGGATTGGACCGACAAGTACTAATCATATATTGTAATAGTCAAAGCGTCATTCAGCTAGGTAAGAATCCAATCTACCATGAAAGGACAAAGCATATTGATGTCAGAATTCACTTTGTTAGAGAAAGTATTAGAGTCGGTACAGTTGCAATTCAGAAGATAGCCACAGTTGAGAATCCTTTAGACATGATGACAAAACCATTTCCTGTAACACCTTGGAAAACATGTTAGGATTGTAAATGGTTACCGAGGTAGTCTAATGCTTGCTTAACATGCCTGTTGAGTTTTGTGACTTTCTGAGTACGTTTAGCCACTTTATTATAGCACTGTGTGAAATATAGCTATTATTAGTCTCAGAATTGACTTAAAGTGCTTAGTTAATGGAAATAAGTGTTGAGAACTTGTTTCTAGGTCACAAATGTGTTGAAGATAGTATAGTTAAAATTTGAGATTTATCGCAGTTAGTTTGATGTTTTTAAGCATACTAGTTATGTATTTTAATGTTGGATTGACTACTAGCAGATATGGAAATATACCTGTAATTGGCTAGCTATCATGGATAATGGTTTTGATGATAACAAACATGAAGATGATGAGAAGACCAAGTCCAAGATCTTCAAAGAATAGTTTAGGACTTAGGATCTTTGTAAGGAGCCTTTTGGATATCTCATTGGTTAAATTTAAAAGATCTAAAAATCTATTCTTTAAAATCAAACTGAGGTTTTCAAAATGGTTTTGAAAGATCAAAGGTTTTAGACATTGGAAATGGTTTTTCGAAGCAATTACAAATGAGTTTTTTAACTGTTTTTAATTGAGGTATTCGAATACACCTCTATGGTATTCGAATAACCTGCATCATTTACATACGTTTCTGTTTTCTAAATCAGAGGTATTCGAATACCCTTCATGGCATTCGAATACAGTGCTTCTTAAAAACCTGTTTTAAGTGATAGGTATTCGAATAACCCTTGTGGTATTCGAATAACCTGATTTCAGAAAATACCTTTTAAACTGAGGTATTTGAATACCCTTAACTGGTATTCGAATAACCCCCCTTTGATCTGTTTTTAAAAAAACCTTTTATCAGAGGTATTCGAATACCCCCTGATGGTATTCGAATAACCCACGAGACTCTGCTCTGGTTTTTGAAAATGGCAGCCAACGTTCTTACATTTAATATGGTTTTAATGGCACCCAATGGCTCTTTTCTTCATTTCTCTATAAATAGAGACCTTGTGTCTCTTCTGAAGGTTGCCCAACCACTTGAATTATTTTTGCTTGTGCCAAAAACGTGATTCACTATTTTCTCATATTTTTTGTGCTCTTTTCGCCAAAATCTTGAGATATCCTTAGAGAGCTCTATAGTGCTTCAACTTGTGATATTTACTCTTTGTGAGAGTTTATTTTTCATCTATTTTCTGCTATATTTCTGAGAGGGTGAGGTATCCCTCGAAGGCTTTTGTAAAAGGGTGAGGTATCCCTTAGTGAAATTGTGAGGGTGAGGTATCTCTCAATACACGGGTGAGGTATCCCTTATTGTAAAGAAGGTGAGGTATCCTTCATAGGGGGTGAGGTATCCCTCTAGTATATAGGGTGAGGTATCCCTGTTGTGTAAAAGTTGCAAGCACCTATTTTAAGCTTGTTTTGAATAGTAAAAAATCTCGAACTGTGTTTCAGGGACTGGACGTAGGCCACAAGTGGTTGGTGGTCGAACCAGGATAAATATCGTGCCTGCTTTTCTTCTCTTTATCTCTTTATTTATTGCAATTTATTTATTTTTATTTGATTGTTTATTTACTATTCTTAAGGCATTTCATCATCTTTATATATTCATAATATTGCTTCAAGAAATTCGTATTAAAAAAGATTTGTGAAAAAGTTTTTAAATACTCAATTCACCCCCCTCTTGAGTACTGAAGCCACTTGGGTAACAAGTGGTATCAGAGCTAGACTCTTGTATAAAGAGCTTAGCCACTTCAAGAGTACATGGCTTCATCAAATGGTTTTTCAGAAGCAACTTCCATAAATCGACCACCCTTTTTCAATGGGGATGGTTATGCATATTGGAAGGAAAGAATGAAAATCTTTATTGAGGCTATTGATCTAGATGTATGGGATGCTGTCGAAAATGGCGCATTTATACTTACACGAGTTGTTGATGGTGTAAAAATCGAGATAGCTAGAAATGATTGGTCTAAAGATGATAAAAGAAAAGTTCAATATAACTTGATAGCCAAAAACATCATTACCACTACTTTGGGGTATGATGAATTTTTCAGAATTTCAAATTGTAAAACTGTTAAAGAAATGTGGGATACTTTACAAGTTACCCATGAGGGTACTAGTGAAGTAAAGAGATCGAGAATAAATTCTGTTACTCGAGAATATGAATTATTTAGAATGAACCATGCTGAAAGCATTCAGGAAATGCAAAAGAGGTTCACCCACATTGTAAATCATCTTGCATCTTTAGGAAAAAGTTTTTCTAATGAAGATTTGATTAACAAAGTGTTGAGATGTCTTAGCAGGATTTGGCAACCCAAAGTAATAGCCATATCAGAATCGAGAGACTTGTTAACAATGGCATTAGCTACGCTTTTTGGAAAACTTCAAGAGCACAAATTAGAACTCAACAGGCTTGACCTAAGTGAAGAAAATGATACAAAAAATAAAGGGATTGCACTTAAAGTCACCACCTCCACTATCAATAATGAAGATGAAGATGATGGAGATGACGTGGACAATGTTGAGCTAAATGAACAAAATCTCAATCTTCTGGTAAAAAAATTTGGTAAATTTCTCAGGAAAAAAGGGAACTCAAAGAAAACCTCATTTTCCCCCAAAGAAATTTGAAAAGAAACCCTCTAAAGAAAGAAGAGCCTACATAGCATGGGATGACAATGATATGGACTCCACTGATAGCTCAGATAGTGAGGAAGCCCATCTATGTTTTATGGCCAAAGGAGAAGAAGAAGAAGAAAGTGACAATAAGGTAATTTCTAACTTTGACTTATCTCCTTCTTATGATGAATTTCAAGACGCTTTCGAAGAATTGCATGACGAATCTCTTAAGCTCACTAAAATAATTTCTTCATCTAAGAAAACTATTTCTTCTCTGGAAAATCAAATTCTTATTTTAAATAAAGAAATTAAAGAATTAAAAATTGAAAATGAGACATTAGGATTAATTGATGCATGATCAACCTGCATTTCATATGCTTCTACATCTTTGTCTTGTTCTTCATATCATATACTCAAAAAAGAAATTGAAGACTTAAAGAACACCTTGCAAAATCACATGTGGAAGAGATAATTTAAATATCATATTAGGGAAACAAAAGGTTGTTTTTGAAAAAGCTGAAATTGGTTATAACTCGAAAAATCAGCACAAATCGTATAAAAATTTCTTTATTTATTCAAGTACTTCTAGTAGCCTATTTACTAAATGTTTTTATTATGGGAAGAAGGGTCATAGTGCATCAACATGCAATGCAAGGAAAAACATTAATACAAAAATTGTAACTAAAATGGTGTGGGTTCCCAAGGGTACTATACCCAAAACTGACATTCAAGGACCCAAGAAAATTTGTGTACCAAAAGCCACAAATTGAAATGTGTTGTAGGTGTGCTTGAAGGCCAAGAGCTAACGATGGCATTTTGAAAGTGGTTGCTGCAAGCACAAAACCGAAAATATTTTCAAGCTCTTTTTCTTATTCTCGTGAAGCTTAAAGTTGCAATCATGAAATAAGCTCTTCATCATTAGGTAATAAGCTTCCCTCTCCCAGAATGCACTTCAGTATGTGTTAATCTTGTTTTTCTGATAAAGTTATTCGAATACCTCCCTATGGTATTCGAATACCATTGCATCTGTACGTGAAAATCTATGTTTTTTTGATAGGTCTATTCAAATACCATCATAAGGTATTCGAATACCATACATCAGTACAGCGTTCTTATAGTTTTATAAGCTAGAGTATTCGAATAACTAATATAGCTATTCAAATACCCAAAAACTTATCATATCAGTGTTTCTCACATGCCTCTGGAGCATTCGAATACCTTCTAAGGCATTCGAATACTTGCACCTGCCCTGTCTTCTTTTTTGTGGTGGGTATTCGAATACAGCAAGAGGTATTTGAATACCATATGGATGAAAATCAAATTTACAGCACGATCTCTGTTCTGTTTCTATTCTTTTTTATGCAAATGCAATGTAAAAATATTTGACTCTCTAGATGACATGCTTTTGATGAAATATATCTTATTTCTTTTGAGCCTAAATGAAAATTGCATGATGTTCTTAAATGCATATTTCTTAGGTTGTTCTTGCACCTTCTTTTTCTCAAGAATATGCTGCATATTTAAATTCTTTGTAAGGTAAATGCTTAATGTAATTGGCTACTATTTTAATAAATATATGAACAAGTGCAACAAGTGGTATCAACCAAAGTGGTATGAACGTAATAACAAGTAGTAACAAGTGGTAACAAACAAGTGGTTAATTGGCCAAATTAATCAATGAAATATCTTTTGCCCTTGTGAACTCATTTGTTATTTTGCCTTATTATTTTGAATAATTATTTGCTTATGAGTTTGGCTAACCTCTATAGATCCAAAAATTAATGGATACCAAAGAAAATGCTTTGAATTGTTTTGTAGGGTTATAACTACCTCAAGTACACATTTAAATTGAAAAAGTTTATTCAACTTGAGGGAAATAAATGAAGAGGACATGAGGGGACTTTCTTCAAGTACATTGAAATGGAATACTCAATGGAAGAAAGCTCAAGAATATCTTAAATGACTAATTTTTTTTTACATGAGAAGCATACTTAGCATTGACAAAAGTGCCAAATTGGATTTTTTTTTTCATTGCATATAGGGTAAATAATGGTAGTTCTATACAATGCTCTGATCCCTATAACATTTTTCATCAAGTAAAATATCAAATATCTATGATTCTCTTGATATATGACAGATTTATAAGAAATTGATAACAAGTGGTTATATTTGATAACAAGTGGTAAATGTTTTACTTTTTGATAACAAGTGGTATCAAATATAAATAATGCTCTTGGTAAATGTAAAATCTATTTTGATGATAATACAATGCAATTAGTTGATCTATGAATGAATATATCTTTGCTCATGTGTTGAATATTGCTAAATTTATAAAATTAAACTCTGTTTCTATTCTTGTATGCTATGAATGAACATATCTTGTTGGACTGGAATATACTCTGTTTAGCCTTATGCTTTATCTTGCCCCATCTTTTTTATCATGACAAAAAGGGGAGAAAAAGCTTGAATTATTTGTTTGAGAAAAGTCAGGGGGAGAAAAAGTAAAAGTTTGGTAAGACAAAAATGGAAATTGGATTCCAAAAGTAAGGGGGAGCTGCTGTGCACATCTCTGATATAAATCACTTCTTATGAAAAAGAGGGGGAGTAAGTATCTCTAAACAACTTTGTGAATTCCAATTTATATGAACTGATGCTTTTCTCAATGATAGTTTGTCATCATCAAAAAGGGGGAGAATGTAATTGGCTAGCTATGATGGATGAAGATGATGAGAAGACCAAGTCCAAGATCTTCAAAGAATAGTTTAGGACTTAGGATCTTTGTAAGGAGCCTTTTGGATATCTCATTAGTTAAATTTAAAAGATCTAAAAATCTATTCTTTAAAATCAAACTTAGGTTTTCAAAATGGTTTTGAAAGATCAAAGGTTTTAGACATTGGAAATGGTTTTTTGAAGCAATTACAAATGGGTTTTTTAACTGTTTTTAACTGAGGTATTCGAATACACCTCTATGGTATTCGAATAACCTGCATCATTTACATACATTTCTATTTTCCAAATCAAAGGTATTCGAATACCCTTCATGGCATTCGAATGTATTGCTTCTTAAAAACCTGTTTTAAGTGATAGGTATTCGAATAACCCTTGTGGTATTCGAATAACCTGATTTCAGAAAATACCTTTTAAACTGAGGTATTCAAATACCCTTAACTGGTATTCGAATAACCCCCCTTTGATCTGTTTTTAAAAAAACCTTTTATCAGAGGTATTCGAATACTCCCTGATGGTATTCGAATAACCCACGAGACTCTGCTCTGGTTTTTGAAAATGGCAACCAACGTTCTTACATTTAATATGGTTTTAATGGCACCAAACGGCTCTTTTCTTCATTTCTCTATAAATAGAGACCTTGTGTCTCTTCTGAAGGTTGCCCAACCACTTGAATTATTTTTGCTTGTACCAAAAACGTGATTCACTATTTTCTCATATTTTATGTACTCTTTTCGCCAAAATCTTGAGATATCCTTAGAGAGCTCTATAGTGCTTCAACTTGTGATATTTACTCTTTGTGAGAGTTTATTTTTCATCTATTTTCTGCTGTATTTCTGAGAGGGTGAGGTATCCCTCGAAGGCTTTTGTAAAAGGGTGAGGTATCCCTTGTTGTAAAGAAGGTGAGGTATCCTTCTAGTATATAGGGTGAGGTATCCCTGTTGTGTAAAGGTTGCAAGTACCTATTTTAAGCTTGTTTTGAATAGTAAAAAATCTCGAACTGTGTTTCGGGGACTGGACGTAGGCCACAAGTGGTTGGTGGTCGAACCAGGATAAATATTGTGCCTGCTTTTCTTCTCTTTATCTCTTTATTTATTGCAATTTATTTATCATTGTTTAAATTGTTTATTTACTATTCTTAAGGCATTTCATCATCTTTATATATTCATTATATTGCTTCAAAAGATTTGTGTTAAAAAGGGTTTGCGAAAAAGTTTTTTAAATACTCAATTCACCACCCTCTTGAGTACTGAAGCCACTTAGGTAACAATACCAAAATGGTGAAACAAGATTTTTTATAAATCTTAGGATTTATTTTAAACTTGTTGGAAGTTAAGAAACTTGATTTGGTGAAATCTGGGTATTCTTAGTTGATCAAGAATTATCACATGGTCACTTAAGTGACCAAAGTCACTCACGGCCAAGTGTTTTCAGCCTTGATATTTTAAGGCTTGAGAAGAGATGTTTTATCTCATTTTCACTTTTTTCTCTCATCTCCTCTCATGGTGGCAGCTTCCAAAGGAGGGGAAAAGAAGAATCAAACAAAGAAGGAGGAAGAGGAGGAAAGGAAAAGGAAGGGGAAAGCCAAGACTTCATCATCTTCATCATCTTTGATACAAGAGGTAGGGGTTCTTAAGCTTCAAGCCTCATTTCTTCTCATTTTTCATGTTAAGCTTATTTGAGGTTTAATATGCCAAGTTGAGTTCTTATGGTGCTTTAAGTGATTTTCTTGCTTGGATAAGTTTTAAAGAGTGTTTATGACTTGTTCATGCTAAAAGTTTGGATTAGAAACTGAAAATTCTTTTTTTGGACTTAAAATGCTCTAAAGGTTGGTTTTAGGGGTTTGGATGAGTGATTTAGTGTTTTGATCCATTTTTTGATGAAATCAATTAGTGTTTTATGTTTCCCTCATGTTTGTGAAGTTGTTTGGAACTTAAAATCACCAAGAAACCAAAAAGAAGTTATCAAAATTCGTGTGTGGCACCAATGGAATAGTGCTACACATTTGTAGAATTATGCAGATTTTGCTTCTAGTTGTCAGCGCCTAAGCGATGGTGTTTGTACGCTCAAGCATTGGCTGCCCAGTAAGCTGCATGTTGATGATGCTCGCTGCAACACCCCTTTGGAGGATGTCACACATAAAAGAAAATAAAAGAAATAGAAATAAAATCTACCCAAGTTGTGAAACATTTGTTAAATATTATTACGGGTTGTAAAACAATTCCGATAGACGTAAAATATGATATAAAAAAGATAATGCGGAAAATACGAAATAAAAACAAACATCATCACTAATAATATACATAGGATTAAGTTATAAACTGTATAAATAATTTACAACTAAGACTACAAATATTTAAACAAAAACATAAAAGAAAGCAATAAAAGAGTTAATATATACGGTGTACGCCGACGCGCCCAAAAAAACATCATCATGATTATCTAATCCTCGATGGATCACTCTCGTTGAAAATGATCATCGGAGATAGATATCCTGGATGTCTCGACACACGGCGATAACGGGATCGCGCGGTCGATACGATGCTTATCTCACTAGGCTCGGGGTTTTCAAGACCCCAATAACGCCTAATGGATAAGGGTAACTCTAAGTGCGTAAAAGTGTCGTAGTCATGACAGTTCTTCATCAAAACGATGACGTAGGATCACGGTCACACGTCCCGCATACGTCACGAGTCACGATCTCTCGTAGATGCCAAGCCGCAGCACCTCCATGAAATACCAACTCTATGAATCCCAAAATCCTCAAGGCGTCGCCATCCTCACAATCAATCCAGAGGATATGGATGATCGGATGGTTCTTGATCGTCAACCGATCGTCTGCTTGCGGTCTTCCTCCTCTTCAGGGTACACGATCTCAAGGGGCTGTTCCTCTTCCTCGAAGTCTTTACCGCGTAAAATAAATAAACAGAAAATACATATAACAAAGAGGTAAGACAACATAAAATCATCACAACATGGCCAATAAAAAGACGACAAACAATATATATATATAGTTCATGCAATACATAAAGCTTTAACAATTATAATAATAAATTGAAGTAAAATTCAGATATCATCACAATGTATCACATCACAAATAAAATCTCACAGATAAAGCAAGAAAGATAAGAATAAACAGATATGATATAATAATCAAATATAATAACAATAACCGGATAAAATAAACAAATAAAATACGGATAAACAATAAATAGATAAGATAGAAATAAATAGACATAGAGATAAATAAATAATACAACAAAACCCTACTCCATGGAGCTAAAAAAAAAACACAAGTATCGAGAGAGGAATGATTCGCAAAACCTAATAGTACCACGGCTGCCCCACCAACTATTGCATTGGCCACACACGTTGCGTCTATAGCCCCACGACACAGAATCCATCAATCCAGGCGTGGTGTAGTTCACGGTCTCACGTTGTGGCACTACGAGCAAATGTACTACTAGATTTCACAAATCTCGATTAAATATAGTGTACGTCGAGTACCATAGTGTGCTATCGGTTTACCACGGCCAAATGGGAGCGACCAACTGTCCACATGTGGGATCCCGTACACTAAAGCCTCCAAGTTCATTAGAACAATGAACCACACTACGTTTATCGCATCGACAACACGATGTGATTCGTCTCGTCAACAAATCCACCAAATACATGGCACACATAACGTATAGATGGAAAGCACATGACGGGTTCACATTTTCCCGACAAAGAAATAATTCTAAAAAACAGACGGGTTCACATTTTCCCGACAGTAAATAGATTTTCAAAAGCCTGTACGGGTTCACATTTTCCCGACAGCATATAGATTTTCAAAAGCCTGTACGGGTTCACTTTTTCCCGACAGCATAAAATAAATATAGTAACGGTCAATCGCGTAGAAATTTTATCGCATTTTCATAATTCCGTCGTTTTTACAAACGTTTAAAAATCGGGTAAAGATATTTTTCTGTTTTTAAAATCGCGTAGCATTTTTAATACGTTTTCTCAATCGCGTAGGATTTTTAAATCATTTTCTTATTCGAATGCCCTTAAAATTACTTGTTTAAACAGATAGAAATAGTACTTAGTACATTTAAACTACGTAGAATAATTTTTCATACCGCATACTTGTCTTTAGGATATTTTTACTATCTTATAGGATCATTTTTACTAAAAATTGATAGCATTTAGTTTATAAACTTATAATAATGGTTTTCTAAATTTTCCATAAAATTTTCTATTTACCTAATTTTTAACCATATCATTTAATTCTTTTGAAATCTCTAACATGCTTCAAAACTTAAAGTGAGCTATATGTTAGAAAATTTCTCAAAATTTCTGTATTTTACTTCCTAATGATAAAATTACTAGTTTTAATCCTTTAAGCTTAATTCTACTCAATTTGTTTCTTCAAAAATCATTATAGAAAATTTCTTCTTAACTTGTATTGTCTCTTTTTGATTGAAAAAGGTTTTGGAATCAAGTTTTAGAAATCATAATTACCTATAGTGGCATGTTGGCCGAATTTTGTAAAACTTTTTCATTTGATTTCTAAATCATGTCAAAGGTATTATCTTATCTAAGTTCATTAAATCATGTTATAAAGTAATGATTTTGAATCAAATAAATCCTTTAGGCATGTTGGCCCAAAATTTACTAAATTTTTACCATTTGATTTCTAAATTCCTTTTCTTTGATCAAAACAATTTAAAACCTTCTTATTTCTCCTAATTAATTAAGTTGCACTTTAGGAAAAATGAAGAGAACATTTTGGTCCTCACACTTTGTCATTGCCGTGAGCTAGGGAATGTGTTCTTTGGAACACTCATACAAATTTACACATGTTATTCACATCTTAAACCTTATCATACAATTCTAACACATGCATTTATATTTCTAACACATGCAAAATATTTCTAACACATAAAACCTAAATTAAAGCTTATAGACATACAATCAAAAGCTAATAAACATGCAAAATTATTACAATCACCAAACAAGAAAGCTACTAACATACAACACTTAAGCTACTAGCAACCACAAAAATTAACAAATACACATCAATAAACACACCACAACCGAATCCTTATGGATTCTACAAACAATCCATCTTCTTACCACCATCAAGGGATGATAAGAATTGTCTTCCTCTTACCTTAAATGAAGACAAAAAGCTGCTTTCACACCTCCTATGGTTCGATTTTCACTCCACCAAATACCTAAAAATCTCAAATAAAATCTACATGTTATTAACCATGAAAAGAAGCTAAACCATGGAGAAATCATGGTTTAGAACTTTGAAAAAGAAGAGAGAAAAGAAAAATATGATATTTCACCTTCTAGGTCAAATTTACAAGGTTGATTTCCAAGCCCTAAATGGAAGATTTTGAAGAAACTTCCAACTAGAAAGGTTCTTAGAATAGTGTTTAGGTTAAGGAAACTTGGTTAGAAAATTTTTTTGATGGTTGGATGGTGTAGGATAGGTCTTGGCCGAATGGAAGGAGAAAAAGGAACAACAATGGTGGCTAGGGTTCTTGATGAGAGAGAAGAGAGAAAAGTGATGAAGGAGAAATGTAATTTTGGTCTTCAAAGGCCTCTTGGCCGTAGCACTCAAGTGGTGTGCAAGGTGGGCACCTTGCTTGGCTTCATCCAAGCCATTGGATGCATGAAAGGCTAGGATTAAGTCTTGGTGAGCAAGCTTGATTTCCATTGGTTGGCTCATGGTGACTCACATGTCTTTGAGTCACACAAAGATTTAATTTTCTCATGAGTCGCCAGTAGTCACTGTTTGAAAGTTCTACCGCTACGGTGATTAATTAAGCTACCGATCTAACTGTTCTGCTAATTGTGGGTCCCGCAAAATATTTCCTGTCCATGTCACTAAATTATACCGACTATTAAAATAATATTATAATAATATAAAATTATTTTATTTGATTAAATCCTAAAAATTAAAAGATTATTTTTAGTCTCATTCAGAATCGGGTTAAGTAAGATCCCCAATTCTAAATAATAAAATAAGATTTTCCCTGGTCTTCCGGAAAATATTATTTTCCCGCCTCGAGCAAATCACACAAAAAGTCCATATAAAATCACATACGGTATTTTCGGGCATTAAATCAAGAAGAAAACAATTAAAAACAAAGAAAAAAGCAAATAAAACAAGACGTTCGGGACGTAGGTCATTTTCCCGTTTTTTCCCACAACGTAGGTAATTGTCCAAAACGTTCAAATAAAATATCCAAAGCAGTATTATATAGTCAGTATATCTTTCGAAAAAATTAATACGATAGAGTTCGAGAAAAATTTTTATTTTACCGTCTCAAAGCAAACTACGTAAAACGATCAAATAAAATTTGAGCCTGTATTATCGTAATTGTTTTCATACGTAAATCGAGAACAGAAAAATAGGGACACAATGGCGGTCATTCATACAAAAGCATGAAAAACAAAAATAGTACATTCAAATACTTTCTAAAAATTGGGGCGTTACAACTCTCTCTAACAAATAAAAATTTCGTCCTCGAAATTCGATGTTCATTCGAACAAATGAGGATACTGATCCTTCATTTTATCTTCTAGTTCCCAAGTAGCTTCACCCGTCATATCATTCCATATGACTTTCACTAACTCGATCATCTTCCCTCGAAGCTGCTTTACCTTTCTGTCCTCTATCCTGACAGGTAAAGTTTCGTAAGTCAAATTCTCCTTTAACTGCACGTCATCTGGCTGTATAACATGTGTCGGATCTGGTATATACTTCCGTAACTGAGACACATGAAACACGTCGTGCAAATTGGATAGAAAAGGCGGCAAAGCAATCTGATATGCTACAGGACCTATACGTCGGATAATCTGATATGGTCCAATGAATTTAGGAGTAAGCTTCTTCGACTTAATCACTCTTCCGACACCAGTCGTAGGAGTAACTCTTAAAAACACATGCTCACCCTCCTTAAACTCAAGAGATCGTCTTCGTTTGTCCGCATAACTCTTTTGTCTGCTTTGCGCCGTCCTCATCTTCTCTTGTATCATCTTAACTTTATCCGTAGTCTGTTGTACAAGTTCCGGTCCAACAGCCATACTCTCCCCATCTTGATACCAACATAGCGGCGTTCGACATCGTCTTCCATACAATGCTTCATAAGGTGCCATTCCGATGCTTGCGTGAAAACTATTGTTGTAGGTGAATTCTATCAAAGATAAAAATTCATCCCAACTTCCCCGTTGTTCCAAAACACAAACCCGCAACAAATCCTCCAAGGACTGTATAGCTCTCTCTGTCTCGACCATCTGTCTGCGGATGATAGGCTGAACTTAATCGTAACTTGGTTCCCATAGCTTCTTGAAGACTTCGCCAAAATCTTGACGTAAACCTCGGATCTCTATCAGAAACTATACATGTAGGCACTCCATGTAATCTGACAATCTCGCTGATGTACAACTGGGTTAATTTTTCCAATGAATATTTAATATTGATTGGTAAGAAATGAGCCGATTTCGTAAGTCTATCGACTATAACCCATATTGCATCATGACCTCTCCTTGTCTTTGGCAAACCAAGAACGAAATCCATAGAAATGTGTCCCATTTCCATTCTCGGAATCGATAATGGTTGCAACATCCCAGCTGGTCTTTGGTGTTCAAGTTTCGACTTTTGACAAACTAGGCAAGTTGACACGCATCTAACCACATCACCCTTCATTCCATGCCACCAGAATAACTTCTTCAAGTCTTGGTACATCTTTGTTATGCCCGGATGCATACTTAACAGACTAGTATGGGCATGTTCCACAATATATTGCCTCAGCTCCCGGTCACGAGGAATACAGATTCTACCCCGAAACCTCATAATTCCATCGTTCCTTCTTTGAATTCTACTGCCTCGTTTTGCTTCATTTGCTCCTTTATTCCTTGTAAAAATTTATCGGCATCTTGCTTTTCCCTTATGTCTTCCATCAGCTCGCTTGAGATAGTAACCACATTCACACAGATCTTTCCCGGTTTCAACTTAACAAATGACCACTCATCTCTAAACTGTTCAATGAGCTCCATTTCTTTGATCATCGAGCGTAAACACCGATAATCTTTCTACTCAAGGCATCGGCCACGACATTCGCCTTACCGGGGTGGTACAAATGTTGAAAATCGTAGTCGTTCGTAAATTCTAACCATCTTCGCCGCCTCATATTCAGCTCCTTCGGTCGTACAAGTACTTCAAACTCTTGTGATCACTGAAAATGTTGAACGTTGCTCCATAGAGAAAATGTCTCCATATCTTCAGAGCAAAAACTACCGCAGCCAATTCCAAATCATGCGTAGGATAATTCTTTTCATGAACCTTCAATTGTCGAGAAGCATATGCCACCACGTTCCGATCTTGCATCAACACGCATCCTAGTCCTTGATAAGAAGCGTCACAATACACATCGAAAGATTTCGTTGAATCTGGTAGGATCAACACCGGTGCAGTTGTTAACCTCTTCTTCAACTCTTGAAAACTGGCTTCACGCTCTTCCGTCCATTCAAAAGCTTGACTTTTCCTCGTCAATTGTGTAAGTGGTCCAAGCAATCTTGGAAAAACCTTCGATAAATCTCCGATAATAACCAAGCAAGTCCAACAAAACTTCGAACTTCACATTCTTGTCTTAGTCTTTCCCATCGTAAAACAGCTCTCCACTTTCGATGGGTCCACCGCAATACCTTCTTTAGAAATTACGTGACCAAGAAATTGGACTTCTTCCAACCAGAACTCACACTTAGCCAATTTCGCATACAACCGCTTCTCCCTCAAAATCAAGAACAACTTTCGGATGTTCAAGATGCTCTTCCTTCGATCTAGAATAGATCGAATGTCATCGATAAAGACAACGACAAATCTGTCTAGATACGGACGAAATATCCTGTTCATATAATCCATAAATATGGCAGGAGCATTCGTCACCCCGAATGGCATTACTTGATACTCATAATGTCCATAACGAGTTCGAAAAGTAGTTTTCGGCACATCTTCCCCTCTTACACGAATCTGGTGATAACCCGATCGCAGATCTATTTTAGAAAATATCACAGCTCCTTTCAATTGATCCATCAAATCGTCGATTTTTGGAAGCGGATATTTATTCTTGATAGTCACCTTGTTCAACTGCCGATAGTCCACACAAAGTCGTGAAGTTCCATCCTTCTTCTTAACCAAAAGCACAGGCGCACCCCATGGGGAAACGCTAGGTCGTACAAATTCTTTCTCCAACAGTTCCACCAATTGCTTTTTCAGCTCCTCCAACTCTACTCGGTGACATACGATATGGTGCAATTGAGATAGGACCCATTCCCTAGACTAAATCAATTGAGAACTCGATCTCCCGCTCAAAGCGGTAAACCAGTACATCTTCGGGAAAAACATCCGAAAAATCGTTGACAACAGGAATAGTATTCACATCCTTCTCATTCTTAACTTCTAGAGAAGACAATACCATATATCCCCGCGCTCCATCTCTCAACAAAGACTTGACCTTAATAGCAGTTAAGAATCCAGACTCTTCTTCCTTAGGAAAAACTATAGTTTTCTTTGCACAATCTATAAGGATATGGTTAGAACATAACCAGTCCATCCCTAAGATTACATCTATCTCAATAATAGGCAAACAAATCAAATTGACCAAAAACAAACGGCCCTTCACAACAATAGGACAATCCAAACAGATCTTAGAAGTAACTACAGGTTTAGCAGTTGGCGTAGATACACTCAACTTAACATTTAGAGAAGACACAGGCAACTTCAGTCTTTCCACACAATCATAGGCAATAAACGAGTGTGTAGCACCCGAGTCATACAATACAGTCAGAAGGTTACCTCCAATGTCACCTTCTCCTTGAATAAGGTCATCAGATTGAGAAACTTCAGATCCCATCATTGTATACACTCTCCCTCCAGATCTCGGTTGAGTATTTCCAGATTTTTGCTGATTAGCTTTAACATGACGAACAACAGGTTTCTTCTCTGGTCGAGTACAATCCTTCGACATATGTCCAGTGTCCACGCTAAAACAGACAGTTCCTTGATTGTACAATCTGGAGATAGATGGCCCTTCTTACCGCACTTAAAACACGTCGGTGTAAACACCACTCACTGTCCTGCTCCACCACTAGGTACACTCCCTCCAACTGGCGGTCGCTGAGTCTGACTTCCTTGTGGTCTAGCATACGGCTTACGCAGAAACTGATTTGTATTGCTACCTCCACCTCTTTGAAACCTTGTCGGCCCAAAGTTCCGACTCCTCTAATCTCGCGACGGTTCAAGCTCCTCAAGCCGTGCACATGCGTCTACCAAAGTATGAAAATGATTCATCCTCAGAGATATCACTCCACGCTTCAATTCTACTCTCAATCCAGACTCAAACTTCCGACATTTCTATACCTCATCTTGTCGATTTTGAGCATAATCTGAAAATTGAGACAAACTTTTAAATTTTGTAGCATACTCATTCACTGTCATGTTTCCCTGTCGCAACCCAAGAAATTCCATCTCCTTGGCATGCCTAGCACTTGCAGGAAAATACTTATCCAGAAAAGTATTAGAAAACACTTCCCAGGTGATCTCAGTCCCTTCAGCTTGCAACACTCGGCGGACTCCTCTCCACCAATGTTCTGCATCTCCTCTCAAAGATGAAAACAACATAAGTTACTTTCTTTTCATCTGTGCATCTCATCCCTCAAAGATTCTCTCTAAATCTTGCATCCACTGACTCGCTTTCTCGGATCCACCTCGCCTCTAAATTGTGGCGGATTATGGCGCCTAAATTCGATAAATTTAGGGCATCAGCTGTAGCATCTTGCTGTTGAGCTGCTCTCAAATTTTGCTGAGTAATCACTTCAGCCATCTGCCGCATAGCTTCAGCAGCAACCAACATCGGGTCCTCATCACGATTTACGTTAGCACGTCCTCTACCTCTACCAGCCATCTTCTTTCTTCAAACATAACAAAACAAAGTTAGATGCATCCTTCTAGATATTTCCGAAAGGATATCAATCACAAAGATCACAGAGAATCACACAAAGACAAACAAAAAAAGACCCAACCACAACCCCAAAAGATTCTAACTTGGGCTCGATACCAACTAATGCAACACCCCTTTGGAGGATGTCACACATAAAAGAAAATAAAAGAAATAGAAATAAAATCTACCCAAGTTGTGTGAAACATTTATTAAATATTATTACGGGTTGTAAAACAATTCCTGATAGACAAAATATGATATAAAAAGATAATGCGGAAAATACGAAATAAAAACAAACATCATCACTAATAATATACATAGGATTAAGTTATAAACTGTACAAATAATTTACAACTAAGACTACAAATATTTAAACAAAAACAGAAAAGAAAGCAATAAAAGAGTTAATATATACAGACATACGCTGACGCGCCCAAAAAAAACATCATGATTATCTAATCCTCTGATGGATCACTCTCAGTATGAAAATGATCATCAGGAGATAGATATCCTGGATGT
Organism: Ormosia emarginata; assembly: GCA_029884605.1. Lineage (NCBI taxonomy): Eukaryota > Viridiplantae > Streptophyta > Magnoliopsida > Fabales > Fabaceae > Ormosia > Ormosia emarginata. The sequence goes on along the minus strand of JAQQTP010000063.1, from coordinate 6,995,768 downwards.
CTCGACACACGGCGATAACGGGATCGCGCAGTCGATACGATGCTTATCTCACTAGGCTCAGGGTTTTCGGACCCCAATAACGCCTAATGGATAAGGGTAACTCTAAGTGCGAGAAAAGTGTCGTAGTCATGACAGCTCTTCATCAAAACGATGACGTAGGATCACAAATCACACGTCTCGCATACGTCACGAGTCACGATCTCCTCGTAGATGCCAAGCCGAGCACCTCCATGAAATACCAACTCTATGAATCCCAAAATCTGGCGTCGCCGCTATCCTCTCACAATCAATCCGGAGGATATGGATGATCGGATGGTTCTTGATCGTCAAACTGATCGTCTGCTTGCCGGTCTTCCTCCTCTTCGGGTACACGATCTCAAGGGGTTGTTCCTCTTCCTCGAAGTCTTTACCGCGTAAAATAAATAAACAGAAAATACATATAACAAAGAGGTAAGACAACATAAAATCATCACAACATGGCCAATAAAAAGACGACAAACAATATATATATATAGTTCATGCAATACATAAAGCTTTAACAATTATAATAATAAATTGAAGTAAAATTCAGATATCATCACAATGTATCACATCACAAATAAAATCTCACAGATAAAGCAAGAAAGATAAGAATAAACAGATATGATATAATAATCAAATATAATAACAATAACCAGATAAAATAAACAAATAAAATACGATAAACAATAAATAGATAAGATGGAAATAAATAGACATAGAGATAAATAAATAATACAACAAAACCCTACTCCATGGAGCTAAAAAAAAAAACACAAGTATCGAAGAGAGGAATGATTCGCAAAACCTAATAGTACCACGGCTGCCCCACCAACTATTGCTTGTCACACACACGTTGCGTCTATAGCCCCACGACACAGAATCCATCAATCCAGCGTGGTGTAGTTCACGGTCTCACGTTGTGGCACTACAGTAAATGTACTACTAGATTTCACAAATCTCGATTAAATATAGTGTACGTCGAGTACCATAGTGTGCTATCGGTTTACCACGGCCCGGCGGAGCGACCAACCGTCCACATGTGGGATCCCGTACACTAAAGCCTCCAAGTTCATTAGAACAATGAACCACACTACGTTTATCGCATCGACAACACGATGTGATTCGTCTCAAATCAACAAATCCACCAAATACATGGCACACATAACGATAGATGGAAAGCCCATGTACGAGTTCACATTTTCCCGACAAAGAAAATAATTCTCAAAACACATGCGGGTTCACATTTTCCCGACAAGAAATAGATTTTCAAAAGCACATGCGGGTTCACATTTTCCCGACAACATATAGATTTTCAAAAGCCTCAGTACGGTTCACTTTTTCCCGACAAAGATAAAATAAATATAGTAACGGTCAATCGCGTAGAAATTTTATCGCATTTTCATAATTCCGTCGTTTTTACAAACGTTTAAAAATCGGGTAAAGATATTTTTCTGTTTTTAAAATCGCGTAGCATTTTTAATACGTTTTCTCAATCGCGTAGGATTTTTAAATCATTTTCTTATTCGAATGCCCTTAAAATTACTTGTTTAAACAGATAGAAATAGTACTTAGTACATTTAAACTACGTAGAATAATTTTTCATACCGCATAATCTTGTCTTTAGGATATTTTTACTATCTTATAGGATCATTTTTACTAAAAATTGACAACATTTAGTTTATAAACTTATAATAATGGTTTTCTAAATTTTCCATAAAATTTTCTATTTACCTAATTTTTAACCATATCATTTAATTCTTTTTGAAATCTCTAACATGCTTCAAAACTTAAAGTGAGCTATATGTTAGAAAATTTCTCAAAATTTCTGTATTTTACTTCTTAATGATAAAATTACTAGTTTTAATCCTTTAAGCTTAATTCTACTCAATTTGTTTCTTCAAAAATCATTATAGAAAATTTCTTCTTAACTTGTATTGTCTCTTTTTGATTGAAAAAGGTTTTGGAATCAAGTTTTAGAAATCATAATTACCTATAGTGGCATGTTGGCCGAATTTTGTAAAACTTTTTCATTTGATTTCTAAATCATGTCAAAGGTATTATCTTATCTAAGTTCATTAAATCATGTTATAAAGTAATGATTTTGAATCAAATAAATCCTTTAGGCATGTTGGCCCAAAATTTACTAAATTTTTACCATTTGATTTCTAAATTCCTTTTCTTTGATCAAAACAATTTAAAACCTTCTTATTTCTCCTAATTAATTAAGTTGCACTTTAGGAAAAATGAAGAGAACATTTTGGTCCTCACACTTTGTCATTGTCGTGAGCTAGGGAATGTGTTCTTTGGAACACTCATACAAATTTACACATGTTATTCACATCTTAAACCTTATCATACAATTCTAACACATGCATTTATATTTCTAACACATGCAAAATATTTCTAACACATAAAACCTAAATTAAAGCTTATAGACATACAATCAAAAGCTAATAAACATGCAAAATTATTACAATCACCAAACAAGAAAGCTACTAACATACAACACTTAAGCTACTAGCAACCACAAAAATTAACAAATACACATCAATAAACACACCACAACCGAATCCTTATGGATTCTACAAACAATCCATCTTCTTACCACCATCAAGGGATGATAAGAATTGTCTTCCTCTTACCTTAAATGAAGACAAAAAGCTTGCTTTCACACCTCCTATGGTTCGATTTTCACTCCACCAAATACCTAAAAATCTCAAATAAAATCTACATGTTATTAACCATGAAAAAGAAGCTAAACCATGGAGAAATCATGGTTTAGAACTTTGAAAAAGAAGAGAGAAAAGAAAAATATGATATTTCACCTTCTAGGTCAAATTTACAAGGTTGATTTCCAAGCCCTAAATGGAAGATTTTGAAGAAACTTCCAACTAGAAAGGTTCTTAGAATAGTGTTTAGGTTAAGGAAACTTGGTTAGAAAAATTTTTTGATGGTTGGATGGTGTAGGATAGGTCTTGGCCGAATGGAAGGAGAAAAAGGAACAACAATGGTGGCTAGGGTTCTTGATGAGAGAGAAGAGAGAAAAGTGATGAAGGAGAAATGTAATTTTGGTCTTCAAAGGCCTCTTGGCCGTAGCACTCAAGTGGTGTGCAAGGTGGGCACCTTGCTTGGCTTCATCCAAGCCATTGGATGCATGAAAGGCTAGGATTAAGTCTTGGTGAGCAAGCTTGATTTCCATTGGTTGGCTCATGGTGACTCACATGCTTTGAGTCACACAAAGTTGTATTTAATTTTCTCATTGAGTCACTAGTGAGTCACTGTTTCTGAAAGTTCTACTGCTTACGGTGATTAATTAAGCTACCGATCTAACTGTTTCACTAATTGTGGGTCCCGCAAAATATTTCCTGTCCACTTGTCACTAAATTATATCGACTATTAAAATAATATTATAATAATATAAAATTATTTTATTTGATTAAATCCTAAAAATTAAAAGATTATTTTTAGTCTCATTCAGAATCGGGTTAAGTAAGATCCCCAATTCTAAATAATAAAATAAGATTTTCCCCGGCACGGAAAATATTATTTTCCTGCCTCGGAGCAAATCACACAAAAAGTCCATATAAAATCACAGACAATATTTTCAGGCATTAAATCAAGAAGAAAACAATTAAAAACAAAAAAAAAATAAAAAAACAAGACGTTCGGGACGTAACGGTCATTTTCCCGTTTTTTCCACAACGTAGGTAATTGTCCAAAACGTTCAAATAAAATATCCAAAGAGTATTATATAGTGTATATCTTTCGAGAAAAATTAATACAAGAGCTCGAAAAAATTTTTATTTTACCGTCTCGAAGCAAACTACGTAAAACGATCAAATAAAATTTGAGCCTCAGTATTATCGTAATTGTTTTCATACGAGAAATCGAGAACGTAAAAAATAGGGACACAAATGGTCATTCATACAAAAGCATGAAAAACGAAAAATAGTACATTCGAATATTTTCTAAAAATTGGGCGTTACAACTCTCCCCAACAAATAAAAATTTCGTCCTCGAAATTCGATGTTCATTCGAACAAATGAGGATACTGATCCTTCATTTTATCTTCTAGTTCCCAAGTAGCTTCACCCGTCATATCATTCCATATGACTTTCACTAACTCGATCATCTTCCCTCGAAGTTGCTTTTACCTTTCTGTCCTCTATCCTGACAGGTAAAGTTTCGTAAGTCAAATTCTCCTTTAACTGCACGTCATCTGGTTGTATAACATGTGTCGGATCTGGTATATACTTCCGTAATTGAGACACATGAAACACGTCGTGCAAATTGGATAGAAAAGGCGGCAAAGCAATCTGATATGCTACAGGACCTATACGTCGGATAATCTGATATGGTCCAATGAATTTAGGAGTAAGCTTCTTCGACTTAATCACTCTTCCGACACCAGTCGTAGGAGTAACTCTTAAAAACACATGCTCACCCTCCTTAAACTCAAGAGATCGTCTTCGTTTGTCCGCATAACTCTTTTGTCTGCTTTGCGCCGTCCTCATCTTCTCTTGTATCATCTTAACTTTATCCGTAGTCTGTTGTACAAGTTCCGGTCCAACAACCATACTCTCCCCATCTTGATACCAACATAGCGGCGTTCGACATCGTCTTCCATACAATGCTTCATAAGGTGCCATTCCGATGCTTGCGTGAAAACTATTGTTGTAGGTGAATTCTATCAAAGATAAAAATTCATCCCAACTTCCCCGTTGTTCCAAAACACAAACCCGCAACAAATCCTCCAAGGACTGTATAGCTCTCTCTGTCTGACCATCTGTCTGCGGATGATAGGCTGAACTTAATCGTAACTTGGTTCCCATAGCTTCTTGAAGACTTCGCCAAAATCTTGACGTAAACCTCGGATCTCTATCAGAAACTATACATGTAGGCACTCCATGTAATCTGACAATCTCGCTGATGTACAACTGGGTTAATTTTTCCAATGAATGTTTAATATTGATTGGTAAGAAATGAGCCGATTTCGTAAGTCTATCGACTATAACCCATATTGCATCATGACCTCTCCTTGTCTTTGGCAAACCAGTAACGAAATCCATAGAAATGCTGTCCCATTTCCATTCTGGAATCGATAATGGTTGCAACATCCCAGCTGGTCTTTGGTGTTCAAGTTTCGACTTTTGACAAACTAGGCAAGTTGACACGCATCTAACCACATCACCCTTCATTCCATGCCACCAGAATAACTTCTTCAAGTCTTGGTACATCTTTGTTATGCCTGGATGCATACTTAATAGACTAGTATGGGCATGTTCCACAATATATTGCCTCAGCTCTCGGTCACGAGGAATACAGATTCTACCCCGAAACCTCAGAATTCCATCAGTTCCTTCTTTGAATTCTACTGCCTCGTTTTGCTTCATTTGCTCCTTTATTCCTTGTAAAAATTTATCGGCATCTTGCTTTTCCCTTATGTCTTCCATCAGCTCGCTTGAGATAGTAACCATATTCACACAGATCTTTCCCGGTTTCAACTTAACAAATGACCACTCATCTCTAAACTGTTCAATGAGCTCCATTTCTTTGATCATCAGAGCAGAAACACTGATAATCTTTCTACTCAAGGCATCGGCCACGACATTCGCCTTACCAGGGTGGTACAAAAGTTGAAAATCGTAGTCGTTCAGAAATTCTAACCATCTTCGCTGCCTCATATTCAGCTCCTTCTGGTCGTACAAGTACTTCAAACTCTTGTGATCACTGAAAATGTTGAACGTTGCTCCATAGAGAAAATGTCTCCATATCTTCAGAGCAAAAACTACCGCAGCCAATTCCAAATCATGCGTAGGATAATTCTTTTCATGAACCTTCAATTGTCGAGAAGCATATGCCACCACGTTCCGATCTTGCATCAACACGCATCCTAGTCCTTGATAAGAAGCGTCACAATACACATCGAAAGATTTCGTCGAATCTGGTAGGATCAACACCGGTGCGCTGTTAACCTCTTCTTCAACTCTTGAAAACTGGCTTCACGCTCTTCCGTCCATTCAAAAGCTTGACTTTTCCTCGTCAGTTGTGTAAGTGGTCCAACAATCTTGGAAAAACCTTCGATAAATCTCCGATAATAACCAAAGAAAGTCCAACAAAACTTCGAACTTCATTCGTGTCTTAGGTCTTTCCCACCGTAAAACAGCTCCACTTTCGATGGGTCCACCGCAATACCTTCTTTAGAAATTACGTGACCAAGAAATTGGACTTCTTCCAACCAGAACTCACACTTAGCCAATTTCGCATACAACCGCTTCTCCTCAAAATCTGAAGAACAACTTTCGGATGTTCAAGATGCTCTTCCTTCGATCTAGAATAGATCAGAATGTCATCGATAAAGACAACGACAAATCTGTCTAGATACGGACGAAATATCTTGTTCATATAATCCATAAATATGGCAGGAGCATTCGTCACCCCGAATGGCATTACTTGATACTCATAATGTCCATAACGAGTTCGAAAAGCGCTTTCGGCACATCTTCCCCTCTTACACGAATCTGGTGATAACCCGATCGCAGATCTATTTTAGAAAATATCACAGCTCCTTTCAATTGATCCATCAAATCGTCGATTCTTGGAAGCGGATATTTATTCTTGATAGTCACCTTGTTCAACTGCCGATAGTCCACACAAAGTCGTGAAGTTCCATCCTTCTTCTTAACCAAAAGCACAGGGCGCACCCCATGGGGAAACGCTAGGTCGTACAAATTCTTTCTCCAACAGTTCCACCAATTGCTTTTTCAGCTCCTCCAACTCTACTGGTGACATACGATATGGTGCAATTGAGATAGGACCTGTTCCCGGTACTAAATCAATTGAGAACTCGATCTCCCGCTCAGGCGGTAAACCAGGTACATCTTCAGGAAAAACATCCGAAAAATCGTTGACAACAGGAATAGTATTCACATCCTTCTCATTCTTAACTTCTAGAGAAGACAATACCAGATATCCTTGCGCTCCATCTCTCAACAAAGACTTGACCTTAACAGCAGTTAAGAATCCAGACTCTTCTTCCTTAGGAAAAACTATAGTTTTCTTTGCACAATCTATAAGGATATGGTTAGAACATAACCAGTCCATCCCTAAGATTACATCTATCTCAATAAGAGGCAAACAAATCAAATTGACCAAAAACAAACGGCCCTTCACAACAATAGGACAATCCAAACAGATCTTAGAAGTAACTACAGGTTTAGCAAGGCGTAGATACACTCAACTTAACATTCGAGAAGACACAGCAACTTCAGTCTTTCCACACAATCATAGGCAATAAACGAGTGTGTAGCACCCGAGTCATACAATACAGTCAGAAGGTTACCTCCAATGTCACCTTCTCCTTGAATAAGGTCATCAGATTGAGAAACTTCAGATCCCATCATTGTATACACTCTCCCTCCAGATCTCGGTTGAGTATTTCCAGATTTTTGCTGATTAGCTTTAACATGACGAACAACAGGTTTCTTCTCTGGTCGAGTACAATCCTTCGACATATGTCCAGGCTGTCCACAGTTAAAACAGACAGTTCCCTTGATTGTACAATCTGGAGATAGATGGCCCTTCTTACCGCACTTAAAACACGTCGGTGTAAACACCACTCTCTGTCCTGCTCCACCACTAGGTACACTCCCTCCAACTGGCGGTCGCTGAGTCTGACTTCCTTGTGGTCTAGCATACGGCTTACGCAGAAACCGATTTGTATTGCTACCTCCACCTCTTTGAAACCTTGTCGGCCCAAAGTTCCGACTCCTCTGATCTCGCGACGGTTCAAGCTCCTCAAGCCGTGCACATGCGTCTACCAAAGTATGAAAATGATTCATCCTCGAGATATCACTCCCGCTTCAATTCTACTCTCAATCCAGACTCAAACTTCCGACATTTCCATACCTCATCTTGTCGATTTTGAGCATAATCTGAAAATTGAGACAAACTTTTAAATTTTGTAGCATACTCATTCACTTTGTCATGTTTCCGTCGCAACCCAAGAAATTCCATCTCCTTGGCATGCCTAGCACTTGCAGAAAATACTTATCCGAAAAGTATTAGAAAACACTTCCCGTGTGATCTCGGTCCTTCACTTGCAACACTCGGCGGACTCCTCTCCACCAATGTTCTCGCATCTCCTCTCAAAGATGAAAACAACATAAGTTACTTTCTTTTCATCCGTGCATCTCATCCCCTCAAAGATTCTCTCTAAATCTTGCATCCACCGACTCGCTTTCTCCGATCCACCTCGCCTCTAAATTGTGGCGGATTATGGCGCCTAAATTCGGATAAATTTAGGGCATCACCGTAGCATCTTCTTTGTTGAGTCGCTTCTCAAATTTTGTCGAGTAATCACTTCACCATCCGCCGCATAGCTTCAAGAAGAACCAACATCGGGTCCTCATCACGATTTACGTTAGCACGTCCTCTACCTCTACCAGCCATCTTCTTTCTTCAAACATAACAAAACAAAGTTAGATGCATCCTTCTAGATATTTCCGAAAGGATATCAATCACAAAGATCACAGAGAATCACACAGCACAAACAAAAACAGACCCAACCACAACCCCAAAAGACTCTAACTTGGGCTCTGATACCAACTAATGCAACACCCCTTTGGAGGATGTCACACATAAAAGAAAATAAAAGAAATAGAAATAAAATCTACCCAAGTTGTGAAACATTTGTTAAATATTATTACGGGTTGTAAAACAATTCCTGATAGACAGAAATATGATATAAAAAGATAATGCGGAAAATACGAAATAAAAACAAACATCATCACTAATAATATACATAGGATTAAGTTATAAACTGTACAAATAATTTACAACTAAGACTACAAATATTTAAACAAAAACAGTAAAGAAAGCAATAAAAGAGTTAATATATACAGACATACGCTGACGCGCCCAAAAAAAACATCATGATTATCTAATCCTCTGATGGATCACTCTCAGCATGAAAATGATCATCAGGAGATAGATATCCTGGATGTCTCGACACACGGCGATAACGGGATCGCGCAGTCGATACGATGCTTATCTCACTAGGCTCAGGGTTTTCAAAGACCCCAATAACGCCTAATGGATAAGGGTAACTCTAAGTGCGTAAAAAAGTGTCGTAGTCATGACAGCTCTTCATCAAAACGATGACGTAGGATCACGGTCACACGTCCCGCATACGTCACGAGTCACGATCTCCTCGTAGATGCCAAGCCGAGCACCTCCATGAAATACCAACTCTATGAATCCCAAAAATCCAAGGCGTCGCCATCCTCACAATCAATCCAGAGGATATGGATGATCGGATGGTTCTTGATCGTCAAACGATCGTCGCTTCTTTGGTCTTCCTCCTCTTCGGGGTACACGATCTCAAGGGGTTGTTCCTCTTCCTCGAAGTCTTTACCGCGTAAAATAAATAAACAGAAAATACATATAACAAAGAGGTAAGACAACATAAAATCATCACAACATGGCCAATAAAAAGACGACAAACAATATATATATATAGTTCATGCAATACATAAAGCTTTAACAATTATAATAATAAATTGAAGTAAAATTCAGATATCATCACAATGTATCACATCACAAATAAAATCTCACGATAAAGCAAGAAAGATAAGAATAAACAAATAAGATATAATAATCAAATATAATAACAATAACCGATAAAATAAACAAATAAAATACGGATAAACAATAAATAGATAAGATGGAAATAAATAGACATAGAGATAAATAAATAATACAACAAAACCCTACTCCATGGAGCTAAAAAAAAAAACACAAGTATCAGAGAGAGGAATGATTCGCAAAACCTAATAGTACCACGGCTGCCCCACCAACTATTGCTTGTCACACGTTGCGTCTATAGCCCCACGACACAGGAATCCATCAATCCAGGCGTGGTGTAGTTCACGGTCTCACGTTGTGGCACTACAGGCAAATGTACTACTAGATTTCACAAATCTCGATTAAATATAATGTACGTCGAGTACCATAGTGTGCTATCGGTTTACCACGGCCCAAATGGGAGCGACCAACCTGTCCATCACATGTGGGATCCCGTACACTAAAGCCTCCAAGTTCATTAGAACAATGAACCACACTACGTTTATCGCATCGACAACACGATGTGATTCGTCTCGTCAACAAATCCACCAAATACATGGCACACATAACGTATAGATGGAAAGCCATGCGAGTTCACATTTTCCCGACAGCAAATAATTCTCAAAAACCTGTACGGGTTCACATTTTCCCGACAAAATAGATTTTCAAAAGCCTGTACGGGTTCACATTTTCCCGACAGCATATAGATTTTCAAAAGCCTGTACGGGTTCACTTTTTCCCGACAGCATAAAATAAATATAGTAACGGTCAATCGCGTAGAAATTTTATCGCATTTTCATAATTCCGTCGTTTTTACAAACGTTTAAAAATCGGGTAAAGATATTTTTCTATTTTTAAAATCGCGTAGCATTTTTAATACGTTTTCTCAATCGCGTAGGATTTTTAAATCATTTTCTTATTCGAATGCCCTTAAAATTACTGTTTAAACAGATAGAAATAGTACTTAGTACATTTAAACTACGTAGAATAATTTTTCATACCGCATACTGTCTTTAGGATATTTTTACTATCTTATAGGATCATTTTTACTAAAAATTGACAGCATTTAGTTTATAAACTTATAATAATGGTTTTCTAAATTTTCCATAAAATTTTCTATTTACCTAATTTTTAACCATATCATTTAATTCTTTTTGAAATCTCTAACATGCTTCAAAACTTAAAGTGAGCTATATGTTAGAAAATTTCTCAAAATTTCTGTATTTTACTTCCTAATGATAAAATTACTAGTTTTAATCCTTTAAGCTTAATTCTACTCAATTTGTTTCTTCAAAAATCATTATAGAAAATTTCTTCTTAACTTGTATTGTCTCTTTTTGATTGAAAAAGGTTTTGGAATCAAGTTTTAGAAATCATAATTACCTATAGTGGCATGTTGGCGAATTTTGTAAAACTTTTTCATTTGATTTCTAAATCATGTCAAAGGTATTATCTTATCTAAGTTCATTAAATCATGTTATAAAGTAATGATTTTGAATCAAATAAATCCTTTAGGCATGTTGGCCCAAAATTTACTAAATTTTTACCATTTGATTTCTAAATTCCTTTTCTTTGATCAAAACAATTTAAAACCTTCTTATTTCTCCTAATTAATTAAGTTGCACTTTAGGAAAAATGAAGAGAACATTTTGGTCCTCACACTTTGTCATTGCCGTGAGCTAGGGAATGTGTTCTTTGGAACACTCATACAAATTTACACATGTTATTCACATCTTAAACCTTATCATACAATTCTAACACATGCATTTATATTTCTAACACATGCAAAATATTTCTAACACATAAAACCTAAATTAAAGCTTATAGACATACAATCAAAAGCTAATAAACATGCAAAATTATTACAATCACCAAACAAGAAAGCTACTAACATACAACACTTAAGCTACTAGCAACCACAAAAATTAACAAATACACATCAATAAACACACCACAACCGAATCCTTATGGATTCTACAAACAATCCATCTTCTTACCACCATCAAGGGATGATAAGAATTGTCTTCCTCTTACCTTAAATGAAGACAAAAAGCTTGCTTTCACACCTCCTATGGTTCGGTTTTCACTCCACCAAATACCTAAAAATCTCAAATAAAATCTACATGTTATTAACCATGAAAAAGAAGCTAAACCATGGAGAAATCATGGTTTAGAACTTTGAAAAAGAAGAGAGAAAAGAAAAATATGATATTTCACCTTCTAGGTCAAATTTACAAGGTTGATTTCCAAGCCCTAAATGGAAGATTTTGAAGAAACTTCCAACTAGAAAGGTTCTTAGAATAGTGTTTAGGTTAAGGAAACTTGGTTAGAAAATTTTTTTGATGGTTGGATGGTGTAGGATAGGTCTTGGCCGAATGGAAGGAGAAAAAGGAACAACAATGGTGGCTAGGGTTCTTGATGAGAGAGAAGAGAGAAAAGTGATGAAGGAGAAATGTAATTTTGGTCTTCAAAGGCCTCTTGGCCGTAGCACTCAAGTGGTGTGCAAGGTGGGCACCTTGCTTGGCTTCATCCAAGCCATTGGATGCATGAAAGGCTAGGATTAAGTCTTGGTGAGCAAGCTTGATTTCCATTGGTTGGCTCATGGTGACTCACATGCTGAGTCACACGTGTATTTAATTTTCTCACTGTGAGTCGACTAGTGAGTCACTGTTCTGAAAGTTCTACGCTTACGGTGATTAATTAAGCTACCGATCTAACTGTTCGCTAATTGTGGGTCCCGCAAAATATTTCCTGGTCCACTTTGTCACTAAATTATACCGACTATTAAAATAATATTATAATAATATAAAATTATTTTATTTGACAGCTTAAATCCTAAAAATTAAAAGATTATTTTTAGTCTCATTCAAAATCGGGTTAAGTAAGATCCCCCAATTCTAAATAATAAAATAAGATTTTCCCTGCTCTCGGAAAATATTATTTTCCGTCTCTGAGCAAATCACACAAAAAGTCCATATAAAATCACAGACAGTATTTTCAGGCATTAAATCAAGAAGAAAACAATTAAAAACAGCAAAAACAGCGAAAACAGTACGTTCGGGACGTAACGGTCATTTTCCTATTTTTTCCCACAACGTAGGTAATTGTCCAAAACGTTCAAATAAAATATCCAGCAATATTATATAGCTGTATATCTTTCAGAAAAATTAATACAGTAGCTCAGAAAAATTTTTATTTTACCGTCTCGAAGCAAACTACGTAAAACGATCAAATAAAATTTGAGCCTGTATTATCGTAATTATTTTCATACAGAAATTGAGAACAGAAAAATAGGGACACAGCGATCATTCATACAAAAGCATGAAAAACAGAAAATAGTACATTCAGAATATTTTCTAAAAATTGGGGCGTTACACTCGCGTGCTTAAGCGCTCGTGGTTCAACGCTCAAGCGTTGAGGCAGGGCAAGAGCTATTCTTAGCATTGTGATGCTAATTAAATTTCCTACTTGACGGGATCTTTTGTGCAAGTCTTTTAGAGTGTAATGAGACACTTTTACAGATATTTCTTGGAGAGAATTACCAACTTGCATATACGAAAAGTTTAGGAATTCTTAGGCATTCAAAGAGTGGAAGAATGCCTAAGTTAGTGTTTAGAACTTTGATCAATGTGAGATTGATTCTATTATCACTTGTGATGATGATATGTGATGGGAATGACACATAGAATGAGTATGTAAGTATTCCTAAGGTGATAGTTAGAACACCTTGTGGAAGTGGATGGACACATTTAAGGGCATTAGTTACGGACTCGTGTAGGATAGTATCTGATGTCGCATGAATGTGTGTTAAATATAACTTTGCATGTTTTTCCACATACTTGTTATTCCCACATATCTGTGAATGGTATATGAGATGGTAACAGTACACTCATTATTGTAAGATGGAATAGTCCATTCATTGCTAGGTAATGTTAAATGGTCAAAGCCATACTACCCAAAATAATACAAGGAATCGGGTTCTTGGGAATGGTTGAGTTTCATGACATTGCACCAACACTATTTTTATTTCATTGCATATTCCTTATTTTAGGACATGTTTAGATATAAACATACAACATATCAAGCATTGCATTTGCATGGTAATTGTATGGGCAATTACCTTATTTGTTGTTAGTTACGATTATAGTTTCCTTGTGAATATTACATAGGTTTTATGCTAATATTCTTACGATGTTGAGTAATGACTCATTTATCTGTTGCAGGTGCAATTGAATGTTTATAGTTTGATTTATTCATCGTTATGGATAAATGTTGGTATTGGAATGCTTATACTGAGAAACTATTATTTCTCACCCTGATTGTGTTTCTATGTAAATCTAGGTGGAAGCGTGTCAAAAGGAAAGATGAAGACGTTTGAAGATGCATAGTATAAATGCTCTTTTAGGCTAACCTTGTATATATTTTAAATTTTTATAGTTTGCACGAGGTTATGTATAACAGTAAGCTCTTTTTGAAATTGTGATGTATATATATAACGATTAGATAACATGGCTCTCCATAATGATTTATTTATATGAATGTTATAGGTTTAGTTGTTAGAAGTAATATAACCAATGCTTCATATCTTTATATAGGTCATGTATATCGAGATATTAGTTTTGGGATATTACATTGGCGGTTGATAAGTTCAAGCATTGTTTGGACTTGATCAATATTTGCAAAGGTTGAAGATAGCAAAATGCAAGCCAAGGTGAAGAAATGTTAGGAGTGGCTTGCATTTGTCAATAATAGGAGGAAGAATTTTTTACCCACATGTACAGAGTAACTTTCGGTGGGTTGTAATTACTAGTGGATAGTGGTTGGCTGGTGGGAAGAAGCAAAGCATTAAATGCAATGCTTTAATGGTTCTTTATAAATAGAGGCCAAATGTACCATCCAAAAATCATCAAGCAAAAGCAAGAAGCAATACGAGCTTCTGAGATTGAGAGGTAAAATAGAAAGTGTGAGGAAATTTCAAGATTTTAGTGTATGTGTGTGTGTGCATACACTGGGAATTTTTTGGTATACTTTCCGGTCTCTGTAACACTACAATTGTAGTAGGAGATGGTCTCATTGGGAAACACTATAGTCTGTGCCTCTTGTGTGTGAGAATGTAGAAAGGATATTGTAATTATTCTTGATATAGTGAAATATTTTTGGAGTTTGGCCATTGGTTTTTTTCCTCAGTGTAAAAAGGGATTTTCCACATTAAATTTGGTGTGCACTTCTTGATTTATTTTGCTGGTGCAAATGGTACTGACAAGCGGGTCCAACAATAAAATTACTATTCTCGTGCTTTACTATTTTATCGATTCTTCTTCACGGATCTGAGTATGCTTCTACTCACATCCATAAAGTGTTTAAGACACTTAGGGTGTATCCTACTCTGATTTCCTAGCACCATATCCTCCACTAAACCATCATCAAGGAGTAACAGTCACACTAAAGACTAGACATGTCCAACTAGCACTTGCCAGATGCCATAGCTATAACCGAAGCTGCTTTTAGAATCAGCACCACCATTTCAACACTCCGCTTCAAACCCACAACACCACTCCTTAGCTACCCATGTAACACCCCAAATTCTGGCTATTTGACAGTAATAACAGAATTCTATTATTTTATGATTTCTGTGTACTGTAAAATTATTTTGACTATTCTGTGAATGCATTTGATCGTTTTATGTGATTTACTCAGTGTCAGGAAAATAATAATTTTCGGACCGAGGAAAATCTTACGTATTTTTAATTATTCCTGTTGATTCTTAATTATTTTTTAAAATCTAATTTGATTTCCATGAATTTTATAATTTTTATGATTTTGTGGATGATTATGAGATTTTATATTTTTTTGATTATATAATATTATTCTTGGGTTGTCTGTGGGCCCAAGGGGCTATATGTGGGCCCAGGCGGACCCAAAAAAGTAAAAAAATTTCGGAGTCAGAAAATTTTGTACTGTTGAGATGGGGACAGGGGATCTTACTGAGCCTGAAACCAAAAATAGTTTTCGAGATTTTCTTGTACTATATTTTGTACTGTTTTATTTATCGGACAATAAAAATACAGTAAATATTATCCGTAGGGGAATAGCAGCTAGAAAAATATTATACTGGTTAGTCAAATTAAGTGGTTATGACAACTTTATGGAGGACC
Source organism: Ormosia emarginata (assembly GCA_029884605.1). Classification (NCBI taxonomy): domain Eukaryota; kingdom Viridiplantae; phylum Streptophyta; class Magnoliopsida; order Fabales; family Fabaceae; genus Ormosia; species Ormosia emarginata. The sequence continues at coordinate 6,979,968 of JAQQTP010000063.1, read as the reverse complement.
AATAGGAAGCAAGCTTGGTGAGGAAGGCTTTGGATATCCATCATTGATTTAACCTATGGTGGAGATTGGTCTCACAAAGTGGCAATGACCTTTTGTGACCCTTGGATGGAAAGTATGAAGAGTAAATCTTGACCCTCCATTTTGGAGATATATCTAATGGCTAGGATTTCATGGTGGAGAGATCTAATGGCTCAAAATCAATCATATCACTTGGAAGCTTCTACCAAAGATCAACCATTGATTTAGTCAATGGCTATTGATGTCTCAAATGGTGGCTAATGTATTTAGACATAACCCTAGTGATCAAGGGGAGGGGGGCTTCAGTTTTGAAGGCTTAAAGCTATAGGAAAGTTTTCATTTCATTTCTATTACTCATCTTTATCATTTCCTAAGCTAAAGCTTCACAAAATTTTCTATCCTTTTCTCTTCACTCAAGCTTATGGCCAAGAGGCCAAGATCATACCATCACTCTCCAAAAATTTCAACCAATCTTATTTCTTGAATCTATACCTAAATCCAAGACACTTTGTAGTTAAGGCCAAGTCCTAAATCATTCATCTTCAAGGACTTTCTTCAAGATCAAGTTCTAGGGATTTAAAGGTGGAGTTATGGAAACTTCACTACTTGTCTCATTTTCATGTTCTAGGCCATGTTTTGATCCATAGTCTTTCTTGTTCAAGCTTTAGATGCTAATAAACTTGTGTTTGTTTTATGTTTAAGAAGCTCTTGGTGGTGAAGGACTTATACTAGAAACAAAACAAGGAGCTTTGGAGGTTTCTCCAAGAGGTAAGAGGGAGATCTATCTCACCAACCAAGTATGGTGGTGAGAGATGAAATTGTATTTGATAGATGGTGAATCCATATGAGGATTCATATCTATAGTTGTGTAATTTATTTGTGGTGTTTATGTGCTTTAAATTTATTTGTTTATGCTTTTATGCTTATATGATTTTTATTGCTTTTATGGTATGCTTGTGATATATATTGATGATTATATGCCATGATTAATGTTGGAAAGAAAATAAATTTTGGCTCCAAAAACCAAGAGGCTCACGGCCTCAACACCTCAAAATGGGTGTTTTCAAGTTAAGATTTTCATGAATGATAAAATTGGATGCTTAGGAAGGAAAGGAAAAGAAAAGATATGATGGTTTCAATGGCCATGTACCCATGGTTTTGAAGGCTTGTAATGACTTGGTTTTGTGAGAAAAATATGATTTTAAAGTGGTAATTTAGTTGATTAAGTACAAGGATTTAAGAAATAGAAACAAAACACTTTGTTGTTTTAAAATGAAGATTTCGTTTATGAAAAGAAAAAAGGGGTTGAAAATATTTGAACCTCAACTTGTTTAAAGAGAACTAATTTTTAGAATTAATCTAATTATTATGGTGATTATATTGGTGACTTGAAATTTACTAACGTATAGCTCACTCTTTGGGTTTTGGAGCGCGTTAGGGAATTTTAAGCTAGCAATATTGATTTAAAACAATAAAAAGGTGATTTGGTGGAATACGTTGCGAAAAGGATTTTCTTAAGTAAGAAAAGGTGGAAAAATGAAGTAGGAGTCATGTTAATTTTTAGAAAGGCTAAAATGAGGTTTAGAAGATTGAGAAATGTTTTACGTAGTTGAAAAATGGTGAAAAAAGCTTTACGTAACTTAAAAATGTGATTTTTAAGCTACGTGATTTTAAAAACGTTGAAAAATCGCTACGCAATTGGGAAAACGTTTGAATATTTTTACGTAATTGAGAAAGTGTTGAAAAACCAATACACGATTTGAAAACGTGACAAAAATGTTGTGCGATTGAGAAAACACAGTAAAATGTTTACGCGATTGAAAATATAGTAAAGATATTGTTGGACCAATGTGTGGACCCTGTATATGAGATTATGAATTTGGACTGTGAATTGATTATATGCATTGAACATGCATTGGAAAAAGTATGATGGACTATGTTAAGGCTAATTACCTAGGAGAGAATACACCTCTTGAGCGGGTGCGATATGCATAATGTAAGTCACTTGTTGACCTTGGGGCGTCGGGGTGCAGGTTGTTCACAATGGGCAGTTAGTAGCTCTTTTGTACCTTGGATTAGACCAAATGCAACGCACTGACGATCTGGACTAAGACACTATTCTTAATCAAGATTTGATAAAGACTGTCATGTATATGCTAGATGTGTAAACACTTATGAGAATTATGGCACGTGGTCTAAGGGATGTTGGTACAGATAGATCTTTTCGATCAATCTCTCTGACTTGAGTTAGCTCCATGGAGTAGGAAATTGAGTCTATGTGCACATGCATAATCTGAGCATTTATATCTGTGTGATATTTGAAGTATCGAATAATTGGATAATGTTGAGGGGATGATTGTAATTACTGCTTATTATATCTGTATCATTGTATGATATATCTGTATGATGTGCTATTTATGTAATCTCCATGCTACCATGTTGGTATTGGCATAAATAATCTCACCTCTTTGTATATTATTTTGTATTGTATTTATATTTTGGTAAAGACACTGAGCGAGGTACCGAGCAAGAAGGTGAAGAGGAACAGATTCCTACTGAGGAAATTGAGTTTTGATAGGATGGCATCCAGATATGTGAGACTTCAGTTCCATGGTGGAGCTGGCGCTTGGAGGATTAGTCCCAATGAGGAGGGACTAATATATCAGGGATATTTGACAGTCAATATAAGAAGGATATTTGATGGAGATCCATTCTTTTCTGTCACTATTTATATACATGTAGAATTTTCGCTGTCGATTAGGTAGTATTGGGGTGGTAGGTATCACATCCCAACGGAGATTAGTATAGTGTCGTCTGCACGGACCGGTCCGTAGGACTTCGTGTCAAGTTGGATTCCTGCCTGCTGAGGAATCTGAGGAGGACCCGCCTGAGGGTTCTGCTGTCTAGTCATACTTGGGTAAGTATGTTAGTTTAAATAATGTTCAAATACTTTTGAGAACTTGGTCTGTATATAAATAAATTTGATAGTACTTATGTAAAGTATATGATGTAAATTATTTGTGATGATGTTTAATATTTTTATTTTCAGCTAAGTTTATCTTGACAATATCAAGAAATTTTACAACTTGTATTATTATTAAATAATATTATTTTATAACTTGGGAAGTAATTTGGTAATATTAATATAAAATGTGATACCCTACAGTGGGTATTACAACCCACATAGCCTCAAACTTGCCACAAAATCAGGTTCTAAGCATCAGGAAGTTAGGCATGCCAAAGCTATACAACTAAGCATGACCCTCAACAAAACCCAATTATAAGGGCTTGCACTGCGTTTCTCTTTTCTTTTAAATGTGAAGAAGCATCAGCTGTAATACAACTGCATCACAATTTAGTTTTGTCTCAATTATATATATTTCAAAATTAGTTTGTTAACTTTGGGATTATCTTTTTTTTAACTCTAGCCTTGGACCATTAGTGAATGTTTTGCTTGTACATATCTCTTAAACTTTGGTTGTCATGTATAAATTCTTTTCTTGTTTAGTTTTTATTTATGGGTATTGATTTATAAATATGTTTTTTAATTCTCTATTTTAGCATGCTTTATTTTATCACTTCCATTTGGAGCAATTAACAAGGAGACTAAAAACCAGGCTAGATTGAAAATGACAAAACTATACACATTACTTTCTATCATCCTATTTTACTTTGATTAATTTACCTTAATTTTATTTTAATTTCTTTAGTGTTTTATGTTGTCTAACCTTTTTTCATTTATTTATTTTTTATTTGAGATGATTATTTATTTCATTATTTTTCTTATAAGCATTTTTATTCATTTTTATCATTAGTTTCTACTTTTCCTGTAATATTTGATTTAGTTTTTTTGTTCTTAATGACTTGTTTATTGATCTTTTCCATTATTTTTTATATGGTAAAATAAATATTTTTTAAAAGTTATCAATAATTTGCACAATTAACTTAGGGTAACTATCTTGGGATGGGTGTCAGGGGTGTTGTGGGACTTAGTTTCCGCCTTTTCCTATGTAGAATTGACTCACAAACTTAACTTGGTTTTAAAGACCTTTTTTTTAAGGTTTTCCAATTTTTTCTAAGTTAAATAAAAATAGTGATGACTCTATTTTTCTAATTTTTTTCGCCATTCTATCGTGATTACAGTTGCGACATCACCCATTTTACCTCCCTACCAAGATGAATGTTATAATCCTAACTATAGTCTTAAATTGGTCCAGATTAGCAAACTCCATCTCAAGTTCCAAGTGAACTTGCTTAAATGCTGGTTAGTCATTAATTTGTGGATACACTAGCCTAGAGGAATTACCATAAATATCAAATGAGGGTGGAATGTGTAGTTCTTCAAACAAATATTGGTACCTTACATCATCCTGACTTTTATCGACACCTTACTGTCTATTTTCATTCACACCCTACTCCTTAGTATCCCTTCTCACTCTTTTTTGCTATGGTGCATCGTTTTTTTCCCTTATCATTTTTAAGTTTGAAATATAATTCACCTTCTTCCTTATCTTGGTCATATTCAAATAGGGGAGCCCTATATGGTGAATCCTTTGCACTGTCATAATTATCATAAGAGGAATCACTTTGTTCATGATCCTTTTAGTTAGGTTCATTTTCAATAGACTCATTCTCACTAACATTAACATTAACTCCCACCTCATTACCAACCCTCTTATTTCTCTGCCCATTCGCAACCCTTTCTCATTATCAACATCAACTTCTACCACTTCAAGGTTTGATATAGGATGCTCAAAGTAAAGATGTATTTGATAACTCCACAAAATAGAGTTATTACTCTTTTATTTGCATGATAATTTGATGGCTAAGTCCTCCTTTGCTTATGTTTTACAAGGCTATAAGCTCAATATACTTATACATCTTCCTAATTTGTCTTGGCTTTGATTTGAATAACTTAAGTATAAACTTGAAGCACCTTTAAGTCCTAGC